>OY757222.1:6667083-8000000 GCA_963583965.1 Nomada ferruginata
TAGCTGTAACACTTCATCTTTTGATTTTAAAAAATATACATGGCACCATCTTGAATAATCATCAATGAATGTCAATATATATTTTGAACCACCTATTGATTCTGTTTTCATAGGTCCACATAAATCAGGGTGTACTATTTCTAATAATCCTGTACTTCTTTTAGATTCTTTTGGAAAGGGTGTTGAAGTCAGCTTACCTTGTATGCATTTTTCACATGATGAAATAGTATTTTTACCTTGAATTTTAATTCCCACTGCCTTCTCCGTCCTTACCATATATGTTAAATCCTTTAAGTTCAAATGTCCGAGACGTTCATGCCACAGTTTTAGGTTGGAATTTCCTTCCCGACACTCTACACTTCTAGCATGCTCTGTACATTCTTCTATGTAATACAAATTTCCAACTCTATTTGCTTTGGCTTTTATTCTTCCGTCTCTTCCCTTTATAACAGCTCCATTCTTTGTAAAGATTACTACGTTGTCCTTTTCAGTAATCCTTGCTACTGATGCTAAATTTACTCTTAGATCAGGAACATATAAGGTATCCTGAAATTCTATATCTTTAATATTGTTATCTAGATATGTTTGAATTTGCACATTCCCTTTGGCTTCTACATTTGCTGACATGTGACTGGCTAAACTCAATTTTTTGTGTTCTGATGGGTGCAACTCAACAAATTTTTCTTTATCTTTACATAAATGTTTAGTACAACCACTATCCAAGCACCAATTGTCGTTCTCTGGAGCCATTGTAATTGCACATACTTTCTCCCCTTCTACGTGGTTTACATAAAACATTTCTTGCACCGAACCTGCCCTTGGTCTATTGGTAGCACCTCTTCTTGCGTAGCAGTTAATTGCCTTGTGCCCCAACTTACCGCATTGGAAACATTTCATGGGCACTCTACTATTATTGATATTTTTGTCATACTTGTTATGTTTCCACCTTGTTCCCTTTCCTTGCTCGTTCTGCTTCGGTGCCATTGCACCCGGTTCATCACCATGTTTTTGCCTTCTGGTTTCAAACTCTTCCAAAATCTTAATCTTTAGCATCTCAAGATCTGGAAGCTCGTCACGAGATTCCATTGCGCATCTAAAATTCTCGTACGTATCGGATAAACTATTTAGCAACATAGCACTCTGCAAATCCTTATGGATTTCTATATCCATGTCGCCAAGCTTGTCTACAACTTCCATGAAATTATCGACATGTTCACGCACATCGGCACCATGCGCCATGCGATGGCTAGTTAGCCTTTTCAGCAAGGCAGCCTTTTTGGCCGGACCTTTTGACGCATATATGGATTTCAGCTTTTCCCATACCTCGTGCGCAGTTTTGCACCCTTTAATTTGTTTTAGTTCATTACTGCTTACCGCAAGTATGATATCAGATTTTGCCTTCTGATCGGCGTCGTCCCATGCACGCGCCGCTACTTCCGAGGCCGCATCCGTTTCTGCGGGCCTAGGTTTTTGCCCATTTGCATATTCCCATCCGTCATTTTTTATCAGCAGGGCCTCTGCCCGGATGCACCACGTATCGTAGTTATCCCTTGTCAATAACTCGATCCGATTCGATTTTCCAATACTTGCCGCCATCTTGCCACGTGTTTGCCTAACCTCAAACTTGCACTTCTCAAAATTGTTTCCTTTTTTCTTCCTTCTAATCTCTTTTTATACTTTGCCCTTACTTTCTTTCTATTCTTGAACTAATCACTTTCGCTCTGGGCCCATAACCTGTTAGAGCTATGGTATTTATTACACTTATATTCAGAAGAAAAAGATCACGATACATTACAATCACGCTGGGATCTATAGACAAACTATCATTCTAGTAATGGCGCTGCAGGCGACCGGCAAGAGGAAACGCCTCTGCCAAACACGCGCGAATTGCTCAAAGACATATTCCCAACACCGGGCACAACATGTGCCTCCATAATTGCAATGTCTCAGATTTTTTTCAAAATGTTTTATGCGCTAAAATGGGAGATATTGAGCAAATATATATTTTTGTTTATTCGCTATAACTACCCTCCCAGTCGAGCTACAGGGTTGAAACTTGGTACGAATTGGGTTTTCTTGATAAGCTATCGTATGACACCTCACAAGTTGAATTTGGTTTAGGGGCACATTTGACCCCCTTATCCGGCTATAGCCTTTACCGTTTTGAGCCCCGACGCACTGCTCAGTACTGATTTATCGCCTCTTTAATTCCCGATGCACACTCAATGTACCCGATGAATAAAGATTACGCCACGCACTTTATCCGTTACCTCTCGCACCACGCCACGATGCTCTTAACGAGGTTAGAAAAAGTTCACCAGCGATTTTCCGGTATTAAATTCACAATATTAATCCCGTACTTTTCTCAATATTTGGCACTCGCTTGCTACTTCTACTTTACGTAGCTTTCGCAATTATTCGGGCCAATGTTCTCAATTATTTATCACTTTAGTGCGGAGCACTTTCACGACACGTCCGCTCGGTACGATGGCCAGAGCGGAACTTTGGCAATTCGCACCCTGACCTCAACGAAACACGTGGTTAATATCGCGTACGCGTTTTTTCTTTTCGACTATCGCGCAATGGAAATGGTCTCTGGGCCCATAACCTGTTAAATATTAAGGTATGCAGGCACGTATGTAGTCACAACGCGAACACGAACGCAAGAGAGAGTGACCGGGATCAGACGGTCCAAACTCAAGCCGTTTTGAACAAACGGCGATCGCTAACCAGGCTCGTAGAGCACGCCGCCGGAACCCCGTCTTAACAATTCTTTTCTGCATGAATTGCTTCATCATATGAAACATGATAATTACAACCAGATAAAAGTCTATAATTTCCAAACCGCTTTTCTAATTTTTCAGTTGTAAATTTTCCTGCTAAAAGATAAGATATGTCCAAATTTTGAAAACAGTACTCTGTGAGTAGTGAAATAACTGTCGTAAGTACTTTGATGCAGAGCTTTGAAAGTATCTAATGTTAAATGTCCATTTGTCTCTAAATTTTTCCAAGAATTTAGCCACGCTAGAAATTTCTTTAATAATTCACATCTAAAATCATTAAAAATCATTAACATTCAAAATCGGTTTACAAAATTCATTTCTTTTCCTGTAGCCTTTTACATTACTCGAATTGTTCACTATGTCCCACCAGTTGCGAAATATTTCTAAAAAATGAGCCGTATCTACATAAGTGAAATCTTTCATTGCAGCTATTGTAGATTGATGAAAAATATTATCAACAAGAAAAACCTTTTGGCGATCGAAATTATTAGGATATAATGATTTATAGTGTAATTTGTAGGCTTTCTTAATAATTAAAAGTTTCTCGTAGTCGTAAGCCGTACGTATATCATTAAATTTTGCTAATTTTAATTCATTAGTATAAAAATCAGGGAAAGTAAAAGTCTTATCCAAATTCTTTAAATTTAACCAATTATTTCTAATATTTTTCATAATATGTACAAAATCAAAAGACAAAAAAATAGTTTTATTAGGTTGTGAAGGATTAGGAAAACTGATGCCATTCTTGGATAATTGATTAAACATGTTTCTATTAATTCTATGATTATCTGTTACAATACATGTAGGGTAAAATAATGTTCCCTACTGCGTAGGCTTTACAACGAATTTATTTATTCTTGGCTAAGACACTTCAGGTAGACCGTTAACACAAACGAGCGGATTCCTTCTGAGACCGATGTCTCTTCGCGAGCTCTCTCGCGCTGCTCCGGCGATCCAGCCGAGATTTGCCGAAGTGCCTCGGTTAGTGTGTTAGTACCTCGGTTAGTACCATTAGTATCAATGGTGTGAAATGGACGTGATCCAATCGCTTCCATAGTATCCCAAGTACGGCCAATAAGATGGTGTAACCGCTTAAATGAAATGGGCACGATGGTAGGATGGTGGTCCCTCTGGATTAAGGCATCTGTTGCGTCGTTCTTCTTAAGCCTGAAATTATCAGTACGTTTCTGACGCGATCCTTTTCCAGTAGGAGCAGGACGTTTCCCAGAAAAGCTTGGCTTCTCCTTGGAGTCGGTAGTGACTTCCACTTTATCAGTTATTTTGGTGACAGAGAATGATTCTAGGTTCGGCTACTATCAGGCACTTCCAAAAGCTGAACTTATCATAAAAGCTAAAATGATTTTGGCTAATTCATTAGAATTTGAAGCACAACCAGTAAGTTTATTCGATCTACAGTAATTTCTGGATGAGGGATCGCAGATCGCGACCGGCCGCGCTCACTTAGACGGTAGGAATAACTTTGCCTCTTCAGAAATTTGGCACCGACGTCGGCGGCCGCTGAAAGGGACAGAGAGTGAAAGAAAGGTCAGATACCTACGTATCGGTGAGACAACACTAATGCAGCTATAAAACTTCTTTATTGTTAATTATTTCGTTCTGCAAATTTTATTAAATTATTGCTGAGGCTGTTGTGATTAAAATAACACCAAACACGATATAATTTGGATCATATTTGCGTTAATAAATTACAAAAACGGGTTGCAATATGAAGCAAATATGATCGTGTTGTCTTATTTTAAGCATATAAACGTTAACAATATCGTAATAAATCAACAACAATATCGATCCCTCATGTAGAGGCGAAACGCTTTTCGATCCCTCATGTAGAGGCGAGAAACGCTTTTCGATCCTCATGTACTGGCGAGAAACGCTTTTCGATCACTAATAAAGTGGCGAGAAATGCTTTTCGATCCCTCGTGTAGAGGCGAGAAACGCTTTTGACCACCTGCTTCTTTAATTGCCTGATTCTTTAAAAACATAAAAGCATACTACAATAATCATGGGTATCATACAATACAATGGGCATACAATACAATACAGTTTAGCACTCTGTGAAAACGTTGACCTGAAATAAACCTCCGCGGTCAACCTGGGTTGTTTATGACCGAAGCGAAATTTCAGTCTTGGATTGACTTTTCCCGAATGGTTATTTTCGGGCACTAATGCTTTGAACAATTAACTGACGGAACAGATATACATTAAAGTAGAGACTTCAATACGTAATTAATATTTTTTGAAAGCCAAGGACAGTAAAAAGCCTTGCAATCGTTCATTACTTCTTTGACGCTGAGTGTAAGCACAACGTAAGCACAAAAAAAAATCAATGGGTAAGAGTTTTATTATGTAGACATATAAGTAAATATGATCCAAATTATCTCGTGTTTAGTTTCATTTTAATCACAACAGCTTCACGAATATTTTAATATAATTTTCATAGCGCAATACGTAACAATAAAAAAAAATCACGGTTACATTAGTGTGGTCTCTCAGATTCGAAGACATTTAATCTTTCAAGGGTTACCCCAGATATTAACCGCCGGGACGTGTCGGCTAGAACCCGGGGCGACCCCACCCGGTGGTGGGGATGAAGCGCGAACCCTTATGCCTTATGCAGTAGGCCTCGACTGGCACTTATCCAGAAATTACTGTATATTGTAATTTTGCAGAAATATAAATTTCATCTATTAATAAAATTACTACTTTTTCCCTGTCTGTTAAATTTGAGGATACATTGCGAAGATAATTTTCATTTTTTGCATCATTATGAGGTGTTAGATTCAAGTTTGATGAAATATATTGTAAGTAACGTCTGTGAGGTAAAATAAAAAAATTTCTTAATAAATTGTATGCAGCCGAAGATTGGCTATATAATGAGAAGGCCATAATAATTGTGCTTGAACTGTATCTATTTTTTTTATTTTATATTTGTCTTATTTGATCTATTATTATTTCAAGATTTTTAGTGCAAGGAAATTCAGCTGATTCTGCAATAATATATGCCTTTTTGAGTTCTTCTAGGGACTTCTCCAGATGTTTCACAATAAGACATATATCAGTGCTAGAATGTGTATGAGAGATAATTTCATATCTACTTAATAAGTTCTGAATTTGTGACCATTGAGGTAGCTTTTAGTCAATACGTAATACCCACTTTAAATCATGAAATAATAATTCATTACCATCTTGAAAAACTTGTAATTTCATGTCGTCACTAATCACAATCTGTGTTTTAAGTACCAACAAATCAGAAGTTTCATTACAAACAAGCAGGCAAAAATATATTTTTGAATTTGTTATTTTAATAGTCCAATGGTGTTAGGGTTATAATAAATGAACACGTTATGCTTAGAATACAAAGGTTGAATATAATATAAGGAACATATTAGAGTTATATAAAGTACTGTGGTTTATAACAAGGTCGTAAAATAGGAACGCAGCAATACATCGTTCGACACAGAGAGACGAGAGAGTAAAGGGGCGCCACACGCGGCCATGGGCAGAACAAGCCCTCATTTCCCCCACTTTGCGATGCCCAGGCCCATTTCGTCCACGTAGCGATCGTGTGCTATTTTCTTTAGCCCTTTGGTCATCCCATCCGCTAAGTTTTCGTTTGTAGGGATATAATTTAAATGGATCAATCCTTCTTCTATCTTACTCCTTACAATATGGTAGGCGATGTTTTTCGTTCTTTTTCCAGCTCTTCTTTCAAACGGTCCAATAACGTTGCATAATATTCTCCTGTTACTATCTTACCCTTCTGCAGCTAGTCTATTAGAATAATTCCTTGAGAATCCCAAAAGACCGTGGCCATCACCTTTCCAGCCGACAAACGGTCCTCGCCTTCTACGGCGCACTTTCCCCAGACATTATCCACTGCTTCAACTGCTGCTTTGTCTCAGGGGTGTAATGGTGGATCCAAGTTTCGTCCACAGTCACGAGTGGACGCCAAAAGTCCTGCGGATTGCGCTTAAACATCGCCAAACATTGCGTTGAAACGTCCTTTCGCGTGCGTTTTTGATCGAGAGTGAGCAATCGCGGCAAGCATCGCGCACACAGCTTTTTTACATGCAGGATGTGATGCACATGTTCTGTGGAGATGCTTCTAATTACCACTTCTAATTACCTTATTGCTGACAACTAATATACACATATTCTAGTTGTTATCGAAGACAATAATAAAGGAGAATAAAATTACTAATGCCATGATAAGTAAAAATTGTCCAAACCATATTGTGTTTGGTGTCATTTTAATCAGGAGATTGTAACATTTTGCTAAAATTTCATTTAAAACGGACCAAAAATGAACAAGTTTTAATCTTAAATTTTGATGGCGTTAGTATTGTCTCACGTACACGGGTATTTAAACTTGCCTCGAGTCTGGGCGACCACAACATCAAAGGGGACCCGAAGTCGCTCGAGAATCGGCGCTCGCCGCTTTACTGGTTCTATGGGGGAACCACCCCACGTAATGGGGATAGAAGTGAACACTAATCGTATAAACGATTTTGAACACTAATCGAGATTGTACTGTACTTGTCTCGCTGTGACGACGCGGTTGTTCTACGTATCGCCACACCTATAACTAATTTCAGCCCTGTTTTCTGACCTATACAATTAATATTGGCGATCGCTCATTCGCTATTACGGGATATTGAGATTCCGTTCACGCGATAGCGTAAGAGTGTGTAATGCATGTATCAGATTAAAACTCCCTTTTGAGCACTGTATATTGTTGCTTAGAAAAGAAAAAAACAGTTAACAAAGGGTCATCTTTAGTCATCGTAATCATACATGAAATGGGACAGATAAATTCTATTCGTTAGCTTATATCATTTTGTAGAGAAAAATATCTCGTGGAATTAAAAAGAAAAACCGGTGCAGCTGATTCAACGGGTAGTATTTCGCAATATCTTAATTAAAATATTCCTTTCCGATATAAAATGCTTTTTTACTCTTATATAAAATATACAGGATGTCCCATTTTAATCTACAAGTGAGAATAACTCGTAAACTGTGCTGTACGAACATGTGGTTCAGTGACAAATTGAATGGTTTCTTGGGGGACATAATTTAGTGTAATTAGCATTTTAGTAGATGTACACGTAGATGTCGTAAGAACGTTACATACGTTTGTGAAAATGGATTCGTGTAATTTTGGATGCATTCGTCGATGCAGCTCTTTGTTCTCTATAAGAAAGTATATCAAGGTATTTATAACAAAACACCCTATCTTCGAGAAACCCAGGGTTGAAATCCTTATTGACACCCTCGAGATTGGTTTTTATGAAAGGAATCGAGAGTAATGGGAAGAAAAAAAATGGTATAACGTCACGTGTTATTTTATTTAAAGAGTTTTAAAACAAAACATCGAAAGTAATTAAATTATTAATGAGTTGAAATGTTCAGATATCGCCTTGCCTGTCAATATATGGATGTTCATAGTTCTTGGTATTTCTGGTGTAATGCGATGAGAAATGCCGCTCTAATATTTGCTGGGCCTGTGTAGCATACTATCTCATGCTACACTTCATCGCAAGTATGAGCCCAAAAGGGCCGGATGGCATTGAGCACGCGCGCTGACCGTGGATTGGAAACATCACATGTACTACATCTGTGGTGGCCTGAATAGATTATTGATAATTATTAAGCACTGGTTACCTACAGTGAGTAGAACGAAGATATCCATGGGTATATTGAATATGCAAGGCGTAACAGTCTAAAGCACAGTGTGGGATCTTGGCCTCCAGGAACGAACAAAAGGGACATACGATATCTGTGGCATCGTGGTCTTCAGCAATGAACAAAAAGAAAGAACAAAAGATCAGTGAGAATGGAAAGAAGCCGTGGCATTAGATCGGCTGATGAGTACCTACAAACACGAAGATCGCAGTTCTGCTGTTTGGTGTCAGAAGTGGGATGGAGGCATCAACGACAACACGAAGCAACATCTTGATCCCCCGGACTCTGTGGCGATATTATTAAAAGAAGAGACGTGAGAGGAAAGGGTGAGCACACAACGAAGTGACGGCGACGAGAGAAGCTGCTTGAAGACAAATCCGAGAGCGAATTGTAATGCAGGATGGCTGAGTTTGAGATTGTGGTCCCCAGTAAAATAACAAAAAGGATCATACAAGCACCGAGAATAGGAAGAAGCTGTGACATCAGAGCGACTCACCATTTCCTACAAATTTGAAGATCGCGGAATCTAATCCCGATAGGCCTGCACTTCCTTTTTGCTCGGTTCCTACTTTCGGGAACTAGACGTTCGGAATGAAGAAATTTACGATAAAGAAACACGAAATCAAGACGAAACGTTGAAGAAGGCGATGTGAAGCAGAGAAAGACTCTCTTGATCTTCAAAACGTTACGCAGATGGAATTAAAGAGAAAAAGTGGGAAGAAAGAGTGAACCTAAATAGAAATGCAGAAGGTGGATACAGCACAGCGAGGGCGAATTGTCATGCAGGATGGTCGAGTCTGCAATCGTGGTCTGTGCACACATCAGAGGAGCACATTTCTTCCAATGGCCGCTGAAGACCGAAGGCCAAGTCTGTTAGAAGATCTGGATTTAACAACACTCTACACGCACAGGTATCAACGTGATCATGCACCATGATGATGTGGAAATATTTCCAGTTGACGACATACTCTGGGTCGACTGTGAAAGGTCGGTCCAATGACCACCTATTTCCCTTGAGCTCTGACGCCTATGGATTTGTTTTTTGGAGGCCACGTGGAAAAAAAGGTTTATGCCCATCAACCGATAACAGTAGCTGATAAAATAAAGGGGGCGGATCATTGTAGTATTGAGTAGTATTATACCAGAGATATGTAATATAATTTCAAAGGGAGAATACAAGCCATGTATTTACGATCGAGGCGATATCTTTTGGAACGTATCAACCATGAAATAAATTGCTCGGGAATATTCTGTTTCACAATTTATTACTCTTTCACAGAACAAGACAGCCATATCAATGACTTTGTTTGCTCTGAATAAATTTGAAGGAGTCGTGACAATGCATTTATGTAATATAAGGCGCATTTCCTATATTCATATACTATTTTCTGGAGAGAATCTTCTGTCCTATAGTGTGAAATTTGCCAGCCTTCTAAATGCTAATAAAATAACATCGTCACTACAGAAATTGAAGCTGCAGATAGATGTGCTTGCCAAACTGGAGGGTGCCAAATGAGCTTATCGAGTAAACTATAAACCCAGTTAGTCTCCAATTCGTCGGTCGCTTGATCACTTTCATAGGGAAACAAAGAATTCAACAATGTACATTGCGAATACTCGACGGATGCAGGACGAAATATTGCGCGTTCCTTTTAAAAGATTCAAGATGATCTTTATATTTCAATAAAAAATAAAAGTAACAAAAAACATTTTATGTCTCTCAGGCGTCATGCTTTTATTTGAAACAATTTTACATCTAACAAACAGTTTACGAGTAATTTCAGGTGGTCGAGTTAGCTGACTCACCCTGTACGTATGGCTTATTTTTTTGCTTTGTACGATTAGGACATCCAGATAACGCTTTTAGTGTTGACCGACAGACTTGTACCTAAGAGAAGAATACCGAACCGATTTGATGTAATTTAGTAAGGTTTGAGAAAAAATCGTAAAAAAATGTAAGAATGATATTTACAAAATTTAAAAACCGGTATATTACGCAATAAAGGGAGAATAAATGAATGCCAATAGTATTTCAATATTTGTTAAAAATCATATTAATAATACTTATTCGTACTCGTTACGCAAAATGAAGAAATCAATTTTCTTTTATAAACAGTATTTGCAAATCAGAAGAGTCATCGTTTAGTTATATGTAGTACGATGTTATGTTTGATATTTTGTTCTAAACTCTAAACAATGTTACCCAGGACCTGTGATTACGGTCTCAAAGAAACCCCCCCTCTGTCGAATTTATATCTTGTCGTTCTAGCCTATACATAGTCTCAGTATTAATCATCAATTCATGGAACATCTCACACAGGGCTTCTGAAGATGAATTTAACCATTTAACCCTTTGCACTCCAGAGGTGCCGCTACGACGCACAGTGGGGCGACTGTATTGTAACATTGGTTATTGGGACGAAAAAAAGAATTCGAATTCGAAAATTTATCTTTATAGGCAAGAAAGGCGCCGTAGAGGCACCTCTCGTGTGCAAAGGGTTAAAACGTTTTATCAATTTATTTTGTATTTCTTAAACTGGCAAGCTTGAGACAGACACCGAT
The DNA here is from genome assembly GCA_963583965.1 of Nomada ferruginata. Taxonomy (NCBI): domain Eukaryota; kingdom Metazoa; phylum Arthropoda; class Insecta; order Hymenoptera; family Apidae; genus Nomada; species Nomada ferruginata. The sequence goes on from OY757222.1 coordinate 6,678,129, forward strand.
GTAGGCAACAATATGGCTGCAGGCATCTTGACACATTTCACAGTTAGCAAATATTGAACGATTTAATGGTTTATTCACTGCTAAAACACCCTGCCCGGTTTCCTTGAACTAGCACAAGATCACAGAAATTCGATTTTTCACAATCTATCACTACCGACGAGATGTAAGAATAGACAGGACATCTTAGGACTTTCGTGGTCCAACGTGACTGTCATACCGACTCAGTGTTGAGTTCACACACTAAATATGTTTATTATATAGGATTGATACAAACTTAATCTAGATATAAAGTTCTTATTATAATTAATTAAATGATTAGTACACTAATATTCAGAATGTTCTTATTCTTAAAACAGCTCTCTCATAGTTCTACACACACACATATATTACGCTCTCAAAGTACCAACCGAAGTTCTTCTCACCCAATCAGACTGGCCAACTGTAGCTTTTAGAATTACTACTTAACACACCCCCTTAATTCTAAAACTACAATTACTAACAGTTTAGTTATTAGTTATCTTATCTCTACATTTTATAAATTTAATCTTATTTAACGGTTTTGTTAAAATGTCGGCTAACTGACTATCCGTTGGACAATATTCGACTGTTAAAATTCCTTCTTTAATTTTTTCATTCAAAAAAATTATATTTCACATCTATGTGTTTACTTCTTTTATAGCCTAAACCGTTTTTAATAATCTGTATGGTACTTTGGTTATCAACCAACAATCTAATACCTATTTGTTTTCCAGTAAGTTCTTTAAGTAAAGATTTCACATACAATGCTTCTTTCATACATTCAGTTGCAGCTACCAATTCAGCTTTCGTGCTTGACAATGTGACCACTGGTTGTCTTTTACTTCTCCAACTCACCATTCCTCCAGCATACATTATAATTAGTCCTGTGTTGCTTCTCCTCGTTTCTACATCTCCAGCAAAATCTGAGTCACTGTAGCAGATCAGTTCTTCTCCTTCACTAATCGTTTGATTTTTGCCGTATTCGAGTCCAACGTTAATGTTATTCTTTAAATACCGTATTATCATTTTCACATTCTTTATGTCTTGGTTCGTTTGTTTTCCAACAAATCTACTGGTATAGTTCACTGCATATGCTATATCAGGTCTTGTCCTATTACTTAGATATAATAGACTTCCTATACATTCCCTATAAGGAAAATTGTGATTTTGTTTTGTTTCACTCCTTGTCTGATTTATTTCTATTGGAATGTTTGTTCCTTTTGCCTGGTCCATTTGATATTGCTCAATTATGTTTTTAGTATAATCAGCCTGCTTCAGTTTTATAGTGTTTTCGGTTCTTTCAATTTCTATCCAGACCATCGTCTACATATACTGCCAAAATCATTTGATTTTCTCTATTAATGAACACACATGGTTCTGCTTTCAATGGTTCAAACTTTTGATTCTTCAAAAATTCTGTGAAGCGCTTATTCCAATTCAACGGCGCCTGCTTCAGACCATACATCGCCTTTTGAAGTCTTAAGACTTTATCCTTCTGTTCTTCATAGCCTTCCGGTATTTCCAAATAGATTTCTTCTTTTAAGTCACCATATAGAAATGCTGTTTTTATATCAAATGTAATTGCTTGTTTTCCCTCTTTTGCAGTTAATGCCAGTATTGTTCTCAATGCTGTGATATTCACTACCGGACTGTATGTTTCATGGTAATCCTCTTCATACTTTTGTTCGCATCCTCGTGCAACTAATCTTGCCTTATATCTTCCATCTTCTTTGATTTTAAATACCCATTTACTTGACAATATTCTCTTTCCCCTTGCTTCTTCTCTTCCTACCATCTTCCACACTTTATTTTCTTGAAGAGACTCCTTTTCTCCATCAATTGCTTTTTTCCATTCCATTTTTTCAGATCCAGTCACTGCTTCTCTAAATGTTAAATATGATTGAATTCCATATCTTTGTGGGCATGTTCTTTTTCTCTGTGATCTTCTGACTGATTCTTCTATTTCATTTTCTTTTTCTTCTTCTTCAGTTGAGCTTCCTCTTTTGTCTTTTTCCTTATATTGTGTTGTGCTTCCATTCTCGTCTTCTTCTTCTTTTCCTTCTTCTTCTCCTTTTTCTTCTTCTACTTTTCCTTTTTCTTCTTCTTCTTCTTCTTCGTTTCTACCATGTTCCAGAATATCCAGTTTCACCTCAGCTGTTTCCCTTTTTGATATACCTTTCATTTTTCCTTTTGTAAATTTCACATCTCTAGCCAGTACTATATTTCTTTTCCTTGTATCCCACAGCCTGTAGGCATTTTGTGCGTATCCTACAAAAATGTACGTTTCACTTCTTGAATCTAGCTTTCTTAACTGACCCAGCACCTTTGCATAGGCAATTCTTCCAAATATTTGTATTCTTCTTAAATTTGGAATTTTGTTTTCCCAGTTTTCTATAGGTGTTTTGTTATTTGTTGAAGTGGGCGTTCTGTTGAATAGGTATGTTGCAGTATATAGGGCTTCTCCCCACATCTCTTTTCCTAATTCTGAATCAAACAAAAGTGCTCTTGTTTTTTCCATCAGTGTTCTATTTAATCTTTCTGCCTTTCCATTTAATTGTGCAGTATGTGGCACTGTTCTGTCCAATTCTATTCCTTTGCTTTTTGTCCAGTTTATTATTTCATTATTTATGTACTCACGTCCATTATCACATCGCAGTTTTGATACTTTCATGCCCCATCTGGCTTCTACTTTATTTACAAATTCTTTTACCATTTCTTGCACTTCTGACTTGTATTTCATCAGTCTTATCTCAACATAATGAGTAAAATCATCCAAAAAAGTTATAAAATACCTTTTCTCATCCCATGTTTTAGATTCTAATGGGCCACAAACGTCTGTGTGTATTATTTGAAGTGGTCTCGTTGCTTTTGTTCTCACTTCTGAAAACGACAATCTTGTTTGTCTAGCTTTCATACATACTTCACATGTCAGATCATATTTTATTAACTCAGTCTTGTCAATGTCTATTCCATTACTTAGATCCAATAGTTTCAACATACTTTGCTTACTCAAATGTCCCAGCTTCCTGTGCCAGTTTTCTATATTGTTTTCATCATTAAATGCTATGTTTGTCTTTTCTACTTTTTCAGGTTTTAGTTTTATTTTGTACAGTCCCATCTCATTTCTTTCTCCTACTAGTTTTTGTTCATTATTTCTTTCTATTATTACTTTTCCTTTTTCAAAAGTTACTTTTCCTCCATTCTTATCAATTTCTGAGACTGACAATAAATTAGTACTTAGTTCAGGAACTGCCATTACGGTTTTCAAGTAGCATTGTTTAAATTCCATACTACCTATGGCTTCAGCTTTCATAGATTCATTTGCTTTTGCTACTCCTATTGTTGATTCTATTTCTCTTGTGTTCAACATGTCTTCTGTAGTATTTGTCATGTGTGACGTAGTGCCTGAATCTACTATCCAGTCATTTGTACTTTTAAATTCGTTTGTTAGAAATGCCATTTTGTTTCCTAAATTTGTTTTATTTGATTCTTGTGCGTTTCTATTTCTATAATAACACTGTTTTTCTGTGTGGTTTGTCTTCTTGCAAATAGAACATGTTTTATTTTCCATTTTTTGTTTGCATGATGTTGCATAATGACCTTCTTTATTGCACCTGTAGCATCTTACCTTATTTGTTTCGTTTGTTTTATTTTTGCATTGCCATGCAATATGGTTTGTTGAATTGCACTTGTAACATTTTTTTTCTTTGGTTTTATATGCTATTGCATTTGTTAGATCCTCCTTTTCCATTAGCCTATCTTCTTCTGCAGTGAGTCTTGCTGTCAAATTTTCCAATGTTCTTTCAGTTTTGGGTGAGGATTCCCATGCACTTCTAAAGTGTTTAAATTCTTGTGGTATTGTACCCAAGATTTTCGCCATCAACATTTCATCATCTATTACTCTGTCTAAATTTCTTAATCTATGAGTCATATTCACTAGTCTGCTTATGTGTGTAGCTATGTCTAAATTTTTATCGTATTCTATACCAAAGAACTCCTGTAACAGATTGCATTTTAATTGTTCATGATCCCTTTCATACATGGAACACAATTTTGTCCACATTTGCTTTGCTGTATTACATGACATTATATGTGTTAATATTTTTTTATCAACTGTCATAGTTATTACTCTCTGTGCACTTGCATCTTTTTTTATCCAATCTTTAGTTTTATTTTCATCCGTTACTTCGTCTGTTAACATTTCATAGCTGTCTTGGGATTTTAAAATTATACTTATTTGGAATTTCCACATAGGAAAACTGTTTGCATCAATTAATTTCTCCACTTGATGAATTTCTTCCGAGCTTAACTTAGCCATCTTTTCTTTTATTCTTTTCTATCAACTTTCTTAATTTGCCCTTCTACTTTAGCACCTTTCTTATTTTTTTTTTCACCACGTTGTTTCGTAGAATGTTCTAGAATTTTTTTTAACCTTACAAACAGGTTGTGCGAGAACTGGGCCCATAACCTGTTGAGTTCACACACTAAATATGTTTATTATATAGGATTGATACAAACTTAATCTAGATATAAAGTTCTTATTATAATTAATTAAATGATTAGTACACTAATATTCAGAATGTTCTTATTCTTAAAACAGCTCTCTCATAGTTCTACACACACACATATATTACGCTCTCAAAGTACCAACCGAAGTTCTTCTCACCCAATCAGACTGGCCAACTGTAGCTTTTAGAATTACTACTTAACACTCAGAAATCCTACCCTGATTTGAGCGTCCTCTGCTCATGAACAGTGATCACTTGAAGAACTATTATTTACTGAAGTAAGTAGTGCTAGGGACATGATTCATGCGATTGTGTGAATATATGTAGGATTTTGATTTATCGAGGGTGACGGAACGAATCCGGAAAAAACCCGTATAACTGTTTATTATTAAGTTTATTAACGTTAAATTAGAAAACTACACAGAATATAATGGACTTGGACATGTACTCGACTCTGCCCGTCGACCGACAGACAATGACTGCCTTTTTTCTCGCAATACCCGAAACAAAGAAAAGCCCGCCACCTCTCCGACATTTGGCGGAGGTAACCGAACATATCGATCGTAGTCGACGATCGAATGCTTTTGGGGGGGATCAGGAAAGCTACATCTCGGTCAACGTTTCGGTAGAAAAATTGAGCTACGATGCCTGGTCGCGCGATGCACTTCGGTTCGACTCGCGTTGAGTCGAAATCACATCGGGGCGCTGAATTGCGTGTGTCGCGTAGAGCGAACTTTTTTAAAATAGGATCATTCATTTTTTAGTCCATAAATCAATTCTTACAAACATCCCGAATATGCTACATTTCAAATAAGAAGTTTCAGATATCCCGTTAAACATTAACACACCTACAGGGTCTTCCATTTATCTCGGAACCCGTGCGCGCGCGAACTTGTGTAAATGGCAACAGCGCAAGAAGTCGATACACGCGTCATCTGTGAATTGTTGGTGAAGGTATAAAGTCTTGTAGGGGGCGCAAGGTTTGACAAGATTGGAGACTGGTCCGAGATACGATTTGGGTTGTAAGAATGGACAAACGATTCGACTTTGGCTCGGTTAAACTCGGGCGCGATCCGCAGAGACCGCGCCGAAGTCACCCCCAGGTCAGTCGCTACCTGAGGGTGACCGGTAGAGTTTTCAATAATATGGAGTTCGTTAGGTTTGGCTTTTATCTCGGGCTCCGAGATAAATGGTAAACCCTGTATACATATAATTGAATATAATTTTAGTCATTGTTGCGTGAAAATCACTTTCTAAATCAACTGCTGGACTGACACAGCAATGACTAAAATGACTATCGACAGATTATTCATATGTTTAACCCTTCTTTGCATGATTTTTTCTATTTTTTTAAAATAAATCAGGGTGATGTAATTAATGCTCTAGATTAAAGGAAAAATATTTAAAAAAATCCTAATGTAAATAAAAATATGTATTATGTAAAAAACAATATGATGGAAATTTACATCATCATGCATTGTCACATATTTAGCTCAGTACTAAATAAATAAAAAAATATTGTTTACTCAATCTTCTTTATTCTTTATGATAATTTAAAAAACAATTATTATTTTTATTTAAGCACAAATTGACGCCACATTTACTACACGAAATTGTGGAATAGCCTTTACATTTGGGAAATTTGCACCGGAGTGACCCACCTACTTTTGGCCAATGTTCAGCACCATCTTTTCTTATGTCTTTTGGAGGTGGTGGAGCTGGAGAACGTTTTCTTTTTTTTGATTGTAATTCTTCTTCTAGTACACTGGTACTAGGACGCCCTCTTTTAGCTTCTTTGGTGGTTCCTCTGTTGCATAGCACAAAGGCCAATTCATTTCTGAATTGGCCCATTGTAAGCAGACTCTTTTTAGGTTCACCTCTTTCTTGAGCATTTTTTTTATAAACAATCCAAGAGTTTATAATAGCTAGATCAAATAGATGAAAAAAAATACGCAAATACCACTTTTTAGACCTCATTGTTATATGATTTCTGCCCAAAAAGCTATCCATGAGATCTACTCCTCCCATATGTTTATTGTACTCTTGGACAATAAACGGGCAAGTAATATCAATTTTTCCTTTTGTTATCCTGTCAAATCTATTGACTTTAGTTACAGGCAATGCTCCAGCATAAGAAGATAGCAGGGTTACTATCTTATTATCTTTCCAAGCCACACAACTCAAATCTATACCATCATGCACAGACACTCTTTCCTCAAAACTACCTCTGGACACAGATTTTTTCATGAAATTTTTCTTCTCTGGAAGTTTATTATTTGGTATCCTGTTTTGTTGCACAGTTCCCACTGTGTGAATTCCTGATTTAGCTAAAAAAACTACCAATGGCAAAGAGGTATAAAAATTATCAAAGTATATGATATGGTTTTGCTTTCTTGGCACTCCTCGAAGCAAACGAACTACAACATTTCCTGTTGCACCAAGATCTGGTTCATCTGTGAGCTTCTCTGTATTCTCTTGTCCAGAATATACCTCAAACTTGTGGGCATATCCCATCAAATCACAGAGAACATATAATTTGAAGCCCCATTTATGGGGCTTCTTAGGCAGATATTGCTTTAAAAAATGCCCTATTTTGGTAGAACACATCTGTTCATCCACAGAAAGTCTTTGATTCATTGGCACTGTGGCAAACCTCTCATTGAGATGCTTGATAACAGGGCGGATTTTATAAAGCCTGTCATGTTCTGGATGACCTATAGGTTTGTGAAGATCATTGTTATTAAAATGTAATGATAACTTTATTTTCTCAAACTTGTTCAGTGGCATTGTTGAAGAAATGGGCTCATATCCAAACTTTGGCGACCAGTATGATCTTGTGCTAGGAAATTTGATTACTGACATGTACAATAATATACCAAAGAACTTATACAAATCATATTCTGTAAATGTTATAGATGAACTGGGATTACTCTGTATTATATATAAATTTGTCTCCTCTACTAATGTTTTCATAAAATCTTCAGTGATAAAATGGTTAAAACATTGATATGGAGTTTCTAGGTGTGATAGACCACCTGAAGCAGTAGAACTTCCCAAGAAAGTAATTTTATCTGTGTCATACACCAGATTCCTTTTCTTCCAAATCAAGCTTCTTTTGTCACATGGAAAACTGGATGAAGACTGCAAATTGGATGAAGTTGATGGGTGAGAGGGTTCTTGATCTTCTGTTTCTACAAGAGGAGGATCAATGTCAGCAGTTTCATCCACATCATCATCATCATCGTCGTTCTCCTCCTGCAACACTCTTATAACTTCATCAGAATCGCGGTTTTCATCATCGGAATCTTGGTCATCGAGGTTATCTTCTGAGAGCCAACCGCCTTGTAACTTACTAAGATAATCTTCAATATCTCTTTCATTCAAGTTTCCCTAAAAAACAACATAAAATAAACATTTACAAAAAAATGTTTGCCATACATTACAAGTGAAATTACTGCATAGTGATGTAAATTTCCATCACATAGTTTTGAGAAATTTATTCACAGTGTTTTGATATAAATTGTACATAAAACAACAAAAACATGAAAACAAACCTTTTTTCCACTCATTTTCACTTTTACTGTATTTTATATCTCCGTTTATTTCCTTATAACAAACTAAAATCTCGCTCCTTTTTTTCCAGTCACAACAAACAGCGGAATGACAAGTTCTAGGCCTGGTAATTGGCAGTGACGTTTGCTTTTTTTTGACAACTGCGTTTTGTTGTACGCAATAGTCGCTTAAAATGTTGCCAGCAACAACAAATACAGTACAAGGGTTTTGAGTACCTTTTTTTGTTGACTAAATATTATGATTGAAATTTCCCTCATCATGCAAAGAAGGGTTAACCCTTTGATGAACCCCTTGACGTGAGGTAGTGGCACGCGCAGTAAAGAAAATATACACGTTGAACGTTTGCGTTATTTAAAGCTTTATTTAAAGCTTTATTTAAATGCGACAAAACTATTTGATAAAAACCAACATAATTAGAAACAAACAACATAAACAAATAAACTGGTCTGCTTTATCCACCCCGCCCATATATTTATTATAATCTAAAACGACATCTGGCTTCACAATGTTGGTTCTTCCATCTTTACGTGTTCGTTTAGTGACGGTTTTCGTATATGATGTAGCACAAGTGCTGAGCATTGTTACGATACGTTTATCTCCCCAAGCTAGCAATAATGTTTCTTTGCGCCTGTAGGCAACGGTTTCATTCTTCGCAATTTTGGGGTTTTTTATTTCAATTGGAATAAATTTCCTATTCGTTTGGATAGTTCCAGTTACGTAGCATTTCATTTCTAGTAATGCATCAGCCAAGGGAATGCTTGTAAAATATCGGTCGTTGAAAATATGATAACCCACAGCTTCAGGATTTGATTGTAATAAATTCTGATACAACTGTAAAACTATTCTCGTACTTATTGGGAGATCAGGTCTGACTAATTTCTCAGTCGTGAAACTGCCGTAGTATGGCAAAAAGGTTTGTATGTAACCAATACTGGCATCCGCAAGTACATAAATACGGATACCCCACTTTGTTGGTTTTTGTGGATTGTACGTAATAAAGCTAATTCTCCCTTTGAATTTTACAATTGACTCATCTACCGATAGCTCTGGCCCAGGCACAAAATTTTCACGACATTTACTATCAATATAATCCAAAAAATTAACTTTTTGCGTCCGTGTTCTGACGTTTTGCGCATCTTCGGGGTTTTCATTAACATGAAGCATCCAAAATATTTGAAAAAATCGGTCTCTCCTGAATATTTCGGCAAAGTAGGGGATCCGACATTTACTATCTGTCGACCAATATTTCTTTAGGTTTGGAAGTCGTATTGTTCCCATAAGTAATATTATACCGAAAAATGCTCGCATTTCTTTTGGTGAAACATCAGTCCACGCATGCCATACGGACCGTTTTCCCAAATGTTTTTCTTCTACTTTATTATGTGCGTACCGATTAGTCTCCTCAACTATATTTTTATCAATTCATCGGTAAAGAATTAATTGAAATACTCTATGGGTTCTGTATACTTTGGATTCAACTGTGAACCAGGGTTTCGTGATCCAGATCTGAATGGTATTTTTTCTGGAATGACATCCTGATTTGTCACATTCCTCCGTTCGTTATCGCGACTGTTATTGTTAGTACTTTCATCAATATTCACTTCCTCACTACTGCTATTACCACAACCAATATTGAAACGCCTGAACGGATTCCTTATTGTCCGGATTTCACTTCCAGTGGATGAAGCACTGTCGCCATTTTCCGTTTCGTCAGAACCAAAATAATATTCGTCAGCAGTACTGTCACAATCTAACATATCCTGTCTTAATCTTTTAGGCATCGTGTATAGGATGTCGTAATAAATACAATATATGAAAAGCTTGCTGGTTCGTCTGGTAGCGTCACTAAAAGACTGACTCGAGAGACCGAAAACCGCTAAATAAATCGCTTCATAATACGTCCCCGCATTTGTAAAATTGGGTGACTATATGCCGACGCGCGTCCGCAACGATACAAAGGCTTGGGCGGCTATTTGCCGACACGCGTCCGCAACGGTACGAAGGCTTGCTGAGAGAGACCTTTTTCGCCTTTCTAAGCTTGCTGTCTCCTCTTGTATAAATTGAGGCTCCCGAATGGACATTCCTCTATTGAGCCGGCTATCTAATAATTCCGGTAGCATGCATTGTTCATAAAATTCAATTAGCTTTGGGTCCATTTTGTTTTGCCAAAAGTTATCGTCTTTATAAATTTTTATATACATCAACCCTTTACGAGTCCAGATACAAAACAAGCAGTACTTTCGACCTGTTATATTTAACTGCCCTTGTTTCTGGTAGTAATAATAATGATTCTTGTTTATTACCTTTCCTTCTGCATCTTCAAATATACGGCGAATAATTTTAACAGTATTTATTGCCTCCTCCGGCAGTAAATCCTCTGCCGTTTTCGGGCATTTAATTTCTACAATGCCCTCTTCGTCTATTATTCCATCTGGGGAAGCCCCTAAGAATGGGTTTGAAGGATCGATCAATAAGCCACATTCTTTAATATTGACACCAATGAGCTTGCTTAATTCTTCACGTGCTAATTTTTCACACTCTTGCCAGTATATCACTGCAGGTGCATTAATTATTCTTGGATAAACAAATGCTTTTACTGCAATTGCACAGGACGTTCCAACCCGACGACGGCATACTCGTCCGAAATTTGAGGCCGTCAAAAGTTTTGATTTATAATTTAGCCATTTATGGTTTTTGGCTTGTCCGATTGTCTCTTGCACAATAGCATCTCTCCTATTTTGCCAATTGCGCAACATTTCCATATGCTTGGTCTTCTCCAATGCATAAATGCTTTCTGCCATATCTGGCTTTTGAGCGTCCGGCCCGTAATTAGAATCCTTTTCTGAACGGAATTGTTTCCGCACGTGCTTCGCAATCCTTTTTTCTTTCAGCTTTTCAGCGGACTTCTGATTTTTTTCATTCTTGTTTTTTCAATTTTTTCCAGAGTTACAGGCGGGTTCATTTTCATCGCCGTATTCAGGCGTGACAACACTTGTTTTGTATTATACTGCAGGACAGCAGCAGCACATCTTCCGGTGTAAGATCCTCGTTCTCCGAAATTCAATCTTTTTCCGCTTGTATATTTTGCGATGATTCCGTTAAAACTTTCGACCGTGTTGTTATTGCTGTTGTATAGCAAACTCTCTGTATGTGCCAACAACGGTCGAAGTATTTCCTTAATCTGTTCATACACCCCCATGTGCTGAAGTTGTGGAACAATGTTTTGTTCTTCTTCCTTTCTGCTTCCATCGCAGAAGTATTCAAGTCTTGAACATTTTGCGTGCTCTCCGAAAACGTGGCTTGGAACATTGTATATGTCGGCATTTAAATTTTTTATTTTTTCTGCCGTTGTTACCTTGTGATTGTACCTGTATTCTGCGGCTTTCACGGTGTCCGCGCGCATTCGCCGAATGCTACTCTCAGCGACCTTCCTCAACGGGCCAGGTGTTGTCTTCTTCACAATTTCTTTCATTTTTTTTACAAAAATTTCTTAACATATAGTTGGTGCATTCGATTTTATTTACCCGAATCTGTGTTCGGTATGGGTTAGCATCTATTATTTTTTTATATACACTGCTGTCCCCATCAGCAATCAACGTTGAATAAGCTAGTCCACGTTTTTCGACGCTTGTCTTCAATCCTTCAACTATCGCGTCGCTTTCCATCGCTGTTGATGCTTGATTCTGTGGGAAATTGAGGGAGCGAATAAAACTCTGATATGATGATGATATAATAATGAATAATATATTTCCTTGACACACGCTCTTGATACACGCTCGTCGACTCTTCGATTGCTACTACTCTTTGTCCACACTCGATCGGCGTTCGACTCGCTACCACTCACACATTCACACATTCGCACATTCACACACGCGTTAAAACATCGCGCCGCTCACTACGCCCTGCATTAATTGCGTCGCGGCGTCGAGCGGCCGGTGCCCTCCGGATTCGGCATCATACAATTCTTTCCCCAGTTCTTGAAGCAAGTGTGGTTTCGGGGCTCTTCTTTCTTTTTCGCGGCCATTCGACAAATGCGGCAAACTTTATTTTACACGCCGGTAAATAAAACCTTCTTGGTATGATAACCAATAATGACGCCAATTCCAGACGCGGAATCGTACGTTCCACTTCGGCAGGATCGTTTCATCCAACTTCCGTCGGCCACAACGGGGATGTGGCGTGTGTCAAGTCCTGGCACAATATCGCCCCTTTCAATGGCTAAACGTTTCTCTTCTTCTTCTGCTGCTACCATTTCTTCCTCCGCAGCAGCAATTAAAGACTTCACGATTTCATCGTGGTGCTTCCGAAATTCTTTTTTCGACATGGAGGGTATACATGTATGTCCATTGCTGCAAAAAACTCCTCCATTTGAGTATAGCTTCCTCCGTTTAAAATTGTCCCAGCAACGGCACTCTGGTTTGTTTCCATTTTACTGCTATCGTCAGGTTCACTGTGGATGTCACCTTTATATTGGCACATATTGCATTTTACGCTGAGGGTGGTTCTCAGGCCCGACCGTTTCCACGATCTATGATACTGAAGCCACGTGGTACACCGTCTTGTTCTTCAGTATCGTCCATTACCGTTTTTTCAATAAACAATTCTTCAGGCGTTGCAGTTTCAAGAATTTCGCTCGCCAATTCTTCTGTTGGCTCTTCAGAAATTTCCATTAAATTTGGCGTTTCTCGTTCCTCCTCCAATGGCAAATAAATAATTTGATCCGAAGAGTGCCCTGGATCATCAGCTGTTGACGGTTCAGAAATCTTCTGAAGGGCTATGCGCCGTCCCCGTGCCAATTTTCTCGAGTATCTCCTATACTCGGTGTTAATTTTCGTCGACTTCCAGTTTTAAACGCACACTGATCTTGACAAATATTTTTGTCTTCTTCGTGGATTTTGTTGTTCAATAGATGAATGCAGGAGGTGGAAGTGTCCAGTAAAATGAGAAAGACTCGTGTTGAATTATAAGATACTCTTATTAAATATACAATGACACTTGCTTGCTTCGCTATGGTTTCTCTAAGACTGAAAACCCAGGCCCTTGTGAGTACAGTACTAAGGCACTTGACGACGATCTCGTCTTATTCTAAACATTACGATCGTCTCCATGCACAATATGTGGGTAGGAATAATAATAAGATAGTTATCCATATTAATATACAGGGTCCGGCGGAGTATATGTCCAGGCGTTGAATGGGGGTACTGGGGTGATTCTGAACAACTTTTTCCTTTACCAAAATGTTGGTTAAAGCTTCGTTTTTGAGTTATTAACGAAAAACCCTGGCCAATCAGAGCGCTCGGGCGCGTGGCCGTCAACGGATCTCAACCTCGGTCGTGGTCGTGAACGAACGCATTGGTACAGTTATGTTACGTCGTCTTAAATTAAGAATAATGTGGAATTATTCGTTATTCATGAATAACAAATAAACTAATAAGTGTTCGATACGTTTATTCGTTATCCGAAAGAAATAAAGTAGTTATTACTTATGAATTATTTTTTGTTTAACAGCACGTTTTCCGGTGGATAAATTGTGTTTTAGGAAAAACGATTTGGATAAATAATGTTAGAAAAAGCTAGTTAAACTTACCAATTCGTCCACAAATTCCGGAGATACGAGGCGAGGAAGGCAGCGCGGTTAACTGAACGGAGCGATCGCGTGAAGTCGAGGGCTCGGGCGAATCCTCGACGGTTAAGTCGATGATCGAGGAAACAGCCCCGGTGCCACCGGTTGTCGAGTCGATTGGCGTCGGCGGAGATTCCAGCGTCAAGTCGATTGGCGGCCCACTTTCTGGTATCAATAGTGCACGACGGGCGGCGATCAGCTCCCGGCGCCTGTGATTATGGCGGAGCCGCGATTGAACACCTCTCCTATTCCTTCGCGTATTTCTAACTGGCATCTACCGATCACATTCGGTGGGTAGTAAGTAGTTCGAAATATTTAATGAACAAAATGGAAGACCGATGAAATGTCAAGTATTACTGTTTATTAATGCTCACCTTTACCTATCGGTTGGCTACAGATGAAAATACAAGCAAGATATAAGATGGTGGATCGTGCTGACCGATTTACCGTTTGCTGGCACAACTAAGATTCGCTTGTCGAACTGAACCGTTGAAAACATCCGGATTGAACTCTGAATAAAACTTGTCGTATGGACTTGTTGTTTCGAACTTGTCGGATGGAACTGAATTGCCTTGCGACCGTTCGCTCCGGTCTTTTTATTCCTCCCAGGTGCTGATGCAGCAGCCCCTACTGCCGCAGCCAGAAGATGCTGATGCAGCAGGGGCCACCGTCCTAGGAACGACCGTTCCGCGACGGTTCTCGCGCTTCGTATCTCTGCAACGTGTGCATTCCTGAGCGACAGTTGTTATCGCTCTGGGAGCGGATGCTGATGCACCGTTATGTTCAGCGGATTGTTACCCGATCCTTTCCCAGGCCTTGACTCCGGAATGCCCACGTGCGAGACAACGCTACCCCGTCGTTATTGTCGCCAGCACTTATCCGGGTCTGTCCTTAACTTGAAAGGACAAACACGGATCGGTCAGCACACCCTGATTCGTAACGGTTCTTAATCTACGTCTTCTTATGATCTATCTTATTATTATGGGCGAGTCAGCATACTCACGTTTACCCTTTGTTTCTTAACTTAAGAAGTTGCTTAGACTCAATGCTACCGTCAGGACAATTATCGGTGTGTGGCAGTACGTCAATGTGTGGTAGAGAACTGCCCATGGTAACAAACATTTTTATTGGTTACGGGTAATAGCGAGCTGGAATGGTTACTTTGCGACAATTTGGGAATTGCTGGTGATTGGGTCAGGTTTGGATTATATTGGGTGGTTGTGTTGATCAGGTTTGTGTTATGCTCAGGGGTAGGCTCACCTACCGGATCACGCAGGTGCTCACCGGACATGGGTGCTTCGGTGAGTTCCTGTGCCGGATACGGGCGGAGGCGACGGCGGAGTGCCACGAGTGTGGGGCTGCGCTGGACACAGCGCAGCACACTCTCGAGGAGTGCCCGGAATGGGCGGCGGAGCGCCGGGCGTTGAGGGCGCAAGTGGGGGCGGATCTCTCGCTGCCTCGCATCGTTAGTATGATGCTGGGCAGCGAGAGAGCCTGGGTAGCGGTGGCCTCCTTCTGCGAGGATGTTCTTCGCAGAAAGGAGGCAGCGGAGCGGGATCGGGAATTGACCTATCCCGTCCGACGCGAAAGACGGAGGGTCAGGGCTCGCCGGCTGCGTTTGCGCAGGCTGGCGAGGTCCCCCCCTCCCGTGGTGTAAAAGCGGTGACGGTCCGAGGGACGACGGAGGTGTCCCCCCTCCCGTCTCTCGGATGGCCGTCACCGCTGACTCAGTAGACGGGCGGCCCTGCTGTGGGAGGATTATGTCCTCCCGGTATCCCGCAGGGCTGCCCGACAGCCGGAAACGGCGTCGAAAATGAAGGAGGGGCGGGCTCGCCGGCCGTTTTCCGCTGGCGAGATCCCCCCCTCCCGTTGTCTGGTATGGCTGATGGTCCCGAGGGGCGCTGAGGTGTTCCCCCTCACCCCCCTGCCGGTTGACCTCGCCAATACCCCGTATACGGGCGGCCCTGCTGTGGGAGGATTATGTCCTCCCGGTATCCCGCAGGGCTGCCCGACAGCCGGAAACGGCGTCGAAAATAAAGGAGGGGCGGGCTCGCTGGCCGTTTTCCGCTGGCGAGATCGCCCCTCCCGCGGTGTGAATGGCTGATGGACCCAAGGGGCGCTGAGGTGCTCCCCCTCACCCCCCCTGCCGGTTGACCTCGCCAATACCCCGTATACGGGCGGTCCTGCCGGGGAGGAACAATCCCCCCCAATCCCGCGGGGCCGTCGGAGAGCCGTGGGCGGCTCGGGTGGGGGCCCGAGTCGCCCTTATCACGGCCTGGAGAAGGTAGGCCGCGCTGGGTGTTACCCCTGGCGCGGCCATGTGCGATACGGCGGAGTTTTTCGGAGGGTCCTTCTGACCCTCCCGAGGATGGGGCCGCAATGGCCGGGCGTGGGGAGGCACCGGAAGGGTATCCGTAGGTCACGGGGCCTCCCCTACAAGCGCCGAGGTTAGGTAGCCGGGGTGGTTTTAGCCGGTAGAAATCCGGCACTACCTCCTGCTCTCCCCCAGGGCAGGTGGTGTCTTTCGAAGATTTCCACCTCGTAACAAAAAAAAAAAAAAAAAGGTCAGCCTGCCCCACGTCCTGCCGAGCCACTTCTCCAAACTCGGCAGGACCGCCCCGACGACGCGTCGGCCCGCCCCGGTCGATCCAGCGAGCCTAGCCCTCCACTCGGAGACGGCGCGCTGCCGAGACCGAAGCCTCGAAGCCCTCAACCGCTCCCCCCGCTCCAGCGGGTCGTCGCTGTTGTCCGGCGGCGCCCTCGAAGATGAATAGTCGGACGCCGCCACTCCTACCTGGATGTCGAGCGGTAGGAGCCCCGCCAGAGTCATCGCCGCCTCGTGCGACACCATGCGGTACGCCCGCGCGACCCTGATGGCCACCCTCCTCTCCACACGACGCAGCATGTCCAGGCTGCGCCGACTGACCACCAGGTCGCCGCACCACACCGGTGCCCCGTAGAGCGCTATCGAGCGCACCACCCCGGCGTACATGCGACGCACCTCTCCCGCCGGGCCACCAAGATTCGGGAGTATACGACACAACGCGGCCGCAACCCCCTCCAATCGGGGAGCCAGACGTTCGAAGTGGGCTCCGAAGCTCCAATGGGCGTCGAGGGTGAGACCCAGGTAACGTAACCGCTGATCCACCCCCACGCAGGACTGACCTATGCACAACGCGGTCGCAGGAGGCTCCCCCCGCCGCCGCCGCGGATTGACCATCCACATCGCCTCGGTTTTCTGTGGCGCCACTCGCAGGCCGAGCCTTTCCACCCACGAGACGACGCAGGCCACTCCCAACTCCGCCAGGCGCGCGGTCCTCCCGTAGTCCATCCCCGATGCCAGCACCAGTGTGTCGTCCGCGTAGCAGGTCACGCTGACACCGGGGGGGAGGGCAACCCGGAGGACGGAGTCGTACGCGAGGTCCCACTGCAACGGGCCCAGGACCGACCCCTGCGGGACCCCGCGATCCACGATCCTCGTTTCCACCCCGCTCCTGCCCGGGTACTCAATACACCTGCCGGACAGGTAGGACCCGATTACCCTTCTCCGATAAGGGGGCACCCGATGGTGGACTAGCGCCCTCCTTATCTCTTCCCCGGGCACGGAGTTGAAGGCGTTGACGATGTCGAGCGACACCGCCAGCACAACCCCGCCCCTTCCAGTGGCTTCCCCCGCCAGAGACCGGACGCGCGCAGCAGCGTCCAAGGTCGAACGTCCCCGCCGGAAGCCGAACTGTCTTTCATCCAAATCGGGTCCCACCCCGGAAAGATGCTCGGTCACGCGGCGCGCGATGATCCTCTCGAGCATCTTCCCGATCTCATCCAGCAGGCATATCGGCCTGTAGGCGGACGGCTCCTCCGCGGGCCTCCCCTCCTTCCTCAGGAGGACCAGCCTCCCTCTCTTCCACAAGGAGGGGAACTCCCCGGTCCGCAGACAGGCGTCAAACGCCCGCCTCAGCCTGTCCCCGAGGATGGACACGGCCCAGGCCAACACTCTGCCCGGAACCCCGTCCGGACCGGGCGCCGTGCGTCGGGACGTCATCCTCCGGACGGCCGCCCCGATCTCCCCGTCCGTCACCTCCAGCTCGGCGGACCAGTCCGAGGAGGCCACCACTCCGGGCATCAGGCGGGACGCACCACCCCCATCACCGGCCAAGGGGAACAGGGCATCCAGAACGTCTCCCAGCAGCCGGGGTTCCATCGTCTGCGTCAGGGGGGGCGTCCATGGTCGCAGCTTGGCCATGACCAGGCGGTACGGACGCCCCCACGGCTCCACGTCCAGCGTCCCGAGGAGTTCGCGCCAGACGCCGACCTTCGCCGCAGCGATGGCGCGCTGCAGGGCCACCCGCGCCTCCCTATAAACCCCGTACGGGAGAGCAGCCGCTCCAACCACGCCACGCCTCCGGCGGCGCGCCCTCGTGTACCGGCGCCGCGCGCGAATGCAGATCGCTCTCAGGTCCTCGATCTCGCGCGACCACCAATACACGGGCGGCCTTCGCGGCGGGGCGGCCCGGGGCATGGCAGCGTCGCACACCATCCTCAACGAGCCCCGGAACCATCTCGCCTCCCCCTCACCACTAACCGGTCCAGCCGGATCAGCCCCGGACAACGCGACGGCGTGAAGCGCCGCCGCCAGGGCATCCCTGTCGGTCCTGCCGAGCGCCCATCTCGGTGGCGGGGTGGCAGCCCCCCCCAGGCCGGGCCCGCGCAGCGGACACACCGCCGCCGGTGGCCACCTCCATGATGATGTGGAGGTGATCAGACAAGGTCTCGACGTGCTCGGCCACTCTCCAGCCCGATATCTTCCGTACGGCAGCAGGTGTGGCCCACGTAAGGTCCACGATGGACGTACCCTGCCACCGCACGCACGTCGCCACCGACCCGCGATTCGCCAGCCTGAGGTCCAGCCCCGCCGCCCAACCCAGCAGCACGTCGCCCTTGGCGTTCGTCCGGCGAGAGCCCCACGCCGTGGCGTGAGCATTGAAATCGCCCAACACCACGACCGGCCGGGGGAGGCACCACGCTACACACGCCCCCACCCGGTCTAGAAAGGCCCCGAACGCCAGGGCGCGCACGCTGGGCGACGCGTACACGCCCACCACCGCCGTGTCCCCCCACAGCGCGGCGACGAACCCATCGCCGCGTTCCAGCAGGGTTGCCGGCGCTACGCGTCCTCCCCCTCCCCCCACTATCGCCACGGAGCCGCGCGTGTCCCCCATCCACGGAGTGGAGGGTGTAACGGGGACCGCATATGGCTCCGCGACGACCGCCAGCCCTATATACCACTCCCGCATGGTCTGCATGAGCAGATCCTGCGCTCTGCGGGAGTGGTTTATGTTGGTCTGGAGTAGCCTGGCACTGAAGGCTACTCCAGATCCATGCCCTCCTCCGTAGGGCATTGCCTGACCGTGCGGTCAGGGCTCCTCTCCGCCGGCTCCTGGGCCGGACTCAGCTCAAGAGCCGACACTCGTGCCTCCACTTGCTCCGTGGTGTCCCGCTGTACCACCTCCAATTCAATGGCCGCCGGTGCAGGCGCAGCTGGTGCTGGCTCCGCCGGAAGAGCAGGCCGCGGTGCCGGATCCGACTCCATCCTACCCCTTCTCCCTCCAGGCTTGCAGGGAGCGCACGAAGGAGCCCCCAGCCTGTTCCCAGCCGGTCGCCCCAGGTCGCTGCACACGGGGCATCTCGGGGCAGCCGAGCATTTGCTGGCCCGGTGACCGCCACCCCCGCACCTGTAACACCGATCGCTCCTGTCGGTGCCGCTGGTGCACCCGCTCCTCGTGTGCCCAACTTCCAGGCACCTGAAGCACTGGAGCGGGCGCGTTTGGAGGGGCTCCACGGACGCGCTGCACCACCCGACGGTGATTCGCCCCGCCCTCGCCACCCGGTGTGCCGCTTCCAGCGGGCATCGGACCCACGCGGCTCCTCGTCCCAGTGGGTTTAGAGCGATATCGCCCACCCTCACGTTTCCCACTGGGCAACCACCGGCCGCGGCCACCGCCGCCGCCACCTCTTGGGGCCTGGAGGACACATCCAGCCCCCGCACCCTCAATTCCCCGGTCTTACTGGGCCTGGAGACTCTCACCCCCGAGCCCTCCAGGACCCCCGCCATCCTGTAGGCCAGTTGCTGGGCCTTCTCCTGGCCGCCGGGCCCCCGAATCTCCAGGATAAGCCCGCCGGTCTTCGACGTCTTGGGCCTAACCCCGTCGATCCCAATCTCGGCCAGGCTTATCTTCTCCCTGGCCGCCGCCATCGCCTGCGCGTACGTCAGTTTAGCGTCCGACGCAGCCGTCAGCGTGACGACGCAGCCGTCAGCGTGACGACGCAGCCGTCAGCGTGACGACGGCCGTCCTCGGGGGCCGCTGGAGAATCCGCGCCCCTTTCTTCGGGCATCGCCCCTCCGTCCTTTTCTTGTTGGCGTCCGTATCCGGCGGCGGCGGACGCCTCTGTCGCGACGACTTCCCGCGCATTGGCCGCTGAACCGGGGGGGAGGAGACCGTTGTCGTTCGTCTCCCCTTCTTCTTCTCCTTCCTGAGGGCAGCCCTGCTCCTGGCTACCCTCCATTCTTCCCCAGCTGTCCTGACTGTCGCCACGCCCGTGGGCATCCGGGGCGCCGCAACCCGAGCCGCAGGTTGCGACCCAGGGGGCGACGGCGCAGCACCCTCCGCGCGCAGCTCGCCCCCGCCCCCATCCCGGGCCGCAGAAGCAATCGCCGCGAGGAGCCTCCTCTCCATGGCAGCCATTTCCATTCTCACCATGGCCGCCACCATCTCCTGAAGGGAGCTCCCCTCCCCCTGCCGGGGCGGATCTTTCCCCGAGGAGGATCCGGATATATAAAGTAAAGGCGCATTCACCGGTTGCAGGGGGGGGCCGCCGCGGTTGATGTAGGTCTTTCTCCCCCACACCTTCCCCGGTGTCCACCAGACGCCGCCGCTCACGCCGAATCCCCTCCATTCGCGCCGCAACCGTTGTCCCGGTGGACCGAACTGCTGCATTCCCAGCCCCTCCGGTGGTCACCCCGCTGGTCGGTCCCGGCACAGCCTGCGTGCCGTCCGCCACGATGCTGGCAGCCTCCCTGCGCAGTTCCTTACGCAGGTCGACCAGCTCCTTCTTGGCGTTGCGCAGCTCGGCCCTCAGCTGCGCATTTTCCGTTTCCAGCCACCGTGCCTCCACGGAGCTGGAGGAGCGCTGCACAAGCTCGGTGACGGCCGCCGAGGTCTCCCTGGCTGCCACTCGCAAGGCGTGGACGAGGCTGCCCTTCAGGTTCTTGGAGACCGAGGATATCCTCTCGACCTCCGTCATATGTTCGAGGACAGCGCCGCCCAGTCCACCGGTCGCCTCCGTTTGCATCTCGCGACGCAAATCCTCCGCTCTCGGCAGGGCTCGCTCCGAACTCCTGCAGAGCTTCGACTCGGTCGCGATCGCGATCCCGCGCCGCCCTGCGGTCCCCGCATCCGAGTCCAAGGTAGAGGCTCGTCCTCCGATGTCTCCCCGCCTCGAAGAATCCGAGGAGACCCAAACCCTGGGTCTCTTCTTGGGTTTCTTCCTCCGTTTTCCATCCCGGACGCTCGATCCAGAGTCCGAGTGCGTCTCCGGTCCGCCTCCAGGATCGCTCCTCCTCTCGCCAGTAGTCATAGAGTGTACAGTGGCCTGGTCTTCCACCACTGACACTCCGCAGTCGTAAGATAACGACGAAGCAGGGGCCTGCTTGACCACCCCCGCGACGCCGGCTCTGGAGGTTCCGAGGCCTCCTGAGCAGTAATTTTCCAATCCTTTCGTTGTGTCTGTCATAGTAATTTTTAAAAACTCCACACTTGCCCATTTCGTCATCGTTAGATCCAGTCCCGTTACCACTCACTCTTTCGCCCCCCGCACCAGCTATGCTGGTGCAGGAGAACCAGGGAGCCCCACGAGGAGGTGAGGTGAGTGGATTTAGCCGTTTTGGGCCCGCCAACTTCACCGAAGTTCTCCGCACCTGACTGCAATAGATGCAGCCCAGATATAAGAGAACATCAGTTCCATTGTGGTTTCGACCCGGCGAACGTCGCCAAGAAGTCCCAAAACCGCTTCTGCTCCCCAGCACGGACGTACCTAAACTAGACTCAACAAACAAATATCACCACAACACAGACAAATACTGGTGGTTATCCTAACCTTATACAAACAATTGATAAATCCCGTCGCCAAAGCGCACTCTTTGTTATACATATATAGACGTATGTATGTATATGTATGATATTTCTAACATTAATCATCCAAACACTTTTTTCATAATTAATAAAACACTTTATTCGTTTCGGAAAACGAATAAAAGTATGGAACAGTTATTAAACGACTTGTTAATTAAATTGTTATTCATGAATAACGAAGAATTACACATTATTCTTAATGTAAGACGATTGCAATATTTGCCGTACGTTGCCCCTCGATGCACCCGATCTCGGCCACGCGCAATTGTGACTGAGCTCAAGCTATACGGGCGCTGTAATTGGCCAGTGTTTTTCGTTAATAACTAAAAAACGAAGCTTCAAACAATATTTTGGTCAAGGAAAAAGTTGTTCAGAATCACCTCAGCTACCCCGTTTTTAAAAATACCGCGCGAGTTCTGGGCCACCCTGTATATTCTTACATTTAAAAAAAGAGTAAAGGAATAACAGAAACACATGTAATGATTGATAAATATATTTATTTAATTATGTGTAGATATTTTAACCTCCAACCGCCGCCGCGGCCTCTTCGATAACCGCGGCGGCTGTACAGCAACCGCTTGACCATTTTTTTCATCTGAAATATAATAACGAATGATAAATAACCAAAAGCAATCATGAAAAAATGAATGTTTTTTACTTACAGTGGCGGCCAGCTACTTAAGACCGCTTGATAGTTCGGCAAATAAACGTTGCACATATTTCCTAAATTAAAATTTTCGTAGATTAAACTCATATATAATAATCTCTGAAGCATATTGTATAGTAAATTACAAAAATTGTATATTTAACACAACAAACTACATACAGGGTGGCCCGGAACTCGCGCAGTATTTTTAAAAAAGGGGTAGCTGAGGTGATTCTGAACAACTTTTTCCTTGACATAAATATTGTTTGAAGCTTCGTTTTTAAGTTATTAACGAAAAACACTGGCCAATGCGAGCGCCCGTATAGCCCGAGCTCAGTCACAATTGCGCGCGGCCGAGATCGGGTGCATCGAGGGGCACCGTACGGCAAATATTACAATCGTCTTACATTAAGAATAGTGTATAATTTTTCGTTATTCATCAATAACAATTTAATTAACAAGTCGTTTAATAACTGCTCCATACTTTTATTCGTTTTCCGAAACGAATAAAGTGTTTTATTAATTATGAAAAAAGTGTTTGGATGATTAATGATTAATGTTAGAAAAGGGTAGTTAAATAAACTTATCCATTCGACCGCGAATTTACCTGCTTCGACGGTGTCTTGCCATATGGTCATTGTACCGATCCTGACCTATCCTAATTTAAATTTAATTTAAATGCCACGTCCCGGCAATCGATACAGATCTGATTCGCACTTGTTTCCACACGCACATGACACACACATTAACTTTCGTAATGTTCGTAAGTGCGTGTCCTGTGCGTGTGGAAACAAGTGCGAATCAGATCGTATCGATCGCCGGGACGTGGCATTTAAATTAAATTTAAATTAGGATAGGTCAGGATCGGTACAATGACCATATGGCAAGACACCGTCGAAGCAGGTAAATTCGCGGTCGAATGGATAAGTTTATTTAACTACCCTTTTCTAACATTAATCATTAATCATCCAAACACTTTTTTCATAATTAATAAAACACTTTATTCGTTTCGGAAAACGAATAAAAGTATGGAACAGTTATTAAACGACTTGTTAATTAAATTGTTATTCATGAATAACGAAGAATTACACACTATTCTTAATGTAAGACGATTGTAATATTTGCCGTACGTTGTCCCTCGATGCACCCGATCTCTGCCGCGCGCAATTGTGACTGAGCTCGCGCTATACGGGCGCTCGCATTGGCCAGTGTTTTTCGTTAATAACTAAAAAACGAAGCTTCAAACAATTATTTGGTCAAGGAAAAAGTTGTTCAGAATCACCTCAGGTACCCCCTTTTTAAAAATACTGCGCGAGTTCCGGGCCACCCTGTATATTTCTAACATTTCCTTAGCTGATGTCGTTATAACAGCGGACGACTACTTAAGACCGCATTAGATTAGTATTATAAATACAGTTTAAATTAATGAAATTTAGAAAGTTTGGAGAAATAAAACTTAAAAGGTAATTAATAATGCGTTGGTCCTCCTTTTTGTCGAATAACTTCCTCGCAACGCCTTGGCATTGAATCAATTAAACGACGCCAACGCTGGACTGGAATATTACTCCACCCTTCTTCAATGACAGCGTAGAGTTCTTTACATTTTTGGTTTCTTGCGTTTAACATATTTTTCGACATCTATCCATAACATCTCAATGGGGTTGATATCTGAAGATTGCGAGGGCCAAGGTAATACTCTTATGTTTTCTTCATTTAAAAATTGTTTAACCCTGCGAGCCGTATGTTTCGGGTCATTGTCAGCTTGTAAAATCCACTTTTCTGGCATTTGTCCACTTTTAAATGGAAGCAGTACTCCATTTAATGTATTCATGTATACGTATTGATCCATAATTCCATTAATTCTATGAATCGGACCAACACCTTGCAACGACATCGCTCCCCAGACGTTCACCGATCCTCCTCCTCCTTTTACGGTTGATTTTATACACTTTGATGAAAATTCTTCGTTAACACGGGATCGAACATACGTTTTGGCATCCGAACTCATTCTGTTAAATTTGGACTCTTCGGTAAAAACAATTTTTGACCAATCAGCTACCGCCCAGTGCCGATGTGCTTTTAGCGAACTGTAAACGTAATTTTCTGTTGCGTTCAGATATGAGAGGCTTCTTGCGAGCAACACGACCCATAAGATTAATTATACATTCAATCTTCTCCGCACTGACCGGACACTAATTTTGCAACTAATTTCATTACCAGATTCATTGAGAACTTGTTCAGCTGTTTTATGTCGATCAGCTTCAGAGATGCGATGAACAACGCGATCATCTCTAACTGTTGTTTTCCGAGGCCTCTCCTTCCGTGACACATTATTCACTGAATGTGTCTTTGATATGAACTGTATTGCTTGTACGCACGTCGTTTTGAAATATTTAATGTTTCAGCGATTATCGAAAATGAGTGTCCCTCATCTCTCAAGAATTTAATATGGATTCTCTGCTCAAGAGTAATATTCTTTCTTCGACTCATGATTGCAGACTGATTTCTAATTGTTTATATTCTTGAACACGTCGGACTATACTAACTATGTCCACAATGACAGTAACTAAGCGAATGGTGATAAAAACCAATCGGTCTTAAGTAGTTGTCTGCTGTGATAACGAGATCAGCTAAGAAAATGTTAGAAATATATGTAGTTTGTTGTGTTAAATATACAATTTTTGTATTTTACTATACAATATGCTTCAGAGATTATTATATATGAGCTTAACCTACGAAAATTTTAATTTAGGAAATATGTGCAACGTTTATTTGCCGAACTATCAAGCGGTCTTAAGTAGCTGGCCGCCACTGTACTTCTCTCATCCTTTCCTTTTCTTCTTTTTTCTTTTCCTCTTCTTTTCTTTCTCCTTCTTCCGTTAAAACACATACAGCTTCTACTTCCATCTGTATGGAAAGTAATTCATATATTGTTAACATAATGATGTAATGTTATACCTGCCGATTACACTGTTTTTGTCCGCAGGACGTATCATTTTTATAAAAATCCATTTCTTTTTTAAATTGAAAATTGTCAACTTTGGAAGTGTCTGCGTTTTTCCAGAAATATTTATTCAGTTGCGCTTGGTGCCAAATGATTCTGTGGAGTTTCGCGAATACAATGATGTAAGTGGTTATTAAATTGTAAACATTTAAATATGTTTAAGTAATGATCAAAGTGAAATGCACCCTTTGTGGCTGATATCTTTGAATTTATTTAAGAAACAAAGGGCCTATGATAAAATGTAACTATTCGACGTAATAGAGCAGACCATTTTGCTAAGGCAAGCATTAGTGGAAATGAAACAATCATTTTCGTTTTCAATGTCGAAGCGGAATAGTTCGGTAAAACACGCGGCGGAAACAGTGACACTCAGCAGAACTACTGCGCGTCTGGTGATTCCGACACGCTGAACAATAAGCGTGGGGACGCCATCTTAGAGCACCACTGCCGCCGCACGTGTTTTACTTATTTCTAACTATTTCGGTTCGATATTGAAAACGAAAATGATTGTTTAATTTCCACTTATGCTTGCCTTAGCAGAAAGGTATGCTGTAGCACGTGGAATAGTTACATTTCCTCATAGGCCCTTTGTTTTTTAAATAAATTGTAAGATATCAGCCACAACGGCTACATTTTCCGTGTCCTTTCACTTTGATCATTACTAATACATATTTAAATGTTTATAATCTAATAACCACTTACATCAGTTTATTCGTGAAACTCCACAGAATCATTTGGCACCAAGCACAACTGAATAACTATTACTGGAAAAGCACAAAACACTACCAAAATTGAAAATTCGCGATTTTTCTTTAAATTGATTTGTTCAAAACGGTGCGATCAGGAAAAAACGTCCTGCAGATTCGTATTCAGCACATTAAAAACTACAAGATACGCGTATTGAAGATTACAAAATCAAATCCACGTTGAACAAATGGAGGAGGGAGCTCCTCAATCGAGGAGTCGCGCAGCGAGCAGTCGGGGCGGTTCTGCCCAGCCTGGATGAATGGCTGGACCGCGGCAGGGGGACGCTCACCTACCGAGTCACGCAGGTGCTCACTGGGCATGGTTGCTTCGGTGAGTACCTGTGCCGGATACAGGCGGAGGCGACGACGGAGTGCCACGAGTGTGGGGCTGCGCTGGACACAGCGCAGCACACACTGGAGGAGTGCCCGCAATGGGCGATCGAGCGCCGGGCGTTGAGGGCGCAAGTGGGGCGGATCTCTCGCTGCCCAGCATCATACTAACGATGCGTGGCAGCGAGAGAGCCTGGGTAGCGGTGGCCTCCTTCTGCGAGGATGTTCTTCGCAGAAAGGAGGCATCGGAGCGGGGTCGGGAATTGACCGACCCCGTCCGACGCGAAAGGTGGAGGGAAAGGGCTCGCCGCTTGCGTTCGCGCAGGCTGACGAGATCCCCCCCTCCCGTGGTGTAAAAGCGGTGACGGTCCGAGGGGCGATCGGAGGTGTCCCCCCTCCCGTCTCTCGGATGACTGTCACCGCTGACTCAGTGGACGGGCGGCCCTGCTGTGGGAGGATTATGTCCTCCCGGTATTCCGCGGGGCTGCCCGACAGCCAGAAATCTGGCGTCGAATGTAAAGGAGGGGTGGACTCGCTGGCCGTTTCCGCTGGCGAGATGCCCCCCTCCCGTTGTTTGGTATGGCTGATGGACCCGAGGGGCGCTGAGGTGTTCCCCCTCACCCCCCTGCCGGTTGACCTCGCCAATACCCCGTATACGGGCGGCCCTGCCGGGGAGGAACAATCCCCCCCAATCCCGCGGGGCCGTCGGAGAGCCGTGGGCGGCTCGGGTGGGGGCCCGAGTCGCCCTTATCACGGCCTGGAGAAGGTAGGCCGCGTTGGGTGTTACCCCTGGCGCTACCATGTGCGATACGGCGGAGTTTTTCGGAGGGTCCTTCTCATCCTCCCGAGGATGGGGCCGCAATGGCCGGGCGTGGGGAGGCACCGGAAGTGTATCCGTAGGTCACGGGGCCTCCCCTACAAGCGCCGAGGTTAGGTAACCGGGGTGGTTTTAGTCGGTAGAAATCCGACACTACCTCCTGCTCTCCCCCAGGGCAGGGGGTGTCTTTCGAAGATTTCCACCTCGTAACAAAAAAAAAAAAAAAAAAAAAGGCTGGGGAAACACTGTGCATGCAGAGAATTTACAAAACATCGCAGGATATTATACATCCTTTCGGACAGATCTAAATCTAAACACAGTGCATTTATTTGGTGGCTATCAGCATGCGGCCGAGTGGATAGGCTGGAGGATGGTTCCGATAATTCCGCGGCAAAACGTAATTCCTCCGATGATCTCGATGACAGTAAATCTTGAACGCGGCGTTTTTTTGTTTTTGTCGATGCATTCTCAAAGGCGGCAATAGGTCTTCCTCGACTAGAACCTGGCATTGATACAATCGTCTCTGGTTCACTTCCAATATACAGGGTGGGGCAATAACTATGTCTACCTTGAATATTGCCGTTGTTTGTAATAATATGAAAAAATATCATATATGAAACTTGCACGGTGCAAAGGGGGACATATTGTGATACATACATTTTTTGCCTAGGTGGAGGCATAGAGGAGATTTGAAGGTCATGTCTATTTTTTTAAATGAAATAGTATGTTTTTTTTATTGCGATATGATAGCCGGCGTTGAGACAATTTCAACGAGCTACCGTTGAAGGTCATACAAGGTCAAATAAGGTGATGGAATGGTGGCCGTAAAGTGTTGCGGTTATCGGCTACGCAGCCTAGAGCGCTGGCACTGTTCGAGCGACACAGAAGAAGCGCAAAATCGCTCCTTGCCACTCAAACGGTTGAAACCATAATTGCGGAAAAAATGGATGGCTGCTATTCCCCGCAAAAATTGGGCACCAACAAAATATTCTGCAGTTTGTAGTTTGCATTTTGCAGAAACTGATATTCTGAGGTATCAGAGTACTCTATCTCCTAACGGTGTGTTGGAGAATGTTTTGTTGAGATGTCCAAGACTTACGGAAGATGTAGTATCTTCCATTTTTCCCAATTCACCAGCTTATTTTACAAAACATGTGCTACCGCAAAGAAAAGATCCTGTAGAGCGCAAGGAAACAATAATTGAAAATCATGAAAGTTTAGTTAGAGACTTTATTGATTTTGATTTAATTAGTGATTTCTTGGCTTTAATAAACAATTACAAAGAAAAGCTTGTAATTTCAAACCATTGGACTATTAAAATAACAAATTCAAAAATATATTTTTGCCTACTTGTTTGTAGTGAAACTTCTGATTTGTTGGTACTTAAAACACAGATTGTGATTAGTGACGGCATGAAATTACAAGTTTTTCAAGATGGTAATGAATTATTATTTCATGATTTAAAGTGGGTATTTCCTATTGACCAAAAGCTATCTCAATGGTCACAAATTCAGAACTTATTAAGTAGATATGAAATTATCTCTCATACACATTCTAGCACTGATATATGTATGTCTTATTGAGAGACATCTGGAGAAGTCCCTAGAAGAACTCAAAAAGGCATATATTATTGCAGAATCAGCTGAATTTGCTTACACTAAAAATCTTGAAATAATAATAGATCAAATAAGACAAATAAAAAATAAAAAAAATAGATATAGTTCATGCACAATTATTATGGCCTTCTCATTATATAGCCAATCTTCGGCTGCGTACAATTTATTAAGAAATATTTTTATTTTACCTCATAAACGTTACCTACAATATCATTCATCAAACTTGAATCTAACACCTGATAATGATGCAAAAAACGAAAATTATCTTCGCAATGTATCCTCAAATTTAACAGACAGGGAAAAAGTAGTAATTTCATTAATAGATGAAATTTATATTTCTGCAAAATTGCAATATAGATCGAATAAACTTACTGGTTGTGCTTCAAATTCTAACAAATTAGCCAAAACCATTTTAGCTTTTATGATAAGTTCAGCTTTTGGAAGTTTTTCTGAAATTATTAAATTATTACCAGTTGTTAATATCAAAGGAGATGAAATGATACCCATTGTTTACCAAATTATAGAATTCATTCAGAAATGTGGTTTTGAAATAGTATGTATCGTAACAGATAATCATAGAATTAATAGAAACATGTTTAATCAATTATCCAAGAATGGCATCAGTTTTCCTAATCCTTCACAACCTAATAAAACTATTTTTTTGTCTTTTGATTTTGTACATATTATGAAAAATATAAGAAATAATTGGTTAAATTTAAAGAATTTGGATAAGACTTTTTCTTTCCCTGATTTTTATACTAATGAATTAAGATTAGCAAAATTTAATGATATACGTACGGTTTACGACTACGAGAAACTTAATTACTAAGAAAGCCTATAAATTAAACTATAAATCATTATATCCTAACAATTTGGATCGCCAAAAGGTTTTTCTTGTTGATAATATTTTTCATCAATCTACAATAGCTGCAATGAAAGATTTCGATTATGTTGTTACGTATGAATAATATTCTCCTTCGCTGCGCTCGCACGCGTCGTTCGATCTTGCGTAGGAACGGAAGACGCCTAAAGATTCATCTCGATACCACACGACGGTTAACCCTTTTAGTATCGACCAACTGCATCGCGACCGATTAGGTGCATTCGTGACCCGACGAAGACTGTGTGCCCTTACCACATATGGAGGCTTCTAACGAACCCCTCCATACATTTCGGGACTATATAAACCCTCCGTTTCTAATCATCTTCGGTTCATAACTACACAGCTACGCGCATAGTCACGTCGCGTTACGCTTGCACAGAGTCGGTTGCATTTCAACGAGAATTGGGCTTACGGCACCAATCAGATAAAGTTAACCCGTTAGAATCCGCATAGTCCGGTTGAAGTTCTTTCGGCATACTTTGTAACCGATCTCAGGCCCCGCATCGCCAGTGCGTCAACACCGTGCAGCTTAGGTAATAATTCACACACTATTTAACTATATCGCGACAATTACACTTGTACAAACAACTGGTTGCAATATAAACTTATAAACTGTTCACCATTAAATCGAGTAGATTCGTTAAAACCTATCTTTACTCCGTAATCCTTTATATTAGTAGTAACGTCCCACAGATACAACTTAACCGCTCGAGTTGTATCGATTATTTATTTACGAGTCAAACTAACTTTTCCTGCGACTCCCTGATTTTGCATCAGGTTCGTTCGCACGCCTTATCCAAAACAAGGTAACTACTCCAACCTAGTGGCTCCCCGATTTCGCATCGGGTTCGTCCACGAAACCTAACCCATCCTACAGCTCCCTGGTTTCGCACCAGGTTCGTCTGTATCCTACGGCTCCCTGATTTCGCATCAGGTTCGTCCGTACGTTTACCAAACCTCCGAACAGCTCCCTGGTTTCGCACCGGGTTCGTCTGTGAATAAACCAACCTCCTGCAGCTCCCCGGTTTCGCACCGGGTTCGTCTGCGTACTCTTTCCTAGTGGCTCCCCGATTTCGCATCGGGTTCGTCCACGACGTTTCACCCTCCTGCGGCTCCCTGGTTTCGCACCAGGTTCGTCCGCGCTTGATTCTATTCCTGAGGCTCCCCGATTTCGCATCGGGTTCGTCCTCGCATACATCAATCCCAGCGGCTCCCTGATTTCGCATCAGGTTCGTCCGTGCACCTTACTAATAAATTCTCAACCATATTCCTTGGGTAATATAAACATCGCCGGTCTAGGCGTTGCCCACAGCCCTGGCTCGTAACATTGTCTTGATAATTGAGCGTCACCAAAATTGAAAGTGCTTTTAAACCTGATAGCTGTCTTTTTTCTTCTTGTTGGTAATTGGAACAAATTTTTCGGTATTTGGTTGCACGCGTAGGAGATTTTGTTATTTCTTTTAATACTGTGCTCGCGTCGATTAAACCGGATGTTCTTAGCTTTGACTGTGTTGCAAATGATAATTCTTGTACGTTTGTATTTTGCCGAAGATTTTCTGTGGTTCTACGTTCCGAACGTTCAGTTAAATCGCTGAAAGATTTGGTTGGTCGTCCAGCTCCAGATTTTGCAATAGGAATTTCCACGGTTCCTTGAAGCCAACTCGCATACTGTTTCTTAAAAGCCTTTTCTTTATAATTAACTGACAACCATCTGCGTTTAAACTGATATTTTATATTTGCGACTTTAATGTGCAGGGTTCGGCAATCTTCGGCAGAGTAATTTCCTTGTTTGAGTAAAAATATGCCTAAATACTCTCGTTTTTTATTAATAGTTTCACCCTTGCTTTGAAGCATTATTTCAAATAATTGTCTTCGCGTTATTAATTTAATACCAGAGGGGCCCGCAGCTTGCATCGTAGAACTGAGAAAGGAACATTGTGACACCTATACTTATATGTGTATTTCCGGTAAATTAACAACTGAATATCCAAAGTGGATAATATCTAGAATATATAACATAAATATGAAGTGTACTTACCAAATAGAAGTAATATGAAGTTCAATATAGAACTGAACTGAAGAACTTAAATAAACACAAAATAAATGTATATAGCACACACTACACTATACAAAACTAAACTTAGACCGAAAAAATGAAAATAAAATATAATGTACAATTGCGTGAAAATTGTCTGAAAGATGCGTACTCTTAGACGACTCTATTTCGACTAAATGCAGTGTAACATTAGCGTCTTAAATACAGTAATTTTTACTTTTTGAGGGTTGTTTATGACAAATTCAGGAAAACCCGGTCATTAAAAAGTTTGCCAGGTATCGAAATGTCCGGTTCTTGCGACCAAACAGTTACCGTATGAATATAACAATCCTCATTGCTTTCTAGGCATCAAATTATTTAATACGAAATACATATGTCCAGATAAAAAGAACTTAGAAGATATTGTCAGCGAGAGTTCCCCAACCAGGCCTGGGCCTGAATCGTGCAGGGGAACCACCATGAGTGCAGCCGAAACGCAGCAGCGCGCGGCGGCACTCACGTATCACTTCTACAATACATAAATTAGCTATAAAACGTGAAACCGGACGAAACCGGAACCAATTTTTGTTGCATTGTAATCACAAACCTTTATCGAATGCAATGACACCAGAACGAGCTGTGGAACATGCTAAGTACCATATCTAAATCGTTAACGAAGTTTTGTAACCGAAACGAAAAGTACTCAAATATGTTATCTTTTATAATTTAATGTTTATTACGTATTGGACATATATCTAATTTACTCACTATTCTTAATACTATTGATTAAATCCTATATGTATATACAGGGTGGCCCGGAACTCGCGCAGTATTTTTAAAAAAGGGGTAGCTGAGGTGATTCTGAACAACTTTTTCCTTGACCAAAATATTGTTTGAAGCTTCGTTTTTTAGTTATTAACGAAAAACACTGGCCAATGCGAGCGCCCGTATAGCCCGAGCTCAGTCACAATTGTGCGCGGCCGAGATCGGGTGCATCGAGGGGCAACGTACGGCAAATATTACAATCTTCTTACATTAAGAATAGTGTATAATTTTTCGTTATTCATCAATAACAATTTAATTAACAAGTCGTTTAATAACTGTTCCATACTTTTATTCGTTTCGGAAAACGAATAGAAGTATGGAACAGTTATTAAACGACTTGTTAATTAAATTATCGTATTAGGTAAGTATTAACAAGTCGTTTAATAACTGTTCCATACTTTTATTCGTTTCGGAAAACGAATAGAAGTATGGAACAGTTATTAAACGACTTGTTAATTAAATTGTTATTGATGAATAACGAAAAATTATACACTATTCTTAATGTAAGACGATTGTAATATTTGCCGTACGGTGCCCCTCGATGCACCCGATCTCGGCCGCGCGCAATTGTGACTGAGCTCGGGCTATACGGGCGCTCGCATTGGCCAGTGTTTTTCGTTAATAACTAAAAAACGAAGCTTCAAACAATATTTATGTCAAGGAAAAAGTTGTTCAGAATCACCTCAGCTACCCCCTTTTTAAAAATACTGCGCGAGTTCCGGGCCACCCTGAAAAACAACAAAAACCATTTTTTTTGTTTTTTTTTTATATATAAAACTATAAGACCGTCTTTTTAACAACTTTTATCATTTTCCACAGAAGCACAACTTTATCTCAGTCATTCTCTCTAAAAATCTCCAAGTCCTCTATTCTTTTGTTTCGCGCCTTCCACATTACCGATAAAGTAGAGATTGATTATAGCACCGCTACTTATAAACCGGTGTCTGAATGTAGGTACCACTCACATCCCTGTCTTACCTAATACGATAAATTATACGATAAGTAATTGATTGCCCGGGTCTCACCAGTACCCCAAAGGGCCCCAGTGCCCCAAAAGGGTATTTATCACATGCTGGAGAATTATTTACAGGAAAAAATATTCACAAATGCATTTACCTGTGCTAATGAGCTTGATTGTGGTGACACAATCGCAATTGTGTCATTGACACAAATGCATTTACCAGAAATACATTGCATGTCTTGTCTATTCCTATGTATATCTCGTCGGTGGTATAACTTCTAATGCGCGTACATAAGTACACACACCATTTTTTTTTCTAATTAGTTCCATTTTTTTCTATATAGCTATAACTTCAACATCATTTGTTGAAACAAATTATAGCACCGCTACTAATAAACAGGTGTCTGAATGTAGGTACCACTCACATCCCTGTCTTACCTAATACGATAAATTGTACGATAAGTAATTGATTGCCCGGGTCTCACCAGTGCCCCAAGGGGCCCCAGTGCCCCAAAGGGCCCCAGTGCCCCAAGGAGCCCCAGTGCCCCAAGAAGCCCCAGTGCCCCAAGAAGCCCCAGTGCCCCAAAAGGCCCCAGTGCCCCAAGAAGCCCCAGTGCCCCAAAGGGCCCCAGTGCCCCAAGAAGCCCCAGTGCCCCAAGAAGCCCCGGTGCCCCAAAGAGCCCCAGTGCCCCAAAAGGCCCCAGTGCCCCAAGAAGCCCCGGTGCCCCAAAGAGCCCCAGTGCCCCAAAAGGCCCCAGTGCCCCAAGGAGCCCCAGTGCCCCAAAAGGCCCCAGTGCCCCAAGCAGCCCCAGTGCCCCAAGAAGCCCCAGTGCCCCAAAGAGCCCCAGTGCCCCAAGAAGCCCCAGTGCCCCAAGGAGCCCCGGTGCCCCAAAGAGCCCCAGTGCCCCAAAAGGCCCCAGTGCCCCAAAGAGCCCCAGTGCCCCAAGAAGCCCCAGTGCCCCAAGAAGCCCCAGTGCCCCAAAGAGCCCCAGTGCCCCAAAGAGCCCCAGTGCCCCAAAGGGCCCCAGTGCCCCAAAAGGGTATTTATCGATACTGGATTTATTTATCACATGCTGGAAAATTATTTACAGGAAAAAATATTCACAAATGCATTTACCTGTGCTAATGAGCTTGATTGTGGTGACACAAAGGCATTTACCAGAAATACATTGCATGTCTTGTCTATTCCTATGTATATCTCGTCGGTGGTATAACTTCTAACGCGCGTACATAAGTACACACACCATTTTTTTTTCTAATTAGTTCCTTTTTTTTCTATATAGCTATAACTTCAACATCATTTGTTGAACCAAATTATAGCACCGCTACTAATAAACAGGTGTCTGAATGTAGGTACCACTCACATCCCTGTCTTACCTAATACGATAAATTATACGATAAGTAATTGATTGCCCGGGTCTCACCAGTGCCCCAGTGCCCCATTTACCTGTGCTAATGAGCTTGATTGTTGTAGAATAAAATGAACAATGGAACTTGCAATGTTACCGTAAATATTAATTTTTATGTAGATTGTAGCACTGACTGTAGCTATAACTTCAACATAATTTGTTGAACCATAGAACCTAACTTAACACTTTACCGACCAGCAGTCGATTAATCGACTTTTTGTTCCCAGCGCTTACCGACCGGCAATCGATTAATCGACTTTTTGTTCCCAGCGGTTACCGACCGGCAATCGATTAATCGATTTTTTTAATTATTAATCCGTTAGATTCGGTTAAGTTTGGCTGACAAGTAGCAGGCATTTCTTACTCTGTAGTCAGATACTCGTTGCTTTGCTCTGAAAGCACCCATATTTTTGTACAGTTTTTAAAAATTTAGCCTTCACGATGAATGAAAAGGATAGTATTGGTGACTTTTATCTCGATGATCTGTCAGATTGTCTTGACAGCTCTTCAGCAAGTGATACTGATGGCGAAAGTGATAGCAGTGAAGTAATGATTCAAAAGCGACGTTCTATATTACCACTAATATACAGTGATTCTGAAGAGGATGATATAAATAATAACGTTGAAGACAGCAATGATACATGGTCGACGAACGACAAGGCGATAATTTTAGAACCTTTCGAAGGCAGCCCTGGCGTAAAAATTATGCCAAGTTCCCCTGAGAGTGTAATGGATATTGTAAACTTATTCATTGGAAATGACCTGCTTGAGCACTTGGTAAGGGAATCCAATAGATATCATTATCAAGTCATAGAAAAATATAGAATTATACCAAAAACGAAAAATGGACAGACATCACAATATCTGAAGTGAAGAAATTTTTGGGCCTAATAGTTCTAATGGGACAAGTAAAGAAGGATGTTCTCTATGATTATTGGTCGACGGATCCAACCATAGAAACACCATTCTTTTCGAAAGTAATGAGCAGGAACAGATTTTTACAAATAATGCAGAGCTGGCATTTTTGTAACAATGACAGCATTTCTCCAAATTCGCATAGACTTGCGAAAGTCCAGCCTGTCGTCGATTATTTAAAGAAAAAATTTAACGATGTTTATAAACCAAATCAACAATTGTCTCTAGATGAGTGTATAATTCCGTGGAGAGGTAGACTTTCAATCAAAACATATAATCCCGCAAAAATCACAAAATACGGAATATTGGTCAGAGCGCTGTCTGAAGCTCGTACAGGATATGTATGTAATTTTTGCGTGTATGCTGCCGATGGAAAAAAATTAGAAGACACTATATTATCTGTCATTGAACCGTATAAGAACATGTGGCACCATATATATCAAGATAATTATTACAATAGTGTCAAAATGGCTAAAATTCTTTTAAAAAATAAAGTGCGAGTGCGTGGGACAATTCGAAGGAATAGAGGTCTTCCTCAACCACCTCAAACGACCAAACTTTCCAAAGGGCAGCATGAATTTCGTAGAGATGACCATATTCTATTACAAGTATGGAATAATGGCAAAAGGAATGTAAATATAATATCGACAATACATTCTGCACAAATGGCCGAATCTGGAAGCAGAAGTAGGACATCAGATTGCCCCATACAGAAGCCTATTTCAATAATAGACTACAATAAATATATGAAGGGCGTGGATCGCGCAGATCAGTATCTGTCCTATTACTCCATTTTCAGGAAGACTAAGAAATGGACTAAACGAGTCGTGATGTTCTTTATCAACTGTGCACTTTTTAATTCCTTTAAAGTACATACAGCTCTATGCGGAAAGAAGATTACATATAAAAATTTTCTGCACAAAGTGGCAGTTTCGTGGATAGAAGATTGCGAAGCTAAAGAACAAGATAAAGATCTACCTAATCCCGAACCCACAAGAAGCACATCCCGATTTGATCATCCCAGAAGACTGACAAATTTCGGAAAGCATAAACTGGTAAATATAGTGACCAGCGGTAGATGTAAAAAACCCCTAAGACAATGCAGAGTTTGTTTAATTAAAAAAAAAAGCAGAACAGGGTTCATCTGTAAATTGTGCAACGTTCCACTACACAAAGGTGACTGTTTCGAGCGGTATCATAGTTTAAAAAAATATTAAACAACTTCTTATTCGAAAAACATTGTTATATGGATTATGATATATTATGTAAATATGTAAATATGAAAACGATTGTAATAGATAAAATAAACATTGTTTAGCACTAATATCATTAAAATAAAAGATTTTATTAAATTTGGTTATCCTATAATAACACAAAGCGTACAATTTTACCAGAGCATAAGAAAAGCGCATATATTCCCGCACGACAGTCTAACAATAAGCCGAAACCGAGCCGATGTTTGGGAAGATCTGCGGCAGAGTGGCCGGTAAGAAGGGCATAGGATTTTCGAACCGTTACCGGTCATTAAAGTGTTAACCTTTTTTTTTTTTTTTTTTTTTTGTTACGAGGTGGAAATCTTCGAAAGACACCCCCTGCCCTGGGGGAGAGCAGGAGGTAGTGCCGGATTTCTACCGGCTAAAACCACCCCGGTTACCTAACCTCGGCGCTTGTAGGGGAGGCCCCGTGACCTACGGATACACTTCCGGTGCCTCCCCACGCCCGGCCATTGCGGCCCCATCCTCGGGAGGGTCAGAAGGACCCTCCGAAAAACTCCGCCGTATCGCACATGGCCGCGCCAGGCTTAACACCCAGCGCGCCCTACCTTCTCCAGGCCGTGATAGGGGCGATTCGGGCCCCCACCCGAGCCGCCCACGGCTCTCCGACGGCCCCGCGGGATTGGGGGGGATTGTTCCTCCCCGGCAGGACCGCCCATATACGGGGTATTGGCGAGTTCAACCAGCAGGGGGTGAGGGGGAACACCTCAGCGCCCCTCGGGACCATCAGCCATTCACACCGCGGGAGGGGGGATCTCGCCAGCGGAAAACGGCCAGCGAGCCCGCCCCTCCTTTATTCTCGACGCCGTTTCCGGCTGTCGGGCAGCCCTGCGGGATACCGGGAGGACATAATCCTCCCACAGCAGGGCCGCCCGTATACGGGGTATTGGCGAGGTCAAGCGGCAGGGGGGTGAGGGGGAACACCTCAGCGCCCCTCGGGTCCATCAGCCATACCAAACAAGCGGGAGGGGGGGCATCTCGCCAGCGGAAACGGCCAGCGAGTCCACCCCTCCTTTACATTCGACGCCAGATTTCTGGCTGTCGGGCAGCCCCGCGGAATACCGGGAGGACATAATCCTCCCACAGCAGGGCCGCCCGTCCACTGAGTCAGCGGTGACAGTCATCCGAGAGACGGGAGGGGGGACACCACCGATCGCCCCTCGGACCGTCCCCGCTTTTACACCACGGGAGGGGGGGATCTCGCCAGCCTGCGCGAGCGCAACCGGCGAGCCCTTTCCCTCCACCTTTCGCGACGGACGGGGTCGGTCAATTCCCGACCCCGCTCTGATGCCTCCTTTCTGCGAAGAACATCCTCGCAGAAGGAGGCCACCGCTACCCAGGCTCTCTCGCTGCCCAGCATCATACTAACAATGCGAGACAGCGAGAGATCCGCCCCCACTTGCGCCCTCAACGCCCGGCGCTCCGCCGCCCATTCCGGGCACTCCTCCAGTGTGTGCTGCGCTGTGTCCAGCGCAGCCCCACACTCGTGGCACTCCGTCGTCGCCTCCGCCTGTATCCGGCACAGGTACTCACCGAAGCAACCATGCCCAGTGAGCACCTGCGTGACTCGGTAGGTGAGCGTCCCCCTTCCGCGGTCCAGCCATTCATCCAGGCTGGGCAGAACCGCCCCGACTGCTCGCTGCGCGACTCCTCGATTGAGGAGCTCCCTCCTCCATTTGTTTCGCGCAGCCAGCCGGGCCTGGCGTCTCACGTCCACTTCCTCCTCAGCGGACACCATCGCGCACCCCGGCGGAGTTCTCGGAGACGCTCATAGATCGAAGCGTCTCCCTCCGCCAGAAGATCGAAGGGCACGGTGCCCGCCAAGGTCAGCGCCGCCTCGTGGGATATCGTGCGGTATCCCCTGACCACCCTGATGGCCATCCTCCTGTGTACGCGGCGCAGCAATGTTCGGCTGCGCCGCGCGACCACCAGGGCCGACGCCCATATCGGGGCGCCGTACAGGGCCATGGACCGCACGATACCAAGGTAGAGGCGGCGCACCCTCTCATCTGGCCCCCCGATGTTTGGGAGGAGGCGACCAAGACCAGTCGCCGCTCTCTCCAAACGGGGAGCCAGTCGGTCGAAGTGGACCGCGAAACGCCAGTGGCTGTCCAGGAGGAGACCAAGATAGTTCATCCGGTCACCAACCTGAACATGCTCACCCCCTATCATAATCCAGGACCGGGGCGGTCCCCCGCTCCGAGGCCTGTCATGAAACCACATGACCTCGGTCTTCGGCGGGGAGATCCGCAACCCCAGTCCCCGGATACCGTCGACGACGGAGGCCAGTCCCGTCTCCGCCAGACGGATGGTTCTCTCCCAGTCCCTCCCGACGGCCATCAGCAGCGTGTCATCCGCGTAACACGTCAGACTGACGCCGTTCGGGAGGGCAACCCGCAGCACCCGATCGTACCCGATGTCCCACAACATGGGGCCCAGGACCGACCCCTGTGGGACACCACGATCCACCTCCCTCGTGCACAACCGGCCGCCTTTGCCCGGATATTCAATCCACCTGTCCCTCAGGTAGTCCCTTAGGACCTTCCTCACGTAGAGGGGCACTCCGTGCTCGGCGAGTGCCCCTCCGATACACCCCCAGGGAAGGGAGTTAAAGGCGTTGGCGATGTCCAAACTGACCGCCAACGCCACCCCCCCCTGGGACGAGGCCGAGTCCGAGAGGGACCTGACTCGACTAATGGCGTCGATCGTCGAGCGTCCCCCTCTAAAACCGAACTGGGACTCGGCCAGGTCGGGACCCACCCGGGACAGGTGCCCCGAGAGGCGGGAAGCCAACACCCTCTCGAAGAGCTTCCCCACCTCATCGAGGAGGCAGATAGGCCTGTACGCCGAGGGAGAATCGGCGGGCTTGCCGATCTTCCTGACTAGGACCATCCGTCCCCTTTTCCAGCGGGACGGGACGCGCCCCAACCTCAGGCAGCCATCGAACAGGCGCCTGAGGCGAGGCCCGAGGACGCGCAGGGCAAGGGCCATGGCTCTGCCCGGTATGCCGTCAGGACACGGGGCCGTATTGCGAGCACCCATTCTCCTGACGGCCCGGGAGAGCTCCTCCTCCGTGACCCCCATGTCGTCGGACCAGGTGTTCGGGTCCGACTCCCCGAGCTCCGGTGGCTGTTCCCCCCCCTCATCAAGGGGGAACAGGGTGTCTACCACCCTGTCCAGGAACTCGGGGTCCATGGTCTCCGTCACGGGGGGCGCCCATGGGCGAAGTTTTCCCATGACCATCTTGTACGGGCGCCCCCAGGGTTCACGGTTCAGTAGCTCGAGGAGCTCCGACCATGCCCCCGCCTTTGCCCTCCCGATGACCAACCGGAGGGCCACCACTTGCTCCCGGTAGCCCTCGTACAGTTGGTGTTCCCTCGACAGGTCGCGACGCCGTCTTCGACGGGCTCTCTGGAACAGTCGCTGGGCGCGAGCGCAAACACAGCGCATCCGCGCTATTTCCGACGACCACCAGTACGTTGCCCGTCGATCCGGGGCGCGGGACCAGGGCATGGCAGCATTACATACCGCTACCATGTCCCCCTGGAACCACGCCGCTTCCTCTTCGACGTCCACGATCGGCCACGTCAAGTCGACTCCCCCTGGTAGCGGACGCAGGTGCTGGCTGACCCCCGATTAAGTAATCGAAGGTCGGAGCCGGCCGCCCAGTCCAGCACCGCCTCGCCCCTGGGGTCCGTCCTGGGGGAACCCCAAGCCTGAGACTTGGAATTAAAATCCCCCAGGACAATAACCGGACGAGGCCGACATCGCGAGATACATCTCGCGACCCCGTCCAGGAACTCCTCAAAGGACCCCAGGTTCCACCGAGGCGGCGCATAGACTCCCACCACCGCAATATCCCCCCATTGGACCGCGGCGTAGCCCTCGCCGCTCTCCAGAAGGGAGAACGGCAAGGGCATCGAGGCCCCTCCAAGGATGATCGCTACCGAGCCCCCCGGGTTTCCCACCGATTTCGGGTGGTCCGGGATCCTGTACGGCTCGGCAGCAATCGCCAACCCCACACCCCACTCAGCCATGGACTGGACAAGCATGTCCTGCGCCCTGGCCGAGTGGTTAAGGTTGGCCTGAAGCAGCAGGGCCATAGCCCCTTCACTGCTCCAGATCCATGGCCCCTTCCTCCACAGGCCTCGTCTCCAATGTTGCGGGAGGAGCTGTTTCTTGCGCCTCTCCTCCCTCTTCGGCCTTCTGCGCCACAGGACCAGGGACAACCGGTGCAACTGCCACCGCCACCTTCTCCGGTCCGTCCAGGCTCAGGGCAGCCAGTTTGGGGGCCAGCTGCGTCTGCTGGGCCCCCTTGGCACCCTGGTTCCTCCTTCCTTTGGGGGGCACGCACCCTTTTGTCCCCATTCGATGGCCGGAGGGTTTCCCCAGGTCGGCGCACAGGGGGCACCGGGGAGCGCTCCGGCACTCCGCCACCATGTGCTCAGCACTGCCGCAGTTGTGGCATCGCCCGCTGCGGTCCACGGTGCTGGTGCACCGCTGCCTTACATGGCCCATCTCCAGGCAGCGGAAGCACTGCAGCGGGCGGTCCGCCAGCGCCTCCACCCGGGCAGTGGTCCAGCCGACGCGGATCGTCTTCGCCGCGACCACCTTCCTGGCAGCTGCCAGTGGGCACTTCACCCAGAGGGTGCCGAGTCCCAGCGGAGACGACCGGATTTCTCCGGTCCTCACCTCCGCTGGTGTACACCCTCCGACATCTGCGATGGCCGCGGTCACGTCGCTGGTGGTGGTGGCCGCCACCAGGTCCCTCACCCGCATCTCCGCCATCTTCGTTGGGCGGGCCACGGTCACCCCGTCTTCACCGCCAAGGACCTCCCGCATCTTTGCTGCAAGGGCATCCGCCTTGGCAGCCCCCTCCGGCCCGGGGATCTCCAGAAGAAGACCCCCCGTCACAGCTCTCTTGGGCCGCAACTCCGTAATGTTGAGCTCCGCCAGGTTAATCTTGCTGGCGGAGCTCAAGGCCTCCGCGTACGACATCTTTGCCCCGTCCTTGATAGTCAGGGCGATCGCCGCCGTACGCGGGGGTCTGCGCTGGGTGATTTTGAGGGGGGCTGCCCTCGCCCCACCCTCCTTCTTCCGCTGCTGTTGTTGTTGCTGCTGCTTCGTCTTCTGCGGCCGCTGCTCCGTCTGCGGCCTCGCCAGCAGCTTCTTCTTGGCGGCCGCGGGAGGGGTCGGAGACAGGGCCGGGCAAAAATTTTGGTAAGTGCCGTCAAAGACGACAAGTGCCTTACCAAGTTATGTGTGTTTCCATCCTTGTCTAGGGGAGTGCTAAACTTCTCTCCTTTCATACTACACACCGGTCATTAAAGTGTTAACCTAACAATTCAATTATTGTGTCTAATTTTTGTGATAGTTCTTGGAGGATTTGCAGCATTTTCTGCAGGTGCTGCTCCACTATTTCGTTACAACTGCCGGTTGCTTCGGCTTCCCGACGGTCGCCTTCCTGCGCTGACCCGCCAGCCTCCGGGTCTGTGCTCCAAATCCGTTGCCCCCCATGCATTAATGGGACTGCGTCCCCCTTTAGCCGTCCTGATGGATGATATTGGCTTCAGGGGTGTGCGGGTTCTCGAATTGACGAGATTCCCGAGCCGAGAGTCGGGTCGGGACAACTCGGGCGAGAACGGGCGGGCTCTCGGAAATGTGATACTCTTC
The DNA here is from genome assembly GCA_963583965.1 of Nomada ferruginata. Taxonomy (NCBI): domain Eukaryota; kingdom Metazoa; phylum Arthropoda; class Insecta; order Hymenoptera; family Apidae; genus Nomada; species Nomada ferruginata. The sequence goes on from OY757222.1 coordinate 6,721,174, forward strand.
GAGATTCTCGAAAGTATCCCAACGCTTCGAGATCCCGAACGTTTCGAGATCCCGAACGCATCGAGAGCCCGAAAGGCGTATCGAGAAATGGAGATCCCGAAACTGATTATACGATGCAATGTCTCGGGATCCCAATAGAGCCGTCTCTTATAGTATTTACTATTTACTACTATCTTTTAGCGTGCAGAACATATGGTTTTTACAATTATTTTGTGCTTTTACAGTAATATGTAGTTGTAGTTATTCAAGTTACTCTTGGTACGAATTGATTCTGTGGAATTTTTACAAATGAAATTAACATAATAATAACACACGAATTAGAATCATTATTCAGCAGTTCGGGGATCTTACTATTGTTACTACTTGATGCGGATGATGCACTCGGGTTGTTATTATGATTATCTAGATTAATTAGTTGTTCCAATTTTTATTTAACGAGATTGCGTCCATTGTCCGTTATAAAAAAAACTGATCTATTGAAACTAACTAAGCCCCCAAACTGTTAAGAAATCCGTTAATAAATAAATTCGTGAGATTTGTACGGATCTTTCTGAGGCGTTAAAGGTAATTTTAATTACTTAATTTAAGTTTAATCTCACAGAGAGGAACAATAGAATAAATGTATTTATTTATAGGAACGTTTTGAATCTTAAAAAAAAAACGAGACATTATTGCTGGCCATAGTATTAGACCCGCGATTTAAAGACCGTCTTCTCCTGAATAGCGAAAAGACGATTGTCACTGAAAAATTGGAACAACTAATTAATCTAAATAATCATAATAACTGTTTTCATAATAATTTGTTTTTTACACTATAATTTGAAATCAAATAAAATATCTAGTATTATACTCTACGTGTATGTGATTATTTAATTATTTATTATTATTTATTATTATTATTATTATTATTATTTATAAATTAACATACGGTATATAATAACATACGAAAAAAATTAACAAATTATTAAATTATTAATCAAATTAAGTAATTAAAATTACCTTTAACGCCTCAGAAAGATCCGTACAAATCTCACGAATTTATTTATTAACGGATTTCTTAACAGTTTGGGGCCTTAGTTAGTTTCAATAGATCAGTTTTTTTTATAACGGACAATGGACGCAATCTCGTTAAATAAAAATTGGAACAACTAATTAATCTAGATAATCATAATAACAACCCGAGTGCATCATCCGCATCAAGTAGTAACAATAGTAAGATCCCCGAACTGCTGAATAATGATTCTAATTCGTATGTTATTATTATGTTAATTTTATTTGTAAAAATTCCACAGAATCAATTCGTACCAAGAGTAACTTGAATAACTACAACTACATATTACTGTAAAAGCACAAAATAATTGTAAAAACCATATGTTCTGCACGCTAAAAGATAGTAGTAAATAGTAAATACTATAAGAGACGGCTCTATTGGGATCCCGAGACATTGCATCGTATAATCAGTTTCGGGATCTCCATTTCTCGATACGCCTTTCGGGCTCTCGATGTGTTCGGGATCTCGAAACGTTCGGGATCTCGAAGCGTTGGGATACTTTCGAGAATCTCGAAGAGTATCACATTTCCGAGAGCCCGCCCGTTCTCGCCCGAGTTGTCCCGACCCGACTCTCGGCTCGGGAATCTCGTCAATTCGAGAACCCGCACACCCCTGCTAATAAGCAAACGATGTTTTAGAGAATGGTTAAGAACGAAATGCGTGCCATCAAATCTGCTAACTTTCGACGAAAAATGTTGCTCCCTGAGTTCATAAATGAAAAAAAATATTGACACATTGTTCCTCACATATTCAACTATCTGAGACAACAAAAATTGTTGTCTTTCGCAAAACTTTGAAAATTGAATTTTGTCCGCTTTTTGGGGCCAAATAGACCACTGTGCAGCGTGAATTTCGAGCGAGAAAGTGTGCGAGAAGGCGCAGCGTCCTCCTCAAGCAACCAAAAACGTTCCAGAAGTGTGGACGGATTGTCCCCCAGTGAAGAGCATTGCACCGTGATCGCCCGTTTTTTCGTAGTTTCGAAGCTCACCAACGGTTTGCAACGACCAGTAATAATCCATCCAAGCGAAGTGAATTGTGCAATAGGAGTGTGAAGCGGACCTCTGCGCAGGCCTTCCCGAATAATTTCGGCATAAACGTCTGCGCCTAGTATAATAGTGTAGTAGTCGGAACCGTTCGGCAATTTTAAAATTGCGCGATAACATGTTTATTTCGGCAGCCGACGAGGATGCGGGTCACTCACCGGTGTCAATGACCGACGTCATAATAAACCTAACACACAGGTAATAGGTGAGCGACCGCCGAAATAAACATGACGCAGAGTGAGAGAGAGTGTGTGTGTGAGAGAGATAAGCGAGTAAAGTGCGTTGACCGAGAGGTATAGAGTATGTGGTTATGTGTGTGTGTGTCGTTTTAGTATATAAGGCGGCGAGCAGCAAGAGTAAGGGATTATAACCGATTAGCGAGAGTCAGAGATTAGAGTGAGAGAGTGAGCAGAGAGTAAGACATAGAGAAAAATCAGCGAGTTACGTTATACTTTGTTAGAGTCCGTCTTTGTGATTGTTTTAAATAAAGCTTTTTACTACACCGAATAACACGAGGGATTATCTTGGCATATCCGCCAATCCAACCAAATCCCTACATTAATGTCTAGTTATCCTACTGAAAACAGGGCTCGGAATTAAGTGAACTTTCGAGCCGATTTTCAGAGGCAACGCTCCCTTTCTCCGGCCGCATGTCTTGGCCCCTACGATCGCTGCGCAGCTCGAAGATCCTCAGGCGCGTAACGTATGAACCGCCGCGGGTCGCATTAGGGCGACACCCGTATCCGTAGGTTTCCACATCACCCATGGGGTACTAAAACCCGGCCAAAGTATCACACAATTGTGTAGCCACGTTGATTCTTTTCGTAGGAAGCTATTACTTTTCCAAAGTCATCTCCTTCCAGAAGAAAAATTTTTTTTGTGTGCGAAAAACTACAATTTTTCCAAACTTGATTAAAATTTTGACACTGAAAAGCATTTGTCAAATTAATGTTTTAGCGCGATTTGTCACAAATTATGCCTGCACAAGAACTTGTCATGCGACACAGTGGAATAGGCCTACAGAGGTTACCATTGATAAGAAAAACGCATCGATAACACTGTTCGACAAATTTCAACTTTTTTTTGATTTTGTAACCTTCAATATGCGTTTCTTATAGTCTTTAATGTGCTGAATACGAATCTGCAATCCGTTTTTCTCCAGAACGTACCATTTGTGAAAAAATCAATTTTGAAAAAAATCGCAAATTTTCAACTTTGGAAGTCTTTTGTACTTTTGCGGTAATAGTTATTCAGTTGCGCTTGGTGCCAAATGATTCTTTGAAGTTTCACGAATAAAATGGTATATGTTGTTATTAGACCATAAACATTTAAATGTGTTTAAATAATGATCAAAGTGAAAGGGACACCGAAAATACACCCATTTTGGCTGATATCTTTCAGTTGCTTTCAAAAACTAAGGGTCCAGGAGAAAATCTAACTAATCCACACGATAGAGCAGACCTTTCTGTAAAGGAAAGCATCAACGGAAGTTACAAAATCATTTTTGTATTCAATATCAAAGCGAAAAAGTTTGGCAAAACTCGTGGCAGCGACAGTGGTGCTCTATGACGGCGGCTCCCCGCTTATCGCTCAGCGTAGCGGAATCACTAAACACGCAGTACTTCTGCTGAGTGTCACTGTTGCCGTCGCGTGTTTTACCAAACTATTTCGCTTGTATATTGAATACAAAAATGATTTTGTAACTTCCGTTGATGCTTTCCCTTGCAGAAAGGTCTGTTCTATCGCGTGGCATAGTTAGATTTTCTCCTGGACCCTTAGTTTTTGAAATATACTGAAAGATATCAGCCAAAATGGGTGTATTTTCGGTGTCCCTTTCACTTTGATCATTATTTAAACACATTTAAATGTTTATAGTCTAATAACAACATATACCATTTTATTCGTGAAACTTCAAAGAATCATTTGGCACAAAGCGCAACTGAATAACTATTACCGCAAATGTACAAAACACTTTCAAAGTTGAAAATTTTCGTTTTTTTTAGATTGATTTTTTGAAAAATGGTACATTCTGGAGAAAAACGGATTGCAGATTCGTATTCAGCACATTAAAGTCTATAAGAAACGCATATTGAAGGTTACAAAATCAGACCCGTGTTGAACAGTGTAATAGTACCCCATGGGTGATGTGGAAACCTACGGATACGGGTGTTGCCCTAATGCGGCCCGCGGCGGTTCATACGTTACGCGCCTGAGGACCTTGAAGCTGCGCGGCGCTCGTGGAGGCCAAGACGTGCGGCCGGAGAAAGGGGGCGTTGCCTCTGAAAATCGGCTCGAAAATTCACTTAATTCCGAGCCCTGACTTAAAATATGACAAACACGCCCCGTTTGATTAGATTCGAGTCTCTAGTTAGTGCAACAATGAGAATTATATTAAATATCTCACGAAAAAGCAAGAAAAAGCAACATGTGCTTGGATAACTATAATCTATATAGTTTCCAGAATATAATGATGAAGAGTTTTTTCCGCCCAATTCTAGCCAATTTGCGTAATTAAGTAATGTTTATATGACATTTATTATGAAGTAAAACAAAGCTCCATTTTCAATTTTAAGTTTTTTTTTTAATTTTGGAATTATTATGCCTGCAAGATTATGTACTGCACATAAGTTTTAAGTAAAATCGTTAAACAGGCGCACTAAACAAAAAATAATGAAAAAATTTTTTTTACATAGGTATTTATTATTGGCTACCCTGGATTATCTAGTGAAATGTGTCAAATCGCCTGCAGCCATCTTGTTTCCTACGTCGGTGTCTGTCTCAAGCTTGCCAGTTTAAGAAATACCATTCTTCTCAACGAATGGTGTTTATTCGTGTTCAAACATACTTACCCGGCTGTGGTGAAGTCTACCCGTGTGTACTATACCCGCGAAAGTTTCATGAATGCAATTATTCAGACGAGTATTCGAGGCTACGAAATCGAGTCTCTCTCTCTCGCGCATGGCGTATACGTGCATGCTTTCCTTTGTTTGTGTGTCTGGAGTCGGCCCCCTTAAGACGTTATTTTTTTTTTTTTTTTTTAACGTGAGGGAAATCTTGCATAAGACACCCCGGTAGACCGGGGTAGTGTCGGATTCCTACCGACTAAAACCCTCACGGTGGGCGTCCTCTGCGATGCAGATGGAGACGGGGAAGTAAATCTGCATTTGTGTTAACCTATAAGAAGCATTTTTATTAGTGGAACACGTTAAAACCACAGCGCGTTTCAGTTATTTACCCAACAAGTGAATTTATAGCAGTAAATTAAAAAGACCATGAAGCTACTTGTACATAGGTAAGTACATGTGTTTTAATATTCTGATTATATGTATATGTAATACGAAACTAATCTCCTCCTCCTCTGCCCACAAAGTGCGCATCACTTGGTGTTGTCGTATACGAGGGCCAAGTAATTGACTTCGCACCCTCTCCTTGGCCGTGCGAAGCGCCACTTTTAAGCAATCTCCAATTTCTTTCTTTGACGGCTTTGGGAACCGCCTATTTTGGAGTAGGGCATCTGAAAATGTAATGTAAACAAAACCTATATAGTATGAATACTGAATACCATATAAAGTAATAGTATCACAATTATATGAACAGCGATTCTTACCCTGTATAGCAACAGCTGCTCTCGTTTGGCTCAAACACATCTTTCCTTCCATGCGGTCCACCCAAGAATAGGCTGTCACCACACTGTCATCAAATAATTCTTTGAATGACAGGGTGACTTCTTCATTCACAGTGGAACCACCCAAAAATACCAAATAGTTTATCTAAACAAAGTAAGTAATGATTGGCAAACATTTATTACACAAAGATGAATAAAGTATGACTTATATAATATCACTTACAACTACCCTGTAGCCACCTGCATCAATATCATTGAATTCTTGTACCGCAGATGGAGAACAGTGTGGCATACATGCAGGTTTTGGTATTTGTTTCAGCTGCTTTTGCTGTTGCATCATCTGATGTTGTTGCTCCAATATTTGTTGCAGCATCTGCTTTTGTTCTTGCAGTCTTTCTTCCTGTTCTTTGAATGCTTCCTGCCATGCCCTTTTTTGCTCATAGGGCAAGTGTTGCACAAGCTGCAGTGCCTCCTCAAACCCGTTGCTATAAAGGTAAATTATAATTACATATATACTATAATAACTATTGTGCATGGAGACGATCGGGATGTTTAGAGTAAGACGAGATCGTCGTCAAGTACGATACGGGAGTTATTTATGCGTGCGGCGATCAGGGCACATGGTCCTGCGAGGGGGCGACATCCCGTCGCCAGCGAGGGTCACAAGGGCCGGGGTTTGTGCCAGTCTTAGACAAACCATACTACAGCAAACAAGTGTCATATTATATATGTAGGATCGGGCGCCTCCATCAAAGAACATAAGAGGAACTTAAGAACCACGTTGCCTAAGAAGGGGCCGTGGCGTAGTGGCACTGATCAGTGCCTAGTAATACGAAGGTCTCGGGTTCGATTCCCGATGACTCCCCTTCATTTTTATAAAGTTCCTACATTTGGGGGCTCGTCCGGGATGGAGGGCAGCGCCGAACCACACGAAGGCAAATGAGACAGACGGCGGCAATGAGGGACACGAATTCAAGGTGTGAAATTGTCGTGCGTCTTAAAGCGAAAACAACCGTCGGCAACGAGGGACACGAATTCAAGGTGTGAAGTTGGGCGTGTTGCAGTTGAGTTGTGAGTTGAGCTACAGACGAAATTCGAGGGCGAATTTCCTGTAGAGGGGGCCGAGTGTGGGATCGGGCGCCTCCATCAAAGAACATAAGAGGAACTTAAGAACCACGTTGCCTAAGAAGGGGCCGTGGCGTAGTGGCACTGATCAGTGCCTAGTAATACGAAGGTCTCGGGTTCGATTCCCGATGACTCCCCTTCATTTTTATAAAGTTCCTACATATATTAAATAAAGGTATCTTATAATTCAACAAGAGAATCTTTCTCATTTTACTGGATACTTCCACCTCCTGCATTCATTCATTGAACAACAATAACAATAATGCAATCAGTACTTACGTTTGGTTTTGCTGCATCCTACTGCTTCCTACATTACTGAGCACACCACTGTGTTGTGCATATGTGCTCAGTTGTGACTGGAAAGCATTTTGTGGTTGGAATGCATTTGGTGGCTGGAATCGGGTTTGATAATTGGGCACGTACGTGTGGACCTGATAATTATGCCCGTCTTCTGTACGGTGGGCTTCTGCGCCTACGACCTCCATGGCGGCCTGCAGGATTCCGTGCACCTCTTCAATATTTCCGGGGACCCCTTTGACCGCTTCCGTGATTCCTCTTCGGGCGACGTGCTGTTGTAACGTGCGGGTTTGGTAATCACCCACCTTGCCCGGTCCATTCGAGTTTGCACTGAAACAAGATTTTAAAGAAATTAATTAATGATTATCCGTTTGGAGAAGTGCGGAAAATTCTAAGTAAATGGTTTGTGAAGATCTTCTCTTTTCCTTTCGGCTGTTCAAGTTAGACGTGATTCCTCTTCAAGTAATACTACAGATCTGATCCTTGAGGCTTCTTCCTCTTTCCATTTCGGCTCTGGTTCTTCTTTCCGTGTTCCTTGATCCTCCCTCCTATTTTGCTGGATCCAATAGGGTTGAGTCTCGCCGGCCTTTGGCGCGTGGCGGTGGCAACGCTTCCGCTTTCCTTTAAGGACGCTGCGGCGCGCGCCTAGTAAGCGAAAACGCGGCAAAAGTGAGGAAAACGCGCGAAAGTCAAAGAAAACGCAGCGCAGAATCGGTCGGGTTTTGGGAGGATCCATTGTTTCGAAGGACAACATGTGGCGGCCAGCCTAAGACGTCGTTGGACTTGACTTCCTTGCAAGGCCCTACGTGATTTTTTCGACATAGCTACATTTCTACGGTCTGCAATAAATAAGCTTTAGAATTTCTAAAGCGAATTGTCCTATGATTCCAATGCTATGACGTTCCCTTTGCTTGCCCACCCATGGCTGGTTTGGGTAACTGGGAGTACGTGTGGTGGGTGCGAAAGGAAACACTTTTAATGCGGACTCGTAACTGATTGTACTGTTCACTCTTATATAATTATTCGCCACGCTGCGATGACGATAAAAAGATCGGCGATGGCATAAAAGTACTAATTCTAATTCTACTGTCTAATATAAGGTACTTATCGCATAAAAGTACTAGTCTTAATTCTACCCTCTAATATAACCTACTCTATAAAACGAAGGCGAGTTTTAACCTGTCGCAAGAAACCCTGGTTTGCCTTCCATTGACGTCGATCACATAGTTTTTCTCGTTGCGTTGTACAACTTTGAACGGTTCATCGTATGGAGGTTGCAAGGAGCCCTTGACGGCATCGTGGCGCAAAAACACGTACGGCGAAGTGGCAAGCTCTTTAAAAATAAACGTTTTCCGCGTCCCGTGCCGCGTGGCGGACGAAGGTGTTAATTCTCGTATGTGTTTCCGTAATTGATTAACAAAATCGGACGACCCTTCGATTCCAGCTGACACGAAAAACTCTCCGGGCAAACGTATGCCCGTTTCTGCCGCCGCGCCGTTGCGCCCGAGTCCTCCTTGAGCGCTGACCGGATACCCAGTAGTATAACGGGTAAAATATTTACCCAGTCTTCGGTCGCGTGGCATCTGATGGCTGCCTTCAACTGGCGGTGAAATCGCTCCACCATACCGTTGGCCTGCGGATGATACGCGGTTGTTCTGAGATGGGTCATGGGTTGATGAAAGCGGTAGCGACTGTTATCGCGCTGACCTCCACGATCGGTATGACCTCCGGCCAGCGGGAGAAACGTTCCACGCTCGCCAGACAGTACCTGTAACCTTCCGACATTGGCAATGGCCCTACAAGATCAATGTGCACATGATCGAACCTGCCAGAATTTTTAAAATCACCGGTAGGTGTTATGACGTGCGTTGAGATTTCGCCCGCTGGCAAGGAATGCAATGTTTTGCCCATTCCCGGCAATCTTTATTTATTGCCGGCCACACGAAACGGTCGGTCAGTAAACTCTGTGTCGCGCGAATCCCTGGATGAGAAAGTCCGTGCAGGGTGTCAAAAACTGCCCGCCGCAAGGGTATCGGCACGGAAGGTGTAATGACCTCGTTGGACACATCGCAATACAAACAGACGTCGAAGCCCGGAAAGTGAACTTTTTTGAGTCGTAGTGGGCTCGCTTTCGAATCTATGATTTGCTTCAACTCACCGTCCCGTGATTGTGCCTGCTCAAGGGTCTTGAAATCGGGGGCCGGTGCTATTGCTCCTACCCGCGACAGCGTGTCTGCTACGTTATTATCGGCGCCTTTGATATGGCGTATGTCAGTAGTAAACTGGCTTATGAGATCTAGGTAGCGGAATTGACGCGGTGAACATTTTTCCAGTTTTTGTTTAAACACAAAAATTAACGGCTTATGGTCCGTGTAAATTGTAAAGTTCCGACCTTCCACCGAATGCCGGAATTGTTTAACGGCTATATACAGGGTCCGGCAGAGTATAAGACCACGCTTTGAACCCGGCGTTAGTAAGGTGGGGTGTCACAGACTCCAACGATTTTAAATTTACTATAACTTTTTAATAACGCGTTGCCGTGAGTCGTGCCTCAGGGTAGCTTCCCCTTTTGTAGCCAGCTATTTGACGCCATAGGCAACAGGCCGTTATCAAAAGTGTGACTACATTTATGTAAGAGTTTTCGAACTCCGTGCGCTATGACTGGGCATCAGGCCTATGTCACCGGGGGCCCGAAAGCGCACGTACCCATCGAACATCAGAGAATTTCATAAACAAGGCCCCTGAAGGCATTGCCTTGTGGGAAACAGGGACAACTCGCCTTTTTGGCGACCAAGATGCAGCGAGGGATTATTCTTGCGACGACCATCGACTAAAAGAGTTCTGCCTTTTGTAGACGATCATTGAACATATAACGTCATTTCCTGACTAGACGAATACCGTTTAGTTTTTATAGTGTTAGTTTTACCTGTGTCTTACATGTACTTCCAAAGGTGAGTACTTTCATATTGTACTCAAATATCGTTACTGATGTATCTTCTATCTTTGTACTCGCCAACTATAACCAAATACGTATTCGTAAATGCTTAGAGCATATTTTGAGCGTAATATCCTTTTTTTACCAGATGAGTAACTAGCAGGAGCAATCGAGCTTGTGCCAACTTATGGATAACGTTTTGCTAGAAGAGGAGCCTCTTAGCGAAGATGATGATAGTGGAATTGATTTAGAATTAGTCAGTAACCATGAGTCTGATACAGAACAAGACTGTGAAGAAGAATCCAGGGAAGCAGAGGGAACCTTTTACTTGGCGAAGGATAAACTAACAAGATGGAGTAAAAAAAAGTTAGGATCTCGAGTAAGAACTCGAGCACATAATATAATTAGCCAAGCCCCTGGTGTTCTGGGCAGGCTAAAAAATGCAAAATCAGTTTTAGATTGCTGGGAGAAATTGTTCCTGGATAACATGATGCACCTAATTTTGAAGAATACGAATGACGAAATAGAAAGAAAGCAAGTAAATTATGCCACAAGTAATAGTGTTCAAAAGACTGATATAGGTGAAATAAAGGCTGTGTTTGGACTTTTATATTTAGCTGGCCTTTATAAATCTAACCACCAGAATCTTGATGATCTATGGACCACGGACGGTACCGGTGTTGAACTATTTAGAAGCACGATGTCACTTGTTCGTTTCCGTTTTCTTCTTAGATGTCTACGATTTGACGACCGAAGTACACGAACTGAACGAAGATCTTACGACAAATTGGCTCCAATTAGAGAAACTTTTGATAAGTTCAAGAAAATATGCGAATCTGTATAGAATCTGTTCTTTAGGAGAAAATGTAACAATTGACGAAAAGTTAGAAGTGTTTCGTGGACGATGCAGTTTCCGGCAGTACATACCAAGCAAGCCGGCAAACTATGGCCTCAAAGTATTTGCTTTGGTGGATGCCAAGTCCTTTTATACGTATAAATTGGAAGTTTACGTTGGCACACAACCTGAAGGCCAGTACAAGGTTTCAAACACACCTTTCGAAATTGTCAAAAGAATGATTGCACCTATATCAGGAACAGGTCGAAATGTGACCACAGATAACACTGTTCAACACGGGTCTGATTTTGTAACCTTCAATATGCGTTTCTTGCAGTCTTTAACGCGCTGAATACGAATCTGAAATCCGTTTTTCTCCAGAACGTACCGTACGTTTTGTACTTTTACGGTAATAGTTATTCAGTTCCGCTTGGTGCCAAATGATTCTTTGGAGTTTCACGAATAAAATGATATATGTTGTTATTAGACTATAAACATTTAAATGTGTTTAAATAATGAGCAAAGTGAAAAGGACACCGAAAATACACCCATTTTGGCTGATATCTTTCAATTTATTTCAAAAAATAAAGGTCCAGGAGAAACTCTAACTATGCCACGCGATAGAGCAGACCTTTCTGCAAAGGATAGCATCAGTGGAAGTTACAAAATCATTTTTGTATTCATTATACAAGCGAAATTGTTTGGTAAGACACGCGGCGGCAACAGTGACACTCGGCAGAAGTACTGCGCGTTTAGTGATTCCGCTACGCTGAGCGATAAGCGGGGAGCCGGCGTCATAGAACACCACTGTCGCCGCCACGTGTTTTGCCAAACTTTTTCGCTTTGATATTGAAAACGAAAATGATTTTGTAACTTCCGTTGATGCTTTCCTTTGCAGAAAGGTCTGCTCTATCGTGTGGCATAGTTAGATATTCTCCTGGACCCTTAGTTTTTGAAATAAACTAAAAGATATCAGCCAAAATGGGTGTATTTTCGGTGTCCCTTTCACTTTGATCATTATTTAAACACATTTAAATGTTTATAGTCTAATAACAACATATATCATTTTATTCGTGAAACTTCAAAGAATCATTTGGCACCAAGCGCAACTGAATAACTATTACTGCAAAAGTACAAAACACTTCCAAAGTTGAAAATTTGCGACTTTTTTCAAAATTGATTTTTTCAAAAATGGTACGTTCTGGAGAAAAACAAATTGCAGATTCGTATTCAGCACATTGAAGTCCATAAGAAACGCATATTGAAGGTTACAAAATCAAGAAAAAGTTGAAATTTGTCGAACAGTGTAATTGGTTCACCAGTTACCCATTGGCTAAATCCTTATTAGATGATTATAAGCTAACTATGCTGGGAACAATAAAAAAAATAAAGGAGAACTACCACCTGAGTTCATCAATACAAAGCGAAGAAGCCCAATGACTACCATTTTTGGTTTTCAACCCAATATCACCCAATATCAACTTCATTTACACCCACAAAAAACAAAAATGTTGTCATGATTTCCACATTACATTATGATGATAATGTAGATGAGAGTACATCTAAACCGGAAATCATTCTATTTTATAATGAAACTAAAGGTGGTGTTGATGTAGTCGACGGAATGTCTGCATTGTACAATGTAAGTCGACCGAGTCGACGCGACGCTGGCCTTTGACTTTATTTTTTTCCATATTGAATGTTGGCGCTATCAACGCGTATATTATATATAAAAATAATAATAAGTCCACAATAAAACGAAGGCACTTTCTAAAAGAAATAAGTAAACAACTTATTGCAAATCATATAAATAAAAGAAGCAAAATCCCAGACTGCCAACTTCACTGCGTGATAGCATCAAGCGCCTGGCTGACACTTCCGAACCAAGCACGAGCACGGCCGAACCATCACAAAAAAAGAAGCGCAGCAGGCAGATGTTAAATTTGTCCGCGAAAACGGGATAGAAAAACCAAGTATTGTTGCCAAAAATGCTCAAGATATGTGTGCCCCGAACACATAATCCCAAGGTGCCCCGACTGTGCAATTACAGAAAATAAAAATCTTCATTTAGAATCATAAGGCCAAATATTTATTATTGTATTAGTTCCTTTTGTACGCCAATACCAAAGTGCTTAAAAAATACTGATTTATTTAGTTCGGTCATTATATAAACTAAGAAAAGTATATTTATGTTGAATTATAAAGATGTTTAGGGTAATAAAAATTTTATTTTGTAAATCTGCGTTTTTATTTTATTAAATGACAGGACCTCTAAACAATACGTAATCTAATATTGAATAAAAAGATATGGATTTCTATAATACACTACATTATTTGATGGGGTCTGTGAGACCCCACCTTACCATTCTTGTTACATTTTCCCACCTTACTAACGCCGGGTTAATGGGGGGGGGGGGGTTCCTGGGGTGATTCTGAACAATTTTTTCCTTTACCAAAATGTTGGTTGAAGCTTCGTTTTTGAGTTATTAACGAAAAACCCTGGCCAATCAGAGCGCCCATAGAGCGCGCGCCCTAGCACGTGGCTCCCAATCGCTTTCGGTCGCTGTGTTAATGCTTTGGTCACGACCACGACCGAGCGCGATTGGGAGCCACGTGCTGGGGCGCGCGCTCTATGGGCGCTCTGATTGGCCAGGGTTTCTCGTTAATAACTCAAAAACGAAGCTTCAACCAACATTTTGGTAAAGGAAAAAATTGTTCAGAATCACCCCAGGAACCCTCCATTAAAAGCGTGGTCAAATACTCTGCCGGACCCTGTATATTGCCAGCAGTTCGCGGTCATATGCACTATATTAGCGTTGCGCGGCGGAAAGAGCTTTCGTGTAGAAGGTGAGGGGCTGCCACGCGCCGTTAACGAATTGTTGTAATACAGCACCTATGGCATAATCCGAAGCGTCCACCGTGATATTAATTAGTCCACCCGGAATCGGGTGCGCGAGGATCTTGGCCTTTGCTAGTCCCTCTTTAACGGTCGCGAAAGCTTTTTCTGCCGCGTCTGTCCACGCTACCGGGGTATTGCTATTTTTCGCCCATTTAAGCATGTCGTTCAATGGTTTCATGATATCTGCCGCGTTGGGGATGAATCGTCGGTAAAAATTAATCATACCTAAAAATTTTCGAAGCAGTTTTACAGTCTCTGGCTTCGTAAAGTTTCGTATTATCTTGACGCGGTCCCCCGACGGCTTCGTCCCGTCGCGATTAATGCGATAGCCCAAAAAGTCGACTTGCTCAACCCCGAAAATGCACTTCGCCGGGTTTATTACAATTCCGTACTCCGATAAACGCTCGAAAAGAATTTTGAGATGTTCCTTATGCTCGGTCGCGTCTCTCGATGCAATAAGGAAATCATCGATGCACGCGTAAACAATGTTTAATCCGCGAGTTACTTGGTCTACGAAACGCTGGCAAGTTTGCGCGGCATTCCGCAAACCTAACGGCGTCGTTGTCCGATGTTGCCGCTAGGACGAGCTGCGTCTGTACCGGGAGGCGGTCTTTCCAAATTTGTGTCAAAAAATCGTCACTTACGGCCGTGCCTGCTCCTTCAAATGCCGCCAAAACTACGATGGGGTCCTATCACCAATATCCTCGGTCTCTAGGAACTTACGTGCGCGTGTCGTATCCGAATCCGTGAGGCGTTTGATCAGTTCCTTTTTGATCTTTTCGTATTTGTCCGTGTCGGGCGGGTCGCAAATGGTGTCCTCGACCTCTTCAACGTATTTCGCATCCAGATGTGCCACTACGTAACTGTATTTTGTTTCGTCTTTCGTTATGCGCCCGATTAGGAAGTGTGCCTCTAATTGCCGAAACCACAGGGGAACCTTCTTCGGCCAGAAAGGTGGCACCCGTATAGGCGCGACGACACCGCCGGGTGTGTATTTTTCTTCCGAATTCTCTGCGGAATCCGGCATTGTACCGATGCGACTGACGGTTTTCTACGCGACTCACGTACCCGTTTTCCCAAAAATTATGTCGGGGTCACCAGATTGGGTAACTGGGAGTGCGTGTGGTGGGTGCGAAAGTAAACACTTTTAATGCGGACTCGTAACTGATTTTACTGTTCACTCTTATAGAATTATTCGCCACGTGGGGATGGCGACCGGAGCACAGTACCTGTTTCTCTTGTAAACAAATTCCTACTATCTGGAATCGTTCGCGAGGGGGCCATGCCGCACGGGGGTCCCCGCTCCCCGGGACTCGGAAGATAGAATAACACTGTTCGCGTGGTTGTGTCCGCTGACAACCGCTACAGCTGGTACTTGAACAATACAGTAATGTCTCGATTAGTGTTCAAAATTGTGTCTACGATTAGTGTTCATTTCTATCCCCACTACTTGGGGTGGTGCCCCCCTGAGTGAGTTCGGGTCTCCTTTGATGTTGTGGCAGCCGAGGTTCGAGGCAGCGTTCCAGGAAAGAGGCAAGTTTAAATACCCGCGTACGTGAGACAATACTAACGCGATCAAAATTTAAGAATAAAGCTTCTGCATTTTTGGTCCGATTTAAATGAAATTTTACCAACATGTTCGTTACAATCTCCCGATTAAAATGACACCAAACACGATATGGTTTGAACAACTTTTACTTATCATGGTATTAATAATTTTATTCCTCTTTATTATTGTTTTCGATAAAAACTAGAATATATGATTTTGGAACTATACATATATTTACTTATTATTAGTGATGCGATGAATGACCCAGCTCTCTTCTCTGCGTAGTTTCTTTGTCTAAAAAGTAGATACAATAATATTTTGCCATTAACTAAATATAGCAATTTAATGTAGGTAATATGGATTTATTATTTTACCGCATTCTCCAAAATGGTATCGTCTTAAAACTTCGTACAATTCCCGAATATGGGGTGGATCTGTGGCACATAAGTGCTTCAACCGTTCATGTATATACATACATATTTTAATTCGTCTAACTCCTGCTTCTAATGTTTGACGGGGTAACACTTTCCCATGCTTCAGACAAATGTTCAATGCAGTGCCTTATATTATAATTTTCGTAAAATTCTGACACCCTCCCCGTCAAACGTCAACACCTGTTGCAACATTTTGTGCTGTAAACTTCTCTTCAGCTTTTCAATAAATCCCTGATCCATCGGTTGTAAAATGGAAGTTGTATTGGGTGGTAGAAACATAATTTTGAAATGATCATCTTTTGCTACATTTTGTTGCAATTGATGCCCTGCACAGTTGTCTACTAACAAAATCACTTTTCCACATATATTATTTTGTAATTGAAATGCTCTTACACTTGGCTTAAAATGTTTTGTGAACCACTCTTCGAATATATTTTTATTAATCCACGCATTCTTCTGGGATTTAAAAACAACGCGTGACTGTGGATTTGTATTTTTTAAAGCGCGGGGTGATTTGTATTTATATATAAATAAGGGATTAAGCTTATGAGTGCCCCACACGTTGGCACATAAGCCAACAGTCACCCTGTCTTTTTTTATTTTACAGCCCCCGCACTTTTGCTTGTCCTCCGCTAATGTTTTTTGGGGCAGTGCCTTCCACACAAGACCCGTTTCGGCCATATTATAGACATTGGCCATGTCAATGTCCTCTTCTTCCATTAACGTTTTAAAGCTGTCTATAAATATGGTGGCGGCATTTTCATCGGCGCTTTCCTTTTCGCCGTGGAACTTTAACAGCCGAATATTGTGCCGTTTTTTGAATTTTGTTGCCCATACTCTCCGGGTCTGAATGTCGGTAGTTGAAAATTGTTTGCAACTTCTGCAGCTTTCTCCAGTAGCAGTGCATCTGTTATTATAACGCCAACAGCTCGTGTCTCCACAAACCACGTATACAATACGTTCTCCAAATCTTCATACACTGGTTTTTTAAGTCGTTTTCAAAATCGTGGTTTTCAAAATCGTGAAGCGTTCCACATTTTTATACAAATAAGCCTGCTGTCTCCACTAGGAGACGGCCTTGGGAGGGCTTCGGAGCGACGCAGGTTAAATCAATGGGGGAAGAAGAAGTCAGAGCAGCGGTCTCCAGACTCAAAGAGAAAGCTCCTGGGCTGGATGGAATTCCAGCCAGTGCTATTAAAATAATGTTCAAAATAGCACCGGACTTGGTAACTAAACTACTAAGGTCCTATCTTGAACGAGGAGTCTTCCCCGCAGACTGGAAACATGCCAGGCTTATCCTGATAAGTAAGAAAGCAAATAGTAAAACAAGTCAACCAGGATGGAGACCTATATGCATACTCCCAAACTGGGCCAAGGTGCTAGAGCACATACTGAAAACGCGCATAATCAGCGCCACGAAGACGGCACCAAATCAATACGGCTTTGTTAAGGGAAAAAGCACCTCAGATGCCATAGCGCACCTCATGAGACTATGGAATCATGCCAAATGTAAAGGCCTACTAATCACGATAGACGTTAAAAATGCTTTTAATTCATTGACTTGGAAAGCCATTATGGACGAAGCTTATGGCCGAGTATTACTAGTGTATAATAACAGAAATTCTAAAAGACTAGCTGACTGATAGAAGGATCCAGTATAAGGCTGCGGACGGAACGGTATGCAGAGAGGTTTTTGCAGGAGTTCCGCAGGGTTCAGTATTGGGGCCAACCCTGTGGAACCTAGTTTACGACTCGCTCCTGAAGGACTCCTTCCCCAAAGGGGTTAGCTTAAGGGAGGAGGGTCAAGTAAACTGAAATAAATTGACGTTTCTTTTCGAAGCTGGTATGAAAAGACTATAATATTTCTTTACTGAACAATATTTGTATGTTATTGTGTAGCATTTAGACAATCTATTTCATTTTTTAGATTATAAATATATTATTAATTGACTGTGTAACAGCTGCTTGAAGTTGGCTCTTCGAAAATGCATCGTGCAACGCACAGGTCGCTGTAATTATCTGAAATCAAAAAACCAAAACTTTTTCGTTAAAATATAATAATACATTCTCAGTGAAACTAAATTTGAAAAAAAAATTCAAAAATTACAAATTCTGCGCCACTTTGAAGAGAAATCAAGGGTTTTTTTTACAAACAAATGGTTATAAACATTGTTTATTTCAATTTGCTTTAAATCCTGTAGGTTCACTTGAAGGAAGATGTGTTAAGGAATGTTTGTGCAAAAATTCATATCAATCAGTTGAGAAATGGTTAAGCTACATTGTACGACGCGTTAAATTTTGCATTTCGAGGAAAACGCGTTTAAAGTTTTCGGAAGGAAAAATAGTCGTTCATGAAACTTACAGCTTATTTGAAGTTAATCAGCGATGCCAGGACCGTATATTAGGCCTTCCTCTTCCTCAAATTCGTGCACCAAAGCCGCTTGTTCTTCTTTTCTAGAAGTTCTTGCCTCTTTTGTGCGTTCGGCGCTGCGGCGCTCCTGTCTGCTGATACGGTGTCTATCGTAGGTATCGGCAAAATGCTTACACTGGAGCCCGATTTCCAGTTGTAAATCATTCATTATTTGTAAAATGAAATATGCAGCAATTTCAATGATTTTTGAGTCGCAGTTTAGATGCTTAGGGGCCAGACGCCACACAGTTGCGTTAAAACTTTCATTTGCGTTTTCACTTGACGTAAACTGATTTCCACCAAATTTACGCCGACGTGGACGGCTCGTGCGATAGTTCAGTTTACTTTCACTCACTTTTCGACTCATTTTCGTATACCTGCGCTCCGGACCGTTCGGTGCGCGCCACTTTAACGACGTTGTAGGTACACTTAGACTTCGAATTTCTATTTGAAATTTTCGGAGGACATTCTCCAGATAGTAAAATAATATTCTAAGCAAAAAAAAAAGGTGAAAAAATTTCAGTTTACTTGACCCTCCCCCCTTAATTGGATATGCCGATGATGTGGCAGTAGTAATAGTCGAGAGGGAACTCGACAAAATAACGGAGATGGCTCAGACACCGCTTAAAAAAATGGCGGATTGGTTTATAAAACAAAACTTACAAGTCGCGCAGGATAAGACGTAAATGATACTCCTGACTGGGAGGAGGGTAAAAAGCCCTATAGCGGTACAACACGGGGAGGTGACCGTGAACACGGTTAAGGAGCTTAAATACCTGGAGCTAAGGATTGAAACTATTGTGCATGGAGACGATCGGAATGTTTAGACTGTTTAGAGTAAGACGAGATCGTCGTCAAGTGCCTCAGTACGATACGGGACTTATTTATGCGTGCGGCGAACAGGGCACATGGTCCTGCGAGGGGGCGACACACAGTGGTGCCATTTCCCGAAAACCTGGCCAAAATTCAAATTTTGAAGTATATAGCAGCTGTTTTTTAGTATAGCAGATTTGTTGTATATATATCAATGCATCAAATGCCGCTTAAATTTTTTAAATATATTGATTGGTTACTGAGATATAGGCCGTCAAAGTTGATGAAATTTCAAGCTCTTGCATATCTTGAAAATTGGAGCTTGTTTAATGCGTGAGGGAAAGTTTATCTTAAAAAAATTTATATGTGGAACATTTTATCATTAAAGTAGGTGTTATAGACATACATTTTCCACAGAAATAAAGTAGCATATCTTTGAATTTATCCTTCTAATTCCGTTCTCAATATATCATAAATATTACCCATATCTTAATGAACCGGAAGGAAAATAAACATGTTATTCACCGAAATTCAGGCTGAGACAAGTTTCTTGATATAAAGTGGCATGTCAACTATGATATCCAGTTGAGAAACTTTGCGCCTTCTTGCGCCTTTTTAAGATATTTAAATTTAAAGTATCAAGTAGGGGTATTTACGGTCTGTCCCTCTAGAGCGAAGTGGCGATATCTCGTGCAAAGGTTTGAATATGGAAAATTGAATATGATATAAAAAAATCTACCGAAAACATTAATACAATAATAAGAAATAAGTAAGTAAATAATAATTAATAATAATAATGATGGGTCCAACGTTATAGACGACTAGCAACCCCAAAAACATAAGAATATCAATTTTTATGAAAATCGTGTGAAATTACGAATTTTGGCCAATTTTTTCTGAAATGGCACCACTGTGCGACATCCCGTCGCCAGCGAGGGTCACAAGGGCCCGGGCTTGTCCCAGTCTTAGAGAAAGCATAGTACAGCAAACAAGTGTTATATTATACACAAAATAAAGGTATCTTATAATTCAACAAGAGAGTCTTTCTCATTTTACTGGATACTTCCACCTCCTGCATTCAAAGAGAAAAGAGAAACCGCACTAGGAAAAAGAGGACAAGAGACCGACAGAATAGTGGACAAGATGAAGAGCAGCCGTGCCCTTAAACGAACCCCCCAAAGGGGGACCTGCAGTTAAAAGACAAAAAATAGTCACAATAGAGACAGTGGTAATAAGAAACCAAAGAGCGCAGGCTGGACTGCCATCCTAAAGTAGTGCTTAAGGCCCGTTCTGGGATGGCAAAAATGTCCAGCTCCAGTAGAGCATGGTTAGATCCGGAGGGGGTTTTTAGTGGGTAACCTTGGAATAAGGAGTCCCACACTACCAGGTCAAATACTGTTGGAAAGCATATTCAAAGTGCGCTTGCGCACATGGAATGTTCTGGCGCGTTCCTTGTGCCTTTTGGGGCCTTTGGTTCTACCCCCTTCCTTCTTGCGTCTTACGTTCGCGCGGTTAAGGGGACGTCTTGGCGTGCTCACGTTCGACCTGTCTTTTTGGCTTAGCCGTATTCTATTCCACGCCTCTAGGCTAACAGGTTATGGACCCAGGACTAAAAAAAACAAAAAGTGAAACGCTAACTGTAACCAAAAAGTGAGGTTAAGTGTGACCATATCCACGTGTCTGTGAAAAACCAAATCGGTCATAATGAGTTGTTCAAACGTACAGAAAATTGAAAAATTGTGCAGTAATAATTACGAATCGTGGAAGATACAAATTAAAAGTATTTTGCGGCTCAATGAACTATGGGGTTATGTAAACAGTACAGTAATAAAGACCGCAGAAAATGAAGCCGCGTGGACCGTGAAGGACGAGAAAGCTCTCGATTTGATTATTCTGAGTCTGCACAAATCTCAATTTAACCATGTGAAACGAGCTCAGACGTCACTGGTAGCATGGGAGGCACTGAAAAATGTGCACGAGTCAAAAGGACCCATGAAACAGTGTGTTCTCTTTAAACAACTGTATAGGATGAAAAAGGAAAGTAACCAAACCATGTCTCAGTACATTGACGATTTCATTGATAAAATAGAGCAACTCACCGAAGCAGGTATAATATTACCAGATACTGTAATACCAATAATGTTATTGTCCTCCTTACCCAGTCAATATGAAACCTTTTGCGTCGCCATCGAATCAAGGGAAAAGATGCCTACGCTAGACGAATTAAAGGTAAAACTACTCGAAGAAGACATCAGGAAAGCAGATAACGAGGTTATAAAGGAGTGCGACAAAGAAACAGCATTGTTGACAGATAAAGGAGCTGAGAAGTATAACAAGCTACAACGAGAACCGTTTCATAAGTCAAAATTTGAAAACAACCAATACAGAAAATCCAACATAAAATGTTATACATGCGGAAAGGTCGGTCACATGAGCAAGGATTGTAGAAACAAGAAGAAGTTTACTCCGTCAAGAGGCAACAAAGAAGAGGCGATGACTGCCTTCGCACTGAATACCAGCCCGACCACTGCAGACAATTGGTGCCTGGACAGCGGGGCAACGGTACACATGTGCAAAAGTAAGGAAGAATTTATCAGTATGAACCAGAGACAAAAGGATAAGATTTGCACAGCCACAAATAGCAGCACAGACTCCTTAGGAAGAGGAGAAGTTAAGCTAAACATAAATTCAGGTAACAAACAATCAACAATTAGATTAACAAATGTCATGTGGGTACCAGAATTCCGGAATAATCTGCTATCAGTGTCAAGCATCACTGATAATGGATACACAGTATCGTTCAATGATCGTTCAGCAATTGTAAAACGCAAAAATGGTACAATTGCGTTAACCGCACAAAAACAAAATGGGTTGTATATAGTAAAACCTACAGAGGTACGACAGGCAATGCTGTCACAAGGAAACGACGACAGACTCAACAGATGGCACCAGAGGTTAGGCCATCTAAATATGAATGACGTCAGAAAGTTAATCGACAAGGATATGGTGCATGGAATGAACATGAACAAACGAGATATGAACAATGTAAACAAATGTAAGGTATGTGATCTTAGAAAAATTACCCAGTTGCCTTTTGAGGATTCAAATAACATTGAAAAAGACGTGTTAGGTCTGGTTCACACAGATATCTGTGGACCTATGAGCACACCATCTTTAGGGGGAGCTAAATACTTTGCAACCTTCATTGACGACTGCTCTAGATACACAGAAGTAGTTACTCTGAAAGAAAAGTCAGAAATTTTCGCGGCATTTAAGGCTTACAAATGCCGGATTGAAAAACAAACAGGAAAGCTCATTAAGAAAATTCGCAGCGATAACGCTAAAGAGTATCTCTCGAAACAATTTACAGAATACCTGGAGGAAGAGGGAATAACAAGGCAGTTATCAACCCCTTATACGCCACAACAAAATGGGGTTGCCGAGCGTGCAAACAGGACAATAGTTGAAATGGCACGCACGATGTTAACGGAATCAAAATTACCGCTAACCTTATGGGCAGAGGCGGTCAATACTGCAGCTTACCTAAGGAACAGATGCCCAACGAGAAAACTACATACAACCCCATACCAAAAATGGACCGGCGAAAAACCATACATTGGATTTTTAAGAGTCTTTGGCAGCAAAGTGATTGCTTTGGAGAAGAAACCCAGGGCAAGTAAATTTCTGCCGAAAGGTAAAGAATACGTTTTGGTGGGATACGATAAAGAATCAAAAGCATACAGGCTGTGGGAACGCGGTACTAACCACATCGTGAAACGAAGAGACGTGCGTTTTTATGAAGAAATTAGAAATTACGAGAATCCGGAGACTGAACTACCAATACGCACATTCCACAATGAAAACCCGACGGGGATCGATGAGCAACAAGAAGAAAGCACACGAGAGGATTTGATGGAAAGTGATCCTGAAAGAGACGATGATGCTCAAGATGACGAGGATAACACAGAAGAAGAAACATCAACCAACAAAAGGGCAAGAGGACGCCCGAAATTGTTGCGCACCGGAGCCCCGGGTAGGCCAAAGAAGATATACCATCGTGCAGCTTACGCAAGTGAAGAGCAATACCAAGAACCAAAAACGCTCTCAGAAGCAATGAAAAGTAAGAAAAGGTCATTATGACTGAGTGCAATGAAAAATGAATACGATGCACTCATGAGAAACGAAACATGGGATTTAGTGGATAGGCCAGAAAACACTAAAATACTCACAAACAGATGGCTATTTAAAGTTAAAAGAAATCAAGATGGAACAGTAAACAGACTGAAGGCAAGACTGGTAGCCCGTGGAAACGAGCAGAGAAAAGGAATCGACTTCGACGAGGTGTTCGCACCAGTCGCCAGGTATGAAATGATACGAACTTTGTTTGCAGGAGCGGTAGAGAACAAAATGCACGTTCACCATATGGACGTCGTCGCCGCGTATGTGCAAGGAGAACTAACAGATACACTGTACATGCAACAGCCAGAAATGTTCGTACAAGCAACTGGAGAGAATAAGGTATGCAAGCTTAAAAGACCACTGTACGGTCTCAAACAAGCGGGACGAGAATGGTACCAAACCTTAGACAAGTACCTGAAAAATATTGGCCTAACAAATTCTCAAATTAATCCGTGTGTCTATCTAGATGAAACTAGATGCACAGACTTAATAATAATTATTTATGTGGATGATATACTACTAGCATCCAGTGATTTACAAGAGCTAATAAAAGTAAAAGAATCACTGAAAAGAAGGTTCGAGATAAATGACTTAGGCAAAGCAACTAACATCCTAGGCATATCTATCCAAAGGAGAAGTGATACTGGGCAAATCAAGATGTCTCAACGCACATATATAGAAGAAACATTAAAGAAATTCGGCATGAAGGATTGCAAACCTGCCAGCACACCATTGATGCCTCACGTGACACTTACCCAAGAAGACACGGATACAAAAGACCTGACCAAAGTACCGTACAGAGAACTCGTAGGAGCCTTATTATATCTGTCAAACGCCACTCGACCAGATATAGCATACGCCGCAAACATCCTCAGTCAATTCAACGAAAACCCTTCCATTCAACATTGGAAAGCTGCGAAGCATGTATTGCGATTGTACGGCACTCTACTCGCGAATCGAAAACTGGTGATTCTAAACGCGATGGCCGTTGCGCTCTACGGCAAATTAATGTCGTGAGGGCTAGTTTTAAAGATGATGAGAGGTGATGAAAAGTTGATGTCACGTAGTAACTTAACGTATATTTATCGTAATAGTACAAAGTGGTGAAATGTCGATGTTGATGTATACTGTACGATGGTTAAGTAAAAAGTGTCGTCTTTCCCTTCTCGAATGTTTGTCGTAGACATGAAAGGGGTGGTTTTTGCGAAAGGGAGTGGGTGCTGGAGCTGGTTCATTGGCTGTTCATTTTGTCTAATGTGGAATTAGGAAGTGGTAGGAAATAAGGGTGGGAGAAGTATTAGAAGGAAAGGTGAGGAATAGGAAAAATACAGCAAGGGATGGTCAGCAAATGTGGAAATCCAAGGTTTATGGGCGGCATTGCCGTTCGCTGTTTTATGATGGTGAGAAGTTGGCGGCCGGCAGCATGGGTACGTGTTTTAATACCTGGAGCGGTCGCCGGAATTTTCCATGTATTTATCCTTGCACATCTGGCAAGCAGCTTCGATTTCGTTGGACAGTTTATGGGACCGTACAGCGATATTTGAAACACACTATAAATTACGGTATAAATTATTCAGTTACAGGTAAACAATTAGAATTATATGTCGACGCTGATTGGGCAGGAGACGAGAACGGAAGGAGGTCTCGCTCATCATACGTGAGCCTGCTGGCAGGAGGTCCCATCAGCTGGGAAACCAAAAAACAAAAATCCGTCTCCCTTTCCACCATGGAAGCGGAATATGTGGCGCTTTCAGAAGCCACAAAGGAAGCAATATACTTAAAAAGACTGTTAACGCATATGAACCTCAATAGTTTTGTGAATGGTAAAACAACTATATATTGTGACAATCAAAGTGCAATTCAAATGAGTAAAAATAATGTATACCACCGTAGAAGTAAGCATATAGACATACGCTATCACTATTCACGAGAAATGCAAGAACGCGGTGAAATAGATGTGAGGTATGCAAGTACAAATGAGATGAAGGCGGATATATTAACAAAATCGTTACCAAAGAATAAGTTAATAACATGCGTTGATTTGTTAAATTTAAGGGATTAGGTTAAAATTAGGTTAAGAGTCATGAAGAATGAATGTATAAAAAGACATTGTAAAACCTTTATATAACCTTAGAATTTAAAGGAGCACCTCGAAAAGGGGAGTG
This sequence comes from Nomada ferruginata, assembly GCA_963583965.1. Classification (NCBI taxonomy): domain Eukaryota; kingdom Metazoa; phylum Arthropoda; class Insecta; order Hymenoptera; family Apidae; genus Nomada; species Nomada ferruginata. Next base: position 6,746,534 of record OY757222.1, read on the forward strand.
TTGGAAAGCATATTCAAAGTGCGCTTGCGCACATGGAATGTTCTGGCGCGTTCCTTGTGCCTTTTGGGGCCTTTGGTTCTACCCCCTTCCTTCTTGCGTCTTACGTTCGCGCGGTTAAGGGGACGTCTTGGCGTGCTCACGTTCGACCTGTCTTTTTGGCTTAGCCGTATTCTATTCCACGCCTCTAGGCTAACAAATACGACTCGACCTGGTGTGTGTAATGCATTTTCCCCTCTGGCAAAAAAAAGAAGGTAGGTGTTCTGCGGGCGTGCAAGGTAGAAGGTTTGGTTATCCCTTACCAAAAGGCACCCTAGCTGGTTAGTGTTAGAATATTTGAAGTACGTGAATGGCTGAGACAGGCCATGTGCATTTCCTGGATGCACACTATCATCGTCTAGCATAGCTTTCCCTTAGGGCGAAGCATAAAATGGTCAAAAAGGGCCATGGTGACGTAGGCGTCCTCACGAACGACGCTTTTGCCAAGGAAAGGCATTTTTGTATAGACTACAATTTGTTATAGACGACTTTAATTGCGTTAGTATTGTCTGACATGTGCAAGGGGATTTAAACGTCATGTAACAACATAAAGGTGACCTGACGCTCGAGAAACGTGTCTGCACACGATTAATGTTCGCAGTCGGTCCCGAGCGAAGTGCACTCGAGACATGGAATCGAAATTTTACTTCTGAAGGCTATAGCCGGATAAGGGAGTCAAATGTGCCCCTAAACCAAATTCAACTTGTGAGGTGTCATTCGATAGCTTATCAAGAAAAACCAATTCGTACCAAGTTTCAACCCTGTAGCACGACTGGGAGGGTAGTTACAGCGAAAAAACAAAAATCTGGTTTTTGCCCAATATCTCGCATTTTAGGGCATACAAAATTGTCCAAAAAATCTGAGACATTGCAATTATGGAGGCACACATTGTAGAATTTTTGCAGATTTTTAAATCGGAAACTCGAGCCGCGAAAAATAAAAAACGTCAAAAAATGCTGAAAAATGCCCGTTTTGTATTGAAGGAGTTGTCTAACTACGATTATACTTTTTTTCCAGGTACATATTATTGATCCTAGTACTCCCAATTTTTTTCAGATTTTTTAATCCGGTGCGCCGCAATCAAAAAGTTAAAAACCGAATTTTTCGTCGTTTTTGGCGTGGCAGAGTGACTTATACGGCGTACTTTCGTCTATTCTTCATCAAACAACTGTTTTATACTATCTTTAATCTTTTTACATAGGAATGGAAGATTGTAAATAAAACGAGAGCGACTCAGCTCACGTTAGTCGCCTTATATCCTAAAGTATTCACAACATTTTCAACGGCGTCGATGGTCCCGCGGCAAGGTGTCGGACTCGTAAGCCGCAGAAGTGCCGCGACCTTCGAAGGGTACGGACGTGTCCATGCAGAGCTACGGTGAAACAGTGATTCTCCATACAGTGACAAATTTAGTTAATACATAACAATAGTGCCGCCACACAGTAAATACAAAAAGCATCCCCTGCTTTTCTTCCTTAGTCTATTTTGTTCTACCGTGCTATTTTTTCCACCGTCTACAGTGAAGTGTTACAAAATTTCCGAATCACGAATTCCTAAAGAGGGGAAGCCCCCCCTTAGCCCCTTATCCTTAATCCTTAGCCCCGCCGGGCAAGGTAAGGGAGCTCACAGAGACATGTGAGCAACAAACCAGAATCAACAAAATCAACCTACAGAAGATTAGCAATATACTCAACGAAAGCGGACAAAGCAGCAGTGGTATCCCGACACTACACGGCAAACTCGCGCAGGCTCTAAAAGAAGCCAGAAGCGCGAAAAAACCAAACCTAGTGCAAAGAACCCCCTTCCACCACGCAAAAACGACAAATCTCCTAAGCGAGATGAAACCCAAAGGAAAAAACTGCACCACCAGTGGTGGACAGCACCAGGAAAAAAGCCAAGAGCAGTACGGGGAGCTGCTTAAAATCATAGAAAATCTAAACAGAACCACCGAAAACCTCTCCAGACAGTTAGAGGAGGAAAGGTCGCAAAAAATCGCCACCGCGCCGGGAAAAACCCAAGCAGGTACCCCAAAGCGCAAGGCCACAGGCGAACGGGCCGCGTCGCCAATCCAACCACTCGCGACCCCCCAAAGGGAAGCGCAGGTCCGTCAGTGCGGGCATCCCCCGCACCCGTTCGAGGAACCCCAGCGGACAAAACGAACGATACGCGCATCGCAGCTCCCGGCCCAAGCACACCCGGCACAAAAAGGAATGGACAGACGGAAAGGGAGGCCGCAGCTCCACCAAAAAGGCAATGCCAAAATGCCTCGCCTACCCCCATCGAACAAGACACCATCACGGAAACGCCAGGACTAGAGCCAACCACCGCAGCGTGCAACCGGAACAACATCAAGGACAGCAGAGACAACACAGGACAGAGAAGCTACAGACCAAGGACCTCGCATCCAAACCACCCATCGTTAACATAGTAGGAAGTACACAGCACACGACATTTAGGCTAATCAAACAAACATTAAGTATACAAAACTTCAAAATCAATCAGATAAACGCCTCCAAACACTACATACAATTAGACAACCTACGAGACTACAACACAACAATTACAGAACTGACAAAACGACAAATAAAGTATTTCACGTACACTCCAAAAGCGCTCAAACCACAAACCCTGCTAACTAAAGGACTAGACTCCAGCTTCGACACAGAAGACATTCTAACAGCACTCATAAACCTCAATCTAAGCAAAGTGCAATTCATTAAAGTAGCAAATTTCAGAACCAGCAACAATAGCAGAACCCTACTATTCTTCCTAGTACAAATATCACCAGACAGCAACATAAACCAACTAATACAGACTAATAGACTACTACACCAAGTAATTTCTTCATCCAAAAATTGCAACTTAGAATTTAGATGCGTAAAATGTGCAGAAAAACATGAACCCGGTACAGTATTCCCTCGAAAGTTGCGAAAGCCTCGGGACTGAACGTTCGCAACTTTCGTGTAGTTCCTACGTTGTTTGAAATTTGCCGACAGCGTCGAACGTAGAAAAGGACAGCGAGTAAAGATAAGCGGCCGAGCAGCCAAGCCAAAAGACGATCGCAGCTTCTCTTTTCTTTTTACTACCTATCCTTTTCTGCGGTCGAAACTTATTAACGTTAATTAAGCCAGTAAGTATAGTTCGAATTATATCGTGTTTGGTGTCATTTTAATCAGAAAAATGTCAGCTATGCTGTGTAAAAATTTCATAAGAAAAGGATGAGAAATAGCAAAGTTTCATCGTTGAATTAGTATTACCTCACCGATATACCCGAACCCGGATCGCGTTACACTGATCGGCAAGCGAGCTTCTGGACGCCTCTAGGGGTATACCCCCCAGGAGTGGGGATAAACTCTTCGCAACTATCGTGTAGCTCTTTTTCGCAACTTTCGAGGGAATACTGTATTGGAAAATTCTTTCTAATGATCTCCAACACTTCTGGTTAAGATACAGTATAACTATATTTCAGATATAATACACAAAAGAACAAAAGTAACTAAGAAACTAAAAATAAGAAACGCTTCGTCTTATATATATACTTACTACGCACTTTTAGACGCGCAGCACACAAAGGAACAAAAGGAAAAAAGCAAAGCAGTGTCTAACTAGTCCACCGCCAGGATGCCACGCGGCATTCTTAAAAACTACAGTAGCCTAAATATACTTCCAATACTCCCACTTATTTAGACTAATACCCCGATTCCATGTCGTAATTTTTCAAATTGTTGCTTACTCAAGAGCTTCGTAAAAACATCTGCAAGCTGTCGTGTGGTTTCGACATAATTTACAATAATATCGCCTCGTTCGAAGACTTCTCGCACAAAATGATAACGAACGTCTATGTGTTTTGTTCGTTTATGATACTCAGGATTACTTGCTAGTTTAATCGCTGATTGGTTATCTACATTCATAGGTATCGCTTCACATTTTAAACCAACATCTAAACAAAATTGCTTTAACCACAAAGTCTCCTGAGTACCTTTCGCAAGTGCAACATACTCCGCTTCAGTTGTTGACAATGCTACCACACGCTGCCTCTGACTAGACCATGAAACTGCTCCATTATTTAATACAAATAAAAAACCTGTTGTCGATTTACGAGTAGTTACACATCCTGCATAATCTGCATCCGTATACCCGTTTAGAATGCTATTACTCCCACTTGTTCCGTACACAATTCCATGATCCAGTGTTCCTTTCAGATATCTGAAAATTCTTTTCGCAGCTTGCCAGTGTTCCTGCCCATAATTCGTTAAAAACTGACTTAATTTATTCACCGCAAATTCAATATCCGGCCTACAGACCCTTGCTGCAAACAATAATGAACCTATAGCTTCCCGATATGGTACATCACACATTTTTACATTTTCTTGTGATGACAAATGCAAACCAGGATCAAACGGTGTACTAACTGGTTTTGCATCTTCCATTCGAAATCTTACAAGCATTCTTTTGATGTACTGTTCCTGCTTTATTTTAATAGTACGATTTTTACGGTCGCGCTCAATTTCCATACCGATAAATTGTTTTCCGTTTCCAATAGTGATTTCAAAATTTTCTTTTAATTTATCTAAAACCATTTTAACCGTTTCTTTTGATTTTGACAACACTAACCCGTCATCTACATATAAAGCTAAAATAACGTCTGCATCATTCACTTTCCCTGAAAATACACAATTATCATTTTCAGAATGATGGAAACCAAAATTCTTTAGGAAATTTGCAAATTTAGAGTTCCAACACCGTGGTGACTGCTTAAGCCCATACAAACTCTTATTTAATTTACAAACTGCTTGTGATTGACTTTTATCGACAAAACCTTGTGGCTGCTCCATGAAAATAAGCTCTTTCAACTCACCATGAAGGAAAGCAGTTTTAACATCAAATTGTGCTAACTCTAAATCATCTCTCGCTGCGATTGCCAATAATATTCTAATAGACTCATATCTAACTACCGGCGCGAAAGTTTCAGAAAAATCAATTCCTTCCCGTTGAGTGAAGCCCTTTGCCACAAGCCTAGCCTTATAACGCTGCACATTACCGCTCGAGTCCAGTTTCTTAGCAAAGACCCACTTACAAGCTACAGTCTTTTTATTTTCTGGTAGTCTTTCTAGTGTCCATGTTTTATTTTTACGTAGCGCACTCATTTCTTCATTCATCGCACATTTCCATTGCACTGCTTCTGCACTAGACACCGCACTTTCATATGTTTGGGGCACTACATCCGCTATGGAGGCATAACCAAACTCACTGTAGCGGTCTGGCACACGTAATGTTCCTCTATCGCGCAATTGTCTACCGGTTTGTTGCAATTCATCCTGTTGACGGTTGCTTATACTTGGAGATGCTTCGTCATTATCTTCACCTGATGATTCAGCCGATTCAAAATCTTCTTCGTCCTCTTCAAGAGATTCATTATAATTTCCAAAATCCAAGTTTACAGAAAAACGTTTACAGGACTCTTCATCAAAATTTTCTGCAGCTTCTTCATTAAAGGTGACATCACAGGCTATATGTATTTTCCGTGATTTCTTGTCCCATAGTCTATAATTAGTAGAATCGCCTTCGTAGCCAACCAAAACCATCCGAAGACTTTTACTATCCAACTTCTTCCTACTTTCCTTGGGAATGTTCTTGTAAGCGATGCTTCCGAAAATTCGCATATGTTGTACTTCCGGTTTTCGTCCAGTCCATTTTTCATATGCAGTCATTCCATCCAACTGTTTTGTGACAGTCCTGTTAAGAATGTACGCTGCCGTTTTTACCGCTTCCGCCCACAAATATTTTGGTAAGCCTTTTGAAAATAGCATAGACCTTGCACTTTCCACAAGGGTTCGCATTTCCCTCTCGGATCGTCCATTCTGTTGAGGAACGTACGGCGTAGATTTTTCATGGATGATTCCTTTCGATTGTAGAAAATCTCGAAATTCTTTCGAAATATATTCTCCCCCATTATCCGAACGTAGAATTTTTATCTTGTTACCTGTCTGCCTGTGGACAAGAGCTTCAAATTCTTTAAATTTATTTAGAACTTCCGATTTGTTCCGTAGGAAATAAATTATTCGAAAACCTGTACAATCATCCTTAAACAGTAGAAAATATCGCGAACCACCTGTAGACTCCACATTTATTGGGCCACACCCGTTACAGCGTTCATTTCATCAGTTTTCTTGATGGCGTTCACATTGATATGGCCTAATCGCTCGTGCCATAATTTTAACGAGCTTTCTTATATTAAATAACATTCCATAGACTTCTTCGTTTTAAATAGCATTTTAAATAATTGTCCATGGCGCACTCCCACTGAAGATAAAGCACCGCTACTATTTCGAACTTCGCACCGCTTTCCAATAACATGAAATGAGAACCCTCTTTCAGTAATCGCTCCTACTGAAAACAAATTCTGTTCTAAATCCGGAACAAAAAGAACATCTGAAAGTTGCCGGCTCTCTTCTTTACCATCCACACACGCGACGATATCTATTGTCCCTATACCTGCCACGGATAAAGTTTTGCCTCCTGCAACTTTTACATATTTTGTCTTATCGGTCGGTCCCAATTCTCGAAATATTTCTTGATGTGGTGACATATGCATCGACGCCCCCGAGTCAGCTATCCATATCGAATGTTTTTCATTTGTTGCTTCCAAAGAAAACGCCGTGGCATTATAAGTTTCTTCAAAATTATACGGCTTATCAGATTTCTTTTTGTTTTCTTTATCAGCAATCCTTTTCTTACATTCACGATACCAGTGTCCTTTTTCATGGCAATAATTACACGAAAATTTTTGCTTCATTTCATCCACTCTGGCTTTACTTTTCTTTTTCCCAGCTTGATTACTAAAAACTGCTTTATCGTTGGACTTTTCGGGCTGCAATTTCATATTTCTCACCTTTAACGCTAACGACGATTCCTCTGCTTCGACCGATGTGAGACGCTTATCTTCTCGGATTATTCTTGCGATTAATTTATCTTTCTTCCTCTCTCCTGCAGTTGTACTCTCCCATGCCATTCTAAATGTAGAAAACTTCGACGGTAAACTATCTAGAAGTCTCGACATAACCGCGCTATCGGAAGGCTTATCTCCGGCATTTTCTAATTTTCTACAAATGCTTTCGAATTTTTCAATACTTGATGCTACCGATTCACCATCAGAAATTCAAAACTTGTAGAATGCTTGCCAGTTGCTCTGCTTCAGATCTTCACTGGTATCCCCGTACAGCGTATTCAGTTTTTCCCAAATTTCTTTCGGCGTGTCACAGTTTATCAAATTTCCATGTAAGAACGTTTCCACCGAGCTAAGGAGAATAACCGACGTTTTAGCACGAAGCGTTTTCCAATCTTTCCACTCCTTTGACGCTTTACTCTCCGGCTCTGTGTCCGTTCCTTTGACAAAATTCGTTAAATCTTCTGCTTCAAGCAAGAACGATACACTGTATTTCCATAAAGCAAAATTTTTGCCATAGAATTTTGCAAGACTATATTTCTCCTTATCTGCCATTTTGTTCTATATTACAATAAAACACAGCCGAGAAAACACACTACAGAACACTACAGAATATTCCCTTACAAGCAACGCGCACGTATCATAACCTAGAAAAATAACACTTTAGGCGCAGTGGAAGCGTGCTGGGCCCATAACCTATTGGAAAATTCTTTCTAATGATCTCCAACACTTCTGGTTAAGATACAGTATAACTATATTTCAGATATAATACACAAAAGAACAAAAGTAACTAAGAAACTAAAAATAAGAAACGCTTCGTCTTATATATATACTTACTACGCACTTTTAGACGCGCAGCACACAAAGGAACAAAAGGAAAAAAGCAAAGCAGTGTCTAACTAGTCCACCGCCAGGATGCCACGCGGCATTCTTAAAAACTACAGTAGCCTAAATATACTTCCAATACCCGGACGGTGCAAAATCCCAAGCGAGACCAAACTCCCAGCACCAATTGTATTGTGTCAGATGCAGAAACTTTGGCCATCCAGCATCCTACAAAGGATGCCCTAAATATAAAGAATTAAAAGCAAGACTAAAGCACAACGCAACCATAAAAACGAACTCTAAAATAGAAGCACTGAATACCGCAAAAAACTCAATAGAATACAACCAAACTAAGCCAAACCTCTCATTCGCAGTGGCACTATCGCGAAACCTCACTCACACACAGCAAACTACAGCACGCCCCGATCCCACTCCACCACCCACTGCACCTCCTCACCTCCTCCGAGATCCACGCACACCAGCCTCCACAGAACACCACACAACTACCGTACGAAAAGCTTTTCAACGACCTGAAAAACTTCATGTTACCGCAACTAAACAGGTTGGAAACCATCATAGGGGACAACTCCGCCAGAATAAACCAACTCCACGACCTATACTTTGGTATACAAGAAGAGCAAAATATCAACAGAACTCACAATAATCTGAGCAAACGTAAGCTCCATTGCATCAAACGAAAGACGATATAACCTAACCCAACTCTTAGAAACAGAAAACCCCGACATAGCACTCTTAAATGAAACAAAATTAAAACCACAACAGAGCCCAGAATTCAAAAACTATAACCTTTTAAGAAAAGACAGAAACGAGAACAACGGCGGAGGGTTCGCCCTACTAATAAAAAAACAGATAGCACACGAACTCATCCCACTAACGACAGACACAACAATACTAGAAATCATCATCATTAAAATCAAACTCCAGAACAATAACAACTTATCCATATTAGCATGCTATGCGGCAGGATTCCAATCAACAGAATTTATTAACGAGCTAGATCAAATTTTCAATACTCTCCCCCTTAGAAACTCCAACCATTATTACATACTAGCCGGCGACCTAAACGCCAAACACCAAAATTGGCATAACAACTACTACAATGGCAGAGGCCTCGCGCTGGCAAACTGGATATCAAAAAATAGCATAGAACACAGAATCACATTACTAGGCACCAACACCCCTACCTTCCCAAGAAGCAACCCATACCTAGACATCTGCATATTAGACAGCAGAATCCACGTAATTAACAAAAACACGGACAGCACCATCCCCACAATAAACCTCGACAGCGACCATAGAGCAATCAAATTCCACCTCACACTCCCCGAAAAGGACAGTCAAATACCCTTCACCACCCCCACTCTCCCACTGAACTATAACAAAACGGACTGGAACAAACTGAAAAAACCATTAATAGAAACTGGACATCGACAATACCTCATAAACAGAAACCTGACAAACATCGAAATAGACCAATACCTAGCCAGTATAGACAAGATAATACTGAATGCAATCCACAGAACCGCACCCACCCTCGCAGACATTACTCAGCAGAACTATACGTAAACAGTAAAATCAAGAAACTACAGAAAACTAAAAGCACATTACTAACAACGCTCCACAACGAGTACAGACACCCATCTTACCTCTCCCAAATAATAATAAAAACCACAAAATCTCTCCTAAGCCAATGTAAAGTCCAAATCAAACAAGAATTTCAAAAATCTGTAAACACATACTGGGAGAACCGAATAAACATCCCAATAACTTCACACCGCATGTTCCCTCAAATAAACTCAATATTCAGAAAAAAAGGAGGCCTAACCATCCTCAGCCTGAAAATAGACAACACAAACAGAGACTTAATAACCAAAGCAAAATTAAACCCGAACACACTCAAACGAGACACAGACGGAAAATTCATAATTACAAAAGACACAGACAAACTCAATATATTAGGAGACCACTTCGCTGCAACAAACTCCCAAAACACTGCACTAGAGAAAGCCAGGCTATCAGATCTAGTAGAAAAATTCCACGCCACGCACAAAAGAGACAATGACCATAGAAACCTGACGAACGACACACTCACACAGTTCTCCAACATCAACACAGCCATAAAACCAAAATGCGAAAGTGACAATAAATACTTCTCAACACTTACCCTCACAATCCAACTATTCAGAAAACTAAGCAACAAAAAATCCGCAGGCCCAGACAAAATCCCCAATATAGTCCTAAAAAAACTTCCCAACAGCCTACTAGCCAGCTACAACATACTATTCAACAATTGTTTAAACAATCACTACTTCCCAGAAGCCTGGAAAATAGCAAGAGTCATCCCATTAACAAAAAAAAGGAAAAAACCCATCCACCCCATCCACCCCATCCAGCTACCGGCCAATCAGTCTCCTATCAAACGTATCCAAAATCTTTGAGAGACTCATGAAAAAAGCACTGGAAAGATTCTTCTCAGCAAATAAACTAATCCCAGACACACAATTTGGATTCCGACCTCAGCTCAGCACAGCACACGCAATACCCACCCTTACATCCGACATACAACACGCCCTCCACAATAATGAAAGCGTAGCCGCCTGCCTAATTGATCTAGAAATGGCCTTCGACACGGTCTGGGTAAAAGGCCTCCTGTACAAACTAGCAAGAAAAGGCTGTACAGTCCATCTGCAAAAAATAATTACCAGTATGACACAAAATAAGAAATTCTTCACTTCCAATACAAAAGTCAACTCAACACTAACTCTTCACCTGACAGACGGACTGCAACAAGGGACAGTAACCTCCCCCGACGTTTTCAACTTCTACACTGCAGACATCCCAAGATTATACCAAATTCCTGAATCACCAGACATAAAAACAATACACTTCACAGGCGACCTCATAGTTTACATCAAAGGCAAAAACGTAACAAAAATTCAAGAAAAAATGCAACACCTCTTCGACAAAATAGACGACTACTACAACACATGGAAACTTAAAATCAACCCGACAAAATCGGAAACCATCCTGTTCCGAACAAAAATATAAAATCAATCCAAAAACTTCATAAAAACTTACAAAACATTCCAAATAAAGCACAGAACCACGCCAATACCCCACAGAAAAACAGTCAGATACCTGGGCATACACCTAGACGAACTCCTCCTCCTTTTTTTTTTTTTTTTTTTTTTTTTTTGTTACGAGGTGGAAATCTTCGAAAGACACCACCTGCCCTGGGGGAGAGCCGGAGGTAGTGCCGGATTTCTACCGGCTAAAACCACCCCGGTTACCTAACCTCGGCGCTTGTAGGGGAGGCCCCGTGACCTACGAAGACACTTCCGGTGCCTCCCCACGCCCGGCCATTGCGGCCCCATCCTCGGGAGGGTCAGAAGGACCCTCCGAAAAACTCCGCCGTATTGCACATGGCCGCGCCAGGGGTAACACCCAGCGCGGCCTACCTTCTCCAGGCCGTGATAAGGGCGACTCGGGCCCCCACCCGAGCCGCCCACGGCTCTCCGACGGCCCCGCGGGATTGGGGGGGATTGTTCCTCCCCGGCAGGACCGCCCGTATACGGGGTATTGGCGAGGTCAACCGGCAGGGGGGTGAGGGGGGGCACCTCAGCGCCCCTCGGGTCCATCAGCCATTCACACCGCGGGAGGGGCGATCTCGCCAGCGGAAAATGGCCAGCGAGCTCGCCCCTCCTTTATTTTCGACGCCGTTTCCGGCTGTCGGGCAGCCCTGCGGGATACCGGGAGGACATAATCCTCCCACAGCAGGGCCGCCCGTATACGAGGTATTGGCGAGGTCAACCGGCAGGGGGGTGAGGGGGAACACCTCAGCGCCCCTCGGGTCCATCAGCCATACCAAACAACGGGAGGGGGGCATCTCGCCAGCGGAAACGCCCAGCGAGTCCACCCCTCCTTTACATTCGACGCCAGATTTCTGGCTGTCGGGCAGCCCCGCGGAATACCGGGAGGACATAATCCTCCCACAGCAGGGCCGCCCGTCCACTGAGTCAGCGGTGACAGTCATCCGAGAGACGGGAGGGGGGACACCTCCGATCGCCCCTCGGACCGTCACCGCTTTTACACCACGGGAGGGGGGGATCTCGCCAGCCTGCGCGAACGCAACCGGCGAGCCCTTTCCCTCCACCTTTCGCGTCGGACGGGGTCGGTCAATTCCCGACCCCGCTCCGATGCCTCCTTTCTGCGAAGAACATCCTCGCAGAAGGAGGCCACCGCCACCCAGGCTCTCTCGCTGCCCAGCATCATACTAACGATGCGTGGCAGCGAGAGATCCGCCCCCACTTGCGCCCTCAACTCCCGGCGCGCCATCGCCCATTCCGGGCACTCCTCAAGTGTGTGCTGCGCTGTGTCCAGCGCAGCCCCACACTCGTGGCACTCCGTCGTCGCCTCCGCCTGTATGCGGCACAAGTACTCACCGAAGCAACCATGCCCAGTGAGCACCTGCGTGACTCGGTAGGTGAGCGTCCCCCTGCCGCGGTCCAGCCATTCATCCAGGCTGGGAAGAACCGCCCCGACTGCTCGCTGCGCGACTCCTCGATTGAGGAGCTCCATCCTCCATTTGTTTCGCGCAGCCAGCCGGGCCTGGCGTCTCACGTCCACCTCCTCCTCAGCGGACACCATCGCGCCCCCCCGGCGGAGACGAACTCCTCCTCCTAAACAGACACATAGATATACAATTAGAAAAAGCAACACAAGCATTCCTAAACAACGCCAAATTATTCCACTCCAAATACCTAAACCAAAAAATAAAAACAATCTGCTACATGCTACTATTTAAACCACTAATGACATACGGCTCCCCAACATGGTATAATATAAGCCCCTCAATCATGGAAAAACTAAGAATCTTTGAAAGAAAATGCCTCAGAACTTGCACCGGCATAAACAGGACCGAAATATCAAACTTCAAACAATATACCAACAACAAGATACTATACGACACTGCAAACATTCCAAGAGTGGACAATTTCATCATTAAGTTAACTAGAGACTACTTCACCACCATTACAAAAATAAAAAACAACCACCTCATAAACAACGCACTATATCCACACGATGAATTCCACGAGAAAACCCTAGCATCCGGCTATATCCCTCCAGAAGCTTTCCTCCTATTAGACAAAACAGGCAGAATCACAGACAAGAATAATATACCGATAATGTACCATATCCAGCGCACAGCAAATAATAAAAAAATCCTATACGATCCTCACACAGACAACAAAAACACCACCTCCCGCATAATCTACAACACAGACTTACCAACACCAGACGCAACGAAGAAATACCACCACAACACAAAAAAATACTGGTGGCTACCCAAGCCTGATACAAACAAAAAATAAAACCACATCGACACAGCTTCAACAAAAGTTACCCATCCCACCTTACCATACTTAAAAGTATATATATGTAAATATTGTATATGTATAGTATAGTTATTAGTATAGTTATTAAGGCATGCAACACAGCAGGAACGCATGAGAGAATGAAAATTGCATGAATGCATAGAGAGTGAGTGCCCCTAGTTATAAGCCTAAATTAATTCTAACCTCTCCCATCATGGAAGAAAAGACTACAAACACTCCGTTTTTTCTTAATCGCTTCCCAGCATTAATTTTCACGGATCTCCCCAACCCCAACCATACTGTCCAACCGCAATGGACATCCAATCAAAAACCCGACAAAAAATTAGGGAGAACCTCCCTCCTCACAAACAGCGAGCGTCACCTTCCCGACCATGCAGCCACAAGTACCAACCTAGTTTTTAACATAGATTATTCACTATAAGCAACAATATATTCACACCTAGGTACCTATTGTTTCATGAATAAAAACTACTACTACTACTACTCGTAAACCGCTGCAAACTTTTTTGTAGGTTCGAGTCCCCCTCAGGTTGATTTTTTTTTCTTCCGCGAATTAACTTTTTTTTTATTCCTAACTATGTGACAATGATTAACAGTTGTTTACAAATGTTTTAAGAACATTTTTTTAGTATTTTAATTTGTAATGTACGGTAATATGATTTTGGAGCGCCTATGGTGCTATCGTTTCTTTTGTCACGCATCTTGGCAATTACGGTTTAATATTTACTATGTTAAAGTTATTGTTTTAAAGGTACTTATCTTTAACAATTATGAATGAGTAGTAGCGAATATAGCACGTGAAGTCCTCAGTATCTGTTATAGCTTCTTCAGTTTGGTTTCCCTATACCCTATGAATTATAGAATTATTGATATTTTGTAATATGGAGCATACATGTAACCGTTGTTTTAGAAATACTTATCTTTTCGATTGAAGTGGGAAGACAGAGAAAGAATCAAAACAAGATTCTTAATCTTCATCGCTGTCTTCATTAATCACTGGCGTCACTTGTTGGCTGTTAAATAAAGAACTTAGTATTTCCGCGGGTCTAACAATTTTGGACAGGAACCGAGCATGCGACAAGTAATAAATTATTGCAGCTATGTGCGAACAGCATCCGACGGTACGGTTACCGTTTGCACATTCGCAACAATAACGTTCTATACCCGAGTAACCTATTGTATTAGGTTTGTATTCTATATAGCATCTATATGTTTTACTGTTAATGTGACGCGATTTTACTTCGAATTTAAGGATATTCTGATTTTCCTTATGGCAACGGAGATGAACGTTATTATTATCATCCATTATCTCAGCTAAATAAGATATGGCTTGTGACAATTGATATGACCCGGTAAACAATATTTTTAAATCTCTTTCGGTCATTTCCGGAAAATCAAGAAGCTCGGTAGATGAAACGGACTTGAATGAAACTTTTCTCCCATTCCAACGATTATTATCAACTAGCACTGACAACGAATTTTCAGTGCTCCTATAAGTGGACATTCTTTGGACTATTTCGTCACAAAGTCCAACATCAGAATTTAAGCGTTTACCGAAGCTATTGTGTAAAAAAGACGCTATTCGACAATATAAACCTACTTTTGGGAGGACCTTATTCTCCATTTGACGATGAAGAAGCTGATATTTTTTTGCCTAAAATGCCATGAACTGCCTCAACTACCCAGCGAACTTTCGTTACATGGCGGGACTCGTTTGACTCTACGGTTGTCAACTGTTTGCGTTTGCCTTTTAATGCAGGCATCAGCACTTTGAAACCGCGTTCTTCTAAAAAAGATTTTACGTCGCGGAAGCCTCGGTCGACGACACAAATATCCCCAGGCTTTAAAAGAGTTTGCAAACCATGCGGATCTTGCATGACAATTTTCATGATTTCCGCATCATTTTGATTTGCATGGAAAGGGCCTAGCATTTCGACAATATAGCCATTTGTTGTGCAAACCGTGAAAGGTTTACACAACGGAACCTTCTTCTGGCTTGAATATGATTTTCGTTGATACTCGTTGTTCGAGCTTTTCTGGTGTCGGACATATGTTCCGTCAAAAATCAGTGCTAACTGGTCTGTTATAAAATATAATTTTTTGGTAACGGGGGATGTTTCTTTGTCTATTAGGGTACTCCGAGAAAATGACGTGACATCACGTTGCTGAGAATTTCTCATGGAAGTCACCATTTCCCGAAGTTGAATTATATTTTCCCACGTTAAACCCGTAAATGCTTTCAGGCGCTCCTCTGAAAGTGTAAAATCGCCTACTTTATCTTTAATATTCGAATCACTATGAATAGACAAGTATTCAAAATAATTTCGCAATACCTTCGCGTCGATTATGGTACTATTTGAATGTATCCTCAAATTCTGGACATCTTGGTGAAACAAACGTTTTTTTAACAAATGACTAGAGCAGCACCGATTTCGTTTAGGAACATATAACCTTCTCATAAGAAATACCTGTTTCCTGGTTTCAGCTGGTACATTAATGATACTTCTAGTGGATCCACAAACGGAGCAATACCTATGAGTTGAAATAACTCTGGTAAATGGCATTTCTATGCATTCTGTAGATGTTTCCTCAACGTTACTCAAGTCCCTAAGAAACGATGGATCTGCTGTTGAGGAATGTGATGGAATACTAGACTCGGAAGAAGATTTTTCCGTTGAAGATCGATTAGTTTCTTCGAGTGAACGTATTTGAGTTGAAGATGTTCCTGGTAAAGATATTCCAGTTGAAACATCTTCGAAAGAAGAAAGGGGTTCGACCAAAGGGGATGTTATACGCGAAGGAGAAGGTTCGGCTCTAGAAGACGCACTAACTGAGTTACTAGAATTCGAGGAGGTCACAGATTTTGTATGCACGTAACAATAACATTTGTTGCATATTCTGTCACCAATAGTAACCACTCTGTTTAACACTTTAGAACACGTCACCGCATAACCTTGCGTCTTGATTTTCCGTATTTGACCAGGCACTCTTTGAATCAAGATATTACACCTAATACATCTCGCATGCAAGGTTTTCCTGACATCAAATTGTATTCTTTCACTTGACATGTTGTCATTGACAAATCAAATATTAAGCACAGCGAAAAAAGATATCGAGAAAGCACTATTGAGCAAGTACTCGACTGTTATCCTTCGTATTTGAACCAAGAATGACTCTTTTTTCCTTACATTTATTTGGAGGAAGATGTTTCTAATATAGTGGTGAGAGGGAGGGGTTGGGGCGACCACAAGAATTTAGAAAATGAATATTGGTGGGTGGAATAATTCTTTTTTTCTTATTGGCTGATGTTAGAGGTGGAGACATTACTTGTGCGACCACCTTCTGCAGTGCCCAAAAACCCCCAAAAATGTCTTTATTACTTTATTACTCGTTCCCGAGTTCAAGACATTTTTTGGGTTTTGTGGGCACTGCAGAAGGTGGTCGCACAGGTAATGTCTCCACCTCTAACATCAGCCAATAAGAAAAAGAATTATTCCACGTGTTCTGCAAAGCTTTGTTCCTACATCCTCAATAACAGTTGGTGTATCATAAACGAACCTGGCTCTGAACGCAGAGCTGCAGTAGGCGTTAATAGCATGGTCTAAGATACTCATTTTATTGAGCGCATAAAGGAAACACTAAGACTGAAGAGAACAAAATAATTAGTGTAGAAAAAACTGCTATAAAGATCCATGTTATGAATTTCTCACGTTAATAAAAATGGCTTTCGGTATTAGACATTTGTTCCGTTGGCTATTAAAGTAAGCAAGTATGGAAGACAGTGGTGATCCCGAAACTACAAAAAAAGTTTGCAGCGGTTTACGAGTCCGACACCTTGCCGCGGGACCATCGATGCCGTTGAGCCCGTATAGCCCGAGCTCAGTCACAATTGCGCGCGGCCGAGATCGGGTGCATCGAGGGGCAACGTACGGCAAATATTACAATCGTCTTACATTAAGAATAGTGTGTAATTCTTCGTTATTCATGAATAACAATTTAATTAACAAGTCGTTTAATAACTGTTCCATACTTTTATTCGTTTTCCGAAACGAATAAAGTGTTTTATTAATTATGAAAAAAGTGTTTGGATGATTAATGGTTAATGTTAGAAAAGGGTTAGAAAAGGTTATCCATTCGACCGCGAATTTACCTGCTTCGACGGTGTCTTGCCATATGGTCATTGTACCGATCCTGAC
Source organism: Nomada ferruginata (assembly GCA_963583965.1). NCBI lineage: Eukaryota > Metazoa > Arthropoda > Insecta > Hymenoptera > Apidae > Nomada > Nomada ferruginata. Next base: position 6,763,954 of record OY757222.1, read on the forward strand.
CTATTTTTACAATTTTATGCGACGTCCCGGTGATCGATACAGATCCGATTCGCACTTGTTTCCTAGACCTAGCCGAGATGTCCTATGCTGCTAACGACGAAGCAGAACTACGCCGGCTCTTGCCTCTGCTCTGAAATGCCGAGCAGTCTTTCATCTCAATATCTGCCGTCTCCTGCCCTTCGTTCCTCGCATCATTCTTCGATTTGGTTTTAGTTTTTTTACTTAAAGAAGTAAAGGGTGGCCGACCGGGGCAGAGCCGCTTTACCCCGGCAAGGCTGAATACAACTACCTTTCGCCAGGTACCCAGACGTTGGTCGCTAACGGCCGGTGCACCCACTGACCGCGTCTCAGTGCCCTCGACTCGAACGCCCCTCTTCCCAACGCACCATAGCTTGGGGTTAGGGATTTTTTATAGAGGTTGTCATCCTGACGGCCCGGCCAATGAAGGCAAGACCCCCGTTCCCGCGAAACATGACTACGTGCTTACGGTATTCGGATAGTGCGTACCTACACCGCCCCTTGAGCACCACTCACTCTTTCGCACTCTCTACCCGACCCAATGTCGTGGCAGGAGTCCCAGGAGGCCCCACGAGGAGGTGAGGTGAGTGGATTTATACTATGGACCGACATCAGTTCCATTGTTGTTTTAGACCTGGTAATCGGGTCACTCCGGAAGTCCTACACCACTCTTTGCCTCCCAGTAGATAGGGACAGAGGGAATCTCGTGAATCCATTGATGCGCGTCAATAATTAGATGTCGAGGCATTTGGCTATGTATCGATGCGTGCACTGTGCGACAAGATATTGAATATTAGGCCCCAGTTTTGGGCGAGATCTTTGGTCTTTCACCCAAGATAGGTGCATATATGAGACCTCCCGTGAGGCTCTTTACAAACATACTCGCACCATTCGCTATCCATACTCGCTGCTGAGGGTGCGGGCAAGGTAGACGTAGGCGTTGTCGTTCTCGTATTAGGATTTAACCTAGATGTAATGCTGTTAAACCGTCTCCAGTTCATCCACGAACCCCACAGTACTCGAGTGGTTAAGCTGCACATCTGGGCCCGTGTTATACCCAACTGTAGCAGCTCTCTAACACTCAGGGAGCTCCAGACCCCCGCCATGAGATAGTTATGGCGGAGAAGACAACATTTCCACGCGGTAGTCCTGCATGGCCTCCAACCAGATCGTGGAGATCCGAGATCGACTCATACTTAGCTACTTTACGCCTGTGGGCGAGATCTAATCCTCCTTCGCTAGATACTACCTGCGCATCAACGACGACTGTCCTGCTATCTCGGACAATCGTGAGGTCAAGTCTACGGCGCCCGACAGATGTAGAGAAGGCTAACTCCTCACACACTTGCCATCCTTTCTGTCTTAGAAACCCAGCTACTCGACGGCACCGGTCGTTATGCCTCAAGATCCTCCCGCCGTGCGTGCGGAAACAGCGCTGAACGCAGTGTGCCGGAGTCTCCTTTTCAGGACACCCGGCGCGACAACGAACATTGCGTCCCTCACGGCCACGGGAGACTCTCACTCGTGACGGTAGACAGTTGGCCTGAACGTGATGGTAGTGCGCGTAATCGGCCCCTGGGATGCCAGAAGAACCCTCCGACACCCACGGAACCCACTTCTGTCGCATGAAGCGTGCAACGATGCGGCTCAACCTCGTCGGAGTTCAGAAGTTGTAGAGACCCTATCACCTCGCAGGCGCATCTGGTTTTCACACCAGACCAGCTGCCGGGTGACATAAGGCGTCTCGGCAGCTGCCCTCGCCGGAGGGAAGGCACTTCTACACAACTTCTGGAGTCGCTTATGTTTCAGCATAGGGATCAAGGTTTTAAGTTGGGGCATGCCGAGACCCCCCTCGCGTATCTGCGCGTGGAAGTAACCAGCCGGAACGTCGTGGGGCAGGCGTAGCCAAGTTCGTACCGAGGCACGAATCTGGACGTCGGCGTCGGCCGTCTTCAACACCTTGGCGCTTACGTCACCTACTATCCACCGATGGTAGTAACGGGGTAGTAGGTACTCCCGTAGCAGCCGTAACCTCTGCTGAGGCTTAAGCGGTGCCCGGGTTAGTCGGGTAAGCGCAAGGTCCAAAGGGACCAGCTCTACGGAATCCCGCGTTCCTTCGTATGCTGTGCCCAAGTATCTCCAGACGTCAGACGGAGTCACCTGCCTTAACGGCACATCCCCAAGATGGAATGTTGGGTCTGTGGTGACCCTCACCTTCTTCTCACGTCCAGAGGCTACAAGGGACAGCACACAGAGCGTTCCAAAGCAGTCTTAAGCAAAGTCAGATTCTGTTGCCAGCCTTGAGATGTACTTGCAAAGAGTACAATGTCATCTGCGTAGGCGAGGGCGTCAATCCTCATACCTCCTAAATCGTAGCCAACATCCTTCGAGAGAAACCCTAAAGCCCGATCTACGACGCGAGTACTACGACTGTATCGCGAGCGTGTACCACGACGTGTTTAATAAAGACAAGTACAAATATTGAAGGGAAAGTTATTCCATTCCCTTTTCGTAGATCCCATAACCATGGGATCACCACTGTCTTGCTCCTCACCCACTACAGCGCTCCTCTCACGCAACACATATAGTGCCTGGGCCATCCGAGAACCCGACCGTGGGTCATTCTTTCTTTTTTCCATATCCATTGTTTCTATGAGTGGGGGATCAGTCGGATTGACAGCCGAAAGTCCCCTAGTAGCCTGTTCCGTTTTTGGCCTCGCAACTTCCGTGGAGCTCGGCGCTTGAGCACAAGGCCCTTCGACGCGCTCTCGCAGAGGCAGCTCCTAGTTTCCCTCAAGATGTTCAGAGGTACTTACATTGGGAACCTCGTGAAGGTGGCTGCTTGCTAACAATGGCCCGGGGTTGTCTCGGTTACTAGTACCGGCAAGCCGGCCCGACACCTCATTGATCACCCCTATGCCTGTGGGGGCTTCGTCTTGGATACTGGCACAGACGAGTCGGCCCGACACCTCAGACGACTAGTCCCATCACGCCCGTGGACTTAAGCCGCATTGCTGCCACCATGAGCTTTGTCACTAGCGGTAGATTGCTTTGGCAAGATCTTAGAGTAAGGGCACGAGACTTGGTTTCAATTGCCAAGTTCGTCCCTCATCCCCACCAAGAGATGAAAATTTTACTATCACGTCGCCGATCATTGAGTACTACACATTGTTCGGGGTCTCGTCTGATAAAAATATGCCGTTTTGTTGCCTACTTTTTGTTGCTGCAACCACGACGACATAAATATTTGATGAACGAACTGGATTTAAATAATGGAGATGTAGTCGATTGGACACAATTTTGTAGAGAAGTAGCATATTGCATACAGTTATCATTTCACGTTATTTAATTATATTTTCTCTTGAGTAATATTCTACGTATGTTCGCTAAATTAATTGTAGTTACTTCGACAATTGCTAGTAAGTAAGCAAGGGCCAATTGGTGGACCGGATAAAATTGTTGAAATAGATGAGGCTAAAGTGGGCAAGTGGAAATATAACAGATGACGCGTAATTCAAGGACGATGGGTTTTCGGTGGCATTGTACATAACGGTTATAAAGTTTTTGTTTTGCCTGTGCCAGCCGGAATACCGAAACACTTTTAGGTATAATTCGAAAATACGTTGTTGCCGGTTCAGTTATGCATACCGACAAGTGGCGTGCGTACGATGCCTTGTGCAATAAACATTATATACATCGGACAGTAAACCATTCGGATAAATTTGTTGATCCTCAATCACACACCTTGATCACACACAAAATATAGAAAGATTGTGGAGAGACATGAGAGCAAACATTCCTCGGTATGGCACTCGTTATCTGGCACGAATTATCTCGCAGAATCCTTATTCAAAAGAAATTACGATTTTGATACAAGCATTGAGGCTTTTTTTAAATTAATGAGTTCTCTGTATCCATTAGATCATTTAAATACTGATTAAATTTTCATTTCCTTATGACCGTATACGCAGATTATAGTGTAGCAGCATTTAATAGTATAGTTTATTTTTCTCCCTTTTTGTAGTACAGTTTCATAGTTCACAGCATTTTTTCGCACTTACAATTATTTATACAGAGCATAACAACAACAACAACTAAAAACAAAAAACAACTATAAATTGTTGACCGGAAGGTCAACTATTGGTGCCTTACTTTACGAGAAGTTTAAGAATTCCACAATTTGTTATTTTGGAAAAGAAAAACTAATAAATTGTCGTTTTGCATTGACAGGCAATTTCTTTTCTTTGTCGCTACATTGCCTGCTGTCGAAAACACTCTTTCTGAATGGGCAGAAGTACATGGAATATATAAGTATTCCTTAGCTAGCATGGATAGAAGTATATATTGCTTTTCATTTTATTTCCACCAGATTAAGACATTACTATTATAATCAATTTCCGGAGCATTCTTATATTTATGAAATTGACTTTGCCAGTCATCAGTATCTGTGCGCGATTGAAAAAGAAAATCGAGCGCCGTTGCCTTTTCACATCCCTCATTAGAGGAATCAGTTGCCGCTACTCTTTCCATAGTCGCGAGTTTGAGTTTAATAAAGTTTTCTATTTTTACTCTTTCAGTGACGTCTTTTTCGTGCAATAAATTTTTATATCGGGGGTTTAAAAAGCTCGCAATTTGATGAAATGTAACTTTATCGTTTACGTTTCTTGACATATTGAATCTCCTATCCATACTAGTTCTAAGAGTCCACTTTATTTGCAATATGAGAATGTCATCGTCGTCGTCGTCATTAAGGTGATTATCAGCTATACTTCTAATGATTGGGCGCAACATTGAAATTGTAACGCTGTTGTTTGCACACAAAACATCTGTACTAACCTGGAAAGGCTTAAGAACTTTTATCAGAATTCCCATTACCTCCCAGTCTTCTTCGGTAGTCTCTAGCCGTTTAGCTGTTTTCGCGTTTGCCACATTACGATCGTTTAATACGGCGTTAATTGCAATTCTGTTTTTAATGAGTCCCTCGCACATAAAGTACATGGAACTCCAGCGGGTCGGACTACTTTGAATGACGCTTTCTTCAGACAGATCCATTTCTCTTTGTCTTCTCAAAAGCTCACGCTTAGCAACCGTAGAAGATTTAAAATAATTAACTATGGCACGTCCTTTTTTTATAACAGCGGTGAGTCGCGGATAACATATCTTGCACACATAGTTGCAATGTATGGGCTGCACATAAAATACTTTTATCCGTTTGAATTAAATGTACTCCTGCATTAACACAAAAAAATCCGATCATAAAACAGCTTGCCAGGTATCGAAGGCCGTCGATATGTTCGGTTTTTGCGACCAAACAGTTACTGTATGCATCGAGCATCTACATCGAATTCAAACAGATATGAAACTGTTTGGAGAATGAGATAAGAATGCATTTGTTTCTAGGCATAAAATAAATTGTTAAATGTTTTGTTAAATAACAGAATAAAATTGTCCGGAAGAAAAAAACCGCGTATAACCGAAACGCGTTGTTTGAATAGTATAATTACACTGTCCGACAAATTTCAACTTTTTTTAGATTTTGTAACCTTCAATATGCGTTTCTTATAGACCTTGATGTGCTGAATACGAATCTGGAATCCGTTTTTCTCCAGAACGTACCATTTTTGAAAAAATCTAGTTTGAAAAAAATCGCAATTTTTCAACTTTGGAAGTGTTTTGTACTTTTACGGTAATAGTTATTCGGTTGCGCTTGGTACCAAATGATTCTCTGAAGTTTCACGAATAAAATGATATACATTGTTATTAGACTGTAAACATTTAAATGTGTTTAAATAATGATCGAAGTGAAAGGGACACCGAAAATACACCCATTTTGGCTGATATCTTTCAATTTATTTCAAAAAGTAAAGGTCCAGGGGAAAATCTAACTATCCCACGCGATAGAGCAGACCTTTCTGCAAAGGAAAGCATCAACGGAAGTTACAAAATCATTTTTGTATTCGATATACAAGCGAAAAAGTTTGGCAAAACACGTGGCGGCGACAGTGGTGCTCTATGACGGCGGCTCCCCGCTCATCGCTCAGCGTAGCGGAATCACTAAACGCGCAGTCTTCTGCTGAGTGTCACTGTTGCCGTCGCGTGTTTTACCAAACTATTTCGCTTGTATATCGAATACAAAAATGATTTTTTAACTTCCGTTGATGCTTTCCTTTGCAGAAAGGTCCGCTCTATCGCGTGGCATAGTTAGATTTTCTCCTGGACCCTTAGTTTTTGAAATAAACTGAAAGATATCAGCCAAAATGGGTATATTTTCGGTGTCCCGTTCACTTTGATCATTATTTAAACACATTTAAATGTTTATAGTCTAATAACAACATATACCATTTTATTCGTGAAACTTCAAAGAATCATTTGGCACCAAGCGCATATGAATAACTATTACCGCAAAAGTACAAAACACTTCCAAAGTTGAAAATTTTCGATTTTTTTCAAAATTGATTTTTTCAAAAATGGTACGTTCTGGAGAAAAACGGATTGCAGATTCGTATTCAGCACATTAAAGTCTATAAGAAACGCATATTGAAGGTTACAAAATCAGACCCGTGTTGAACAGTGTTATTGGAGTTGGTAATAATATAATTGACTTTTTACAATATTGTATGCGACACACAGGACCACGGCAAAGTTGTCTCTAACTCTACACGCCAAGTGATCGCGGCCGCTCCCGACCTGCGATGCCTCTTCGAGAAATTACTGTATCTGTAACGCCCGATCAATATGGACTGAGTTCAGCTTCGACAAGGAATTCTTAAACTTCTTGTAAAGTAAGGCACTAATAGTTGACTTTCCGGTCAACAATTTATAGTTGTTTTTTGTTTTTAGTAAAAAAAAGAAAAATAAACTATACTATTAACTTATCATTGTCATAAACGACAAATTATTCAATAAAGATCAGCTGAAAATAGTATTAAAAAAATGCTCAAGAAAACTTTTTACAATACGAATTACCCGTATGATACGGGTACCCGTATCGATGGATACGGGTTCGACCCGTATTCTTGAAATACAGGCGGGCGGGCGGTCCTACGGGTATGCGGGTATTCCGAGCCCTAGTTCATAGTCGAAATGGAAGATCACTAACTGATTTCTCCGATTTGATCGAAAGATCGAAGCGAAGGAAGACTGAGGGGCTTCGATTGAATTTCAGTCCAGAGGAATTATTGTATGCCAGTCAGATGCAGTTTAGGAAAAATCATAAGTTAGATACGGCTAACGAAATAAAAGACGTGGTATTTTCAACACCAAGAACTGCTCAAAAATATAAGGAAGTATATGAGAAGAGAACTAAGGCTATTGAGCCATATACTTTTGATAAGGCTTTCTCAATATTTATAGACGCAAAGCTCACTAAATTTCAATATGATATTATGAGGAAAGCAGCCAAGGAACATAACACCAATATGTACCCGAATTATGAAGCCATTACAGAAGCCAAAAAAAGATGCTATCCTGAGGACATTCTGATTACTGAATCAAGTGCAGAGGTACCGTTACAAAGTCTACTGGACTATACCATCAAGAGACTTTCTAATGTCCAAGAAGAGGTCTTCAATACCATCACTTCTGATAAGTTAAGTAATATTCATTTAATATTAAAATGGGGTTGCGATGGTACTTCTGGTTTGACAAAATATAAACAAAAATTTTCAGACCAGACTGTATTAATTGCAAGTATCTTTATATCATCCCCCGTTCCAATTCAATTAATTTCCGGTGATCCAGATCCTAGCGCGAAAATTATATTATGGCAGACATTCGTCTTTAATATATTCACGAAACAACAGATATTATAACTAAAGAAATTCAAAATATTCAAAGATAAATAGATTCCCTAAGTCCAACCATTGTTAACAGTGAAGACAATAGTATATTAGTTAGACATCATTTATTAGTTACAATGATTGACGGTAAAGTTTATAATGCAATTGTTCGAGCAAATTCTATGCTCAAACGTTCGAGGTTCTTAAGTGGTGTTCGAGGTGGCTTAAACGGTTGGGATTTCTTATGTTCCAAACATTTCTTCTACATGAAAGGTAAACCAAAAAGGTACAATGAATCGAAAAAAAAAATCTATGAGCATAATCGCAAATCCATGTGATCATATTATTGACGACGTTGACGACTACATTGCTCCTGTAAAGTGCAAAAGACAACGCATTTTGAGTACTTGAGAGGATAGTGATAGTGATTTATCGCATCAATGTCCACTCAACAGTCTACGAGTTGCTGAAGACGTTCCTAATCAACGTGATTCTCTCGAGTATAGCGAAGAATCTGGTTTGCGATGTAACTTCTCTAGCCAGAGTAAACCCATTGAATACTTTAAACTATTCTTTGATTCGACACTATGGTCACTAATAGTTGAAGAAACAATTAAATATGCGGAGTATTCAAGGCATTTCCCTAGAGAATTAGAATCATTTGACACAGAGATTTGGACACCAATTACCGTCTTAGAGATGAAGGCATTTATAGCAGTGCTGTTGGAAATGGGAATTACATGAAAACCCAATATACGTTCGTATTGGTCCGAAAATTCACGTAACATACCGTGGTTTCGAAGAATGTTCTCTCAAAATAGATTTCAACAAATTTTGAAATATTTTCACTTAATTGATAACTCTTTATGTTTTCCACCTGGTCACGAGAAATACAATCCCTGTGCAAAATTTGAGCCACTTGTTGAACACGCTAATAAAGTATTCAAATTACATTATAAATCACACAACGAATTATCAATTGATGAGCCGTTAGTTGGGACGCTGTGTCATTCTAGCATAATGCAATACTTGCCAAATAAAAAGCATCATCGTTGGGGAATAAAATTCTGGATGCTGTGTGATTCCGTTTCAAAATATTGTTTGGCGTTCTCTTGCTATAAAGGTGCAAAAGAAACAACTACCAGTGATAGAAAAAAGTTTGGTCTTGGATATGATGTTGTGGTAAGATTATTAAAAGATAGTAATTGTTTGAATAAGGGGCATCACATTTTTGTCGACAACTTTTTTACTAGCGTAGAATTAGCTAGATATTTATATTCTATGGATACCTATTTAACAGGAACTGTTAGAAGGAATAAGAAATGTATTCCCGATAACTTGAAACAAACTAATGTAAACGAGGTAAAATATTTTCGAAACAATGAAGTATTGTTCTGTGCGTATCGCGAAAAAAAAAGTGTAAAAAATCCTGTACTATTAATTTCAACGAAAGCAGAAGAGCAAAATGTGACTATAACAAAAAATCGACATAGCAGAGAAAGACGTTCGACAAAACCCACTATTATTCAATCTTACAATGCGCGCGACTTCGACAATCGGTAACGCACCGTCAGTTGTCCACAATGCTCGAAATGTGCTGGGTTTTCTTGACGTAAAATCTGAACAGCGCGATCGCGCTGCTTGGGACTCAAACGGTTAAGATCGGCGTTATTGCCGTTAGCATCGCGCTGTCCCTCTCGCTCGGCCGGCTGCTAGAGCGAGAGAACGAGGACCTGAAGACAACGTGCGGCGCCGGGAACCGGGGGAATCTCCCGTATTTAAGCGGAGAAATCGCCAGTCAATACGTTTGTTGCTGATTTTCGTACTAGACAGAACCCCTTTCTTTACTCGCGTCCTACGACGGTAGGCTTCAAGGCATAACGGAAACACTTCGGCGACGGATTTCCAACCCTTTCAAGGGAAAGGGCGAAACCTCCCGAACAGCAATAGCTGTGATTTCCTGCACACAAAGATGCTATTTATGTGGATTAACTTCGAAAGACTTAAACATCACTGATCTAGTTACAAGTAAAGATATCCAAGACGAGTATAAATCACGTTTTGGCATATCCCCTTTGCATGCCTACATTCGATTTTTTGAACGTGTATTACATTTATCATACAAGTTAGAGATCTGCCAATGGTATATTCGTGGGGATGGAAATAAACACAAGGTGTCCGATAAATAAATATTATTCAAAATTTATTTAAAACTCAAATGGGTCTGATTGTTGATAGACCCAAACCGGGATATGGCACAACCAACGACAGCAACACTACTCGTCGCTTTTTTCAAAATTTTAGTAGCTCTGCATAAATCACCGGAGTTGATGAAGAATTAATTAAACGTTTTTGAAGTGTAAACTTCTTTGGGCGCGCCGCGCACAGAATTTTGCTGGGCAGTGAATGAGTCTGATGCGTCACGCTATTCGGGTAATCTCGGGAGCCGAAGCGCGTCACGCTATTCGGGTAAACTCGGGAGCCGAGATCGTCATGCTCACGACATAGAACAAGAGAGCCGAGTCTATCCGAGCGAAGATCAGACAGTGCTTAGCGTCGCCGTTTAATTGTATTGCTTTGGTGTAAAATAAAAGATAAGTATCGAAAGTTATTTTAGTTATTTTTAGTTATTAAGTTTCTTTAATTTTTGAGTTATTGAGTTACTTTATTATCAGTTAATTTTATACCACGAGCTTAGCGCTTTCGCGTAAAAGTGGGCACATAATCCCACACTTTAAAATTCATCAAAGACAATTTCGCAACGCCCTGCTGTGGTTTGTTACATAGGAAGGATTGTTTCCTTCGTCTCGTCTATTATGCCCTTATTTGGAGATCGAGAGTGCACGCAGTCGGGTCTGCCCCTTCCGCGATGACGCGATGACGTAACCCTTCGGGAGAATCTTTCGTACTCCCTTGGAAGATTCTGTACCCCCACCATATTTTTGGTCCGGCTTTCGGGTATAAAAGGGCTCGAAATCTACCCTCGGTGGCTTAGTTTTGAATAGTCAAGCTACGCGTTACGTCGTAATTGACCGTAAAAGTTCTACTAAAGCACAGCGAGATCGGTTTCAATTCAAAAAAAGACTGTAAGCGTGGGTTTTAACTCCGCGATTTTTACGTATTGTAATTCATTTGAGAAATAGAATATAGACATTTTATTATTTGATTATAGACGTATTTAATTCATTTCATTTCCTATACCAGTCATAAGCAGTATTCAATCCACCGAATAGATACATCTTAACCGCTCGAGGTGTATCGATAGTTACGAGGTTACAAGTGTAGGATTGGAAATACGGCGTGAATGTTGAGTACTTGAGAAGGTCGTGCGCATGGAGGGTACAGCGGCCCAAGGGTTCGGGTGGTCGGGACCGACCATCACCGAGGAATGACTGGGGGGTGTGTCCTGAATGAGTGAGCGCAAATGAGGAATAGAATGAAAGAGAAACTAAGAGTGAAAGAATATAACGAATGAACGATGCGTGCAAGAGGCAGATTTAGGAGAGAGTTTGAGCAGAGTGAAGAGTGCCGTGAGCTGAGAGTATTGTTGAGAGTGTTGAAAGTGCCGTGTGTTGAGTTACGTCGTGTGTCGACATATTCTTATAATAAAGCTAGTGTTTTAATGAGTAACTGAAGTCTTATTAAACCACCTGTCCTCTATTCCCAAAACTACGTGAGGTTTACAGAAAATAACTTCTACACAATTACTAACATTCCTGTGGCACCCAGTGATGAAATAGGCACTGGTACATCCACGACAACCTTCCTGTGGCACCCATTGATGAAATAGGCATTTTTACATCCACGAACTCTAACCCTCTTGTGGCACCCAGTGATGAAATAGGCACTGGTTCGTCCACGCACTTCCCATCAAACGGCCCGACCGTTTAGTTAATAAAAAAACTCTTAAACAATCGATCCTCGGCTCCGCAGCCGTGCCCCTTAGCCCTCGGCTCGTAACAACTGGAAGAAGAGCGGTCACGGAACGCAACCCCTACGGGAAAAACCCAAGCACGCACCATAAGGCGCAAGGCCTCAGGCGATCAGGCCGAAACATCAAAGCAACCGCCCGCGCCCGCTCCAGACAAAAAAGCAAGTACGTCCAAGCGGAAAACACCCGCACCAGGTCCCCCGCCAGGAAAAGCGGGAAAGACAGCAACCATTTCGAACGCCAACGAGAGCGCGCCCCTAGCGGCAGCCAAGGAAAACAAAGGCGGGCAAAACGAGGGATGGACCGTAGCGCCTTCCAAAAGGCAACGACAAAATTCAAGCCCCACCCCCCATCACAAGAGGACAACACCACGGAAACCACAGGAAAGGATCCAACCATCGCACAGCAAATGCAGAAAAATCGCAAGGACGACTAATCTCCAACCAAAAGAACACGCAAACCACAGGCCCCCGATCATCAACATCATAGGGAGCACCCAGTAAGCAACCTTCAGATTGATAAAACAATCACTTGGTATAAACACCTTTAAAATTAAACATATAAACGCCTCGAAATATTACGTCCAACTAGACAATCTAAATGATTATAACAGCACAATCAGCGCGCTAACGAACCGACAAATTAGATTCTTCAGATACACCCCAAAATCCCCACAACCACAAACGTTCCTAATTAAAGGACTCGACGCCAGTTTCGACCCACAAGAAATCTTAACAGAATTAACCAACCTCCGACTGACCAGAGTCCAATTTATAAAAGTAGCAAACTTCTCCTCAAACAACACAGACAAAAGCAACCGAAAACTCCCCTTCTTTCTCGTACAAATTAGCCCCGTTGGCGACAGCAACCAGTTAACCACGAAAAATCGACTGCTTTACCAAGTCATCGCATGGGATAAACTCCGAAAAAAAGACCCCACAATGTGCGCCCGCTGCCAAAGAACGGGTCACACGTCCGGGAACTGTAATTTGGAATTTATATGTTATATGCGTAAAATGCGCAGACAAGCACGATCCAGGTCAGTGCAAAATCGCGAGCGAGTCCAACCTTCCCGCACTACAAATTTACTGCACTAGATGCAGAGAATATCCTAAATAACAACAAAACAAGGCCGAGCACCTCTTTCGCAATGGCGCTGGCGCAAATAAAACCTCATTCCCCCACCCACACGTCATCAGCCCATCAATTCCACTCCCCACCCCCATCCAACCCCCCCTCCAACCATCAAAACCCCAAATACTAAACCAAAAAAACCAGACACAAATCCCATACGAAAAACTATTCAACGATCTAAAAAACTTCATCCTACCGGAAATAAACAGACTGGAAAACATAATAGAAAACAATTCAACCCGGATCGACAAACTGCAGGACCTATACTTTCGGGTTTTCGCTGAGCAAAATAATATAGACATAACCACGAACTCCAATGAATAATACAGCCACCGCAAACCTCACACTAATATCAGCGAATGTTAACTCCATCGCATCAAATGAAAGGAGATACAATTTATCAAATATCTTAAAAACAGAAAACTCCGATTTCGCTCTACAAAACGAGACAAAGTTAAAAGCACATCACAGCCTCAGATTTAAAAATTACAATCTGAAAAGAAAAGACAGAGAAAATAGCAACGGAGGAGGCGTTGCACTACTTATAAAAAAATACATAGCCTAGAATCCCAACATTATATCACAAAGACAAGGAGTGAAAATCCATCACAAAACAGTGAAATAAAGGGAAAAGAAATAGCAGAAGTACTCATTTCTGTAATTTCTCGTTATCAGATAGTTGTCGATGAAGAGTTATTGGCTGAAACGGAATGGCATCACGACATTCAAAATCAAGCACAAGAAAACGAAAATCAAGAAGAGCTCTTCACCGAATGAACTTTCTCCGCAAGATAATCGTTCTTCTAATAAAGTGTCTTTCGAAATGAAAGCAAAAGTTGTTTCACTGGCCGAATTACATCCACACTGGTCATTTAATACATTACGCAGCAAAAGTACACGATTGCTCACGAACAAACGTCAACTTAATAACTCGAAGGAACAAGTACAAGAACGTGAAACTCACGTCACACGATTTAAAAGTAATAATAAAATAAGACAAAGGCGTGTAACAAAATATATTAGCGGCCGATACAGTGAACAATTTGAAAATAGCATACAATCTGCTGAACTATTTCAAAAGCAAACAGCAGAACTTATAAAAAATTATGATTCTAATTATATTAGTAACACTGATCGGACTGGATGCGAATATCGCGTAAATATACACAGAACGTTATCCCATAAGGGTGAGAAATCGACGAAAGTAAGTATTGAAGACATTTCCAAAATAACACACTCCTACACAGCACAGTATGGCATAACAGCATCTGGGAATTTATTACCGAAGGTATTCTTATGTCTACAAGAAAGAACTGGAACATTTGGACCACAAGTTGCTCAACAAGTTGCACAGTTATGTGACAAATTTAAAAACGTCTACGCAACCGCAACCAAATCAGGAAAACTATAAAAAAACACTTACGAAACCTTTTTAGACACCATCATAAAACCTTATGTGAAAAAAGGACCATTCTTAATGATAGTTGATTCTTGGGGAGGGTAGACAGACAGCACAATGCATGACCAAAAATTTATAGACGGAACACAAGTTGGCATACCAACTTGTACTGTAAAAATAATACCTCCGAAATGCACACCACTTTGCCAACCTTGTGATGTATATTTTTATAGACAGGTGAAGAATTACATTGCAAGATTTCAAAATCATCACGAACTTTTTGCAACTGACCGTGACATATCGAAACGAAGTGATTCGATTAAACTACATTCGGTTAAAAATGTTAAGATATGCATGGTATGCTTCAAAATTAATTCCATACCGCGAAATATTCTTTAACGTAAATCAAGTAGCTTTTCCCGATGAAGTTAACACATTGGCGACGGATGTTGCGTATACGCGTCATTTTTTAACTGTATTCCAAATCCCCCGTCGCCAATGTGTTAAGACGAAAATGTGTCCATGTAACAAACAATCATTTAAAGTGTGTGCGTGGTGTCGAACTTTCCTGTGTTTCAATTGCATGTATGACAACTATCATCTAGAAACGTGCACAGTGCCGCCAAAATGAAACCATAAATAAAAAATATCAAGTAATCGGGAATCAAATCCGGGACCTTTACGGTACAAGCCACACACCACCTGACTTGGCTACCGACCTTCTTGAAGACTCTTCTCTATTTATAAAAGATATGGAAGCACATAGAAGGCATGTAACTTTAATTGTTAATATCTTCAAAATTTCTGAATAACTACACCTAATATTTTACATAGACCACCAGGAGCATGTGTAATATGAAGCTGCAAAAGTACATTAAAATCCGAGTCGACCAGTTAAGAGCCTTCCCTTGTAAGAGAAAGCTATGCTAGACAAAGATATTAGCGATATTACCCATCACTATGGTAGACAAAGATAGAGCTATGTACGTCTGATGTACCTATGAGAGGGACAGCAAGACGGGAATCGGTGTGACACCGCAAAATTCGACGCAGGGTGTGAGGGGCGTCATTTGTCTGCAAGGCCGGCCTTACACCAAGGAGGCATGAAACACGCAACACGCAACATGCGACATGCGGTAAATGTCTCATGTTGCTACACCGCGTACACCAGTGCAGCAAATGTTGAAACAGTTCCTACAATGTCATCGTCCGAGGAAGACGTAGTGGTCGCTTGGCAATATTTGCGACGTAGGGAACGAGGAAATAGAATCCGTAGATATTGGATTAATCCTCTATTCTGTGATAATTTAAGGCATAGCCCAGCTATAGTAACCCAGGAGCAGCTCGCACTCAATCATGAAAAATTTAAAGAATTTTATAGAATGAGCCAGGAGAGTTTTAAAGTGTTGGTGGAAATTATAGGACCGAGAATAGAAAAACTGAATATTGTATTATCAGCGTGTATTTGCAATAAATACAAGTATTATCTTTATAGACTAATTATACCCAAAAAGTAGTCTTATATAAACCATCATGGCCCGAGCCAAACCAGAGCCCTACGTAAAATCTCCTACAAACTGAAAATGTCTTCTCTACCGCGCGGTAAATACCGCGGCAAGACAGGCACAAAATCCCGCACGCAGTAGTGTCGCGCAACATGTGCAGCATGCATGTCTGGTGTACGAGGGTAGAAGAAGTAGCTATACATTTTAAATGCGCGGTATTTACCGCATGTCGCATGTTGCGTGTTGCGTGTTTTATGCCTCCTTGGTGTACGGCCGGCCTAAGATGACGTGCGTGGCCCGCCAGTTGGCTGTGCCTGACCTATGTCAAGCAGCAAGAAGAACCCTTCGTAAGTTCCTAAAATTATTTTGTTACACATATTAATATTGTTTTATCAATCTGTTTTTGAAGTGTAAACTTCTTTGGGCGCACCGCGCACAGAATTTTGCTGGGTAGTGAATTAGTCTGATGCGTCACGCTATTCGGGTAAACTCGGGAGCCGAAGTGTGACACGCTCATTCGGGTAAACTCGAGGAGACGAGATCGTCATGCTCACGAGGTAGAACAAGAGAGCCGGGTTTATCCGAGCGAAGATCAGGCAGTGATTAGCGTCGCAGTTTAATTGTATTGCTTTGGTGTAAAATCGACGATAAGTATGTAAAGTTATAAGTTTGTATTAAGTTTCTTTAATTTTTGAGTTATTGAGTTATTTTATTATCAGTTAATTTTATATCACGAGCAGAGCGCTTTCGCGTAGAAGCGGGCACATAACCTCATACAGTAAAACCCGTGTATATGCACAAAGATTGGGACCCAAGGTGTGGCTATAACTGTCGAACGACGCACCCTTCCTGTTCCCCGCGCAGGTACTGAAAACCCACATTCGTGAACGTTCAAAGGGTCTGCCCTTATCTCCCAAAAACCTCATCAATATCCAAAAGGGTCCAACCCTACTTTCTAAATTCTTATCTTCCTCGCATATACAATCAGGTTTCCAAGAAACCAAGGCGTATTCCCATTTCCAGGAAAACCATCCCCCACTCCCGATTTTCCGGCCCTTTTCACGATATAAAAAGGGGCCTCCCAACACACCAGCAGTTCAGTAGAAAAAGCGAAGTAGATACGTAAACTTGTAACACTCGACGAATTAATCAATAAAACTCTACCAAGTTATTTATACATAATAACAAAAGTCTACTGTTCGATCAACCACGTCCAACCAAATCCAGTTTCCAGCGACTTCGACGACATAAATTGGTGGCAGCGGTACGGATATCAGTCTGTGGACTTCAACCAACGGAAAATCTTCTAGCTTCCCTAGATATCCTTCGAGGAGGAATCGTTGGCGATATTCAAAAAAAGAACCCGGAATCGTAACTGAAGACGAAGTGGACCTCAAGTGGACTCAGTGGCGTCAAGGAAAGTCAAACGTAAGTCTTTCAAACGACACATCTATCAAATCTATCTAAAGACTACGTGACTGCTCCCTCGACCGAAATGTCGAGACAACAAAGCCCGACACGCGCTCAAATCGATATGAATATGTTAGCCGACAAACTACTACAAGTATGTGATAGGCTAAAAGCACTAGAAGAAAGTAGACCGAACATACAAACGTCGAGGGTAGAACAACCGTTTCACGCGTACGAAGAAACGCAACCCATTCATAGCATAGAAAAGTATGAACAATGCCTACCCCTCATTCCGGAATTCAACGGAACAAACACCGAGGTGTTCATCGACACAATCATCAAGGTCGCGTCCATGCTGAACCAAAACCAACATCCATTACTACTACTCGCCATAATATCGCAAAAACTAAAAGGATCTCGCGCATCCCTGACGATACGACCAGATACGATCACGACTATCCCGAAACTGATAGAGAAAATCCAATTCATTTACGGGAAAACGATCGACACATCGTCACTTAAAACGAAACGAGACTCATGCAAGCAAAGACCAAATGAGCCCATCAACGACTTCGTACACCGGTTTTCGCAAATACAAGATGAACTTCTTACCGCCATGAACTCCGAACGAAGGTTACAAACGTACATCGTCATCAAGGAAATAATATGCAACGAAGAAGGCATACAATGTTTCCGACGAAACGTAAGGCCCGAAATATCACAGTACCTATTCAGCCAGCAACTAGAAACGCTGAATCAGGCATTCGAAGCCGCACGTATGTACGACACGGAACTCCAATACATGCAACAACAGGAAAAAATGTAGAACCAACCAAGGGACCACAGGGAACCAAGGGACCACCGAAAATCGCACGAACAACACCGTCCGACTCACAGAAGCACGAACCCAGGATGGGACTCAAAAGAGTGCAATTACTGCAAACGGCGTGGACATACAGAACACGAGTGCAGGACAAAACAGTGGAAGGAACAACGCGGAAGGCAAACCGGACAACAGAGAAATTTTCAACAGGCCCCGCCGAACACCACACCTCCGGACGAACGACCGTCATCGGAAACGCCAGGCCCACAGCAACAGAGGGACATTGCGTGGACAATTCCCCGTTTGTTCAACTAGAGCTGCCAGGACTGCAACCGACCACCTTCCTCATCGATACAGGTAGTGAAATTTCCGTAATAAAGGAAAAACAGATCGCGAACAAAGACCTTCACAAAGGCGCACCCATGACACTTAGGGGTATAACTAGCAATACCACAGACACAGTATACTCAGTCTTTATTACGTTTAACAACAAATGCAACCAGTTTCAAGTAGTCGACGACAGATCTCCGATCTATCAAGACGGTATATTAGGATCAGACTTTCTGTTTAACCACGATTTTTATTTATCGTGTAACGCGTTTAAAGTAGGTAATATTACACTGTTCAACACGGGTCTGATTTTGTAACCTTCAATATGCGTTTCTTATAGACTTTAATGTGCTGAATACGAATCTGCAATCCGTTTTTCTCCAGAACGTACCATTTTTGAAAAAATCAATTTTGAAAAAAATCGCAAATATTCAACTTCGGAAGTGTTTTGTACTTTTGCGGTAATAGTTATTCAGTTGCGCTTGGTGCCAAATGATTCTTTGAAGTTTCACGAATAAAATGGTATATGTTGTTATTAGACTATAAACATTTAAATGTGTTTAAATAATGATCAAAGTGAAAGGGACACCGAAAATACACCCATTTTGGCTGATAGCTTTCAGTTTATTTCAAAAACTAAGGGTCCAGGAGAAAATCTAACTATGCCACGCGATAGAGCAGACCTTTCTGCAAAGGAAAGCATCAACGGAAGTTACAAAATCATTTTTGTATTCGATATACAAGCGAAATAGTTTGGTAAAACACGCGACGGCAACAGTGACACTCAGCAGAAGACTGCGCGTTTAGTGATTCCGCTACGCTGAGCGATGAGCGGGGAGCCGCCGTCATAGAGCACAACTGTCGCCGCCACGTGTTTTGCCAAACTATTTCGCTTGTATATCGAATACAAAAATGATTTTGTAACTTCCGTTGATGCTTTCCTTTGCAGAAAGGTCTGCTCTATCGCGTGGCATAGTTAGATTTTCTCCTGGACCCTTAGTTTTTGAAATAAACTGAAAGCTATCAGCCAAAATGGGTGTATTTTCGGTGTCCCTTTCACTTTGATCATTATTTAAACACATTTAAATGTTTATAGTCTAATAACAACATATGCCATTTTATTCGTGAAACTTCAAAGAATCATTTGGCACCAAGCGCAACTGAATAACTATTACCGCAAAAGTACAAAACACTTCCGAAGTTGAAAATTTGCGATTTTTTTCAAAATTGATTTTTTCAAAAATGGTACGTTCTGGAGAAAAACGGATTGCAGATTCGTATTCAGCACATTAAAGTCTATAAGAAACGCATATTGAAGGTTACAAAATCAACAAAAAGTTGAAATTTGTCGAACAGTGTTATCAAACGACGCAACAATCCAAATAACAATTGTAAAAACGAGACAGTACTAGTAAATTTCATAACGGGAAACGGAGCAATCACGAAAGTCGATAAGAACGGACAACCTACATATTCTGTCCGATCATCTTAAGAAACAAATTGAATCAATAGAGAACTTTGACGAAAAGTTGGTCTTCCACATAAATAGTAGCGGTAAAACAAACGAGAGAATTACCTTACTAAAAGCAAATACTCGGTTGGACCATCTAACCGAAGGTAGGGAAGAAGTATGGGAACTAATCTCCAATTACCATGACAATTTCATATTACCCGGTGACCCTCTTCCAAAATCATCAATTCTAGAACACGAAATTAAGACTACAGACGAAACACCGATACACACAAAACAATACAGGTATCCTCCGATACACCAAAACGAAATCAAAAGACAGGTGACAGACATGATACAGAAAGGTATCATTAGAGACAGCGACAGTCCATACAACAGTCCACTATGGATTGTACCCAAAAAGACAGACGCATCAGGGAAACAGAAATGGCGCCAAGTGATAGACTATAGGAAATTAAACGAGAAAACTATAAAAGATTCGTATCCCATCCCTAACATCGACGAAATACTGGATAGATTAGGTAACGCGAAATACTTTTCGGCCTTTGATCTAGCCTCGGGATTTCACCAAATAGGGGTGAAAGGAAACGACGTTAATAAAACGGCTTTCTCGACTAGCGACGGACATTTTTAATTCTATCGAATGCCCTTCGGCTTAAAAAACGCACCACCGACATTCCAGAGACTCATGAATCGCGGTCTACAGGGCTTGATTGGTAACAATTGCTTTGTCTATATCGACGATATCGTAGTCTTCGGTAGGACGTTGGAAGAACACAACAAAAACTTAAAGGTTCTCTTCGAACGACTAAAACAATGCGGTCTAAAACTTCAACCCGACAAGTGCGAGTATTTAAAACCGGAATTAGAATACTTAGGACATTTAATTTCGGCCGACGGAGTACAACCAAATCCCAAGCGAATCGAGAAAGTCAAACATTATCCCGTACCCAAAAACGCTAAGGAAATAAAACAATTCTTAGGATTGTGCGGATATTACCGGAAATTCGTAAAACACTTTGCCAAGACCGCGAAACCGCTTAACGAACTTTTAAAGAAAGATAAAGAATTCGTTTGGACCAACGAACAACAAATTGCATTCAAAAATTTGTGTGACGCGCTTACGACGCAGCCTATCCTTCAATACCCCAATTGGGAAGAACCATTTGTTCTTACCACGGACTCCAGTAATTACGCGTTAGGCGCGGTTTTATCACAAGGTACAATAGGGAAAGACAAACCGATCGCGTACGCCTCACGTACTCTAAACGAAGCAGAGACACCATATACTACAACGGAAAAGGAATTATTAGCTATCGTTTGGGCAACAAAACATTTTCACCAGTACTTGTACGGACGTAAATTCACCATCGCTATGGATCACAAACCACTCGTATGGTTAATGAACGTCAAAGACCCGAACTCTCGTTTAGTACGCTGGCGATTGAAACTATTAGAATATGGCTACGAAATAGTCTATAAACAAGGAAAATTAAATACAAATGCGGACGCGCTCTCTCGCGGTAGAATCAACGCGATAGAACAAGACGTAGTAGGAGACGAATTAGAAGAATACTTGAGCTTCTACTCAACTAACCCACAAACGGACGACGACGAATTTATTAAGGAAATAACCGAAGGTCCTAAAACGAACGCGAAACATAGCGTCCCTTCGATCTTATCCCAAGTGAAAATCACGCAAGGATTCGTCAAAGAATTACCGACTATCATCTATACAGAGATACCGCCGGAAATCTCCGAAAGAGGAAAGGCCTATCTATCCCCGCACGAAACCGACCGGACAAAAATCGACGTTCTTAATAGGGAACTCAACGGCGGTAGTAAAATCAACATAATACAAGACCGGGATTACATTAAAGAAATTGCTTCTCTCTTGTCCAACTTAAACCGGGATATAGAAATTTACGTTTCGAAACCAGTCCCCTCGGATACAAGGGAAATTATTACGCTAGCTCACGATTCGTTATTTGGAGGACACTACGCGTACGACAAAACACTACAGAAAATCCGTAAACAATACGAATGGCCGAACATTACACGGGACGTCAAAACTTACATCGAGAACTGTGTCACTTGCCAAAGACAAAAAGACACAAAACGACAAACTTACGTACCCCAAGCAACGGATATTCCGACGAAACCTACGGACAAAATCTCCCTCGACATAGTCGGGCCTCTGGACGAAACAACTCGTAAGAATAAATATATCCTAGTAATTCAAGATTACTTGACCAGATATATTATATGTGAACCTCTCATTGACAAATCCACTGCAGCCATCATACAAGCCGTTTGGGCTTCGTGGCTAAGAATCTTTGGGAAACCTAAAGAAATTTTAACCGACAATACAAAGGAATTTACATCTTCGGAATTCACCGAACTTTGCAACACCATGAAAACTAGACATATACTCACGTCAGTATATCACCCTCAGTCTAATGGTAAAAATGAGAGGTCACACATCATTCTGAAAGAGTACATTCGTTGTTACCAAACCGCGGAGACTCCCTAGGATCTCCTACTCCGCAAAGCAATGTTAAATTACAATTGTACTATTAACCGTTCCACGGGTGTTACGTATGGATAATACTCTCTTACGCTCCGCTCGCACGCATCGTTCGCTCTCGCGTAAGAACGGAAGACGCCTAAGGATTTAGCTCGATACCACACGACGGTTAACCCTTTTAGAATCGACCAACTGCATGGCGACCGATTAAGTACATTCGTGACCTGACGAAGACTCTGCGCTCTTACCTTTTATGGAGGTTCCTAATTAGCCCCTCCATACATTTCGGGACTATATAAACCCTCCGTTTCTAATCATCTTCGGTTCATAACTACACAGCTACGCGCATAGTCACGTCGCGTTACGCTTGTACAGAGTCGGTTGCATTTCCACGAGAATTGGGCTTACGGCACCAATCAGATAAAGTTAACCCGTTAGAACACGCATAGTCCGGTTGAAGTTCTTTCGGCATACTTTGTAACCGATCTCAGGCCCCGCATCGCCAGTGCGTCAACACCGTGCAGCTTAGGTAATAATTCACACACTATTTAACTATATCGCGACAATTACACTTGTACAAACAACTGGTTGCAATATAAACTTATAAACTGTTCACCATTAAATCGAGTAGATTCGTTAAAACCTATCTTTACTCCGTAATCCTTTATATTAGTAGTAACGTCCCACAGATACAACTTAACCGCTCGAGTTGTATCGATTACTTATTTACGAGTCAAACTAACTTTTCCTGCGACTCCCTGATTTCGCATCAGGTTCGTTCGCACGCCTTATCCAAAACAAGGTAACTACTCCAACCTAGTGGCTCCCCGATTTCGCATCGGGTTCGTCCACGACGTTTCACCCTCCTGCGGCTCCCTGGTTTCGCACCAGGTTCGTCCGCGCTTGATTCTATTCCTGAGGCTCCCCGATTTCGCATCGGGTTCGTCCTCGCATACATCAATCCCAGCGGCTCCCTGATTTCGCATCAGGTTCGTCCGTGCACCTTACTAATAAATTCTCAACCATATTCCTTGGGTAATATAAACATCGCCGGTCTAGGCGTTGCCCACAGCCCTGGCTCGTAACACGGGATACACCCCGTTCGAACTACAATTAGGGTACGAACCCAATAGCATCTTTGACGAACAAGACGAACGACTGACACTTCATCAACAGACAGAAAACCTCAAATTACAACATGAAAATAAAATTATCGAAGCAATAGAAAACCTCCAACTTCATCAACCTTCCACTTCTTATCAACACATCGAACCTATTAACAAGGAAAACCTAGTTCTCATACGAAATTATACCGCCAAGCCATTAGCAGAACGCTGGCGCGGGCCCTTCGAGGTAATGGAAGTAATGGAAAACCATTCCGTTCGAATTAACGAACACGGAAGACCAACGGTTCACCATAGGACGAATGTTAAGATTTTTAAACAAAACACTCAAACCATTTTAGATGATGTTTAACGTATACACCGCGATTGCTCTCCTCCTCGCGACGACTACGGCTATCACCCGGTTTACGAACGCGTCTTTTTTGACCAATGAAAAAATTAAACGACCAATTAGTCATTAAACGTTACGCGCCAGACTATTCAACGCACTTCCGAGATAACTGTCTCGTTAGCATACTCTCGAAACACGAGCCCGAAAATTGCGAAACCAGGTATATGAGGATCAAGAGTACCGTCTGGATACAACTCCAGTCGGGAAACCAATGGATCGGAATCGCTCCGAAAACAGAAACGATGCATATACTTTGTTCCGACAAACAACCGAGGCACATAGAGATTAAGAATAATTTTATATTAACGTTAGCGCCCGATTCCAACGGAATCTCTCTCTCGGCCACACTGAAACCTTCAAATATTATATATGACAACAAAGTCAATAACTATCAGATAGTAACGGCACGAATCAAAATGCCGGAACTCAACGTAACCGAGAGCGAAATTCCCTTAAATATAATGTCGGAATCACACATAGATCCCGAGGACTTGCAGTCACTCGGACGAACACTAGAAGAGCTCGAAAGCATATCCGACAAAGCAATGCATCACCAGCGTCTAAAGACCTGGAAAGAAAAGTTCTTCGAGTACCTTTCGTACGCAAGATATGCAGCTCTCGCAAGCTTATTGTTCGTCTTCTTGACCAAGATAGGGCTTTTTAAAGCGATAATAGAAGTGATAAGGTCACTAATAGGAAACTGCTACAATAACTGTAGCTTCAACAACCACGCGCCGACACAACATGTTACCTATGCGGCTGTACAACAACCAACCGATAACGATCTACTAAATCGAAAACTCCGTGACCGTTTGTCTAGATCATAGACAAAGGTCCTCTATGGGGGGGGGGGGGGGGGGGGTCGAACGACGCACTCTTCCTGTTCCCCACGCAGGTACTGAAAACCCACATTCCTGAACGTTCGAAGGGTCTGCCCTTATCTTCCAAAAACCTCATCAATATCCAAAAGGGTCCAACCCTACTTTCTAAATTCTTATCTTCCTCGCATATACAATCAGGTTTCCAGGAAACCAAGGCGTATTCCCAATTCCAGGAAACCCATCCCCCACTCCCGATTTTCCGGCCCTTTTCACGATATAAAAAGGGGCCTCCCAACACACCAGCAGTTCAGTAGAAAAAGCGAAGTAGATACGTAAACTCGTAACACTCGACGAATTAATCAATAAAACTCTACCAAGTTATTTATACATAATAACAAAAGTCTACTCTTCGATCAACCACGTCCAACCAAATCCAGTCTCCAGCGACTTCGACGACATAACCAAGCAGGGTGTCGAATCTGTTCTCAGAAGCAGCTCGAGCCGAGCGTGAACGTAGAAAGGGACAGACAGTGGTGGAGAGAGAGAGAGGTCCTGAGAATCAAAGTGAGGCACCGAAACGTATCAGTGAGACAATACTAATGCAACAATAAAACTTTTTTGTTTATTAATTTTTCTAAATGTAACTTTTACCAATGTATTTGCGAGATTTTTTTGATTAAAATAAGACCAAACGCGATATAGTTCGAATTATATTTACTTGTTGATACTCATTATTATTACATTAGTATTACATACGTACCAGAAAGTACAAAAACGCTTTGCTCGTATTAAGCTAATAATAACAGGATAATTTAAAATAATAAAGTACATTATAATAAATCTAATAATACATTGAAATAAACAGGATACAATTTAAATTATATTTACTTATTAGAATAAGAATAAAAGGATAATGCAAAATAGTAACGTGCATTACAATAAATACTGTAATACATTAAAATAAATCATAGTAGAGCGTGACCTTAGATTGTTACCGAGGTATCGATTCACGCTCGGCTCGAGCCGCATGTAAACATAGATTCGACACCCCTTTTTACTATATGCACCACCTCCGTCGCATATAACGAAGCCGGGTGCCGAATCTGTCACATGCGATTCCAGCCGTGCTTGAATCGACTATGTATGATAAGGCTGCGTATTCATTTTACTTTTTGTTGCTTCGCACTCAGCACCAACTTTTCCACAACCAGGTATCGCCATTAATAAGGGTAGGCCGTGAGGCAGCCGGCACGCACGTGTGATGCGACCAGGCTACTTTTTAACGGTCCCTAAGAGCAGTCATAGCAAAATAGGAAAAACCCGCACCTCGGTATAACATCAAGAAAATTCAGCCCCTTTCCCCACTCTTCTTCCTTAACATCCCTACCGCCTTCCGATTCTCATCCACCAAAAAACCGAGGTGACTTGGTAAACAGCATAGGCGAGCAGAATTAATCGTTATACAGTACGAAAGGGAACACTTAGAACTCGGACGGAATACTAATAACTATATTATAAATCTCAGAATAATTTTATTGTTGTGTTAAGTAGTGTTTTTACGTTAGTTTGTTTGTATTTGTGTACTGCTTAAAGTGTTAGATATGGCGAGTAAAAAGAGAATCACTTAGCCATGGACGAACGATTGAAAGTCTTAGATGACTTGAAAACGTTCAGTATTTCGACCGTTGCAAGAAAATACAACGTGGATCGGTCAACGATTTCGCGGTTAAAAAATAATACACCAAAAGTTATGGAGTTCGTCAACAAAGGGAAGATGCAGCAGAAACGACGAAGGGTCAGACCATCCTTGTACGACGCGTTGGAGCAAAGTTTAATGGCTTGGTTCATCGAAAGAAGAACTCTTGGCGACTTCGTATCGAATGCTGTGCTTATGCAAAAAGCAACTGAATTAAGGGACAATATGGGGTTGTCGTCGGAGTTTAAAGTTAGTAGGGGCTGGTTAGATGGATTTAAAAAAAGACAAAATATACGACTAGTAAGAGTGTATGGGGAAAGTGCCAGTGCTGATGAAGATTCTGCGAAACAATTCTGTGACAATTTTATAAAAGTATTGGACGATGAGAATATTGACGCAGACAATGTGTATAATATGGACGAGTCTGGGCTTGTATGGAAAGCCTTACCTTCTAAAACACTGGCGCAAAGGACTCAAAAGTGCGTAAAGGGCTATAAAAGCCGCAAAGAACGGATTACAGTTGCGCTATGTGCAACTGCATATGGGACGCACAAATTGATGCCGTTAATTATTAATAAATATGAAAATCCGAGAGCTCTGAAACACTGTAAAAAAAATCTACCCGTCATCTTTAAATCGCAAAAGAATGCGTGGATGACCTCAACACTTTTTGTTGATTGGTACGAAAATTATTTTAAGCCTAGTGTACGGGCACACCAATTGAGAAACGGGATCACTGGTAAAGTCCTCCTGTTATTAGACAATTGCGGAGGACATAAAGTGCCACCAGAAGTGCAAAATGATGCGGGATTTAAAATTATGTATCTTCCGCCTAATACAACAAGCTTAATCCAGCACATGGACCAAGGCGTAATTGCCAAGCTGAAGGCATTGTATAGGCAAAAAATGGTAAGGAAAGCTCTTCCTTATCAAGGCGGACTGCGCGAATTCCAAAAGGATCTGACATTGAAAGATTGTATAGAAGTCCTAAACGATTCCTGGACGAACGTGTCGCCAGAAAACATCATTAATTCCTGGAATAAAATTATTCCTAAGCAAATGGACCGATATTCGGCTATGCGTCAGGACCTGAGCCACATAACGGGGGATACATACACAGAAGAGGACACCCTACAGTTTATGTCCAATTGTGAGGAAGAGGAAGGAAGATCCCCGGAGGTGGAAGTTGAAGAAACCCAGGAAGATGAAGAAAACCAGGAAGATACAGGAGAACGGGAGACGAAAAGAGAGGCGCTGCTATATTTATTGGAACAATTGGACCATTACGTTTAAGGTCCTCAAAAACCATATTTTAGGTAATGTTAATATTAATTATAAGGGCAAATATATAATTTTGTAAAAATTATAGACATAATTTTCATTTTAATAACACTGTTCGACAAATTTCAACTTTTTTTGGATTTTGTAACCTTCAATATGCGTTTTATATAGACTTTAATGTGCTGAATACGAATCTGCAATCCGTTTTTCTCCAGAACGTACCATTTTTGAAAAAATCAATTTTGAAAAAAATCGCAAATTTTCAACTTTGGAAGTGTTTTGTACTTTTGCGGTAATAGTTATTCAGATGCGCTTGGTGCCAAATGATTCTTTGAAGTTTCACGAATAAAATGGTATAAGTTGTTATTAGACTATAAACATTTAAATGTGTTTAAATAATGATCAAAGTGAAAGGGACACCGAAAATATACCCATTTTGGCTGATATCTTTCAGTTTATTTCAAAAACTAAGGGTCCAGGAGAATATCTAACTATGCCACACGATAGAGCAGACCTTTCTGCAAAGGAAAGCATCAACGGAAGTTACAAAATCATTTTCGTTTTCAATATCAAAGCGAAAAAGTTTGGCAAAACACGTGGCGGCGACAGTGGTGTTCTATGACGCCGGCTCCCCGCTTATCGCTCATATCGCTGATTTTGTAACTTCCGTTGATGCTTTCCTTTGCAGAAAGGTCTGCTCTATCGCGTGGCATAGTTAGATTTTCTCCTGGACCCTTAGTTTTTGAAATAAACTGAAAGCTATCAGCCAAAATGGGTGTATTTTCGGTGTCCCTTTCACTTTGATCATTATTTAAACACATTTAAATGTTTATAGTCTAATAACAACATATACCATTTTATTCGTGAAACTTCAAAGAATCATTTGGCACCAAGCGCATCTGAATAACTATTACCGCAAAAGTACAAAACACTTCCAAAGTTGAAAATTTGCAATTTTTTTCAAAATTGATTTTTTCAAAAATGGTACGTTCTGGAGAAAAACGGATTGCAGATTCGTATTCAGCACATTAAAGTCTATAAGAAACGCATATTTAAGGTTACAAAATCAGACCCGTGTTGAACAGTGTAATTAATTTTTATTTTTTAGGCACCGATGATTAACGTCCACATCGTACGTCATAAAATTCATAATGCATATTATTATTTATTATAATGTACGTTACTATTTTGCATTAACCTTTTATTCTTATTCTAATAGGTAAATATAATTTAAATTGTATCCTGTTTATTTTAATGTATTATTATATTGTTACGAGCCGAGGGCTAAGGGGCACGGCTGCGGAGCCGAGGATCGGTTGTTTATGGTTTTTCGTTAGTTGTTAAACGAGCCGGTGCTTATTTCATCACCGGGATCCGTTTAAGAAAGAAAAATGCGTGGACGAACCAGAGCGTATTTCAGAACTGGGAGCCACTAGGAAATGTTAGTAATTGTTGCCTCGTCGAGCGGTTGAGATATATCTATTCGGTGGATTCTATATACTACTTATGATTGGTATAGGAAACAGAAAGAAATGAATATATCTATGATCAAATAATAAAATGTCTATATTCTATATATCAAGTAAATTACATTATGTAATAATCGTGGACTCAAAGAACCCACGTTTACAGTCTTTAACGTTATAAATATGAAATGCTCGAAAGGGAATGCGACCCGATCTTGCTGTCTTTCGACGAATGCGAACTTTGAAATAAATATTGATGATCGAAAGGGAATTTAACCCGATCTCACTAACTTTCGACAAATGCGAACTTTATAAATATCGGTTGATGATCGAAAGGGAATTTAACCCGATCTCACTGAGCTAGAGTATTCAAACAGCCTAAGTCGCAACGTATCACGAAGCCAGTTAATTGGATACTGAGCCCTTAATAAATAGAAGTTGATCGAAAGGGAATGGAACCCGATCTCACTGGCATCAGTATGGCTATCTGGCACCGACATGGTACACAGGTAGTAAGGTCCATACTGAGCCACGAGAGTAGATTTGATGCCCTTTTTATATCCGAAAAGCGGACCAAAAATATGGTGGGGGTACAGAATCCTCCAAGGGAGCCCAAAAGATCGCCCTGAAGCGTGCGTCATCGCGCCATCGCGGAAGGGGCAGACTTGACTGCATGCACTCTCGATTTCCATATAAGGGCATAATAGACGAAACGAAGGAAACAGTACTTCCTACGTAACAATATTATTATAATGTACTTTATTATTTTGCATTATCCTGTTATTATTAGTTTAATAAGAGCAACACGTTTTTGTACTTTGTAGTAGGTATTTAATCAGTATCAACAAGTAAATATAATTCGAACTATATCGTGTTTGGTCTCATTTTAATCAGAAAAATCTCGCAAATACGTTAGTAAAATTTTATTTGAAAAAAAGTCAAAAATAAAAAAGTTTTGATTGTTGAATTAGTATTAGTCACACCGATATTCCGGCACGTATCATATTACGCCGCTCGATCGTCGAGTGTCGCTATCGCGAAGGGGGATCTCCCCAAGTGTGGGGGATAGTCAATGGGACTATATCCAAGCAATGTTTTGTGCATATATGCAAGTTTACTGTACTAAGAAAGTCAGCAAACCACAAAAGATCTAAACGGATAGATATAAAATATCATTTCTCAAGAGAACAAATTGAGAAAAATTGACAACAATATAATAAAATTGAATAAAATTGAAATATATTCCAACAGGTAACCAGATAGCTGATATCTTAACAGAACCATTACCAACTGTGAAATTTCTGGAACTAAGAAGTGAATGGGTTTGAAATAAAGTTCAGAAATAAATGTAGATATTAACCGTTTGAGTGCCACGTGTCTTTGCTGTTTTCCCGTCCAAAAGTGCCAAGGAGCGCTTTTTCGCCTGTCTTATTCCCTCTCCAAAAGTGCCAAGCGGCACGATAGCGCTTGTCTTATTCTTCGATTAAAAATGCCAAGGAGCGCTATTGCGTTGTTTTCTGCGGTCAATATTCAATTCAGTGTTGTTCTGACATCTTTCTGAGCATAAGTACAGATATCAGCGTCTTTAAATAATGGTAAATAATGGAATGGTAACCGTAAAGTCGCGCATCGACGGAAACCGAGCGTGTCGCGATTATCGATTTCGCAGCCTCGAGCGCTGGTACTGTTCGAGCGACACAGAAGGAGCGCAAAATCGCTCCTTGGCACTCAAGCGGTTAAAATAGTATCTCTAAACTATCGTGAATAAGTATATATATAGTATTGTACTCCTTGGTCTGATTAGGTTTTTTCTGGGTTTCCCTAATCCAAAGCAACAAATGTTGAACCAAGTGTAGTTGACCCCAGAGAAAGTAAGAGGAAGGTGCGTTCTTATATAAACGAACAATTTTTGAGAAGGCGTGTTGGTTTTATGCATTGCATAAAACCCAGTTAAACAAATAATTATCTCTTATAGTTCTGAGAATATATTGGGGTACAGAATTCCAATGCTTGTACAAAAGTGTTTATATTAAGAGGGACCGATAGGGTCCGAATGCTCCACGCTTCTCTTCTATATTCATTCGTTAGAGTTTCTCGTCTGAATAAGGACGTGCCTTCTTTTACTGTATAAAATGAATTACTTTTAGTTAACTGAACTGTGCATTATATATTATCACACATCCTCATAATCTAGTTTTCCAACAGATTCGTCCAAGTAAATGTCCACTGGGAACGCGATCACAAAACAGCTTGCCAGGTATCGAAGGCTGTCGATACGTTCGGTTCTTGCGACCAAACAGTTACCGTATGCATCGAACATCTACATCGAATTCAAACAGATATGAAACTGTTTGGCGAATGAGATAAGAATGCATTTGTTTCTAGGCATAAAATAAATCAATATGAAAGAAATGAAACTACGAAAAACTGCGTATAACTGAAGCCGCGTTGTTCAAGGGGTTTTACTGTAGTTTGTAGCGTCAGCGTATTTTTTAAAGAAAGGAAAAGAGCCGAGTAGCGAAGTGCTATTCATTCAGTGAGGGATTTATGATAAGGACTTAGCCTGCGTATGGTTGGAGAGTGTTTTGGAAATGTTCAATCTGGACGACAGACGATGGGTGGTGGCCGCATTGGGTCTTCCAACTATCTGATGTCGAGGGATTGTTTATGAGAGTGTAGAGTGAAACTCTAAATATGGCAATCGGCCTGTCTGGCCACGGGGTGGGGAAGGTTATGCTTTTTGGTAAGAGAACTGTGATTGTCCGCTCAAGTCACCGCTTAAAGTCATTCTTAACAAGTTGGTGCGTATTGAAAGTGTTGTGTTGCTAATTAATATGGAATGGACTGAAGAACACGTGACAAAATTAATTGAGCTATATAGGAGATTCGAAAATCTGTGGATCCCTAGTCACACCAATTATTTTAAAAAAAACGAAAAAGTTGATGCGTGGGAGAAAATAGAAATCGAAATGAACAGATCGTCAGACGATTGCAGGAAAAAAATAGTCAGCCTGCTCTCCTCTTACCGAAGAGAAAAGTCGCGGACAAAGTTGTCCATGGGAACAGGAAAAGGTAAGCGGTTTATTCCTTCTGTATGTCTATAAGGTAGTAAAATTGTCCTACTAATTAAAACTATTTATATTTATTTTTTTAAACTATTTATTTATTATTTGAATTTTATTTTTATACAGGGGAAGCCGAGATTTATAATAGCCGCTGGTTTGCGTATGATCTATTTAAATTTTTAGAAGACCGAGGTACACCGTGGGAAAGACTGGACACGGTAAAGAAAAAAGTTAACGAATACGTTTATATAAATATAAATTTCATGCGTATTTATCTTGCCACGGAAGAGCCCCCTTGTGAGAGTAGTAATCTGCGAGGCCATCACGAATTTTTTCCAGTGCAGTTGTAGATCTTCTGGGTTTCCTTTGTAGTGAAAGCATAGAAGTCATTTGGTCTGGGTCATTTCTCCATGAACCATCCATTTGTTTTCCATTTTCATCTTCATAGCCTACAGCTCCGTGAGGCGTATACAAGGTTCTTGAATATTGTCGCAGATAATTGTGTAAACAAACAGTTGTTGTGACAATTATTCTCCGGTTGTAATAGTAATGGTTTTCTTAAAACCTTCAATACCGAACTTATAGTACCGAAAACATTTTCAACCGCTCTACGAGCTCTGCTCAGTCGGTAATTGAAAACTCGTTGACACGAACCTTTTCGATGCTCTCCTCCGTACGGTTTCATTACATTTTCTTGAAGTGCAAAAGCACAGTCGGCCGCAATAAAATAAGGCACTTTGACGTGTCGTCCTGGAAGTTCGGTTGACGCTGGGAACCCTAAAGAATTGTCCCTTAGCATTTGGTACAGTTTGCTGTTATTGAATACGCCACTATCGGAAATTCTCCCTTGGCACCCAACATCAGCAAATAGGAAATTATAATCTCCATCAACTAATGCGAGCAATACGATACTAAATTGCGATTTGTAATTGAAAAACTGAGAACCGGATTTAATTGGTGACTGCAGTAAAACGTGCTTCCCATCAATTGCGGCTGTACAGTGCATAAAATCCCATGTTTGTTCGAATACCTCGCATTTCGACATCCACTCTGAAGGAGTTCTAGGAAGCTGCAACACATATTCATTGGAACACATCAATAGAGTTAATATAGTTAATAGAGATTTTGTTATTTTTACTACTAATTGTTATTTCTTGTTCATTGTCCAGAGTCCCATTCGAACGAGTTTACTGATGAAGAGAATATACGCAATGTGGGAGATAATTCTCAGGTGATGCCGAGTACATCAGGTGGAGAAATGGAAAGACAGCAATTTGTCAGTCCGCGACCACCTAAGCGAAGGAGGGAAAGAACTGACAGGGGTTCCCAACTATTAACAACTGCTGTTTGATATACTCAAAAGTACAGCTGGAAGATTGCATGCGATGCCGACGGCACCGGGTGCTGAGGTGTCATCATTTTGTACATTTTTATCTTCCAAAATGATGAGCTAGCACGATACGCGGCAACGTATTCAACACGATATGTATGGTCTTCTGATGGAAGCATATCTTGGGCAGTTCGAAACCCAACCAAGTTTCCTGTCTCCTTCACCTATGGCTTTTTCTACATTACAGTCTTTCCCCCAATATTCATCCCCAGCACCAGAACCTCCTTCAACTCCTTCAATGTTACATGACCCCCATTTAACTCCGCTCCATCCTTCTCCTACTGCTTCAAGAAGTTCTTCTTGTCATACATGTTATTCGGATGAATACCAAGATTCTCAATTTTTGTAAATTGTGTAGAAAATAAGTATAAGTGAAGTGCGATAGTGATTTGTATTTACCTTGATGTTTTCCTTCAGTTCTTCAATGAGTGCTGCGCAGACTTCCGGAATTATCTGTCAAATACTTTGTTTCGAAATACGAAAAGTATACTGAAGGCTTGAATATGAGTCCTCTGTTGCTAAAAATCGTAATGTCACAGCTAATCTGTAATGCAAATTATTATAAATTATCAACAGACCTGTTTTGTAATTTTCAACTGACTCAGGAAATTAGCTCAAAGCTGAAATAAATATTTTGAAATGTACCAACCTGCCTTGAACCGGAATTGCTTCTCGCACATTAGTATCTTTCTTTGTGATGTGCGGGGCAATTTTGGACAATAAATCTCCGAAACACGACGAACACATTCGGGTAAAATTTGTATAATGTCCACTAATTTCTTGAAATTTAAATCCCGCATTAATTTGTCCCCGTTTCGTTTACAGTATAGATCTGTATGCCTCCATCTTCGCTGCCATCTCTTCTTTTTTTTTTACTTCTGTAACTCATTATAAGCTACAATTACCACTGCTCTACTAGCTATAATCAGTGCTGCATCGTCTTCCATGTTCAGCGACAAACACTGAACTGATGGCGAATGCGCGTTCAAATTCATGGTTTGTTCCATGCGCGGCGCGCGTTCATGGTAAAAGCGAAACACCGCGCACACGTTGTAATTTCGCGTTGTAGCCGCGGCACGTTCGTCTATACCCACCTTTGTAACGGTGGTTGGTGATGGATGTTACTTAGAAGGTTCGGGCTGACCACAAATAAGTTCTACTTGAATACTAATGACAATAGTTATATATTTCACTTGTACAGTACTGCTTAATGTACTTGGCTCATATGAGATAAAGCCCAAAAAAGTAAGAAGCCAGTGTTGTCTTGTGGTCCGGGTATGTCCACACAAGGGAGCAAGTTCGGAGCCAGACTATTAGTTTGTACGGTTTGAATCTACTTAACGTGTGCGAACGTTAGGAGCAAGCGTGCCGTGTGGTTCGGGTATGTCCACACAAGGGAGCAATGCCGGAGCCGGGGTAGTTCTTTGACCTTCAGATATACACACAAGGGAGCGTCTTTGAATCAGTGAACTCACTTGTCCATCTCTTCTCTGTAAAACGATCGGCCGGTCGCCTTTTTATACTTAGCGGGAGGGTTTGGGCCAGTGCAAGTGGTGGAGGAGAAAGGTCAACGCGCAAGTCCACAAGGGTTGTACAGGAAGCGTGGGTGCAGGTAAACAGGGTGACGGGGGCGCTAGTCTGGCGGCCGCCCAGTGCACTACCTCCCTTAAGTAGGGCGCTACACCTTTAGGTTTTCGGTCGGCACGCGCGGACGGCTGACCTCATGATCATACATTGTATGCGTCGCGTCGACTGAAGCCGTGGCCAGCCACCGTTCGACGATATCCAATTTGTGACGTGGGACCTGACGGTCGGCCGGGAAGACGGACGGTTGGCGAAGCCAAAGGACTCTTCCCCACACGCTCGTGCGAGACGGAAGTGTCAAGTGGATTGTACAGAATAAAATATAATAATCGTTCATCACTATCTCCCTCCGCCGGAACTTACTTCCTCATATACAGGGTGAGGCACTAACTATTGCCACCTACAATAACTCCGAAAGTATGATAGTAGCAGAAAAGTTTTCGAAACAAAAGATGCATAGGACAACATGGGCTGTAATATGGCGTTAATTTTTTTTCCTAGGTGAAGTCGCTTCAGAGATGTGAAGGTCACCTTTGTTTTTTTTAGTGGAATGCTATGTTTTGTTTCCTGTTTTCTGATAGCGGTTGTGCAGACAAATCCAACGAGGTGCAACATTAAGGTCTTTGAAGGTCAGAAAAGGTCATTTATAACAAAAAAGGCGAAATAAACTTGCATTTAAAGAAGGTGTTCAAAGTGATTGCCATTGGTATCAATGTCATGCTGCAATTTCCTTGTCACGGATTGTGTAGTATTTCTTATCACTTCGGCACTTATCGAATCACATGTGGGAACAATTTATTGTTGGAACAGGAAACAGGAAAAAAAACATAGCCTTCCATTAAAAAAAACAAAGGTGACCCTCACATCTCTGAAGCGACTTCACCTAGAAAAAAAAATTAACGCCATATAACAGCCCCTATTGTCCCATGCATCTTTTGTTTCCAAAACTTTTCTGCTACTATCATACTTACGGAGTTATTGTGGGTGACAATAGTTAGTGCCTCACCCTGTATAATTGGGGGATCTGACTGCGTTAGAGTAGAGTTTTCCGTCAGCAACGGAAAAGACGTTAGTGAGAGGAACCGTCCCGTATGAATAAAGCTCTCTATTAATGTTATTCTTGTCACTCATTGAACAAACAACCTGACCACGCTCTATCCGCGCGTTGCCTTCCTATAGTACCTAATCAGATTCCTTCATTTATGTATAGTAATTGTAATTGCAAACGAATAAGAAGCAAAGGCGTGGGAGAAATGGTGCCTCAAATTGGTCTCGAAAAATATAATACAAAATAAAATACATAAAATATATGATAAATATGATCGACAGCTAATCAAACTCGGAACGTTCACAAAGTAAACGTGTTAAAATAAAACAACTTTTCAATGAACTGCGACTCTCAACTAAACGACCGCTATACCACTCTGGGTAATAACATCGGGGGTGGATCATTTGTTGAAAACGTTTATGCTGTAACTCTATTCTAAATCTGATAGGGAGAAATATTATTATATAATTGTATTATTAATATTATTTGTAGCAAAAAATTTATACTCGTTCGGTAATTTATCAAACGAGAAACAAAATAAATAAATATTTTCTAGTAAAAGTGGAAGTATAAAAGAAGAATAGCATCTAATAATGTTTCAAATTAACCCACTATTTCATTAACCCACTAATGGTAGGTGTTTGGCACCTATGTTTTGCAACATTGTAAATGAAATAATAAATTGGTAAACGTTTAGGGGAGGCAGCTCCGCTGGCCTTGATCATGACATACGTTAATGAAGGTCACCGTCGCCGTTCGTTTTTTATTAAAAAGTTATTACCTATTGAAAATAGGTCACGAATGGAACCAACTTTGCGATAAAGTTAATATACATATATTGTAATACTTGATTATTATTAATTGAAAAATTTGTTTCACACATCCTGTATTTGCGGGGGAGGCACAGATCCTCAGTCCGTCCCCCTGCACCCCCATCCGAATTAATATAACCTAAGCTAATCTATATTTAAGATAGTTCATCCAAAACTGAATTAGGTTTGGGTTAGATTATATTATTTCGGGCGGGAGCGCAGGGGGGGGGGACTGAGCCCTGCCGGTACAGTAAACCATTCGGATAATTTTATAGATCTTCAAACTGTGTTCACACACAAAAAAAAAAGATGGTGGAGAGATATGAGAGTAAACATTCCTCGCTATGGCACTCATGAATATCATATCACGAATTATCGCGCAGAAATCTTATTCAAAAGAATTTACGATTTTGACACAGGCATTGAGGCTTTCTTTAAATTAATGAGTTCTCTGTATCCATTAGTATCATTTAAATACCGATTACATTTTCATTTCGCATTCAAATTTTTATTTTCATATCATTTTTATTTTTATTAGTAACTTTTTAATAAAAAAACAAGCGATGGCTAAAACCTTTTGAGGGTTACTCGAGAGGATGACCTTCGTAACATATGTCAAGGTCAAGGTCATCGGAACTGCCTCCCCTAAACTAGAGATGTGACTACCGATACAGATATCGATAAATATCGGAATGTTACCGATACTTTGATATATCGATATATCGTTAAGATATCGTTAAGACGAATAGAGGCAGAAGTGATGGAATCAAAGTGTAGGGCGTAATGATTTATCATTTCAATCTATTTATTTGTGTTTGAACTGACTACAGATAGCATATATGATAGTTTTGGCTGTAATCTGCTTCTTCTTTCGGAAAGAATCTGTCCAGCTTTTGATGTTGCTGGAATGGATGAATATTTTTCCGCGTTTGTCCAAAGATGTGGGAAATTTGTACGCTGGAATACTCGAAGTACCGAAACGGCTGAGACAGGCCATGTGCATTTTGTCGATGCACACTATCTTTGTCTAATTTAGCCTTCCCTTAGGGCGAAATATAAAATGGTCAAAAAGAGCCATGGTGACGGAGGCTTTGGGTTTCTGAGTGTTTTACGCGAACGCTCTTTCTAGGCCCATGCGGCTAAACCCACTTGAAGTCCCTTAAAATAACTAAAAGTCTTGGTATCGGGTTTTTGGTATCACTTTGACTGCATTTGTAAGCGTCAATGAAATAGTTTTCAGGCAAAGTCAAAGCCATAGCATCAGTCTTGAAAGAGCATTGAGTGAGTAAGTTTCGGAGTTCAGAGAGCGAAGAGTGAGATTATTTAATTGTTATATTTTGTGGCTATATTGTGTTGTTGTACTTTGTTATATTTGGTTGTTATAATTTCTTGTTGCCTTTTTATTCAACATGCCAAAAATCCGTGCGAAAAGAAGTGTTGTGTGGGTGCATTTTTCAAATTGCACTGAAAATGACACTGAAGTTGTCAAGTGTAATTTATGTAGTACTGTTATACAGCACTCAAAAAATACAACGAATATGTGGACACACTTACGTAGATTCCATACAAATATTTTAAACAATTCATCAGAGGAAGACAATATCGCTGGAAGTTCTGGTTTTAATATGGAATCATTTACAAGTTCTGGCCAGACTACACAAAACAGACCAAGAAATTCTGATCATTCTGATATTCAGAAGTATCCAGCCCATTCAAAACGGTCCAAAGAAATTACTCATTCTCTGATAAAGATGATAGCAGAAGACGTGCATCCATTTTCAATTGTAAGTGATATCGGATTTATCAATTTTGTTCAATCATTGAACGCAAAATATGAAATACCCAATAGGAAGACATTAACTACGAAATATTTGCCCGAAATTTATTCAGAAAAATGTAATGAAATTCGGCAAAAACTATCGCTTGCACAACATGTACATATTACAGTTGATCTGTGGACAGATGCACATCGACAGATGTCATTTTTTGGCACCACTGTCCATTTTTTCGCAACCGACAGCTTAATCTTACAATCTAACACTTTACAAGTTTCTTATTTTCCTATGAGACACACCGCCGATAATCTGTACGAAGTTCTCATAGCAACAGCACGGACATGGCAAATTACTTCAAAAATCTATGCTATTGTTAGTGATAATGCTAGTAATATCGTAGCCGCAATAAAGAAGACACCGTGGCAGCAAATATCTTACTTCGGACATACAATAAATTTGGTTGTACGATATGCTTTACAGAACAGCGAAGTTGTGTCTCAAATTATTAAAAAATGTCAGAACATAACACATTTCTTTAAAAGTAGTAATGCTGCCAGTGAATTATTAAGAAACCAACAACTCCGACAAGGCTTACCTAAAATTTTGAGCTTGAAAAGAGATATAGCAACACGATGGAATTCTACGTATGCAATGCTCACTCGTTTTATAGAGTTAAGAACAGTTTTACCAGCAACTTTCGCACAGCTAAATCAGAGGAATGTAGAACAATTATCATATGACGAGTGGGAAATTATAAACGACACTACGACCATTTTAAAACCGTTTGATCAGGCAACTACAGAATTATCCGGCGAATGTTATGTAACGATTTCAAAAGTAATCCCTATTACTCATTGTATTGAACGTGCTATAAGAAACCAGGAAAATATATCAACAGATGTACAAGCATTACGTACAAATTTACTGAATGAATTAAAGTACCGATTTGAAGATATTGAAGAACATACCACGTATGCAATTTCTACAATTTTGGACCCACGATATAAAGATATCGCATTTGACTCGAAGGAATGCATTAAAAAGGCAAAAAATGAAATTATAGCGGAATATGATAATAACCAAAGAAGTCGCAATGTACAAACAGATTTTAGGAACGATATTTTAGCAACAGATGCATTTATTGGGGATAGTATATGGGCAGATTTCGACAAAAAAGTAGAAAATATACAATCTAGTACAGATATTAATTTTTCATCAATAAAAATATTTATCAATTCCAGCAACATCTGTTCCAAGCGAACGATTATTTTCCAAAGCTGGACAGATTCTTTGCGAAAGAAGAAGTAGATTACAGCCAAAATTAACAAATATGCTATCAGTAATCGCCACAAACAAAAATAAATAGATTCAAATGATAAATCATTATGTCATTGTTACGTAGGAAGGATTGTTTCCTTCGTCTCGTCTATGATGCCCTTATATGGTAACCGAGAGCGCATGCAGTCGGATCTGCCCCTTCCGCGATGACGCGATGACGTAACTCTTCGGGGGAGTTTTCCGGACTCCCTTGGAAGATTCTGTACCCCCACCATATTTTTGGTCCGGATTTCGGGTATAAAAAGGGCACGAAATCTGCCCTCAGCGGCTCAGTATCCAATTAACTGGCTTCGTGATACGTTGCGACTTAGGCTGTTTGAATACTCAAGCTCAGTGAGATCGGGTTAAATTCCCCTTTGATCATTAACCGATATTTATAAAGTTCGCATTTGTCGAAAGTTAGTGAGATCGGGTTAAATTCCCTTTCGATCATCGATATTTATTTCAAAGTTCGCATTCGTCGAAAGACAGCAAGATCGGGTCGCATTCCCTTTCAAGCATTTTATATTTATAACGTTAAAGACTGTAAACGTGGGTTCTTTGAGTCCACGATAATTACATATTGTATTTACTTGATATATAGAATATAGACATTTTATTATTTGATCATAGATATATTCATTTCTTTCTGTTTCCTATACCAATCATAAGTAGTATATAGAATCCACCGAATAGATATATCTCAACCGCTCGAGATATATCGATAGTTACGAGGCAATAATTACTAACAATCCAGTGGCACCCAGTGATGAAATAGGCACTGGCACATCCACAAATAAACCCTTCCAGTGGCACCCAGAGATGAAATAGGCTCTGGCACATCCACAACAACCTTTCCAGTGGCACCCATTGATGAAATAAGCATTGGCACATCCACACATTCTAACCCTCCAGTGGCACCCAGAGATGAAATAAGCTCTGGCACATCCACAAAAACCTTGACCTTCCAGTGGCACCCAGTGATGAAATAGGCATTGGCACATCCACACATTTCCCATCAAACGGCTCGACCGTTTTAACTAACATAAAACCATAAACAACCGATCCTCGGCTCCGCAGCCGTGCCCCTTAGCCCTCGGCTCGTAACATCATACACTTTAATTCCATCACTTCTGCCGTTCTGCCTCTGTTCGCCTTAACGATATCTTAACGATATTATCGATATATCGTTAAGTATCAATAAGATATCGATATGATATCGATAATCGATAGTCACACCTCTACCCTAAACGTAAGTTTTACCATAAATTTATATTTATTTTTCAGTAGAACAACAATATACAGTCTGTATATTATTATCCAACGCAATTCATATATTGTGAAACAAATATAAATTGTACATAAATTATAATTGCAATTCAATTAAAAGGCAAGAGTAAATAAACAATTATAAATACTGCCAGGTCTCTTTTTATGCGGTAGATATGTTCCACAGAAAACTTATATAGGGTGTTTTTTTAGCTTAGATAGAACTTTCGATAGGGATAACTGTCAATACAAGCTGTCGTTCTGATTGCTCTTGTTGATATTTATGTTCAGTATAGTCTGGCAAATCATCATGAATAGACTCACGCTTGAACAACGCTACCAAATTATCCAAATTTACTTTGAAAATCAGTCGTCGATTGACGAATCGATAAATTTGGATCTTCTTCCACACTTTCATTTACAGCGGCAATATTCTCTTCTGTGCGCACATTCCTTTGTCGTGTTGGAGTTATTGCATCATTTAGAGAGTATGTGGTACGAAATCTATCCACTGTTCGACGGATGGCTTGCTCAGATGGACTCAGATTGTGTACGCCAAAAAATTCACGAAGTCGTCTATAAGTTGCGCGAATCGACGACTGATTTTCAAAGTAAATTTGGATAATTTGGTAGCGTTGTTCAAGCGTGAGTCTATTCATGATGATTTGCCAGACTATACTGAACATAAATATTAACAAGAGCAATCAGAACGACAGCTTGTATTGACAGTTATCCCTATCGAAAGTTCTATCTAAGCTAAAAAAACACCCTTTACAAAAATCGACTCATCTTGAAATGACCTTACCTTGCACGTGTAAGTTTGGTTTATGTTACCGTCTCGTCTCGTTGGACAGATTATAGAAACAGACGATACAAATGAGTTCCACATAACTCTTAAATGTGTATCATATCACTACTTGCATTATATATGTAAGCATCGTGCAATACGTATGAATATGTACATATATTCAAAGGAGAAATCCCAAATTTGCATGAAGTGTAAACCGCATAACCGCATACACAAAGATCCGATTACATACATATAAATACATCAGATATACGGCAAATTTTAATTAGGATAGGTATATTAAATCTTACCAATTGCGTAGCAAATGAATCAAGAGTCGCAGTAATTAAATATCCATACTGCATTCCTTCCATTCCGATGTGTTATTCAGCATCAACCAGAGCAACTATAAAGCTGTAAGAAACCAACAGATTAAAGTATCGGTATCGAAGCTCACCAGCAAGTACGAAGAAGAAAAATATATTTTATAACAGAGGGAATAGAAAACGCCAATAAAGTGACTAAATGTATCCCATGATGTTAAACAAGATACATCCAATTAATCAAATATTATTATATTATAATTATAATTACAATTTCATAGAAGTCAAAGCTAGTGATTCAATGATGGCACAGTGGAGCAAGACCGTTTGAAAGCGATGGCGTCGATAAAGCAAAGAAACTGAATAGGCTATTAAAATTTGATATATTATAATACTTCATGTACAACCTAAGATGTCCAAAAGGACTCTGTTAAGTGAAATTTATTAATTAATAGTTGCAAATGAAGCTAAGAATTGAGTGCCGCGACATTAACGTAAGCGATAATGTCGCTGCGTCTTTATAAATTTTCACTAACCTGAAGCACGAAGCAACAACGCGTTCAAACACTAGACGACCCAAAGTGCGAATGACTGGTCGCAGTGAGGCTCATCCAACAATTTTCGGCAACGCTCGGGCGCCCGAGCTGCGCACGCAGCTTGATTTTCACGACTTCGGCACCTGTTACTACATAAACTCGTAACGGGTCGACCAGAGGACAATGCCTGCTACGTCATCGCGAGTGTCGCGCGACTATTTCGCGGATATGTTATGATCCCGAGCAGGGCCGATCCTTGGCTGCTTGACACCTTTCTGCAAAGATTTACATGACATCTTAAAATTATTGTAATTTAAATGGTTTGCATTAATTGATTATTTGTAACCATAGCTACTAGTAGGTACAATTGGAATAATCAAAACATAAAAATATTCATGCGTATTTATTATTCTTATCATTCTTACAATAAAACCTTCCGCACTTTCGTATTAGTAAAATGCCAAACAAGGTCTTAGATATTTCATTTTTCACATAACATTGCTACAGTCAATAGTCGTTCTTGTGCTATAATTGATGATCGCGATCGTCTCTCGCGTGTAGAGGTAGTAAATACCCGACTCACTTCAATGCGACAAACGCACGTTTATTACTTTCGGACTACAGGCAGATGCGGACCTGATGCGCTGCTGAATGCTCTCTTCAAGGTGCTTATTCGTTCAACGGCGAATTTGAATATGAAGCGCTCGATCAAAGCGGCGACGATCGAGCCGAGCGCCGGGGTATGCCCCTTCTTTGTCACCGCACTTAACTCTACCGATGTCCGCTGCCCGCGACTCCACTCGCTTCCGTACAATTGATCTTAAATAATTGTTAATAATTTTCAATCTGCGAAATGATCTTCTCCATTCTCGACACACACGGAAATTGATCTGACGCAGCTTAAACAAGTTTTTAAAGACACCTATGGAATGGTTTATGATTTTATATGCTCTGCTGACGCTCTCATCCCGCATTTATAAAAATACATTCATCGGCCTCTCGAAGGAGCCGCTTAATGAAAATTAAAGATGCTCTTATTGTGTCGAGGTACGCCCTTAGCATCACGCGCGCCTGTTTTATATAGGTTGCTTGGAATTAGCCTTAGTGTATTCAGCCGGTTCTGCTCCAGAGAATCTGTCCACAGCACAGAAACTAATCAACATAATCCGTGAATGTTTTTGCGACGTATTTTAGTAGATTCTATTCATGTTACT
Organism: Nomada ferruginata; assembly: GCA_963583965.1. Taxonomy (NCBI): domain Eukaryota; kingdom Metazoa; phylum Arthropoda; class Insecta; order Hymenoptera; family Apidae; genus Nomada; species Nomada ferruginata. Next base: position 6,808,179 of record OY757222.1, read on the forward strand.
AATATGCTAGAAATATAATGCCACAATGAAATCGAATTTAGCAATTATTTACTGAATTTTTACAATGATTACCTAATTCATATATTAAAATTTAATGTTAAATATTGTGTCTGTGAAGAATCTAAATATGTGCGCCATCGGCGACGGGACCGCGATCGCCTCTTGTCGTCTTGACTATGAGCGTGTCCACCGCGCGGTGCAGCAGTGCGAAGTTCATGCCGCACATGCCGCAAGTGTTTTACCAAACTATTTCGCTTCGATATTGTAAACGAAAATGATTTTTTAATTTCCATTGATGCTTGCCTTAACAGAAAAGTCTGCTGTATCACGTGGAATAGTTACATTTTCTCGTAGGCCCTTTGTTTTTTAAATAAATTCAAAGATATCAGCCACAATGGGTGCATTTTCCGTGTACTTTCACTTTGATCATTATTTAAACATATTTAAATGTTTATAATCTAATAACCACTTACATCATTTTATTTGTGAAACTCCGCAGAATCATTTGGAACCAAGCACAACTGAATAACTATTACTGGAAAAGCACAAAACACTTCCAAAGTGGAAAATTCGCGATTTTTGTTTAAATTGATTTGTTCAAAAACAGTGCGATCAGGGAAAAATCGATCAAAAACTATAAGATACGCGTATTGAAGATTACAAAATCAGATCCACGTTGAACAATGTTACACGTACCTCACGCACTTCCTCTTCCTTCGACATTTTCACCTTGATTGCCTTTTGTCGTTGACACTCTAGTAAGGGAAGTAGCCACGCACGGCTCGCGGCTCGCGGCCCGTTAATTGGCTGTCCTGCCGGAGTGCGAAATGCAATAAATAGTTCGCGCTTTTCGCCTTCGCGATAGACGCACTCAAACCAGGGACTGGATTGCATCAGAATCTATTGGGAAGTTTTGAGTGTGTGTTTAAAAAGGTGAGTTTAGGTGAATTGTGAGGTGAAGTGAAAGTGTGGCAATGAGTGACATTGAAAATGTTTGTGTGGTTAAAATCCACGAATAAGAAAAAAATGTTTGTCAAGATCAGAGCGTGTTCAAAAAAAGAGGACTGCGAAAATTGTCATTGAGTATGAAGAGATACTCGAGAAAAAGAGCATGGAGGCGGCGCATAGCCCTTCAGAAGACTTCTGAACCGTCAACATCCGATGGTCAACGGCCCTCTTCCCAGAAAATTATTTATTTGCCATTGGATGAAGAAACAGGAACGTCAAATTTAAAAGAAATTTCTGAAGAGACGACAGAAGAATTGGCGAGGGAAATTCTTGAAACTGCAACCCCCTGAAGAATTGTTCATTGAAAAAGAGGTAATGGACGATACTGAAGAACAAGACTGTGCATCAAGTTGCTTTAGTATCGTGGATATGCAGCACATATTTGCCGAATTTAAAAAAAATAGGGCACCATGCTAAGAACAAGGAAGACTGTGGAATTGGACACATGCAAATAACACTGTTCGACAAATTTCAACTTTTTTTTGATTTTGTAAGCTTCAATATGCGTTTCTTATAGACTTTAATGTGCTGAATACGAATATCCAATCCGTTTTTCTCCAGAACGTACCATTTTTGAAAAAATCAATTTTGAAAAAAATCGCAAATTTTCAACTTTGGAAGTGTTTTGTACTTTTGCGGTAATAGTTATTCAGATGCGCTTGGTGCCAAATGATTCTTTGAAGTTTCACGAATAAAATGGTATATGTTGTTATTAGACTATAAACATTTAAATGTGTTTAAATAATGATCAAAGTGAAAGGGACACCGAAAATACACCCATTTTGGCTGATAGCTTTCAGATTATTTCAAAAACTAAGAGTCCAGGAGAAAATCTAACTATTCCACGCGACAGAGCAGACCTTTCTGCAAAGGAAAGCATCAACGGAAGTTACAAAATCATTTTTGTATTCGATATACAAGCGAAATAGTTCGGTAAAACACGCGACGGCAACAGTGACACTCAGCAGAAGTACTGCGCGTTTAGTGATTCCGCTACGCTGAGCGATGAGCGGGGAGCCGCCGTCATGCAGCACCACTGTCGCCGCCACGTGTTTTGCCAAACTATTTCGCTTGTATATCGAATACAAAAATGATTTTGTAACTTCCGTTGATGCTTTCCTTTGCAGAAAGGTCTGCTCTATCGCGTGGCATAGTTAGATTTTCTCCTGGACGCTTAGTTTTTGAAATAAACTGAAAGATATCAGCCAAAATGGGTATATTTTCGGTGTCCCTTTCACTTTGATCATTATTTAAACACATTTAAATGTTTATAGTCTAATAACAACATATACCATTTTATTCGTGAAACTTCAAAGAATCATTTGGCACCAAGCGCATCTGAATAACTATTACCGCAAAAGTACAAAACACTTCCAAAGTTGAAAATTTGCGATTTTTTTCAAAATTGATTTTTTCAAAAATGGTACGTTCTGGAGAAAAACGGATTGCAGATTCGTATTCAGCACATTAAAGTCTATAAGAAACGCACATTGAAGGTTACAAAATCAGACCCGTGTTGAACAGTGTAATTATACAGCTAGAATTTATATTTCCAGTCATTCAATTGAAAAGTGCAAGTATTGAACAAACTGGAAAATATCTTTACTTATTTATTACTGTTTTATTCAACAAATTTGTTACAGATTATGCAAGGAAGGACAGATCTGTCCCGAGGACAGATTCTTAATAAGTATGGCCACATTTTAAAACCTGGTCTGGAAATCCATTTTCCGTGGCCAAAATCAATTTTTCAAGTTTAACACTAAACCGGTCAAATTGACCGATTTGAAACTTTGGTGCAACTTTTACATATTTAAACGTTATCACATCGCTATCAATTTTTTTTTAAAATTATTCTCGTTGCATCAAAAATGCTGCGTTTTGTGTCGTCATTTTATGAAAGTTGTTCATTTATTAAGTCATTCAGTAACAAATTGACTATTATCTACGTTTAACTAGAAAAACAGAAACTTTTTTTCAAGTACCGGTCATTTGACCGGGCGTCGGTAGGTTTAGTGTTAATATTTTGTAAAAAAATTTGCTATAAAATTGAAACCCTTCAAAGCTTCAAAATCCAACTTTTATTCATTTAAGATAATTCTCTGATGAGACAATGCGTTCTGAAGACAAAATGGTAAAATTCAAAGTAAAACTATACGTTTTAGTTACTCATTATAGAATACCAGAATTCGGGTTTAACTGGCGGTTTTATACATATCAGCAGGTGTACTTCAAATATTTAATCTAGTTGAAAGCATTTTTCAATCCATGTTCAAATAGAACAAAGTTTATAACAATTTAAACTTTGGGCAACAAGCTTAAACAGCTGTTAACAAATCCATATAGATTTAAAGTGCAGTCTCCTGCAGTTTATAATTCTGTGTGGACTTTAATAAGTCAACACTCGTCAAACGTTTGGCGAGTCTCACATAACCCAGCGCATAGCCTAGGTCAGGGACAACGAACTGGCGGCCCGCGAGCCAGCTGTGGTTGCTTCCCCTACCTAGATCTTCCATCTCCAGCGAACTGGTGGCTCGCAAGCCACGCGTGTCTTGTCCCTGTGCCCCAGCCAGTCTTTGTCTATGCAAAGAAGTAGGGAGTTTTTAACTGATAGTGGGGACTTGGTGGCTCTTGGAGAAGAAAAACTTCGTTGTCCCTAGTTTCGGTAGCTATGCGTAACAGCATTTTCCTCTCCTCAAGAAAAAAAGAAAAGTATACATATAGATATTGTGGGATTGGAAATTTTGCGTGACTGTTTAGAATGATTCCGAGGTGCGAAAGATATGTTTGGAGCTGAGTACTTGAGAAGATCGTGTGAATGGAGGGTACAGCGGCCCAAGGATTCGGGTGGACGCGACTGACTGCCGCCAAGGAATGTCTGCAGCGTGTATCCTAAATAAGTGAGAGCAAATGAGGAATAGAATGAGAGAGTAACTAAGAGTGGAAAATATATAGAGTGAATGATGCGTGTGCAAGGCAGAGCTAAGGGGGAATTAGAAGAGGGCTAAGGGAGAATTAGGAGAGAATAGTTTGAACAGTTTGGGAGCTACGTATCGTGAGCAGAGAGTGTTGAATTGAGAGCATTGTGAGCATCGTGTGAGAGTTGTCGTGTGTCGACGTTAATAATAATAAAGTTAGTGTTTAATTGAAGCAGATCTCTTATTACTTTAATTTATTTTAATTTAATATATTCGAGAAAGCGTTACCAGGACAAATGGAGTGCTAAGATGCTGCCTGATTACTGCTGCACTTTCAAATGACACAGCAACACCCGCCATATTTCAGGCAATATTTTACAGCTTTGAGATATACATATATGATTTTATAATATTAAAAACACATAAATGGACACATTTATATCCGCTTATACAAGAACAACTATATACATTTACATTATTTAATGCATTACAGTTCTGAATGGGCGTTATGTACGTCTGATGTACAGATGTACTAAAATTCTCAATATATGCATATTCGGTACTCGCATGAAATCTCTAAAAATAAATATTTTCCTTTATTTCTGATGGTATAATTGCATTCCCAACAATAATTATTTGTAAAAAAGAATATGTTTGTGTCGTCTAAAAGAGAGGCGAAATAGTAGTAAAGCATTGAACGAGTTTCCCTGCACTTCATCTACGACTGTTCAATTTAAGACGTCTGAAAATGCGCTTCATACATTATATTATAATGTTAGAAATATTAAACGGTACCATAATTGGCAAGATACATGGCAAGAGAAACGGAAGCGCAAAAAGTGCTATAAGTTCAGATTTAGGTATATTAAATTAAAATATTTAACAAATGTTTTTAAAATATTGTTAAGCAAATATTGATCATTGTCATATAGTTAGGAATTAAAAAAAATGAATATCCTCTGGCCGGGCCGTTTCGAATATACGTAGTAACAGGTGCCGAAGTGGCGAAAATTAAGCTGCGTGCGCAGCTCGGGCACCCGAACATTTCCGAAAATTGTTGGATGAGCCTCGCAGCAACCAGTCATTCGCACTTTGGGTGATGTAGTGTTTGAACGTGTTGTTGCTTCGTGTTTCAGGTTAGTGAGAATTCAGTAACACACAGTCGCATTGTCGCTTACATTAATGTCGCGCAACTCAATTATTAGCTTCATTTGTAACTATTAATTAATAAATTTCACTTAAAAGAGTCCTTTTGGACATCTTAGGTTGTACATGAAGTATTATAATAGCCTATTCAGTTTCTTTGCTTTATTGACGCCATCGCTATCAAACGGTCTTGCTCCACTGCGCCATCATTAAATTACCAACTTTGACTTCTATGAAATTGTAATTATAATTATAATATTATAATATTTGAATAATGGGATGTATCTTGTTTAACATCATGGGATACATTTATTTACTTTCTTGGCCTCTTCTATTCTCCCTGTTATAAAATATATTTTTCTTTTTCGTACTTGCTGGCGAGCTTCGATACCGATACTTTAATCTTTTGGTTTATTACAACCTTATAGTTGCCTGGTTGATGCTGAATAACACATCGGAATGGAAGGAATTTAATTACTACTACTCTTGATTCATTTGTTGGGCGATTGGTAAGATTTTATATACCATTATAATTAAAATTTGTCGGATATGTGATGTATGTATGTCTTTATACATATATTATATATGTAATCGGATCTCTTTCTATGCCGGTATGCGGTGTACACTTCATGCAAATTCGGGATTTCTCCTTTGAATATACATATGTATATTCATACGTATTGCACGATGCTTACATATACCAGCAGTGATATGATACACATTTAAGCATTATTTGGAACTCATTTGTATCGTTTGTTTCTGTAATCTGTCCAACGAGACGAGGCGGTAACATAAACCAAATTTACACGTGCAAAGTAAGGTCATTTCAAGATAAGGCGATCTTTTATGAGGTTTTCTGTGGTACGTATCTACCGCATAAAGAGAGACCCGGAAGTATTTATATTTGTTTATTTATTGTTGCCTTTTAATTGAATTTCAGTTATAATTTATGTACAATTTATATTCGTTTCACAATATATGAATTTCGTTGGACAATAATATACAGACTGTATATTGTTGTTCTACTGAAAAATTAATATAAACTTATTATTTTATTTACAATGTTGCAAAACTAAGGTGAAACGGGAGTGTGTTTATGGAATCGTCTTTTGATTTGAATCATTACACTGTTCGACAAATTTCAACTTTTTGTTTATTTTGTAACCTTCAATATGCGTTTCTTATAGACTTTAATGTGCTGAATACGAATCTGCAACCCGTTTTTCTCTAGAACGTACCATTTTTGAAAAAATCAATTTGGAAAAAAAGCGCAAATTTTCAACTTTGGAAGTGTTTTGTACTTTTGCGGTAATAGTTATTCAGTTGCGCTTGGTGCCAAATGATTCTTTGAAGTTTCACGAATAAAATGGTATATGTTGTTATTGGACTATAAACATTTAAATGTGTTTAAATAATGATCAACGTGAAAGGGACACCGAAAATATACCCATTTAGGCTAATATCTTTTAGTTTATTTCAAAAACTAAGGGTCCGGGAGAAAATCTAACTATGCCACGCGATAGAGCAGGCCTCTCTGCAAAGGAAAGCATCAACGGAAGTTACAAAATCATTTTCGTTTTCAATATCACAGCGAAACAGTTTGGCAAAACACGTGGTGGCGACAGTGGTGCTCTATGACAGCGGCTCCCTGCTTATCGCTCACTCATTGTCAGCATAGCGGAATCACTAAACGCGCAGTACTTCTGCTGAGTGTCACTGTTGCCGCCGCGTGTTTTACCAAACTATTTCGCTTGTATATTGAATACAAAAATGATTTTGTAACTTCCACTGATGCTTTCCTTTGCAGAAAGGTCTGCTCTATGGCGTGGCATAGTTAGATTTTCTCCTGGATCTTTATTTTTTGAAATAAATTGAAAGATATCAACCAAAATGGGTGTATTTTTGGTGTCCTTTTCACTCTGATCATTATTTAAACACATTTAAATGTTTATAGTCTAATAACAACATTTATCATTTTATTGAAACAGTACATAATGAAACAGTACACTGTGCACCCATAATATGTAGTGCGAATAAAAGAGGAGATTCAAGGGTCATGTTGAACAAGACAGATTGATAAAACAATATTAATGTGTGGAACAGTAAAACGTTTTATTCACATTCATTTCATATAAAACCATATATAATTTTATTTATTTATATTAAAATAATTTGTAACTTGTGAGAGAAGGTTCTTCTTGCTGTTTGACATCATAGGCACATCAGACGTACGTAACTCCCTTTCAGAACTGTAATAAATTAAATAATGTAAGTATATATATTTGTTCTGGTATAAGCGGATATAAATGTGTTCATTCGTGTGTTTTTAATATTATAATGCCATATATGTATATTTAAAAGCTGTAAAACATTACCCGAAATAATAGCACATTAGCACTCCATTTGTCCTTTTCGAATATACAGTAATGATACGCACTGTGTCCATCGCTCGGGACCGAATGTGGACAGCCATAGTGTACAGACACGATTCTCGAGCGAGTTCGGATCACCTTTGATGTTGTGGCAGCCGAGGCTCGAGGCAGCGTTCCAGGAAAGAGGCAAGTTTAAATACCCGTGTACGTGAGACAATACTAACGCGATCAAAATTTAAGAACAAAACTTCTTCATTTTTGGTCCGTTTTCAATGAAATTTTACCAACATGTTTGTTACAATCTCCTGATTAAAATGACACCAAACACGATATAATTTGGACTATATTTACTGGCTTAATTAACGTTAATAAGTTTCGACCCGAAAAGGATAGGTAGTGAAAAGAAAAGAGAAGCTGCGATCGTCTTTTGGCTTGGCTGCTCGGCCGCTTATGTTTACTCGCTCTCCTTTTCTACGTTCGACGCTGTCGGCAAATTTCAAACAACGTAGGAACAAGACGATAGTTGCGAACGTTCAGTCCCGAGGCTTTCGCAACTATCGAGGGAATACTGTACTGTATTTCAAAGACCCTCGTTGTTTCTTGAAGCTGGTTGATTTGAAATCCGTATTCCCTTTTCGCTTTTCTGTGTTTGCTCTCTCCTCTGTTGTAGATAGAGGCTCTCGAATGGGCATACCCCTATTGTACCGGCTATCTATTAATTCCGGTAACATGCAGTGTACATAAAATTGAATTAACTTTGGCTCCATATTGTTTTGCCAAAAGTTATCGTCTTTCTCTATTTAAAGGTACTTCAACCCTTTACGAGTCCAGATACAAAACAAGCAGTATTTTCTACCTGTTATGTGTAACTGCCCTTGTATCTGGTAATAATAATAATGGTTTGGGTTCAGTCTGTTTCCTGCTGGATCTTCGGCGAAATATACGGCGAATAACTTGAACCGTTTTGATTGCCTCCTCCGGCAGTAAATTCTTCACCGTTTTCGGACATTTAATTTCTACAATGCCCTCTTTGTCTATTATTCCATCTGGAGAAGCCCCTTAGAATGGGTTTGAAGGATCGATAAATAAGCCACATTCTTTAATATTGACACCAATGAGCTTGCTTAATTCTTCACGGGCTAAACTTTCACATTCTTGGCCATATATTACTGCTGGTGCGTTAATTATCCTTGGATAAACAAATGATTTTACTGCATTTGCACATAACGTGTCAATGCGACGACGGCATACTCGTCCAAAATTCGAGGCCGTCAAAAGTTTCTATTTAAAATTTAACCATCTTGGATTTTTCGCTTGACCGATGGTTTCTTTCTCAATGGCATCTCTACTATTTTGCCAATTGTGCAACATGTCCATATGTTTTCTGTGCTTCAATTCATAAATATTTTTGGCCATATCTGGCTTTTGGGCATTCGGTCCGTAATTTGAATCCTTTTCCAAGCGAAACTGTTTTCTCACGTGCTTCGCAATCCTTTTTGCCTTCAGCTTTTCAGCGGACTGCTAATTTTCTTTCTTTCTTCTGGTTTCCAGTTTGCTCAAAATAACGGGCTGCTTCTTGTTCATCGCCGTATTCAATCGTGACAACACTTGTTTTGTATTGTACTGCAGAACAGCAGCAGCACATCTTCCCGTGTAGGATCCCCTCTCGCTCAAATTCACTCTTTTTCCACCCATGTATTTGGCGATGATTCCGTTGAAACTTTCTACGGTGTTATTATTACTTGTGGGGGCACTTCCCACATACGCCGCTAGGGGACGAGCACGACGATCCGGCTCCCGAAAGTGGTTATATAAGTCACCACGACTATATATATAACCTCCGACAATTCCCTACTATCCTTGTGTCTAAGGCAGGGCCTGCTAGTACGCCTTACTGACGAGTCCACTAGCAGGCCTAGGACGAAACACCTTCTTCCTTCCCTTCTTTTTCCGTCGCTTCCTTCTTCCACCATCGATACAACGAAGCTCCCACATTACTGTTGTACAGCAAAAACTCTCGGCATGCGCCAACAATGGTCGAAGTATGACTTTAATTTGTCCATACACTCCCATATTCGTCAGTTTTGGAACAATGTTCTCTTCATCCTTCTTGTTGCTTCCGTCGCAGAAGTATTGAAGTTTTGAACAATCTGCGTGTTTACCAAAAACGTGACTAAGGACGTTGTGTATGTCGGCATACAAATTCTTAATCTTTTCAGCGATAGTCACATTCTCACTATATCTGTATTCTGCGGCTTTCAGTATGTCCGCGCGCAGTCGCCGAATGCTAGTTTCAGCGATTTTCCTCAACGGGCCAGGTTTTGTCTTCTTCACAATTTCCTTTATTTTTCTACAAAAATTTGTTAGCAAATGGTTTGTGTATTCTATTTTATTAACCCGAATCTGCGTAGGGTATGGGTCAGCATCTGTCATTTTCTTTGTATACACTGCTGTCCCCATCAGCAATCAACGTTGAGTAGACGAGTCCATGTTCTTCGACGCTGGACTTGAATCCTTCAACTATCGCGTCACTTTCCATCGCCGTTGATGCTTTATGCGTGCCCCAGTTTTTGAAGCACGTGTGGTTTCGGGGCTCTTCTTTGTTTTTTGCAGTACTTCGACAAATCCTGCAAACTTTGTTTCGAACGCCAGTAAATAAAACTTTCTTGGTATGGTAACCAATAATTACGCCGATTCCAGACGCGGAATCGTACGTTCCATTGCGGTAGGATCGTTTCATCCAGCTTCCGTTGGCCACAACGGAGATATGGGGTAGTCCAAGTCCTGGAACAATATCGCCTCTTGCTATGGCCAAACTCTCTTCTTCTGCCGCTGCTATCATTTCTTCCTCGGCAGCAAGAATTAGGCACTTCACGATTTCATCGTGGTGCTTCCGAAATTCTTTTCTCGACATGAAGGGTATATCCATTGCTGTAAGGAACTCTTCCATTTGGGCATAACTGCCTCCATTCAAAATTGTTCCAGCAACGGCACTCTGATTGATTTCCATTTTATTGCGATTGTCAGGTTCACAGTGGATTTCACCTTTATATTGGCACATACCACATGTTACGCTGAGGGTGGTCCTCGGCGAAGTCGGCGAAGATGTACTGCATGTCCACGATACTTAGGCCACTTGGTTCATAGGATTTTTCTTCAGGCTTGTTCATTAATGTTTTCTCTATGATCAATTCTTCATTGTCAAAGGCTGCAGTTTGTACATTCGACCCGTCTTCTATATTCTCTGTTTGTTGAATTTCACACGACAATTCTTCTGTCATTGTTCCTGTTTCTTCATCCAATGGCAAGTCAATAATTTCCTCGGGAATGTGGCGTTGTTCTGCCGATGTTGACGGATCCGAAGTACAATTCTGGAGAGCTAAGCGCCGTTTCCTTTCGCGGTATGCTTTTTTTCTCGAGTATCTATGCATACTAAATGTTAACTTTGGGCGACGCCTTCTGTTTTCGATGATACACTGCTCGATGCTAACTATTTCGCTTTTTTCCTGCATTTCACTTCACTTCACTATTCACTACTAAATGATATTCTAACTAAAAACTATGCAATTCAAAATTTAAATGCAAAGGACACCAAAATTACAATCTAACGCTAAAAAAGTTTCAATGTTCACTCTCGTGTACCTTTGCACGACCTGAATGCAGGTGGACGAAAGAAAAACCTATTGACTCGCGAAAACTCTGGCTCTTCTTAGCATCTGGTCACCTCATGTTTGACAAGTCCAGGAATGGCATCTGTCTAATACTACTCTCCTCCGCGAGCGGGTAATCAGCGAAAATTGTATCCAAATTATGTCGTGTTTAGTCTCATTTTAAGCATAAAAACGTCCGCAATATCGTAGTAAAATTTTCAGGATAACATGAATAAGTATAAAAAAGTTTTATTTCTGCACTAGAGTTGTCTCATGGATGCGAAGGCATTTAATCTTTTACCGGCGCCCAACCTTTATTTCCTCTCTTTCTTGCACCCGCTGTCCCTTTCTGTGACCGTCGCACAGTGGTGCAAAATCCCCAAAACGTGGCAAAAATTCGATTTTCATGGAAACGACATTTTAAAAATGTTTTACGGCAATATTAATATACATTGATCGTAGATCATAATATAAGTTGAAACGAGAAACTAACATTTAAAACAACTGCGATATATGTTATTTAAGAAAATATTTTTTTTCATTTTTTGTTGTTTTTGAGTATAATCCTCGATTTTTTGAACTTTTATCATATAGATATTTTTCAACGCGATAAGTACTTTACATTAAATTAAAAAATTGCAACAAAATATAAAGTTGAAAGCCCATTATTAATTTTTTTGTTTATAACTAATTCCCTTCGAGTCCCACCAAATTTTTTTTTTTGTTAAAAAACTAGACGTAATTACGAACATTCTAGTGTAAACAGCTTCTGCAACTTTTTGCAACTTTGCTAGAAATAAGGTCACAAAGGTGATGAAAAACGTGATTCTATTCAAATAAGCAGCAAATCCTCAAGAAAAACGCTTAATAATAAATAAATTATTTTATTAATTTTCATCTGGCTCTTTAAAAAACTGAAGGACATCGTTCGGATATTGTTTTAATTTTCTTGGTTTTAAAAATCTTAATATCGAGCTTAAGATTTTTCTTGAGGATTTACTGCTTATTTGAATAGAATCACGATTTTCATCACCTTTGTGACCTTATTTCTAGCAAAGTTGCAAAAAGTTGCAGAAGCTGTTTACACTAGAATGTTCGTAATTACGTCTAGTTTTTTAACAAAAAAAAAAATTTGGTGGGACTCGAAGGGAATTAGTTATAAACAAAAAAATTAATAATGGGCTTTCAACTTTATATTTTGTTGCAATTTTTTAATTTAATGTAAAGTACTTATCGCGTTGAAAAATATCTATATGATAAAAGTTCAAAAAATCGAGGATTATACTCAAAAACAACAAAAAATGAAAAAAAAAAATTTCTTAAATAACATATATCGCGGTTGTTTTTAATGTTAGTTTCTCGTTTCAACTTATATTATGATCTACGATCGATGTATATTAATATTGCCGTAAAACATTTTTAAAATGTCCTTTCCATAAAAATCGAATTTTTGCCACGTTTCGGGGATTTTGCACCACTGTGCGTCGATGAAACTTTACTATTGCTCATTCTTTTGTTATGAAATTTTTGTCCATGCATTGGTGACATTATTCTGATGAAAATGAGTGCAAAGAGGACATAATTTGGATCACATTTCATTATTTAACCCATTTGCATCCGTATGTGGAATTTTTCGCACATGGTGACCGATATCAGAGCCACTGCGACCGCGGCCTTACGAGGAAAGGTCGCGAACTGCCATGCTCCGTTTTCCATAAAATTTTAAGGACTTGGAGGACAGACCGAAATATTAAATATATATTTTACTGTTATATAATATAAACTTTTTACTGTTCCTGGTTTTGAAAAAATCTGAATTACTTATTCAAGTGCCTACTTTAATGTATATCTGTTCCTTCAGTTAATGGTTCAAAGAATTAGTTCGATAATTGTTATAGAATTAGATAAAACTCTACAAGTCCGATCGGGCATACGAAGGCCCGACTGGGGGCCTCGTGTCAATCTTCCGGGATTTCACAGTACCTCGCGGTCCACCCCCACGCAAGGCTATGCCGGTTCCCCTTCCAGAGACAAAACGCGCTAAGACCGTAATGGAAGGGGGGAAACGAGGTGTCAAATACCACTGATCTACACATTTTTATTCATTAGTGCATTACAAGTGAGACTTCAAGTAACACAATGTCACAAGTCTACGAAGATAATTCAGCAGCCAGTACAACTGAAGAATGCATAAACAACATATAACCAGTGAACCAGTAAGTAAAAACGTTGACTTTTCTATATACTAAATGTGGGAGAATTAGATTTTCATGAATCGGAAATAACATTTACAACGGGATGTCATCTTACGCTTAAAATAATAAATTACTTACTTCATAGATGGAATCAGACAAGCTAAGGAGCGATAGAGGCAAGAAGGATGAGGGGCTCACAAAGAAAAAGGAAAGGAAGAAGAGGCAAAGTGGAGAAGAGGCAGAGAAAGAGTGTATGTCGGTGCCGCAAGTAAGTAAAAACGTTGACTTTTCTATACATATACTAAATGAGTGAGAATTAGATTTCCATGAATCGGAAATAACATCTACAACGGTAGCCACTGAGCTTCCATGATTGCTTTTTGTTGAACTTTATTGTATTATATATGAACTTTATTATATTATATAATGTCTCTACACTTTGTTTTAATTACAATGTTTGTCGCAACGTGTTTCTCACGCTCACACTCTGGATCATACTGATCATCACTCCGCTCTCTCACTCCAGGTGGCACTGGGCTCGCTCGATACATCGAACACGATCGTACACGCATGTGGGCGATTTCCAACAGTTTTTTATACTAAATATTCTTTATTACATTTCAGATGAAGAAATTCGTGCGGACAATGGTGTTTTACAATCGCAACAGAAAGGGCGATCGGCGCTTGAACAACCGCGGTGGTGATCGGTGTTCGAACAGTCGACACAGAGATCGGCGTTCGAACAGTCGAGACGGCGTTCGAACAGTCGAGACGGCGATCGGCGTTGGGACCACTGACACCGAGATCGGTGTTCGAACAGCCGACATGGCCGCCGTCGCGGTGGCAAAATTACAATTTATAATTCATAAAAAGAAATTGGAATAAATAAATATGTATATAAATATTTACATGTCTTCATTTTGTATTCCTTTCCGGAAATTATTAATGCCTATTAATAAATAATAAAATAATACCTATTATTTTTATTCCTATAAGTTTTATGGTCGCGAACGTTATCTGTACTGTTTCATTTACGTATTACTTATTTGTATACGAATAATAAATTAAAGTATTTAACAAATATTTTTAAAACATTTGTAAACAAATATTGATCATTGTTATATACTTAGTAATGAAAAAAAAATTAATGTAAAAAAATATACCCCAAGGGGACTCGAACCTACAAAAAAGTTTGCAGCAGCTCGAATCAACATCTCGGCTCGGGCCAATGCATTTTGCTGATGGTCATAATTGTAATAGATGTGACAACAGCGTGACAGAGATCTTGATACGTGCCGGCAACTATGCCTTACTGGTGTCTGTGTTCACGCATAACGTATTCACGTATGAATCGCCTTTGGTGGTGTGAAATTATAACTTACCTTTACCGACCGATTTGTATTTTTACCGACCCTGACGGTAACTTGGTCAAATTCTCTTGGAAAAATCAGTGAACTATTCTTACGTCCGAAGCGTGCAAATCGTATTTAAGGTCATACGCCTTCCAGAAGTGCAAAATTGTGAAAAACCGAATTTCTGTGATATTGAGCTACTTCAAGGAAAGGCTGGTGTACGCGATATCGGTGAATAAATCCTTCAATATATGCTATATTTGACATGCAACGACAGTCGGCAGACATCTTGTTTGCTACATCGATGTCCCTATCTGAAGCTCACAGTTTCAAACATTCCATTTTCTCAGCAAATAGTGTTTATTGGCGTTCAAACGGATATACCAAACCTGTGGTGAAGTCTACCCGTGGGTACTGTACCCGCAAAAATACAGTAATGTCTACAGTAATGTCTCGACTAGTGTTCCTCGCTCGGGCCCGAATGTGAACACTAATCGTGCGCAGGCACGATTCTGTGACACGAGCGAGTTCGGGTCGCCTTTGATGTTGTGGCAGCCGAGGCAGCATTTCAGATAAGAGGCAAGTTGAAATACCCGTGTACGTGAGACAATACTAACGCGATCAAAATTTAAGAATAAAACTTCTGCATTTTTGGTCCGTTTTAAATGAAATTTTACCAACATGTTCGTTACAATCTCCTGATTAAAATGACACCAAACACGATATAGTTTGGACAATTTTTACTTATCATGGCAATAATTTTATTCTCCTTTATTAGTGTTTTCGATAAAAACTAGCCCTTTGCACTCGAGGTCTTTTTCGCTCGGGCGAACCAGCAACTCGAGACGATTTCGGCTATATTAGGGAAGTGTTTTACAGGTACTTTAAAATCATTTTATACTCAACCAAACGTATACAAATAATAAAATTTCACCAATTTATTTATTTTTACATTGAATACAACAAAATCTGTTAAATATTACACCCTGTAATTAGTTTTTGTATGATATTTAGTGCAACAATCCCCAAGATGCAACCTCGGTTTGTCAGGACACGTATCTCAATAATAGGAAATTTCTCGTCTACCGCCAGGCTTGTTACGGTCAGAGCAAACCTTGCAGTCTCTTTCTGGCCCTTTTAGCATAATATGGAGCTTTCCGTTTAGTCGGAGTTCATCGGTGACCGACGTCGACACTTGCTGACGATGCTGGCGATAGGGTCCTCTCAGTTGCTCTACAAGCGTTTTTATAAAGCGCAAATGACTGTGTGGCCTTTCCCCTCTTTTCTTTTTCTCTAATTTATACAATATATAGGAATTGATGAGGCAAATTTCCATGCCCCCCAAAAAAAGCTTACGCCACCACTTTAACGATTTTCGCAGAAAACAATATGTCGATGCATATTGATCCGCCCGATCAACACCACCCATATATTTTGTGTAATTCAATATAATGTTCGGTTTCTTGACCATTATTTCCACACCACCTCGTTGAATCCTTGTGACGGTCGCCATTCCCGTGTCATCTCTAGTACTCAAACAAGTGACTGTCCTTTTGTCCTTCCACGCTAAAAGTAATGTGTTGCTTCGTCGGTAAGCTACCGTGGATTTTTTAAAAAAAAATGTATTTTTATTTTACTCGGCAATTCTTTTCTATTCGTTAGGATCGTTCCGGTTATGTGGCATTTCAGTTTCGCTAGTTCTTGAGCCAAGACATAACTGGTGTAGTAGCGGTCCGTGTACATATGGTGCCCCTGAGCACCAGGAATTTTCTCCAACAACATTTTATAGAGGTGTATCGGAATTCGTGAGGTAACAGGTAAATCTGGTCTGGCCAACAGCTCGGTTGTGAGTGACCCATAATATGGTAAAATACAACAGACATAGCCAGTCTTCGAGTCAGCTGGAGTATAAACTCTAATACCCCATTTTGTCGGCTTTTTCGGATTATAAGTGATGAATGAAATTCGGCCCTTGAATTTCACAATGGACTCGTCACGCATATTTGCTCGCCCGGTATAAAATAATCTAGGAATTTTGAATTTATATACTCTAAAAAGCAACTTACTCGTTGTAGGCGTGTTCTCGGATTCGTATTTCGTGTTGGAATGCTTGTCAGATGAAGCATCCAGAATATTTGATTAAATCTGTCTCTTGTAAATGTTTCTGCATAGAAAGGAATATAACTAACATTATTTCTCGACCAATACTCTTGCAAATTGGCCAACGGCATTGTGCCCATGTTGATGACAACAGCAATAAAAGCCCAGAATTCTGCTTTCAGAATTCTCCACATCACGCCAACTTCGCCATATCGGATTTGCGGATAGTATTTTCCGTTCCAATTTCTTTTTTGCATAGTTATTAGTTTCACAAATTATTTTTTCAACGAGTTCATCAGTGAAAAACAGATTAAAAAAATCCACCGGTTCTTTTATATTTGAACTTATGCGTGGACCTGTGGGGTTTTCGCCAGATATAAATTATGCACTTGGCGGCACTTCTTCGTATCCTCTGCAAAGTACCCATTCTGAACTGCTTGCATCTTCCGCAGTTTCACTTTCGACTTCACTATCGGCTTCACTTTCGCTCTTGTTACGTAGGAAGGATTGTTTCCACGTTTCGTCTATTTATGCCCTTATTTGGAGATCGAGAGTCCATGCAGTCGGTTCTGCCCCTTCCGCGATGACGCGATGACGCGATGACGTAACCCTTCGGGGGAATCTTCCGGACTCCCTTGGAAGATTCTGTATCCCCACCATATTTTTGGTCCGGATTTCGGGTATAAAAAGGGCACGAAATCTGCCCTCAGTGGCTTAGTTCTGAATAGTCAAGCTACGTGTTTACGCCGTAATTGATCGTCGAAAGTTCTGTTAAGCTCAGTGAGATCGGGTTAAATTCCCTTTCGATCATTCATCCGATATTTATTTCAAGTTCGCATTCGTCGAAAGACAACAAGATCGGGTAGCATTCCCTTTCGAGCATTCATATTTATTCGTTAAAAGACTGTAAGCGTGGGTTTTAACTCCGCGACATCTACGTACTGTAATTTACTTGAGTAAAAGAATATATAGATTTTATTATTTGATCATAGATAGATTTATTTCATTCGTTTCCTATACCAATCATAAGTAGTATATAGAATCCACCGAACAGATACATCTTACCGCTCGAGGTGTATCGATAGTTACGAGGCAATAATTATTAACATTCCTAGTGGCACCCAAAGATGAAATACGCTTTGGTACTGTTAAAAAGTATTCACTTTGCTTAAAGATATATTTATTATTTAAGTACAAAGAATAATATACGATAATATGCAAGACACTACAACGACGAGCGACGAAAACGGAATGACGAAATATAAGAAAGAACAAAGGAACAAAAGCGCATAACGCGAAGTTCACTGAACAAAGAAACTATCGCCCAGTGACTGCAGCGCCAATTTGCTATAAATACAAATGTATTACTACACATACATTCAACAGGTACATCCACGCAAACCTTCCTAGTGGCACCCATAGATGAAATAGGCTTTGGTACATCCACGCAAACCTTCCTAGTGGCACCCATAGATGAAATACGCTTTGGTACATCCACGAAAACCTCCTACCTTAAAACGGCACCCGGTGATGAAATACGCACCGGCACATCCGTAATTAACAAAATTCTTTAAACAACCGATCCTCGGCTCCGCAGCCGTGCCCCTTAGCCCTCGGCTCGTAACACTCTTTATAAGTCTAATTTTTCGTCGTCGCACACCTCTCAATTCCTCACTATCTTCTCCACTGGACTCGTTCGTTTCGTGGCGTAATCCGTCGGAAATGAATGTAATTTCTTCATCCAAAGCGGCAAAATTGAATTCGTCCGAACTTGAGCTGATCTGATCTTGATCCATATTTGTAGGGCTCAAAAACTTTTCACTTGCTATATTCACTGCCAAGACTGTTTCAACCGAATGCTATGCTGAGACTAACTAAACTGAGTTAGGATTTGGCTAAAAATGTAAGCCAAGCCTAGTCCACGAGCGTATTTCCGAGAGGAATATCTTATCGCACATCGTAAATAAGCAGATCGAGTTGACACGAGCGAAATGCACTCGAGACACTGGAATCGAGATTTTACTTCCAAAATAATGTAAGAAAATCCGAGGGTTCGGAGCGCCTAGCATGCCCATCTGGGAAATGTCACCGAGAGGCCGATATGCGAGCGGGAACGGTATACATTTGGGGGTGCTGTAAAGCAGGCCCTTGAAGGTACTACGTCGTGGGTCCGACGAGCGTACGGATAGCGATCTGTAGAATATTGTATTATAATATATTATTATATATATTAAAACAATAATAAACAATTATAAAGAAACAATAATAAAGAGGAATAAAATTATTAATACCATGATAAGTAAAAATTGTCCAAACCATATCGTGTTTGGTGTCATTTTAATCGGGGGATTGTAACAAACATGTTGGTAAAATTTCATTTAAAACGGACCAAAAATGCAGAAGTTTTATTCTTAAATTTTGATCGCGTTAGTATTGTCTCACGTACACGAGTATTTAAACTTGCTTCTTTCCTATGACGCTGCCTCGAGCCTCGGCTGCCACAACATCAAAGGCGACCCGAACTCGCTCGAGAATCGTGTCTGCGCCCCATTAGTGTCCCCATTCGGTCCCGAGCGAGGGACACTAATGGAGACATTACTGTAATGAGTGCCCCACTCCCTTTATTAAGATGGACAGGTATGTCGCGACGCACAGTGGGGCGACCCTACTGTTCCGTTGGACATTGGGGTAAAACAAAAATTCGAATTTGAAAATTTAATAAATTTTGTTTAATTTAATAAAATTGTCGAAAACATTAAATACGATAAAATCATTAGTATAAGAGAATCTGGAGTAAGAAGAGTAATTTTCAATTGTAAAAAAGTTCCAATATTCCGTCAACATAACAATATTTTATTTAATTAATAGTTGTATATATATTAATGTCTAGTTATCCTACTTAAAATATGACAAATACGCCACGTTTGATTAGATTCGGATCTCTAGTTAGTGCAACAATGAGAATTATATTAAATATCTCACGAAAAAGCAGCTAAAAGCAAAAAGTGCTTGGATAACTTTAATCTATATAGTTTCTAGAATATAATGGTGAAGAGTTTTTTCCCCCCAATTCTAGCCAATTTGCGCAATTAAGTAATGTTTATATGACATTTATTATGAAGTAAAACAAAGCTCCATTTTCAATTTTAAGTTTTTCTTTTTTAATTTTGGAATTATTATACCTGCAAGATTATGTACTGCACAAAAGTTTTAAGTAATATCGTTAAGTAGACGTACTAAACAACAAATAAAGAAAAAAAAATATTTTACATAGGCATTTATTATTGGCTGCCCTGGATTATCTAGTGAGAAAAAATGAAAAAAGATTGTTGCACATAATTGTACACGGTTCATAGTTTCTTGCCTATAAAGTTAAATTTTCAATTTCGAATTTTTTTGTTTGCCCCAATGTACAACGGAATAGGCTCGTCCCACTGTGCGCCGCGGCTGCAACGCGGCATTATAACGTGCGCGCGGTGTTTCGTTTTTCTCAGAATCACGCGCCGCGTATGGAACGAACCATGAATTTGAACGCGCATTCGCCATCAGTTCAGTGTTTGTCGCTGAAGATGGACGACGATGCAGCTCTGAATATAGCTAGTAGTGCAGTGGTAATTGCATTTATAATGAGTTACAAGAGGAGGAAAAAGGAAGAGAAGCCAGCGAAGATGGTGGCATACCGATCTATATTCTACACGAAACGGGGACAAATTTTCTACACAATTTACAAAAATTGAGAATCTTGGTATTCATCCGAATAACATGTATGACAAGAAGAACTTCTTGAAGCAGTAGGAGAAGGATAGACCGGATTTAAATAGGGGTCATGTAGCATTGAAGGAGGTTGTGGTGCTGAGGATGCATATTGGGGGAAAGACTGTGATGTAGGAAAAGCCATAGGTGAAGGAGACAGGAAACTTGGGTGGATTTCGAACTGCCCAAGATCTGCTTTCATCAGAAGACCATACATATCGTGTTGAATACGTTGCCGCGTATCGTGTCGGTAGCTCATCATTTTGGAAGATAAAAATGTACAAAATGATGACACCTCAGCATCCGTCGGCATCGCATGCAATCTTCCAGCTGTACTTTTGAGTATATCAACAGCAGTTGTTAATAGTTCGGACTCCTGTCAGTTCTTTCTCTCCTTCGCTTAGGTGGTCGCGGACTGACAAATTGCTGTCTTTCCATTTCTCCACCTGATGTACTCGGCATCACCTGAGAATTATCTCCCACATTGCGTATATTCTCTTCATCAGTAAACTCGATCGAATGGTACTCCTGGACAATGAACAAGAAATAACAATTAGTAGTAAAAATAACAAAATCTCCATTAACCATATTAACTCTATTAATGTAGTCCAATGAATATGCGTTCCAGCTTCCTAGAACTCCTTCAGAGTGGATGGCGAAATGCGAGGTATTCGAACAAACGTGGGATTTTATGCACTGCACAGCTGCAATTGATGGGAAGCACGTTTTACTGCAGTCGCCAATTAAATCCGGTTCTGAGTTTTTCAATTACAAATCAAAATTTAGTATCGTATTGCTCGCATTAGTTGATGGAGATTATAACTTCCTATTTGCTGATGTTGGATGCCAAGGGAGAATTTCCGATAGTCGCGTATTCAATAACAGCAAACTACCAAATGCTATGATAAATCTCGGCTGCCCCTGTATCAAAATAAAATTCAAATAATAAATAAGTAGTTAAAAAAAAATGAAGAAAAATAGTTTTAATTAGTAGGACAATTTTACTACCTTATAGACATAGAAAAGGAATAAACCGCTTACCTTTTTCTGTTCCCATGGACATCTTTGTCCGCGACTTTTCTCTTCGGTAAGAGGAGAGAAGGCTAACTATTTTTTTCCTGCAGTCGTCTGGTGCTCTGTTCATTTCCATGCCTATTTTCGCCTACGCATCAACCTTTTCATTTTTTTTAAAATATTTGGTGTCACGTGGATTCCACCGATTTTCCAATCTCCTATAATGCTCAATTAATTTTGTCACTTGCTCTTCAGTCCACTCCATTTTATATTAACAATACAACACTTTCAACACACTGTCGCGAACCCGTTAAAAAGTATACAAATCGCCTTGTATACTTGGTTGATGCGTAAAGTTACTTCTCTTAGATATGTACTATTTGACTGTAAGATTTATTCTGACTTGTCGGTGTGGTGTAAGTGAAAATGTAAACTGTGGGAGCTTCGTTGTATCCGTTGATAGGATGGTGCAAGTAGGAAGCGACGGAAAAAGAAAGGAAGGAAGAAGGTTGTGTTTGTAAGGTTGTGTCAGTAAGACGTACTAGCAGACCCTGCTTTTTTTGACAAAAATTGTATTCAAAAGATACAATGATTGGCTATGGATGATTACATTGTATGCATGTAGTGAATAATCTACGGTGTACGTAATTGGTGTAGCTTAAGATTAAGTTAGGCTGCCTGGTCGTAGGAGAGACGCTCACGGCCTGTGAGGAGGTGTCGTGTGTTGATGTGGGATCTTTCATTCCAGTTTGCTGCTTGTTGTCATCTTGTGGTCCGATTTGCTAGGACAGAAATGCGTTTGGAGGTTTGTGAAGGGCAATTCCGAAAAAGTATTATCGGGGGGTCCGGGAAAAACGGAATGAGGTGTATCGTAGTTTTAGTTGTAGCTGGGTGTGGAGGTTTATATCTAGCATTCATACTGAGGTCATTCATTCCTATTTACAGTCATTTACTCGCACATATGTTCTTGTGACTGGGGATGGGGTTTAAAAACTAAGCTATTTACATTCTATACAGGGTTGACGCTTTCGCTAGGAGGAAATCGTTGCTTAAGGTGGTGGATGGGGGAGATTTAGGAAGTTAGGAGGTCTTGGAGCCACCAGTATTTTTTTGTGTTGTGGTGATAGGTGTTTAGTTTGTCGATTTTTGGGATCTGTGTGTTGAAGTCGATACGGTAGGTTGTTGGTGTGGGGGTCGTATAGGACTTTTTTATTAGTTGCTGTACGGTGTAAGTGGTATATAATCGGGATGTTGTTTTGGTCGGTGATTCTACCTGTTTTGTCGAGGAAGATTAAAGCTTCTGGGAGGATGTGGCCAGATGCGAGTGTCTTTTCGTGGTATAGGTCGTGAGGGTATAAGAGCTGTTGAGGTTGCTGGTGCGGATTTTGTGGATATTTGAGAAGTAATCTCTGTTAAGTTTGGTGATCAAATGATCTATTCGGGGTATATTAGCTGCGTCGTATAGGGTTCGGTTGCTAGTGTAGTGTTTGAAATTGGATTCTTCGGTTCTATGGAGGCCGGTGCAAGCCCTCAGGCATTTACGTTCGAAGATCCTGATCTTCTCCATCGTTTGGGGGCTTAAATTGAACCATATTTGGCAGCCGTACGAAATGATGGGTCTGATTAGGAGCATATAACAGAGAATTTTTATTTTCGGGTTGAGGTAGCGCGAATAGAATAGTCTGGAGTTGGTCAGGAACGCTTTTGAGGCTTTTTCCAATTGTAACTTGATGTGAGCGTTGAAAAGTAGGCGATCGTCGAGGTGGATTCCAAGGTATTTGACTATTTTTTTATGGGGGATTTGGGTGTTAGTGTGGTTTAGCTGGAAGGATTTGTAGGAGTTTATGAAGCTTTTGCTCTGGTGTTTTATGACGTTACGGAAGAGTATGGTTTTGGATTTTTTCGGGTTGATTTTTAATTTCCAAGTTAGGTAGTAGTCGCTTATTTTATTGAAAAGTTGCGATTTTTTTTGGAGTTTGGGAATGTTTTTGCCTTTGAGATACTATATACTATTAGGTCGTCCACGAAGTGGGGCTTCTGGGATGTTGAAGAGTTTGGGGATGTCGGCGTTAAAGAACTTGAAGAGATCTGGGGAGGTGACTGTGCCTTGTTGGAAGCCGCCTGTCAGATGGTGGATTACGTTGCAGTCGGATTTGTTAATGGAGGTGAAGAAACTTTTGCCTAGGGTCATATCTACTACTCGTTTTAGGAGGTGGGGCGGGCAACCCTCTTTGGAGAGCTTGTAGTACAGGCCTTTTAACCAGACTGTGTCGAAGGCTTTTTCCAGGTCGATGAGGCAGGCTGCTATGGATTCTTTGTTGTGAAGGGTTGTATGTCTGAAGTGAGCGTGTGGATTGCGTGAATAGTGCTGAGTTTATGTCGGAATCCGAATTGGGTGTCAGGTATTAGGTTGTTGTCGTCGTAGAATTTTTCGAGTGCTTTTTTTATTAGAATTTCAAATATTTTGGAGATGTTTGGGAGGAGGCTGATCGGTCTGTAGCTGGATGGGTCTGTTGTATATATCTGTTGAAGTATCTGTTGTTTAAGCAGTTGGTAAAAAGGGTGTTATAGCAGAAAATGATTTTATTGGGTAAATTCTTTAGGATGATGTTTGGGATTTTGTCGGGCCCAGAGGATTTTTTATTATTAAGTTTTTTGAATAGTTGCGAAGTGCGGTGGTGTGATGTGAAGAAGGTGGGGTCGGCGGCGAAAATCGGGTTGCTGGCGAGCTTTGAGTCGCAGAAAAGGGTGATGGAGTTATTTGTTCGTTTGTCTGAGTCGATGTCGGTCATGAGTTTTTTGTGGTGTTTATCAATTAATTCAGTTAGTCTCGGGTTTCCTAGCGTTGAGTTCTGGGAGTTTGTTGCGGCAAAGTGAGCTCCTAGAACGTTCAGTTTGTCGGAGTCTTTGGCGATTATAAAGTTACTGTTTCGGATAGCTCGTTAGATCTTAATTTAAACACGTAACGGATTAGGAATTTTTATAAATTAGGCACAGTCCACGTATAGCACGAATCACATGTATTTAACGTTACCGCACAAGAACAATAATGTACAATAAAGCAATAAGAACAATAAAGCACAAGTAACGAATAAAATATAATTTCTCTCCGCACGCCTTTTAGCTCTTATTTAAGTAGAAATGGTTAAACGGTTGTATGTCGTTTAACTCTTGTAAATTATCGCAAATCTCGCTTGAAAACCTCTTATCTCTCTCTTAATATTTGTAAAACCGACAAATTGTATCCTCGCGCAGCGGTATGTATACCGCTGCGCGGGGCAAGGAACATGAGGAGATAAGTGGGGAAGAAAGCTCGCGCTTGTCGCCACGGAACAGCGCTAGGCGCGAAGCGTACGAGCGCCCTCCCCACAAGCGAATCCAGAACAGTTACCGTCGGAGTGATACTTTATTACTTTATTATTACTTTATTATTATTACTTTTCGGAGTGATCCCGTAGGGATCCTGGCTTTATCTAAGAGGTTAATTGGCGGGATTTTGAGGTTTGGGATGGAGAGGTTCTCGTTTTTTATGAAAATTGAGTTTAACTTTGGGAACATTTTGTGGGAGTTAAGGGGGATAATTTTTATTTTGTTTTCTCAGTGCGTATTGATGGATTTTTGGAATTCTTTTTTTATTGATGCTTTGCATTTGTTTAGTATGGAGAGTAGGAAGGTTTTGGTTTTATGCAGTTTTCTGATGCTGTGGTTAATATATGTATCTGCGGAGTTGTAATCAGGGATGGGGGGGGACGTTTCGGTCGATTGCTTGTATGGTTGTGCTGAGGATGTACTGAGGATGGTTAGGAGGTGGGAGATCGGGTGAGTGAGAGTGTGGGTGTCTGGGGGATGGTCTGATGGGGATGGGTTTCGGTTTTTGGCTGAGGGCCCTGGCGTATGACAGATCCGGTTTTCTTATTGCGGCGTCGAGGAAGGATTTAGATCTGTTTAAGAGGTTCGTTTTTGAAGTGGCCTTGCATTCTGAGATTGTTTTGAGCCTTTGCTTTAGTCCTTTGAATTAAGGGCAACCTTTGTAGGATGCTGGGTGGCCGTAGTCTCTACATCTTACACAGTAGATTCGAGAGGCTTCTACTTTCGCGTCGGAGGGTAATTTGCACTGCCCAGGGTCGTGGTTATCTGCGCATTTGACGCATCTGAATTCAAGGTTGCAGTTTTTCGATGTGAGACCTGTTTTTTGGCAGCGAGCGCACATTATAGGATCTTTCTTGATTAGTCTCTCCCACGAGATGACTTGATGTAGAAGTAGTTTGGTTTGAGTTAAGGAGTTAACGTAGCTTTCCGCTGAAATTTGAACTATGAAGAAGGGGAGATATTTTATATTTGTGGAGGCGGGTGTCGTGCTGAAGTTTGATACTTTTGTGAAATGCATGTTTTTTAAATGAAGGTTTTGTAGCGCGTCGAGGACTTCCTCGGGGTCAAAACTTGAGTCTAGTCCCTTTACGAGCATGGTTTGCGGTTTGATGGATTTGGGCGTGTAAGTGAAGAAACGTATTTTTCTGTCGCGGAGTGAGGTAATCGTGGCGATGTAGTCGGTCAAATTGTCTAATTGTATATAATGCTTGTTACTGTTTATGTGTTTTATTTTAAAAGTTTTGGTACTTAGCGAGTTCTTTAGGATCCTGTAGGTTGATTGTTGGGAGCTCTCCATGATGTTTATTACTGGAGGTTTAGAGAGGGCGTGTTTTCCGTGTCAAGGGCGTTTGGAGGGAGCCAACGTCGAGTCCTCATTTTTTTATGTTGTTGTGCAGGGCTGTTAGAGCCGCGCGTTTGCTGGTGCCCTCGCTAACGCTTAATATTAAGTTTTGGATGCCCCTTTCGTCGCATGTTCTTTGGGGGCCACGCACCGTGGTCGGGGAAATCCCCCGTGGGGAATCCGTGGTTTCGTTTGTATAGATGCCTTGGGCGGTGTGATGCAGATTGTGTAGATGATCGAACCAGAAATGCACTGGTTTCACATAAAACTTTCACTTTCACGATTGATTCACTGAGGCTAATTATGCAGTTAAGAGCTGTGGCTCCGAGCGGGGGACGCGTCCGTACGCCTCAAAGGACACAGGTAAACTCGACCAGCAGACCCTGCCTTAGACACTAGGATAGTAGGGAATTGTCGGAGGTTATATATACAGGGTGTCTCTTAACTCCTGTCCTTCGCAGAAATAGAGACACCCTGTATATTAAATTTACACCTGCAAGATTGACTATTACCGGTATACTATAATGTGATTGTATTAATGTATTGCAGTCAGTTACAGCCCCTGAGGGGAAGCGCTATATATGCACCGTTGACCCGCCTTCCGGCATTACTCTCGGTGCGTATATTTATGCGCTACAATTTTGCGCGTAGTATTTCTTTTACGCCACATTTTAAATAAGAGCTTGGTAGATTCGGTTACTCCGTCATATGTTTAAGTTCTAATATATGTGCTAAATAAGGATTCGGTTAGTCCGTTGTCAAAATTTTTTAAAAACTCTGTTAATTACACTGAATAAGAAGTTCATTTACATCGTTCTGTATTTTAAAAATTTATTTATCCTTATGTCGGTTTTTTATAAAACTTTCTCGGCCTAGTCAAATAAATAAGCCTAGTGCTACGGTAAAACATAGTAGTCATATGTGTATAAATAGATATAGTGATCATATGTGTATAATAAATATTTATAATAAGTATTGTTCGGTAGTTTGCTGGTGGACGGAACGAAGGACTGGAGATGGGTCGTCCAGGTCTCCGTTAAATAAAAGTCTTTTGGACACTGATACGGCACTTTATTTTCACCACAGAGTCTCCACGATCACGAAAGAACAAAAATACGGTGATACAAGACGCTGACGAGACGGTTGCGACAGACACGATGCAAAACACGGTACACGATACTGAATGCACGAAAACTAAAATGTAACGAATCTTAGTGAGCCGTAACGGTTGTCGGTTGCGACGGATATCAATACTCTTGGTATGCTCGGTTTTCTTTCGGTTATTGCGACGGTTGTCGAAGATCTGATTTATTACGCCGATCCGGAAGGCTCGCGGATCGGCGGGCCGTTAGGCTTGGCGACGGTGGGGCTGACAATTAGCCGAAATTAGGCTTACTGCGCCGGTGGTCTGTCGTGACAACAAGTACGACGACGGTCGACCACCGGTGCGAGTAAGAGGAGCGATGTACCGCTGTTGCCAATCCCGAACAAGTATTTATAGCTGAGTTGTATGAATAAAATTGGATTTCTATCGTCCTGATATATATATTTTACAACTGTGTTATATGAATAAAATTGGATTTCTGTATTCTTCTTCTCGTTCATAGTCTTCTTTAGCTCTCATTACATTATTTAAGTAATTCAATATTTCGCGTCTCGTTACATTATGTTTTAGTCCCGACACTATTTTCTCCTCGTTAAGGTTACCAATTTTCCTTGCTAGTTCTGTCCTTTCTTTATTCCATTCGGGACACTTGAATGTTGTATGGAAGGCGTCGTCTTTCTCCAACTTACAGAACCAGCATGTTCCGTTCCTATCTTTACCAATTCTATGTTTGTATGACCCAAACCAGCCATGTCCTGAGATTATTTGCGCCGAGTGGAAATCGATGGTCCTCGGTCCCCAGTCGATCCATTTTCCTATGTCTGGGATTAATTTATAAGTCCACCTGCCATTTTTTGATACGTTCCATTCATTCTGCCATTGTGACATCATTTTTGCTTTTTCTTCTTTCTTTATTGCATTTTTCTCGTGTTTTCCTATTGGTCCGTCACGAGTTTTTTCCTGCAGCCTCTTATGGTAATTGAAGAGCATTTGTGACATATGTTTCCACGGGGGGCATCCTGTTATTACGCATAGGGCGCCGAGAGAGACCGTTCTGTATGTTCTGCATACCCTGCCCACTGCCAACTTCTGTACGGATCTTAGCTTATCCACAATATAGTTGTACTTCGTTCCTGAGTGCCAGATGGGGGCACCGTACATTATAATGTAGCGCGCTAATACGGTATTAATATTCTAGCGCGCACTAAGCATTCAAATAACTTATTTTACTTGGGAGAGCTTTCTAATAACAACGATCCTTTAACTTGGTAAACTTCTTGAATAACACTGATATTGTAAACTGGGACTTCCTGACGCTTAAACACAAATGAGAGCGAGCGTCGGACTTTCCCGCTATTTATCATAAATAAAACATAGAACATAAAATATATAGAAGGTAAACTTAACCTAATATAATCTAGGGTTTTCTGAATCAAACTATTGGCATCGCCACAATAATGTGGCGGTGAAACGGAAGGGAAATAATATTGAACGAATGTACCGACACAGATATACTTTATTTGTAGTTTGGAATGACGCTCACGTTCTTATCGTTCGAAGGCTTCTTTAATACCAAAAACTACGCTAGGCGCTAATGACTAGATTCAAAACTTGTTACATGTAGTGGTATAAACCTATAGTACTTAAACAACTAGAACTAAAGACTAGTGTCTGAAAACTAACTATGATAACACTAAGCCTAGTTAAATCTAATTAAAACTATGTGCGCCCACCGACGGTAACAATGGTCACTACTCTGCGACCAACGTCGGTAAACACCGGTCGCCACAATAACTGCCTCAACGGTTCTATAGTATAACATACGGCTATTATATCCGCCCCCTCCGATATTTGGCATTATTCTTGTTAGCGCACCCATTATACTTATTGCCTTTTCTGAGGTTCTGGCAATATGTTCCCTATAAGTGGTGTTGCTCTGGAATTGTATACCAAGGTACCGGAGAGAGCCTCTCGCGTCATATAGTTTACTTCCTACTTGTATGCGCAGGTCCCCTTGTATCCTTCTACCTGTCAGGAGCATCATTTCCGTTTTTCCATGTGCCAGCTCCAGTCCCTCCTTCTCGAACCATTCGGTTATTTCTTTCATTGCATCATTCAAGTCACTCTGTATTCCCTGTATCGTCCTATTTGAGATTACGAGGGCTACGTCGTCCGCATATCCTATAATTTTTGTCCCTTCCGACATTTTCTTTGTGAGCAGCCCGTCGTATACTAAGTTCCATAGGGTAGGACCCAAGACTGATCCTTGTGGACCCCCCCCCCCCCCATATACGTTCCATGTGTGCCATGTCTCATCTATTTTAAACCGTATTTTCCTGTTGTGCAGGTAGTCACTTATAGTATTTATTGTGTATTTATCCAATTCGCTATTTTCAATCACCCGTAGGATGCTATGCCAGCTTAGTGTGTTAAATGCATTTTTAACATCTAACGTGACAATGAGGCAATGTAATTTCTTGCTTTTAACTGTTTCCCAGAGCTGAATTACCTTGGACATTGCATCTATAGTGCTTTTTCCCTTCGTGAAGCCGTATTGGTTATCCGAGAGCTTAATTTTGTCTTGTATTCTTCTTTTTATGACATATTCAAACATTTTACCCATGCTTGGTAGGATGGTGAGTGGGCGCCATCCGTTTGATCCGGGAGGCGTAGCCGGTTTTGGTAACAATACCAGACGTTCGATTTTCCATGCCTCGGGGAATTTCCCTTGTTTCCAGCATATATTTATGAGCTCGGTAAGGTGTTCGATGGCATACTTGCTCAGCCATTTTATTATTTCGGCTGGTATGCCATCTGGGCCCACTGCTTTATTGAGTTTTAATGCGTTAGTTGCCTCTTCTACTTCTTTTGTAGAGATCCTATCATTTATATTTGTCCCCGTGTTGTTGTTTCCTCTACCGTTTGTGTCCTCCTCTGTATTCGAATTAGGTGCTTCTTTGACTGTAAATAGTTTTTCTATAATTTCTCGGGCTTCATTTAGATCCAGTTTATATGGGGGTGGGTGTCCTTTTAATATTGCCATCACCGTCTTGTACGGTTTGCCTCAGACGTCTAGGTCGACTTTGTCCACAAGTTTTTTCCAGGCAGTCCCCTTGGCTCTCCTGATGGCTTTATTCAACATGCATTTGGCGTGCTTATATTCCAACGACCTTCGATACCTGGCAAGCTGTTTTATGATCGGGTTTTCTTGACTCGGGGTACGTGTCGATCAGATGACGAAAACAGGAGTCATTCGTGACCCGGATTCGCTTTTTCCCGAAACCATCCTGGAAAAACCCAGGAAAGGATCCGCTCGCAGAAATAAAGGAACGTGCGCGGATAAAGCGGTTTATTATTTTCGGTACCTGGCAACTAGTTTCATCTTTTCCACTATAAAAATGTTCATTATTTATAAATTACACTGTTCAACGCGGGTCTGATTTTGTAACCTTCAATATGCGTTTCTTATAGACTTTAATGTGCTGAATGCGAATCTGCAATCCGTTTTTCTCCAGGACGTACCATTTTTGAAAAAATCAATTTTTAAAAAAATCGAGAATTTTCAACTTTGGAAGTGTTTTGTACTTTTGCGGTAATAGTTATTCAGTTGCGCTTAGTGCTAAATGATTCTTTGAAGTTTCACGAATAAAATGGTATATGTTGTTATTAGACTATAAACATTTAAATGTGTTTAAATAATGATCAAAGTGAAAGGGACACCGAAAATACACCTATTTTGGCTGATATATTTCAGTATATTTCAAAAACTAAGGGTCCAGGCGAAAATCTAACTATGCCACGCGATAGAGCAGACCATTCTGCAAAGGAAAGCATCAACGGAAGTTACAAAATCATTTTTGTATTCAATATACAAGCGAAATCGTTTGGTAAAACACGCGCCGGCAACAGTGACACTCAGCAGAAGTACTGCGCGTTTAGTGATTCCGCTACGCTGAGCGATGAGCCGCCGTCATAGAGCACCACTGTCGGTGCCACGTGTTTTGCCAAACATTTTCGTTTTGATATTGAAAACGAAAATGATTTTGTAATTTCCGTTGATGCTTTCCTTTGCAGAAAAGTCTGCTCTATCGCGTGGCATAGTCAGATTTTCTTCTGGACCCTTAGTTTTTGAAATATACTGAAATATATCAGCCAAAATGGGTGTATTTTCGGTGTCCCTTTCACTTTGATCATTATTTAAACACGTTTAAATGTTTATAGTCTAATAACAACATATACCATTTTATTCGTGAAACTTCAAAGAATCATTTGGCACCAAGCGTAACTGAATAACTATTACCGAAAAAGTACGAAACACTTCCAAAGTTGTAAAGTCTCGATTTTTTTCAAAATTGATTTTTTCAAAAATGGTACGTCCTGGAGAAAAACGGATTGCAGATTCGTATTCAGCACATTAAAGTCTATAAGAAACGCATATTGAAGGTTACAAAATCAGACCCGTGTTGAACAGTGTAATAGATGCTCTGGTTAGAGCACAGCGCAAGCGGGGGAGTTGGCACGCTCGGTTGTGCACTCGCACTTGAGTGTGCCATAAAAAACGGTTCGCGCTACCTGCTCGACGCTGACTGGTTGGGGTATGTGCCCAAAAATTATAATTTGTATAAAAGGGGCTGCATTTTCAACAAGTTACCGATGATTCTAAGTGGAGACTTGAACGTCAATTTTTCACGAGAAGATGCTGGTCCACTTATTGACTTTTTCCAAAAGTATGTGAATCTAACTATGAATAATAATCCCCTGACACCATAGATGCTGTATTTACACGATACCTCAACGACGTTAGTACGAAACTATTTGTATCATATTTTAGTTATCATAAGCCACTGATAACTTATGTGCCGATTCAGTCACCACCTGAACAAGCTATGATAGTGGACATAATTTCAAAATGTTGTTAATTTCTTTTCTTATGCCACTCAAATCCTTTTATTCTTTTATTTCAATAAATCTTTTTCGTGCAAATTAAAAAACATTTTAATCACGTCAATGAAGTATAACTTCTAACGCGCGTACATAAGTACACGCACCATTTTTTTTCTAATTAGTTCCATTTCTTTTCCAGCAACCATCCTGTGCTTACAAAAATATTAATAATAATAAGATTCATGGCGGCAAAACAAGATAGAAGGTTGCCGTACAGAAAATGCTGTTACGTCAACTGTAACGCATACAGCAGGAGAAACCCAGAAGGCCGCACTTTTCACGCCGTACCGAAAAAGGACGAGCAGCGACGCCGGATATGGCTTTCGAATTCCGGGATGCCCAACTGGGAGGAGAAACTAGAAGTAACGAAGGAGTTGTACGTGTGCAGTGCACACTTCGACGAGACTCAGGTCAACCCTTCCGGACGTTTCAACAGAGATGCCGTCCCTCGCATGCATCGGGGGACTGAAGCCGCGGACGAGCACGTATGGTAGATGAAGACACAAGCGATGAAACTGCGCATTCGGTTTCTAATTACATGAACAGAATAGCGCAATTAGAAGCCGAATTGCGGAAAGAACGAAAAAAAAGCAAAAACCTACGCGCGCAACTGGAGGCGTATAAAGAAGCAGTGAAGGGTGTCATGACATTGCTTACCCTTCGACTTAACGACCTTATAAATGGAATTCGTGAAAGTGTTGAAGGTTTTTTGAATTTACTCTTGGATTATTAAGAATATGTTATATAGAATGTAAATGGAACGTTATATGTATCTAATTTGCAGGTCTTTTGACGTAGCAGCCATTGAAGTAATGGGCATCGTATCACCCTATACGATACAGTCTATCATCACTAATATATTATGAATATGTTTGATGCGGGCAGAATTAAATTATATGAGAATTATTACAAATCTGTTTATTTCCATACAATTCCATACAATTCATTTTATGATTTCTAAATTGGCTTTGTATAGTATTAAAAATATTTGGTGCAATTGTCAAATAGGTAAAAATTTCATTTCTATCCTACACGATCGCAAGAAGCCTAAAACAAATTCCGGCATACAATATACATATAATTCTACAGCAATAAGGGGATTCCTGAAATCGATTGTCCTTGGAGTTAATCAAATTATAAATTAAATTCTTGAAAGTGGCGTGGCTGGACTTATAGATATAAACGGTACTCCAGGTTTTTTGAATTTTCGTACCATCGCACAGTGGTCCCAAAGCCCGAAAACGTGGTCAAAACACCAAAAATGAATTTTTTCGTATGGTAATTTTAACCGTTGCTTAGGGTACTTTATTGATGTCCCTATGGTGGGGTGCAAGTCAAAAACGTCTCATTTTTATACCTGACAAGCAGTTGCAATGCAAACATTAGTTTATTTAGTGAAGCATTTGTCGTGAAGATGAGCGTAAGTGTACACCGTTCACTGTAAAGCGTATAACTTGTTTTAGCATAAAGTAATTTAAATTCTGTAAAATGGATGTTGTTTGTGGAAGTAAGTAAAATGTTTAATAGTAGTTGTATTTTAAAAATTGATAACCATTAAGTGTGTAAATGAGCAAGTGTATTGTACAAAATAAGGTATAAAATGTGATGAGTAAACTGTTTTCATGTAGGCAAAAAGTTGTATATCCCGCAATATCAGGCGAAAATTTTTTTTAAGGCATTTAGTTTATACTTTTATCTTGCAATGTGAGCAAAAATTAGCTGCAGATACGTTCTGTTCCGACGTAAAACCGGCTGATATATTTTTCATATATCTTGGTAATTATACCATATTTTGGTTTTTTGTTCAATTTCATTAGAAAGCTTCAGAGAAACATGCATTTCTCAAAAAGTTGCGGTAGAATAAGTTTATCGTCCGAAATCACTAGTAAACTCTGATGTCCCCTCACAGGCGACATCCGAGTGATATGCTAGACTTACGATGTCCCCTGAGAGGGGACAACCGAGTGCAAAGGGTTAAGAATAATGTGGAATAATTCGTTAATCATGAATAACAAATAAACTAATAAGTCGTTTAATAACAGTGTTCGATACGTTTATTCATTATCCGAAAGGAATAAACTGTTTTATTACTTATGAAAAAATATTTGTTTTAACAGCACGTTTTCCGGTGGATAAATTATGTTTCCAGAAAACCGATTTGCACAACTAATGTTAGAAAAAGCTAGTTAAAGCGACCCATTTGTCCACGAATTAACCTGGTTAACATTGTGCGAATCCTGACTAACAATAAGCAACGCACAACAGCTGATGTTACGGCTGGGTGAATATCCTTACACGATCACTTCAGTTCACGATAACTTGACTTGACGGTCACTTTCACTTGCCATTACTTTCGCTTAATTTCACTTAACATTGTGCGAATTCACGATAACTTCACTTGAAGATCATTTCACTTCACGGTCACTTGCACTTGCCACTGTGAAATGTGGGGGTATTTAAAAAAAATTTATTGTTCCTACGTTTAAACATTTCGTAATATTCTGCGTTTGTACGATTCACATTTCTCGTTCGGTTGGCAGATTGACTCTACCAGCTTAAGGGGGCCGACTCCAGGCGCCATGACGTGTGTGCGTGCACTCACACAAACAAAGGAAAGCATGCACGTATACGCCATGCGCGACAGAGAGACCCGATTTCGAATTTGACTATCCCCGTCTCAACAATTGCATTAATGAAACTTTCGCGGATATACCACACACGGGTAGACTTCACCACAGTCGGGGATTTACGTTTGAACGCCAATAAACACCATGCGTTCAGATGAATGGTATTTCTTGAACTGGCAAGCTAGAGACAGACACCGATGTAGGCAACAAGATGGCTGCAGGCATCTTGACACATTTCCCAATTAGCAAATATTGAACGATTTAATGGTTTATTCACTGATAACACGAAATCCCCTACTTCCTTGAACTAGCACAAGATCACAGAAATTCGATTTTTCACAATTTATCACTTCTGGAAGGCGGAAAAAGTAAAATACGATTTGCACGCATCCGACGTAAGAATAGTTCACTGATTCTCCGTCGGTGGCGTTTATGGTACATTGTAGTGAATTTGGCCAAGTTACCGTCAGTGTCGATAAAAATACGAATCAGTCGGTAAATGTAAGTTATAATTTCACACCACGAACGGCGATTCATACGTGAATACGTGATGCGTGCACACAGACACCAGTAAGGCATAGTTGCCGGCACGTATCAAACCTCTGTCACGCTGTTGTCACATCTGTTACAATTATAACATAAGCATCAGCAAAATGAATCGGCTCGAGCCGAGATGTTGATTCGAGTCGCTGCAAACTTTTTTGTAGGTTCGAGTCCCCTTGGGGTATATTTTTTTACATTCATTTTTTTTTCATTGCTAAGTATATGACAATGATCAATATTTGTTTACAAATGTTTTAAAAATATTTGTTAAATACTTTAATTTAATATACGTAAATATGAAGTTGAAGCGATTTTTTCTACCGTTTTCTTCCCAAGTATCTTGCCAATTATGGAACTGTTTGATATTTCTAACATTTGGACGCGTATACACGTCAAAGCTCAAAATGATCAACTCAAAATTTCAATCATTTGGTGGTATGTTTCATTTATATTACCAATAAGGCTGCTATGTTAATATATATGAAATATATTAACTATATTATACAACAATAATATAATTGTAATATAATTAAAATATATGTAAGATTTTCGAAGGCGCTTGAATTGGTATTCAAATGATTATGTCGGCGTGTAGGTGTTAAAAAGTTGTTTTGTTTAGCTCTCGTGACCGTAGTCTGTACAACAATACAATGTCACCGTGGTCCTTTTCGATCATTTTATGCTTCTCTCTAAGCAACAGAAAGCTATGATAGACAAAGATAGAGCTATGTACGTCAGATGTACCTATGACGTGACAGCAAGACGGGAATCGGTGTGACACCGCAACTATGACGCATGTGAGGGCCGTCATTTGTTTGTAAGATGAACCGCGTGGCCCGCGGCCCGCCAGTAGGCTGTGCCTGACCTATGTCAAGCAGCAATAGGGGCCCTTCTCTCATAAGTTCCAAAAATTATTTTTTTACACATATTAATATTTTTTTATCAATCTGCACTTGACTCTTGTATCTTCTCTTCATTTGCACTATTCTCTTTTATGTTCGGCAAAAATCAAAATCTCAACTTGAGTCGAATCTATCGAAGTTTTCCTGAAAAGCAAAACTGTAATAGATATGACAATATCAACTATGTCTCCGTATTTTTCGTTTGTCATTCTATAATACATTCTACACAATGACCGAAGCAATGGGAAAAAGCGAATGAAATGAATTAACGATTATCAATATGTATATGCATATTCAGTACTCGCATAAAATCTCTATAAATAAATATTTTCCTTTATTTCTGATGGTATAATTGCTTTCGCAACAATAATTATTTGTAAAAAAGAAATGATTGTGTCATCTAAAAGGAAGGCGAAATAGTAGTAAAACATCACACGAGTTTTCCTGCACTTCATCTACGACTGTTCAATCTAATTGTAAAATGCCTGAAAATGCTTCATACATTATACTTCAATGTTAGAAATATTAAACGGTACCGTAATTGACAAGATATGTACATGGCAAGAGAAACGGTAGCGCAAAAAGCGCTATAAGTTCAGATTTAGGTATATTAAATTAAAATATTTAACAAATGTTTTTAAAATATTATAGTTGGGAATTAGAAAAAAATTAATGTAAAAAAATTATAGCCGAGGGGGATCGAACCTACAAAAAAGTTTCCAGCCGTTCAGCAGCTATGTCTATGTCCGGCAGGAATGAAAATCTTGGCTCGAGCCGATTCATTTAGCTGATGGCCACGATTGTAACAGATGTGGCAATAGTGCGACAGAACTCTCAAATAATGTGATTTGGCAACTATGGCCTCCCACTCTCCTTTTATAATTCTGCCTAATGATGTTAGATGTCACATCGTGAGTTTATAATTCTGTATAATGAGTTTAGATGTCACCCCGTAAAATGTCGAAGCTGACGATTTTTCTGTTTTCACTAACGCCCGTTCTGTCTAATGGCGCTTAGATCGATTCGGAGTTGGCCCCAAAAGAGTCGGCCCCCTTAAACATTCGCCTCGCTTCCACACACACACGCACATGTTCTTTAATGTGGATAACATTGTAGTGCCAACGCTCACGCTGCGACGCAGAACAACATAAGGGCCGATGCTGCCCTCTGTGATCGGTGTTCGCCGCCGATTTCCAATAAAATTGGAGACAGTGTGCCTGCGTGTGCGTGTGCGTGTGGAAGCAAGTGGGAGTGCTTGCCAAATGCAACAGTTGCGACGACCACCGAGACGGGCGAATCGGATGGATAGTGAATAAATCTTGATTCGGGCGTGTGATCAACTTTTCATTGCGCAGTACTGAATTCATTCGTCACAGAGTGACCGATATGGATACACGTTCATTACTAATACCTAAAAACAATTACCACATTTTCGACGACGAAGAGGCGTTCCTCGAAACGTGGGGTCGGAAAACGATTCGGGTGCGAAGGATCGTGGCTCGACGTTATCTGCCTGATAATCCAAACAAGGGAACAATCGGCGGCCGGATACTTACACAAGTCGAAAAGTCTTAAACACGTATCGCTACAATATTATAACACACATTTCTTTTCCGTTCTATTGGAAAAATATCCCCTCCCTAACAAACGTCCATCTAGGACCCAAGAAATGCTCAAGCTGGCAGAGTCATTCTGCTATTCGTAGGAGTAACATGGATCGTACAAACGGAGAATATTACGAAACGTTTTTTGCATTCGCCCAGTGCGATGGCAATGCCCGCGCTGGCTGTTCGGCATCGCGAGTTACATCCCGGCGAACGAACACCTAGTGCAAAAGCTTTCCCTGCAATGGCGAACCGACTTTATTCAACTGGGTCATTTCATGTCGATCGATCAGAAACGGGCCGATTGCATCGAATTCTGACAGAACGGTTGGATGCAGTACTGGAAGAGTTCGACCCGGATGGCACGCAGAGTGTGCGAGAAGTCAGCAGGCGGTTGGGGTATGTTTAAATTTACAAATACATAAACATTTAATAATAAAAATTGAATTCTTATAGTGGTGTACTTTTCTGCTTCATTTTAGTGTCGGCCGGACAACAGTGCAGGGGCTCTTGCGGGATGAAGGTATGCACCCGTACAAGTATGTGCAGACTCATACATTGCACTCCCGAGATTACTCCCAACGGATAGATTATTCAAGGTGGCTGTTGGGGGAAATCGCGCGGAACCCGGCGTTCTGCAGATACGTTTTGTGGACCAATGAAGCCCATTTTAACCGGGGGGGATGCTCCAATGTCCACAATTCGCACGTGTGCAGCGATGGGAATCCGTTTGCGATTCACTCACGCGCGGCACAGGAACGCTGGTCAATAAATGTATGGGTCGGCATTTGCGATGAATTTATTGTTAGGCCATACATTCTACCGGATAGTTTGGATGGGCCAACATATAACAATTTTCTAGAGCATGTTCTTCCGGGTCTCTTGGAAGAAATTGTGGTATTGGTGGATTTTAGGATATGTATATTAGCGGATAGGGACAGGTTTGTTGGCGCCTTTGGTTTAAAGTAGGGTCTCGAGGTTTGTCGAGGCAGTTATAAGATAAGCATGGTGTGAATGAAGAGTGTTAGTAGAAACGTCGAACGTGGATCGAGTGAATGTTTAACTCGAGGAGAGAGTGAATGGTTTCGAGGAATGCACGTGGAGTGTTTGGTGCATGGTGACCCGTGGTCGAACTGCGACACGTGGCAAGGGTGTGTGTGTCGGTGTGAGTCCTAAATGAGTGAGAGCAAATGAGAGATAGAATGTAAGGGAAACTGTGAGTGAAAGAATATATGGAGTGGCTGATGCGTGCGCGAAGGAGAATAGTTGGGGAGGTGAAAGAGAACAGAATAGTTGGGGAGGTGAAAGAGAGCAGAATAGTTAGGGAAGTGAAAGAGAGTAGAATAGTTTGGAATGTGAAAGAGAATAGAAGTGCTTGCGAAGCCGAAGAGATTATTGTTTAGAGAGTGTCGTGCGACGATATTTTATATTAATAAAATAGTTAGAAGTAGAAGGACATAGAAGTCTCATTACCCTGATCTGCGTTTTGCTTTTATTGGTAAAGAAGTTTACTAAAAATAACTTCTACAAAATTTCTTTAGAAATTCGGAGGAATATGTATCTCCAGCATGATGGTGCTCCCGCCCATTATGCCGCAAATATACGGGCATACCTAGATGAAGCCTTTAGCGACAGGTGGATTAGCCGCTGCGGTCCTATGCCGTGGCCTCCGTGGTGTCCGCGGAGTCACTATTATTTTGCAGTAACTTTAATAATCTGGATTTACGCATTTTGCTTTTTTCGTAATTTTTTCAGACCACAGTGTACCGTCAACCAATTGATACGAGGGAGGAGGTGGTGGCGCGAATACATGGCGCTGTTGCCATGATAACTCACGATACGCTACGAGGAGTGCAATATCAAGTACGGTTGCGCGCAGAGGCGTGTATTCAGGTTCGCAAGAATGTATTGTAAGAATGATATTGTACATCGATGCGGAATTTAATAAAGGACATTACAGGTTGAAGGGGGCCACGTCGAGCCAATAGTGAACAGCTTCATCAGCCTGAACTAGCACCACCGCCACCACAATCGGCCCCTTTTGGGGCAACAATCGGCACGTTTCGGAGCCACCTTTTTTAAATATTTGATCGTAGCAAGAATAAATTTTTGTTAATTATACCCAAATTTCACAATGGCAAGTGAAAGTGACCGTCAAGTCAAGTTATCGTGAACTGAAGTGATCGTGTAAGGATATTCACCCAGCCGTAACATCAGCTGTTGTGCGTTGCTTATTGTTAGTCAGGATTCGCACAATGTTAACCAGGTTAATTCGTGAACGAATAAGTAAGTTTAACTAGCTTTTTCTAACATTAGTAGTGCAAATCGTTTTTCTGGAAACATAATTCATCCACCTGAAAACGTGCTATTAAGAAAAATATTTTTTTCATAAGTTATAAAACAGTTTATTCCTTTCGGATAATAAATAAACGTATCGAACACTGTTATTAAACGACTTATTAGTTTATTTGTTATTCATGAATAACGAGTTATTCCACATTATTCTTAATTAAGACGATGTAACATTTGCCGCACGTTTCCGTCGGTACCATCGATGCCCCTGTAACGCCCAGATAACGCATAGAAACATAAACACCCTAGGTCATCACCCCAACTCTGGTACTTGAGAAATCCCTCCTCCACTAAGCTCAAACCAAAAACTGTACTATAAAAGATCCCTGAAATAAAGAACGACGTTCAGTCTTTTTCACAAGGTTAAACTTGAAAGTTCATTTTATTTGTACCTACTACGTAGCTCTGCGGAGACTCGTAACTGTATTATATTTTATTATTATAATTTTAATATTATTATATTATTGAGAAATACCTATAAGTTAAGCGGAACTTACCATTTGTCGTAAGTCTCCGAACCACTCTGGTATTTCTTATTTTAATTCGTGAAAGTTTTCATTAACGGTGAGAGTGTTAGATTAGAATCTGTGCGACTCTATTTCTTTTATCTCATTTGTTAAAATAAACACCCTGTGAATACTTTCCACGTGACACCCCCATCACGACAGCTGAGAGGTTCGTGCCTGAGCGGGCGCTCTCATTGGCCAGTGTTTTTCGTTAATAACTCAAAAACGAAGCTGTAAATCACATTTTGGTCAAGTAAAAAGTTGTTTAGAATCACCCCAGCTACCCCCCATTTCCCGATGTTCCCTGAGTTGGAGGCCACCCTGTATACATAGTCCGAAAATGCGCGGGAACGCACTGGAACTTTCCATATAAGTAAATTTAGAAGTCGTCGTCGGGCCACGCCCCACAGTGGTCGGAATTGAATTGAGTGACATTTTTGTATAACTTTTGAACCAGTGGAGATATTTGCATGAAACTTGAACTGAGTAATGTACTAATGTTATTTTACAGGCAGGTTAAAAAAGTACAACAATAATTATATATTTTAACCATAAAAACATTAACAAATAGAAATGTTGTTCGGATATATTTTATTATTATTCAATAATTAATTCTGCTGCTTCTGCATCTAATTTGTTACGTATGAAGAATACTTTCTATACGTCGCTCTCAACGCGTTTTCGAGCTCGCATTTGTGAAGGGAAAACGCCCTAAAATTCTTCCGTTTAATGTAAACAAATAAAGGGGACCTTAGTACAAGCACGGTCAGCTGCATCATGACCCAAGACGGGCGTGGCCCGACGACGACTCCTATATTTCCTTATATGGAAAGTTCCAGTGCGCTCCCGCGCATTTTGGGACTATATAAACCCTTTGGTTTCTACCCTCGAGGGTTCAGAGTAACATAGTCACGCGTAGAGTCACGTCGTGTCACGCTTGTATAGAATCAGTTATATCCAGTGAGATTGGGCTTAGCGCACCTCTCGAATCACAGATTAACCCGTTAGAATCCGCTTGTCCGGTTGAAGTTCTTTCGGCATATTCTAATAGCGGCTCTCAGTCCCCGCATCGCCAGTGCGTCAACACCGTGCAAATACTTAGGTAACTTACACACTTTATATATTAATTCATCGCGACAGTAACATTTGTATTTATACTGAAAACTCAGAATACAACTTTATACGTTCACTTATAAATCGAGTAGATTCGTTAAACCTATCTTTACCCCGCAATCCTTGCATATTGGTAACAACGTTCCCACCGATACAACTTTACCGCTCGAGTTGTATCAAATAATAATTTAGAGTTACGAGGCAACTAACATTTCCCGCGACTACCTGATCTCACATCAGGTTCGTTCGCACATCTTTATCCAAACAAACAATCTACATATTCCAACCTAGTGGCTCCCCGATTTCGCATCGGGTTCGTCCACGAAACCTAACCCTTCCTACGGCTCCCTGGTTTCGCACCAGGTTCGTCCGTGTCCTACGGCTCCCCGATTTCGCATCGGGTTCGTCCGTACGTCTACCAACCTCCGAACAGCTCCCTGGTCAAGCGCCAGGTTCGTCTGTGAATAAACCAACCTCCTAGCAGCTCCCCGATTTCGCATCGGGTTCGTCTGTGAACTTCTTCCTAGTGGCTCCCCGATTTCGCATCGGGTTCGTCCACGACGTTTCACCCTCCTGCGGCTCCCCGATTTCGCATCGGGTTCGTCCGCGCTTGTTCCCCCTCCTAGAGGCTCCCCGGTTTCGCACCGGGTTCGTCCTCGCTCTCAATAATCCTAGCGGCTCCCTGATTTCGCATCAGGTTCGTCCGCGCACCTTAACTAACAAATTGATAACCATATTCCTGGGTAATATACCCCTCGCCGGCCTCTCGTGCTGCCACACAGCCCGGCTCGTAACAAATTTATGATTTTTTTTATTACAACATTTGTTACGTGTTGAAGCTACGTACGAATCAGATGTTAACAGAAGTCTGTGGAATAAGTCGTGGTTAGTGGTTGATCTCGTCATTTTTCGTGTATTCTTATTTCTGAATTTTTTGAAATCTTTATGCCTGCTTTCTAGCGCTTCATCTGATAACTGCCCAATTGGCAGTAAAGCGTATTTTACAATTTGGGCTCCATGATGTAATACTTTATGTACGGATGATGGCATGTAATACCAGCGTAACAAAGTGCTTCGCTGTATCTCTTGTGTATCTTTCAAATTTTTCGATATCTATACGGTACGGGGATGAAATTACCTGTAACATTATATAAAGTTTTGTTAGGTAATCTTACATTAATTCCTGCTTCCTAAAATATATCTGAAATTATAATCGTATAATTACCTGTAGTATAGTGTGAAATTTTTTAATTAAGGTGAAATCGATCCCAGTTATTTCGACAGGAACTTCTGCGTTTATAAAAAATTTGCGTGCCGTATTGCCGTCATTTGACGAACCCCATCCTTGCTTCACATAATTTACATATAAACCTAACTTTTCTTTAAATTGTTTTTGAATTTCTTCTTTTTTTTCGCTCCTCATTTTCTTCGTTTCTGGTGTGTCTACGATCCATTTCTTGAATTGCAAGTTATATGCAATATGCAATAGGCACTCGAAGCATCTTATCCATGCATGTAGCGAAGAAATACCAAATTTATAATTTGTGGTATTTGGAGATTTTTTTTTTTTTTTTTGGTACTTAAAGTCGCATCGACTGCATGGTCATTACCGACTACGGTGGGGCTATGGAACTGTGAACTATGGAGAGACATGAGTTTAAAACCTATACCTGTATTGGACCTACATTTTTAGGTGGAATCCGAACCACCAGAAATCACGGTGTGTAAAGCACATGTAACATGTACAGAGGTGCCGGCTGGAATCGGCAGCGGCAGGACTCGAACCGGAGACCGTTCGATTACGAGTCCAGCCGCTAACCGACCGAGCCACCGTGGCTTCTTGGAGATTTTGAATATGCTAATTCTAAATTATTCATTTCAGTAGGTTTGGCTTGGCAAATATAGCATCGTATTGCAGAGGAAGTATTCGTAATGGAATTAGATACTTTATTATCTACCATAGTTAGCGTCATTATATAATCTATTGCAATGTTGTTGGTATTAAAAGTTTTTAAATTCTGTATTTCATTATTAATGGTGCTTATTGCTTCATTTATAATTTCCTTGTTTTCTGATGTGTTTGTGACAGTTTGCAATATGCGCGAAACAGTGTGATTGAGTAAACTTTGTAAGTTTACTTTAGCGTGGGATTCGGTTATTTCTATTGCATTTTTTGATGGATAACATTTTTTTTTTTCTTTTAACAATGTGTCAGATGACGGCCATTGATTGGTGTTACGCTTTATTGCCTCATTTCTAATTGTGATGTATTGGAATTTGGAAAGAGCGGCCATAATGAACATGTTTAGTGCTTTTTGTGGTGTAAATTGTTTCCTTCTTGGCAGGCACCTTTTCTTAAGGATAGTTTCAATGCTATCATATTCATTGTTTTCTAAGTGATGCAACAAGCGAGCTTTTGAATGCATATCGTGTCTCCGAAAACTCATTTTCGTAGCGTTAATTAGTTCCGTTAATGAACCATTTTTGACCAGAGATTGTGTTCTGCGTATTCTTTCTCGAATACTACATTCGGTAAATGATTTTCTACCCTTGTATATAGTGTAGGAACTGGAGAAAAATGAAGGGGAATCATCGGGAATCGAACCCGAGACTTTCTGGTGGTAGGCACTGATCAGTCCATCTACGCCACGGCCAGTTCCTGGGCAACGTAGTTCTTAAGTTCCTCTTATGTTCTTTGATGGAGGCGCCCGCGATCCCACAATAGTGACACTTGATGGCTGTTGCGGTCTTATTGCATCTATTGAGGACCTACTGCTTCATGGAATATTCAATGCTATTCCATTTGAATAAATGAAATTTTATTCAACCCACGCATTATTAGTTCCAAGGAATTTGCTGCCTGTATATTTGGACTTGGTCCATTTTTGTTGTAGTTTGAAAGCAAATTTTTTTAAAGAAATTTTAAGCGCTTGTACATTTTCTGGAGAGACCTGTATATGTTGACATACTTTTTCGTA
This sequence comes from Nomada ferruginata, assembly GCA_963583965.1. NCBI lineage: Eukaryota > Metazoa > Arthropoda > Insecta > Hymenoptera > Apidae > Nomada > Nomada ferruginata. Next base: position 6,853,072 of record OY757222.1, read on the forward strand.
CAGAAATATGTAGTCATTCATATCTCTCTTGTCGTTTGTTAATATAGAATATAAGTCTTTATTTTTACGGAAATCTGCAATTTTTTCTAAAAAAGTAAAAAAAGAACTCACATAATTAACCTTGAAGCGCTTTTGTACTTACCAACGAGGAGTAAAATAAGCTCAGACCAAAATATAATATAACACAAAAAACTATGAAAAACACACAAAACAAAGTAGGAACTACTAATATATGTATTCTCTCACATCGACTGGAAGTAAAGGACTAATTGCCAATGAGCATGTTTTTGAAGACGTAGGCACATTTTTTTCAAAGGTGGGGGTGTGTCCTTGATTGTTGGGGATGACTTGCCAATGTACTGGAATTTCCGCAAGGATCCTAGAGCTTGACCTGGTTCTAATTTCTAACAGTTTTATTGCGCCAGCAATAAAACCTTTTTATGATGGCGGCTATTTATTTCAGGTGTTGGTCCCGCGGAATCACCAACTTTGTTTTTACCCTCTTTCTAAATCGTTCGTCATGTTCTCCTTCTTGCCTTTCTATCATTTATCATTTGTTGTAGTAACAATTTCGTAGATAAACTCCATCAAGTGAAATACTGACCTTTACCTCTTTTACTTCCATAATCTTTACTTTGCCGCAGAATTCGTTTTTGAGTTGCTAACGAAAAACACTGGCCCATCAGAGCGCCCGTAGAGCGCGCGCTCAAGCACGCGACTCTCAGGCAGGCCGTACACCAAAGATATATCAAACACGCAACACGCGTGTATGCGCGTAAATGTCTCAACTTGCTAAACCGCGCAAACCAGTGCAACAAATGTTGAAGCATTCACTAGACCCCTGCGTAAAATCTCCTACAAACTGAAAATGTCTTCTCAACCGCGCGACAAATACTGCGGCAAGGCACGCACAAAATATCGCACGCAGTTGATGTCGCGCAACATGTGCAGCATGCATGTCTAGGCTACACAGGGAACAGGGGCATTTTAATTGGTTCTATGCGGTATAAGTATAAGCGCGGTATTTACCTTACGTCGTATGTTGCGTGTTGCGTGTTTGATGTATCTTTGGTGTACGGCCTGCCTCAATCGCGCTCGGTCGTGATCGTGAACCATCGCGTTTCTTCACGACTACAACCGAGCGCGGTTGAGAGCCACGCTCACGATCTACCTAACCCAAACCTTTGATTTATTTGCGCGTGGGCAGGCACGAACGTTCTCTGTTTAATCGCGCGCGGGAGCCGAGGATAGAGGTTTCGACTCCTACACCTACTCCTTCTCCCTCCTCTCACTCCCGCACGTTAGCTCGGGTACCTTGGGGTTGCTAGGCCCATACTGTAACTGTCGACTTTTATTATTATTATCCGAAGCTATTTGAAATAACCTATTGTATGTAGGTCTATCGGCTTTAACTACCGATAGATAGGGTAAAGTGATATAACATAGATAATAAGTAGAAAAAGATAGAGTATAAGATATAAAGATAGAGTATAAAATGATATAGCATATAGGGTAAGTAAGAATGAATAATAATAAAATAGGGTGTACAGCGTAAAGAAGATAGAGTGTAAGGCGTAGAGAAGATAGAGTATAGAATACAAGAATGGATTATAGTATAAGATGGAAGATAGACTATAGAATAATATAGCGTATAAAGTAAGTAGGATAGGATAGAGTTTAAGAGTAGAAAAGATAGAGTATAAAATAAAAAGATAGAGTATAGGATGGAAGATAGAATATGGAGTAATGTAGCGTATAGAGTAAGTAGACCAAGGTATAATGTAAAGCGTAGGGAAGGTAGGGTATAGAATAGGAAAGATAGAGTATGGGATGGAAGGTAGAATATAGAAAAATATAGCGTGTATGATAAGTAATAATACTTTGAGTGTGCTTGTCTATCGACCGCGATCGACAGAGGCACCGTGGTAGAATGAACAGGGGCTGTTTGCCTTTCGACACGATGTTCGAGAGGGGCAGCCTGAAAAGAAGGAGCTAGTTTAATAATGATAAACTGTGTCGAAGATTGCGATAGGCCGCTAAGATAGGATAGTTTAGGAGTAGTTTAAAGCGATAGTACGGAGAGCGATAGACCGCGAAACAGAATAGTTTAAAGCGATAAGTCGAGATGCGATAGACCGCGAGGTAGAGTAGTATAGAGTAGTTAAAGAGATAGAGCGAAAAGCGATAGACCGCGAAGTATGAAAGATTAAAGCGATAGAGCGAAACAAGAGGAGAATAGTTTAAAGCGATAGAGCGAAGATAGGCGATAGACCGCGACGTAGGAAAGATTAAAGCGATAGAGCGAAACAAAAGGGGGATAGTTTAAAGCGATAGACCGTAGTGATGAAGGCTGTAGATGTATGATATATGTTATATCCTGAATAAAGTATATACTAAATTGACACCTACGAGATTGGCTATTGCCTGTTAGAATGTAATATGATTGTATTACTGCAGTGAAGTCAGTTACAGCCCCTGAGGGGAAGCGCTATAATATGCACCGTTGACCCGCCTTCCGGCATTACTCTCGGAGCTTATATTTATGCGCTACAATTTTGCGCGTATTGTTTCTTTAACGCCAGATTTTAAGTGTATATGTATACGTATGTATGGGTGTATACCATGATACATAATAGCTTAGTGAATTCGGTTACTCCGTCAAGTGTTTAATATCTAATATATGTGCTAAATAGAGGTTCGGTTAGTCCGTGGTCAATATTTTAAAACTCTGTTAATTACACTGAATAAGGAGTTCATTTACATCGTTCTGTATTTACCCTTATGTCCGGATTATATAAAACTTGCTCGGCATAATCGAATTAGGATAATAAAAAATAACTAGTACTAGAGTAAAATATCATAGTCATATGTATATAAATATTTTATACCTGGGTTATGTGAATAAAATTATGTTTCTACCGTCCTGATATAAATATCTTATAGCTGAGTTATATGCACACAATTGGACTTCTACCGTCCCGGTCTTAATATTTTATAGTTATGTTATCTGAATAAAGTTGGATTACTACCATCCTGATATAAATAGTTTATAACTGAGTTATATGAATAAAATTTGATTTCTACCATCCTGTATCTAAATTATCGTTCTTTACTACTCGGTGTTTCGCCGCGCGTTCCGCATCACGGTTCGTCTCCTGTATTATACTTCTCGTTCATATTCTTCTTTAGTTCTCATTACATTATTTAAATAATTCAGTATTTCGCGTCTCGTTTCCTTGTGTTTGAGTCCCGCTACTATTTTCTCCTCGTTCAGGTTACCAATTTTCCTTGCGAGTTCTGTCCTTTCTTTATTCCATTCGGGACACGTGAATGTTGTGTGGAAGGCGTCGTCTTTCTCCAACTTACAGAACCAGCATGTTCCGTTCCTATCTTTACCAATTCTATGTTTGTATGCCGCAAAGCAGCCATGTCCTGAGATTATTTGCGCAGAGTGGAAATCGATGGTCCTCGGCCCCCAGTCAATCCATTTTCCTATGTCTGGAATTAATTTATATGTCCACCTGCCGTTTTTTGATTCGTTCCATTCATTCTGCCATTGTGACATCATTTTTTCTTTTTCTTCTTTCTTTATTGCATTCTTCTCGTGTTTTCCTATATGTCCGTCGCGTGTTGTTTCTTGCAGCCTCTTATGATAATTGGAGAGCATTTGTGACATGTGTTTCCACGGAGGGCAGCCTGCTATTACGCACAGGGTGTCGAGGGAGACCGTCCTGTACGCTCTACATACCCTCCCAAGTGCCATCTTTTGTACGGATCTTAGCTTATCAACGATATAGTTGTACCTTGTTCCTATTATATATGCCATATGGCAGCACCGTACATTATAACTGCCTTCTCCCTTCAACGGGCAGGAGATTGCTATATGTCCCATTTCGTGACATTTAAAACATCTAGTGACTTTAGTAATCGTCCTTAAGCGACACATGGTCCATCCAATTCTGATTTTCGATTTGCCTTCGAGGTTAATTGCACCTTTAACAGGAATCTCTACTATCGCTCTTTTTAGGCCTACTGTGGTGGTTTTGAACATTTTTATTCTAATATCCAGCATATCGATATTCATGTTCTTCTGTAGAGTGTCTTTAAGTTCTTCTGACTCTACAGTGGGGTCAATATCTAGTATCTCTATGTCTATTTTTGGGATCATTCTTTTAATAACGCATCCTTCGTCCATTTTACTTATTAATTTTTTGTACATTTCCGTAGAACCCGTGCCCTTATTGAATTCATCAAGGAGATTTCCGTTTTGCGTTCTTCTCAACCCTTTTATCCCCTGCGGTTCTGGTCCCGTATTTTCTTTTAATTTACTTACTACCTCGGCAAATGTCAAATTGCCCCCCATTGTGATTGTTAATGCCTCTCCTCTTTGTTTATTGGTTACGGGGTTTATGGATTTACCGCCCTATTCATTAGCTTGTTTCCCGTTGTGTTTATTCGTCTCATTGCGGTCCATCGTCTTTTTCCTGTTTACCGTTTCCCATGTCCCTTCATCAGCTGCTGGCTGCGTGTTGTTGATTACTACTATTTCGGTAGATTTGTCGGTATTATTTCCGCCCCCCTGGTTACGCATATCACTACTTACAGGGTTTGTTTTGTTTCCCGTTTCATTTTTCTCCGTTCTTTTATATGTCCTTCCAATATTCTGTAGTGGCGATACTATTTTTCTTTTAGCTGTTCTCTTTTCCGCGCCATTTTCGTTTGTCCTGGGTTTGTATCCCTGGTTTGGTCGATCTTGTCTCGTAGTTTGTGTAGATATATCTTTATTGCTTCCTTGTGATTTATTATTTTCCCGTGTGTCTTTCCCTTGTGTTGGGTTTGATTGTACTTTATTCCTGGTAATACTGGAGAGTACCATCCCCACCTGGATCAACCGTTCAGGGTAATCGTATTCAGGGTATTCATATTGTGTTTCTTGTTTCAATCCCTGTGGTACTTCGTTACGAAATAAACAGAGACCCTACGCAATCCAGAACGCCATTTTTCCACTTTAATGTGGTTTATGAGGGGGGTGGATATTCGCGGAACCGATAAAATTTATATAAAAGTATTTGTTAGAACCTACGTAAGATGCCTGCACAAAAATTTCTTGAAACTATTTGCAGGTCCGAAAGTTATAACAATATATGTTCAGTCAGAACGCCACACAGTGGGGAAAAACGTCAATTAGGCGTTTTCCTAAAAACGCCAAAGTGCCCTACATAGAAGTAAATCCATTTATGAATAACTGTGCTTGTATTGACTAAATTCTTTTCGTTTAATAGCAGCGACCCTATTATAAACCTCGGGGGGTTTGACTCTAATTTAATCCAGATAAACATGCATCCCGCCCTACAAAAGAAGTTATTTTTCGCTCATTCTTTACTCGCTAAGCGATTAAGGTTATTAACGTGTTAATCACCCCTTCCGAACAAATGGAGTATTAAAATAACCCGGGTAATAAAACACTCAGTAATGTATAGTTCGTATATTCGGCATGGATCGGTTGAAAGCAATAAAATGACAAAATTGTTGGGTTGCAGGGAACAAGGCCACTAGTAAAGAATTGTTATGGCAGGGCGTCGCTTTTATTGAAGGTCGTAAATCTTCACGATTCCCTGACAATTCTCTTGCACTGTGGTGTCGTGCAAGAGCCCCAAAAATTTGAACTGGTGTTCAAGGTGAGAAGCAATGTCGTGGGTGAAGGAATAAAACACTGAACCGTTTAACAATAATACTTATGCTATATTTAAACAGTTGATTACTATGAACCGGTGACAAAGTCGTATACTACTAACTCTCTGTTCGCAAGCAGAGTTCGATGGTTCTATTCTTACTTTCACTTGTTCTCTTGTTGCTATTGAAACTACCTTCTACCCGTGACTCCAAATTGCTTCTGCCGTCATCGGCACAAACTTCCCCGAAGGAAACCTACGAACCCCATTGCACAAGTGGAGTCTTAAAACTACGGGGGTAACAAACAAATCTATTGGTTTAATGATGACTAGGAAATGGTAAAACGAAAACTGACTATTGGTGGAGGCGTGTCCATATCTTCGATATGGACACGCCGTGAGGCGCAAGAAAGGGAAACCTGACCAAATATGGAAACTACGTTACATAGGGTTTGTTAAGAACATCAAAGCATAATTTATGGCTTCCTGGTTGGTATTGGCGACAGTCTAAAAACTAAATAAACGCGAGGACACCCGAGTCGACCCTTAAAGCCCGGAGACACTTGGGTCCGGCTGAGGCGATGACTCGAGCCTCCGTAGCGAAACGCAGAACAACAACCCTACGCTTGGACTCGATGTAATCCAGACGCGTACCGTCGAACCTAAACAAGGCGATACGCGACCGAACGTTTCTGGCCTCTATGCTTCACATCATAAATTCTCGCTTCTCAACAAGAACCTTTTCTAAAAAATTTAATTAGTCCTTAAAGTTTCATGAAACTATTGTCGCGTTGTGGGATTTTCCATATATTCGAGCAAATTGGGCATTTTGTGAAGGAAAGGTACTTCAGTTCTTTACGAACACTCAGAGTTCAGTGCCATTTGGTATCGAAGTCTTTTTGAGCAAGCGAGCGCACAATTTCATTTATCTTGTAATTTCGTTGAAGTGATTGTACTAAACAATGGCGGATAGGAAAGTTACGAGATATATGATACACGATCTGGTGATGAAGCACTCAGATAAGTCAGTAGAAAACAAAAAGGACCTCGTACTAAGTTTTTTAGTGCAAACTTTTTTGATCGAAGAAGATGAAAACGCAAGGGAGGAACTGAACAATTTCATCCAGGACAACTTCTTCTGCATCTATTTTAAGCGTTGGAATTTCTGTCACAGATCAAATTCTTATTTATCAGTAAAACATAGTGAGTGGCTCTCTAAAGAGATTATATTTCCCAGTTCCTTATCAAGAGGCTAATCATCTAACAACAGGGAAATTGCCGGAAAAAGGGGGCGACCATCGAAACGCTTTGAAGAGTGTTGTGCGACTGTGAAACGAAGAAAAACGGAGGAACTTAGACAACCTCACACTTCGGCAGAACTGATTTACGCAACTGCAATGAAGCTTCGAGAAGACGGAGACAAATCAACGGCAAAGTTATTAACAGAATGTACTACGTCTTCACCTACTAGATCTTCCAGGATTTTGAATAAATGGAAAAAGCCTGAAGCCATTCCAACACAATTATCGCCTGACAAAGCTTTGTCGTTAATAATTACGTCTAATTTGTCCGAAGAGACATACAAAACACTGCCTTTGGCAGCGAATACTCATGGGCATCGCTTATACCCATCGTACTGTAAAATATTGCAAGTGAAAGAACAATTTTATCCGCATGGAATAATCGTGAGTGAACAAAAATGTGAAGTGTTGTTAAAAAATTTGTTATACATATAAAACGTGTGAAAGTGTAGTGAATGCGATACCAGGGTGTGATACAAGTGACAGTGAGAACGATTTAACATTACTTTGCAAGTGGGGATTTGATGGAAGTTCCGGCTTTTCATGCTATAAACAAAAGTCTAATACAGGGCCTTTCAAGATCGTAATAATCGACCCTGCTTTCCACCTAGTCGGAAAAACTCCCTGTTCGAGGCAGCCATTGTAGAGTCTCAGTAAGTCTTTGTGCATCGTTCGGAACGAGCGCTTGACAACTTCGACTTCCACTCTGTCTGACCCCGGACATTTCCCGCCCTTCAGGCTCATGATGGCAGTAGATAGGGACATTTTTTTTTTTTTCATTTAGTTACTCAGAAATTTTTGCGGCGCGAGCACTAGCTTATATAGCCGCCTTTTACTTATTAACACGTTCACGCCGGGGCCGATTTTCATGTTTTTCGCTGTGAGGCGAAGCGTCGAATTCACGCTCAATTATTTAAATTTTCAACAATACGGCAATTTTTTCCAGTTACTAAACGAACTATATTTTTGATGGTGAGCGGCGTCTAAACGAAAGTTCAAGCGTGACCCACCGGTGATGCACGCCGCCCGATGGGACAGTCGAGCGTGACCCACCGGTGATGCACGCCGGCGTGAACGTGTTAAGCTTAATTTTTCTCTTTTATTTTTTGTAGTTAGGTAAAATCAAAATTAGGTAAGTAAGCTCAAATTTTTACGAAGTTCCAAATACATTAAATTACACTGTTCAACACGGGTCTGATTTTGTAACCTTCAATATGCGTTCCTTATAGACTTTAATGTGCTGAATACGAATCTGGAATCTGTTTTTCTCCAGGACGTACCATTTTTTAAAAAATCAATTTTGAAAATAATCGCAAATTTTCAACTTTGGAAGTGTTTTGTACTTTTGTGGTAATATTTATTCAGTTGCGCTTGGTGCCAAATGATTCTTTGAAGTTTCACGAATAAAATGGTATATGTTGTTATTAGACTATAAACATTTAAATGTGTTTAAATAATGATCAAAGTGAAAGGGACACCGAAAATACACCCATTTTGGCTGATATCTTTCAGTTTATTTCAAAAACTAAGGGTCCAGGAGAAAATATAACTATGCCACGCGATAGAGCAGACCTTTCTGCAAAGGAAAGCATCAACGGAAGTTCCAAAATCATTTTTGTATTCGATATACAAGCGAAAAAGTTTGGCAAAACACATGGCGGCAACAGTGGTGCTCTATGACGGCGGCACCCCGCTCATCGCTCAACGTAGCGGAATCACTAAACGCGCAGTACTTCTGCTGAGCGTCACTGTTGCCGCCGCGTGTTTTACCAAACTATTTCGCTTGTATATCGAATACAAAAATGATTTTGTAACTTCCGTTGATGCTTTCCTTTGCAGAAAAGTCTGCTCTATCGCGTGGCATAGTCAGATTTTCTTCTGGACCCTTAGTTTTTGAAATAAACTGAAAGATATCAGCCAAAATGGGTGTATTTTCGGTGTCCCTTTCACTTTGATCATTATTTAAACACATTTAAATGTTTATAGTCTAATAACAACATATACCATTTTATTCGTGAAACTTCAAAGAATCATTTGGCACCAAGCGCAACTGAATAACTATTACCGCAAAAGTACAACCCACTTCCAAAGTTGAAAATTTGCGATTTTTTTCAAAATTGATTTTTTCAAAAATGGTACGTTCTGGAGAAAAACGGATTGCAGATTCGTATTCAGCACATTAAAGTCTATGAGAAACGCATATTGAAGGTTACAAAATCAAAAAAAAGTTGAAATTTGTCGAACAGTGTTATTTGTATTTTCCACACGTTTAGTTTAACGCGAGGTGGGAGGTCAATGGTTTCACTGATTCCCATATAAAACACAACGAAAAGGTACAGTTAGTAAATGAATATAAATATGTATATTTCTCAACTTAACTGACTCTACAAAAGAGAAAACAACGGTTCGGAGAGTAAAAGAACTGTGTTATGTTATTCGGATCAATTCCGTTCGACACGAAAGGTTACGATACTTGTAGTTTTGAATCTTCTTGATTCGAGGTTTATCAAGATTCTGCTATTTGTCGGCGGTGTATCTTCCATGAAGCCTCGGTTTTCCTACTTTTCACGCTGGTTGGTCGGCATTCGATTATTTAAAATGCCAATCAGTGTGGCTAGGAAGAATAACCACCGCCCTTCCAATACGCCCTTAGCGTGCTGTCCTTGGAAGGGAGGAAGGTTACCTGCTTACATGGTGACGAAGTTTGACCGTCATGGGTATTTCCGTCGGCTGATGCTTCGGCTGCCGAACCGCTACATCCAAGTGTGCCTTCGGAAACTCTTCGGTTTATGGCATGTTTTTAAGCTATTGAGGCAGGACATACTCTAAAGTTATAAAGGCAATCAACGAAAAATTCCTCTTTCTCAAAAATAGCTTTAGTTTGCAATCGTGCCATAAACCTTTGCCCTTGGGTTCTGGCTCCCCCTGCGGGGTGCATTATTGCGACGCGACATATGTCTTCTACTGCATGTTCGCACATTGGACATAGGTTATTTGTTTCTATTCCTCTTTTATACAAGGCACTTTTTATTGGTCCATATCCAGTTTGTATATACACCGAATCGTCCTGGACGAACCCATTTGTTAGTTATTGCATATTTTACTTCTTACTTCATATGAATTGGTACGTTGTTGTTCCTCTGTTTTCTCGGTCCCATCTCGTTTGCCATTCATCTGTTGTTATATGTTTTATTTTTTCCATTTCTTCTTCTATTCTTTTTCTTTGTGTACTCAATTGTATGTTTTCTTTTTCTTGATAGTGGTATGTTTTCCAGTTAGTTGTTTGATTCTTTTTAATTCTATTTATTAATGCTTGTTCTATAATTTCCAAATCCAGTGGCATGGCTCCAGCTATTACTTGCATTGCCACGGTGGAAGTGGTTCTGCATGCATTTGTTGTTATTAATAAGATTATTCTTTGTGTTGCTAGTAGGTGCCTGGTAATATATGTTTTTTGTACGTTTTCGTACCAAAATCCGGAGCCATATTTTATTATTGGTAGCACGACTGCATTATATATGATGTTATTAAGACTGGTGATTTTAGTCCCCAGCTTTCCCTTGTTATTCTTCTTATCGCCATTGCAAAATTTACTATTTTTTCACGTATATGTTTTGCATGTTCTACTAGGCCGAATTTGTCATCTATTATTATTCCTAGGTATTTTGTTGTATTTACGTATTTTATTTTTACTCTATTTATTTTTATTATGGGCTTTCTTTCCTTGTTTAATTTTCCTTTTAATAGCATTGCAACTGTATTATTCATAGAAATATTTAATTTATGTTCTTTGCAACATATTTCTATTATATTTATTGCATGGTTTGCATGCTGTTCTATTTCAGTTCTCGAGTTACCCTTTATCGTTAGGTCTACGTCGTCTGCATATGCGACACATTCGATGCTCGAAGCGTCAATTTCGTCTTGTAGTTCATTTAGGAGGCTGTCCATGCACCAGCCCCATGCCATGGGGCCGGTAACGGAGCCCTGTGGGCATCCTTTTTGCATCTTTTTTGTAACCTTTTCGAATTTTGATTCTACACACATTTTTCTGTTTTCAAAATCTTTTACTGTAACGTCACGTTTTTTCTGCCCCACGTTGGGCGCCAGTTGTAATGTCACGTCTTTTAGAGGTCTTTCGGTACGAGTGATGGTGGGAATGGCACGAAAGAATTGGAACTCAGCGTGTTCCTCTAAAGAACTTTCGTTCGTACATTTGTGTAGGTTCCAGAAAATCGGTAGGTAGGAGAGGATGGTGTTTCTCAAGGAGATGTGGATGGTGGAATCCAGAACTGGCCAAAGTTGACTAACGTTGTGCTCGTCCTGGTGGGTAGGTGGGAGAAGTAGGGTCCTGGAACCCCAGGATACTCAGTCTCGGGAACAAGGTTAAAACTGGCCACACTTTAACTAAAGTTGTCCGCGTTTCAAGGGCTTGTTCCGTAGCTTACTCGTCACTAAACTCGTCTCACTAAAGTCGTCCGCGCATTAAGCACTCTTGCTTGTACTGAGTAGGTCGCTACTCCTGACTCTTCTCTGACATTCCTGGAATTCCAGGGCCCTTTTATATCCCGCTCGCTCGGGCGGAACGGCCAATGGGGTCGCTCCGCGGTGTGGTGGGGGCTGTATACATAGTGGGGGTAGGGTGCCTGGGCCAGCTACCTGGCCCAGCGTACTGGCGCTCGGGGTAGCGCGTAGCGTCAGGGGTAGAACGCGATGGCGGAAAATACCGTCGCGTTACAGTCTCCCCCTCTGGATCCGCTGATTCGTCCGCGATGCGGTATCCAGCAGCCTTCCTTCTGTCGTTGTTCATGGTCTTCCTTTCTTGGTGGCTTTCTTCTTGGGAGGGCGTCCTCGCTTCCGGATTGGGACGATGGGAGTTGTTCTTTCTTCTGTCATGCCTTCCTGGCATGGGGTTAAGGGGGAGGCATCGTATACCCCTAGCGGTTCGATGGGGGTGTCCCTACTGGCAACTTCGTAGCTGGTAGCTCCAACGCGTCGCACGATTTGGTAAGGCCCATCTCTCCGAGGGGCGAGTTTTGAGGTGACGCCCTTGGCTGCGTTACTCAGCACATGGGTATCTACCCATACTAAATCGCCAGGTTGGTATCCGGGGTCTGGTCGGCGGTCCTTATCCGCTAGTGTTTTCCTTCTGTCTTGTGTTAGCTCCTGTACCTCTCGTACGGCGTCTAGCACATCCGCTATTTGGAGTAGCCGGGGCGTTATTTCCGGTATAAAATTCTCGGTTTGCGTGATGTGGCGGAGATCCTGTGTCACCACATCCGGTGTCCGCAGTTCTCTGCCGAAGGTGAGGTAGGCGGCTGAGTGTCCGGTACTAGAACAACGGGTTGTATTCATTGCGAACCGGATGGTCGGCAGTTTGTCCTCCCAGGTCGGATGTTGGTCTCCAACTAGTATGGAGAGTTGCGTCTTTAGATCCCGGTTCTTCCTTTCCACGGGGTTTGCTTCTGGGTGGTACACTGGGGGGAATTGTGCTTTTATATCCAGACAGAGAAGCAGTTGTTGCATCACCCCGCTGATAAACTGGGTTCCGTTATCGCTGATGATTCGTCGTGGAACGCCATAGCGTAGGATTATTTCGTTTAACAGGGTGGTGGCACAGGCTTCAGCGGTAGTTTTGTGCAGCGGGAATAGCTCCACCCATATGCTAGCTGTGTCCTCAATGATGAATATCCATCGCTTGTCCTCTTTAGATGGCAAATGGGGGCCAAGGAGGTCGATGGATATGACCTCGAATCGTTGTTGCATGATGGGTGTCTGTATTAGCCCGGCTGATTTAAGGTTGTTAACTTTATACCTTTGACAGGCGATGCAATTCTTCACGTGTTTAGCAACGTCCTTCCTTAATCCGGGCCAAAAATAGCGCTCCAGAATTTTCTGGGTGGTCCGGTCTGCGCCATAGTGCCCGGCCGTGGGTGTATCGTGGTACTGTCGTAAGATCTCTTCTCGTTCGTTGCAGGGTACGACCAGTTGAGCTTCTTCGCTGTCGGTGTCGGGTGAGTGGCGATACAACACCCCGTTTGATAGGACGTACCCTCTACGAGTCCAATTGAGGAAGTCTTCGGAATGTTCCGTACTTTCGAAGCTCTTCACGATTTGTTGAATTTCGTGGTGCTTTAACTGCTCACTGCGTGTTTCGTTACTTCCCCTGTTGGGGAGGTCGATGGAGATGAGGCTTATGTTGTGCTCCTGTACTTCCTTTGGTTGCTCCCTTGGAGGCCGCGACAGGAAGTCCGCGACGTGATTGCTTCGTCCAAGGGTCGGTGCCTAACGTGTATGGGCGCGTCGGATCTGCTGGCTGGTGAACAGGAGCGTTGGTCAGACTACCTTTTAACGCCTGGAAAGCGTTCTCCAGGGTCTCCCCCCAGTGCCAGACGGCCTTCTTTCCAGTGAGATCCGTGATGGGTTTGGACATTTCCGCGAAGCCCGGTATGAATTTCCGGTACCAGGAGCAGGTCTGGACGAAGCTGAGTACTTCTTTGACGTTTGATGGCGGTTCTCGTTCCCGAATGGCCGCCACTTTGCTCGGGTCAACTTCTATTCCTGCGGGTGTTAGGATGTGCCCAAGATATATGATTTTTTAGCAACAGAGGTGGCATTTTTCGCGGTTCATGCGGAACCCGTATAGCCGCATCCGAGAGAAGGTAGCTGTCAGATCGTCCAGGTGTTGCTCATAGGAAGATGATGGGATTAGTAGATCGCCTAAGGACACGATGATGGTTCTATCTCCTATGCCTGCCCGAAATCGGCCCATTAATCGTTGGAACGTAGCTGGGGCGTTTCGCAGTCCAAACGGCATCCTCTTGAATCGGAATGTTCCGAACGGCGTGACGAATGCCGTTTTATCCTGGTCCTCTCTTTTAACGGGTACCTGCCAGTATCCTGACCTTAGATCTGTTATCTTTTATAATTTAATGTTTATTAGGTATTGGACATATATCTAATTTACACACTATTCTTAATACTATTGATTAAATCCTATATGTATATATATATATAACTATAAGACCGTCTTTATAACACCTTTTCATCATTTTTACAGAAGCACCACTTTATCTCAACCATTCTCTCTCAAATCTCAAAGTCCTCTATTCTTTTGTTTCGCGCCTTCCACATTACCGATAAAGTAGAGATTGATTATCTCTCCAACACCCTTCCTTAATCATATCACTACTTTATTACTTATTCTATCTCTCATACATTCACTCTTCAACTATGATATTCTTACATATGTTTTATAAAGATATACACTCTACTTCTAAGATACTAATACATTTCTATGTTGCTCAAATTTAATATTGTTTAACGCTTTTGTAAAAATATCCGCAGGTTGTTTCGCTGTTTCACAGTATTTTATTTCAATGTTATTTTCCGTGATTTTTTCTTTTACGAAATGGTATCTAACATCTATATGTTTAGATCTTTTGTTATATATACCATTCTTCGCCATCTGTATTGCACTTTGATTATCTACATGCAAGTCTATTGACAGTCCAATACCTAACAGCTCCTCAATTAAACTTTTCACATATAGCAACTCTTTACAACAATCTGCTATGGCTATAAACTCCGCTTCAGTAGAAGATAGAGCCACTACTGGTTGCTTCTTGGAACACCAACTTATGGGTCCCCCACAGTACTTCAACACATATCCTGAGGTACTCTTCCTTGTCAGTGGATCCCTTGCGTAATCTGCATCACAAAAAGCTAAAATTTTATCACCCTTCTCCTTGTTTCGATATGTTATTCCCAACTCTTTCGTTCCCTGCAAATATCTGAGCGTCCTTTTTATATTGAGTATATCACCATCTGATGGTTCTTCCACATGTCTGCTACTGTATCCTACAGCATAGCTCAAGTCAGGTCTTGTTTTATTAGCTAAATATAAAAGGCTTCCAACCGCTTCCCGATAATTAAAACGCCTTATCTTGTTGTCCATTGTGTTCGTCTCGTTTGTCTGCATTGGTGTACTTACTTTCTTGGCATTTTCCATCCCATAGTTTACAAGTACTTTTTCTGCATAGGCCTTTTGCCTGATTTTTATTCCTTCGCTTGTTCTCTGAATTTCCATACCCAGAAAATTTGTTGGTTCTTCCTCAATCGTCATCTCAAATTCTTGAGCTAATTCTTCTAAAAAACTTCTAATCTCTATTAAATTTTCTCCCACAATAATACCATCGTCTAGATAAATAGCTAATATTAAAGTACTCCCTTCCTTCTTAAACAAACACCTTTCTCCTCTCAATTTCTTCATTCCTTTTCTTTCCAGTACATCAGTCAACTTCTTGTTCCATTGGATCGGTGCTTGCCTCAGTCCATATAGCGCTTTCTTCAACTTGCAAATCTTCCCTGTCTTCTCTCCATAACCCTCAGGCAAATACATATATAGATCCTCTTGTAGATCTCCATGCAAAAATGCAGTTTTAATATCAAATTTTACTATGTTATACTGTCTCGATGCAGCTATTGCCATAACCGTTCTTAATGAGGTACCATTGATTACCGGACTGTAAATATCTTCATAGTTAAAGCTTCCTTTACTTTGCTCACAGCCTCTCACTACCAGTCGAGCTTTGTACCGACCATCCTCTTTAATTATAAACACCCATCTACTTGTCAGAATCTTTTTTCCTTTCGCTTCTTCTCTGTCTACAATTTCCCATGTCTTATTATCTTGCAGTGATTTCTTCTCATCTAGTATTGCACTCATCCACTTCCCTTTTTCCTTTCCACTTGTAACTTCTTCATATGTTAATAAACCATAGACCCCATATCTTTCTGGAGGTCTCCTGTTCCTTTTTGGTCTTTCAGAGCTTTCCTCTCTTCCTATTTCCTGTTCTTCTCGTGGTTCCCTTCCTTGAAGATCAGTTACTGCGTCTTCATACATTTCCTCATTTCCTTCTTCGTCATCTTCTTCTACTTCCTCACTGCTTCTTATGTTTCTCTCATCTTCTTCAATAAAGATCCCTATTTTCTCTAAATTCCTATTTTCTTTACCATCGGAGTGATTTTTTTCAAACACTACATCCCTCGACAAAATTATTTTTCTTCTATTCTCATCCCACAATCTGTATGAATTTTGTCCATAACCTACAAACTTATACTTATCAGATCTCTTATCTAATTTTTTTAAACTTCCTGTTCTTATTGGAAGAATATTTAGGCTAATGTAGTTTTGAGAATGCCGCGTGACATCGTAGCGGTGGACTCGTAGACGCTACATTGTTTTTTCTTTTGTGTGCTGCGCGTCTCGAAGTGCGTGCGAAGTACTGTTATAGGACGTCAACCGAAATGCGTGGACGTAGCGTTTCTTATTCTTAGTTTCTTTTGTTCTTTCATGTAATGCATATTATTATATCTGAAATATAGTTGTTCAGTATCTTAACCAGGAGTGTTGGAAATCATTGGATAGAATTTTCCAATAGTTCTTTTCGCATATGCTGTATTTCCAAAAATTTGTAAGTTACCCAGATTCGTTTTTTTTTTCATTCCATAGCTCACAGCTTGTCTTCTCCTTATTTTTAGTTGGACTTCTGTTTTGTAGGTAAGCTGCAACCAGTACCGCTTCACCCCACATTTCTTTCTTTAGACCGCTTTCGTATAACATGGCCTGTCCTTTATCCATTAAGGTTCTGTTTAAACGTTCAGCTCTTCCATTTAGCTGTGGTGTATACGGTGTGGTATAATCCAGCACTATACCTTTGTACTTACACCAGTTCCTAATTTCGTTACTCGTATATTCTCCTCCATTATCACATCTCAGTCTATGAAGTTTGAGATTCCATTTTGCTTCTGCTAGTGCGACATACTCCTTTAATTTTTCTTGCACCTCACTCTTTGAAGTCAGTAAATATACCATTACGAAATTTGTGTAATCATCCAGAATAGTCATAAAATATCTATTCCCATCCCAAGTGGTCGGGTCTACTGGACCACATACATCTGTGTGTACTATTTCTAAAGGTCTCTTCGCACGTGTTCGCTCCTCTCCAAATGGTGTTCTTGAATGTTTTGCTTCTATACATATTCTACATGTTCCAATGTTACCGCAGAAATCTTCCTTTATTAAGGGTATTCCATTTACTTTTCCTATTAGTTCCTTCATTTTTCCATAGCTTAAATGTCCCATTTTTTTATGCCATTCTTGCAGCTTCTGAAGTTCCTTCACCAGCAATGCTTCTGGTTTCTTAACCTCCTTTGGGTTTTCTATATAGTATAATCCATTCTTACTTCTTTCTCGTCTGAGTATTTCCATTCCATTCTTACATATAATTACTCTATCCTTTCTAAACATAATATCTCCACCTTTTTGAGTTATAACGTCAACTGAAAGTAGGTTCTGCCTGAGCTCCGGTACAAAGAGTACATTTTGCAACTCGCAGTTTCCTAAAACGACTCTTCCTCTGGCTACTGCCTTCATTGATACATTCTTCTTTGCAGAGCCCACTTCAGTTTCAGTTTCTTCCCACTCCTTTAAGTGACTTCTGTTATTTACCATATGGCATGTCGTACCAGAATCCAAGATCCATGCTTCTGTGTCAAAACCTTCTGTTAAGAAACTTACTCTGCCAGTTTCTTGCTTTGATGCTCTCTGATTTTGCTGTTTAAAGTAACAGTCTTTCTCCATATGATTTTTTCTTTTGCAATAATTACAAAAAGGATATACTTCTCTACGTTCTTCTCTCTTGTTCCTGCAATTTTTAGCTACGTGCCCTACTTTATTACAGATAAAGCATTTAAAATCTTTACCTTTCTTTTCTTCTTCCTGTACATTACTTCTGCATGCACTTGCTAAGTGTCTAGAAGAATTACACTTGAAGCACCTCTTTTCCATTACCTTAAAGGCTACTGCTTCTTCCTGATTAGCCTTGCCCTTTGCCTCTTCCATAAGCAACCTTGCCGTAAGGTTATCTAGCGTCTTTTCCAGTCTTGGAGTCGACTCCCAAGCACTAGTGAAGAATTTATATCTGTCTGGTAGGGTAGTAACAATTTTCATTATGACCATGTTCTCTTCTATTTGACAGCCTAAGGTCTGTAATTTAAAAACAATATTCTTGAGATACGCAATGTGCGTGGCCATATCTCTATCATTTTTGTATTTGCAGGTAAATAATTCCTCCATAAGAGAACATTTTCTCTGTTCACTGTTCCTTTCAAATATCACATTCAATTTGTCCCACATTTCCTTGCTCGTTCGACATCCTGTAAGATGTATCAATTGTTGATCCTCTACAGTCGACACTATTAGATTCTGTATTTTTGCATCTGTTTTCGACCATTGTCCCAATCTATCTTGTTCTTTTGGTGGGTCATTTATTAAGTGTTGAAACAAGTCTTTTGCCTTTAACACTAAACTAATAAGACGAAATTTCCATATCTGGAATCCGTCTCCATCTCTCAATTTCCCAATACTTCCAATTTCTTCCTTGGTGGTGTGTGTTTCCGACATCTTCTACCTATGTTTTCCACCTTTTATTTTTTTCTCTTTATAAAACAGACTTTCTCTCACACGACTTTTAAAACTTTTTTTTTTTTCACCACGTGCCCACCTAACCGTGTTCTGGGCCCATAACCTGTTATCTTTTATAATTTAATGTTTATTACGTATTGGACATATATCTAATTTACACACTATTCTTAATACTATTGATTAAATCCTATATGTATATATATATAAAACTATAAGACCGTCTTTATAACACCTTTTCATCATTTTTACAGAAGCACCACTTTATCTCAACCATTCTCTCTCAAATCTCAAAGTCCTCTATTCTTTTGTTTCGCGCCTTCCACATTACCGATAAAGTAGAGATTGATGATCTCTCCAACAAGATCCAGGGTGGACATGTATTCGGTTGAGAAGGTGGTGTGCAGTAGGTCGTCGATGCGTGGGAGGGGGTATGCATCGGGAACGCTGATAGCGTTTAGTTTTCGGTAATCCACGCAGACTCGTATGCCCCCATCCTTCTTGTTTACCAGCATGACTGGTGCGGCCCATGGTGAATCGCACTCCTCGATGATGTCTTCCCTCAGCATTTTCTCCAACTCTTTTCCTCAGATGGCTTTCCGCGGTGGGGACAGCCGGTATGGTGGAGCTGCGGTTGGTGCGTGATCTCCTGTGTTGATCCGGTGTTCTGCGAAACTCGTGGGCGTTTGCGTAGATTGGTAGAGTTCCGCGTGCTGTTTCATCAGGTTCTCCAGCCTCCCTCTTTGTTTGGATGTTAATCTTGTTGCCCCCTCCGGTCGCAGTGTGAATCCATGGCCGCGATGTCCATGGCATACCGCTGGAAGCACTGCTCGAATAATTGATCCAGTTCCGATCGATCTGTTTTCTGTGGCGTGGGCGGTAGTGGCAACGCACATGTTGTCCCACGGCTCTTTTATCGGACAGATCGGGGCCGGTGGGCTTGTATCCCCCGTGCTGATGAGCGCCACGTCCCTGCGTCGCTGTTTCTCAGGCTTCTGTGTTTCCCGGTGCCTCGTCAGTTCCCCCTTGAACAAGAATTTGTTCCTAGGGGTGTCTACGTAGCTCCATGCTCCTTGCGCGGCGTTGATCACTATGCCTGCGGTTTCTAGGAAATCGTACTACCAGCGTCTGGCAGTACTATGAATGGCGTCGTAACTTTCCTTCCTTCCAGGGTGATCGTCAGGTCCGCGTATGGTACCCTCTTTTCCTGGGGTCGGCCGTCGGCTAAGGCTATCGTCAGGCTTGTCATCTCGAACGGCACCCCCATCTTCTGGAGCTGGTTGTGGAGCGATTTGCTCGCCACACTGATTCTTGCTCCAGTGTCGAAGAAGGCAGACCCACGTAGACCGGCTACTCCAATGTCTACTGTCGGACGGCTTCGCTGCTGGGCAAGATTCAGTGCGCAGAAGTCCATCGATTGCTCCAGTGTGATCGGTTTCCTTGTGCATTCCGGGCAACGGCTCCGCGTAAAACCTGGCTTTCCACAGCCATAGCATTTGAGCGTCTCCTGTGTCGTGGTCCTTGGCTCTGGTCTGCTCCCTTTCCTGCATTCTCCCGCGGAGTGTCCAAATCGTCTGCAGGTGCTGCACCGTTTCCTGCTGTCTGGGTTCTCGGCTGTCGTCCGGAGTCCCCTTGCTTCTTCCTCCAGTGTTTCCAAGGTCCTGGCTTGCTGGATCAGTTCTTTGAACGTCTGGACATCGGTGCGTGGTATGCGTTCCCCGATGCTCCACCGGAGCATGGCGTATACCATGTCTAGTTGGACACTCTCCGAATGTCGATGTGGTAGGCTTTCCAGCAGCGCTCGAGTGTTGCTTACAAAAGTATCAGTCGGCGTCATCTGGTCCTGCTTTGTTGAGACCAGTTTTGCGTAAATCGCATGGGCTGGCGTCTCCGGTGCGTACGCGTCACGCAGTAGTTTTATCGCCTCTGTCCAGTTTTTTGCGTACTTTTTCACGCCTTGCCACCAAATCGCTGCTTCGTCCTCGAGCAGGAGTGGTACCCCCTTGATGGCGTTCTCCTCGGCGATATTACCATTCTCTGTATAGATTGAAACACTTGTTATGAAGGCCTCCAGCTTCTTTCGGTCCTTCGTTCCGTTGAAGCGTTCCGTGCAACGCGCAAAGCTTCCCCGTGATTGTCGTGTCGTCACCTTTGCTAGGATCTGCGCCAGCTGGTCCTCCGTGATTTGTACTGCCATCTTGTGCCTTGGGCTTCTGCGCGGTGAGCGACTTCTGGTTCTTTGGTCCGCCAGTCTTCTTGTTACCTTTTTCTGGCCTCTAGTTGGGCGCCAGTTGTAACGTCACGTTTTTTCTGCCTCACGTTGGGCGTCAGTTGTAACGTCACGTCTTTTAGAGGTCTTTCGGTACGAGTGATGGTGGGAATGGGACGAAAGAATTGAAACTCAGCGTGTTCCTCTAAAGAACTTTCGTTCGTATATTTGTGTAGGTTCCAGAAAATCGGTAGGTAGGAGAGGGTGGTGTTTCTCAAGGAGATGTGGATGGTGGAATCCAGTACTGGCCAACGTTGACTAACGTTGTCCTCGTCCTGGTTGGTAGGTGGGAGAAGTAGGATCCTAGAACCCCAGGATACTCAGTCTCGGGAACAAGGTTAAAACTGGCCACACTTTGACTAAAGTTGTCCGCGTATTAAGCACTGTTGCTTGTATTGAGTAGCTCGCTACTCCTGACTCTTCTCTGACATTCCTGGAATTCCAGGGCCCTTTTATACCCGCTCGCTCGGGAGGAACGGCCAATGGGGTCGCTCGGCGGTGTGGTGGGGGCTGCATACATAGTGGGGGTAGGGTGCCTGGGCCACCTCTGCCTGGATACTCCACCCACCTGTCCCTGAGGTAGTCCCGGAGAACCCTCCTCAAATAGAGGGGCACTCCATGATCGGCGAGTGCCCCCCCGATGCATCCCCAGGGGAGAGAGTTGAACGCGTTGGCGATATCGAGACTAACAGCCAACGCCACCCCCCCCCCCTGGGATGTGGCCGAGTCCGAGAGGGACCTCACACGATTAATAGCGTCAACCGTGGAGCGTCTCCCCCTGAAACCGAACTGGGACTCGGCCAGATCGGGACCTACCCGGGACAGGTGCCCCGAGAGGCGAGAAGCCAGCACCCTCTCGAAGAGCTTCCCCACCTCATCGAGGAGGCATATAGGCCGGTACGCTGAGGGAGAGTCAGCAGACTTATTGGCCTTCTTCACCAGGACCATCCTTCCCCTCTTCCAGCGGGACGGGACCCGCCCCAGCCTCCAGCAGCCGTTGAACAGGCGCTTAAGGCGGGGCCCGAGGACGCGCAGGGCAATGACCATGGCTTTGCCCGGGACGCCGTCAGGACCAGGAGCCGTGCTCCGAGCACACATCCTCCTGACGGCCCGGGAGAGCTCCTCCTCCGTGACCCCCATTTCGTCGGACCAGGTGTTGAGGTCCGACTCCCCGAGCTCCGGTGGCTGGTCCCCCCCTCATCCAGGGGGAACAAAGCGTCCACCACAGTATCCAGGAACTCGGGGTCCATGGTCTCCGTCACGGGGGGCGCCCAAGGACGAAGTTTGTCCATCACCATCTTGTAGGGGCGCCCCCAGGGGTCACGATTCAACAGCTCGAGGAGCTCTGTCCATGCTCCCACTTTTGCCCTCCCGATGACCAGCCGGAGGGCTACCACTTGCTCCCGGTAGCCCTCGTACAGCTCTTGCTCCCTCGCCGGGTCGCGACATCGTCGTCGACGGGCTCGCTGAAATAGCCGACGGGCACGGACGCAAGCGTAACGCATCCGCGCAATTTCCGCCGACCACCAGTACGAGGCCCGCCGATCCGGGGCACGGGACCAGGGCATGGCAACGGTGCACACCGCAACCATGTCACCCTGGAACAGCCCCACTTCCTCCTCGACGTCCACGACCGGCCCAGCCGAGAGTCCGGGCCAGGCCACGGCGAGGGAGGCGGCCATCAGCGCGTCCTTATCTAAGCGCTTGAGCGCCCACCTCTTCTTTAACGGGGAAGATTCAGGGAGCCCACCCCCCCTCCCACGTCCCACCCTCCCGGACGGACCACAGCTCCGGGTGGTGCGCACCTCCATACGGATATAGAGGTGGTCACTAAGAGTTTCCACCTCTTGCACCACCCTCCAGCCCCTTACACGACCCACCACCGAGGAGGAGGCCCAAGTCAAATCAACGATAGACTCCCCCTGGTAGCGGACGCAGGTGCTGGTAGACCCCCGGTTAAGTAACCGGAGGTCCGAGCCGGCCGCCCAATCCAGCACCGCCTCGCCTCTGAGGTCCGTCCCAGGGGAACCCCAAGCCATAGACTTGGAGTTGAGGTCCCCCAGGACCAACACCGGACGGGGCCGACACCGCGAGATGCAACCCGCGACCCCGTCCAGAAACTCCTCGAATGACCCCAGACGCCAGCGAGGCGGTGCGTAGACCCCGATCACTGCAAGTTCCCCCCACTGAACCGCAACGTAGCCCTCACCGCTCTCCAACAGGGAGAACGGCAAGGGCATCGAGGCCCCACCAAGGATGATCGCTACCGAGCCCCCCGGATCTCCCACCCAGTTCGGGTGGGCCGGGATCCTGTATGGCTCGGCAGCGACCGCCAACCCCACACCCCACCCAGCCATGGACTGGACAGGCAAGTCCTCAGCCCTGGCCGAGTGGTTGAGGCTAGCCTGGAGCAGCAGGGCCATAGCCCCTCCACTACTCCAAATCCATGGCCCCTTCCTCCACGGGCCTCGTCTCCCCAACCACGGGGGTATCGCCAGCCTCGGCATCCATTGCCGAGGGGCCGGTGACAGCCGGAGCAGCCACATCCACGTCCGCCGTCTTGGTCGGTTGCACTAGATTCCTTGCAGCCGGCTTGGGGGGCAGCGGCGCCCGTTGAACCTCCTTGGCCCCTGCTTCCTTTTTTGCTATGGGGGGCAGACACCCCCTGGACCCCATCCGGTGACCAGAGGGCTTCCCCAAGTCCGCGCACAGGGGACATCGGGGGGCGCTCCGGCACTCCGCAACATGATGGTCTTCGGCGCCGCAATTGTGGCACCGCCCGCTGCGGTCCACAGTGCTGGTGCACTGCTGCCTAACGTGACCAGTCTCGAGGCAGCGGTAACACTGCAGCGGACGGTCCGCCAGAGCCTCCACTCGGACGGTGACGAATCCCACCCGGATCTTCTTGGCCGCAACCACTTTTCTTCCAGCCAGCAACGGACACCTAATCCAGAGGGTGCCGAGCCCCAGTGGGGACGACCTGATGTCACCAGCCCGCACCTCCGCTGGCGAGTACCCCCCAGCTGCTGCTATGGCCGCAACCACCTCCGAGGTGCTGGTGGCCGGTATCAGGTCCCGGACTCGCAGCTCGGCCATCTTGGCCGGGCGAACCACGGTGACACCGTCCTCACCACCCAGCACCTCCCGCATCTTGGCCGCAAGGGCATCCGCTTTTGCTGCCCCCTCCGGGCCCGGAATCTCCAGGAGAACACCCCCCGTCACGGCTCTTTTGGGCCGAATCTCCGCAATACTGAGCTCCGCCAGGTCAATTCGGCTAGCGGAGCTCATGGCCTCGGCGTAGGTGATCTTCGCCCCATCCTTAATGGTGAGGGCGACAGCCGCCGTGCGCGGGGGCCTCCGATGAGGGTTCTTGGGGGCAGTCCTAGCTCCGCCCTCCTTCTTCTTCTGCTGCTGCTGCTGAGGCTGCGGTTGCGTCTTCTTCTTGTTGGTGTTGTTATTGCCAACCTTCGCCTTCAGCGGCCTGCTGCTCCTAGCCCCGGGTCTTGAAGGGCAGGGACCGCCCTGGCCGCCGTCAGTGCCATCTTCAGGTCCGCGACCTCACCGCGGAGCCGGAGGATTTCCTCCTCGATGTGGCGGGCACAATCCTTCGCCGACCGCTTGGCCAGCTCAGAGACTGCAACCCGCACCATGAGGGCCACCTTGTTAAGGTCCCTCACGTAAGTGCCCTTGAGGTTCGTGCTCCTTCCCGCAACCCTACGTACCACCTCCATCTGGGCCAAGATGTGAGCGCCCAGATTAGCTGTGGGCTGGGGCCTCATCTCTTCAGCCAGCTCACCCTCCGACGGTAGTCCCCTCACACGCACAGCGGGCGGGGACTCATCCCCGGAACTCCCGATGCGCCTCCTTCCTTTGGTAGATGTCTTCCGATCCGACCCGGAAGAGCGAACCCTCTTCTTGCCCTGGGCAGCAGCAGCAACAAGCATGTTGTCGTCGGACTCCGAGTCGCTTATGAGAGCAGGCGACACAGGGTCCGCCACGGTCACGCTGCTTTTCCGGGCAGAGCCCTTAGCAGTCCCAGGAACAGGTTCCTTCCTCAGCACGCTGCTCCCCGATGTAGTTGGGGCAGTCGTTGTCTCCGCACGCACCGAAGAGCCCGCCACAGAAGTGGCCTCCCGTCCATCGTTGTTGTTTTTGTATGTAAAAAGATTCCATATTGGTCCCACGCGTAGGTCGGAAGGGGTGGTCCACCGGGGCAGAGCCGCCTTACCCCGGTAATGCTAGTTACAACCGGGTGTCGCCTGGTTCCCGGAGGTTGGCCGCAAACGACTGGTGCACCCACCAGCCACGCCCCAGTGCCATCGACTGGGACGCCCCTCTTCACCGCGCACCACTGCTTGGGGATAGGGATTTTTTATAGAGGTTGTCATCCTCGCGGTACAGCCAATTAAGGCAAGACCCCCAGCGAAACATGACCACTGGTTTACGGTATCGCGAGCCGCTACTTGGTTTTCAGCGCTCGGCCCAAACCCGTCCGGCATGGTAGTACCTGCCGGGAATGCATCTCCCGCCGGCATGGTCTTGGGCCTCATTGCAGCTACTTAAGCCCCTGCACCACGTCAAGGTGGCGGCTCCTAACAGGGGATTGTACCGATCCTGACCTATCCTAATTTAAATTTAATTTAAATGCCACGTCCCGGCATCGATGCAGATCTGATTCGCACTTGTTTCCACACGCACATGACACACACATTAACTTTCGTAATGTTCGTAAGTGCGTGTCCTGTGCGTGTGGAAACAAGTGCGAATCAGATCGTATCGATCGCCGGGACGTGGCATTTAAATTAAATTTAAATTAGGATAGGTCAGGATCGGTACAATGACCATATGGCAAGACACCGTCGAAGCAGGTAAATTCGCGGTCGAATGGATAAGTTTATTTAACTACCCTTTTCTAACATTAATCATCCAAACACTTTTTTCATAATTAATAAAACACTTTACTCGTTTCGGAAAACGAATAAAAGTATGGAACAGTTATTAAACGACTTGTTAATTAAATTGTTATTGATGAATAACAAAAAATTATACACTATTCTTAATGTAAGACGATTGTAATATTTGCCGTACGTTGCCCCTCGATGCACCCGATCTCGGCCGCGCGCAATTGTGACTGGGCTCGGGCTATACGGGCGCTCGCATTGGCCAGTGTTTTTCGTTAATAACTAAAAAACGAAGCTTCAAACAATATTTTGGTCAAGGAAAAAGTTGCTCAGAATCACCTCAGCTACCCCTTTTTTAAAAATACTGCGCGAGTTCCGGGCCACCCTGTATATTATACTCCAGGGGTCTTTGTTGCCTTCTACCATCACGAAATCTTTCCAAGTTTGTGTTTTTGTCCTTTTTATTGTTCCAACATATTTATTTCCTATAATTTTGTATTTTTTCATATATTCTGGTATTAGATTTTCAAAATTTGGCCTTTTTGCTCTTATTAACTGCTTCTTGCAGTTATTCACTTCTATTCTTAAATTTTTTAGGTTATTATTCCACCATGGTACTGTATTATTGTTCGTTCGCTTTTTTGGTATGGAATTTTTGCAGCATGCGTATAATGTTTTGTTAAATATATCTACTGCTTCATCTGGATTTTTATCTTTTAAATTATTTATTATATGTTCATTGTATCCTTCTTCTATCTGTTTGTCGAATCTTTCCCAGTCTGCCTTTTTTAAATTAAATAATTTTTCTTTTTTCCAGATTTTATTTTTAGAATTAGTTCCTTTTTTATTTACTTTGAACACTATACGGTTATGATCGCTCGTGGAGCAATCTGGCAGCACTTTCCATTCTTTTATGCTTTTGGCGAAATTTGAACTGCCTAATGTTATATCTATATTTGATTGCCCATTTGTTGCAGTATATGTGGGAATGTTGTTTGGTTCGTTCATTATTTGTAAATTATTTGCTGCTATAAATTCCTCCATTAATTTGCCTCGTTCGTCTGTATCTGTTGAGTACCACGTTCGAGACTTGCTGCTTGAGTTCATGGTGATAATATATTGTTCTCCCTCGATTTTTCTAAGTATGGTATCAATTTGTTCCAAAAGGTTGCTAGTTGTTTTGAGTATTGACAGTACACATTAATTATATAAAATGAGTAGTTCTCCGTGATGACTTTGAAGCATATAGTATGGTCACTATTGCCCGGAAATTTTAAAATTTCGACATTGTTTTGTTTTATTATGGCTGCTACCCACGGGTATCCACTTTGTGGTTGGATTTTTCTTAATTTTAAAGAGTTGTATCCTCGAATTACATTTTTGTAGCTGTATGGTTCTTGGATACACAATATATCCCATTTTTGTTCTTGCATTATTTTTTCCAAGTTTGCGGCAGCAGCAGCTGACCTTTGCGATTTTTAAAGCCATTTTATTTTTGATTTGAATAATTCAAGATATTTGATGTATTCCGGGCAATTTTTACTTTTAACACTGTGTTCTGTTTCTTTTCTTCTAGCTTTTATACAATTTATACATTTAGGGTTTTCCTTTTTATCGCATTTTTCTTTGTCATGTTCTTTTGATCCGCATGTTTCGCATAACACTGTTCGACAAATTTCAACTTTTTTTTGATTTTGTAACCTTCAATATGCGTTTCTTATAGACTTTAATGTGCTGAATACGAATCTGCAATCCGTTTTTCTCCTGAACGTCCCATTTTTGAAAAAATCAATTTTGAAAAAAATCCCAAATTTTTAACTTTGGAAGTTTTTTGTACTTTTGCGGTAATAGTTATTCAGTTGCGCTTGGTGCCAAATGATTCTTTGAAGTTTCACGAATAAAATGGTATATGTTGTTATTAGACTATAAACATTTAAATGTGTTTAAATAATGATCAAAGTGAAAAGGACACCGAAAATACACCCATTTTGGCTGATATCTTTTAGTTTATTTCAAAAGCTAAGGGTCCAGGAGAAAATCTAACTATGCCACGCGATAGAGCAGTCCTTTCTGCAAAGGAAAGTATCAACGGAAGTTAAAAAATCATTTTTATATTGAATATACAAGCGAAATAGTTTGGTAAAACACGCGGCGGCAACAGTGACACTCAGCAGTAGTACTGCGCGTTTAGTGATTCCGCTACGCTGAGCGATGAGCGGGGAGCCGCCGTCATAGAGCACCACTGTCGCTGCCACGTGTTTTGCCAAACTTTTTCGCTTTGATATTGAAAACGAAAATGATTTTGTACCTTCCGTTGATGCTTTCCTTTGCAGAATGGTCTGCTCTATCGCGTGGCATAGTTAGATTTTCTCCTGGACCCTTAGTTTTTGAAATATACTGAAAGATATTAGCCAAAATAGGTGTATTTTCGGTGTCCCTTTCACTTTGATCATTATTTAAACACATTTAAATGTTTATAGTCTAATAACAAAATATACCATTTTATTCGTGAAACTTTAAAGAATCATTTGGCACCAAGCGCATCTGAATAACTATTACCGCAAAAGTACAAAACATTTCCAAAGTTTAAAATTTGCGATTTTTTTCAAAATTGATTTTTTCAAAAATGGTACGTCCTGGAGAAAAACGGATTGCAGATTCGTATTCAGCACATTAAAGTCTATAAGAAACGCATATTGAAGGTTACAAAATCAGACCCGTGTTGAACAGTGTAATTGTTCCTTTGCTCCACAATACTTTGCTATATGCCCGCGCCCGTGGCATTTATAGCATCTGACAGTGTTTAAGAATTCCCTTATTCGGTAAACTCTCCATATCATGTATACTTTTTCTTTTTCTATTAGTTGATTATATATTTCTCCGGGAAGTTGTACTACCCAGTTCATTCTATCGTTTTTGTTTTTAAAGCTGTGTCGGATTTCAATTTCATCTTTATATTTTTGCAGGTCCTATCCAGGTTTTATATCTAAATTTTTGTTTATTAGGTTCTCTTTTAATTCTTCTTTCTTATATTCTTTTTCAATATCGTATATTATTATTGATGGATTTATTATTTTTGGTTTATCTAGCTTTACTCCTATTGACGTTATGTTACTATTTTTAATCATTTCTACATCTTTTTTATCGCTTACCTGTATAACTATTCCTTTTTGTTTCATTTGTCTTATATTTTTGATTTTTAACTTATTGCTCACCTTTTTTAATTCATTCATTACTTCTGTCTTTAGTTCCACGTTATTTCTTTTATCATCATCTCTTTCAGGCTTGATTAAAATTACTTTGTAATTTTCATTTTTTGTTACAGAATCCTTTTTGTTTCCGTCTCTATCAGTTCTTGGTGCTTTACCAGCGATTTGTGCGTAAGTTGTTTTTGTCATTAAGTTTTTCTCTTTTAGTTCCAAAATTTTATTCTCCATTACCTCTTGTTGCAATTTTGTTTCCGAAATCGCCCATTTATCCAGAATGAATTTCATTGCAACTTTTGGGATTTTATTCTTTTCTTCGAAAATATATTTTTCTAATTTTATTCTTTCCGAATATACAGGGTGCGGCGATAACTATGTCCACCTTGAATATTGCCGTTGTTTGTAATAATATGAAAAAATGTGATATATGAAACTTGCACGGTGCAAAGGGGGGCATATTGTGATAAATACATTTTTTGCCTAGGTGGAGGCATAGAGGAGATTTGAAGGTCATGTCTATTTTTTTAAATGAAATAGTATGTTTTTTTTATTGCGATATGATAGCCGGTGTTGAGACACTTTCAACAAGCTACCGTTGAAGGTCATACAAGGTCAAATATGGTAATGGAATGGTAGCCGTAAAGTCGCGCATCGACGGAAACCGAGCGTGTCGCGGTTATCGGCTACGCAGCCTAGAGCGCTGGCACTGTTCTTTTTCATTTATTTCTCCTTATTTTTGCAGCTCGAGCTTCTGCTCATTGCTGCCTATTATCTTATCTTTTATTTATTCCTTTTATTGTTCATATTCTTCTTGTTTTTCTAATTTCTCTTCTTCTTCTTATTCCAATCTCTTTTTTCATTTCTTCTACTTCTAAACTTTAATTATTATTAATTTACTAATTATGTTTTATTTATTTATTTATTAATTAACATCTAGTTTCGGTCTCTCTGCCGTCAGGAGTTCCTCGAGGAGGCGGACCCTCTATTTTCCAGTTGTAATTTCTCCTTTCTCCTTTCAAATACTTTCACCGTAAAATTTAAAAATTTCCGAAATCTTTCTTCTGTACTTATTAACTCTTCTTTATTTGTTTCCATACTTTCCAATTCCTGGTATCTTAGCGATTGATATTCTTGACAATCATGAATCATATGTTCAATCGTTTCATCTTCCTTTTTGCACATTGGGCAGATGCTATCCCCCACACTTCCCCTTCTGTATAACGAGCTGTTAATCGGTCCATAACCCGTAATCATATAAACACATAACCTTCCTGGCCGAAACCATTGATTTTCTTCCGCAAACAATATAAATTCATATGTTGTTCGTCCTCTTGTTTCGTTGTTCCATCTTTCTTGCTCTTTCTGTATCGTTGCTTGCCTAATAATCTTTCTCTTACTTAACATTTATAATTGTCTCTCCAGCTCATTCATTTCTTTTTCTCTATATGTATAATTTATATGCTTCTTATAGTCCTGTTTCTTTTAACTCCGTATATCATTGCTTGCTCGTTAATTTCAAGATCCAGCGGCATGACACCCGCTATCACCTGCAAAGCAACAGTTGAGGCTGTCCTACACGCTCTAGTCAATAACAATAGTAAGGCTCCCTGGGTCGCCATCAAATGTCTTTTAACCATTGAGTTCCGCATCCGATCAAACCATATTGATGCCCCGTATTTAATTATTGGTAATGCAACCGCTTTGTATAGCACCTTCCAAATTCCTGTTCTTAAACCCCACTTTTCTCGCGAAACTCTTCTGATGGTCAACACAAAATTAACAATTTTATTCCTTCATTACTTTGCGTGTTCAATAAAATTTAATTTCTCATCAATAATAATACCTAAATACTTTATCTTTTCCACATATTTTATTTTTCGATTATTAATTTTTATCTTTGGCATTCTATTCTATCTCATTTATCTTTCATTAACATTGCTTGCGTTTTATTTATAGAGACTTTTAATTTATTTAGTTTACACCATTTTTCTAACACTTGTAATATCCTTTCAATATTCCTCTCAACTTCGCTTCTTCAATTCCCTTTTACCACACATACTAGGTCATCCGCATATGCAATCACTTCTGCTTCTTCTTCCAGAATTTCGCTCTCAATTTTTAATAGAAGAGTATCCATGCACCATACCCAAGCTGCTGGTCCTATTATTGACCCTTGGGGACATCCTTTTTGCATGCTTGTCTGAGTTTTTCCCATTTTTGTACTAATGCATGCCTTTCTGCTTTTAAAATAATTCGATACAATTTTAAATAGCTTAGTACTACAATTAGCAGCTATTACTCTATCTAGAATGGCGGGCCACCACCGCGAATCCAACCCAGATGTTCGCAGGTCTGATGGGGGCCCACGTCCTCCGAGAAGGTACGTGAGCGCACCAGGCCTGCGGCCTTAACATCACCCGTGGTACCAGTGTTCGGGCCATACTGGTCGTACCCTTCGCGTCTCGGCTGTCGACACTACCCACTTGAGGTCCTTGCAGCCTCGGTACCTGGGTGGGCCAGCTCGGGTACGAGGGGTCGTGACGCCCCTAAGGACACACCTAAGAGGACGGGACTCACCAGGCCCAGGGTCCCCCCTGCGGGGAGTAGATAGGGACTTTTTTTTTATTGTTCTAAACTTTTCTGCAGCTTGTGAGCCTCTGCTCATTATTGCAAACAACACTTTTGTAATAAGGTTTTTCGAAATTGCTAAAATTGTGGACACTGAATATCTATTGGGTTACTTAGCCGCTAAAATCATCCAACGTTTCCGTCCCCGCCACGTGGAGGCGGACCCACTACTCTCTAATGAAAATTACTATTCTTTTTCTCTTACTAGTTTATAGGTTCTTATTTGTCGGTAAGTATTTGTTTTTATTCTATTTGAGTAAATCTTCAGTATTATGTTTTACTTTTCAGGTTCTTATCAGCAACAGATATGTCATCATCTATTACTAAAACTAAAATTCTCAGTCGCATTCAGGTAAGATTTTCGTTCATTATATGAGTCAAATGCAAACCCTTCAAACAATTTAAATTGTTCCTCTGTGTCAACTAATTGTTCTAAAGCCCTTTCCGGTCTTCGTAATGAGTCGTATCTATATTGATCATAACCCTCACATTCTAACAATATGTGATCAACCGTCTCTTCCACAGCTCCACACACCGGACAGGCCGGGGACTCAGACGCTCCCCTTCTGAACAGTGAAGAATTTATAGCTCCATAACCTGTGATAGGGTAGACTGCCATCCTAGTAGGACGGAACCAGGGTCTTCCAGCATAATAGTCCACCGTACGAATAAACTTAAATGTCTCTCTGCCGTGTATATTATTTGTCCACCTGTTCTGCCACCAGGACTGTATCCTAGTTCCAATCAAGCCTAGGTTAGTATTTCGAATCTCTTCATTATCCTCCTCAGTTGGCAGGATTCTCAAATCCTCCCAGACAACTGGGAGCCCGCGCTTCGACCGCCGCATCAAGGCAGATTTCACCACTTGCAAATCTATCGGCAAAATGCCACCGACAACCTGTATTGCCGCCGTCGAAACGGTCCGGCATGTCCTTGTAATTATTATTAAAATTGCCCTTTGTGTAGCGTTTAGATGTCTGACCACCACAGGCGATGTCGTTTTTCTAAACCAAACAATTGCCCCATACGTAAGTATGGGGACGCATACTGCTGAATACAGCGTATCAAGAATGGGCCTCCTGAGACCCCAGTGCTCATGTGCCTGTCTTCTAAGGGTCAAGATATATTTAGTTAATTTTTTCCTTACACGTATGACGTGCGAAACAAATGTCAAATTACGGTCAATAGTGACCCCAAGGTACTTGTGTTCCTTAACCATTTTTATATTTTTTCCATATATCTTGATTTGTGGTGGTCTGCTCAAATTAAATCTCCCCCTCACAAGCATAGATCTGGTTTTGCGCTCAGATATTTTTAATTTGTTGTTATTGTACCAATCCAAGAATTTATTAATTACTATGTTGGCGTTATCCTCCAAATCTTTCCTGGCGTTGCCCCGCACCAAGAAAGCTACATCGTCCGCATAGGCTATAACTTCGGTATCGGTTCCATTCACTGTGTCCTAGAATTCGCGCAAAAACTTGTCGAGGCACCAATTCCAGGTGGCCGGGCCAAAAATTGAGCCCTGTGGGTATCCTCTCTTCACCTTATATCTGATCTCTTGGTAGTTGTTACTGACACTAACGCTCCATTTTTTGAAATAACCTTGTACTACCTTTATTAATTCAGAGCTACATCCTGAATCCACCAGTCTATTAATTATGGCCGGCCACCATAAATTGTCAAACCCTCCAACGATGTCGATAAAAATCACTAAAGCGTATTTTCTATCTGTCCGGTTTATTTCTTCCATAAGTCTCAAAAGTGCGTCCTCCGTACCAACTCGCTTTTTGAACCCAAACTGCAGACGACTATCCATGTTGGCCTCATTGTAATTGATCTCAATTCTATTAATTAAAATTCGTTCGAAAATCTTTGCCGTGACTGGCAAAAGCGCAGTCGGTCTATATGAGTTTATGTCCGTTTTGCTCAAATTAGCCCGCTTCGGAACAATAATCAAGTCCGCCGTCTTCCATTTTCTCGGGAAAGTCCCTTCTCTTAAGCATTTGTTGTACAGCACCAACAGCGCCTCCGCTCCAAATCGACAAAATCTCTTTATGACCTCTGGAGGAAAAAGATCCGCTCCTGGGGCCTTACCGCTTTTCGTCTTCTTTAACGCTTCTCGGAGTTCACCTTCTGTGATATCTGCTTCCAAATTCAAATTGTTGTACTTCTTATTGCTTGATCTAATTTCCTTTTGATACGCATTTTCGGTAGATTTCAAATCCTGAGGAAAGAACGTTTCGCACAGTACCCGAATCGATTCTTCCCAGGTGTGTGTCACGTCTCCAGTTGGTGTTATTAAACGGCCAATCGTAATATATTTCTTTATTTTACTTCTGTTAATTTTGTGAAGCATTCCCCAGGGGTCTCTATTTCCTTCTGTTCTCACAAATTCTCTCCAGGAGGTCATTTTAGCCTTACGAATTTCCGTTGTGTAATCAAGTTTGGCTTGTTTTAGTTTATTTTTGCAATTTTCTATTGAATCCAATAGCCTCAATCTGCGAGCCCGGCGTAACTGTCGGCCATACACAACGACTTCCTTCTTTAATCTGTTCAGTTCCTCAGACCACCAAGGGACACCCTGCGCAGCCCGCCTCCTGGCCGGAACCGTCTGTCTACATATTCTCCCCAGTGCTTCATTGAATACGCCCAAAGCCCGATCAACACTCAAGGTCCGCATACGCTCAATAAATTCATCCGAGAAAATCTCCTTAACCATCGCTCCAAACTTATCCCAGTCGGCTCGCCTAAGGATGTATCCTTTCCTTCTTCTACCCGGCGAGAACAGACAATCCCGGTCCTTTAGTCTAAATGTGATCAGGCTATGGTCAGATGTTGTCCTCGAATCCTCCACACTCCAATCAACCACATGTCTACTCATACTTGCGGTACTCAGGGTCACGTCAATGTTAGATTCACCGTGTGTACTAGAGAACGTAAAAACGTCCGATCGAACATTCAGCACTCTGAGGTCTCTTGCCAGGATTATTTCCTCTAGTCTTCTACCATTCTCGTCCGTGGTTCCCGAGAACCAGCACCCAGACTTAGCGTTCGCGTCGGCGGTTATTATAACTTTTTGGCCTTCAACTTTACCCAAGATCATACATGTTAATAACAAAAAAGCTGAACCTATCATAACGAATCTCGATCAGCATGACATGATCACTCGGTCGGTGCTCAACAAGAAAACAATCCAGATCACCTCGCACAATGACGGCAACCCACGGCGTACTCCCAGCGGGGCTAAAAACATTCAGCACCGGGGAATCGTAGCCACAAACCCTACCCTTAAACGAGTAGGGCTCTTGGACACAGACTATATCAACCTCACCCTGAACTAGCAATTTTCTGATTTCGGACGCAACTGCAATCGATCTCATTGCATTGATTTGAGCGACCTTGACTTCCATTTTATTTTGTTCTAATAAAGGTCTATCTGTCTAATAAATTCAGGGCAGGTCTTACTGCGAAGACTATGGTTGACCTCCTCTCTTTTATATCTCTGGCAAATCGGACACATAGGATTCTCCTTTCTAGGGCATTCCGCACTGGCGTGCCCCGTTTCCCCACAACATTCGCAAACTTGCTTGGGTGCTGAGCAATACTTGGCAACATGCCCGTACGTATGGCATTTATAGCATCGAACAATATTCAGGTACTCCTTAACTCTATGCGCACGCCAAAGCGTGAAAACTCTGCTGGCATCTAATATCTTTCTAAAAGATCTCCCCGGCACTGTGTGCCGGGGAGATCGAGAAAGTTCGTGCCATTTTTATATAACTTTTGAACCGTCAAAGATATTGATACGAAATTTTGAATCAATAATCTACTAATAGTAGGTTACATATAAGTTAAAAAAAAAAAAATTATTTTAACAATGTTTTGTTTTTAATATTATTACATTACCCACTTGTACTATATAGAATATTGAACAAGTTTTCCAAAGAATTTCTTATCTCCGCGGAGATATGAGCATACATGCGAACCGTACGTGTACGTGAAGCGTACGGCCTGACTGAACGTTGGCAACTTTAAACCATAATAATTTGTAAAGTGGTCCCTAGGGGGAAGCGGTTCTTGTGCCATTTTGTAGGGCAAAGTATGCTGAAAAGAATGCAATTTGTCCGATTGTGGGATCTGGTGGGACTTTTAAGATATCCCTTGTCAATTGTGAAGAATATTGAAAATTTTCATTAGTTCATTAAACATGATAATTATATTAAATCAGGAACAATATTTCTTAACGCAAAGTGTGATTCTTATCAGAAAAGTATGCCGAACATTTTTAAAAAAAAAACGAAGTGAATATATTAAAGAGGATCGTCAGGGCATCGCATTAAAGAGAAGCAATTTTTATCGTGAAAAATACTGTTCTTAAAATGTCCAACTTTCAGCGTTTATTACAACTATAATATTTAATAAATTGGACTAATCTTTCCATTTCCGAGGTCAATGGACATTTAAGAAGCAAAGTTCATTGATTAGATATCGATACGAGAAACTTCGTTTTTTTGCCAAATGGCACGAACTTTCTCGATCCGGACCACTGTGCGGCACTTGCACAATCCAATTAACTCTTCCCGGATTTTTTGTTTTATACGCATGTTTAAAAATTATTTCTTCCTTTAATTTACTTTTTTCCTCCTCATTTAATTCATCGAAGTTCTTTTCTACGAAATCTGCCTTCAACTCCTCAGCTTTAAGATCTGCTTCCACCTCGTAAATTACAATGCAAGGATCGAGCTTTTTTGGCTCCGTAACGCTGAGCCCAACCCTACCGAAATCAACTTGCTTAATCTTTTCTACGTCATCTCTACTATTCACTTCTATCATCATTCCTTTATTTTTTAACTGTCTAATGTTTTTAACTTTTAACTTCGTTCTCTGGTCCTTTAAAGCATCCGTTATTTGTTTTCCTAGTTCCACATTTGTTCTTGTATCTGCTTCATCTTTAGGTTTAATCAAAATGACTTTTGACACTCTTGACTTTTTCTTTTCCAGGTTTTCCGAATGACATTCTAGCGCGAGCACCACGTTCCCCGCACACCGGAGCCGCTGCCACCTGCGCATAAGATACTCTAACCGATTCAGATTCCCTACACTTGATTTTCAACTTTTCTTTCTCCATCACTTCTCTTTGTAACCAAGTCTCCAGGATGGCCCACTTATCAAGAATATTTCTGATAACATTCTTTGTCATTTTGTTGGACTCATCGAATAAAAATTCTTCTAAATTTTTCCTTTCACAGTAGATCTCCTGCAGAGCCGCGCTCAGACTTTCCATTTCTATATCGCCTTCCTTCGGATTCTGCTTATCTTTCCCAATATTTGTGACTTTCCTCTGCTTAGCTTTAGTTGGCGTAGAAGATGTTGACGCTTCGCCCGCAAACAGAGACGAAGCTGAGCAGCGTCTACTATGTCCTCTAACTTGTGCCTCGGAAAGCATCTCAATATCGACTCTACACTCCTCCAACTCACCCCTATCCCTCCCCGTTTGTTTTGTTTTATTTTTTGATTCCATTACTTGGTCCCACGCGAAGGTCGGAAAGGGTGGTCCACCGGGGCAGAGCCGCCTTACCCCGGTAAGTAGATAGGGACATTCATTTCATTTTATTAGCTAATGTTTTGCGGCTCGAGCGTTGGCTCATTGCCGCCATAGTCTTAAATTTGTAATTATTCTTATTTTAGTTATTCGTTCTGGGTGATATCAATTTATTTAGTGTAATTTATCTATTAATATTATTTTTCATGTTTAATTTTAATATTACAAATATTTTAACTTTAGCTTTTTTAACTTTAAATTTAAATTTAAGTTCAACTTTAATATTATAAATTTGTAAATTTGTAAATTTTTTACTTTATTTTATTTTATTATATTATATTAATTGTTTTCTTTGTTTCAGGTTCTATAGGATCACTTGGCCGCCAGAAGAGGTTCCGGCGTTGTCCGTCCC
Organism: Nomada ferruginata; assembly: GCA_963583965.1. Lineage (NCBI taxonomy): Eukaryota > Metazoa > Arthropoda > Insecta > Hymenoptera > Apidae > Nomada > Nomada ferruginata. Next base: position 6,890,491 of record OY757222.1, read on the forward strand.
TGCCACCGTGGAGGCGGATCCACTACTCTCTAGGTATAAAATTCTTTCTCTTCTTGTTTCAAAAACTTTATTGGCAAATTCAGAAAACTTTTCAAATTTAATCTTGGTATTTATTAAGCTACTCTTTTCATTGTTTGTGTTAAATAATTCGGTGTATCTAAATTCCTCATAATTCGGGCATTTATAACGTATATGATCAATATCTTCTTCCTCTTTTCTATCACAAATTAAACAATTTTTGTTGTCAGTACTTTTCCTTTTATAAAGAGTGCTATTTATAGGGCCGTATCCAGTAATTAACCCTTTGCACTCGAGCGGCGCCGATACGGCGACCGGTTCGCCCAAGCGAAAAAGGCCTCGAGTGCAAAGGGTTAAATATACGCAGAATCTATTTGGATTGAACCAATTGTTAAATACCAGCGATTGATCTTGCGATCGTTCTGGCCTTGTTGGTATTTGCACGAGGTGTGTGCCGACTAAATGATCGTACGTTTCTGCTTCTCGAAGGACCAGCCGGAATATTCAATATCCCGACAAATGTATAGTGCGGAAGGAAAGAGAGTTGTTGTTCGTTTCGTGTTTCTTTGCGAATAATATCTTTATTGAAAAAGGTCCTTGCTTATATACTAATAATGGACACGCAGTGTCGTCCAATCACAGGCCTAGCTGGCCAAGCTGGGGTAGCGAGGCATGCTTGCCGCGGTCGACGGTGTCGGGCGCGTGGGCCCAAGGGGCTGGACGTGGCTTTTTCCAGTCAAGCGGCGTAGGTTTATGATACGGTAATTACTATTCAGAGACGGCAGGCGCAAAGGTACATAGTTTTTGGGCTAGAGTTGCTTTATTGGTAAAACGACCGAGGAGTGCAAGTTAATATGCCAGATGTCCCTGAATAGGAATTTCAGGTATCGTATTATAAACCGGAGGTCAGACTTAAGGCTCGTCGAAGCCTTAACACCAATTATTCTCTAATTTAAATTTAACATCAGAAATGAAATCATTTGTGCATCTTCCTCTTTCTTCATCTCGCCATCTCTCTTGCCATTCATTATAAAGCGTTTCTTCTATTCTCTTCTTTTCTTCTTTTATTCTTTTATGTTCATCCGTTAACTGTAAGTTTTCTTTTTCTATATACACATATGTCTTCCATTTTACTGTATTATTTTTTCTTATTTTATTTACCAAAGCCTGTTTGATTATTGAGAGATCAATGGGGAGGACCCCAGCTATAACCTGCATAGCAACTGTTGATGTGGTTCTACAGGCCTTAGTTCTTAACAATAAAATAGATCTCTGAGTAGCAGATAGTTGTCAATTAACATTAAACCACAGACCCGAACCATAAGTCACTATCGGGAGAAAAACCGCAGAATACAAGATGTTAATAATATTATGCTTGATACCCCATTTATCGCGTGAGACTCGCCTAAGGGCCATAGTTAGATTAATAATTTTACCTCTGATATACTTTGAATGTTCAATAAAATTTAGTTTATTATCAACAATTATTCCTAAATACTTTATTTTTTCAAAAACTTTTAACAAAAACTTTTCTATTGCAAAAATAATTTTTAATCAATTTTATGAGGGTTGAGCTGGTTTCTGCTTCTATTAATCTTGAAATTATCGCAGGCCACCATAGTCCATCCAAGGCGGCTTCAATATCAACAAAAATAGTCAAGGCATATTTTTTAGGTGTACTTGTATGCCCAATTTAAGAGCCACCAGCGCATCCTCAGTTGATTTTTTGGGTCTAAATCCAAACTGCATGCAATTTTCTAAACCTAGGGAACTATAATAAATTTGTATTCTATCTACAAGGATCCGTTCGAAAATCTTTCTCACTACTGACAGTAATGCTATAGGTCTGTAAGAGCTTAACAGTGATTTGTCCCTAGTAGGGTTTTTAATATTATCTTCAATTTTGAAATCTTCCATTTTTTGGGAAAGATTCCGTTACGTAAACAATTATTGTTAAGATTATATAATATATTATTATCAATGTAAAAAAGTTGCAAAATTAACTCGGGCTGGAAGCATTCTAATCCAAGAGCTTTTCGTTCTTTAAATTTTTTAATAGAAATTAGAATTTCATCAAGTGATATGTCGGGCTCCATGTTACAGTTAGTATATAGGTTGTTACTTATTTTTAGAACTTTTTGTACATCATTATCATTCTCCATCTCGTCTGTAGGAACACATTTATCCAGAAGTTTATCAATTGTCTGTCTCCAGCTCATAGTTAAGGCTCCCGAAGGAAGCCTTATTGAACTAACGAATTGATCTTTATTGATCTTATTACGTATTATTTTGTAGACAATACTCCATGGGTCCCTGTTTCCTTCATTCGTTGCAAAATTTTTCCAGGAGTTCTCCTTGGCTTTCTTAATAGAGGCTACATATCTGTTCCTGGCTATTTTAAATTTCAATTCATATTCAACAATCAAGTCATTCAAATTTAGTTTTTTAGCTCTTACTAGTTGTTTTTTAAATTTATTCGCATCGGTTCTAAGTTTTTTTAATTCATTTGACCACCAAGGTATTGAATTTTCCTTCGTATTTTTTCTCGGGATGTTTTTATTGCAACATCAAGTCAATAGTTTAGTAAAAATTTGTACTGCTTTTTCTGGTTTATATTCTTTTAATTTTGTTTTAGTTTCATCATTGAATTTTTCCTTAATGCTCTTTTTAAAACCCTACCAATCTGCTTTTTTTAAATTGAAAGGTCTTTCTGTTATTATATCTTTTCCTAAGTTAAATTCTCGTCTTAATACTGATACTTTAAATATTATTAAGTTATGGTCACTAGTAGAACATTCTAAACTCACTCTCCAATCCTTGATATGCCTACTAAAATTAGAACTGACAAGAGTCAGATCGATGTTCGACTGGCCATTTATAATTAAAAATGTTGGAGGGTTTGCAATTTTATTTAGAATAATAAGGTCATTGGTCAATATGAACTCCTCCAATATTCTTCCTCTATCATCAGTTTCATTGGAAAACCAAGTCTGAGATTTCGCATTAGAGTCCATAGTAAGTATAAATCTTTCCCCTTTTATCTTATTTAAAATATCACTGATCAAGTCTAAAAATGTAAAAATCGGTACAGAAAATTGAAAATAAATATTTACAATATAAAAACAGCATGCATGAGTATAAACCTTAAAATACATAACATGCTCGCTTAAGTCCGGAAATTCTAAAACATTTATATCGTTATATTTAACCACCGCCGCCACCCAGGGAGTTTTTCCCGATGGTTGCAAAATTCTGAGGTTTGGTGAATTGTTAACCAAACTTTTAAAACAGTAGGGTTCCTGGATACATAAAATATCCAGGTTCTGTTCTTTAATCAAAATTTCGAGTTCAGTGGCAGCGGCCGACGAGCGTTGTGCGTTGACTTGGTCGCGAAACTTTAGAAGGCTTTCCAAGCTTCTTGCGACGAGGTGATCTGAGTGACCAGGTTCGTCATCGTCAGGTTTCCACCGTAGAGAGTTGTGAGGTGGAGTTTCTCCTCCGCCCAACGATCACAACGGAAAAGTACGTGGTCTGCGTTATCCACCGGATGTCCGCAGTCCCAGCAGTCCTCGTTGGTCGTTCTTCCTATTCTCTTCCTGAAGCTGTCAAACGAGCCATGCCCTGTTAAGAGCTGCATCGCATGGAAGTCCAGGAAGAGGGCGGGGGACTTCCGCTCGAAGGTTCGGACCGAGCTGACCAGCTTCCGTGTCCAGTTGGTCGGGTTGAAGCTATCCCAGCTGGTCTGCCACTGGGCGGAGCTTTTTCCCAAATCCTTTCTTTATATATTTGGAGGTGGGAGGGTCCTCCTGCGGGATCCTCCTGTTCGCCGTCGGTGGACTGGCGAGTCTTCTCCGTATAAATTTTCCAGAGAGCATCGGCTTTGATGTGTATTGGCATTCTCCCTGCCAACACACACAGTGCATCATACGCCACCGTACGGTATGCCGTGGTGGTATGAATCAGAGCCGCTCTCTGGCTTCTACGTAGGGCAGTTACGTTGAATTTCCAGGCGTTCGCTGCCTGCGCCCATATCGGGGATGCATACAGGACCACCGATTCCCATACATTGTAGTACAGCATCCTACATTTCCTAGCTGGGCCCTTGGTATTTGGAAGGAGCCCTGCTAGGGCACCCATCATCTTCTCCGCTCTCGCGCAGGTTTTGGCGATGTGGTGCCTGTAGTTGCGCTGGTTGTCGAGTACTACTCCGAGGTAATTCGCAGTGCTCTGCGTCCTCAAGGAGGACTCGCCCCAGTCCAGGTCGATTATCCTGTGGATTCTTTTCCCCGCAAGTATAATGATCTCGGTTTTTTCGGGGGCGATCTCGAGGTTCATATGAGTGAACCACTCTCGGATCTGCCTCAAACCGACGTCTATCCGGAACTGGAGTTCTTCCACGTTCCTTGCCGAGATCGTGAGTGCCAGGTCGTCCGCATACGCGAATGCTGCTGTATTCCACAGGCCATTCGCGAGCGTCAGGACACCGTCGTATACCAAGTTCCACAGCATCGGTGCAAGCACTGCCCCTTGTGGAACTCCAGCATAGATCGGCAGACTCACCGTTCTTTCCGGGGTATGGACCACCGCTCGCCTATCCCCGGAGTAGTTCCGTATGACCCTTATCAGGTCATCGGAGACTCCTCTCCGGGCAAGTTCGGCGAGGGTGTGTCTCCATTCTAGGCGGTTGAATGCATTCCTAATGTCCGTAGTAACGAGTGCACATAGTGTACCCGTACTTTGGCATGTATCCGCGAACCGCGTAACCTCCCTTATTGCGTCTACTGTTCCTACGCCCCGTCTAAAGCCGTATTGTCGGCAGTGGAAGGGGTCGCGTCCAATTTGCGCTTCTAGGGCGTCCTTCATCACGTATTCCCAGAGCTTCGATAGCGCTGGTAATACGCTGATGGGTCTGTGCGCCGATGGAGTCGTCGGGTCCTTTCCGGGTTTTTGGAAGGAGAATCACCCGCGCTGTCTTCCATGTGCGTGGGAGGGTTCCCTCGACCAGTGTCATGCGACACATCGTCGCGAGGTCAGCCGGCCATTTCTCGGCAATCAGCTTGACCACTTCCGTCGGTACAGCGTCTATCCCTTGTGCTGTCCCGACCTTAAGCGCTTTAGCCGCTTTCGTCACCATCTCCTGGGTGACTACGGTCGTGCACAAGGTGTCTTGTGCTGGGGCGAAGTCTGGGCATGGTGTTACCTCCTCTGGTGGTCTTGTGGTGGTGAAGAGGGCATTGAGCAGCTCCTCTACCTTTGCCGCCGGGAGGGTTACCATACCTCTCGCTTTCCTCAATCTTGACATCACTGCCCTGTAGGGTCGTGCCCACGGATTCTGGTCAAGAATCGCGCAGAATTCAGACCACGATTGTTATTTGCTCCTCCAGATTTCGGCCTGCAAACTCTTCCTTGTTGACCTGTACTGGTCAAGGAGGTTTGGGGTATCTGGATGGTCCTTCTTTTTGGCCCTTTGGTACCTTCTTCTGGCTCGGAACGTTGCCAATCTGAGATTGGCGATTTCATCGTTCCACCAGAAGTTTGGTTTCCTCGTGCCTTTCGGAAGCATCTTCCTTCGCAGGGTTCTCTCGCACACCTTTTCGAGTCTGGATTGCATCATCTCCGGAGAGCAATCCGGGTCTCTGTCAGGTGGCGGGCGCTGCGAAGGGGGGCTCTTTGATTTCTGAATCGAGGATTCTCTACTCAGAACGTCGTATGCCTCGAGGATTTCCTCTGGCTTCGCGTTCTTGAGAGAGAATGGTCTCCAGGCCACCCGGGGTTGGCTACGCCTCGACTCTTCGAAGGTGTGAAGAACGTATCGGTAGTCTGAGGCAGAGAAGGTATCCAAAACCTCACTCTTCTGCAGGCCTCTCAGGGTCATCCTGTCTACAGACATAATGTCGGGGAATGATGTCCCACCATTTCTGTAGAATGTGAACATCCCCCGGGGTTGGACAGGGACAAGTTGCGCTCTAATGGTTATTGCCAGTAGCAATGCGCCCCTCCGTTCATTCTTGCGTCCTCCCCAAGCCGGGGACTTGGCGTTAAAGTCGCCCGCAAGTATTAGTCGGCTGCCCCATGAGGTGGAGTTTTCCAGCGTCTCCTGAAGGTCATCTAGGTATTCCTCCACCTCTGGCTGTGTAATATTTGGGGAGCAGTAGCCGCTTATGAGGATCGTATCCTCAAGCACTCCTACTGCTATGCCGGGAAGTGGTGTGTAGCTAACGGGGCGCGCCATGTGACCGTTAAAGCCTGTTATCCACACGGCTGCGTCCCCGGTGGAGTCATTGCACCACTCCCTCCTTTGTCTGTATGGCTCTGAGATGATCACCGCATCAGCGTTCAACTCCGATGCTTGTTGCACCAGGAGTTCTTGCGCGAGGCGGGATTTGTTCAGATTGATTTGCAGAATTACCATAGACTTAGGCATTATGTGTCGATGGTCCGCGTCGCGCCTGTGCGGCCTTTTGATATTGCGGGCAGCCTAGTGAGGCGGCCACATGTCGCAACCTGATTCCATGTAGGCCTTGCGCCTCGCAGAGTGTGCATTTGGGCTCGTTGGTGCACTCCTTAATGGAGTGCTCCATTGAGCCGCACTTCCGGCACCTCTCCTTGCCTTGAGGGAGAGTTTTGCAGGCCATACTCGTATGTCCCAGGGCGTGGCACCTACAGCATCTGATGACTTTCGGGAGCACCTTCGCCGTGACCAGGGTGAACCCGATTCTGATCCTCCGGGATCCAAGGTCTCTTGGTACGGCGTCGGATGGTACGTCCTGAATACCCGTCTGGGTGCCAGCCGGGGTCATCCGTATTGTCCTCAAATGGAGGTCCTTGGGATCTATGCCCAAAATTTGGGCGGTCCCTTCCAGGATCTCTGCTGCTTCAGCCGTGGGATCGACACTTTTTATTTCTAACGTCGATCTCGTCTGTAGTGGGGCAACCGGCGTTGCTTCGCCATGAATTTTACCCAGCGTTTCGGCTACGGCTTGTGCTCTCGCTGCTTTGGACAGTTCTATTAAGACATGTCCATCGCGAGTTTTCCTCACCCCATTCGATTCACTAAGGCAGGATTTTCCTTTCCTTAGGATCTCTCTTATCGTTTCTAGGTAGGAGGTACCCTCCTTCACCTTGATGAGGATGGCCTCCGGCTTGACCCTCGGAGGCCTTCTTCGTGGGGGTTTTGGGGGTAGTATCTTCCCCTTTTTTGGTTCCTCAGAGGGTTTTACCTTCTGGGGTCCCTTAGCTCGGGGGGGGGGGGGGATCTTGTAAATTCTGTGTCAAGCCTCCAGAGGGTGGTGGGATGGGTGATCTTCCCCTCCTTTTCCTGGTCCTCTTACGGCGACTGACCTCCATAAAGTCCGAGTCTGACTGGGTATGGGTCACCGTCGGGGGCGGTCTACGCGTCACCGTGGCATAAGTGGGAGCCGTCTCCGGACGGGACTTCTTCGGGACGACCTCCTCCTGGGGAGATCTAGTCTTCCTTTTCGAGTTCGGCGGGGGGCACTTGGTCAAACCTTCATTCTTTCCCGGCGACCCTGTCTGGGTCCCGGTACTCGTCGTTTTTTGGTTTCCCCTTCCCCCCACGCTTGGAATGGGTGCTTTTGTTACGTGTTTGGGCCTGGGGGGGGGGGATATCCTGGCAGGCGCTCTCTGCCCCTCCAGAATTTTCGTTTCCATTAAGGAGAGAGTGGCCAGCGCCCGGGCACACTCTTTCCTCATTTGTGCCTTCACGTTTTTTGTCGCGATGGCATATTCGTGAAAGGTCTACGTGGAGTGCTCGGCCCCCCTCCTCAGCACTTCCAGTTCCTCCAGGATCGTCCTAATATCTCGTTGGGAGCTTATGGGCTCCCCAGCGTGTTGCCCTCCGCCCAGGATTCCCTCAAGTATTCGAGGGCTCCTCACCGATGTGCGGGGTGAGGGGATGGGCCGCTTGGCCGTTTGGTTTCCCGCCTGGTCATTCTCCCTGCGACTTATTTGGCTGGCAGGAGTCGCACCTGGTGGGCTCCTGAACAGCTTCGTCTGCGGGAGGAATGGGTTCGCGGGCACCATTTCTTCCTGTCGTGTGGAGGGAGTCTTTGTTAAGTCCATCCTCCATGATGTTCTTTGTGACACTGACCCAAGGGTCATTGTGCCGCCTGCGCTGCCCCCAAGGTGAATCGATCCATACTCCTCGGGCAGTTTCCCTGCTGGGGTATAGAAGGTTTCCCTTGTGGCCATCTTTGTTGTCCCGGAACGGGGGGATTTGTCCGCCTGTCGTGCTCTGTAGCGGTGAGCGGTGTCCTCCTCTTCCGTGTCCGTCGTCGAAAACACTGATGAGTCCCCAATTCGGGAGGGTAGTGAGACGACTGATTGCGCCGTGGATGTCCCCTCCGTCTCAGAGTCGAGGATTTTCTTCTGTTCTTTTCCAGGTTTCCCTGGAGTTTGTTTGTCGTTGTCGTTGTTGCGGTCGTCAGTTAACGATCCGGGGGGGGCCCGCTTGCCCATCACCCCTCGGACCGGTACTGGGGTATCCATCCCCTGCACCGTAAACAGATACGGCTCAATATCCCGTCCATACCTGCAGTACATCGACACAACATACATCTCTCCGAAGTCCCCTTTGAGCCACACACACACTCCATACTCATCCGTACACTTATGCACACACACAACCTCTACCCCCGGATCATTTACAACCACAGCCGATTTACCATTCTCACACATATACACATCATATGCAGTCGGGAGTCCTCTCACACTCCCACGAGACACATACGGCTCCTGAATCAAAGCCACACTCACACTCTGTTCCCTCATCACCACACCCAAATCACACATCACCGCATCTGGCAATTAACCTGCACAATATTCATACACCTACTAGTCATTACTGATCCTCATCCTTTCTCTTTCAGCCATCCTTATATATTCCGGACATTCTCCGGCCAGAACGGGGTGATCCGCCTTTTTCCCTTTCATTTTACAATTCCTACAAACACAACTTCCTTTACACTTTTCTTCTAAATGCCCCGATTCTCCACAATTCTGGCAGAGCCGTTCGCTTACAGGGCAATCCTTCATCATGTGCCCGAAGGCAAAACATCGGTAACACCTGAGTACATTCACAAATTCCTTAACTCTGCATGCTCTCCATCCAACATACACCCTGCCCTCATTCATTAATACATCGTACACACTTTTATTTACTTCCACAATTACGTTCCCAACATCCGCACCCTTCTTGCCATTCCGGCTTATAACTCTTACTCTATCTCTAAATTCTACCTCAGTCACGCAACATACATTCTTCACATTCTTGGAGTACAGCTCATCAATAAGAATATCACTAGTCACCTCATTTGGCACATCGTACACTATCATTTTGGGCCCAACTTTCATCGGATAATCCACCCTGAGACCCAGTTCCCCGAACTTTGGACAGTCCTTAATCAACTGAACATCTTTAGCGCTCGCCGCCTCAATGGCCAAGCCTCCGCTTCTTGTTTTGCGCACCGCTCTCACCCGTACATTCAAACTCTTGCTTACATTCTTTAGTACACTGTCTTTTACCTCTTCACGGCTCATTTTAACATTCTCACTCGCTGACTTGACTACTACTGCATACGTTTTTCCCCTTTTCCTCTCATCCACACTTTTCAAAACCCCAGTCGTACTCATGCTAGTTCCTGGCACACTCCTTTCAGTTATACCAACTCCAGCCACACCAGCATAGCTTCTACCATCACTCACTCTTTCCGTCGCCCTTTCAGTCATTCTCTTTTCATATTCAATTATCCTACCTTCCAATCTTTCATTTTTCATCAGCATGCGCATCATTAGCTGTTCGTACTCATTCACACACTTAAGCAAAAGCTCACTCGCATTTTTAGAAACACGGTTCGTTTCAGTGAATACATACTTCCTTATCTTATCAGTCACGCAACCCATTTGATCAATCTCATTCACGCATACATCTACACCCTCGCTGGAGCTAGAGCCAGCACCCTCAGCACCAACAAGCCGCCTTTTAGGCCCGCGTAAGGGACTAGCACTCCGTCCCCTTGTCGCCGTCGATCGCCTCGCACTAACATCGCGCATCTCGCTATCCCCTACCCCAATGTCCCCAAGTTTAAGTGATTTATCCATACTAAATCCCCTGAGTAGGGACGAACTCAATGTCACTCCCTGGGTGACGCCCTTTCCGGGGAGAAGGCTACTACTCTCAAGATTACGCCAGATGTCCTGAGGTTGGCCGCTAACGGCTGATGCACCCACCAACCACGCCCCAGTGCCCTCGACTGGGACGCCCCTCTTCGCCGCGCGCCATAGCTTGGGGTTAGGGATTTTTTATAGAGGTTGTTTTTATAACATGACCACTGGTGTACGGTACGCTAGAGCTCGGGTACCTTGGGCCCGCTAAAACCCATACTGTGTCCGTCCCTGGCCCGACCGGAGTCGGTCCAGGAACAGACAGCCCCTGAGGGGAGTAGATAGGGACATTATTATTATTATTATTCTCATCCTTTCATGCAGCATTGCGAGCATCAGCTCATCGCTGCCTTATGCTCAATATATTATTGTTGTAATTCAAAACATAGAATGAATATTTCAGACCATATTTTTCTTTTACCGAATTTTTTTTGTTCGTAAAATTATTCATGTTATTCTAGGTCACTTCGCCGTTGCGACCAGCGCAACGTTACCGTCCCCGCCACGAGGAGGCGGACCTTCTACTTTCTGCTTCCATTTTTAATCAAACTATTTTACTACTATTTATCAAAACTTATTTCACTTTTCTTCACTATATACATCTCTTCTGCACTACTCCAAAATCTTCCTAACCTCATATACTTTTGCAACGAATGCTACTAAATTTCTATATTCTATCTCTGTGTCTATTAATTGGTTTAAATCCATAGTTTCGCTTAACAGTTTCTCATATCTAAATTCCTGGTATTTTACGCATCTAAATAATATGTGCTCCACCGTCTCCTTCCCCGCTTTGCATGACGGACAGGTCGCCGACTCTTCAAGTCCTCTCCTAGCCAATGATGAATTTATTGAGCCGTAGCCGGTGATTATACCTACAACCCTAGCTGAGGGTCTGAACCAAGGTCTTTCTTCACAGAATTTAACACTACGAATAAATCTGTATGTATCTCTCCCATGGTCGTTTTCATCCCAGTTTTTCTGCCAAATGTCGAAAATTTTACGGTCTATAAGTTTAAGTTCATCCTCCATTTCCATATCCACATTCATATCCGTATCCATAACATTATCTTGGCTCATACAATTCAATCTCAATCCATTCCAGTTTACGCTCATATTTCTTTTCACCCGTCTTCTAAGCGCTGACCTTATAACTTCCAATTCGATCGACAACCGCCCCCCAACAACTTGCATCGGGGCAGTCGAGACAGTCCCGCACGCTCTCGTAATTACTATTAATATCGACCGTTGCATCGCCCTAATCTGCTTCAAAATTTCCGCAAACATGACTCTATGATACATCACAGATCCATACGTAAAAATTGGCGCGCAGACCGCACTGTACCAAACACTCAGGATTGGATTCCTCACCCCCCATTCCTCATGCACATGTTTTTTCACTTTCATGATATATTTTAAGATCTTTTCTCTGACCCACTTAACGTGTGGTAGGAATGTTAGCCTCGAGTCAATTAATACGCCCAAATACTTATATTTCGTTAAAAATTTAACGGTTTTGCCATAGATTTTAATTTGAGGTAGTCTATTTATATCCAAATTTCCCTTTACTAACAGCGCCCGCGTCTTTTCTTCTGAAATTCTTAATTTATTGTTTTCACACCAAATTTGAAACATTTTTGTTGCTCTATTTCCGCTATCCTCTAATTCTAATCGCGATTTTCCTTTTATTATAAAAACTACATCGTCCGAGTATGCTATAACACTAACCTTGTCTTCATCAAAATTGTTTACAAAGTCCACTAGAAACTGATCAAGACACCAATTCCACGCGGCCGGGCCGAATAGAGAGCCCTGAGGGCATCCACGCTCAACCTTATAATCTACTTTTCTAAATTTATTTTTAACTATAACTTTCCTTTTACTAAAATAACTACGCGTGATATTTACTAACACGGAACTACAGCCGGCAACTACTAATCTGTTTTCGATTGCCTGCCACCATAAGTTATCGAACGCTCCAACAATATCCATAAAGAGAGCTACCACATATTTCTTTTCCGTAAACTCAATTTCTTTTTTGAATTCAACTAGAGCGTCCTCGGTTCCGAGGCCTCGCTTAAACCCAAACTGCCGATCGCTTTCCAAACCCATCTCATTATAGGTAATCTGGATTCTATTTATGATAACCCTCTCCATCATTTTACTTAAAACAGATAGCAACGCAATCGGTCGATACGTTGAAATTTCTTGTAAGTCCATATTAAGTCTCTTAGGCAGAACAACCACCCTTGCGACCTTCCAACTTCTTGGAAACTTACCTTCACTCAGACACTTGTTAAAAATAACTAATAATACATCTATATTACATTTGCCTAAATTTTTAATGCTCTCCGGCGGAAACTCGTCCGGACCCGGCGCTTTACCACTCTTAGTTCGTTTAATCGCTTCTACAACTTCGCTCTCACATATTTCTGGCTCCACATTACTATTGCTGTATTTTTTGTTTATTTGCCTAATTTCCTTTTGATAATCCGACTCGTTGTCTTGTCTATCTTTGGGAAAAAATTTATTGCACAACACCATTATTGATTCTTCCCACGAACTGGTCAAATTGCCGTCCGACAATTTTATACTACCTATATTACAGACCTTGCGTAACTTCTCTCTAACTATTTTATGCAGGAGACCCCAAGGGTCCCGGTTACCCTCTTTCCTAACAAAATCTTGCCATGATAACACCTTAGATCTTCTAACTTCCACCACAAAGTCGTTCCTAGCTTTTCTATAATTTTTAACATATTGTTCGATCATATCTGTCAGATTTAATTTTCGCGCCCTACCTAATTGTGGCTTCAGTCTCCTCATTTTACTTTTCAAAATCTCAAGTTTCTCCGTCCACCATGGAACCAAATTTCCAACCTTTTTCTTTTTGCGAATTGCCCGCAAACAAATTTTGAATAGTATTTTAGTAAAATTTTTGCACATATTATCTAGATTCATTTTGCTCAATTCTTTCAGGTATTCCTCAGCCGAACAACTCCCAATCAGCCCGTCGGACATTAAAAGGACGATCCAACTTTGTGTCACGTGAGGAAACATTTCCATTTATTTTTATCAAAATTAGATTATGATCTGAAGCCGAAATTAGCTCCGAGACCGACCAACATTCAATATGTCTAGCCATACTCTGAGAACAGAGAGTCAAATCTATGTTTGATGTCCCGTGTGAACTGGCATACGTGGTGATGTCGGAGGGAGAATTAACGATAACAAGACCATATTCTACTATTAAATCTTCTAGTTTTTTACCATTATCATCCGTTACATTCGAAAACCAACATCGAGACCTCGCGTTGGCATCCATAACTATAATCAATTTTTCGGCCCGTAAGTCTCTGAGACATTTTTCAAGTTGTAATATAAATTCATCGATCAAAATTGAGCATTCACAGTACAAATTCACAATATAAAATTTCACATCAGCAAAACGGCAATGCGTGACCATCATATGCGGTGAGTCATAAATATTCAGAGGGAAAGCTTCAAAATCATTTTTAACCACCAGAGAGACCCATGGTCTCTCGACACGTGGGAAAATAACGTCTAACATTGTTGAATTATATCCGCATACTCTGCTCCTAAAAACGTACGGTTCTTGTATGCATAGCATATTACACTTATTTCCAATGATCAAATTCCTTAGCTCCGTAGCCACGGCAACTGAGCGCATGGCATTTATTTGGCCTATTACTAGTGCCATTGTATCTTGCTTTTATAAAGCTCAACCTGCCGTATATATTCCGGACACAGTTTGCGCAGCAAACTGTGCACCGTATCTTTCCTTTTAAACCTTATGCATGCCGGGCAATGCGGATCATCTTTATTTTTACATTTATCTTTTAAATGATCAGAACTACCGCATGTTTCACAGAGTTGTGAAGGAACGATACAATGTTTGGCAATGTGCCCGTAAGTGTGACACTTGAAGCACCTCGCGATATTAATATATTCTTTCAACTTATACGTACGCCAAAACATAAAAACTCTACCTTCTGTCATTAACTTATCGTACGCAAATGCAGGCAACTGTATGATCCAGTTAACCCTTCCTTCATTTTTCGTTTTAAATGCATACTTAAATTTTAGTTCCTTCGATAGTAGACTTTTTTGACTTTCAGAGAACCCATCAAAATTTTTGGACAGCAAATCATCTATTAATTCTTCCGGTTTATAATCTTTTTCAACATCAAAGATCAAGACTGAGGGGTCAATCTTTTTAGGCTCAGCTACATTTAAACCCAAAGTATCCAAACTCACCTCTTTAATTAAATTTACATCGTTTCTATCTTGAACCTCGATTAGCATTCCCTTCGTTCTCAGTTGCCTCATGTTTCTAATTTTTAAGTTCCTTCTTTTTTCTTCCAAAGCTTTAGTAATCTGGGATTTCAATTCGTCATTCGTTCTTTTATCTGTTTCATCCTTAGGCTTAATTATGACAATTTCACCTTTATTACTTTTCCGCTTTTCTATCCTTTTACTCAAAACCGTTGCTTCGACATTCTGAACCCGGGAAGAAGGCACTGACGCGGCCTGGGCATAGGTTAACTGCTTCCTACAAGCTTCAACAGCCATTAATTTCTCTTTTTCAACGATCTCTCTCTGTAGAATTAATTCCATATGACTCCACTTCGACAATACAAATTTAGCCACCGCCTTACTGACTTTGTTCGACTCATTAAACAGAAAAGACTCTAAATTTTCGCGTTCAGATCTAACTTCATCTAAAACGTGTTTGTTCTCAAAACCACTAGTACTTGCTTCATCTAAACCCACTCCCCGCCTACGCTTCGACCGTGGCGTGCCCCCCCCCCCCGAAGATGCAATAGAACTAGTTCTACTGTGTCCTCTTATTGGAGAACCCGCCCTACTACTACCCGCCTCCTCGACCTCCATATTTTGTTTATTTAAATTTGACGTCATAACTGGTCCCACGAGCGTGGTCGGAAATAACGGTCCACCGGGGCAGAGCCGCCTTGCCCCGGCAAGGCTTAAATACAACCGGGGGCAGCCATTTCCCGGAGGTTGGCCGCTAGCAACCGGTGCACCCACCGGCCACGCTCCGGCGCAAAGTCCGGAACGCACCCCTTCGGCGCGCGCCATACCTTAAGGTAAGGGATTTTTTATAGAGGTTGTCATCCTCACGGTCCGGCCGGTTAAGGCAAGACCCCCGTTCCAGCGAAACATGACCACTGGTTTACGATGTTCTCCACCATTTGTACTCCTAGGCCGCCGGGGCTCTTACTGGTGTATATTATTCCGTCTGTTGTTGTTGGATGAAGGTGCAGCATCTGTTTGACCTGCTGCTTGACCTCCTGATCTAGCTGTCTGAGGCTGCCTAGGGAGGGTGAGCTCACGACCATCCTGTGTATGAACCTGAGTAATAGGTATGTAGGTCCGGACCATGTTGATCTTCTCATGGGGCTTCAGCCCCATCCTGACAATTGATTTAACGGCCTCTATAATTTCTTCGTTTGAGATTTGGGTCAGTCCTTTCCATGGACCTATTCCATGGACCCAGGTACGCCACTACCCTTTCGGGGTCCGTATATGGCAGTCGCTCGTCACCGATGTATAATCTCGGGTCGATTTGGTGCCATGTTTTGCCTCTGCTGACGATTTCCACAGTAGAGCTCTTCTCTATTGATAGATGCATTCCCAGCTCCTGTAGGAATTCTGCTATCATCCCGCTCTGTTTTGTTGCTTCCTTTTGGTCCTTGGCCAGCAGCACCAGATCGTCAGCGAAGGCCAGTATGGAGACTTTCCTGGTCAAACATCTCTGCACGGCCTGGTGCGGCACCATGTCAAAGGCCTTTGAGATGCATTCGCAATTTGGTCCTAGCTGGTCCGCACAGATTTCGCCAATCGCTCATCAGCTTTGTACCGTTTACTTTGGAAAACATTTATGAGCTTACTAACGCAACGTACTTATGAATAGGTGGATGTCTAATATAAAAGTTTAAGATTTTGTAAACATTATATTTTATTGTTCACAGCTTATAATTTATCATTATGTTGATAACTACACCCAAAAATGTTCGTAATTCAGCAACAGTAACGTCATACCAGTTATGCCATATCGAGTGCACGGAAAGTTCTTGGCTGTTAATTATTCCAGAAAAATGTGCGCATTTAGTGCTTACGCACACTTTGATGCTATCTTAGCTGGT
The DNA here is from genome assembly GCA_963583965.1 of Nomada ferruginata. Taxonomy (NCBI): domain Eukaryota; kingdom Metazoa; phylum Arthropoda; class Insecta; order Hymenoptera; family Apidae; genus Nomada; species Nomada ferruginata. The sequence continues at coordinate 6,906,879 of OY757222.1, forward strand.
CCAGAATCGCGCAGAATTCAGACCACGATTGTTCTTTGCTCTTCCAGATTTCGGCCTGCAAACTCTTCCTTGTTGACCTGTACTGGTCAAGGAGGTTTGGGGCATCTGGATGGTCCTTCTTTTTGGCTCTTTGGTACCTTCTTCTGGCTCGGAACGTCGCCGTTCTAGAATTGGCGATTTCCTCGTTCCACTAGAAGTTTGGTTTCCTTGTGCCTTTCGGAAGCATCTTCCTTCTCAGCTCGCTTCTCCAAGGCAGCCTGTCCCTTTTCTTTGGAGCTCCCTCACTGTCTCCGGATAGGAGGAGCCCTCCTTCACCCTGACGAGGAGGGCCTCCGGTTTGACCTTCGGAGGCCGTCTCCGTGAGGGTTTGGTGGTCGCCGCACAGTGGTTCGGAACGAGAAAGTTCGTGCCATTTTTATATAACTTTTGAACCGTAAAAGATATTGATACGAAATTTGGAATCGACAATCTACTAATGGTAGGTTACATATAGGTTCAAGAAAAAATGATGAAAATTTTATTTTAACAATATTTTGTGTTTAATATTATTATTACATGTTAATATTATTGAATTATTAGTTCCTCATCCTCAAAATTTAAATTTTTAAGTTTTTTAGTATATAACTTTATTCGCTTTTTCGATTGTTATGAGCCAGGGCTGTGGGCAACGCGATGACCGTCGATGTTTATATTACCCAAGGAATATGGTTGAGAATTTATTAGTAAGGTGCACGGACGAACCTGATGCGAAATCAGGGAGCCGCTGGGATTGATGTATGCGAGGACGAACCCGATGCGAAATCGGGGACCCTCAGGAATAGAATCAAGCGCGGACGAACCTGGTGCGAAACCAGGGAGCCGCAGGAGGGTGAAACGTCGTGGACGAACCCGATGCGAAATCGGGGAGCCACTAGGAAAGAGTGCGCAGACGAACCCGGTGCGAAACCGGGGAGCTGCAGGAGGTTGGTTTATTCACAGACGAACCCGGTGCGAAACCGGGGAGCTGTTCGGAGGTTTGGTAAACGTACGGACGAACCTGATGCGAAATCAGGGAGCCGTAGGATACAGACGAACCTGGTGCGAAACCAGAGAGCTGTAGGATGGGTTAGGTTTCGTGGACGAACCCGATGCGAAATCGGGGAGCCACTAGGTTGGAGTAGTTACCTTGTTTTGGATAAGACGTGCGAACGAACCTGATGCGAAATCAGGGAGTCGCAGGAAATTTTAGTTTGACTCGTAAATAAATATTCGATACAACTCGAGCGGTTAAGTTGTATCTGTGGGACGTTACTACTAATATAAAGGATTACGGAGTAAAGATAGGTTTTAACGAATATACTCGGTTTAATGGTGAACAGTTTATGAGTTTATATTGCCACCAGTTGTTTGTACAAGTGTAGTTGTCGCGATATAGTTAAATAGTGTGTGAATTATTACCTAAGCTGCACGGTGTTGACGCACTGGCGATGCGGGGCCTGAGAACGGTTACAAAGTATGCCGAAAGAACTTCAACCGGACTATGCGGATTCTAACGGGTTAACTTTATCTGATTGGTGCCGTAAGCCCAATTCTCGTTGAAATGCAACCGACTCTGTACAAGCGTAACGCGACGTGACTATGCGCGTAGCTGTGTAGTTATGAACCGAAGATGATTAGAAACGGAGGGTTTATATAGTCCCGAAATGTATGGAGGGGTTCGTTAGAAGCCTCCATATATGGTAAGGGCACACAGTCTTCGTCGGGTCACGAAGGCACCTAATCGGTCGCGATGCAGTTGGTCGATACTAAAAGGGTTAACCGTCGTGTGGTATCGAGATAAATCTTTAGGCGTCTTCCGTTCCTACGCAAGATCGAACGACGCGTGCGAGCGCAGCGAAGGAGACTATTATTCATACGTAACAGTCTGTTTTCCAGATTCTATTTTTGGAATTACTTCCTTGTTTATTTATTTTGAATACAATAAGGTTGTAATCGCCCGTTGTGCAGTCTGGTATACTTTCCATTCTTTTATGCTTTTGGCAAAGTTTGAGCTGGCTAATGTTAAATCTATATTTGATTGTCCATTTGTTGCAGTATATGTGGGAATGTTATTTGGTTTATTTATTATTTGTAAATTATTTGCCGCTATGAACTCTTCCATTAATTTGCCACGTTCATCTGTATCTATTGAGTACCATGTATGAGACTTGCTATTTGAGTCCATGGTAATAATATATTTTTCTCCTTGGATTTTTCTTATTATAGTATCAATTTGTTCCAAGAAGGTTATTAATTGTTTAGAGTGTTGACAATACACGTTAATTATATAGAATGAATTATTCTCCGTGATGACCTTCAAGCATATAATATGTTCGCTGGCACATTCGAGGAGTACGTGCGTTACTGTCTCAGTGCTTGAGCCACATTCGCACTCACTACTGGACGCGAGGTTGAAGCCTTGCAGTTTCGTTGCAAAGTCTCCGTGTCCCGATAGAAGTTGCGTCGTGTAGTGTGTCCCTGCCAGGTGCCGTTGGTCTAGTCTGTTTGTTACGTTTGGAAATATATCGTACGTGTGTTTGCCGTCCGTGGACTTGTACCACCTGTCTTGCCATACCGTGATCAGATATTTTAGGATGGCCGTCCGCGGGTCTGTGCGTTTGTGTCGTCGGGAAACTGATACCGTGACTGATACCGTCGGGTATCTGTTTCCTGACCTTGTACCTCAGTGCTGCTTCTTTTACTTTTAAGTCTATGGGGAGTGTTCCCGAGATAACTGGGAGTGCTTCTGTCGAAACTGTTCTGTAGGCCTTCGTGGTGCGGAGGAGCACTGATCTTTGTGCTCGGAGGATTTCTTTGGCGCCGGACTTGTTCAGGAGGTCGAACCACGCCGCCGCCGCGTACTTCGCGATTGGGACAAACAGACCGCTGTACAGAGTTTTTAGGCTCTTCTGGTTGAGGCCCCACTCCCTTTTAGCTATCGCGGCGAGGGAGTTGAATTTTTGTATGCTCTTGTGTCTGATTTGAAGCGCGTGACTATTTATGCTGAAGCCGGCATCGATGTGAATCCCTAGGTATCTAACTGTTTGTGTGAGTTTAATTTGCTTCCCGTAGATTTTAATGCTTGGGGGTTTCTTTGTGTCTAATTTGCCCTTCAGGAGGATCATTTCTGATTTCGAGGAAGAAAGTGTCAGTTTTTCACGAACGCACCATTCCTCTACCAGTGTCGCCGCGAGTTGTCCGCGGGTACCTAGATCATTTCTGGAACTGGCGGGGACTAGAATGAGGAGGTCGTCCGCGTAAGCGACGGCTTCGTGCCCTGAGTTCGCGAGGGTCATGAGGAGGTCATCGAAGACGAGGTTCCATAGGCTGGGGCCCAGGATTGAGCCCTCAGACTGGTTTGCGGAAAGAGTCGCGTTTGCCGATAAGTGAGACTTTTTGGTTTCTAAGGTAATCGGCAATTACGTTGTAAATATTTTTCTGACATGATCTTTTCTTTAAACTGTGGAGGATACTTGGCCAGCAAAGGTTGTCGAATGCGCCTGAGATATCGAAGAGCAGAGCTAGTGTATAAAAGTGGCGTTTGGTGTCAGCGGTGATTTCTCTGACTTTAAGGATAGCGTCTTCCGTAGACTTTTTCCGTTTGAATCCAAATTGTCGGCTGGAGGCAAATTGTGTGTCGTTAAGGACGCGAGAGAATCTGTGGGCTAGGAGTTTTTCAAGGCATTTGCCAAGTACTGGGAGTAAGCAGATGGACCTGTATGACGAAGCGAGATTCTCGACTTTGTCTGGACCTTTTAAGAGAGCGCGGATGGAGCCGGTTTTCCATACCTTGGGGAAAACTCCCAGGGAGAGGCAGCTATTGTACAGAGTGTGGAGTTCCTCATGCAGTGTGCCATACGCAGCCTTCAGGATTTCTACTTCAATTCTGTCCGGGCCCGGGGCCTTTCCGTTGTTCAGGCCGAAGATTGCGTCGCGGATTTCCGATGCGTTAAATTCGTTCGCGTCCGGTGTGTCGGGGGGAGTGTCGCGGGCTAGTCTATTAGAACGTTGGGCGTCGGAGAAGTTGGGTGTGTCGTCCGGGCTATTAAGGAGCTTGAGGGCGGATTGATCCCAACGGATTTCGTCGCCGTGGGGTGATGCCGCGAGAGCTTTCTCGGGGAGGATCTTCTGCATACGCAGAATCTTGCCAGCTGTTTTTTTTGGCTTTCTGAACTTCCGTTGTGTATTGTCGTCTGGCTTGTGTGTATGTCTGTTTGTAGCGTGCTTTGCGAGTCGGGTCTCGTTCCGTCTGGAAGGCTTTTCTTGCCTTGTAGGTTTTCCTCTTGAGAGAGGTTAGAGTCTCTGTCCACCATGGTACGGAGTACGGGTGCGCGGATTTGAGTTTAATGGACGCGTTGCAGGCATCGATTATCGCGGACTGGAGGGAGGCAGCGGCTGCCTCCACTTCGTCGGCGGAGGAGACTCGTAGGGCTTCCCGGAGGGATGGCTTTTTCTCCATGAGGACCTTCTGGAATTTCTCCCAGTTAGCCTTCCTGGTGTTGAAGCGTTGTACTTGCGGGGGGTGGTCGGATGGTGTGCTAGAGCGGAAGCTAAAGGTAATTAGATTGTGGTCGCTGGAGGTCAGATCTTCAGTTACGCGCCAATTTCGTGTAAATTGTACCGCGTGGGCTGTGGCCAAAGTGATGTCAATGCGCGTGCATCCTTTGTGCGAGCGAAAGGTTGGCGGATTTCCTGGCTCGTTTAGGACGAGAAGGTTGATATCAGCTATAGTTTCGACGAGCGCTTCTCCGCGGGGGTCCGCGAGTCTGCTGTACCAGAGGGGTTCCCTCAGGGGCTGTGTCCGTTCCTGGACCGACTCCGGTCGGGTCAGGGACGGGCACAGTATGGGCTTTAGCGGGCCCAAGGTACCCGAGCTCTTAGCACACCGTAAACCAGTGGTCATGTTTCGCTGGAACGGGGGTCTTGCCTTAACCGGCCGGACCGCGAGAATGACAACCTCTATAAAAAATCCCTCACCCTACGGTATGGCGCGCGCCGAAGGGGTGCGTTCCGGACTTTGCGCCGGAGCGTGGCCGGTGGGTGCACCGGTTGCTAGCGGCCAACCTCCGGGAATATGGCGACTCCCGGTTGTATCTAGCCTTACCGGGGTAAGGCGGCTCTGCCCCGGTGGACCACCCCTTCCGACCTTCTCGTGGGACCATGTAATGAGTACTTTAAATAAAAAACAAACAAAAAAGCAGAAGGAAAGAGAGACGAATGAGGAAGGAGATGTAGAAATGGATGTAGTTGAGGAGTAGAACACATAGCAGGCAAAGTTCTTTTTCGTCGGTAGCCACCGATGAGCTGTCTGGAGTTAGTACCCCAATAAAAGGAAAGAAAAGAAAGACATTGGGAGAGGAAATTTCAGAAGGAGAGAAACCCTTTGAGGAACGCATTGGCGCTAGTTTGAAGGAGGTTTATGATGAAAGAAGTAGGTTAGAAGAATTTTTATTTAATGAAAGCAACAAAATTACTAGAAGTGCGATAAAATTGGTATTAGAAAAATGGGGAATTTTAGAGAGTAGGTTACAGAGGGAGATAATGGAAAAAGAAATTTTGAGAGAAAAATGTAAGGTTTTAGAAAGTACTAATGTGAGAACTTACGCCCAAGTGGCATCTATTGAGGGTAAATTAGCAAGAGAAGCGATAACTGTGAAAGGGAAGGAAAAAGTGATACGTAAAAAACCAAGTGGTGAGGTTATAATAATAAGACCAGAAAAAGAAGAAGATAAGAGGAATAATGACGAAATTAAAAGGGAAGTTTTAGACAAATTAACGAGTGTGAGAAGCAAATTAAAAGTAAAAAATATAAGACAATCCAGAAAAAAAGGGTTGGTAGTTGAAGAGAATAGTAACGCGGATATTGAAGTTTTTAAGAGTTGTAAGCTGGATAAGATTGGTTTAAAGATTGATAAGCCGAAAAGATTGAATCCATCCATTATGATATATGATGTCGAAAAGGAGTATAAAATTGAGGAACTGAAAGAAGAATTTGTAGAGAAAAATTTTGACGTATTAGAGAAATCCGAAATAGAAATACTAAAAGATAATGTTATTTTCGCGCATAGTTTTAAAACGAAGGATGAGAAGAAGAAGGTTGAACTGGGTTGTTCAAATACCAGGTAGGTTTTATGAAAGACTATTAGATAGAGGAAGAGTCTATATCATGTGGCGGTCGTATAGAATTAAGGAATTTATTAATGTAATACGTTGCTATAAGTGTCAAGGCTATGGGCATATAGCTGCAACATGTAAAGAAGAAGAGCAACTTTGTGGAGTATGTGGAAAGAAAGGGCATGTGAAGAATAATTGTGTAAATAAGGAATCTCCGAAATGTGTTAATTGCTCTAGGGCAAAATGAAAAGATCTAAATCATGTATGTTGATATCCCGAAGTGGAAAAAGGTTGCATTTAAATTTGGCGCCCGCGACTCCAGCGACGTCGGCTGGTAGCTCCACTAATGAGGACGAACTACGAGCGCTACGTTACTTTTTAAGTACAGCGAGCGAGCAAGGACAAGTGCCTCATGTTACGATACTTTAACGAATAAATCCAAACCTTTCTAATAAAAGGCTGAGTTTCACTGAAAAACCTCATCAATGTAGCGCATAGTGTTGATTGTTTAGAGTATAAAAAACAAATAGATATATATAAAAATAAAATTCAATGGGATTAAACATCGGACAGATTAACGCTCAGAGATCTGCTGCTGCGGCAGCCAATTTAGAATTGATAATGAAGCAGATGTTTAGATGTTTTATGCGTTCAGGAGCCTTACTGTTATAGAAAGAAGGTAAGAGGTTATACGGCCCAGGGATTGAGGATAGTTCAGCCTGAAGCATGCGAGTATTCGTGGGTAGCTGTGGTGATCAATGATGAAAAAGTTGAAGTTTTACAAGGTATACATGATGGAAATGAGCATGTGATGTGCTTTAAAATTATGACGGAAACAATAGATTTATATGTGATTAATGTTTACTTTCAATACTCTATACCTCTGGAAACGATATTGAAGAAGGTTGAAGAAATGTTGGATACCATTAGTGGTCACAATGTGATTTTAACTGTGGATGCTAATGCTAAATCTACTGCATGGTTTTCTAAGGAAACAGATGAAAGGGGAAAAATTTTAGAAGAATTTATAATAGCAAAAAATTTATATATTGTAAATAGGCCAGGAAATTTATCGACGTTTTGTAGTTCTAGTTCCGAATCGAATATTGATGTCACTATTGTCGGGGAAATCATATTAAATAAAATCAAAAGTTGGAAGGTTCATACTGCATGTACTACTAGCGATCATAGTTTGATAGTTTTTGAGATAGAAGACGGACAAATGGTTCGAAAATTCTGGAAGGAAGATAATAAATATAATTTGAAGAAAACTAATTGGGAAGAATTTTATGATAGTGTAGATAAAGAGTTTAACGAAGATGTAATAGTTCACATGGAATCATTGCCCCCAGATAAGGGGGTTAGAAAATTTAATAAGTTACTGAATTTAGGCTGTTCGAGGTCTATACCATGGAAAAAGACAGGGCAGAAAATAGTACCATGGTGGAACAAGGAGTTAGAAGAATTGGGAAGAAAAGTTAATGGAACAAAAAAACAATTATTGAGGGCTAGAAAGTTAGGTTTTAGTGATTTAGTGGAGGAATATGGATTAAAGTACAGGAGAGAAAGAAATAGATATGTGGCCGAAATAAGGAAAAGAAAAAGAACTACTTGGGAAAACTTTGTTACAGTTGAAGGTAATAATGACCCTTGGGGAATAGTATATAAGATTATTAGAGAAAAGTTTAATAGATCGACATACCTGAACTCCCTGATATTAACTGATGGGACGAACACTAAAGATGTTGAAAGTACGGATGGTCAACTGATTAAAAAGTGTGTACCTACGGAAGATCAAAGGTGTAATAGTGATGAGCATCTAAAAATAAAAGAGGCAATAATGAATTATAAAAATGCGAATATGGAAAGTGAAATAGGATTGGAAGAAATTGATAATGCGATCAAAAAATTTAAAAAGAATAAGGCTCCTGGAAATGATGGTTTTAGTATAGAAGTTATAAAGGCGTTATGGAAGTATAGACCGGCTGTAATATATAAATTATTAAATAGTTGCTTTATAAAAGAGATTTTTCCCAGAGAGTGGAAGGTAGCTAATCTAAAAATAATACTGAAGGATCAAGATCGTGATAAGAGTTTAGTGGGATCTTATAGGCCTATTGCCTTACTGCCTGTGCTTGGTAAGTTATATGAAAGGATAATAATTAATCGAATAAATGAGTCTTATACAGAGAAAGGCTTGGCTAGCAATAAACAATTTGGATTCAAGAAAGGATTTGGCGTGGATGATGCCTTTATAAGTTTGAAAAGTGCAGTTAGTTATACGGAAAGTAAATATGTGGTTGTTATTTTTGTAGATATCGCTGGCGCCTTTGATAACTTGTGGTGGCCGGCAGTCTTGAACAGGCTGTTGGCTGCTGAGTGTAGCTCTAAGTTAGTTAACATAGTTAAGAATTATTTTAAAAACAGGAAAGCATGTATATACAGGGTGTCTCTTAACTCCTGTCCTTCCCGGAAATGGGGGGTAGATGGGGTGATTCTGAACAACTTTTTCCTTGACCAACATGTGGTTTGCAGCTTCATTTTTAAGTTATTAACGAAAAACACTGGCCAATGAGAGCGCCCGCCGGGCGGCCGATGGCGCGCGCTCAGGCACGAACCTATCAGCTGTCGCGATGGGGGGGCATCGAGGGTACCGACGGAAGCGTGCGGAAAATGTTACATCGTCATAATTAAGAATAATGTGGAATAATTTGTTATTCATGAATAACAAATAAACTAATAAGTCGTTTAAGAACAGTGTTCGATGCGTTCATTCATTATCCGAAAGGAATAAACTGTTTTATTACTTATGTTACGAGCCGGGCTGTGTGGCAGCACGAGAGGCCGGCGAGGGGTATATTACCCAGGAATATGGTTATCAATTTGTTAGTTAAGGTGCGCGGACGAACCTGATGCGTAATCAGGGAGCCGCTAGGATTATTGAGAGCGAGGACGAACCCGGTGCGAAACCGGGGAGCCTCTAGGAGGGGGAACAAGCGCGGACGAACCCGATGCGAAATCGGGGAGCCGCAGGAGGGTGAAACGTCGTGGACGAACCCGATGCGAAATCGGGGAGCCACTAGGAAGAGGTTCACAGACGAACCCGATGCGAAATCGGGGAGCTGCTAGGAGGTTGGTTTATTCACAGACGAACCTGGCGCTTGGCCAGGGAGCTGTTCGGAGGTTGGTAGACTTACGGACGAAACCGATGCGAAATCGGGGAGCCGTAGGGCACGGACGAACCTGGTGCGAAACCAGGGAGCCGTAGGAAGGGTTAGGTTTCGTGGACGAACCCGATGCGAAATCGGGGAGCCACTAGGTTGGAATATGTAGATTGTTTGTTTGGATAAAGATGTGCGAACGAACCTGATGTGAGATCAGGTAGTCGCGGGAAATGTTAGTTGCCTCGTAACTCTAAATTATTATTTGATACAACTCGAGCGGTAAAGTTGTATCGGTGGGAACGTTGTTACCAATATGCAAGGATTGCGGGGTAAAGATAGGTTTAACGAATCTACTCGATTTATAAGTGAACGTATGAAGTTGTATTCTGAGTTTTCAGTATAAATACAAATGTTACTGTCGCGATGAATTAATATATAAAGTGTGTAAGTTACCTAAGTATTTGCACGGTGTTGACGCACTGGCGATGCGGGGACTGAGAGCCGCTATTAGAATATGCCGAAAGAACTTCAACCGGACAAGCGGATTCTAACGGGTTAATCTGTGATTCGAGAGGTGCGCTAAGCCCAATCTCACTGGATATAACTGATTCTATACAAGCGTGACACGACGTGACTCTACGCGTGACTATGTTACTCTGAACCCACGAGGGTAGAAACCAAAGGGTTTATTTAGTCCCAAAATGCGCGGGGATGCACTGGAACTTTCCATATAAGGAAATATAGGAGTCGTCGTCGGGCCACGCCCGTCTTGGGTCATGATGCAGCTGACCGTGCTTGTACTAAGGTCCCCTTTATTTGTTTACATTAAACGGAAGAATTTTAGGGCGTTTTCCCTTCACAGATGCGAGCTCGAAAACGCGTTGAGAGCGACGTATAGAAAGTATTCTTCATACGTAACACTTATGAAAAACATATCTTTTTAACAGCACGTTTTCAGGTGGATAAATTATGTTTTCAGAAAACGATTTGCACAACTAATGTTAGAAAAAGCTAGTTAAACTTACCCATTCGTCCACGAATTAACTTGCTTAACGTGTGCGAATCCTGACCGAGGCAACAGCTGATGTTACGGCTGGGTTAGTATCCTTGCATGATCACTTCACTTCACGATAACTTCACTTCACGGTCACTTGCACTTGCTACTGTGAAATTTGGGTATAGTTAAAAACAATTTATTCTTCGTACGTTTAAACATTTAGTAATATTCTGCGGTTGCACGATTCACGTTTCTCGTTCGGTTAGCAGAACGACTCTGCCAGCTGCAACATTTGCACTCGCTTCCACACGCACACGCACACACACTGTCTCCAAATTTAGTGGAAATCGGCGGCAGATACCGATCACACAGGGCAGCATCGGCCCCTGCGTAGTGTGCGTCGCAGTGTGAGCGTTGGCACTACAATGTTATCCACAATTAAAGAACATGTGCGTGTGCGTGTGGAAGCGAGTGCGACGTTTTAGCTGGCAGAGTCGTTCTGCTAGCCGAACGGAAAACATGAATCGTAAAAACGCAGACTATTACGAAATGTTTAAACGTAAGAAAAATAAATCGGTTTCAAATATTCCCACATTTCACAGTGACAAGTGATAGTGACTGTGAAGTGAAGTGATCTTGAAGTGAATTCACCGTGAGTGTAGTGAGTTCTCCGACCCGGCCGGTGACATCAGCTGTTGAGCGTTGCCTAGGTCAGGATTCGCACAATGTTTACCAGATTAATTCGTAGACGAATGGGTAAGTTTAATCAGCTTTTTCTAACATTAGTTCTGCAAATCGTTTTTCTTGAAACATAATTTATCCACCTAAAAACGTGCTGTTAAATAAAATATTTTTTTCATAAGTAATAAAACAGTTTATTCCTTTCGGATAATGAATAAACGTATCGAACACGGTTATTAAACGACTTATTAGTTTCATAAGTATAAACGAATTATTCCACATTATTCTTAATTAAGACGATGTAACATTTTCCGCACGCTTCCGTCGGTACCCTCGATGCCCCCCATCGCGACAGATGATAGGTTCGTGCCTGAGCGCGCGCCATCGGCCGCCCGACGGGCGCTCTCATTGGCCAGTGTTTTTCGTTAATAACTTAAAAATGGAGCTGCAAACCACATGTTGGTCAAGGAAAAAGTTGTTCAGAATCACCCCAGCTACCCCCCATTTCCGGGAAGGACAGGAGTTAAGAGACACCCTGTATACTAAATTAGGCAAAACTGAAGCTAAAATGGAAAAAGGATGCCCACAGGGATCTATAATTGGCCCTGTTGCATGGATGTGGTTTTGAAAAAAGTAGAAGTGGAAATATGTGAAGATGATGTGGAAGTTGTGGCCTATGCAGATGACTTAGCATGCGTGGTAAAAGGAAATTCAAGAGTACAGGTTGAAAAGAATATAAAAAGGTTACTTAATTTATTAGATGAGTGGTATAAATTGCATAAATTAGAAGTATCGGGAGAGAAAACGCATGCAATGTTAATGAAAGGAAAATTTAATAGAGAGAGAATGCCGGTAGTAAACATGAATGACAAAAAGATAAAATATATGGATAAAATTAAATATTTGGGTGTTATAATTGATGAAAGGATGAAATTTGTGGAACATGCGAAGTATGTAAGAAATAAAATAATAAAACTGGTTATGACTTTAAGAAGGGTAACGCGGGAGAAGTGGGGATTAAAAGCTTGTGTGCAAAAAATAATGTATAAAGCGGTAGCATTGCCAATGATAAAATATGGAGCTGTGATGTGGTATGACCAGACTCAATCTGCGTTAGTTAAGAGACACTTGATGGCCACACAGAGGGCTTTACTATTATTGATAACTAGAGCATATCGCACAGTTTCAACTGTCGCGATGCAAGTAATTGCTGGGGCCATGCCAATTGATTTAGAGGTAGTAGAACAGGCTGTAATTGGTAGGATCAAAAGAAATCTGTTTACAAGTATAACATGGGCAGGATATTCATATAGAGAAAGAGAAATAGAAGAATACAAGTCGATTTTGGTAAATGAAATTAAAAATTTAAAAGAAAAAATGGTTTTGGAATGGCAAAACAAGTGGAATGGAGAAACAAGGGGAAGAACTACATATAAATTTATAAAAAACGTAATGTTTGCGCGGGATAACTATTGGTTCCAGCCGGGTCGTCTATGTGTGTACATGCTAACGGGTTATGGACCTATTAAGAGTTCATTGTATAGTAGAGGGTGCGTAGAGGATAATATCTGCCCTGTGTGTGGAAATCAAGAGGAAACAGTTGATCACATGCTTTATGAATGTTATGAATATCAGAATTTTAGATACCCATTGCTACGAAATGAAGAACAGAATAAAGAGGAGTTGATCAATGCACAGGAAAATTTTAAAAAATTTCAGGAACTTACGGTTCAAATATTCGAAAGAAGAAAGACTCGATTGGCTATAGCTGAAAGTAGAGGACCCGCCTCCTCGGGGCAGGGACGGTAACGTCAGGGTGAATCTCTGGCGGCTGAGGGGTCCTAAAAAAAAAAGAAAAAAAAAGAAAGAAAAGATGATTATTGGAAAGGTAAAGAAAAATTAATTAATTGACAAGAACGGGAGAGAACAAAGGTTATTGCAAATAAGATAAGAAAAGAAATTGTTTAGAGTATAAGAAGAGAAATAGATGAAATACATAAAATGCTTTATTTGTGTTTTGTTAAATGAGAAATAACAGGAAATATTGTATGAAATGATAATAGGCGGTAATGAGCTAAAGCTCGAGCCGCAAAATAAAGTGATATAAAATGTAAATGTAAATGTACCAGAGGGGTGACTTCGCGTTCGCGTCTGCTCCGATGATTAGTTTTTCCCGAGGTATGTGATTTGCAATGCGTCTAAGCTGGTTGAGGTATGGGTCTATTGCATGGCTATGTTGGAAATACATGCTGGCGAGGTAAATTTTTCCGGCGGGGCTTGTGATCTCGACGCAGGTGCAGTTACTGTTGCTTAGGTGGGGGATTTTGAGCACGGTTAGATTTGGGTTTCGGATGTAAATTCCTGCCATTGCGCTGGTTCCGGTGGCGGCTCCGGTGACAATTAAAGCGCGTGAACCGAAGCCGATGAAGTTCCCTTCAGGATTATATGGCTCTTGCATGAGGAGAACGTCGATATTGCGTTCTTCGAGTACCCTGACTGTCTCCAAGCTGACCATTTATGACCTTCTCATGTTGAGTTGGGCGATGCTTTGGGCGATGCTTTGGGCGATGCCTGTCTTAGATTAGATCGCGCGGCGGTGCCGGATTTGACGCCTATGCGTTGCGCGTACGTAAGGGGTCGGGTGGCGGGCGCGTTCGGTTTCGCGGTGTTGGCTGACTCGAAGGTCTTCCGTTGATCAAGATTTTCGGACTTGAGGGCTTCTAGTTGTCCTTCGAGATGGCTGTTGCGGAGGAGGGACTCGTTGAGGAGTCCCTGCAATTTGGCGACTTTGCACATGACGAAGGCAAGGGAGGGTGGTTGTATGGCGTTGGTGGGTGCGGAGAGAAAGTCTATGAGGGAGGCGTGGATGCGCTCTGACTTGATCTTGAGGGATCGGATGTCGCGTGGTTCGCGGGGCTGGGAGGAGGCATCATCCTCGGGTCCTCGGGCGAAGCTTATCCTTTGCGGAAGTGACGAGAGGGGCGGGTGCGCGTGGGGACAGGCGCGACGTGCGACCGGTTCCCTTACACTCCACGGGCGAGGAGTCCGGAGGACTCCAGGATTTTGTGACCGAAGTTAGTAAACTCAAATCGCTGGTCGATATTTCACTTATGCTCTCTACCATTAGGAGCCTAAACAAAAAACTTGCGCGCTGTAACACTAACAGCGAAAAATTCCAAGTATTCGTTGAAACTTTAAAAACTCTTGATTAAGATGGCTTCCCTTCCCAAGATTCTTTTATGGAACATCCGGTCGTTCAACCTGAACAAAAACGAGCTTCTTCTCACCGTCGCGCGCGAACAGGCGGAAATCTTACTCCTTACGGAGACGCGTCTGGCGCCCGCGGACAGCGTCAGCGTGCCCGACTTCGAGATTATCAGACATGATAGGAACCACGCGGGGGGTGGTGTGGCGACTCTCGTTCATCGCGCTCTCGCCTTCAGATCGGTTTCACGCGTTCTCCCCGTCCCGGCCGAGGACTGTTTCATCAAGCTGGACTCGCCCTCAATCTACATTGGGGTGGTTTATGTCCCGCCGAATACCAAACTGTCTCCGCTCATGCTTGACATGATTACAGGCGTGGGCTCCCCCTTCATTATTGGAGGTGATTACAACGCAAGACACCCTCTATGGAACAATTTTGCCTCTAACCAGAATGGAAGGGTGCTCTATAAGCACTTCTTCAACTCCTCATATGACATTCTACACCCAAACAAATTCACTCACTTTGCTCCTCGGACTCGCTCATCTACACTGGATATCTTCCTGACCACGACAAATTATTCATTTGACTGCGACACGCTTGACCCGGGTCCCTCCGACCATGCTCCGGTTACACTCCTGCCTTCTCCATCTCAGGCTGGGATCGGTCTTGACCGAGTGGTGGATTGGGGATTGTACAGGCATCATACCAACAACTTCCCCCTGAGGACGGATTTTGCTGCCACCTCGGACGTCGATGATTGCATTGCCGTCATCACTGGCTGCATGCACTCCTCGGCCCGTTTAGCCACAAGCAAAATTAACACTGCCACTGCTCGTCATGGGCTCCTTCTGAGCGACGAATACTTGACTGCTCTCATCCGCAGAAGGCGAAAATTGAGAAAAGTGGCTCAGCGCCTGGGCTTCCCCACCTTGGCGACGTCTTAAGAGACCTCTCTGCCGGAATCAGGAGACAGATTTCCTATCTTAGGAACAAGGGTTGGACCGACAAACTCGGTTCCTTCCGCAAGGTCGACCCTACTTTCTGGGCAGCTTATGCCGCCTTGTCAAGAAAATTCGACAAATATAAAATGCCGATTCTCAACGACGGCAGCTCCGGCGCCTGCTCGGCGGAGGACAAATCGGAACTTCTGGCAAGGCAGTTTGAATTCGTCTTCGGGGAGGCTCGCTCGCTCATCACTCCACGCGAGTCTGAAATTTCTAACTTTATTGCATCCTTTCATAACACCGCTCTCTCTCGCTCCGACTTGCTTTGCCCTGGCTTATCTGCTCGTAGCATCTACAAGGTCATCTCGTGTCTCGGCGACAAAAAATCGCCGGGAGACGACCGCATAAGCTCCTTGATGTTAAAGAATTCATCTAAAAAAATGATATGCCCGGTGTTCTATATCTTTCGCTATTGTCTACGTCTTGCTTATTTTCCGGAGCCATGGAAGTTGGCTCGAGTCTCGGCTATCCACAAACACGGTAAACAAAAAAATCTTGCATCCAGTTACCGTCCGATAAGTCTCCTCTCCATTCTGGGTAAGGTTTTCGAGTCCATTATTTACGACTACGTCAATAAATTCATTCTTGAAAATAACGTAATCATCCCACAACAGTTTGGTTTTCGGCGTGGCCATTCCACAATCCATCAAATTGTGCGTATTGCTCAAAGGGTTACGCATTGCTTTAACATCGGCCATGTTGCGGCAATGGTCCTTCTGGACCTCCAGAAGGCATTTGATTCGGTCTGGCACGACGGCTTAATTTTTAAACTCCATGCCCTCGGCTTTCGGGACGACTTCCTGAGGTTAATGAAGTCGTACTTGTCCGGCAGATCTTTCTATGTTCGTGGCGACGGGGTTGCGTCGAGTGCTCGGCCGGTTCTGGCTGGGGTTCCACAGGGTTCAATTCTTGGCCCTGTGCTATTCAATCTTTTCATTAATGATATTCCCACCCTCCCTACATGCACGCTGGTGCTGTTCGCGGACGACACCGCACTCCTTACCGAGTCGCGCCGACCGTGGGTGGCCCGCGATCGCCTGCAACGTTACCTCGACTCGGTTCTTGACTTTTTCAAGCAATGGAAGCTCGCCATTAACGCCGATAAAACGGAAGCCATTTTGTTCTCGAAGCAACATAACTGCACCATCGACAACCTTGTGGTTAACGGACATTTGGTCCCATGGTCCCGCAAGGTCACATATCTCGGTGTCGTCCTGGACTCCAAACTCATCTGGAGTGCGGCGGTCAATGATCGCATCACTAAAATGCATAAGGTTGCGGCCGCGCTCAGGCCGCACCTGTCCCTCCACTCCAATCTGCATGTGAATGTCCGTCTATCCATTTACGCCATATGCGTTCGCCCTGTGTTGACATACGGGTTGTTGGCTTATTGGGACTGTCTCACGGTGGTGGACCGGCGAAGAGTCCAGATAGCCCAGAACAAGGTTTTGAAACTGATTTTGGGTCTGCCCGTTTTCTTCTCCACGGGGAAACTCCATCTTCGTGCAGGGCTGCCACTAATCGGCTCATACACCTGCAGATTGATGGCGAACTTCATTTGCAGCAAGCATGCTAATCCGCTGGTCCGTCGCCTGGCGGACTTTAATATTCACAATTTTCCCTACCGCGTTAAATATAAGTTCCCGCTCCAGTCCAGGTTCGACTGTCACCCTGACTGATTCTACCGAGTCTCATATTCTCCAATCGTTCTTTATTCTACTGTTTCTTACTTCTCTACCAATTAATTCTTCATATTGTAAATAACTTCTCCTTACGTGCTTATGCACATGGCATGCCTCCAGTACCTCACCCACCTGGAGAAATTCACCGCTGCTATACTCTATCCTCCCTTCAGTATTAATTCATAACCACGGCGGTTTTTTGAAAATTTTCCGCCATATCCCACCTCCCTCAATTTTCTGTGAAAATATCCCTACCTCATGCAGTTAACTGCAACATACTCTCATGTTTGCCGGTAAGCTGGCGGACGCTGGCAGGTACGGCATAAAATGCAGGGGGAAGGGGAAGACGGGGAGAAAGCACGCAACACGTTGCGCAGGTTCTCAGGGTGCCTCCACCTCATCGTAGTCTTTGTCGCTCCGTGTTACCCCTCTCCCCCCCAAATCCCTGTCAATAATTAAAAAAAAAAAAAGGTGACGATAACAGTGAAGCCGCGCCTTCACGCTCCCTCCTTCGCTCTCTCGAACTTCACTATTGTTTGTATATGATCCTCTGTTGCTTATTCACTTTTTAAGCACGCCGGGTAACGGATTTGATCGTTAAATCGTCACTGAAGCCGACGTGAAGCGAAGTGACGCCGCGAAACAAGATGGCGGCACCTGTCAACGACGCGCGTGGGGACGCCGTGTGTAAAATTACTCGTATTTTTTGAATAAATTAATTTATACAAAAACTGATTGTCACACACTGTTACCGTTAACTAGTTACGCACTTTAGACAAGTTTCCGGAATTATTTATCAAACTTTTCCCGAAGAAATTTGCAAAAATTGCGGAGCGAAGTGGCACACGTCCGCATTCTACGGAGGTTGGCGCTCGAGTCCAGTAGATAGGGACATTTTTTTTTTTTTTTCATTTAATTCTCTCTTTTTCTGCAGCTCGAGCTTCAGCTCATTGCTGCCTATTAACTCTTCTATAGTTTCTTCTTTTATTTTTCTTCCTCTTCTTTTCTTCTTTTATTCTACCTTTATTCTTCCTTTATTCTTCTTATTTTTATATCGTTTCTTTTCTTTCAGGTATCAAAATTTTCTTAATGGGCTACTCAGCCGTCAAGGTACAACCATGACGTTACCGTCCCTGCCACGAGGAGGCGGGCCCTCTACTTTTTAGTCTTAGTAAGTTTATTTTCCTTTTCTCGAATATTTGTGTTGTAAATCTTTGAAATTTTTTGAATTTATTTTCTGTGTTTATTATTTCATCTTTTTCTTGTTTCATCATTTCCTAGTTCTGGGTATCTGTATATCTGGTATTCATGGCATTCATACATCATATGTTCTATAGTTTCCTCTTGGGATTCACATATCGGGCACGTATTATCATCTGTACAACCTCTCTTATACATAATGAACTATTTATAGGGCCATAGCCAGTTAGTATATATCCACAAAGACGTCCTGGTTTGAACCATGTATTATTTTTTGCAAAATCCACTTGTTTGATGAATTCGAATGTAGTACGTCCTCTTGATTCTTCATTCTATCTCACCTGCCATTCTTGAATTATTTTCTTTCTTATACTTTTCATTTCATCTGTTATTATCCTCTTGTGCTCTTCGTTTCCTTCGATTCCTCTTTCTCTATAGTCATAATTTATAACTGGCATTAAGATGGACATGTTTCTTCTGATCTTATTAACTACAGCTTGTTCTATTATTTCTAAATCGAGTGTCATTGCCTCCGCAATAACTTGTAAGGCCACAGTTGATGCCGTTCTGCACGGTTTGGTAATGTGGGATCGGGCGCCTCCATCAAACGAACATAAGAGGAACAGACGAATCACGTTGCCTAAGAAGGGGCCGTGGCGTAGTGGCGCTGATCAGTGCCTACCACCAGAAAGTCTCGGGTTCGATTCCCGATGACTCCCCTTCATTTTTCATCATTTCCTACAGTAATTAAAAGCAATATTGCTCTTTGCGTTGCATTTAAATGCCTCTTGACTAATACGCTTTGAGTTTGTTCATACCACATTGAGGCTCCGTATTTTATAATTGGTATTACAACCGCCTTGTACATTACACTGTTCAACACGGGTCTGATTTTGTAACCTTCAATATGCGTTTCTTATAGACTTTAATGTGCTGAATACGAATCTGCAATCCGTTTTTCTCCAGAACGTACCATTTTTGAAAAAATCAATTTTGAAAAAAATCGCAAATTTTCAACTTTGGAAGTGTTTTGTACTTTTGCGGTAATAGTTATTCATATGCGCTTGGTGCCAAATGATTCTTTGAAGTTTCACGAATAAAATGGTATATGTTGTTATTAGACTATAAACATTTAAATGTGTTTAAATAATGATCAAAGTGAAAGGGACACCGAAAATATACCCATTTTGGCTGATATCTTTCAGTTTATTTCAAAAACTAAGGGTCCAGGAGAAAATCTAACTATTCCACGCGACAGAGCGGACCTTTCTGCAAAGGAAAGCATCAACGGAAGTTACAAAATCATTTTTGTATTCGATATACAAGCGAAATAGTTTGGTAAAACACGCGACGGCAACAGTGACACTCAGCAGAAGACTGCGCGTTTAGTGATTCCGCTACGCTGAGCGATGAGCGGGGAGCCGCCGTCATAGAGCACCACTGTCGCCGCCACGTGTTTTGCCAAACTTTTTCGCTTGTATATCGAATACAAAAATGATTTTGTAACTTCCGTTGATGCTTTCCTTTGCAGAAAGGTCTGCTCTATCGCGTGGCATAGTTAGATTTTCCCCTGGACCTTTACTTTTTGAAATAAATTGAAAGATATCAGCCAAAATGGGTGTATTTTCGGTGTCCGTTTCACTTCGATCATTATTTAAACACATTTAAATGTTTACAGTCTAATAACAATGTATATCATTTTATTCGTGAAACTTCAGAGAATCATTTGGCACCAAGCGCAACCGAATAACTATTACCGTAAAAGTACAAAACACTTCCAAAGTTGAAAATTTGCGATTTTTTTCAAACTTGATTTTTTCAAATATGGTACGTTCTGGAGAAAAACGGATTCCAGATTCGTATTCAGCACATCAAGGTCTATAAGAAACGCATATTGAAGGTTACAAAATCAAAAAAAAGTTGAAATTTGTCGAACAGTGTTATTTTAATTATTCCAGTTTTTAAACCCCACTTTTCTCGTGTAACTCTTCTAATACTCATTACAAACTTTACTACTTTATTTCTTAAATACTTGGCGTGCTCAATAAAATTCATCTTTTCGTCAACTATTATACCCAAATATTTTACTCTTGTTACGTATTTTATCTTTTTTTTATTTATTCTAATCATAGGCATTCTTTCTTTGTCGATTTTCCCTCTCGTTAGCATTTTGCGTATGCCCACCTAAACATCTCTCTAACAAATCATCCCGTGGCAGATCTTCATAAATTGGGCGAATATGCTTCTCTACATCTTCGTGTAGTGGAGGTGGATGGTCAAATTCTTGCCCCAAAGCTTGTGCGGCGCGCCACTTACACCACGAATCGGCGCCGGGGGGACAGTCGTCGTGCTGCGGTTTTTCGTTTGTAGAAGACAGATGGTAAAACGTTGCCATTATCGCCTTTTTCATCGCAATAGCAGAATCACTGTTACGCCTGATAGCGAGACCGTAGTATTTTGTTAATTTCTTTATTAACACATCGGTCAGCTTTCCTTTTCCTCCTAATTTTGCACTCTTTTTTATATTGCGCAACCGACTACCCATCCTCTTTTCCACATGTCCAATGCACTCGTTCTTTTTAATTTTAAAATCATGACCATACGGTTCAATATGGCCTTGAACGTTTTAGCGTCACCGTCTCCTATATAATTACTATAGCGTACTCCGTGTAATTCTTCAGAGCGGAGAAACATTTCTACCACAGCATCTACTTCCATCTTACCCGAAGAGCCACTATGGTTTATTGCACAATGCCCATCTTCCTTGTGTTCTAAATATTCGGGGTTCTTTTTATCGTTTTTATAAAATGTGCAAGTTTGGCAATAGCTACTTTTCACCAATAAATCGATGATCTTCCCCGTGCTGTAACCGATGAGCGTCGTTACACCGTAGAGTGAAGAAAATCCTCTCTTTTTCCAGGAGCCGTCTCCAGATACTTTGAAATTTTTCAAGGGTTGTTCCTTTTTTTCGTTGCATTGCTTCTCTTCTTCAACAGCTTTGTGACACGCATCATTATACATGAATACGCCGCGAACCGTCGAAGAGATAAGACGCGTAGCGAGCTCCGGATATAAACAAAGTGTACGAATACCTAAAATTACGTGTGTGAACTGTGCCTAGCGTACAAGTGTCAGTGCGTAAATCAAAACTATTATATAATAATCATAAAAACTACAGTGGTCAAACAATAGCGATGCAACAAGCCAGTGGGGGTCCATCTTCCTCACAAATATGCACCACTACTAGCAGCAACATCACTACACAATCACATCCGCACCAGCATATTACGGTAGGCAATCAACACAACAAGCTACACACACATACTATGACGACACGAGTCGCACATACCAACTCACCCCAACTAAACACGAACATCTTTGGGACTTCCAATACCATCACACCAAGGAAACGGTACGTAAGTAAACTACCAATACCATCAATACAAGTCGACAGTATACAACATCAGACTGATATGGACATCACAGACCCAAACATTCCATGGCAACGGACACAAATTCGAAAAGGCAAAAGGAATAGAGAAAATGTACAAAATTATGCACTCACTGCAAAAAAACAAGCCTTTGATTCAAACGTCAACTATATACAAAACTCTAACAGATTCACCGTGTTAAGTCAAATCGAACCTGAAGGATCTCCAATAAGTAATACTGAAAAAAGAATCCAAAAACCTCCCCCTATATTCATGGAAAACATCACTAACTACCCCCTTATGATAGAAAGCATAAAAACGGTTCTATCTGACGAGGATTTCGTCTGCAAAACGGTCTCTACAAACTCTGTAAAAATAAATACAAACACATCGGATGCTTACAGAAAAATAATTCACTTCCTGAAACAAAATGAAGTCGCATTCCATACATACCAACCAAGAGAAGAAAGAGCTTACAGAGTAGTCATTAAAAACCTACATCACACCATGTTAACAACAGAGATAAAAGAAGAATTAGAAAAGAAAGGATTTAGAATTCGAAATGTTACTAATATCCGTAGCTGGAAAACCAAAGAGCCGTTACCATTATTCTTCGTGGACCAAGAACCGAACGATAACAATAAGGAAATCTACAACTTGAAACGCCTTCTTAACACTGTAATAGAAGTCGAACCACCACGCAAAAAGAAAGAAATACCGCAATGCTTTCGATGTCAAAAATACGGACATACAAAATCGTACTGTACAAACCCATTTTACTGTGTAAAGTGTGCAGAAAACCATCCCTCAAATACCTGCGACAAATCGAGGGATATTCCACCAAAATGCACTTTGTGCGACGGCTCTCACCCCGCAAATTATAAGGGATGCAGTGTATATAGAGATCTCCAAAAAGCAAGAAGCAAAACAGAGAGCAGACCAGCAACACCCCGAAATCCAACAATAAGAGAAAACTTGAGCTATGCCCAAGCGACAAAAAGCAGTACAGAAAAAGCCGACAACAATAATTACAATAACAATAATAACACCGAGTCAACACTTAACCAATTTTTACATAAATTTGAAGCCCTCTTCAATCAACTTATGAATCAAAACAATATCCTAATAAACCTATTAACATCCCTCATCAAAAACAAGACCACATAACAAAAATGGACGATGATCTTAGAATTGCTCTGTGGAACGCCAATGGCCTACCGCAACGAAAACTGGAAATAGAAGTCTTTCTTAATGTACAAAAAATTGACATACTGTTAATCTCAGAAACCCACTTTACAGACAGAAACTATTTTAACATCTACAACTACAAAATATACCATACTCCACACCCAGATGGAACTGCCCACGGAGGTACTGCAATAATTATAAAGGATAAAATTTCACACTACGAATTTAACAAATACGAAAAAGATTTCCTCCAGTCAACAAGTATTAAAATAAAAGACGCTCGTGGTTCACTAGTCGTGGCTGCAGTGTATTGTCCACCACGACATCAAGTAACAAAACAGCACTTCGATGACTACTTCAACACACTAGGAGAGCGATTCATAGCAGGAGGAGATTTTAACGCAAAACATCCACAGTGGGGTTCAAGACTGATGAACCCCAAAGGTCGAGAAATGCAAAAAACAATGTTACTTAGAGGATTCAATCATGTCAGTACAGGAAGACCAACCTACTGGCCATCCGACCCGGCAAAAATCCCAGACCTCCTTGACTTCTATGTAACAAAAGGTATCTCAATAAATTACCTAAATATATATACAAATTTCGACCTTTCATCCGACCACACGCCAGTTATATTAACATTAAATACAAAAATTGTAGAAAAAGAAAAACGCCCATCACTGTGTAATGCAAAAACTGACTGGTCTTCCGTTAAAACGTACATTGACAAAAATGTAGATTTAAGAATTTCACTGAAAACAGAGGAGGATATAGATAAGGCAGTGCAATCATTAACAAAAGAAATTCAAACAGCCACATACCAATTCACTCCGCAAATTAAAATAGGTAAAAATACAATAAACTACCCATTATTTATACGCAAAAAAATTGCAGAAAAACGGAACGCCAGGAAGATATGGCAAAACTACAGACACCCAGAAGATAAGAAAAAACTAAATAAATTATCCAAAGAACTGAAGAAGTTACTCAGCAAAATGAAAAATGATAATATCCGAGAATATTTACAAAACCTGTCCCCGTACCCACAAGATGACTACTCACTGTGGAAAATCACAAAAAAACTTAAAAGGCCAGAAAAACACATTCCACCCATACGCAAAGAAAATAATACGTGGGCTAGAGAAGACTACGACATAGGTGAAACGTTTGCTAAACACCTTTCTGAAGTTTTTAAACCCAACGAAAATGCGACTTCTGATATAAATACGCATGCGAACAATAGTTGTAATCCAGACAGTACGATCCTAAAATATTTGAACACTTCACCGCAACCCAGTAACCCTATCAAACACTTCAGTCCCAAAGAAGTAGCAAAAGAAATAAGGTTGCTCAACAACAAGAAAGCACCAGGGTATGACTTAATAACCGCACAAGTACTAAAAGAACTTCCAAAAAAAGCAATAGTCGCAATAACACAAATATTCAACGCAATTATCCGGTTAAAATATTTTCCAATCCAGTGGAAATTTGCAGAAATTATCCTCATTCAAAAACCAGATAAACCTCCAACCGAAGCTACTTCCTATAGACCGATCTCTTTGCTGCCTATCTTATCAAAACTGTTTGAGAAACTACTCTTGAAACGATTGGAACTTATAATAAAAGAAAAAAACTTAGTACCCCAACACCAATTTGGGTTTCGTAAACAACACTCCACGATTGAACAGATACACCGTATAGTAAACGAAATTGAAAGTAGCTTTGAGGAACGCAGAGTATGCTCCGCAGCCTTCATAGACATAGCACAAGCCTTCGACAAGGTCTGGCATACAGGGTTGTTGTATAAAATCAAACAAAACCTCCCACATAACTATTGTACCTTATTCAAATCCTATTTAACAGAAAGATACTTTCACGTGAATCAAAATGGCAGCTTTTCCAAAATATACCCGATTCTAGCCGGAGTCCCACAAGGAAGTGTACTAGGGCCCACTCTTTACCAGATCTATACAGCGGACCTCCCATGCAGCGAAAACGTAATAACAGCTACATACGCCGACGATACAGCAATCTTAGCGACGCACAAAGATCCTTTAGAAGCAGCAAAACTCCTGCAAGAATCTCTGACCAAGACAGTTGAATGGGCCAAGAAATGGAAAATTAAAATCAATGTAAACAAATCTTGTCATATTACTTTTACGACAAAACATATTGCGGACCCGGAAATCAAGATAAATGAAGAGAGCCTTGTTACCCAAGACAGCGTGAAATATCTGGGCATACATCTGGACAAAAGACTTACATGGAAAAATCATATCAAAATGAAAAGAAAGCAGTTAGATATTAAAATTAAACAATTGTACTGGATACTAGGCTACAAATCACCTCTCTCACTACAAAACAAATTGCTGTTATACAAAGTTGCGATCATCCCAATATGGACGTACGGCATCCAACTCTGGGGCTGTGCTAAAAAAAGTAACCTGAATATTATACAGAGATTTCAAAACAAGGCCTTAAGAACAATAACAGCTGCACCTTGGTATGTCAACGGGGAAACTCTTCATAAAGATCTAGGAATAAAATACGTAAAAGAGCAAATCCAAAAATATGTAAAAACACACAATGCCAAATTAGGAACACACCCAAACGAGCTCGCCAAGAAACTGACACAAACCCCAAAAATCAGAAGACTAAAGAGAACAAAACCACACGACCTACTGGATAGACAATGAAGGAAAGGAAGTGGTAACACTACTGAGGGTTATCCACTCGCATGCGATATAAAAACCATCAAATTTGCTGGTTGGCTCGCCCGAGCCAGTTGTAAATGTAACATTAAATTAAAAAAAAAAAAAAAAAAAAAAAAAATCATTATACATTTTTTGCACTGCGGTATGTATATGCTGTATAATGCCGTCATAAGCACTTACACTCAATTCACAGCCTAAATCCATCATGCCGCAAAATATATTTATTCCTTTACGTGCCACGCCTAATAAACGCATCACAAACACAATTCTGCGGTTAATTTCAAAACTGTTATTTACAAAAGGTACCGAATTAATTAAAACAGTCCCACACGCACATGTAACGGCGATTTTAAAACCTAATCCACGGCTGCCTGTTTCTCCAAATGTTTGTTTCCGTTTACATGTTTTGCACACAGAAATATCTGATAATGCAGTAAAAACACTTATGAATTCTATAATCCGGTAGCAGTGTGTAAAATTAATAATTACATCTGCCGACGTTCCTTTTATTTTTTTCGCAGAAGAGCTCGTTCCTTCGCCTCCGCTCATCTCCTCACTTTCTATCTCAGCACTCTTTTTAGGAACTTTTCGCCGTCTGGGACGATTCGGACGATAATTAGGATTGTTATCTTGAACTTTTCGACTCATTTTCAATTTATTCGTATTCTAAGAGGCTCTGTAAACGACCGATTTCACTCAAGAGACGCTGCTGAACTGACAATGAGCGAGGAACCCTCGCCGAAGGGGCATCTTTTCCAAAACCGTTATACACACAAATGTACACGTATAGATGCCGAAAACGGCAGTGCTATGGTGGGGATAACAACTGGTGTACATTAGTATAGGTTTTAACACAGTCAAATTACGAAGGGACCGAAAGACCGAGCGTCCGACGAGGGCCCGACTACCTGAGCCGCTCCGTCCAATACAACCGTTCACTTTATTTTGAAAGTAACGTACAAGAACATCTCTGATCACTTTCTAACTTTTTTATCATATTCCTAAGGAAATTTCCTATCGATTTAAGCAACAAAAAAAAAATGCTAAAAAATTTCATTTTACACAAGGTTCCCCCCTTAACATAGCATATGTTTTGTTTTCAGATATCTTTAACTTGTGTATTTTGCACCAGTTATTCAACAAAGTAAGTATTTTATTTATATTATTTTCTATTTGTATTCTAGAACTTCCATTAATTATGCACGCCAAATCATCGGCATATGCCACCACTTCAACATCATCTTCAGAAATTTCCTCTTCTACTTTCTTTAGTAATGTGTCCATGCACCATATCCATGCAGCAGGACCTATAATGGAGCCTTGGGGACATCCCTTTTTCATCTTCACTTCAGTTTTCCCGATTCTTGTATATATACATGCGTTTCTATTTTTGAAGTAACTCTTTATTATATTAAATAACTTTGTACTACATTCAGCAGCCACCAATCTATTCAAAATTGCCGGCCACCATAGGTTATCAAAAGCTCCTTCTATGTCTATAAAAATAGCTACTGTATATTTCCTTTCTGTTCTTTTAATAGCACGTTTTAAATGTTCCAACTCCTTTTTTAAATCCATATTGTCTGGAACTGGATAAATTTTTTGCTTTGTACATTTCTTTTATTCTTTCAACAATTATCCTTTCATGTAATTTCCCCATAGTGGACAGCAAGGCAATCGGCCTATATGATTCCACTTTACTTTTATCTCTGTCTTGGTTTTTTAGTATTATCTTTAAGTTAGCCTTTTTCCATTCTTTAGGGAATATTTCATTCTTAAAGCAGTTGTTTAATAATTTATATAGAACAATTGGTCTACTTTTATACACTTCTTTTAATATTTCTATACTGAACCCATCCATGCCCGGCGCCTTATTCTTTTTAAATTTCTTGATAGCACTATAAATTTCATCATTTTTAATTTCATCTTCTATATTATAATTTTTATAGTTTTTTATTCTTTCTCTTATTACCAGGTGCTCATGATCTTCCTCGCCCATAACTTCCGTTGGCACACATTTCTTTAATAATTCCTGCACCGTAGTTTCTACATCTTTTGTCATTGTTCCGTCACTTAAAATTAAGGAATTCAGATAAGCCGATTTGTTTATTTTTTCCCTTACTATTTTATATATCAGACTCCACGGGTCTTTATTTCCTTCCGTAGTGACAAAATTTTCCCATGTAGATCTCTTTCTTTTCCTTATTTCAGAGACATATTTATTCCGTTTATATCTATAGTTTTCTCCGTATTCTTCCAATAAATCCGTTAATCCCATCCTCCTGGCTCTTAGTAATTGCTTTTTGGCTCCATTTACTTTTTTCCTCAGTACTTCTAATTCCGTACTCCACCACGGTACTGTATTTTGTCTTGTTTTAATTTTGGGTATAGCTTTAGCGCAACATACTTCCAGTTTTTTATTAAATATTTTGACAGCCTCGTCAGGATGCAACGCCTCAATTTGTTTTATTGTAATCTCGTTGAACTCCATGTTAACTTCTTCGCCAAATTTATCCCAATCTGCTTTTTTAACATTGTAATTTTTCTTTTTAATCCAGAATTTTCTTATAGGTGGCCCATCTTCGATTTCATATACAATTAAGTTGTGATCACTGGTCGTACACAAAGGTTCTACTTTCCAACTTTTAATCTTATTTATAATTGAGTTCCCAGCTAAGGTAATATCTATATTCGACTCTGCATTTGAGCAGCAGTAAGTTGGAGGGTTATTCGGTTTATTCAAGACATGTAAGTTATTAGCAATTATAAAATCTTCCAAAATTTTTCCTCTCTTATCTGTTTCATCTGAAAACCATACGGTTGACTTGGAGTTAGCATCCATAGCGATTATTACATTGTTATCATTGATCTTGTATAATATTTTTTCTATTTGTCTCAACAAAGGCTCTAATGGGATCGAATACTGGCAATACACATTTATTAAATAAAAATCCACATTTTCGGTCATGACTTTGAAGCACATAATGTGTTCGTTATTATCACAGATTCCCTGTAAAATTTCAACTTTTTCTTCTTTCACTACAGCAGCAACCCAGGAATAATTGCACGATTCTGGTTGTATAACTCTTAAATCTGCACTTGTATACCCCCTTACTTTCTTCTTAAAGTAATAGGGTTCTTGTATACACAATAGATCGATATTCTTGTCCTTAACAATCATTTCTAAGTTGGTCGCTGCTGCAGCCGACCTTTGAGCATTTATCTGCCCAACCTTTAGTCCCATTGGATTTTATTCCGGTATATTTCAACTTGTCTTTTGTATTCTAAACCATTGCCACTATGTGCTTCGTGCTTTACATCCTTCCTTCTTGCCCTGTTACAATTAACACATTGTGGAGAGTCCTTGTTAAGACAAGCACTTTTTATATGTCCTTTCTTTCCGCAGTTTCCACAGATCTGTTCTTCTTCTTTGCACACTCCTGCTATGTGACCATAGCCCTGACATTTATAGCATCTCATTATGTTTATAAATTCTTTTATTCTGTAAGTCCTCCACATTATAAATACTCTTTCTCTATCCAAAAGTTTTTCAAAGAATTTTCCCGGCACTTGCACGACCCAATTTACTTTATTTTCTTCCTTTGTTTTAACGCTATGTGCAAATACTACATTACTTTTTAATTTTTCTATTTCAGATTCTTCTAATCCATCGGAATTTTTTCCTATTAATTCTTCTTTTAGTTCTTCTATCTTATAATCTTTTTCAACATCATAGATCATGATGGATGGATTCAACCTCCTTGGCGTTTCTACCTTTAGCCCTATACCTTCCAGTTTACAACTTTTAACCACTTCTACGTCTTCACCACTGTTAACTTCTACAATTATTCCTTTCTTTCTTGCTTGTCTGATATTTTTAATTTTCAACTTACTTCTTACCTTAGTTAAGCTTGTTAATACTTCTCTTTTAAGATCGTCATTATTTCGTGTATCTTCTTTCCTTTCCGGCCTTATTATTATTACTTCTCCTTTATTTTTTCTCCGTAAATTACTCTCTTTAATTGTATCTATTTCCGTTTCCTTTCCAGGTCTCCGTCCAGTAGATGCAACAGCAGCCTGCGCATACGTGGTTTGTTGCGTTCTTTCATACGTTTCTTTAGTTTTTAGGAGTTCATTTTCTATAATCTTTTCTTGCAGCCTATTCTCCAAAATCGACCACTTATCCAGAATAAATTTGATACATGACTTGTTGATTTTATTATTATCATTGAAGAGAAATTCTTCCAATTTTATTCTCTCATCAAACACCTCCTTTAATATTCCGCTTTTTTCTTTTTCTCTTTCTCTATTTATAATTTCTTGTGCAATAGGGTTCTCCATTTCTGACTCCACTGTTTTTCTTCTTTTAGACCTTTGAGTCCCTCCACTCTGTATATCATCTGCTGCCAGAGACGAAGCAGAACTACGCCTACTACTTCCACGGGCAAGCCGCTCAGGTAGCATTTCTATCTCGACTGAGCATTCTCCCATTTCATTACCATCCTTGGTTTTGTTTTTTGTTTTAGAAAGTTCCATACTGCGTCAAACGAGTAGGGTCGGAATGGGTGGTCCACCGGGGCAGAGCCGCCATACCCCGGTAAAGCTAAATACAACTGGGTTTCGCCAGGTACCCGGAGGTTGGTCGTTAATGGCTGGTGCACCCACCAACCACATTCCAGTGCCCTCGACTGGAATGCCCCTATTCGCCGCGTACCATAGCTTTGGGGTGAGGGATTTTTTATAGAAGTTTTCATCCTCGCGGCCCGGCCAATGAAGGCAAGACCCCCGTTCCCGCGAAACACGACCACGGGTCTTACGGTATTCGGATGGTGCGTATCTGCACCACCTCTTGAGGTACCGCTCACTTCCCCGCTCTCGTTGCCCGACCAAGTGTCGTGACAGGAGTCCCGGGGGGGGGGGCCTCTTTTATCTATTCTTCTTTCTTTCTTCTCCATTCTTCTCTCTCTCTTCTCCTTCCACCTCTCACTTCCTTCCTCTTCGCCATTTTGGCACCCTAATGCCCTATCACCAGGAATACCGCTTCTGGTCACGGCTCTAGGCTAGTCCCGGAGTCCCCGCAGAGCGTTGATTCCCACTCAACTATTTTGAGTGCCTGAGACAGGTGTGGCGCCCTCTCACACACCTGCCGGTACAGGAGCAAATTTCCACGCGAGGAAGACCTTTCTAGTGAGTGGCTGGCACCGTGCTTTCCAGGCCACGTGGTGACCCCCTGCACCTAGGGGCCCCATAAGATCTGCATCGCCCACCCCCGCCTAGACGTCGTAACCCCTAGGACGGGAATGCGACCCCTTCGTCCGACACGGTAGTTCCAGGAACCGAGATCTCTCCCTGAACCCGGCCGCCCCGAATATAGACATCTCTGCCTAGTAAGCCTTGGGTTTATCTCCCAGAAGCAATGCAGTCCTTGTAAGCCGCAGAGTCCGAAGACTCCCACCAACTCCAATGTACTCACCTCCTCAACACGCTTCCACCCGCTGCATAGATGTGGAATCCATTTGGTCCGAGGGGAGCAAGTTCCCCTCGTAAGCCCCTGTGCCACGTCAAGGCAGATTCCAGTGACAGGGGAGTAATTAGGGACATTAAGTCGAAATTGTATTTATCGTGCTGTACCTGGTACATGATCTTCACCAACACGGCCCCCATGGGCGCGGGATTGGGGTACGCCCAATCAGCGCACACCCAGGGAAAACCTCCCCGGGTGCTACCTTTAAATCCTGAGTTGCAAGCCCCAAGGATAACCAAGGTGGGGTCGGGACCTTTCCACATCCCTACCGTACTTTGGAGGACGGTGCCCGAGCTGTATTGGCGCAGCTCCCCGCTGAGGGGCCAGCCCCTCTAGCCTGCGACGTAGGCTACACCACTGCCCCCGCGAGTCCAACCCAATTGGTCGACGACGGGGGACAACCACCCCCCCGCGGGCTCACAGTCAACCCCCGCGGTACCAGTGCCCGAGCCATACTGGTCGTACTCTTCGCGACACATACAGGGTCCGGCGGAGTATCTCATCCCGCGTTTAATGGGGGGTTGGTGGGGTGATTCTGAACAACTTTTTCCTTTACCAAAATGTTGGTTAAAGCTTTGTTTTTGAGTTATTAACGAAAAACCCTGGCCAATGAGAGCGCTCGGGCGCGTGGCCGTCAAAGGATCTCAACCTCGGTCGTGGTCGTGAACGAACGCATTGGTACGTTGTGTTACCTCGTCTTAAATTAAGAATAATGTGGAATTATTCGTTATTCATGAATAACAAATAAACTAATAAGTGTTCGATACGTTTATTCGTTATCCGAAGGAAATAAAGTATTTTATTATTTATGAATTATTTTTTGTTTCACAGCACGTTTTCAGGTGGATAAATTGTATTTTAAGAAAAACGATTAGGATAAATAATGTTAGAAAAAGTTAGACTTACCAATTCGTCCACGTATTAACCTGCTCCGACGGCAGTCGGACACTGGGTCATTGTGTCGATCCTGACCTTCCACAACATCTGATGCTACAGCCGTGTGGGTGCACGGTCACTTTTCTAGCACGGTCACTTCACTTAACAGTCACTTTCACTTTTTGGAACGATTTATCCTTCCTGCGTTTAAAAAATTGTGGCTCCGAAAGGCACCCAATGCAATTGTGGCACCCAATACAAACATTTGGTTGTACTCCTGGTTTGAACGATACATCTTGCTCGTACGAATAGTCGAATGACTCTGCCAGCTTAAGCGTTTTCTAGGTTCTACATAGATGAACATTCGTTAAGGAAGGGATAGTGTTATAATAGAATGCAGAGGAAATGTTTCTTACTGGAACGCTTAAGTGGCTAGCAGTTTTGGCGTCAACCTCCAGTACACGAAAGAATACCCATGCGCTCTAGGGGGTCGCATGGTTTTCGTAACTACGAACTCCGATTGCGAAGAGAGACCACACACACCAGACAGTGTGGGATTACACTGTTCGAGAAATTTCAATAGAAGCGGAGTTCGTAGTTACGAAAGCTATGCGAACCCCTAGAGCGCATGGGTATTCTTTCGTGTAGTGGAGGTTGACGCCAAAACTGCTAGCCACTTAAGCGTTCCAGTAAGAAACATTTCTTCTGCATTCTATTATAACAATATCCCTTCCTTAACGAATGTTCATCTATGTAGAACCTAGGAAACGCTTAAGCTGGTAGAGTCATTCGACTATTCTTACGAGCAAGATGTATCGTTCAAACCAGGAGTACAACCAAATGTTTGTATTGGGTGCCACAATTGCATTGGGTGCCTTTCGTAGCCACAATTTTTTAAACGCAGGAAGGATAAATCGTTCCAAAAAGTGAAAATGACTGTTAAGTGAAGTGACCGTGCTAGAAAGGTGACCGTGCACCCACACGGCTGTAGCATCAGATGTTGTGGAAGGTCAGGATCGACACAATGACCCAGTGTCAATGACCCACTGCCGTCGGAGCAGGTTAATACGTGGACGAATTGGTAAGTCTAACTTTTTCTAACATTATTTATCCAAATCGTTTTTCTTAAAATACAATTTATCCACCTGAAAACGTGCTGCTAAACAAAAAATAATTCATCAGTAATAAAATACTTTATTCCTTTCGGATAAGGAATAAAAGTATCGAACACTTATTAGTTTATTTGTTCTTCATGAATATCGAATAATTCCACATTATTCTTAATTTAAGACGATGTAACATATGCCGCACGCTTCCCTCGATATCCACGCTGTCCCGAGCGCGGTTGAGAGCCACGCGCCCGGACGCTCTGATTGGCCAGTGTTTTTCGTTAATAACTCAAAAACGAAGCTTTAACCAACATTTTGGTAAAGGAAAAAGTTGTTCAGAATCACCCCACCAACCCCCCATTAAACGCGGGATGAGATACTCCGCCGGACCCTGTATATGCCGCTACCCATGAGGTCCTTGCCGACCTCGGCATGGGTTGGCCAGCTCAGGTGCGAGGGGTCGCCACTCCCCTGGGACACCAAAGGATGTTGGCCCAAGAACCACCATCATTGGGTGCCCCCTGCGCCCCTAGGACATCATCCTATACTACATACACCATCTCACGCCTCCTCCTGAAAATCTCAACCGCAAATCTACTAAAACATTCATATCTTTTCTTGCATTCTAAAACACCACTCACATCGACCATACCATTCTCGTCCACACACACACACACCACATTCTCTTAAATTTCGCAAATCACTATACCCGGTACATTCCATCAACACATGCCTCCAGTCCTCACGCGCAGCCCCACACATACAAGTCTCACATTCACTCAATCCTCGATCATACAAAAAGCCATTCAAGCTCCCATGTCCAGTCAGCAAGAATGACGTACTAATGCGTGGCTCAAATGCATAATTCCTTTCCGCAAATCTAACATTCCGTATGTACTCATACGTTACTCGTCCATTCTCACACCCATTCCATCTATTTTGCCACATTTCATATATCCTATCGTTCACCAACTTCACACATGCATCTACGTCCATTCCACACACGTCCTCATTAGTTAAAAACTGATTCACACCCAATGTCATACCATGCTTGGTCTTATATATTGCCGAACGGCGAACACACTCAAGGTCCCAATGCAGAACCCCCATTAACACCTGCATTGCCTCAGTAGAGACAGTTCTACACACATTCAGGCAGGCATACATTGCCACCCTCTGACAGCTATTGATGAGCCGCCGTCCGTAGTCAAAGTTCATCATATCACTCCACACACTCGCTCCGTACATCCCACACGCCACAAACAAACCCTTATACACAATCCACATTGCCTTTTTCCTCATACCCCATTCACATTTCAAGACCCTTCTCATACAACCCACAACATTCACCATCTTCTTCCGCAAGTACTCCAGATGCACTTTAAAATTCATTCTTTCGCTCATCCATATACCAAGTTACTTCATAGACTCAACATACTTAATCATTTTCCCATTCATATTCACACACGGCCGCCTTGTACTAGCAAAGTTTCCCTTCAGCATCATGACAGCCGTCTTACTTTCAGAGGCACTCACACCCACAGATTCACCCCATTCGCATACCATTCTCATCCTTTCCGTGCCACCACTCTCCAAAGCCACTCTGCTTTGGCCTTCAACAACCAGCAATAAATCGTCTGGGTATGCAACGCACTTACAACCACTATCACTTAAGCGCCACAGGAGCCTGTCCATCATGAAATTCCATATAAACGGACCACACACAGCCCCTGCGGGCAACCTCTCTCGACATCCTTCCACACGACCTCATTCACACCCTTCATGCACACTTTCCTACCACTAAAGTAGGACATCCACAATCCGATCTCATCGCATCCAATCTCATTCAATAACTCAAGCACTCTAGCCCATTCAAGGTTATCAAACGCACCCTTGAATTCAACAAACACACCCAAAACATACCTACACTCACTCATACATACATACTCCTTCGCCATCATCCACGCACTTTCGGTCGATCGTCCCCCGCGAAATCCATGTTGAGCACCATTCATAGATACATTCATCTTGCATTCCAACCTCTTAACCATCATCCTTTCTAAAACCTTACCCAACACAGACAGCAGACTGATCGGTCTATATGACGCAGGGTCCGACCGAACCCTCTCCGGGGACTTCAGGAGGACAACAACCCTCGCTTTTTTCCACTCATTCGGAAAACATTCACTCGTCAAACATGCATTATACATTCGCACTAGCCATTCTGGAATCGCCCTCCATACTGCTTTAATCATTTCGGTGCTTATTCCATCCATGCCGGGTGCCCGTCTCATCTTGCATGCATTCACAGCTACATTGACCGCATCCCATTCAAAACTTCTAACACTCATCGAACCATCCGTTCCAGAACCTCTTACACACACCATGCTTGCCCTCGGGAAGAATCCATCCAGCAACACATTCGCACATTCTTTCCATGTACTCACCGTCGTCTCATTCACTCTTAACGCACTCATTCTATTCCTTGCATGCCTACCTCTGCATAATCTATATACCGGTCCCCATGGGTTCGCATTCGCCGAGCTCAGAACAAACCGTCTCCTCCTTCAACTTCCATATCAACTTCTTATACTCATTTAGCCATTTCTTATATTCCTCCATTCGCACAGTCACATTAACACCATTCCTATTCCGAGCTCTCTGAAGCGCCCGTCTACATCTCCTCACTCTTTTCTTTAGCGCATCCAACTCTTCTGTCCACCACACAGTTTTCCCCACGTTTTTGCCCTTTATTACCTTCATACGTTCATCATTCGCTGCCCATATCCATCCTCGTATAATCTCATGCATGTCATTCACGTTCATCTCATCACTCACCTCATCACCACGCAATTGTGCACTCCCTCTTAGATCATTTTCATATTCCTCCCAATCCACATTCTCCAGCTTCCACATCCTACATCCACCCATATCACCCACATTCTCATTGTCATACCACAGACGCAATAAAATCACATTGTGATCGCTAACACCCCAGTCATCCTTCACCATCCACTCCACACGGTACCCAGCAATCGCATCGCTTGCCAGGGTGACATCAATGTCACTCTGGCCTCTAGGTCCCGAAAAGGTATACCACTCGCTTGGTTCATTTAAAACATTCATACTACTCGCTAAAATCCATTCTTCCAGTATTCTTCCACGCATCTCATTCTCACTACTGCGACCCCCGCCCTTACTATACCATAAGGGGGAGGCCGCATTCGCATCCATTCCATAAAGCACCCGCTTACCTCTAGTATACTCATTCACTCGTTCTATATACAACAGATACGGCTCAATATCCCGTCCATACCTGCAGTACATCGACACAACATACATCTCTCCGAAGTCCCCTTTGAGCCACACACACACTCCATACTCATCCGTACACTCATGCACACACACAACCTCTACCCCCGGATCATTTACAACCACATCCGATTTACCATTCTCACACATATACACATCATATGCAGTCGGGAGTCCTCTCACACTCCCACGAGACACATACGGCTCCTGAATCAAAGCCACACTCACACTCCGTCCCCTCATCACCACACCCAAATCACACATCACCGCATACGCCCTCTGGCAATTAACCTGCACAATATTCATACTCTTACTAGTCATTACTGATCCTCATCCTTTCTCTTTCAGCCATCCTTATATATTCCGGACATTCTCCGGCCAGAACGGGGTGAACCCCCTTTTTCCCTTTCATTTTACAATTCCTACAAACACAACTTCCTTTACACTTTTCTTTTAAATGCCCCGATTCTCCACAATTCTGGCAGAGCCGTTCGCTTACAGGGCAATCCTTCATCATGTGCCCGAAGGCAAAACATCGGTAACACCTGAGTACATTCACAAATTCCTTAACTCTGCATGCTCTCCATCCAACATACACCCTGCCCTCATTCATTAATACATCGTACACACTCTTATTTACTTCCACAATTACGTTCCCAACATCCGAACCCTTCTTGCCATTCCGGCTTATAACTGTTACTCTATCTCTAAATTCTACCTCAGTCACGCAACATACATTCTTCACATTCTTGGAGTACAGCTCATCAATAAGAATATCACTAGTCACCTCATTTGGCACATCGTACACTATCATTTTGGGCCCAACTTTCTTCGGATAATCCACCCTGAGACCCAGTTCCCCGAACTTTGGACAGTCTTTAATCAACTGAACATCTTTAGCGCTCGCCGCCTCAATGGCCAAGCCTCCGCTTCTTGTTAGGCGCACCGCTCTCACCCGTACATTCAAACTCTTGCTTACATTCTTTAGTACACTGTCTTTTACCTCTTCACTGCTCATTTTAACATTCTCACGCGCTGACTTGACTACTACTGCATACGTTTTTCCCCTTTTCCTCTCATCCACACTTTTCAAAACTCCAGTCTACTACTCTCAAGATTACGCCAGATGTCCTGAGGTTGGCCGCTAACGGCTGGTGCACCCACCAACCACGCCCCAGTGCCCTCGACTGGGACGCCCCTCTTCGCCGCGCGCCATTGCTTGGGGTTAGGAATTTTTTATAGAGGTTGTTTTTATAACAAAACCACTGGTGTACGGTATGCTAGAGCTCGGGTACCTTGGGCCCGCTAAAACCCATACTGTGTCCGTCCCTGGCCCGACCGGAGTCGGTCCAGGAACAGACATAGCCCCTGAGGGGAGTAGATAGGGACATTTCATTTAATTTCTCTAAATTACGTGTGGCTCGAGCATATGCTCATTGCCACCTTTAACTTAAATCTTTTAATTTTCCTTTTTTCAAATAAGTATCTAGGTAATAACTACATTTAAATAAAATTTATCTCTTGTTTTTTAAGGATCATTATGAAAATTATGAAAGTTATGAAAATTATGAAAATTAGTTTTATATGCATAATTATTTAAAATATTCTTTCAGATCACTTAGCCATCTAAAACAGTGTTAGATGTTGTCCATCCCTGCCACGTGGAGGCGGATCTACTACTTTCAATTTGAGTAATTAGTTCATTTCTTCTTTCAAAAACTTTAAAGCTATACTTTGCCAACTTTTTGTATTTTTCTTTTGTTTCTATTAACGTGTTTTTATTTAAACTACTATTCAATAGATCTGGATACCTAATATCATTGTAAATTGGGCATTGAAATAAAATATGATTTACATCTTCCTCTTCTCCTAAGTCACAGATTAAACAATTTTTGTTTTCAATACAATTTCTTTTATATAAAGTACTGTTGATCGGTCCGTAGCTTGTTATTAAATAAACTAAAAATCGATTTGGATTAAACCATTCATTACTAAGCTTAAATTTAACGTCCCGAATAAAATTAAAAGTATCTCTTCCCTTAGATTCGTTATCCCATCTACATTGCCACTCATTATAAATTAAATTCTCTATTTTATCAGTTTCTTCTTTAATTCTTTTTGGCTCATCGGCAATTTGTAAATTCTCTTTTTGGATATATGAGTAAGATTTCCATTCAATATTTTTATTCTTCTTTATTCTAGATATGAGAACATGTCTAACAACAGCCAAATCCAAGGGAAGTAAACCAGCCAAGACCTGCAGGGCTACCGTAGAGGTCGTCCTACAAGCCCTGGTCAACAGAAGCAAAATAGATCTTTGTGTGGCTAGTAAGTGTCTTATAAAATGAGTTTTATTAATTTCATTGTACCATATTCCAGAACCATAGCAAACAATTGGGAGGAAGACCGAATTATATAGAACTTTAATAATATTGCTTTTTAATCCCCAAGTTTCGCGAGTAACTCTCCTTAATCCCATAACCAAATTTACTATTTTAGACCTAATATATTTAATATGTGAAATAAATTTGAATTTATCGTCCAGTATTATATCCAGTATTATACCAAGGTATTTTGTTTTGTCTGAAAATTTTATTTTAAATTCATTTATCTTAATAATAGGGGGCCTTTCTTTATTTAGATTTCCTTTAACCAGCATCGCAAGTGTTTTGTTTATAGATATCTTTAACTTGTGTTTCTCACACCATTTATTGAGAATTTCTAAACCCTTGTTAGCCATTGATTCCAGTTCAGATCTTGAGTTTCCTTTTATAATCATTGCCACATCGTCAGCATACGCAATTACGTCACCATCATTTATATTCATTTCGGCCTGGAATGTGTCCAGGAAAGAGTCCATGCACCATCCCCAGGCAACTGGCCCTATAACTGAGCCCTGAGGACAGCCTTTTTGCATGCGAACCTCAACATTTTCATATTTAGAATTTACAGTCATTTTCCTATTTTTAAAATAACTTTTCATCAATTTGATTAAAACCATGCTACATTCTGCCTTTATTACCCTTTCTATGATTGTTGGCCACCATAAAGTATCAAATGCAGCCTCAATGTCTATAAAGATATTTGTATTTTCAATTCCTGTTTTTAAAGCTAGAAGTGCATCGCCAGTTGACATTTGAGATCTAAAACCAAATTGTCTATCATTTTGTAAGTTTTTATTTTTATAATATTCCTGAATTCTGCCTACAATAATTCTCTCGAAAATCTTTCCGACTGACGATAATAAAGCAATCGGCCTATATGAATTTAATAACGATCTGTCCTTCAGGGGATCCTTTAAAATTATTTTTAAATTTGCACTCTTCCATGCAGCAGGAAACAATCCATTATATAAACAATTATTAAAAAGATTATACAAAATAGATCTATCAGCATGCCAAAGTTCAAATATTAGCTCAGACTGAAAAAGGTCATAACCAGGAGCTTTACGTTTTTTACATTTTTTGATTGAGGAAAAAATCTCTTCTACCGTGATCTCTGGTTCTAAATTGCAGTTATAGTAGATAATATTATTTTTCTTGATTTCTTTTTGTTCCTCTGTTTCGTTTTCTATATTATCCTTTGGAACACACTTCTCAAGCAATTTTCTAACTGTTTCTTCCCAATTCATTGTTAATTCTCTAGATGGGAGTTTTAAAGAACTTAAAAATTCTGCTTTATTGATCTTATTTCTAATTATTTTGTAAACTATACTCCAGGGATCACTATTCCCCTCTTTAGTAACGAAATTTTTCCAAGAGTCTTTTTTAGTTTTTCGAATTGTGGCAACATATTTATTTCTGATCGTTCTATATTTAATTTCATATTCAAGAATTAGGTCTTCAAAGTTTAATTTTCTTACTCTTTCTAATTGTTTTTTAAATCTTTTAACTCTTGATCTTAATATTTTGATATTCTCTGACCACCATGGTACAGAATCTTTCTTGTTACGTTTTTTTGGAATATTTACATTACAACAATCAGTTAGTTTTTTATTAAAAAGTTTAGTAGCTTCTTCAGGTTTGGAGTATTTTAGTCTTTCTTTCATATTTTCATTAAATTTACATTTTACACTTTGCTCAAAGCCTTCCCAGTTAGCCCTTTTTAAATTAAAGGGTTTTCTTATACTATCTAAATTATTCATACTAAATCTTTTAGGGTTAACATCATTTAATACAACGTTGAAAACAATTAGATTGTGATCGCTTGTTGTGCAACTCGAAACGACCCTCCAATCCGATAAAAATCTAATAAAATTTGAACTTGTAATAGTTATGTCAATGTTAGACTGACCACTCGAACTCATGAAGGTGGGGGGATTATTTGGTTCATTCAGTAGGATTAAATCATTTGATAATATAAATTCCTCTACCAATTTACCCCTTTCATCTGTTTCGCGAGAGAACCATGCTTCTGATTTAGAATTTGAATCCATAACCATAATAAATCTTTTGTCTTTTAATTTTAATAAAATATTATTGATTTTATCCAAAAAGTGGGAAACTGGCAAGGAGTATTGACAATAAACATTTATTAATGGAAACTTGAAAATAGATAATATGTTCTGAAGTGTCCGGAAATACCAATATATTTAAATTTTCGTGCTTCACAACTGCTGCTACCCAAGGTATTTTACTAATTGGTTGAATAATTTTAAAATTAGGGGAGTTATATCCTCGAACCGAATTTTTATAACTATAAGGCTCCTGAATGCACAGGATGTCCAGATTATATTCCTTTATTAAAATTTCCAATTCAGTAGCAGCAGCTGAAGATCTTTGCGCATTGATCTGGCCTATATTTAGTTCCACTTTATTTTGGATTATTAGATCTCCAAGTACTTCAAATATTCCGGACACATTTTACTTCTTACGTGATGATTAATATCTTTGCGTTTTGCACGCATACAATTAAGACATACAGGGGTTTCTTTTTTTTTACAATCGTCCCTATTATGATCTTTAGAACCGCATACTTCACAAAGCTGATCAGGTATACTACAAAATTTCGCAATATGCCCATGACCATGGCATTTGAAGCATCTTATTGTATTTAAGAACTCCTTTATCCTATATACTCTCCATATCATGAATATTCTTCCTTTACTTAATAAGTCATTATAAATTAAACTTGGAATCTGAACAACCCAGTTAACTGTTTCTTGCTTGGCTCTGAAACAGTATTTAAATTCGATTTCATCTTTTAAGTTCTTATCAATGTTTGCGTCTAAATTTTTATTAATAAAATTTGTTAATAGTTCCTCTTTTTTATAATCCTTTTCAACGTCGTAAATAATAATATATGGATTAATCTTTTTTGGCTTTTCTATTTTTACTCCTATATTTTCTAAATTACTTTTTTTAATTATTTTAACATCGCTTTTATCATTGACCTGAATAACAATTCCTTTACGCTTCATTTGTCTTATACTACGAACTTTCAAAGCACTATTTACGTTTTTTAACTTATTCATGATTTCACTCTTAAGCTCCTCATTACTTCTCTTATCATTTTCATCGTTTGGTTTTAGCAATAAGACCTCATAGTCTTCTACCTTTCTTATTTTGCCAGGACTTTGACCGACTTGACTACGTGCCATTGGGGGTTTGGCTGCCATTTGCGAGTAAGAAATTCTTTGGTCATCTATATTCCTCTCTTTAGCTTTCAAAATTTCGTTATTCATTATTTCTTCTTGCAATCTGTTTTCTAGCACTGCCCACTTCTCTAATATAAACTTAATGCTCAACTTACTTATCTTATTACTTTCATTAAATAGAAACTCTTCTAATTTAATCCTTTCGTCAAAAATTTCTTTTTAAACATTGTTTTTTGGTTTACTCTTTTCTATGATATCTGCAATGTTTATGTTTTCAATACCCAATTCACCTGTCTTCCTTCTTTTCGCCCTGCGCGGCGTATTGCTTCCAGATTGCTCCTCAGTTGTTAGTGAAGAAACTGAGTTGCTTCTACTTTGAGTGGCACTAGATGTTCCAGGAAGCATCTCAATATCGACGCTACACTCCTCCAACTCTCCCCTATCCCTCCCCGTTTGTTTTTTTTTTGTTTATTTGGTTCCATGACTGAGTCCCACGAGTAAGTCGGAAATAAAAGTCCACCGGGGCAGAGCCGCTTTACCCCGGCAAGGCTTAATTACAACCGGGGGCAGCCATTTTCCCGGAGGTTGGCCGCTAGCAACCGGTGCACCCACCGGCCACGCTCCGGCGCAAAGTCCGGAACGCACCCCTTCGACGCGCGCCATACCTTAAGGTGAGGGATTTTTTATAGAGGTTGTCATCCTCGCGGTCCGGCCGGTTAAGGCAAGACCCCCGTTCCAGCGAAAC
Organism: Nomada ferruginata; assembly: GCA_963583965.1. Taxonomy (NCBI): domain Eukaryota; kingdom Metazoa; phylum Arthropoda; class Insecta; order Hymenoptera; family Apidae; genus Nomada; species Nomada ferruginata. The sequence continues at coordinate 6,949,439 of OY757222.1, forward strand.
ATGACCACTGGTTTACGGTGTGCTAAGAGCTCGGGTAACCCTGGGCCCGCTAAAACCCATACTGTGTCCGTCCCTGACCCGACCAGAGTCGGTCCAGGAACGGACACAGCCCCTGAGGGGAGTAGATTGGGACAGAGGGAATCTCGTTAATCGATTCATGCGCGTCACCAGATTAGATGACGAGGCATTTGGCTATAATCCTGTACAGTGAGCATGCACGTCGTAGACTTCCGCGCATTTAATACCTGCGCGTGCGGTAATCCTACTACTACTACTGCTGACCCTACTATTATCAGATAACTGAACGTTCGAATTAATTGACTCTTATTACTGAACACATGTAATGTATCCACCCGGATATATAATAAGACCTATATATTAGGATGAATACATTGTGTTCTACAATTACGATCACCTTGTGTGATCATAGTCTAAAAATTGGTTCGCCATTTCTATTGACGATCTCAGCGCTATCAACGATGCCGTCAGGCAATGCTTTTTGCCAATCCCTAGTATCTTCATGTTTTTTCACGGTCACCATGGGCATTGCTCCTCTGCATCCCACGATTATTGGGATGACTTCTGCCCTTGCCGCATTCACCCTGCGCTTGAAGTATTCTGCGGTGTCCTTGTCCTTCCGCTTCTTTTCCCTGTAAGCGCTCCGGAGATTCTCCTTCTCCTCGTATCGCACCGATACGTCCACCACGAAAACCCTACCATGGTCTTTAATCACCAAATCGGGTTTCCGTAGTTCTCTTCCGATGCTCACCGAGGGTTCCACGAATACTTCACAGCCCTCAGGCACGTTGTTCTCAACCAGCTTCACTATCTCGTCGTGCCTGTGGATTCACATGGGGTTCGTGTGCGTGCAGTTACCCAAGATATGTCCTAGGGTCTCTACCTGGACTCCACATCTTCTGCAATTGACATCTATGTCTTTCCTTGCCCTGTACAGCACTACTCTTGACCCGAATGTATTGGTCCGTAGTTTGAGCGCGTCCAGGTATCTCGACGGCTTCAGTAGTTCGGAATTGTAGAGCCACTCATTTCTGATTTTATCTTCCGCGAACTCCCTTATTCCTTATCCTTGAGAGACGAGGCCCCTCCATCGGTCTGTTTCTTTCTTCTCGAGGGTTATTCTCGTACTTTCGACGTCCTTCATCTCCACTAGCCAGGAGAGTTCTATTGAAGGGGCATACTTCCTTATTATTCCCTCCTGCCCGGCCAGCGTTTGTCTCACTGCCCCGCGACAATTGTGCCATCCGATTGTGCCATCTTTATGGCACTTCTCAGCTTGGCGAGGTTTACGATGTTCTCCACCATTTGTACTCCTAGGCCGCCGGGGCTCTTACTGGTGTATATTATTCCGTCTGTTGTTGTTGGATGAAGGTGCGGTATCTGTTTGACCTGCTGCTTGACCTCCTGATCTAGCTGTCTGAGGCTGCCTAGGGAGGGTGAGCTCACGACCATCCTGTGTATGAACCTGAGTAATAGGTATTAGGTCCGGACCATGTTGATCTTCTCATGGGGCTTCAGCCCCATCCTGACAATTGATTTAACGGCCTCTATAATTTCTTCGTTTGAGATTTTGGTCAGTCCTTTCCATGGACCTATTCCATGGACCCAGGTACGCCACTACCCTTTCGGGGTTCGTATATGGCAGTCGCTCGTCACCGATGTATAATCTCGGGTCGATTTGGTGCCATGTTTTGCCTCTGCTGACGATTTGCACCGTAGAGCTCTTCTCTATTGATAGATGCATTCCCAGCTCCTGTAGGAATTCTGCTATCATCCCGCTCTGTCTTGTTGCTTCCTTTTGGTCCTTGGCCAGCAGCACCAGATCGTCAGCGAAGGCCAGTATGGAGACTTTCCTGGTCAAACATCTCTGCACGGCCTGGTGCGGCACCATGTCAAAGGCCTTTGAGATGCATTCGCAATTTCGTCCCAGCTGGTCCGCACAGATTTCGCCAATCGCTCATCAGCTTTGTACCGTTTACTTTGGAAAACATTTATGAGCTTACTAACGCAACGTACTTATGAATAGGTGGATGTCTAACATAAAAGTTTAAGATTTTGTAAACATTATATTTTATTGTTCACAGCTTATAATTTATCATTATGTTGATAACTACACCCAAAAATGTTCGTAATTCAGCAACAGTAACGTCATACCAGTTATGCCATATCGAGTGCACGGAAAGTTCTTGGCTGTTAATTATTCCAGAAAAATGCGCGCAATTAGTGCTTACGCACACTTTGATGCTCTTTGAGGGTGAGAGCTTGACAAATAAGAATAACGGATACGCAACGATACGGGACGATGATGACGCAACACATTCGGACACTAACACTTTATTTAAGAAACTCGACGGCACAACGAACTTATAATTATAATTGAAATAAACTATAACTATATTTACAACGAACTGATAACTATTTATTAACTTAGTCGCTGATCCTTGGTGGATCTGAATCACACACGATGTTCGCTTGAATCGACAAGAAAAGGTGTTTTATTTAAGGAAAAGAATGTGTCTTCACTTGACGATGGTTGAAACGGATCTCTATTTGCCTTCCGGAGAGGGACCAGAGCAGGATATTTCCTGCTCTAGATAAGGGCCTCTCCGGAAGGATCTAGGATGCAGAGCAGCCAATCAGATCAGCCAATCGATCGGCTGATCGATTCCGACCCCGTTAATTGGCAGGCGAACTCGTCGTCAGCGCCACGCTCGCTGCCGATGCACGAGAAGGCTAGCGTCGTAGTCGCGCCAACGCGCGCATCTTGTACACTTGGGCATATAAATTTGTTTATATGTGTTAGCGATTAGTATGTAAGGTAGTTTTAGAATAGTTCATAGTTATATAAGCTTTAGTATTAAGGTAAATAGACTATAAGTGCGAACTACCCCGCTGCTCCCGGCGTTCCGCTGGAGCTCCGAAATCCCGCGTCGCGCAGTTCAGTTCCGAATTGGCAGGTGAAGAGCAAACAAGTATTGAATCAAGACTTTATTACGAGTAAGAAAACTGTGCGTCGTCGCGTGAACGACCAAGTGGTGTGGAGTGTCTTCAGTGTGTTAACAGTGTCGTCTGTGTTGAATTGTAACACTCAAAGTAAAGTCTTCTTAACTAAGTCAGTTCTTCCAGTTTCGTCCTATCACTAAATCATACAGTCCACTCAGTCAGATTCCATCAAAATCTATCTACCTCCTCACCCTATCTCTCACCTCGGGGAACAACAACCTCTCTCCCCTCGATAGCTCCTGTCCAGCTATCGAACAAAACGGTCCTTCGAGCCGGATTCTGGAAAAGAATCCGCGAGCTCCGTTCCCCCCGCGTTAACGCTTGGAAAATCCTTGGCCGCATGCCGCGAGCCATAACAGGCGTTATCACCTTCAGGACCTCTAACTCCTAGAGGTAAACACACGCTCTCTCGCTCGCACGTTCAGCTGAACGGCGGTTAAACGAAAACCTCGGCACGTCTAAGTGCGCAATATCAACGTCAACAAACCATGACGAACCCATCGCCGAAGCTACTCGCCACCTTGCTCGCTGAGCAAGGGCTTATCGTCCAAACGATAAACAACTCTGTCGTCAACCTAAAGAAAAAGGGGAAGGATAATTTCACCCCTACTCTCATCCGCAATAGACTAAAGCTACTGGAGGAGAATTGGATTCGCTGCCGCGATCTGCACGCCGCCATCGTCGTCGCTAGTACCGATTCTGATAAACAAAAGCTGACATACTTCACCGAGGCTCATATTGACAGCGCGAATGACGCTTTCATGGATGCTCGCGACTTCATGTATGAGCTTCTTCCGGAGGACGCGCTGCCTAACAGCTCGATGCAGACCTCCACTCCGAACCAATCAACGGCAAACACGGTGAGATCTGACCAGTTAGTAAAATTGCCGCGCATTGACCTACCCCACTTCGATGGGAAAAGTATACAGTGGCAAAGTTTCCGAGACGTGTTTCAAAGCGTAATTATTGACCGCGCAGACTTGCCATCCGTCGTTAAGCTTCAGTACTTAAAGGCGAGCCTCCGCGGCGAAGCAAGCTCTCTATTGAAAAATGTAGCAGTCACAGCGGCCAATTTCCAATCCGCATGGGAGTCTGTGATGGCTCGTTTTGAAAACCGACGTGTGCTGATACAGGCTCATTTACAGGAGTTCTTCGACTTAGCGCCGATCCGTCACGACGTGCTCCGAGAACTCAAAGCAGTAAGAGATATTGCACTCGAAACGACGAGCGCTCTGCGCAATCTAGGACGACCTGTCGACCAATGGGATGACCTGCTCGTTTTTGCCGTTGTGACCAAATTCGACAGCATTACTCGCAAGGAATGGGAGGATCAGTATGGGGAAACAGACGACTATCCGAACTTTTCCCAACTGACGTCTTTCCTGGAGAAGCGGATTCGCACTCTGGAAGCGCTCGCCGTCTCAAGCAACTCCGTCAAACCGACTGTATCATCGAAGAAGGGAAATACCGTAAGATCTTTCCATTCTGCTCAGTCCAACGAGAAAAGAAAATGTGCCTTTTGTAAGGCTGAGCATCGTATTTATGTTTGCGCTAAGTTTAAGAATATGTCAATCGAAAACCGTTACGCGTTCGCAAGGCGTACAGGACTCTGTCTCAATTGTCTTTCCAGTGGGCATAATGCTCACTCGTGCTCCAGCTCAATCAATTGCGCGAGATGCGGCCAACGGCATCATTCGTTCCTGCATCAGGAAACAGCAACGAGCACAGCATCACGACCATCCTCCGCCGTGGGAAACGCGACGCAATCTTCGACGGGGCACGAACCTGCCGTTCCCGAACCGCTCAGCATAGCTGGAACTCCCTCTGGCCTCGCAGAAACCAAGGTCAACGCTCACACCGCTTCGATTGAGCCTCCTCATTTTCCTACGGTAAGGCCGGTCCTCCTGGCTACGGCTAGAGTAACTTTAGCCACTCCTGAAGGATCCTCCATCGTCGTGCGTGCTCTTCTAGATCCGGGATCTCAGTCTTCGTTCGTAAACGAAGCCCTCGTGCAGCAGCTTCGCCTCCACCGCAAACGCGTTAACATCGGCATTACCGGTCTAAATGATTCGTCATCGGGAAATGTAACCAGCGCGGTCTCATTTCTATTGCGACCCATTGACCGAACGGATCCGACTGTCCCGGTCCGAGCTCTCGTAGTAAAAAGGGTTACGTCTTACACAAAACCTGCTTCCTTTTCTCTTCCTCTCCACACAATGTTGTGCAATCTAAATCTTGCGGATCCTTGGCCCGACAACGACGACCGAATCGAATTTTTAATAGGTGCGGATCTGTATGGATCCATCTTACGCGACGGACTTCGTCAGGGGATTACTGATACGCTTACTGCGCAAAATACTATTTTCGGTTGGGTGCTTTCCGGCCCCTTAAATACCGTGACTAAAGTTTCCGCGACGGTGAAGGTGCACCACTCCATCGATTGGTCAATCGACTCTCTCCTACGAAGGTTTTGGGAATTCGAAGAAGTTCCCAGCAAACCCCTTCGTACTACTGAAGAAGTTCAATGTGAGGAACATTTCGTGCAAACGCACTCCCGAGATCCGGATGGGCGGTATGTCGTGCGTCTACCGTTCAGGTCCCCACCTCAACACCAACTAGGTGATTCCGAACATATAGCTCTATCGTCGCTCTTACGACTAGAAAAACGTTTTTCTCGCGAGGCGGCTCTTGCTCCTCAGTACCAAGCCTTTCTTAAGGAATATGAAGAGCTAGGGCACATGAGCCTTCTCCAAACACCAGCGGAGGAAGGCTCTTTCCAGATCTACCTTCCGCATCATCCCGTAATCCGGGAAAGTAGTAGCACTTCTAAAATAAGGGTAGTTTTTAACGCGTCCAGTCCTACCTCGACTGGGCTTTCTCTAAATGACCTCCTCATGCCAGGCCCAAAATTACAATTCGAGCTACCAGCAATACTGCTTCGGTGGAGAGCTCATCGATACGTTTACACCGCCGACATTGCGAAGATGTTTCGTCAGGTACGAGTTGCCCCAGAGGATCGAATTTACCAGTGCATCCTCTGGAGAGAGAATTCGCAAGCTTCCGTGAAACGCTTCCGTTTAACCACGGTCACGTACGGCATGGCCTCCGCACCCTTTCTTGCCTTACGAGTCCTTCGACAGCTTGTGGCTGACGAAGGATCGGAGTTTCCACTCGCTGTACCAGTCCTTTCGCAAGACATCTACGTCGACGACCTGCTGTTCGGAGCGGAAGGTAGAGTGCTCCTGCTCCAGATGAAAGACCAGGTCGAGAAACTCTTGGCTAGGGCTGGATTTCGGTTGCGCAAGTGGGCGAGCAATTGTCCGCAATTATTGGCGACGATCGACCACCGAGATCATGGACTAGCCTACGATTTTTCGTCTGCGGAGACCGACGGGCTGAAGGTACTCGGGATTTTGTGGAATCCCCGAGACGACTCCTTCCAGTTTTCGATTTCTCTTCCGGAGCCGAGTGTTACGACCAAACGAAGTATTCTGTCTACCGTCGGGAAAATCTTCGACCCCTTGGGCTGGGCTTCTCCTGCTATCATTAGCGTTAAAATATTACTGCAAGACCTTTGGCGCGAGAAATTAGAATGGGACGATCCCCTTCCTTCTTCCCTAACCTCTCGTTGGACAAGTTTTCACGAGCAACTCTCGAGCCTTGAGAAAATTTCCATCCCGAGATGGACGGGACAGAGAGGCGGCAGTTCCACATACCAGCTTCACGGATTCGCTGACGCTTCTTCGTCCGCTTTTTCCGCAGTCGTCTACCTACGAATTTCGGACTTCGACGGGGACTCCACGGTCCAGCTTCTCATGGCTAAGACCAAGGTGACCCCTCTCAAGACCTTGAGCATTCCGCGATTAGAACTCAACGCGGTGACGCTTTTAGCTAGGCTTGTCTCCTTCTTGTCCAAAGAAATGGGGTTAAACGACGTGCCCACATACTGTTGGACCGATTCCACAATAACCCTCGCGTGGCTGCGCAAGGAGCCCGCGTATTGGGGCGTGTTCGTGGCCAACCGTGTATCGGAAGTCCAAACGCGGTTGCCAACTGCCTCTTGGAATCATGTTCCGTCCGCACAGAATCCGGCCGATTGCGCTTCTCGCGGTTTAACGCCCACGCAGTTGGTTGAATTTCCTTTATGGTGGAAGGGGCCGGACTGGCTTTCGCAGTCTTCGGAAAACTGGCCGGCTCAAGAACTCAATCCGTCCGTTCCGGAGCTCGAGCGACGAGCCCGAGTTCACCTACATCATTCGATACGCGATCAACCCTGGGTTCTACCGGAGATGATCGGGTCGTGGCCCAAATTGCTCCGTGTCACGGCGTATCTTCTTAGATTTGTCCAAGGATCCCGGCGCGTCCCTCGACCCTCCACCTTGAGTGTGTCCGCGAAGGAAATTTCCGTCGCGTCTGACTTCTGGATCCGACGACTCCAACACCTCCAGTTCCCGCTAGAAATCGCTGCTTTGGAGAACAAGCTACCAATACCCTCGGGCTCTCGAATAAAGACACTTGATCCATTTTTGGACGAAGCGAACCTTTTACGTTTAGGTGGACGCCTCCGCCATTCTTCTATCCCGTACAGGAAAAGGTTCCCCCTGATCCTCGCATCGCACTATGTCACTTCCCTTCTCATCCGACAAACACATCTAAACAGCCTCCACGGAGGTCTTCAATTGACTCTGAGAGTTCTCCGTGAACGATTCTGGGTATTGGGTGCCCGCGGTCACGTAAAAAGGGAAATACACCAATGCGTTCGGTGCGTACGCGAACGAGCAGTTCTGGCTCAGCAATTCATGAGCGACCTACCAGCAATCCGCTGTTCTCCATCTCGACCCTTTTCCCATACCGGGGTAGATTACGCTGGACCAATGCTGGTCCGCGAGAGGTCCGGCCGGGGCAGTCGCGCGCATAAATGTTATATAGCCGTTTTTGTGTGTTTGTCCGTCCGAGCGGTGCATTTGGAACTTGTGCACGACTACTCCACGAACGCATTTCTAGCCGCGTTAGACCGATTCGTGGCTCGGCGAGGGCTCCCTTCAGACCTTTACAGTGATAATGGTACTAATTTCCTAGGTGCGGATCGCGAATTGCAACGTGCATTCGTTGCTGCCTCTAGAGCTCCCGAAACGCAATCTCGCCTAGCCACGGACTATATCACTTGGCACTTTTTGCCGCCTGCAGCGCCTCATTTCGGGGGCTTGTGGGAGGCGGGGGTCAAGAGCGTCAAACATCACCTCAGGAGACAGCTGGGTTCGGCGACTCCTACGAGCGAGGAGTTTGCCACTCTACTCTGCGGAGTAGAGAGTTGCTTAAATTCGAGACCAATTGCACCACTTAAAGATGACCCTGAGAGTTTCGACGCCTTGACCCCCGGACATTTCCTGATCGGGACCTCGCTCAAAACCGTGCCGTCTCCTTCGCTGCTGAAGACAAAGGACACGCGTTTGTCTCGATGGCAATTCTATAGAAAGCTGCTCGAACAATTCTGGCGACGTTGGTCGAATGAGTACTTAGTCTCCCTCCAGCGCCGTTTCAAATGGAATGAAAAGCGCGCTAATCTACGCGTAGGCGAGCTCGTCCTGGTGAGGAACCCGAACCTCCCTCCTGCGAAGTGGGAGTTAGCTCGCGTTACAAAGAGTCTAAAAGGCGCGGACGGACTCGTCCGCGTCGTGGAAATCGCGACTGCAAAAACTCAGTTGACCAGACCTATTGCTCAACTGTGCCGTTTGCCGATCTCCCCTGAGTAAAATTCTAGATCACGTTTGTTGCGCGTCTCTCTCGTCGCGCAAGGCGGGCGGTTTGTTAGCGATTAGTATGTAAGGTAGTTTTAGAATAGTTCATAGTTATATAAGCTTTAGTATTAAGGTAAATAGACTATAAGTGCGAACTACCCCGCTGCTCCCGGCGTTCCGCTGGAGCTCCGAAATCCCGCGTCGCGCAGTTCAGTTCCGAATTGGCAGGTGAAGAGCAAACAAGTATTGAATCAAGACTTTATTACGAGTAAGAAAACTGTGCGTCGTCGCGTGAACGACCAAGTGGTGTGGAGTGTCTTCAGTGTGTTAACAGTGTCGTCTGTGTTGAATTGTAACACTCAAAGTAAAGTCTTCTTAACTAAGTCAGTTCTTCCAGTTTCGTCCTATCACTAAATCATACAGTCCACTCAGTCAGATTCCATCAAAATCTATCTACCTCCTCACCCTATCTCTCACCTCGGGGAACAACAACCTCTCTCCCCTCGATAGCTCCTGTCCAGCTATCGAACAATATGTTTATATTATATTTTATATTATACAGGTTCTCATTGGCCATTAGTCCTTTACTTCCAGTCGATGTGACAGTATACATATATTAGTAGTTCCTACTTTGTTGTGTATGTTTTTCATAGTTTTCTATGTTATATTATATTTTGGTCTGAGCTTATTTTACTCCTCGTTGGTAAGTACAAAAACGCTTTGTAGGAGGTGGACTCAATTAAACTCACAAGAAAGGTAATATATTGCAGTTTATTAAAAGTAGATGTACACTGTTCTCAAGCTAAAATCGAACTGCCTTGTCCCGAAGGATTCCAGGACAAGTCAAGCTAGCCCTGTTTACGCTACGTGACCAAGGCGGGAGGGCCGTATCCGTACGAGCACTCTGCCCTATGACGCCATAGGCATCTGGACTGTGTCACAGGCCCAAAAGGCCTATCGTCCAAAGCCAAACAGTCTACAGCTTTAAGGTTAATTATGTGAGTTCTTTTTTTAACATTTCGTTTTTATTATTTAGATTTTACTTTTTTAGAAAACATGGCAGATTTCCGTAAAAATAAAGACTTATATTCTATATTAAGAAACAACAAGAGAGATTTGAATGACTACATATTTCTGCACGAAAAAGTATGTCAACACATACAGGTCTCTCCAGAAAATGTACAAGCGCTTAAAATTTCTTTAAAAAAATTTGCTTTTAAACTAAAACAAAAATGGACCAAGTCCAAATATACAGACAGCAAATTCCTTACAACTAATAATGCGTGGCTTGAACAAAATTTCATTTATCGAAACGGAATAGCATTGAATATTTCATCAACCACTAGGTCCTCTATAGATGCAGTAAGACCGCAACAGCCATCAAGTGTCACTATATACAAGGGTAAAAAATCATTTACCGAATGTAGCATTCGAGAAAGGATACGCAGAACACAATCTCTGGTCAAAAATTTTTCATTAACGGAACTGATTAACGCTACAAAAATGAGTTTTCGGAGGCACGATATGCATTCAAAAGCTCGCGTGCTGTATCACTTAGAAAAAAATAAATATGATAGCATTGAAACTATCCTTAAGAAAAGGTGCCTGCCAACAAGGAAACAATTTACACCACAAAAAGCACTAAACATGTTCATTATGGCCGATCTTTCCAAATTTCAAGACATCACAATTAGAAATGAGGCAATAAAGCGGAACACTAATCAATGGCCGTCATATGACACATTGTTAAAAGAAAAACAAAAATGTTATCCATCAAAAAATGCAATAGAAATAACCGAATCCCACGCTAAAGTAAACTTACAAAGTTGACTGAATCACACTGCTTCGCGCATATTGCAAACTGTTACAAACACATCAGAAAATAAGGAGTTGGTGCTTATCTGTAAATGAGGTTGCGATGGAACAACCGGTCAACAAAGATATAAACAAATACAACATGGGGAATTAGATATAGATGACAGTGATGTTTTTGTGTCCGGTTTGGTGCCCTTAGTTTTGCAAAATAAAATTAATTCCGAAGTAGTTTGGAAAAATCCACGACCTTCATCAGCTTGGTTTTGTCGTCCTATTAGATTTAAAGTTGTAAAAGAAAACAAGGAAATAATAAATGAAGAAATAAGCACCATTAATAATGAAATACAGAATTTAAAAACTTTGAATACCAACAATTGCAATAGATTATATAATGACGCTAACTATGGTAGATAATAAAGTATGTAATTCCATTACGAATACTTCCTCTGCAATGCGATGCTATATTTGCCAAGCGAAACCTACTGAAATGAATAATTTGGACTTAGTATATTCAAAATCTCCAAATACAGTAAAACTTGCATATATGCACAAAACATTGCTTGGATATAGTCCCATTGACTATCCCCTCCACTTGAGGGGATTCCCCTTCGCGATAACGACGCTCGACGATCGAGCGGCGCAATATGATCCGTGCCGCAATATCGGTGTGACTAATACTAATTCAACCATAAAACTTTTTTATTTTTAACTTCTTTTCAATAAAAATTTTACTAACGTATTTGCGAGATTTTTCTGATTAAAATGAGACTAAACACGATATAGTTCGAATTATACTTACTTGTTGATACACATTAAATACCTACCACAAAGTACAAAAACGCGTTGATCTTATTAAAGTAATAATAACAGGATAATGTAAAATAATAAAGTACATTATCATACATTGTCGAATCAAGCACGGCTGGAATTGCGTGTAACAAATTCGACACCCGGCTTTGTTATAGGCGACAGAGGTGGTTCATATAGTAAAGAAGGGTGTCGAATCTATGTTTACATGCGGCTCGAGCCGAGCGTGAATCGACACCTCGGTCACAATCTAAGGTCACGCTCTATTATGATTTATTTTAATGTATTACAGTATTTATTGTAATGCACGTTACTATTTTGCATTATCCTTCTATTCTTATTCTAATGAGTAAATATAATTTAAATTGTATCCTGTTAATTTCAATGTATTATTATATTTATTATAATGTGCTTTATTATTTTACGTTATCCTGTAATTATTAGTTTAATACGAGCAACGCGTTTTTGCACTTTCTAGTACGTATTTAATGAGTATCAACAAGTAAATATAATTCGAACTATATCGCGTTTGGTCTCATTTTAATCAGAAAAATCTCGCAAATACATTGGAAAAATTACATTTAGAAAAATTAATAAACAAAAAAGTTTTATTGTTGCATTAGTATTGTCTCACCGATACGTTTCGGCGCCTCACTTTGATTCTCTGGACCTCTCTCTCTCCTCCACTGTCTATCCCTTTCTACGTTCACGCTCGGCTCGAGCTGCTTCTGAGAACAGATTCGACACCCTGCTTGGATATAGCCACACCTTGGGTCCCAATATTTGTGCATATACACGGGTTTTACTGTACTACAAATTATAAATTTGGTATTTCTTCGCTACATGCATGGATAAGATGCTTCGAGTGCCTATTGCATATTGCATATAACTTGCAATTCAAGAAATGGATCGTAAACACACCAGAAACGAAGAAAATGAGGAGCGAAAGAAAAGAAGAAATTCAAATACAATTTAAACAAAAGTTAGGTTTATATGTTGATTATGTGAAGCAAGGATGGGGTTCGCCAAATGACGGCAATACGGCACGCAAATTTTTTATAAACGCAGAAGTCTCAGCCGAAATTACTGGGATCGATCTCACGTTAATTAAAAAATTTCACACTATACTGCAGGTAATTATACGATTATAATTTCAAATATATTTTAAGAAACAGGAATTAATGTAAGATTATCTAATAAAAGTTTATATAATGTTACAGGTAATTTCATCCCCGTACCGTATAGACATCGATAAATTTGAAAGATACACAAGAGATACAGCGAAGCACTTTGTTACGCATTATGGCTGGTATTACATGCCATCATCCGTACATAAAGTATTAATTCATGGAGCCCAAATTGTAAAATACGCTTTACTGCCAATTGGGCAGTTATCAGAAGAAGCGCTAGAAAGCAGGCATAAATATTTCAAAAAATTCAGTAATAAGAATACACGAAAAATGACGAGATCAACCACTAACCACGACTTATTCCATAGACTTCTGTTAACATCTGATCCGTACGTAGCTTCAACACGTAACAAATTTTGTAATAAAAAAAAACATAAATTAGATGCAGAAGCAGCAGAATTGTTTATCGAATAATAATAAAATATATCCGAACAACATTTTTATTTATTAATGTTTTTATGGTTGTTACGTATGAATAATATTCTCCTTCGCTGCGCTCGCACGCGTAGTTCGATCTTGCGTAGGAACGGAAGACGCCTAAAGATTCATCTCGATACCACACGACGGTTAACCCTTTTAGTATCGACCAACTGCATCGCGACCGATAGAGTGCATTCGTGACCCGACGAAGGCTGTGTGCCCTTACCATATATGGAGGCTTCGACGAACCCCTCCATACATTTCGGGACTATATAAACCCTCCGTTTCTAATCATCTTCGGTTCATAACTACACAGCTACGCGCATAGTCACGTCGCGTTACGCTTGTACAGAGTCGGTTGCATTTCAACGAGAATTGGGCTTACGGCACCAATCAGATAAAGTTAACCCGTTAGAATCCGCATAGACCGGTTGAAGTTCTTTCGGCATACTTTGTAACCGTTCTCAGGCCCCGCATCGGCAGTGCGTCAACACCGTGCAGCTTAGGTAATAATTCACACACTATTTAACTATATCGCGACAACTACACTTGTACAAACAACTGGTTGCAATATAAACTTATAAACTGTTCATCATTAAACCGAGTAGATTCGTTAAAACCAGGGGTGTGCGGGTTCTCGAATTGACGAGATTCCCGAGCCGAGAGTCGGGTCGGGACAACTCGGGCGAGAACGGGCGGGCTCTCGGAAATGTGATACTCTTCGAGATTCTCGAAAGTATCCCAACGCTTCGAGATCCCGAACGTTTCGAGATCCCGAACGCATCGAGAGCCCGAAAGGCGTATCGAGACCCGAAAGGCGTATCGAGAAATGGAGATCCCGAAACTGATTATACGATGCAATGTCTCGGGATCCCAATAGAGCCGTCTCTTATAGTATTTACTCTTTACTACTATCTTTTAGCGTGCAGAACATATGGTTTTTACAATTATTTTGTGCTTTTACAGTAATATGTAGTTGTAGTTATTCAAGTTACTCTTGGTACGAATTGATTCTGTGGAATTTTTACAAATAAAATTAACATAATAATAACATACGAATTAGAATCATTATTCAGCAGTTCGGGGATCTTACTATTGTTACTACTTGATGCGGATGATGCACTCGGGTTGTTATTATGATTATCTAGATTAATTAGTTGTTCCAATTTTTATTTAACGAGATTGCGTCCATTGTCCGTTATAAAAAAAACTGATCTATTGAAACTAACTAAGCCCCCAAACTGTTAAGAAATCCGTTAATAAATAAATTCGTGAGATTTCTACGGATCTTTCTGAGGCGTTAAAGGTAATTTTAATTACTTAATTTGATTAATAATTTAATAATTTGTTAATTTTTTTCGTATGTTATTATATACCGTATGTTAATTTATAAATAATAATAATAATAATAATAAATAATAATAAATAATTAAATAATCACATACACGTAGAGTATAATACTAGATATTTTATTTGATTTCAAATTATAGTGTAAAAAACAAATTATTATGAAAACAGTTATTATGATTATTTAGATTAATTAGTTGTTATTAACACCGGGACCCAAACAAGCCCCCCGGAGGGAACAGGGAAAGGGAAACCCAGAAGCATTGGCACCTCCTTGACCTCTACCGCCATAGCGGAAGAGAAAGCAAAGGACGACTCCGCCATGATGCAAAAACGGAAGGTGAGATCCCCCCCGGAGGAGGGTGCTGCGAAGAAGCCCCGTCCGGATGCGGCACACACCTATGCCGCGGTGGCACGCAGCCACCCGCCGAAGGACACGCAGACCGACACAGAATACAAGGAGGTCAGGAGGAAACGAAGAAAGAGGAAAATGAGGGATAAAACGCCCCCCCCCCCCCCCCTCTGTTAGGGAGCGTCTCACAACCCGCACGGAAATCCCTCCCTAAGGAGGAACACGACAACCCTAAACCTTCGAGGGAACCCAAAACGGGGCCGACACCCCGAAGCAAGCCACCAAGGAGGAGACCCCCGAAGGCAAAGCCGGAGGCCCTCCTCATTAGGGTCAAGGAAGGTGCCTCTTACCTCGAAACGGTTAAAGAGGTCCTCCAAAAGGGCAAGACCTGCCTGGCAGGGTCAAGCGGGATTAGAAAAACCCGCGAGGGACACGTTCTCATAGAACTGTCCAAATCAACAAAGGCATACGGGATAGCCGAGTCGCTGAACAAAGCATTTTGATTAGTCTTCTCTGTATAAATTTTCCACAGAGCATCGGCTTTGATGTGTATTGGCATTCTCCCTGCCAACACACAAAGAGCATCATACGCCACCGTACGGTATGCCGTGGTGGTATGAATCAGAGCCGCTCTCTGGCTTCTACGTAGGGCAGTTACGTTGAATTTCCAGGCGTTCGCTGCCTGCGCCCATATCGGGGACGCATATAGGACCACCGATTCCCATACATTGTAATACAACATCCTACATTTCCTAGCTGGGCCCTTGGTATTTGGAAGGAGCCCTGCTAGTGCACCCATCATCTTTTCCGCTCTCGCGCAGGTTTTGGCGATCTGGTGTCTGTAGTTGCGCTGGGTGTCGAGTACTACTCCGAGGTAATTCGCAGTGCTCTGCGTCCTCAAGGAGGACTCGCCCCAGTCCAGGTCGATTATTCTGTGGATTCTTTTCCCCGCAAGTATAATGATCTCGGTTTTTTCGGGGGCGATCTCGAGGTTCATATGAGTGAACCACTCTCGGATCTGCCTCAAACCGACGTCTATCCGGAACTGGAGTTCTTCCATGTTCCTTGCCGAGATCGTGAGTGCCAGGTCGTCCGCATACGCGAATGCTGCTGTATTCCACAGGCCATTCGCGAGCGTCAGGACACCGTCGTATACCAAGTTCCACAGCATCGGTGCAAGCACTGCACCTTGTGGAACTCCAGCATAGATCGGCAGACTCACCGTTCTTTCCGGGGTATGGACCACCGCTCGCCTATCCTCGGAGTAGTTCCGTATGACCCTTATCAGGTCATCGGAGACTCCTCTCCGGGCAAGTTCGGCCAGGGTGTGTCTCCATTCTAGGCGGTTGAACGCATTCCTAATGTCCGTAGTAACGAGCGCACATAGTGTGCCCGTACTTTGGCATGCATGCGCGAACCGCGTAACCTCCCTTATTGCGTCTAATGTTCCTACGCCCCTTCTAAAGCCGTATTGTCGACAGTGGAAGGGGTCGCGTCCAATTTGCGCTTCTAGGGCGTCCTTCATCACGTATTCCCAGAGCTTCGATAGCGCTGGCAGTACGCCGATGGAGTCGTCGGGTCCTTTCCGGGTTTCGGAAGGAGAATCACCCGGGCTGTCTTCCATGTGCGTGGGAGGGTTCCCTCGACCAGTGTCATGCGACACATCGTCGCGAGGTCAGCCGGCCATTTCTCGGCAATCAGCTTGACCACTTCCGTCGGTACAGCGTCTATCCCTTGTGCTTTCCCGACCTTAAGCGCTTTAGCCGCTTTCGTCACCATCTCCTGGGTGACTACGGTCGTGCACAAGGTGTCGTATGGTGGGGCGAAATCAGGGCATGGTTTTACCTCCTCTGGCGGTCTTGTGGTGGTGAAGAGGGCATTGAGCACCTCCTCTACCTTTCCCGCCGGGAGGGATACCATACCTCTCGCTTTCCTCAGTCTTGACATCACTGCCCTGTAGGGTCGTGCCCAGAATTCAGACCACGATTGTTCTTTGCTCTTCCAGATTTCAGCCTGCAAACTCTTCCTTATTGACCTGTACTGGTCAAGGAGGTTTGGGGTATCTGGATGGTCCTTCTTTTTGGCCCTTTGGTACCTTCTTCTGGCTCGGAACGTCGCCATTCTAAGATTGGCGATTTCATCGTTCCACCAGAAGTTCGGTTTCCTCGTGCCTTTCGGTAGCATCTTCCTTCGCAGGGTTCTCTCGCACACCTTCTCGAGTCTGGATTGCATCATCCCCGGAGAGCAATCCGGGTCTCTGTCAGGTGGGGGGACCTGCGAAGGGGGGCCCTTTAATTTCTGACTCGAGGATTCTCTACTCAGCACGTCGTATGCCTCGAGGATTTCCTCTGGCTTCGCGTTCTTGAGAGAGAATGGTCTCCAGGCCACCCGAGGGGGTTGGCTACGCCTCGATTCTTCGAAGGTGTGAAGAACATATCGGTGGTCTGAGGCAGAGTAGGTGTCCAGAACCTCACTCTTCTGCAGGCCTCTCAGGGTCATCCTGTCTACAGACATGATGTCGGGGAAGGATGTCCCACCATTTCTGTAAAAGGTGAACATCCCCCGAGGTCGAACAGGGACGAGTTGCGCTCTAATGGTTATTGCCAGTAGCAATGCGCCTCTCCGTTCGTTCTTGCGTCCTCCCCAAGCCGGGGACTTGGCGTTAAAATCGCCCGCAAGTATTAATCGGCTGCCCCATGAGGTGGAGTTTCCCAGTGTCTCCTGAAGGTCGTCTAGGTATTCCTCCACCTCTGGTTGCGTGATATTTGGAGAGCAGTAGCCGCTTATGAGGGTCGTATCCTCGAGCAATCCTACTGCTATGCCGGGTAGTGGTGTGTAGCTAACGGGGCGCGCCATGTGACCGTTAAAGCCTGTTATCCACACGGCTGCGTCCCCGGTGGAGTCATTGCACCACTCCCTCCTTTGTCTATATGGCTCTGAGATGATCACCGCGTCAGCGTTCAACTCTGATGCTTGTTGCACCAGGAGTTCTTGCGCGAGGCGGGATCTATTCAGATTAATTTGTAGTATTACCATTGACTTAGGCATTGCGCGTCTGTGGACCGCGTCGAGCCTGAGTGACCTTTTGGTACTGCGGGCAGCCTAATGAGGCGGCCACGTGTCGCAGTCTGTTTCCTTCAAGGCCTTGGGCCTCGCTGAGCGTGCACTTCGGCTCATTGGTGCATTCTTTAATGGAATGTTCCATTGAGCCGCACTTCCTGCATCTCTCCTTGCCTTGCGGGAGATCTTTGCAGGCCATACTCGTATGTCCCAGGGCGTGGCACCTGAAGCATCTGACGACCTTCGGGAGTATCCTCGCCGTGACCATTGTAAACCCGATCCTGAACCTTCGGGAGCTGAGGTCGTTCGGGATGTTCTCAGACGGCATATCGAGGATCACCGTCTGGGTTCCAGCCGGTGTCATCCTCTTCGTTCTCAAGTGCAGTTCTTTGGGGTCCAGGCCTAGCATTTGGGCTGTCCCTTCCAGAATTTCTACGGCCTCTGCTGTGGGGTCGACGTGTCGAATTTCGACAGTCGATCTCGCCTGCAGAGGGGCAACCGACGTGCCTTCCCCGAGTTCTTTGTTCAGCGACTCGGCTATCCCGTATGCCTTTGTTGATTTGGACAGTTCTATGAGAACGTGTCCCTCGCGGGTTTTTCTAATCCCGCTTGACCCTGCCAGGCAGGTCTTGCCCTTTTGGAGGACCTCTTTAACCGTTTCGAGGTAAGAGGCACCTTCCTTGACCCTAATGAGGAGGGCCTCCGGCTTTGCCTTCGGGGGTCTCCTCCTTGGTGGCTTGCTTCGGGGTGTCGGCCCCGTTTTGGGTTCCCTCGAAGGTTTAGGGTTGTCGTGTTCCTCCTTAGGGAGGGATTTCCGTGCGGGTTGTGAGACGCTCCCTAACAGAGGGGGGGGGGCGTTTTATCCCTC
The DNA here is from genome assembly GCA_963583965.1 of Nomada ferruginata. NCBI lineage: Eukaryota > Metazoa > Arthropoda > Insecta > Hymenoptera > Apidae > Nomada > Nomada ferruginata. Next base: position 6,968,057 of record OY757222.1, read on the forward strand.
ATTTTCCTCTTTCTTCGTTTCCTCCTGACCTCCTTGTATTCTGTGTCGGTCTGCGTGTCCTTCGGCGGGTGGCTGCGTGCCACCGCGGCATAGGTGTGTGCCGCATCCGGACGGGGCTTCTTCGCAGCACCCTCCTCCGGGGGGGATCTCACCTTCCGTTTTTGCATCATGGCGGAGTCGTCCTTTGCTTTCTCTTCCGCTATGGCGGTAGAGGTCAAGGAGGTGCCAATGCTTCTGGGTTTCCCTTTCCCTGTTCCCTCCGGGGGGCTTGTTTGGGTCCCGGTGTTAATAACAACTAATTAATCTAAATAATCATAATAACTGTTTTCATAATAATTTGTTTTTTACACTATAATTTGAAATCAAATAAAATATCTAGTATTATACTCTACGTGTATGTGATTATTTAATTATTTATTATTATTTATTATTATTATTATTATTATTTATAAATTAACATACGGTATATAATAACATACGAAAAAAATTAACAAATTATTAAATTATTAATCAAATTAAGTAATTAAAATTACCTTTAACGCATCAGAAAGATCCGTACAAATCTCACGAATTTATTTATTAACGGATTTCTTAACAGTTTGGGGGCTTAGTTAGTTTCAATAGATCAGTTTTTTTTATAACGGACAATGGACGCAATCTCGTTAAATAAAAATTGGAACAACTAATTAATCTAGATAATCATAATAACAACCCGAGTGCATCATCCGCATCAAGTAGTAACAATAGTAAGATCCCCGAACTGCTGAATAATGATTCTAATTCGTATGTTATTATTATGTTAATTTTATTTGTAAAAATTCCACAGAATCAATTCGTACCAAGAGTAACTTGAATAACTACAACTACATATTACTGTAAAAGCACAAAATAATTGTAAAAACCATATGTTCTGCACGCTAAAAGATAGTAGTAAATAGTAAATACTATAAGAGACGGCTCTATTGGGATCCCGAGACATTGCATCGTATAATCAGTTTCGGGATCTCCATTTCTCGATACGCCTTTCGGGTCTCGATACGCCTTTCGGGCTCTCGATGCGTTCGGGATCTCGAAACGTTCGGGATCTCGAAGCGTTGGGATACTTTCGAGAATCTCGAAGAGTATCACATTTCCGAGAGCCCGCCCGTTCTCGCCCGAGTTGTCCCGACCCGACTCTCGGCTCGGGAATCTCGTCAATTCGAGAACCCGCACACCCCTGAAGCCAATATCATCCACCAGGACGGCTAAAGGGGGACGCAGTCCCATTAATGCATGGGGGGCAACGGATTTGGAGCACAGACCCGGAGGCTGGCGGGTCAGCGCAGGAAGGCGACCGTCGGGAAGCCGAAGCAACCGGCAGTTGTAACGAAATAGTGGAGCAGCACCTGCAGAAAATGCTGCAAATCCTCCAAGAACTATCACAAAAATTAGACACAATAATTGAATTGTTAGGTTAACACTTTAATGACCGGTAACGGTTCGAAAATCCTATGCCCTTCTTACCGGCCACTCTGCCGCAGATCTTCCCAAACATCGGCTCGGTTTCGGCTTATTGTTAGACTGTCGTGCGGGAATATATGCGCTTTTCTTATGCTCTGGTAAAATTGTACGCTTTGTGTTATTATAGGATAACCAAATTTAATAAAATCTTTTATTTTAATGATATTAGTGCTAAACAATGTTTATTTTATCTATTACAATCGTTTTCATATTTACATATTTACATAATATATCATAATCCATATAACAATGTTTTTCGAATAAGAAGTTGTTTAATATTTGTTTAAACTATGATACCGCTCGAAACAGTCACCTTTGTGTAGTGGAACGTTGCACAATTTACAGATGAACCCTGTTCTGCTTTTTTTTTTTAATTAAACAAACTCTGCATTGTCTTAGGGGTTTTTTACATCTACCGCTGGTCACTATATTTACCAGTTTATGCTTTCCGAAATTTGTCAGTCTTCCGGGATGATCAAATCGGGATGTGCTTCTTGTGGGTTCGGGATTAGGTAGATCTTTATCTTGTTCTTTAGCTTCGCAATCTTCTATCCACGAAACTGCCACTTTGTGCAGAAAATTTTTATATGTAATCTTCTTTCCGCATAGAGCTGTATGTACTTTAAAGGAATTAAAAAGTGCACAGTTGATAAAGAACATCACGACTCGTTTAGTCCATTTCTTAGTCTTCCTGAAAATGGAGTAATAGGACAGATACTGATCTGCGCGATCCACGCCCTTCATATATTTATTGTAGTCTATTATTGAAATAGGCTTCTGTATGGGGCAATCTGATGTCCTACTTCTGCTTCCAGATTCGGCCATTTGTGCAGAATGTATTGTCGATATTATATTTACATTCCTTTTGCCATTATTCCATACTTGTAATAGAATATGGTCATCTCTACGAAATTCATGCTGCCCTTTGGAAAGTTTGGTCGTTTGAAGTGGTTGAGGAAGACCTCTATTCCTTCGAATTGTCCCACGCACTCGCACTTTATTTTTTAAAAGAATTTTAGCCATTTTGACACTATTGTAATAATTATCTTGATATATATGGTGCCACATGTTCTTATACGGTTCAATGACAGATAATATAGTGTCTTCTAATTTTTTTCCATCGGCAGCATACACGCAAAAATTACATACATATCCTGTACGAGCTTCAGACAGCGCTCTGACCAATATTCCGTATTTTGTGATTTTTGCGGGATTATATGTTTTGATTGAAAGTCTACCTCTCCACGGAATTATACACTCATCTAGAGACAATTGTTGATTTGGTTTATAAACATCGTTAAATTTTTTCTTTAAATAATCGACGACAGGCTGGACTTTCGCAAGTCTATGCGAATTTGGAGAAATGCTGTCATTGTTACAAAAATGCCAGCTCTGCATTATTTGTAAAAATCTGTTCCTGCTCATTACTTTCGAAAAGAATGGTGTTTCTATGGTTGGATCCGTCGACCAATAATCGTAGAGAACATCCTTCTTTACTTGTCCCATTAGAACTATTAGGCCCAAAAATTTCTTCATTTCAGATACTGTGATGTCTGTCCATTTTTTCGTTTTTGGTATAATTCTATATTTTTCTATGACTTGATAATGATATCTATTGGATTCCCTTACCAAGTGCTCAAGCAGGTCATTTCCAATGAATAAGTTTACAATATCCATTACACTTTCAGGGGAACTTGGCATAATTTTTACGCCAGGGCTGCCCTCGAAAGGTTCTAAAATTATCGCCTTGTCGTTCGTCGACCATGTATCATTGCTGTCTTCAACGTTATTATTTATATCATCCTCTTCAGAATCACTGTATATTAGTGGTAATATAGAACGTCGCTTTCGAATCATTACTTCACTGCTATCACTTTCGCCATCAGTATCACTTGCTGAAGAGCTGTCAAGACAATCTGACAGATCATCGAGATAAAAGTCACCAATACTATCCTTTTCATTCATCGTGAAGGCTAAATTGTTAAAAACTTTTCAAAAATATGGGTGCTTTCAGAGCAAAGCAACGAGTATCTGACTACAGAGTAAGAAATGCCTGCTACTTGTCAGCCAAACTTAACCGAATCTAACGGATTAATAATTAAAAAAATCGATTAATCGATTGCCGGTCGGTAACCGCTGGGAACAAAAAGTCGATTAATCGATTGCCGGTCGGTAAGCGCTGGGAACAAAAAGTCGATTAATCGACTGCTGGTCGGTAAAGTGTTAAGTTAGGTTCTATGGTTCAACAAATGATGTTGAAGTTATAGCTACAGTCAGTGCTACAATCTACATAAAAATTAATATTTACGGTAACATTGCAAGTTCCATTGTTCATTTTATTCTACAACAATCAAGCTCATTAGCACAGGTAAATGGGGCACTGGGGCACTGGTGAGACCCGGGCAATCAATTACTTATTGTATTAGGTAAGACAGGGATGTGAGTGGTACCTACATTCAGACACCTGTTTATTAGTAGCGGTGCTATAATTTGGTTCAACAAATGATGTTGAAGTTATAGCTATATAGAAAAAAAATGAACTAATTAGAAAAAAAAATGGTGTGTGTACTTATGTACGCGCGTTAGAAGTTATACCACCGACGAGATATACATAGGAATAGACAAGACATGCAATGTATTTCTGGTAAATGCATTTGTGTCAATGACACAATTGCGATTGTGTCACCACAATCAAGCTCATTAGCACAGGTAAATGCATTTGTGAATATTTTTTCCTGTAAATAATTTTCCAACATGTGATAAATAAATCCAGTATCGATAAATACCCTTTTGGGGCACTGGGGCTCTTTGGGGCACTGGGGCCTTTTGGGGCACTGGGGCCCTTTGGGGCACTGGGGCCTTTTGGGGCACTGTGGCCTTTTGGGGCACTGGGGCTTCTTTGGGCACTGGGGCCTTTTGGGGCACTGGGGCCCTTTGGGGCACTGGGGCTTCTTGGGGCACTGGGGCCTTTTGGGGCACTGGGGCTCTTTGGGGCACTGGGGCCTTTTGGGGCACTGGGGCCTTTTGGGGCACTGGGGCCTTTTGGGGCACTGGGGCTGCTTGGGGCACTGGGGCCCTTTGGGGCACTGGGGCCCTTTGGGGCACTGGGGCTCTTTGGGGCACTGGGGCCTTTTGGGGCACTGGGGCCCTTTGGGGCACTGGGGCTCCTTGGGACACTGGGGCCTTTTGGGGCACTGGGGCTTCTTGGGGCACTGGGGCCTTTTGGGGCACTGGGGCTTCTTGGGGCACTGGGGCCCTTTGGGGCACTGGGGCTCCTTGGGGCACTGGGGCCTTTTGGGGCACTGGGGCCTTTTGGGGCACTGGGGCTCCTTGGGGCACTGGGGCTCTTTGGGGCACTGGGGCTTCTTGGGGCACTGGGGCCTTTTGGGGCACTGGGGCCTTTTGGGGCACTGGGGCTCCTTGGGGCGTATGTTATTATTATGTTAATTTTATTTGTAAAAATTCCACAGAATCAATTCGTACCAAGAGTAACTTGAATAACTACAACTACATATTACTGTAAAAGCACAAAATAATTGTAAAAACCATATGTTCTGCACGCTAAAAGATAGTAGTAAATAGTAAATACTATAAGAGACGGCTCTATTGGGATCCTGAGACATTGCATCGTATAATCAGTTTCGGGATCTCCATTTCTCGATACGCCTTTCGGGTCTCGATACGCCTTTCGGGCTCTCGATGCGTTCGGGATCTCGAAACGTTCGGGATCTCGAAGCGTTGGGATACTTTCGAGAATCTCGAAGAGTATCACATTTCCGAGAGCCCGCCCGTTCTCGCCCGAGTTGTCCCGACCCGACTCTCGGCTCGGGAATCTCGTCAATTCGAGAACCCGCACACCCCTGAAGCCAATATCATCCATCAGGACGGCTAAAGGGGGACTCAGTCCCATTAATGCATGGGGGGCAACGGATTTGGAGCACAGACCCGCAGGCTGGCGGGTCAGCGCAGGAAGGCGACCGTCGGGAAGCCGAAGCAACCGGCAGTTGTAACGAAATAGTGGAGCAGCACCTGCAGAAAATGCTGCAAATCCTCCAAGAACTATCACAAAAATTAGACACAATAATTGAATTGTTAGGTTAACACTTTAATAAGAAGATTGGTAGCCAAGTGACATGGTTTGTGGCTTGTATTGTAGAGGTCCCGGGTTCGAATCCCCGGTTATATTGATTTTATCGGGAGGGCAAAGGCGGGGGCATGGTCGGAGCTCCTCGAGCTACTGAACCGTGAACCCTGGGGGCGCCCGTACAAGATGGTCATGGGAAAACTTCGCCCATGGGCGCCCCCCGTGACGGAGACCATGGACCCCGAGTTCCTGGACAGGGTGGTAGACACCCTGTTCCCCCTTGATGGGGGGGGGGAACAGCCACCGGAGCTCGGGGAGTCGGACCCGAACACCTGGTCCGACGACATGGGGGTCACGGAGGAGGAGCTCTCCCGGGCCGTCAGGAGAATGGGTGCTCGCAATACGGCCCCGGGCCCTGACGGCATACCGGGCAGGGCCATGGCCCTTGCCCCGCGCGTCCTCGGGCCTCGCCTCAGGCGCCTGTTCGATGGCTGCCTGAGGTTGGGGCGCGTCCCGTCCCGCTGGAAAAGGGGACGGATGGTCCTAGTCAGGAAGATCGGCAAGCCCGCCGATTCTCCCTCGGCGTACAGGCCTATCTGCCTCCTCGATGAGGTGGGGAAGCTCTTCGAGAGGGTGTTGGCTTCCCGCCTCTCGGGGCACCTGTCCCGGGTGGGTCCCGACCTGGCCGAGTCCCAGTTCGGTTTTAGAGGGGGACGCTCGACGATCGACGCCATTAGTCGAGTCAGGTCCCTCTCGGACTCGGCCTCGTCCCAGGGGGGGTGGCGTTGGCGGTCAGTTTGGACATCGCCAACGCCTTTAACTCCCTTCCCTGGGGGTGTATCGGAGGGGCACTCGCCGAGCACGGAGTGCCCCTCTACGTGAGGAAGGTCCTAAGGGACTACCTGAGGGACAGGTGGATTGAATATCCGGGCAAAGGCGGCCGGTTGTGCACGAGGGAGGTGGATCGTGGTGTCCCACAGGGGTCGGTCCTGGGCCCCATGTTGTGGGACATCGGGTACGATCGGGTGCTGCGGGCTGCCCTCCCGAACGGCGTCAGTCTGACGTGTTACGCGGATGACACGCTGCTGATGGCCGTCGGGAGGGACTGGGAGAGGACCATCCGTCTGGCGGAGACGGGACTGGCCTCCGTCGTCGACGGTATCCGGGGACTGGGGTTGCGGATCTCCCCGCCGAAAACCGAGGCCATGTGGTTTCATGACAGGCCTCGGAGCGGGGGACCGCCCCGGTCCTGGATTATGATAGGGGGTGAGCACGTTCAGGTTGGGGACCGGATGAACTATCTTCGTCTCCTCCTGGACAGCCACTGGCGTTTCGCGGTCCACTTCGACCGACTGGCTCCCCGTTTGGAGAGAGCGGCGACTGGTCTTGGTCGCCTCCTCCCAAACATCGGGGGGCCAGATGAGAGGGTGCGCCGCCTCTACCTTGGTATCGTGCGGTCCATGGCCCTGTACGGCGCCCCGATATGGGCGTCGGCCCTGGTGGTCGCGCGGCGCAGCCGAACATTGCTCCGCCGCGTACAGAGGAGGATGGCCATCAGGGTGGTCAGGGGATACCGCACGATATCCCACGAGGCGGCGCTGACCTTGGCGGGCACCGTGCCCTTCGATCTTCTGGCGGAGGGAGACGCTTCGATCTATGAGCGTCTCCGAGATCTCCGCCGGGGGGGCGCGATGGTGTCCGCTGAGGAGGAGGTGGACGTGAGACGCCAGGCCCGGCTGGCTGCGCGAAACAAATGGAGGATGGAGCTCCTCAATCGAGGGCGGTTCTTCCCAGCCTGGATGAATGGCTGGACCGCGGCAGGGGGACGCTCACCTACCGAGTCACGCAGGTGCTCACTGGGCATGGTTGCTTCGGTGAGTACCTGTGCCGCATACAGGCGGAGGCGACGACGGAGTGCCACGAGTGTGGGGCTGCGCTGGACACAGCGCAGCACACACTGGAGGAGTGCCCGGAATGGGCGATGGAGCGCCGGGAGTTGAGGGCGCAGGTGGGGGCGGATCTCTCGCTGCCACGCATCGTTAGTATGATGCTGGGCAGCGAGAGAGCCTGGGTAGCGGTGGCCTCCTTCTGCGAGGATGTTCTTCGCAGAAAGGAGGCATCGGAGCGGGGTCGGGAATTGACCGACCCCGTCCGACGCGAAAGGTGGAGGGAAAGGGCTCGCCGGTTGCGTTCGCGCAGGCTGGCGAGATCCCCCCCTCCCGTGGTGTAAAAGCGGTGACGGTCCGAGGGGCGATCGGAGGTGTCCCCCCTCCCGTCTCTCGGATGACTGTCACCGCTGACTCAGTGGACGGGCGGCCCTGCTGTGGGAGGATTATGTCCTCCCGGTATTCCGCGGGGCTGCCCGACAGCCAGAAATCTGGCGTCGAATGTAAAGGAGGGGTGGACTCGCTGGCCGTTTCCGCTGGCGAGATGCCCCCCTCCCGTTGTTTGGTATGGCTGATGGACCCGAGGGGCGCTGAGGTGTTCCCCCTCACCCCCCTGCCGGTTGACCTCGCCAATACCCCGTATACGGGCGGCCCTGCTGTGGGAGGATTATGTCCTCCCGGTATCCCGCAGGGCTGCCCGACAGCCGGAAACGGCGTCGAAAATAAAGGAGGGGCGAGCTCGCTGGCCATTTTCCGCTGGCGAGATCGCCCCTCCCGCGGTGTGAATGGCTGATGGACCCGAGGGGCGCTGAGGTGCTCCCCCTCACCCCCCTGCCGGTTGACCACGCCAATACCCCGTATACGGGCGGTCCTGCCGGGGAGGAACAATCCCCCCCAATCCCGCGGGGCCGTCGGAGAGCCGTGGGCGGCTCGGGTGGGGGCCCGAGTCGCCCTTATCACGGCCTGGAGAAGGTAGGCCGCGCTGGGTGTTACCCCTGGCGCGGCCATGTGCGATACGGCGGAGTTTTTCGGAGGGTCCTTCTGACCCTCCCGAGGATGGGGCCGCAATGGCCGGGCGTGGGGAGGCACCGGAAGGGTATCCGTAGGTCACGGGGCCTCCCCTACAAGCGCCGAGGTTAGGTAACCGGGGTGGTTTTAGCCGGTAGAAATCCGGCACTACCTCCTGCTCTCCCCCAGGGCAGGTGGTGTCTTTCGAAGATTTCCACCTCGTGACAAAAAAAAAAAAAAAAAAAAAAGGGTTAACACTTTAATGACCGGTAACGGTTCGAAAATCCTATGCCCTTCTTACCGGCCACTCTGGTTTCGGCTTATTCTTAGACTGTCGTGCGGGAATATATGCGCTTTTCTTATGCTCTGGTAAAATTGTACGCTTTGTGTTATTATAGGATAACCAAATTTAATAAAATCTTTTATTTTAATGATATTAGTGCTAAACAATGTTTATTTTATCTATTACAATCGTTTTCATATTTACATATTTACATAATATATCATAATCCATATAACAATGTTTTTCGAATAAGAAGTTGTTTAATATTTGTTTAAACTATGATACCGCTCGAAACAGTCACCTTTGTTTAGTGGAACGTTGCACAATTTACAGATGAACCCTGTTCTGCTTTTTTTTTTTAATTAAACAAACTCTGCATTGTCTTAGGGGTTTTTTACATCTACCGCTGGTCACTATATTTACCAGTTTATGCTTTCCGAAATTTGTCAGTCTTCCGGGATGATCAAATCGGGATGTGCTTCTTGTGGGTTCGGGATTAGGTAGATCTTTATCTTGTTCTTTAGCTTCGCAATCTTCTATCCACGAAACTGCCACTTTGTGCAGAAAATTTTTATATGTAATCTTCTTTCCGCATAGAGCTGTATGTACTTTAAAGGAATTAAAAAGTGCACAGTTGATAAAGAACATCACGACTCGTTTAGTCCATTTCTTAGTCTTCCTGAAAATGGAGTAATAGGACAGATACTGATCTGCGCGATCCACGCCCTTCATATATTTATTGTAGTCTATTATTGAAATAGGCTTCTGTATGGGGCAATCTGATGTCCTACTTCTGCTTCCAGATTCGGCCATTTGTGCAGAATGTATTGTCGATATTATATTTACATTCCTTTTGCCATTATTCCATACTTGTAATAGAATATGGTCATCTCTACGAAATTCATGCTGCCCTTTGGAAAGTTTGGTCGTTTGAAGTGGTTGAGGAAGACCTCTATTCCTTCGAATTGTCCCACGCACTCGCACTTTATTTTTTAAAAGAATTTTAGCCATTTTGACACTATTGTAATAATTATCTTGATATATATGGTGCCACATGTTCTTATACGGTTCAATGACAGATAATATAGCGTCTTCTAATTTTTTTCCATCGGCAGCATACACGCAAAAATTACATACATATCCTGTACGAGCTTCAGACAGCGCTCTGACCAATATTCCGTATTTTGTGATTTTTGCGGGATTATATGTTTTGATTGAAAGTCTACCTCTCCACGGAATTATACACTCATCTAGAGACAATTGTTGATTTGGTTTATAAACATCGTTAAATTTTTTCTTTAAATAATCGACGACAGGCTGGACTTTCGCAAGTCTATGCGAATTTGGAGAAATGCTGTCATTGTTACAAAAATGCCAGCTCTGCATTATTTGTAAAAATCTGTTCCTGCTCATTACTTTCGAAAAGAATGGTGTTTCTATGGTTGGATCCGTCGACCAATAATCGTAGAGAACATCCTTCTTTACTTGTCCCATTAGAACTATTAGGCCCAAAAATTTCTTCATTTCAGATACTGTGATGTCTGTCCATTTTTTCGTTTTTGGTATAATTCTATATTTTTCTATGACTTGATAATGATATCTATTGGATTCCCTTACCAAGTGCTCAAGCAGGTCATTTCCAATGAATAAGTTTACAATATCCATTACACTTTCAGGGGAACTTGGCATAATTTTTACGCCAGGGCTGCCTTCGAAAGGTTCTAAAATTATCGCCTTGTCGTTCGTCGACCATGTATCATTGCTGTCTTCAACGTTATTATTTATATCATCCTCTTCAGAATCACTGTATATTAGTGGTAATATAGAACGTCGCTTTCGAATCATTACTTCACTGCTATCACTTTCGCCATCAGTATCACTTGCTGAAGAGCTGTCAAGACAATCTGACAGATCATCGAGATAAAAGTCACCAATACTATCCTTTTCATTCATCGTGAAGGCTAAATTTTTAAAAACTGTTCAAAAATATGGGTGCTTTCAGAGCAAAGCAACGAGTATCTGACTACAGAGTAAGAAATGCCTGCTACTTGTCAGCCAAACTTAACCGAATCTAACGGATTAATAATTAAAAAAATCGATTAATCGATTGCCGGTCGGTAACCGCTGGGAACAAAAAGTCGATTAATCGATTGCCGGTCGGTAAGCGCTGGGAACAAAAAGTCGATTAATCGACTGCTGGTCGGTAAAGTGTTAAGTTAGGTTCTATGGTTCAACAAATGATGTTGAAGTTATAGCTACAGTCAGTGCTACAATCTACATAAAAATTAATATTTACGGTAACATTGCAAGTTCCATTGTTCATTTTATTCTACAACAATCAAGCTCATTAGCACAGGTAAATGGGGCACTGGGGCACTGGTGAGACCCGGGCAATCAATTACTTATTGTATAATTTATCGTATTAGGTAAGACAGGGATGTGAGTGGTACCTACATTCAGACACCTGTTTATTAGTAGCGGTGCTATAATTTGGTTCAACAAATGATGTTGAAGTTATAGCTATATAGAAAAAAAATGAACTAATTAGAAAAAAAAATGGTGTGTGTACTTATGTACGCGCGTTAGAAGTTATACCACCGACGAGATATACATAGGAATAGACAAGACATGCAATGTATTTCTGGTAAATGCATTTGTGTCAATGACACAATTGCGATTGTGTCACCACAATCAAGCTCATTAGCACAGGTAAATGCATTTGTGAATATTTTTTCCTGTAAATAATTTTCCAACATGTGATAAATAAATCCAGTATCGATAAATACCCTTTTGGGGCACTGGGGCTCTTTGGGGCACTGGGGCCTTTTGGGGCACTGGGGCCCTTTGGGGCACTGGGGCCTTTTGGGGCACTGGGGCTTCTTTGGGCACTGGGGCCTTTTGGGGCACTGGGGCCTTTTGGGGCACTGGGGCCCTTTGGGGCACTGGGGCTTCTTGGGGCACTGGGGCCTTTTGGGGCACTGGGGCTCTTTGGGGCACTGGGGCCTTTTGGGGCACTGGGGCTGCTTGGGGCACTGGGGCCCTTTGGGGCACTGGGGCTCTTTGGGGCACTGGGGCCTTTTGGGGCACTGGGGCCCTTTGGGGCACTGGGGCCCTTTGGGGCACTGGGGCTCCTTGGGACACTGGGGCCTTTTGGGGCACTGGGGCTTCTTGGGGCACTGGGGCCTTTTGGGGCACTGGGGCCTTTTGGGGCACTGGGGCTTCTTGGGGCACTGGGGCTCCTTGGGGCACTGGGGCCTTTTGGGGCACTGGGGCCTTTTGGGGCACTGGGGCTCTTTGGGGCACTGGGGCTTCTTGGGGCACTGGGGCCTTTTGGGGCACTGGGGCCTTTTGGGGCACTGGGGCCTTTTGGGGCACTGGGGCTCCTTGGGGCGTATGTTATTATTATGTTAATTTTATTTGTAAAAATTCCACAGAATCAATTCGTACCAAGAGTAACTTGAATAACTACAACTACATATTACTGTAAAAGCACAAAATAATTGTAAAAACCATATGTTCTGCACGCTAAAAGATAGTAGTAAATAGTAAATACTATAAGAGACGGCTCTATTGGGATCCTGAGACATTGCATCGTATAATCAGTTTCGGGATCTCCATTTCTCGATACGCCTTTCGGGCTCTCGATGCGTTCGGGATCTCGAAACGTTCGGGATCTCGAAGCGTTGGGATACTTTCGAGAATCTCGAAGAGTATCACATTTCCGAGAGCCCGCCCGTTCTCGCCCGAGTTGTCCCGACCCGACTCTCGGCTCGGGAATCTCGTCAATTCGAGAACCCGCACACCCCTGAAGCCAATATCATCCATCAGGACGGCTAAAGGGGGACGCAGTCCCATTAATGCATGGGGGCAACGGATTTGGAGCACAGACCCGCAGGCTGGCGGGTCAGCGCAGGAAGGCGACCGTCGGGAAGCCGAAGCAACCGGCAGTTGTAACGAAATAGTGGAGCAGCACCTGCAGAAAATGCTGCAAATCCTCCAAGAACTATCACAAAAATTAGACACAATAATTGAATTGTTAGGTTAACACTTTAATAAGAAGATTGGTAGCCAAGTGACATGGTTTGTGGCTTGTATTGTAGAGGTCCCGGGTTCGAATCCCCGGTTATATTGATTTTATCGGGAGGGCAAAGGCGGGGGCATGGTCGGAGCTCCTCGAGCTACTGAACCGTGAACCCTGGGGGCGCCCGTACAAGATGGTCATGGGAAAACTTCGCCCATGGGCGCCCCCCGTGACGGAGACCATGGACCCCGAGTTCCTGGACAGGGTGGTAGACACCCTGTTCCCCCTTGATGAGGGGGGGGGAACAGCCACCGGAGCTCGGGGAGTCGGACCCGAACACCTGGTCCGACGACATGGGGGTCACGGAGGAGGAGCTCTCCCGGGCCGTCAGGAGAATGGGTGCTCGCAATACGGCCCCGGGCCCTGACGGCATACCGGGCAGGGCCATGGCCCTTGCCCTGCGCGTCCTCGGGCCTCGCCTCAGGCGCCTGTTCGATGGCTGCCTGAGGTTGGGGCGCGTCCCGTCCCGCTGGAAAAGGGGACGGATGGTCCTAGTCAGGAAGATCGACAAGCCCGCCGATTCTCCCTCGGCGTACAGGCCTATCTGCCTCCTCGATGAGGTGGGGAAGCTCTTCGAGAGGGTGTTGGCTTCCCGCCTCTCGGGGCACCTGTCCCGGGTGGGACATACTGCTGAATAATGATTCTAATTCGTATGTTATTATTATGTTAATTTTATTTGTAAAAATTCCACAGAATCAATTCGTACCAAGAGTAACTTGAATAACTACAACTACATATTACTGTAAAAGCACCAAATAATTGTAAAAACCATATGTTCTGCACGCTAAAAGATAGTAGTAAATAGTAAATACTATAAGAGACGGCTCTATTGGGATCCCGAGACATTGCATCGTATAATCAGTTTCGGGATCTCCATTTCTCGATACGCCTTTCGGGTCTCGATACGCCTTTCGGGCTCTCGATGCGTTTGGGATCTCGAAACGTTCGGGATCTCGAAGCGTTGGGATACTTTCGAGAATCTCGAAGAGTATCACATTTCCGAGAGCCCGCCCGATCTCGCCCGACTTTTCTCGTCCCGACCCGAACCCGAAATATCGAGAAGCCGCACACCCCTGGTTAAAACCTATCTTTACTCCGTAATCCTTTATATTAGTAGTAACGTCCCACAGATACAACTTAACCGCTCGAGTTGTATCGAATATTTATTTACGAGTCAAACTAACATTTCCTGCGACTCCCTGATTTCGCATCAGGTTCGTCCGTACGTCTACCAAACCTCCGAACAGCTCCCCGGTTTCGCACCGGGTTCGTCTGTGAATAAACCACCCTCCTGCAGCTCCCCGGTTTCGCACCGGGTTCGTATGCGCACTCTTTCCTAGTGGCTCCCTGATTTCGCATCGGGTTCGTCCACGACGTTTCACCCTCCTGCGGCTCCCAGGTTTCGCACCAGGTTCGCACCGCGCTTGATTCTATTCCTGAGGCTCCCCGATTTCGCATCGGGTTCGTCCTCGCATACATCAATCCCAGCGGCTCCCTGATTTCGCATCAGGTTCGTCCGTGCACCTTACTAATAAATTCTCAACCATATTCCTTGGGTAATATCAACATCGCCGGTCTAGGCGTTGCCCACAGCCCTGGCTCGTAACATGGTTAAAATATATAATTATTGTTGTACTTTTTTAACCTACCTGTAAAATACCATTAGTACTGTTAATCTAAGTCGAACGTCTAGTTCAATGCGTAGTCCATGCCCATACGGGCAATAGGGTTTAGCCGTCTAGATCCGGGGTCGATGGTGATCTATGGTGGAACAATGAGAATGTGCAACGGACACGTGGCGAGAACTTGAGTACAAAAAATGCGCAAAGAAATCCTAAATAATATAGACTTAATGTAAACATTACTTAGTGTAGATAAACCGTGTGAATAAAGAACAATACAAAAAGTAACAGGTTATGGGCCCAGCACCACGAGAAGTGAGTGATTAAAGTGGATTTTTCTTTTTGAGAAAAGGCATGGCCGGCGCGCATGGTCTCGCAAGCATAGAAAAATTAAGTGAGGATAATTACGAAATATGGAAGATCCAGATGAAGAGCGTTTTAATATACAATGACTTGTGGGCGTATATTCAGGGAACAGAAATAAAAACCGAACAAAACGCACAAGAATGGGAAAGAAGGGACTCGAAAGCATTGGCACTGATAAACCTGAGCATTACACCCGGACAGCTCAACCACGTGAAAAGAGCACAAACATCGTAAGAAGCATGGAACACATTACAGCAAATTTTCGAATCCCGTGGACCTGTAAGAAAGACCGCATTATACAAACAATTAATCAAATTGGAAAAGAAGCCAGAAGTGTCCATAACGCAACACATGAACGACTTCTCTAGCATAACCGAAAAGCCGGAGGAAGCCGGCATAAAGTTACCGGAAGAGATATTGTCGATAATGTTGCTTGCTTCCTTACCAACGGAGTATGAAAACTTCAGCGTGGTAATAGAGTCCCGCGACGAAATGCCGCCGCTTGAAAATTTGAAAATCAAATTAAAAGAAGAGGAAACGAGACGGGCCGAACGAAAAGCAAAATACGACTTAAACGAAAACAAAAGTGATGCGCTACTTATAAAAGGACAAGTTAAGAGAGATAGACCCCCTTGGGCCAACCAAAGAAGTAATAACGGCATGGTGAGTGGAATGGACCTAGAGGGAATAACAACCAGCCTAGAATGCACTGTGTGTGCCAGATGAAAAATAACAAGAAAACCATTCGAATCATCAAACACAGGGTATGTAGTGTGTTTAGCGGGCGGCCCAATTAGTTGGGCAAGCAGGAAACAATAGACTGTTGCACTCTCCACAATGGAAGCCGAATATATGGCACTCTCGGATCTCAGTAAAGAAATTATATATGTAAGGAACTTATTAGAGCACATAAAGTATTATAGCGTACTAGAAACCCCAACGAAAATTTACTGTGACAACCAAAGTGCAATTTGTTTAAGTAAAAATAGTGTATACCATGCACGAACTAAACATATAGACGTAAGGCATCATTTTACGCGTGAGGCTCAAGAACGTGGGGATATTGAATTAGAATACATAAGTACAAAAATGATGGCCGCGGATGCATTAACGAAGTGCGTACCAAAGAGAAAGCATGATCTTTGCATGCGCTTGATGAACATGAAATAAAAGCATGGACATCACATTGAAAGGGGGGGGAGTGTTAATCTAAGTCGAACGTCTAGTTCAATGCGTAGTCCATGCCCATACGGGCAATAGGGTTTAGCCGTCTAGATCCGGGGTCGATGGTGATCTATGGTGGAACAATGAGAATGTGCAACGGACACGTTGGGAGAACTTGAGTACAAAGAATGCGTAAAGAAATCCTAAATAATATAGACTTAATGTAAACATTACTTAGTGTAGATAAACCGTGTGAATAAAGAACAATACAAAAACTAACAAGTACATTACTTAGTTCAAGTTTCATGCAAATATCTCCACTGGTTCAAAAGTTATACAAAAATGTCACTCAATTTTTCAATTCCGGCCACTGTGCGGCGGTGAGCGACCGCATTTCCAAAATGCATAAAGTCGCGGCTGTTCTCAGACCGCACGTGTCCCCCCGTTCGAACCTCATTGAGAATATTCGACTGTCCATTTATAGTATTTGCATTCGCCCGGTGCTCACCTATGGGCTACTGATTTATTGGGATTGTCTGTCCCTTGAAAATCGTCGCAGGGTCCAGACGGCCCAGAATAAGGTCCTGAAGACGATCTTCAACCTGCCCTCCTATTTCTTCACGAGAAAACTCCACCTCCGCGCGCGGCTGCCAACTATTAAAAAATATGTCGACAGGCTTGTTTCAAACTTCAATTGTGAAGGGCACGTCAACCCGTTGATCCGCCACCTGGCGGACTTCAATATCCAGACAATACCTTACCGCATCAAATATAACTTCCCGCTCCACTCCAAATTCGACCAGCGCAGCGTCCTGACTGATTACGGAGTACCCCCCCCCCCATGCCCGTGCTCGCGATTTACTTCCTTCATCTTCTTACTCTTTTTCCTCCACATGCGCCCATGGGTGCATCAGCTCTCCAGTTTGCCCACCCACCTGGAGAAAATTCAATGTTATTTTTGTCCTTTTTCTCTCATCCTTATATTAACTCACATCCGTGGTGGTTTTTTGCAATTTTTCCGCCATTTTTCTTATATTAATACTCATCTATTTTGAAGCATTCTACCCCAGGCAGTTAATTACATGTCAATTTCATGTTTGCCGGTAAGCTGGCGTATGGCTGGCTGGCACGGCACACCCCGGAGGGGGGACGGGAGAGAAAGCGGAGAGAAAGCACGCACATGTGCGCAGGTTCTTGGCTGCCTCCATCTCTTCGTTCTCTCTTTTGTTGCTCACCGTTGCCCCCCCCCCAAGTTATTGCCAAACATAAAAAAAAAAATTACGATTTCTGTTCGATCTGGCACTGATATATTCCCTTTGGCGTCGGTGTGGTGTGGTTGCGCACACTCTTGAGCGGCAGGGTAGGTTTCCAGCGCGTTTATTCCAACGCGAAGCCTCCGATGAAAAGGACGGTCACGCGTCAGTGACGCGCGTGGGGACGCCGATTCGCAATTTCCTTCTATTTTCTAAAGTATCACTTTTAGCACTCCGATTTTTAATACACTGTTCCTTTGCACTTGCTAAACACTTTCAACACGTTTCCGGAATTCTCACTGTAACTTTTCCCGAGAAAATTTACGAAATTTTCGGAGCGATGTGGAGCACGTCCGTACTCTACCGAGGTTGGCGCGCGACTAGTAGATAGGGACATAAGTCATTGAGGATTTTAATCATTTCTATTTCTATTTCATTACTATTTCTAGCTGTACTAATTCTTTCCTATCTTTTTTAGGTAGCTCTTGCAACCGGATTCTCAACGTAAGTTTTTCTTTGATTAAAAACTTTAGCTGCGTATTGATTTATTTATTTATTTATAAACGGACCGAGGCCCTTTTTACATAAATGTTGACATAAAGAAGATTTTCCATAACATATAAAAGAAGAAGGGACTAAATTGTTAGAGAAACTTATAAACCAGCAGCAAAATTTTGAACGTCAAAATCTGCAAAAGCTCTCAGAGAAATTTATATTGGAGAAATACCAAACAAAAAGTACCAATGCATATCAATGGATTCAAGATTTCGAAAGTGAATGTCAGCGCTTTGAAATAATAAAAGACAAAGAAAAAATTGAAATATTTAAACGATTTCTAGAGAAATCTTGCCAAGACTGGTACAGCAGCATGATGATCAAATTAACTATAAACTCAGAGTGGGAAAACTGGAGAAAAAGTTTTATTGAAATCTACGCAAATAAAGGATGGAGCCAAATGAGATATGCAATGTCATTTAGATACCAGACAGGACCACTACTAGAATATGCAGTGAAGAAAGAAAAGCTTCTATTAGAGTTAAGGAACACTATTGATACTGGTAGACTAATAGACCTAATAACATTAGGTTTGCCAAATTTCATAGCAGACAGGATTGACAGAGAGTCATTACAAAAGACTGAAGATTTATTTAATGCGATAGGAAAACTGGAGCACATGACTGAAAGAAGAAAATTTGGAGAAAGGAAAATGATAGCTAAGGTGGAAAACAGACCCACAAGAACACAATGTAAGATTTGCGAGAAAAACAACAAAGGTATACGTTACCACCCCGAAGCATTATGTTGGTTTGAACTAAGAAACAATGAAGAGAAAAAAAATGAGGGAATAGAATTCGTAAACAATTCTGAATTAGAAAATGCATTGATAAAAGAGAACCAAAAAAACTAGATGTAACACCATTGATTAAAATAAAGGTACTGCTCAATGATACCTTGGAGGTGAATGGTATTTATGACTCGGGTTCAAATGTATCCTTGATAAACTCAAGATTGCTGAAAACGAAGAAGAAACAAATAAGCAATACCGGAAATACGAATTTAAAAACAATCAATGGTGTAAAAAAAAGCAGACGGATTAATAAGCGTGAAAACGAAAATCTTCAATATGGAAAACATGATGGATGTTTTTGTTATAAACAGTGAATATTTTAATTATGATTTCCTGATCGGTTTAGATTGCATAAAAAATTCAAATTATGCCAAAATGAAAAATTAGAAATAAAACAAAAAATAACCCTAGATCCAATTGGGAAAGATCCAATAGGAAAACACAAAAGGAATAGAGGATTCCCCAATGATAAAAAAGAGAAAAACTTGAAAGAAGAAAGGACGGATTTAGAGAAAAAGGATGGAGAAAATGAAACCAAAGAAGAAGAGAAAAACTATATGACAAAGTTTAAGGAGCACATAGACGAAAAAGATTTTGAAATAATTACAAATCATTTAGAATATAACAAAAAAAATGATATTGATAAGCTCGTAGAAAAATATGGAACAATATTTGCGAAAGACAAATATGATATAGGAACAGTGAGGAATTATGAAGCTCACATAGATTTACGAATCGAAAAATATCCTAGTAAAAGACCATACGATGGAAGACAGGAAAGAAATTGAACAACAAATTGCTAAACTACTACAAAAAAAATTGATTGAAGAATCGTATAGCCCATTTGCCGCCCCAGTAACTCTAGCTTACAAACGAGAGGAAAATAAAAAAACAAGATTATGTATAGATTTTCGGGATTTAAATAAAATAGTGGTGCCTCAATCACAGCCGTTCCCATTGATCGAAGATCTTATGGAAAAAACAAGAGACTGTAAGTACTTTTCTACGTTAGACATAAACTCGGCATTTTGGGCAATACCTTTGAAAATTGAAGATAGAAAAAAAACAGCATTTGTGACACAGGAGGGTCATTTTCAATGGACTTGCCTATCATTCGGGTTGAAGACCTCACCAGCTATCTTTCAAAGAATTTTGAGTAACATTATAAGAAAACATAAACTTTCGAGCTTTGTAGTAAACTATATCGACGACATACTAGTTTTTTCAAAAACCTTTGCTGAACATATCGAACATTTGACACAGTTACTGGAAGCAATAATGAGTGAGGGCTTCAGATTAAAGTTTTCAAAATGTGTGTTTGCAAGAAATTGGGTAAAATATCTAGGACACATAATACAAAACAATTCAATACGCCCACTAAAAGATAATCTGATATCAATAAGAAATTTCCCTACACCGAAAACACAAAAGAATGTGAGACAATTCTTGGGAAAGATAAATTTTTATAACAAATATGTAAAAGACAATGCGATTATCTTAGATCCACTACACAATCTGTTAAGAAAAAACCAACAATTCAAATGGACGGACGATTGTCAAGCATCATTGGACAGAATAAAAGATCTTCTTTGTCACCAACCAATTCTAGGGATATTCGACCAAAAGCTACCAATAAACATATACACGGATGCCAGTTTGAAAGGAATAGGAGCGATCTTGAAACAACCACAAGTAAATGGAGAAGAAAAACCGATCGCATACTTCTCAAAAAAACTGAATGACGCCCAAAAGAAAAAAAAGCCATTTATTTAGAATGCCTGGCTATAAAGGAAGCGGTCAAATACTGGCAACATCGACTTATAGGACAAAACTTTACGGTTTTTTCGGACCACAAGCCGTTAGAGAACATGAATATAAAATGTAGGACTGACGAAGAACTAGGTGAATTAACATACTATCTATCACAATACAATTTCAATATAAAATATGCTCCGGGTAAATACAATCTAGAAGCGGACTGCCTGAGTAGAAATCCGGTTCTAGAACCAAATGAAAACGAAGATGAACTGCTAAAAATCGTAAACTTCATAGAATCAGGAGAAATTATTACCGACCAAAGGACGAACCAAGACTTGCAAATGAAAAAGGAAAAGATGATACAAAAAAATAATATATACTATTTAAAGATAAGGAAAAGAGAAAAGATTGTGTTATCAGAAAAACTCGCTGTAGAACATATCAAAAAGATTCATGAACACTATTGCCACATAGGCATAGAACAAATGAAAAACAAAATTAGTCCTTTCTACACGAGTAAAAATCTACTGCTGAACATAAAGGAAACAAGTAAAAACTGCACAACATGCATGAAAAATAAATCTAGAGGTCAAGATAAATATGGCCTAATGTCTCATTTAGGACCGGCTGAACGACCCTTCGAAATTATGTCGATAGACACAATTGGAGGATTTGGAGGAAGGAGATCAACGAAAAAGTACCTACATTTACTAGTTGATCATTTTACGAGTTACGCCTGGATACTAACATCAAAGACTCAGAATGCCAATGATTTTATAAAATTAGTGAAAAAAATTACAAAAGACGAAAAGATTGGTATGATATTAACAGACCAATACCCAGGGATAAATTCGAAGGAATTTAAGGAATTTCTAGAAAAAGAAAAAATACCATTGATCTTCACAGCAGTAAATTCTCCTTTCTCTAACGGACTTAACGAAAGACTAAACCAGACATTGGTAAATAAAATAAGATGCAGAATAAACGAAAAAGAAAAAAAAGTTGCATGGACGACGATTGCCAATGAATGCACAAAAAGATATAATGAAACGGTACATACCGTCACAAGTTTTACACCTAAATACTTACTAGAAGGCGAGAACACTACAATCTTACCAGAAGAATTGAAACAGGAAAAAACTCGAAACGACTTACAGAGAGACAGGAAACTCGCCCTCCAAAGGACAAAATTATCACACGATTATAACAAGAAGATATATGATAAAAACAGAAAACAAGGGGAATTCAATGTTGGGGACATGGTTTTTGTAGAAAATGGAAATAGACTGAACAGAAAAAAATTAGATGAATTGAAGATCGGTCCATACAAAATCTTGAAGAAAATATCAAATTCTATATATGAAATAGATACGGGACACAAAAAAACAGAATCAAACATGTTTCACACGACGAAGCTAACACCAGCACCCATTACACAGAATGAATAGGGAACAGTATGCTAGTCATCTGTAACGGCGGAGAAAATTTTTACAAAATTTTGTCCCTAGGTAGGGAGATGTAAAGGAAGCACGTGCACTTCCTTCTTTTTAAATATCCCGCGCACTTAGGGCGCGTTGAAAAATAAGTTAGAAAAACTGACACAAGAGGGAGATATAGAGGGATGTGGGAGAATAAAAGGGAACACGTGCAAGGAGAGATTTTATAAAAGAGAAACGTAAAATACGAAAGTAGAAGAGTCTCAGATAAGGGAAAGGATAGCGAGTAATTGACATTTAATGTCGTTTCTTCTTTTTTAGGTAAGCTTTTGTAAATATCTGTATATAGAAATCAAAAAAATAAAATCGAAAGTCTTCTTTTTTAGCTGAAACTCAGTTTTGCGATTATTCCTGCCTGGACCAAATCCTACTGGGAATTAATAAACATTATATATATTTCTTCATTCCTGGAAATTTCATTTGTTTCTTGAAGCCACTGTATCCTAATGGGTCTGCAAAACCGTGTTGACGAAGGCGTATCGTTCTTCCATATAATTTTGTTGGTCTTATTATCCACCAACCGAAGCGGAACCAAAGAGGTAACAAAGATACTCCCATCTTTGTCTTCATTTGTGTCAGACTTTTGTTTATAACATGAAAAGCCGGAACTTCCATCAAATCCCCACTTGCAAAGTAATGTTAAATCGTTCTCACTGTCACTTGTATCACACACTGGTATCACATTCACTATACTTTCACACGTTTTATATAATACATTTTTTAACGGCACTTCACATTTCTGTTCACTCACGATTATTTCATCCGGATAAAATTGTTCTTTCACTTGCAATATTTTAAAGTACGATGGGTATAACTGATGCCCATGAGTATTAGCTGCCAAACGCAGTGTTTTGTACGTCTCTTTGGACAAATTAGAAGTAATTATTAGCGACAAAGCTTCTTCAGGCGATAATTGTCTTGGAATGGCTTCAGGCTTTTTCCATCTATTCAAAATCCTGGAAGATCTAGTAGGTGAAGACGTGGTACATTCAGTTAATAATTTGGCCGTTGATTTGTCTCCGTCTTCCCGAAGCTTCATTGCAGTTGCGCAAGTCAGTTCTGCCGAAGAGTGAGATTGTCGAAGTTCCTCCGTTTTTCTTCGTTTCACAGCCGCACAACACTCTTCAAAGTTTTTCGATGGTCGTCCCCTTTTTCCGGCGATTTCCCTGTTGTTCGATGATTCACCTCTTGATTAGGAACTGGGAAATATAATCTCTTTAGAGAGCCAGTCACTATGTTTTGTTGAAAAATAAGAATTCGATCTGGAACACAAATTCCAACGCCTAAAATAGATGCTGAAAAAGGTGTTCTTGATGAATTTTTTTAGTTCCTCCTTTGCGTGTTCATCTTCTCCGATCAAAAAAGTTTGTTCTAAAAAACTTAGTACGTGCCCCTTTTTGTATTCTGCTGACTGATCTGAGTGCTCCATCACCAGATCGTGTAGCATATATCTCGTAATTTTCCTATCCGCCATTGTTTAATACAATCACGTCAACGATATTACAAGATAAATGAAATTGTGCGCTCGCTTGCTCAAAAAGACTTCGATACCAAATGGCACTGAACTCTTTGGGTGTTCGTAAAGAACTAAAGTACCATTCTTTCAAAAATTAGAATTCATAGTTCAATCAGGCTTCCCCCATTTTCCTGAATATATGGGAAAACCCACGAGGCGACAATGGTTTCATGACACTGTCAGAACTAATTAAAATTTTTAGAAAAGGTTCTTTACTAGTGGCCTTGTTTCCTGCAACCTAACAAGTTTTATGATTTTATTGCTTTCAACCGATCTATACCTGTTTTATTATTTGGGTTATTTTAATACTCAATTTGTTCGGAAGGGGTGATTAACACTTTAATTACCTTAATCGCTTAGCGTAAACAATGAGCGAAAAATAACTAGCTTTATAGGGCGGGATGCATGATTGTCAGGATTAAACCAGAGTCAAACCTCTCGAGGTTTATAACAGGATCGCTGCTATTAAACAAAAAGAATTTAGTCAATACAAGCATAGCTATTGATTAATGGATTTACTTCTATGTACGGCACTTTATATTGACACATATATTGTTATAACTTTCGGAATTGCAAATAATTGCAAACAAAATTTATGCTATCTTCTTAAGTAGGTTCTTACAAATACTTCCATATAAATTTCATCGGATCCCCGAGTTTACCTCCCCCTTATAAACGACATTGAAGTGGAAAAACGGGGGAAAAATAGGGATTCGCGTAAAGGTATTTTTCAAAGGGTAAAAATACTGAGATACCTTTCATGTTACATGTACTTGTAGCCGGAAGAACACTCTTTAAAAATATATAAACCGATTTGAGTCAGCTGCACTCTGTAAAAAAATATAGCACCGCAAAGTATAGCATATTCAGAAAGAAATGGGATCCTTCCAAAGTGGACATATTTTCCCCCTCTTTGAAGGTGTCTCAGGCAATTACCAGTGCTCTGCGGCAATCCATTTTTTGCCAAAATGTAGTTTATACATAAAGGGTGTCTCAGAATGTTTTTCGTTTTTAGATGTTAAATAAAAAACAAAATATCAATTAAATCTCGTTTTATTTAATGTTAATTTAAAGAGCAATTCTTGAAGTTTATTTATGAAAAACAACCATTTGCAAATGCGCACCATTCATTTGTTCACACTCATTTAACCTGGAGCTAAAATTTTCAATAACTCGCTGGAGCATCGCTCTTGGAATAGAGTTGATTTCTTCAGTGATTCTTTGCTTCAAAACATTCAGGTTGGGTGGCAATGGATTGTAAACTTTGCTTTTTGTCCGGCATTGTATTCCCAGTCTCTTGAAACTTGCACACCCAATGCTTAATTAAATTGGCACTTGGCACATGTCTTAAGCTTTTTAAATTAAAATGTGTCCTGTAGAGACGACGAACAACAGTGTAGGAATCGTTATTTTTATAAAACGCTCTCACGCAAAACGCGCGCTGTAATCCCGTGAAACGATTCATGGCTACTAAACTTAACAAGCCGGCCAAGCGGACGAGTCCACTCCCCTCCCCCTGCTACCTGCGGTTGGCGCGTATTGGTCAATACAAAAACGAAAATCATTCTGAGACACCCTTTATAAGAAACTATGCCTAAAATTTCATGCAATTCGGAGGAGGTCGAAAAATTGAATTTAGTTCGTGTTTTTACGGTTTCGGACCACTGTGCGACGTCACCAGACCTCTTCGATGGAGCGAAGAGTTAATTGATCCATACCCCGTAATAAGATACGTAGTGTATCTAGACGGGGTGAACCACTGTCTGTCAACATGGAAGTTAACATTGATAATGAAAAGATAAGTATCTCTTCCATGTTCACCACCATTCCACTTGTGCTGCCATATGTCAAAGATCTTATGACTAATTATTTTAATTTGTCATCAACAGACGCTTGTTCCGTAGGGGGGATCTCTACGTCCAACTCCTCCCAGTCGATAGGCAAGCCTTTTTTGACTCTTCTACTGATACCTGCTTTGAGGATCTCCAGTTCAATAGGTAAGAACCCATTTAAGACCTGTAAAGCAGCTGTCGAAGTTGTACGACATGCTCCAGACATGGTCAACAAAATTGTTCTCTGCATAGCATTTAGTTTCCGCAAAGCGGCCGACCCGCAAGCTCGACAGCTCCACAGGACATCGCCGTAAGTGAAAATTGGTACACAGACCGCCCTGTACAAGGCGTCCATGATTGGTTTTCTAATCCCCCAATCCTCGTGGGCGAATCTTCTAAGTTTCATGATATAATTTGTGACTTTATCCTTTAAATGCACTATATGTGGCACAAAGGTCATCTTATCGTCGATCAAGACCCCCAAGTATTTGTGTCTGTTCTCAATTTTTATTGTCTTGCCAGCGATCCTTATAATAGGTGGTCTTCTTATATCCAGTTTACCCTTGATTAACATCGCCTTAGTTTTCTTTTCGGATATACTTAGCTTATTATTGTTGCACCACGTCTGGAAGAACTCAAGTGCGGGGTTGCCGTTGTTTTGTAACTCTAGCCTAGAGTTGCCCTTAATAGTAAACACTACGTCATCAGCGTATGCCGTGATACCTACGCTCTCATTGTTGAATTTCGAGACAAACTTGTTAAGAAACTCATCCAGACACCAGTTCCACGCCGCAGGGCCAAAAATTGAACCCTGCTGGCAACCTCTGGCAACTTTATACCATACGTGCTGAATGTTATTTTTGTTCAAGATTGAGCTAAAAGCGCGTAGCAACAGCGTGCTCGCGTTCTCCTGCTCCCAGCCCCATTGCGCGGAAGCAGGAGCGCTCCCTTTCCTCTTACAAAGGAACTGGGAATTAGCTATATACAGGGTGTCTCTTAACTCCTGTCCTCCCCGGAAATGGGGGGTAGCTGGGGTGATTCTGAACAACTTTTTCCTTGACCAACATGTGGTTTGCAGCTTCATTTTTAAATTATTAACGAAAAACACTGGCCAATCAGAGCGCTCGCCGGTCAGCCGATGGCGCGGGCTCAGGCACGAACCACTCAGCTGTCGCAATGGGGGGCATCGAGGGTACCGACGGAAGCGTGCGGCAAATGTTACATCGTCTTAATTAAGAATAATGTGGAATAATTCGTTTATACTTATGAAACTAATAAGTCGTTTAATAACCGTGTTCGATACGTTTATTCATTATTCTAAAGGAATAAACTGTTTTATTACTTATGAAAATATATTTTATTTAACAGCACGTTTTTAGGTGGATAAATTATGTTTCAAGAAAAACGATTTGCAGAACTAATGTTAGAAAAAGCTGGTTAAACTTACCCATTCGTCTACGAATTAATCTGGTAAACATTGTGCGAATCCTGACCTAGGCAACGCTCAACAGCTGATGACACCGGCCGAGTCGGTGAACTCACTACACTCACGGTGAATTCACTTCAAGATCACTTCACTTCACTTCACGGTCACTATCACTTGTCACTGTGAAATGTGGGAATATTTGAAACTGATTTATTTTTCTTACGTTTAAACATTTCGTAATAGTCTGCGTTTTTACGATTCATGTTGTCCGTTCGGCTAGCAGAACGACTCTGCCAGCTGAAACGTCGCACTCGCTTCCACACGCACACGCACATGTTCTTTAATTGTTGATAACATTGTAGTGCCGACGCTCACACTGCGACGCACACTACGCAGGAGCCGATGCTGCCCTGTGTGATCGGTATCTGCCGCCGATTTCCACTAAATTTGGAGACAGTGTGTGTGCGTGTGCGTGTGGAAGCGAGTGCGAACGTTTCAGCTGGCAGAGTCGTTCTGCTAACCGAACGAGAAACGTGAATCGTACAAACGCAGAATATTACTAAATGTTTAAACGTAGGAAGAATAAATTGTTTTTAAGTATACCCAAATTTCACAGTAGCAAGTGCAAGTGACCGTGAAGTGAAGTTATCGTGAAGTGAAGTGATCATGCAAGGATACTAACCGTAACATCAGCTGTTGAACGTTGCCTGGGTCAGGATTCGCACACGTTAAGCAAGTTAATTCGTGGACGAATGGGTAAGTTTAACTAGCTTTTTCTAACATTAGTTGTGCAAATCGTTTTTCTGAAAACATAATTTATCCACCTAAAAACGTGCTGTTAAATAAAATATTTTTTTGATAAGTAATAAAACAGTTTATTCCTTTCGGATAATGAATAAACGTATCGAACACGGTTATTAAACGACTTATTAGTTTCATAAGTATAAACGAATTATTCCACATTATTCTTAATTAAGACGATGTAACATTTGCCGCACGCTTCCGTCGGTACCCTCGATGCCCCCCATCGTGACAGCTGATAGGTTCGTGCCTGAGCGCGCGCCATCGGCCGCCCAGCGGGCGCTCTCATTGGCCAGTGTTTTTCGTTAATAACTTAAAAATGAAGCTGCAAACCACATGTTGGTGAAGGAAAAAGTTGTTCAGAATCACCCCAGCTACCCCCCATTTCTGCGAAGGACAGGAGTTAAGAGACACCCTGTATAGAGCCGCGCGAAGGCAAATCGCTCTCTCGCACGGCTCTCGCCAAGTATTACTTAATCTAAATAAACTATAACCAGTGCTAAGGAAGTAAGGTGTAAAACTAGGAAAGCGATACAATTATCATAAAGACGTGAGTAAGCGCCAATAAACATTTATAAGGTGTACAGATCCTTAACAAAATACATTAAACCAAGGAGACCAAATTTTGACTCCTCATTCTCCACTTCATTTCAAACAATTTTCTATTTTTATCTTTATATTTGAAAAGTACTTGTGTACGATTCTAATTAATGTTTGGCTACACCCCGCAACTATTAATCTATTCTTTATGCCAGACCACCAAAGGTGGTCAAAAGCTCCGATTATGTCCACAAAGATTGCCAAGACATACTTTTTGATTGTCATGTTCTTTTCCTTTTGAAAGTTTAGGAGGGCATCTTTCGCGCCCACCCCTTTCTTGAAATCAAATTGCAGATCACTGGCAAGACCTTTCTCATCATATTGACCTAGGATACGATCAACTAAGATTCTTTCGAATACTTTGCTTATAATAGATAGTAGAGTGATAGGACGATAAGATCCAACCTCTTTCGGATCAATATCTATCTTTTTGGGGATGATGATTACCTTCGCATTTTTTCACTCGGTTGGAAATCTGCCTTCCTCCAAGCATTTGTTGAAGATCAGCAATAGCAGATCGCTTCGAGTTCTACCAACTGCTTTGACAATCTCTGGAGGAAAATTATCCATACCAGGCGCTTTTTGATTTTTAGTCCTCTTTAGGGCGTGAGCTAACTCTTGCTCAGAGACTCTTGGCTCGAGGTTGTAGCATATGTATTTTTTGTTTAATGATCTTATCTTTTGATGATAAATCGTTTCGTCGCGTATATCATCAGCAGGGAACATTTTTTTTAAATAACGTGAGCACCGATTCACTCCATGAATCAGTAAACTCACCGTCAGGGAGTCTCAAGCTAACTATGTTCAATTGCTTCCTTAATTTGTCTCGGGCGATCTTGTGCAACAACCCCCATGGGTCCCTGTTGCCTCCATTTTAACGTACTTCCTCCATGATTGCACTTTTTGTTTGCGAATTTCAGAAACATATTTTTTTCTGTCTCTTTTGTACTTTGCAGCGCATGTCTCTATCGTGTCAGTAAGGTTCATTCGTCTCGCTCTATTAAGTTGTTTTTTGCTTTTAGAAGTATCCCGTCTAAGGATATCTAATTCAACCGTCCACGACGGAACAGATCCAACGCAGAGACCCTTCTTCGGAATTGCTCCCGCACAGGCAAGGTGAAGGGCTTTATTAAACATTTTTATACCTCTGTTTATGTTGCTGTTTTTTATGAGCTCAACCAGCTCTTCGGAGAAGAATTTATCTACTAATTGATTGAATTTTTCCCAATCAGCTTTTTTTATGTTATATTTTAGGGACTTTTGCAAACCCAAAGGACTCAGCCCAGGTGGCCCCAACTTAAACGAGATCAAATTGTGGTCTGATGTTGAGACCAACTCAGTGACTGACCATTCGTGAATTTCGCGTACCAGGCCCTCCGTGCAAAGAGTGACATCGATGTTTGAACTGCCGTGAGTACTATTATATGTAGTAAGCTCAGAAGCATTATTTATTATGCATAATCTTCTCGTGGCTATTAGGTCTTCTAATTTTCTGCCATCTTCGTCCGTTTGGACCGAGTACCAACAAATAGATTTAGCATTGGCGTCCATGACCACCAAAACTTTTTCAGTTCCAATCACCTCGAGGCACCTGTCCAGGTCTTGTATAAATTGATCAATATTCAAAGAGTGCTAACAATATAAGTTAACCAGATAAAACTTGAAACTCCCCAGCCTAAATTCAATGGTGAGCATATGAGCACTTCGAAATCTGCTTATGACAAAATTGTCAACTTTATTATTAGCCACCACAGCAACCCAAGGCTTGTCCACTGTAGGAAGCATAACATTTGTCGAGGGCAAGCTATAACCTTTTACTACACCCTTAAAGGTGTAAGGTTCTTGTATGCAGAGGATATCGAATCTATCTTCAACGAAAAGGTTTCTCAACTCGGTAGCAACCGCAGTTGATCTCATCGCATTAATTTGAGCGATTCTTAAGACCATTCAATTTTATTTTTATATAATTCAGTTTGCCTAATATACTCTGGACAATTTTTGCTTCGCAAATTATGTTCGACATCCTTTCTCTTATGTTTAATGCAGATTGGACACTTAGGACTGTCCTTGTCTTTGCATGCCTCTCGGGTGTGCTCAGTAGAGTCACAGGTTTCGCACAGCTGCTTGGGTTCGCCGCAATGTTTGGCAATATAACCATATACATGGCACTTGTAACATCTTGCGATGTTTATGTACTCTTTGACGCTGTAAGCGCGCCACATCATAAACGCTCTACCATTTTCTTTCAGTTTATTGAAACCTTTACAAGGGAGCTGCACAATCCAGTTAACCCTATTCTCACTCTTGGACTTAGAAGCGTGTCTGAACACTAAGTCGTTTTCAATTTCTTTAACTTCTGACTCGGACAGGCCCCCAAAGTTCTTGGAAACCAAATCCTCTTTAAGTTCCTCGACTTTCCAGTCCGTTTCTACGTCGTATATAACGACGCATGGGTCGAGCTTCCGTGGTTCATTAGCGCTTAAGCCGACTCGGTCCAAACGGGCTTCTTTTATAATTTTGACATCTTCCTTATCTCCGACCTCGATTAGTACACCCTTTGCCCGTAGCTGCCTTATGCCTCTCACTTTGAGGTTTTTGCGATTTTCTTTTAGAACGTCCATCAAGCTTTTATTTAGCTCCTCGTTGGACCTAGAGTCACTGAGCTCCTTGGGTTTTATGATTAATACTTTTCCTTTTTGTTTTCTAGGTTTCGTAGGAGCTTTTCCAGGCGCTCTACCCCTGAGAGGAGTACTCGCGGCTGCCTGGGCGTACGATGGTCTCTGCTTGGTCTGCTCCGCCACGGCTAAGAGCTGTTCCTTTTCTAAAATTTCTTGTTGGAGTCTAGTTTCTAGAATACTCCATTTGGAAAGCACGTACTTAATGACCCCTTTGCTAACTTTGTTAGCATCATTAAACATAAAGTTCTCTAGTGACTCTCGTTCTATTCTAACCTAGTCTAGCACTTCTTTTCCGGGCTGTGAGCTACAGCCCGGGGAGCCCTCAAAAAGCCTTTTGCGCTTAAGGTCAGGTGTCCCATCCCCAGTCGATGAGGCTATCGAGCTGGCACGGCTCCTCCCCCTCCTGGGAGTTACCTCCTTTTCTGCATTATCCACCTCTACATCCATAGTTTTATTTTTATTTTTAGACACTGACATACTTGGTCCTACGAGTAAGTCGGAAATAAAAGTCCACCGGGGCAGAGCCGCTTTACCCCGGTAAGGCTAGTTACAACTGGGTTTCGCCAGGTACCCAGAGGTTGGTCGTTAACGGCTGGTGCACCCACCAAGCACATCCCAGTGCCCTCGACTGGGATGCCCATATTCGCCGCGTACCATAGCTTTGGGCCCAGGGCCATGCAGGTTATCCCACATGGCAGTTCGGCAGCAATTTTTGCCGCTTAACCGCTCCAGTGCAGCGGGGTCTTACGACCCACGCCGCCTGCGTCACCTTTGCGGTTTTCCTTACGACGACATCGTTCATCGTAGTTGCCGCTGCCTCATCGCTTTCTCGGTAAATTCCTTGAATTCCTTGAAAATTTTCTCCTCGATGAGTTCCTCCATCTCGCACGGCCACTGCTTCCCTTTTAAAGCTTCGCTGCTGATTAGTTGTTCCCTGTGCTGGGAAAGTTGATTGCAATCATAGATTATATGCTCAACTGTGTCTATTTCGCCACATATGCAGTTATCTGAGTCAGCCA
Organism: Nomada ferruginata; assembly: GCA_963583965.1. Taxonomy (NCBI): domain Eukaryota; kingdom Metazoa; phylum Arthropoda; class Insecta; order Hymenoptera; family Apidae; genus Nomada; species Nomada ferruginata. Next base: position 6,999,778 of record OY757222.1, read on the forward strand.
GGTTTAGTTGTTTTAGTTTTTGTCCGATGTTCCCGTGTCCTGACAATATCTGGACTGTATAGTGGTCAGTGTTGATCCAGGTCGATTTGAATCTGTGCTGGATGGATTTGAAGAATCTGTATGTTATTCTGCCTTTGGTTGAGGTTTCCCATTGAGACTGCCATGTTCCTGCGATTTCTCTTTGAATTCGGATTCTAATTTGCTTCATTCCTCCTTTACGGGTGCGGATTCAGCTGCTGTGTATTGCATATTGCCAATTTCGAAGTTTTGGTTTTGGTTTAAGCTGTAAATGGCTTTCTTTTCCATTAACAGGAGGTGGAACGGGAATTGCGCTGCTATGACAGAGATGGCATCGTACGAGATCGTCCGGTAGGCTTTTGTTACTCTAATGAGTGCATGTCTCTGTGCTTGCGCAAGTCTTCTTTTGTGGTGGCAGTTTATTTTGTCGGCCCACCCAGCCGACGCGTACGTAATAATGGGGATGAAAAGACCTTTATACAGTGTGGTCAGAGTCCTGGTGTTCATTCCCCATCGTGAGTGCGCCGTACGTGCTAGTGCATTGAATATGCTCTTACTCTTGTCGCTGATGTAGTTCACGTGCGGTGTTATGGTAAATCTTGTGCCTATTTTGACCCCGAGATATTTCGCGACCGGAACCATCCTCAGTGACTCCTCTCCCACCTTCACTGTCGGTGGGCGCCTTATGTCCAAGAAACCTTTGAGTAAGAGCATCTCTGATTTTTGTGTTGATATTTTCTGCTTTTGTCGTTTGCACCACGTTACTAATATCGTTGTAACCGCATTTGCTTTTTCCTCTAGCTCCTTTCTTGAATTTCCTGTTACCAGGACCGTGATGTCGTCTGCGTAAGCTATGCATTCATAGCCCTCATTGCCAATCGCCCTGATGGCCTCATCGAAAATGAGATTCCAGAACTCTGGCCCGAGAATCGATCCCTGCGGGCAGCCTTTAGTGGCACGTTTTGTCACTGTGGCTGTTTCTGTCTCTATGCCAACTACTCGGTCTCAAAGGTAACTCTGTATGACTGCGTATACGTTTCGAGGGCAGTTTCTGTCCCTCAGGCACTTCAGGATGCCGGGCCACCAGACGTTGTCGAATACTCCTTTATGTCAAAGAGCAGTGCTATGGCAAACCTCTGTTTGACTCGGTCCACCAGCGTCCTGAGCTTTACGATTGCTTGCTCAGTTGACCTACCTTTCCTAAACCCGAATTGCCTGTCAGATGATTGCGGATGTCGGTTGAAGAGTTCCTCAAGCCTTCCAGACAGGAGTTTTTCGAGCCCCTTTCCCAAGACAGGGAGGAGTGAGATTGGCTTGTAGGGGGACGGGTTGGGTTCGTCCTTGTCTTCGCCTTTTAATAGAATTTTTACGTTCGCACGCTTCCATTGTTTTGGGAAAACTCCTTTGTTTAAGCAGCGGTTATATAGTCCTGGGAGTTCTCCCTTTAGGGCCGGCCAGGCTCGTTTTATTATTTCTGCTTCCAACAGATCTGGTCCGGGTGCCTTTTTGTTTCCCATGTGTTTCAGGGCCATTGCTACTTCCTCCTCGCTGAAAGGGGGAGTGTCTTCTCCTTCCGAGGGAGGTTTATATTTCTCCTGATTTGGCTTTGTATAATTGTTTCGTTTTCCGCGTTATCATCCGGGGTGAGGGTATCCAGTAGGGTGTGCATATTCTCCTTCCAGGTTATTGCCTGTCTCCCTTCTACCTTGATGTTCTCGCACGCTTTCTGTACTTTCATTTTGTGCATTTGGATTTTGTACGTGACCCCCCACGTTTCCGCATTGGCCTCCCGCGTGACAAACTCCTTCTACGAGTTGTGTTTCGCATTCCTTATTTCGGTGGTGTATTTATTGTGTAGGTCGCGGTATTTCTTCTCCCATCTGCTCCTCATGACCGGAGCCGTTGCTGTCTGGAAGGTTCTTCTGGCCCTGCGAACTCTTTTCCTGAGTTCCGTTAGATCTGGTATTCGGACCAGGGGGCAGATTTAGAGAAGTGCGTTTTTTTGGGAATAGATTTGACACTTGTGTCTATAAGCAGCTTCTCAATTGTTAAGGAGGCGCCTTGAGCATCGTTTAAATGCTGTGGGGACAGCATTTGGTTTTTTTCTGCCAGCGTATCGTCGAATTTTTCCCAGTTTGCCCTTTTGATGTTGTATCTGGCTGAAGGCTTGTTTTCTATTTTTCCCTGTGCACGTGACATCTTAAAAGTGATGAGGTTGTGGTCGCTTGTGGTGAATTTTGTGTGCACTTTCCAGTTTTGGATTTTTCTTTGGCACGAGTTTGTACAGAGAGTGAGATCGATGTTCGTTGATCCATGTATGTTATTAAAGGTGCTGACACTTGTTCTTCTATTTATGACATGAAGACGTCGCTGGGCAATAAAGTCCTCAAGCAGCTCGCCCTTGGGATCGGTGCGAACGGAGTGCCAGATTGCCGACTTTGCATTTGAGTCCAGGCTTAGTATGACATTTTGCCCTTGGAGCAAGCTTAGGATCTTATCCAGGTGTGCTATACAGGGTGGGCCACCACATTTTACCATCTAGATTTACGTCATTATTATTACGCATAGCAAAAAATGTTTCAGATGAAGTTGAGAGGGTTTTGAGGGGGACATATTCTGATGGTACATTTTTTTTTGTAGGTGGACGTGTGAAGGACATATGAAGGTCATTAATGTTTTTTTAAATGGAACCATATATTTTTTATTGAATCAGCTGATGCTCCTTCTTATTCTTTATAAAAAAGTATTAATCTATTTGTGTAAAAAAATCATTAGTTTAGGAGATATTTTAATTCTAATTTGTGAATTTGGCCGTGCACCCTGCACGTCTGCAGCACGTTATACCTGCAGTACCACGGAAAAACCCCAACTCTGCACACATCTGGCAAAGTCAACCATAGCACTCCTTCTCTCTTTTTTATTACAACATGGAATTTGAGAATAAGAAGAAGCATCAGCTGATTCAATAAAAAATATATAATTCCATTTAAAAAAACATTAATGACCTTCACATGTACTTCACAGGTCCACCAGTTGTGCCAATTTTAGGTTCGTTCCGAGTGTACAGCCTCCGGTTCTAGTGGCCATAGTCGATCTTATTTAAACACACTGCAATAGCCGACTTGTATGCTGGGCAGTCTGTCCATCTTGTGGAGTGATTGTGCGGTTTGCCGGCTCGTTTGCAGTTTATGCAAACGGGGTCCTTTTTTCTGTGGGCAACCCTGGAATGTGGAGTCGTCTTCCAACTCGTATTCCATTTCTGGGTGACAGTTTCCTTATTCGCTAGCTGGCGTCTTTATTTACACTATTTATAGCAACTTAATAGAAATTTTCGGATCTGCGGAGCAGGGTGCCAAAGTATGAGGGTACGGCCCTGGGGCCCTGGTCACTCTTCACGGTCCGTGGTCCCGCCGACCAATCAGAACGCGGCACGGCGGCTTGCCGTAATGGCTGCCTTTCTTTCGCCCGACAACAACACAAGTATATTGTTATTAAACACTCTAATTTAACACTACGAACTTTGCTGAGTCACTTGAACTGTTATTTCACTTTCACTGCACACACTTGTATAATTTTTCCAAAAGATTTATGCTCTAAAAGCCGGAAAAGGCGTGCGTAGGGGGACGCGTCCCCACGCCCCGTGGTCAACGCACGCTACACTTAATTTTTATTCACTGCATGCACAATACTGCTTAGACTCGTCTGTATTTTTAACACACTGTTCTTTTCCACTTAACGCGTAACCTTGCCACTTTTTAGAAAGACCCGCCTCGTATTTCCGCAGTAATCAGTGATTTTTGCGGAGCGACGTGAAATACGTCTGCACGCTATCCAAGATTGCGCCGAGTAGTAGATAGGGACATTTTTATTTTTTTTCATTTAATTCCTTATTCTTGGTTGCGGTTTGCGAGCATCAACTCATAGTCCGCATTATTCGTTTCTTTTTGTAGGTTCTTTTCTATTAGGTAGTCTTTTGTTTTATTTGTATTCTTCTTTTTATTTACGTTCTATCTGTTTTCTCAGAATCTTTGTATTGTCTTATTTTGTTTTCTCTCTTATTTCTGTTTTCTAGTTTCTTTTCTTCTTGTTTTAGGTCTCTTAGCCGTCAGGAGTAAGCTCCTGACGTTGCCCGCCCCTGCCACGAGGAGGCGGACCTATTTTATCTACTTGTGGCGACTCGCCTACGCACCATTGGCTGTGGAGTCGCGGGTTTAGTTCATCGCAATTCCCGCCAGGGGAATTTGCATTTTCCGCCGTACTCAACATCTAGGCGCTGCTCTCGCCCAATGAAGTCAGAGAGACGTTTCGCGCTCTCGCATTGATTGGTTGAACGCTCTCGGCCAATCACAAGCAGAGGATCGGCCAGGAAGAAGGAAGGTTGCTTCCTGGATTCAAAAGCGTCGCTTGGGAAGCCATTCCTTGTGCAAGCGTCCTTTTGAGCTGTTCTCTGAATTCTGTTTTACTTTACGTTCTTTTTACTGTTGACTCTTTGTTATTTGTTAATAAAGTCTAATTGTTATTTCACGTTTTAAATATATATATGTGTGGTTATTTCTTACGGAGTTCCCCACATATTTTGGTGACCCCGACGTGATCAGTGAATAGAACGCGTTTTTCTTAGTAAATTAATACCAGTGTTTTCTTTGAGCATTCAGCGTCATGGCCACGCCACGCACTCCGTTAGCAGGCGTCGCCACCACTCCACGTACTCCGCGTCGTGAAAACGTTTCGGAGGAGTCAATAGCGGAAGCAGAGGCGTACGTGAGGTCCTTGGAGGTGCCCAGCCTGCCGAGGGTCACCCTCGGCGACCGGGACGCGTCGCTTGAGAGCGAGATTCACGCCAGCGAGATTCACGCCAGCGAGTTCCGCAACGTGAAGCTGCCGACTCTCTGGCGCCACAAACCGCATTTGTGGTTCGCGCGGCTGGAAAGCGAATTCAGCGTTTTTCGAATCAGGTCTGATGAGAGTAAGTGCAGCGCGGTCGTGCGCCATTTAGACGACTCTCTTATGACCATCGTGGAGGATTTCTTCACGGACCCTCCCGCGACGGACAAGTATGAAACGATCAAGGGCATGTTCATTGCGCGTCTCTGGATTTCCGAAACGAAGCGGCATAACAAGTTGTTCGCAGAAGTGGTCTTGGGCGACCGATCACCCTCCGCGCTACTTCGCGAGATGAGGGCGCTGGCGGAAAACCAACTTCCGGACGACATGCTGAAGACGCTCTGGATGCAGAGGCTTCCGCTCCGGATTCAGGAGCTCGTTTCCGTCTTGGAAGGGATGTCGCTGACCGAGATGGCCAAGGCCGCGGACAAATCCATGGAGAGATCGACAACATTCACCGTGGGTGCCGTAGCCGCGGAACCACCGCAAGAATCAAGGATGGACAAGATGGAGCGGAGACTCGAGGCCGCCATAGCCGCCATCGAGGCCGTCAGCATTGGGCCGCGCGGACGTCAAACGGATCGATCTCGCGCTCGTTCTCAGGCTCGTTCAAAGAGTCGGAGACGAGCCTCGCGGTCAAGAGGTCCGCCCGGCCAGTGCTACTACCACCGGACGTTTGGGGACAAAGCTAGGCGCTGTACGCAGCCTTGCACGGCATCGTTCACCCCAGCGGCTCCGGGAAACGGCAACAACTGTCCAAATTAGGAGCCATCTTGGACGGTCAAAGCATTCCCCGTAGGCTCCATATTTTCGACCAGCAGAGTGGAATCCGTTTCCTGATTGATACAGGAGCGGATATTTCACTCTTGCCGAAGCAATTTGCAGGGAAACAGCCTCAATCAGCGCCGCTGCGGTTGTTCGCAGCAAACAACGCCATTATCGAAACCTATGGGGAGAAGCTGCTTGAACTGAGTCTCGGCATGGGAAGGACCCTGCGCTGGAAGTTCTGCATCGCCGATGTTTCCACGGCAGTCATAGGCGCAGATTTTCTCTATTATTTTGATTTATCTGTAGATCTACGACGTGGACGACTTCGCGACCAGCAGTCCGGCACGGAGACACAGGGGCGTCTGACTTCTCAGGTTCACGCGTCCGTCGTCACCGTGCTGCCGGATTCGCCATTTCATCGGCTACTGCAGGAGTTCCCTGGTTTGACGAACCCGTCGGCACCAGCGCGCAGCACGACTCATCAGGTCCACCATCACATCGAGACGCAGGGCGCACCAGCAGCACAGCCAGCTCGCCGCCTGCCGCCGGAGAAGCTAAGTATTGCCAAGGCGGAATTCGCGCATATGCTGGATGCTGGGATTTGTAGACCATCTTCGAGCCCTTGGGCAGCACCGTTGCACATGGTGCCCAAGAAAGAAGCCGGAACGTGGAGGCCGTGTGGAGACTACAGGGGTCTGAACGCAGTCACGGTACCTGACCGCTACCCCCTTCCACACATCCACGATTTCACGTCCGCGCTTCACGGTAAGTCCATTTTTACCACCTTGGACTTGCTCAAGGCTTACCATCAAATCCCAGTCGCTCCAGAGGATGTGCCTAAAACGGCTGTTATTACGCCGTTCGGCCTCTTCGAATTCTTGGCAATGCCCTTTGGCTTGAAGAACGCATCGCAGACCTTTCAGAGGTTCATAAATGCTGTTCTTCGCGACCTCGATTTCGCGTTTTGTTACGTTGATGACATCTTGGTCGCCTCCGAGTCGCCGCAACAACATATGGAGCATCTCCGGATCCTGTTCGATAGGTTACAGGCAGCTGGAGTCACACTGAACGTCGCCAAGTGCGTTTTCGGGCACTCGGAAGTTCGCTTCCTTGGCTATTCAGTGACTCCAGAGGGAATCAAACCCTTGCACGACAAGGTGAGGGCCATTATTGATTTCCCTAAGCCTGAAACTGTCGTGGAACTACGCCGGTTCCTGGGGATGCTAAACTATTATCGGCGATGCGTCAGGCGTGCAGCTCATGACCAAGCGCTGCTGAACGACTACATCAAGGATTCTCGCAAGAACGACAGGAGACCGATCATCTGGACCCCGGAAGCTGAGGAGGCTTTTTCTCGATGCAAACGTTCTCTCTCCGAGGCTACGCTTCTGGTGCATCCTCGTGCTGAGGCTGCGCTGGTTCTCACCACCGACGCATCTGCATCAGCCGTCGGTGCGGCGTTGGAGCAGGAGAGCGGGGGCAAGCTGGAGCCGCTCGCGTTTTTCTCAAAGAAGCTGAGCGCGGCGCAGCGTAACTACAGCACTTATTGACTTTCGCGTTTCGACAGAAGCTGGACAAGGCGTCTCCACGGCAGGCCAGACATTTGGATTACGTCGGACAATTCAGCACAGACATTGTGTATCTCAAGGGGGCGACAAATTGGGTCGCTGATGCGTTGTCTAGAATTGACGCAGTGGATTGTCCGATAATCGTATCCACCGAGGACCTGGCTGCCGAGCAACAACAGGACGCGGAGCTGATCCAGCTTCTGGCCGACCCTCAGCAGGCGAGGTTTCGTGCGTTCACGATGATCGGGTCGCAGCATCCGCTGTACTATGAAGCAGCGGATGATGCCATTCGACCGTTCATTCCGCGGAGTTTGAGGAAACGGGTTTTTGACTCCGTTCACGGACTCGCTCATCCGAGCGGCAGGGCAACGCGTGAGCAGATAAGATCCAAGTTCATCTGGCCAGGGATGAACAAGGATATCACCGCCTGGGCTCGGACGTGCCTCCAGTGCCAGCGAGCTAAGGTACATCGGCACGTCAAATTGTCACCGGATAAAATAGCTATTCCGGATGAACGGTTCCGGCAGGTTCATTTGGACATTGTGGGACCCCTTCCCATATGTAACGGGTATAGGTATCTTCTTACCATGCTGGATCGATATACCCGTTGGCCTGAGGCGATTCCGTTGCAGGAGATTTCATCTTTCTCGGTGGCTCAAGCTGTGTACGACGGATGGGTGACGCGTTTTGGCGCGCCCACGGTCATTACTACCGACCAAGGTGCACAGTTTGAAGCGGAATTGTTTAAGGCGCTGACGAACCTGCTGGGAGCTGCGAAGACCAGGACTTCGCCTTACCATCCAGCATCCAACGGCATCCTGGAGCGTTGGCACCGTACCTTGAAGTCGGCCTTGACGTGTCATCTTCAGGGGGACGGAAATTGGCTGGCGTGTCTTCCAACCGTCATGTTTGGGCTGCGGACGGCTTTCAAGGCCGACATTAAGTGTTCCGCAGCCGAGATTCTCTACGGCACCACACTCAGGGTGCCGGGGGAGTTCTTTGAAGACGTGGAACACCCAGTCAAGCCGGAGATTTTTGTTCAAGAGCTTCGCGAGAGGATGAGACGTATTCGTCCCAGACCAACTGCACATCACGTGAGGGGCACCTCTTTTGTTTTTAAGGAGCTTGAGCAGGCTACTCACGTGTTTGTCAGGGATGACACCATTCGACGTCCATTGCAGCCGCCTTATAACGGGCCTTTCGAAGTTCTTGCGAGGCCAAATGAGAGGCTGTATACCGTTCTGGTGAAGAACAAGCCGTGTAATCTTTCGACCGAAAGGCTCAAGCCGGCTTATTTTTCTGCACCAGACGGTATGGTGGAGACAGCTGCTCCAGTTCCTAGTGCAGCTCCACCACCACTTCGTACCTATCCGGGCGCCGGCAACACACCCCGTGTTAAAAAGAGGGTAACATTCGCGCCGTCTCCAGGAGGGGAGTGATGTGGCGACTCGCCTACGCACCATTGGCTGTGGAGTCGCGGGTTTAGTTCATCGCAATTCCCGCCAGGGGAATTTGCATTTTCCGCCGTACTCAACATCTAGGCGCTGCTCTCGCCCAATGAAGTCAGAGAGACGTTTCGCGCTCTCGCATTGATTGGTTGAACGCTCTCGGCCAATCACAAGCAGAGGATCGGCCAGGAAGAAGGAAGGTTGCTTCCTGGATTCAAAAGCGTCGCTTGGGAAGCCATTCCTTGTGCAAGCGTCCTTTTGAGCTGTTCTCTGAATTCTGTTTTACTTTACGTTCTTTTTACTGTTGACTCTTTGTTATTTGTTAATAAAGTCTAATTGTTATTTCACGTTTTAAATATATATATGTGTGGTTATTTCTTACGGAGTTCCCCACATACTTTCTAGGAATGTGTGTGGTCTCTCTTCGCAATCGGAGTTCGTAGTTACGAAAACCATGCGACCCCCTAGAGCGCATGGGTATTCTTTCGTATAGTGGAGGTTGACGCCAAAACTGCTAGCTACTTAAGCGTTCCAGTAAGAAACATTTCTTCTGCATTCTATTATAACAATATCCCTTCCTTAACGAATGTTCATCTATGTAGAACCTAGGAAACGCTTAAGCTGGCAGAGTCATTCGACTATTCGTACGAGCAAGATGTGTCGTTCAAACCAGGAGTACAACCAAATGTTTGTATTGGGTGCCACAATTGCATTGGGTGCCTTTCGGAGCCACAATTTTTTAAACGCAGGAAGGATAAAGCGTTCCAAAAAGTGAAAGTGACTGTTAAGTGAAGTGACCGTGCACCGACACGGCTGTAGCATCAGATGTTGTGGAAGGTCAGGATCGACACAATGACCCAGTGTCAAGGACCTACTTCCTTCGGAGCAGGGTAATTTGTGGACGAATTGGTAAGTTTAACTGGTTTTTTCTAACATTATTTATCCAAATCGTTTTTCTTAAAACACAATTTATCCACCGGAAAGCGTGCTGTTAAACAAAAAATAATTCATAAGTAATAAAATACTTTATTTCTTTCGGATAACGAATAAACGTATCGAACACTTATTAGTTTATTTGTTATTCATGAATAACGAATAATTCCACATTATTCTTAATTTAAGACGACGTAACATAACTGTACCAATGCGTTCGTTCACGACCACGACCGAGGTTGAGATCCGTTGACGGCCACGCGCCCGAGCGCTCTGATTGGCCAGGGTTTTTCGTTAATAACTCAAAAACGAAGCTTTAACCATCATTTTGGTATAGGAAAAAGTTGTTCAGAATCACCCCAGTAACCCCCCCCCCCCATTCAAAGCCTGGACTTATACTCCGCCGGACCCTGTATATTAATTAGAATAGATTAAAATCGCCATCGAAGTTTACACTTCGGTCGTGCGGTCTTAAGCGCACAATAGTTTTTTATTCTTAAATGTGAGTCTTACTACGTAGCGACCACTTTGCTCTCGACGGGTGCCTTTTTTAAAAAGGTCTTCACACTATTGCTCTTGCGGTGAGCACACGTTTTCTGCTGAACACTGCTCTACTTGCCAGAATCTTTCTAGTTGCCCGTCTAGTTCCCGTGTACTCAATAGGCAAGTTGTATTTGACGGTATACTATTTACTTCTCCGGAGATCACCCAACCTAACTCGGTGTCTTGAAGAACGACCGTATCGTTCGGTAATCCGATTCTATGTCTTCCTAACAATTTATAATATAAGTACTCGCCAAGTAGGAGATCTACGTTGGAGGCTTGGTTAAACGCGGGATCGGCCAATGTTACATTGCTCAGGATTTGTAACATGCTGCTATCAAAGGTGCGCGAAGGTAAGGATCCGGTAATCTCTGGCAGCGTTAAAAATACTGCATTACCTTTAAAGTCGGAATTATTCGACTCGATTTGAGTCTCTACGGCATATTTTACCTGGCTTTCCTGACGCCCTATACCTGATGTTGTTAGGCTTAGACGTTTCTTCGGTAAGCGCAGGTAAGTCACTAGTCTTTCGGTCATAAAATTACGTTGGGAACCCGGGTCTAAAAGTGCGCGGCAGTCATGTTCTCGGTTGTTTTTATCCAGGATTTTAATTCGCGCCGTGGAAAGCAATACCTCGTGGTCTAGTTTATTGTATGTGGTTAACGCTACTGAACGCGCTGATCTTTCGGTTCCATTGTTCAAGTCCCTAACGTGTGGTGTGGTGTTACTGCCAATGTGTAATAATGTATGGTGTTTTTCCCCACATTTTCTACATGTTGTTGATCGACATTGTGCAGTCATATGGTTAGAATATAAACAATTTAAACAATTCCTAAGGCTCCTCACGGTGCTTACTCTGTCGCGAGGGGATTGTTACAGAAATTCCGGACATTGATTGAGGTAATGCGACTGCTTGCATGCCGGACACGAGGGCGCGGATTTAGTGCCGACAAAGGTATTAACTCTCTTTACCGGTTGAAATTTCTTATCAACCGCCCGTTTCGAATAGTTGGTTTCTCGCGTACGCGTTACTAAGCTTATGGGTTCATCATCACGTGCATATTTATTTAAAAACGCTAATAATTCATGGTAAGTCGGCAGAACCCCGTCCTCGATTGTGCGCTCCCAAGCAGTGCGTGTCGACTTGTCGAGCTTTGATGAGATGATATAAATAATCATCTCATCCCACTCCACCGGTTGCTTTAATGATTTCAAAGCATTTATGTGCATTTCCGATTTTTCTGCTAAAGCGCGCAATGAGGACGGTTTTTCCTTGATCATTTCGGGTAGTTCGAAAATGGCCCGAATATGGCCCTGAATTATTTTACGTGGCTGATTAAAACGTTTTTGTAGCAAATTCCATGCAACCAGGTAGTTTTCCTCGAAGGCGGTTAGCGAGTCTGTAACGGTAGCCGCGTCGCCCGTTAGATAAGATTTTAGTAGAAGAGATTTGTTGCTTGTAGGCGTTTTCTTTTTATCGTGAACTAGGGATCGGGAGGTTTCATAAAACCCTTGCCACTCTAAGAAGTTCCCATCGAATTGTTTAATGCGTATTTTCGGTACTATATCTTGTTCGTCTATAATGGTCGGAGTCGAAGCATTGCTAATAGTCGGAGAGGGTGGGGCTTGAGTACTGTCCAGGCGAAACCCATACCTTTTAGCAACGTATACAAAGTAGTTCGTTGCCAGGGAAAATCAATTTTTTCCCGAATAGCGGACAATAATTTTCGCAGAGTAGGAATTTCCTTCTGTATGACATAAAAGTCATGAATAATTCCCCTTATTATTGCTCTGTCCTCCTCGGAACAGTGGAACGTCTTCTCAATCGGCCTAGGTCGCTTCTTTCCTGGCGATGGCAATGGCGTTCCTTCTTCAGATTCCGAACTTTCCTTCCGAATCCTGGTGATTGTTCGGCTAGACAAACCACTATATTCGGCAATACGTTCGTTTGCCTGACTTATTGGGTGGAAATAAACCCCTTTCTCAGCTTCCTCGTCGCATTTCATTATTAGGTTCCGCACTATGCTTCGAGCTTCACTGCGCACAGGTTGTCCCCTTTTATGCGATTGCATATTATATTTAATATTCTTAATTTAAAAGAAAAAAAAACTACAATACTAGCACTAAAACAATAATAAATGAATACTATAAAACCACTAAACTAACAGTAAACTGAAGCTAAACTAAAGTATACAAAAATATTAAAATACAAGAAATATAAAATTAAGTAATACAAAAAATAAATTAAATTTAGTAATGAAAAATATAATAAAATCGCACTATGTTCGCTGGAGAATTGCTCTAAGAAGACTGATGCTCTAGGCTTAAGTCTTTTTACTCTTAATATCATTATAGGGTTCCCTTATCTTTAAAAGTGTATATAGAATTGCATGTTAATATAAACACCCTTGAATTTCTAAAGACTTCTATAGGAGCGTGATTTCGAGTCGTCGCTGGTCGTTGCATATCCAGATCAAGCAGTAACATTTTGAGGACCGAAAAAAGTTCGTGCGGTTTTTATTTAAATATCTGCAAGTAAACCTCCAGATTATTACAAAGAAGGAATATTTAAAAATGTAGAACGCGGGAAAATATATGTAGAAATAAATGGTGACTATTTGTCACATAAATAATATTATTGTCCAAGAAAGTTTTGAATTTTTGAATATTGACTTAAAATCCGCACGAACTTTTTCCGGTACCTAATATGTCATATATTCAAACAATCGAATCAGCGGTAATATGTAAATAGTAAGGAAATTCTTAATGTGTAGTTGATAGTTTCATTGGGAGGCTACGTCAATGCTCGAAAATCATCATTCTATCTCACTTTGTCTCGATATGCTCGTCGTCGTCCTTTGTTACTGGCCGTAGCCAATAACAGCAATGCACGTGGTAGCAGCAGAGTCAGAACGCAATATGCTGTCAATGAGAATGTTGTTGGGTGACGCATGTTTCGTTATACAATGTTTATATTTATATGGGATTTGTGTGTGCGTGTAGTCATACGTGTGTATGCATGTGTGACTGCGAAGTGTGGCAGCGTGGCGGCGCGGAAGCGTCGTGCGTAGCGAAAAAGTCGAGAGTGACGAGAGAGCGTCCAGTACGTTTCCATTGTTGAGTTAGTTTTTTTGCGTCGATTAGTGTTAGTTTGTATTTCTTTCTATTATGTGATTATGTACAGTGTTTATTTTATTTCCATTATTAATTAATAAATAATATTAATATCCTACAATTTGGGGCCTCGTCCGGGATCCAAAAAAAAAAAACAATAACACTGTTCAACACGGGTTTGATTTTGTAACCTTCAATATGCGTTTGTTATAGACTTCAATGTGCTGAATACGAATCTGCAATCCGTTTTTCTCCAGAACGTACCATTTTTGAAGAAATCAATTTTGAAAAAAGTCGCAAATTTTCAACTTTGGAAGTGTTTTGTACTTTTACGGTAATAGTTATTCGGTTGCGCTTGGTGCCAAATGATTCTTTGAAGTTTCACGAATAAAATGGTATATGTTGTTATTAGACTATAAACATTCAAATGTGTTCAAATAATGATCAAAGTGAAAAGGACACCGAAAATACACCCATTTTGGCTGATATCTTTCAATTTATTTCAAAAAGTAAAGGTCCCGGAGAAAATCTAACTATGCCACGCGATAGATCCGACCTTTCTGCAAAGGAAAGCATCAGTGGAAGTTACAAAATCATTTTTGTATTCAATATACAAGCGAAATAGTTTGGTAAAACACGCGGCGGCAACAGTGACACTCAGCAGAAGTACAGCGCGTTTGGTGATTCCGCTACGCTGAGCGATAAGCGGGGAGCCGCCGTCATAGAGCACCACTGTCGCCGCCACGTGTTTTGCCAAACTGTTTCACTTTGATATTGAAAACGAAAATGATTTTGTAACTTCTGTTGATGCTTTCCTTTGCAGAAAGGTCTGCTCTATCGCGTGGCATAGTTAGATTTTCTCCTGGACCCTTAGTTTTTGAAATAAACTGAAAGATATAAGCCAAAATGGGTCTATTTTCGGCGACCCTTTCACTTTGATCAATATTTAAACACATTTAAATGTTTATAGTCTAATAACAACATACACCATTTTATTCGTGAAACTTCAAAGAATCATTTGGCACCAAGCGCAACTGAATAACTATTACCGCAAAAGTACAAGACACTTCCAAAGTTGAAAATTTGCGATTTTTTTCAAAATTGATTTTTTCAAAAATGGTACGTTCTGGAGAAAACGGATTGCAGATTCGCATTCAGCACATTAAAGTCTATAAGAAACGCATATTGAAGGTTACAAAATAAAAAAAAAGTTAAAATTTGTCGAACAGTGTGATACATTGTTAGATACCTGACCGTCCACCCTGCACGTCTGCAGGACGTTATACCTGTAGAACCATGGAAAAACCCTAACTCTGCACACATCTGGCAAAAGCAACCATCCTTCTCCCTTTTTATAACCACGTGGAATTTTCCTCAAAACATTTGCAAACCTTAAACTACCTCCTTCCCTAAAAATCCTTGCACTCCTTCCAGTTCCACTTGCACCCCTATCAACCACCACAACGATCTCCTATTCCCACTCCTCCCATAGTAATAGTTTACATTTTTACTTACAATACACCGAGAGTTCAGAATAAATCCTATAGTCAAACAGTATAGACCTAAGATAATCAACTTCACTAACAACCAAAGAAATAAAGGCGATTGTTGAGGAGCGAGAATTTATGATGTAAGCATAGAGGCTAGAAAGGTTCAGTCGCGTATCGCCTTGTTTAGGTTCGAGGGTACGCGTCTGGATTACATCGAGTCCAAGCGTAGGGCTGTTGTTCTGCCTTTCGTTACGGAGGCTCGAGTCATCGCCTCAGCCGGACCCAAGTGTCTCCGGGCTTTAAGGGTCGACTCGGGTGGCCTCACGTTTGTTTAGTTTTTATACTGTCGCCAATACCAAACAGGAAGTCGTAAATTGTCCCTTCATGTTTGTAACAAACCCTCTGTAACGTAGTTTCCATATTTGGTAAAGTTTCCCTTTCTTGCGCTTCACGACCATCTTGGATATAGACACGCCTCCACCAATAATCAATTTTCGTTTTACCATTTCCTAGTCGTTATTGAACCAATAGTTTTGTTGCTCACCCCCATAGTTTTAAGACTCCACCCCTGCAATGGGGTTCGTAGGTTTCCTTCGGGGAAGTTGGTGCCGATGTCGGCAGAAGCAATTTGGAGTCACGGGAAGAAGATAGTTTGAATTACGAGAAAATACAAGTGAAAGTTTAAATATATCAGTGTCTTTATTCCTTCACCCACGACATTGCTCCTCACCTTGAACACCAGTTCATATTTTTGAGGCTCTTGCACGACACCACAGTGCGAGAGAATTGGCAGGGAATCGTGAAGATTTACGACCTTCAATAAAAGCGACGCCCTGTCATAACAGCGATTTATATATACTTTTAAACTTGGCTCATTTTTGACTCCTACGGGTTCACGACAATATAACAAAGCCTAAAAAAAACTGTTTGCAATAGTGCAATTGCGGTGTAGGTACGATGGCTAGTGGTAAAGCTGTGAGTGACGTAGCGTGCAAGGATACGACGAAGACGATGATGACGACAATGAAGATAAAGTTAGTGCGAACGAAACAATAACGGATGCAACTGTAAGGAGGCGGAGGGAGAGTAAACTAATCTCTTTGTTCATTTATATACTTTATTGTGCGTGTGCTGCGATACGTCTGCTTTACGATCGCGTCTGGGCAAGACTGTTTTTGTTCTCAAGAATCGAACCGTCCGTCTTCCCCGTCGATCGTCAGGTTTGACGTCACAAATTCGACGACGTCGGACGGTGGTTCGGCTCGACACTTACAATGTATGGCCACGAGGTCATTCGTTCGCTCGTTCTGAGCGAAAACCTTACACAACGGTCAATAAAAAAGACAACGACGACGGTAATAACGATGGCAGTAAATCCGACGAAAGTAACCACGAGCGCATATGCCGCACAACGAAGACACAAAGAAAGACGAAGTACATTCCGACCTTCAAAGACGTTGAAGAGTCAATGGAGGCATTCAGCGGCTATGGAACTGCGAATTTCATGCGCTGGCTATGTGATTTTGAAAAACAGCCAATTTGTGCGAATGGACGGAGGTGCAAAAGATTATTTATGCCAAACGATTGCTGAAAGGATCGGCTACAATTTTCGTCAACTACGAAAAATGTACACAAACTTGGAGACAATTCAAGAAAGCAATGAAAAGTGAATTCTCGCGCCGAGTGGACAGCCATAAGGTTCACAAGGAGCTATGGCAACGGAAAAAGAAAAACAACGAATATATTTGTGGCATGATTGAAATAGCATCGCCGGAAAATATTGAGATATGCGCACTAATACAATACATCATTGATGGTATAAATAATGACGAAATAAATAAAGCTATACTATATGGTGCTAATAGTATACGCGAGTTGATAGCAAAATTTGCGATTTATGAGACAATGAAAGCCAACACCAAACAGAAGCAGCGACATGCCGACACGGCGAAGAAACCGGCAGGCCGCACAACGACGGCGACGGTGAAGCAGAGGTGTTTTAACTGCCGAGACAAGGATCACGCGACCGGCGAATGTCCATTTCGCAGCAGGGGCCCCAAATGCTTCCACTGCAACGATTTTGGGCTCATATCAACAAAATGCCCAAAGAAGGAGAAGAAGAACGACTGCAGCGATGCTTTTGGAGGGATGGCGCACAAGAAGCCCGAGAAAATAGTCAACGTTGGCGGAAAGCCACTCACCGCCTTGATCGACACGGGAAGTGACTTAAGCTTGATCAGATCGGAATGTTATATGAAAATAGGCGCGCCAAGAATTATAAAAGACACGATACAGTTTCGCGGCATAGGAGGTAATAGCATTACGACGCTAGGACGAACGTGTGTAAAT
This sequence comes from Nomada ferruginata, assembly GCA_963583965.1. Taxonomy (NCBI): domain Eukaryota; kingdom Metazoa; phylum Arthropoda; class Insecta; order Hymenoptera; family Apidae; genus Nomada; species Nomada ferruginata. The sequence continues at coordinate 7,016,893 of OY757222.1, forward strand.
AAATAAATAGACGGCAGCTCATATGATATATTATTTCACATAATAGCCGATAATTTAATATGGCAAGATTTGTTGACCGGTTCAGATTTTTTAAAAAATGTAGATATCAGTATTAAAGAAGGAAATGTCTCGATTGCGAAAATAAATAGCGCGGATATACTAGATGTTCTAAAAATAGATGCTGTTTCCGAAAATACGTTAGACCTGTCGCACAATTAAAAATTTCAGTGTCAGAACAAAAATAGAAAAGGTAATAGAAAATTATAAACCAGAAAAACCGAAAGACACAGATATTAAAATGCGCCTTGTTCTGACAAACGAAGTACCAATTCAGGAAAGGCCAAGACGACTATCGCCTTCCGAATAACGTGACGTCGACATGCATATAAAAACATGGTTGGTTAATTAATAGACAGGATTTCAGGAAAGGCCAAGACGACTATCGCCTTCCGAAAAACGTGACGTCGACATGCATATAAAAACATGGTTGGAAGATGGAATAATTAGACCTTCAACGTCTGATTTCGCGAGTCCAATAGTGTTAGTTAAAAAGAAGGATGGCTCTACACGCATTTGTATAGATTACCGTAGGTTGAATAAAAAAATAATAAAAGACAGATATCCTTTGCCATTAATTGAAGATCACTTAGATCGATTGCAGGGTGCAAAGATTTTTAGCACTATAGACCTGAAAAACGAATTTTTCCACACGTTAATTGAAGAAGACAGTATTAAATATACTGCCTTCGTCATACCAAACGGGCACTATGAATTTCTTCGAGTTCCATTTGGGCTATGCAATTCACCGTCGGTATTCCAAAGATTTATTAATCACATTTTTAAAGATTTAATTGAGACAGGAATTCTTCTGGTATATGTAGACGACTTGATTGTTCCTTCAACCGACTGTACGCAGGGCATAGAAAATTTGAAAAAAGTACTACAACGTTGTGCGGTAAAAGAAATGTTTATTTTTACGAAATAACGTAGATTATGTAGGATATGTAATTGAAAATGGATAGATATCTTCATCAAAGAGGAAGATTTCGGCCGTTCGAGATTTCCCGAAGCTCACTTGTATAAAAGACGTCCAGAGCTTCTTAAGTCTTGCGGGATATTTTAGAAAATTTGTATGTCAATATGCTCAGATGGCCAAACCGTTAACTAACTTATTACGTGCGGGCAATGATTTTCGATTTGGACCAAAAGAGGATCGCGCGTTAAAGGAGCTCAAATTTGCGTCAACAAGTGAACCAGTTTTAAAATTATATCATCCAAAAGCAGAAACGGAGTTGCATACAGATGCATCTGTTATCGGTTACGGAGCTATCTTATTGCAAAGAGATAGTGAGAAAGACGTTTTACAACCTGTATATTATGCAAGTGGTACGACCAAACCAGCTGAAGCGAAATATTGCAGCTATGAGCTTGAGGTACTCGCAATTGTCAAGGCTCTGAAAAAGTTTCGAGTATATCTTTGAGGCATTAACTTTAAGATAGTTACGGATTGCAAAGCATTCAGGTGCACAATGAAGAAAAAGGATTTGAGTGTTAGAATAGCACGGTGGGCCTTGTCACTCGAGGAATTTTCTTACACGGTGGAGCATCGAGCAGGTAGTAAAATTCAGCATGTGGATGCATTAAGCAGATATCCACAACCTTCAATATTTCTGGTGCAGGAAGAATTCGACAGTATATTAGTAAAGATTAGATTAGCTCAAAAAGAAGACCATGAGATAAGCAAATTGCTCGAGTAAATAAAACGAAACGAAAGCGAAGGATATGTATTGCAGAATTATTGTACATTGATTATATATTGATATATTGTACAAGCACACAAACGGTGAAATGCTTATTGTAGTTCCTAAGTTAATGCAGGATAGTATAATTCGACAGGCGCACGATCGAGGTCATTTTGCGACGGTTAAAACAAAGAAAATAATCCAACGTGATTTTTGGTTTCCACAAATGAATAGTAAAATTGATACAGTGGTGCGTAATTGTATTCAATGCATATTAGCTGAAAGAAAGCAAGGTAAACAAGAAGGATACTTACATAGTATCGGAAAAGGTAATTCACCACTAGATGTTTGTCACATTGACCATGTTGCGAGCCAGGGCTGTGGGCAACGCCTAGACCGGCGATGTTGATATTACCCAAGGAATATGGTTGAGAATTTGTTAATAAGGTGCACGGACGAACCTGGCGCGAAACCAGGGAGCCGCAGGAGGGTGAAACGTCGTGGACGAACCCGATGCGAAATCGGGGAGCCACTAGGAAAGAGTGCGCAGACGAACCCGGTGCGAAACCGGGGAGCTGCAGGAGGTTGGTTTATTCACAGACGAACCCGGTGCGAAACCGGGGAGCTGTTCGGAGGTTTGGTAAACGTACGGACGAACCTGATGCGAAATCAGGGAGCCGTAGGATACAGACGAACCTGGTGCGAAACCAGGGAGCTGTAGGATGGGTTAGGTTTCGTGGACGAACCCGATGCGAAATCGGGGAGCCACTAGGTTGGAGTAGTTACCTTGTTTTGGATAAGACGTGCGAACGAACCTGATGCGAGATCAGGGAGTCGCAGGAAATGTTAGTTTGACTCGTAAATAAATATTCGATACAACTCGAGCGGTTAAGTTGTGTCTGTGGGACGTTACTACTAATATAAAGAATTACGGAGTAAAGATAGGTTTTAACGAATCTACTCGGTTTAATGGTGAACAGTTTATAAGTTTATATTGCAACCAGTTGTTTGTACAAGTGTAATTGTCGCGATATAGTTAAATAGTGTGTGAATTATTACCTAAGCTGCACGGTGTTGACGCACTGGCGATGCGGGGTCTGAGAACGGTTACAAAGTATACCGAAAGAACTTCAACTGGACTCTGCGAATTCTAACGGGTTAACTTGATCTGAATGGTGCCCTAAGCCCAATTCTTACTGAATGCAACCGACTCTGTACAAGCGTAACGCGACGTGACTATGTGCGTAACTGTGTAGTTATGAACCGAAGATGATCAGAAGCGGAGGGTTAATATAGTCCCAAATTCTCGGAGCCGCCACCCCTGCTCGGAGCCGCCACCTCGTCGTGGTGCAGGGGCCGAGTACCCGTGATGAGGTACAAGGCCATGCCGGGGGGAGTTCAAACTCCTGGAAGGGCCACCCTAGCCGGACGGGCTTGTACGGAGCGGCGAAACTAAAATATGCCCGGTCGTAAACGCTCCCTGCGGGGCACCTGGGGCCACCCCGCAGTATTTCAGTCCCCTAGCCTAGGTAAGGGGGAGGCCTAGGTGGTCGTCCAGTTCCCCCAACGAAAAACAGTGGCCGCCGGAGGCTTCGGCCAAAGGGGGCTGAGCATGATATGATGAACCTTAACACAAACCAAAACATGTACCGGATGGACCTAAATGATGATGACCTGGCTATTATAACGGACATTGGAATCGAAACTATGGTAGAAAGGAATGTGGTACTGGAGCCTCACGAGAGGGATTCGGGAAAAGAGCTGAGTGGCGCCGTAGCGGATGCGGGAAATCCCTTCAAGCCTAGGGCCAGCTTGAGTAGAAGTCCGACAAGACTGACCCCGAGCCGGGAGACCGAACTGTGTATAGGGGCTGAGGAAGACCCCCTCGAGGTAGGCGACGCCCATCCCTCGGTATTAGCAGAGAAGGCCGGAACTGCGGAGCGGAGGGCAGCGGAGATGCTTACCGATAACGTGCTGGTCCCACGGGACTTGTTAAGTAAGATGATGAAACAAGTCCGGGATGCAAGTCTGACGGTCAGCGCGATTTACGACTACGCGACCACCACGAAGAATGTAAGTCGACTGCTGAAGGAAAAAAGTGCCTTGGCTATAAGGCACCTGGAGAGCTTGTCTGAGGGACTTGAGCTGACCGACCGATATCCCCAGGAGGGAAATGCAGCAAAGGAGGCGGTTACCGGAAGGAAAAAAACGGGAAGCACGAACACAGCCACCCAAACCGAGGACCGAGCGACCCGCGTGGAAATACGACCGACAGGAGAGGTACAGGAAGGAGGGACCCTGCAAACGAGGAGGGGAACCTCGACAAAAGAGGCTATAAAGGGGGGAAGTAGGCAGAAGAGAAAAGAGAGGACTCCGCCGGAGCAAGATGGGAAAAAGCGCAGCCGACCCAACGCGAAGGAATCGGAAAACGTGACCCAACAAGCCAGACGGGTTAACGAACTCATTAGGGGGAGAACGGAGAGCCCTGATGAGCCAAGTGAGACGAACATAAAGAGCCCTATGATAAGGCCCCCCTCCGACGACTACACAGAACCTAAGGATCAGGATTCCGGACCGCCGCTGCGCCTTCTTGCACGTAGTAGGCGGAGCCGGGGACGACCCACTCGGCCCACACCGGACGTTAGATGGGACTACGTCTCTAATGTACCCCTAAGGGAACGATCAGCTCGACGACCTCTGTACTTTGAGGCAGCAAGGGACGTGAGAGAGAGACCGTATGGAAACCCACTCAGGGCCGATGCAGAAATAGCGTACCTACGGAAGGCCAGGATCCCCCACTGGGAGTGGCGAGGGTACTCCAGTGGGGACCTTACGGACGCAGACGAGGAGGACCCGTACGGACTGGATCCCTTGGAACCGGATCGACGAGGATATCTCAGGGCTCGAATAAATGCGAGCCGAGAAATGATTACTGCCGGGCGGCAAGAAACAGCAAGGGTGGCCCCTTCGAAAAAACCGAAGAGACCTAGAAGAAGGGCCAAACCCGAGGCCGTCCTAGTAAAAATAGAACCGGGAGGAAACTACCTAGAGACGTATAAAGCCATAGCGGGGGAACTAAAAGCTCACCTTAAAGGGGTCAAGGGAGTCCGTAGGACGCGAACCGGGCATATGCTAATTGAAGTTGGACCCGAAGTGAAGGCCGAGGAATTGAGTAAAGCAGTGCGAAAAGGTCTGGGAGTGGGGGCGCAGGTTAAGACACTGCAAGAAACCACGACCTTCCAACTAAGGGGCCTGGACCCCATCATTACAAAAGAGGAGGTCGCAGCTGATTTGGCCGAGGCGGGTAGGATTGACCCTGCTGAGGTGTCTGTGCTGTCCCTGAGGCCCATGAGAAATGGCACCCAGGCGGCCATAGCCAGGATACCCACCCGAAAGGTGAGTGGGGAACTGAGGTCTGGAAGACTGAGAATTGGCTTGGTAATTTGCCGAGCCAAAATCCTTCCGGAAGTTACAAGGTGCTTTAGATGCCACCAAAGCGGCCACGTTGGGGCTGAATGTAAAAATATGGAGGAAGGGAAAGCACTGTGTCGTAAATGTGGTCAAGAGGGGCATAATATGGAGGCTTGCGACAACCAGCCGAGATGTATTCTATGCGCCAGAACAGGCATCGAGGGGGCTAACTTAAAGCATGTGGCTGGGCGCTAAACTGCCCGGCCTATAGGGGCCTAAACAAGACGATATATAATGGCCAGTAATAAACCCTCACAGCAAATAAGGGTGGTTCAAATAAATTTGAACAGGTGCAAGCTGGCACAAGAGATGCTGGCCAAAACCGCCTCTCAATACAACGCGGATATAGTATGTATCTCCGAACCTTACCGCATCCTACACGGGTGGCACGCCGATACTAGGGGGGATGTGGCGATATATACCCCACCGGGCAGTGCCCTTGAAGCCCATGACGAGATAGTAGCAGGTGAGGGATTCATCCTCCTGCGAGCGGCTGATTGGGTAGTGGGGAGCTGCTATAGCTCGCCTAATGTTACCCACGAGGTGTTCCTCCAATTCCTGGATGGCCTGGCGTGTGGCATGGGGAATATAGGTAAAACCGACTATGTGGCACTGGCCGGCGATTTCAACGCGAAGTCCCCGGCGTGGGGCAGCAAGGTTCTGGACGAACGCGGGGCGGCCCTAATGGACCTTGCCCTTGAAAAAAGGCTGATCCCAATAAACTCCACGGGGGGGGGGGGGGGCACGTTCGAGAGATGTGGGGGGCGCTCTAAAATAGATTGTGTGCTAATTAACGCCGAGGCTCACGACAAGCTGCGGTTCAGCCGAATCCTTGCCGATTACTCAGCCTCGGACCATTTTTATCTATTGCACGAGTTTCGCCCGGTGGACCCTCCTGGGAGGAAAGAAGCTAGATGGATATACTCACTGCGCGACATGGACCAGGAGAGAGTGCTGGGAGCTTTTCACGAAGCTAGGGAACGACTACCCTGGGGCCCCCCAGGGGAACCATCACTACCGGGGGCATATACCACGCTGGTAAAAACTATTTGTGATAAAACCTTACGTAAAACCCCAGCTGGTAAGCGGGGCAAGCCCTGCTATTGGTGGACTGAGGAAATCGAAAGGCTAAGGAGGAGCACGAATAAAAAGAGGAGAAAGGCCCAGCAGGCAACTAAAAGAAATAGCCCAGATAGGACAATGCTGGAACTTGAGTTTAAAGCCGAAAGAAAGAAGCTGAGGAAGGAGATTAAGAACAGCAAAGAGAGCAAGTGGCGCGAGTTTTGTGCCACCCTGGACAACAACCCCTGGGGACGACCCTATATAGTGGTCACCCGGAAGTTGAAAGGGGTTAATGCAACACCGATTCCGGAACAGATGATGGATAGCATAGTGGAACACCTGTTCGTTGTGACCCCCCCCCCCCTCGCCTAATGAGGAAGAGACCGGGACAAAAGATACACAAGAGGAATATGATATCCCAGTGGTAACCCCGGGGGAGATCCTGGCGGCGGCGAAAAGACTAAAAATTAAGAAAGCTGTGGGTGTGGATAAGGTCCCAGCAACGGTCATAAAAATTTTGGCAAACAATGCTCCTGAGGACCTTGCCAAAGTTATTACCACCACACTCACGTGTGGAATTCCGTCGGAATGGAAAAGGGCACGCCTTGTATGCTTTAGAAAGCCTAATGGGGCGGGGACGGCTCCGGGGGATTTTAGACCTGTCAGTATCCTCCCAGCTCTTTCCAAAGTATGGGAATACGTTATCAAAGGTAGAATTGACGAGGCCCTGGGCCACTCCGGCTTACACCCCAGACAGTACGGCTTCAGGAAAGGGAAGTCGACTCTCGACGCCCTCCACAAGCTAAACGAGATAGTGGAGGACGCAAGGCAGAATAACCGCCTATGTGCTGCGGTGGCCTTCGATATACAGAACGCCTTTAATACTCTCCCGTGGAAAGGGGTCCTAGATGAGTGCCGCAACAGGCGATTGCCACCTTACCTACAAAAAGCAATGAAGAACTACCTAAACGATAGGACGATAGTTGTAGAAAAAGAAATGGGGGCAGAAGTTATAACTGTCTATGCGGGTGTTCCCCAGGGGTCCGTCTTAGGGCCCCTATTGTGGAATATTGTATACGACGAGGTACTTCATAAGTCGGGCCATAGCTCTATACTAATTGCCTTTGCCGACGACCTATTGCTGATAACGACCGGTAGCGACTTTGAGAAACTGCATAGAAATATTAACGCTATACATCCTGAGATACTCGGATGGTTTGCGGATAAAGGTCTCAAGGTATGTCCGGAGAAAACTAATGTGATTATGTTGACCCGCAATTGGGTACCTAACCCTGCGGAGTTCACAATCGATGGAAGGACTATAACAGCCGGGGCCGAGATGAAATATCTGGGGGTCACCCTGGATTTAAAGCGGACGTTCGCCCCCCACGTTAGCAAGGCTGTTGGCAAGGCGACCGGACTTATGTCAGCACTAATTCCCCTCCTACCGAATCATGGTGGACCGGGGAAAAAGTGCAGAAAACTGTACGAATCTGTCTGGAGTGCGGTGGCGCTGTACGGGGCCCCAATATGGGGGAGCCCGGCTTTGGAGAGGGGCACAATTAGGGCGGCCCTCAGAAGAGCTCACAAGGTGTCCGTTCTAAGGGTCGCTTGTTGCTACCGTACCACGGCCTATGAGGCGGCCTGTGTACTGGCTGGAGTACTCCCGGTACACCTACGGATCAAAGAAAGAGTGCGCTGGTACAACAGTGTGAGCGATATTAGGGCGAAGGGTCTGCATCCCACCGGGGACAGCCGAGATAAAGAAAGATGGACCCTTAGAGATAATATTATGGCCCTCTGGCATGTTAGCGTCAGTTTATGTTTAAAGAAAGAAATAGGGATGGATGGTCGAGTGCTATTCATTCAGGGTTAATTTATGGTAGGGGCTTAGGTTACGGGTGGTCAGAGAGACTGTTTTGAGGATATGCAATCTGGGCGACAGACGATGGCTGGTGGCTCGTCGCCATTCAGCTATCGGATGTCCTAGGATTTACTAATTTATGATAGGTCTGGAGTGTGAATGGATGGGTCCAAACATCCTGCTGGCAAGCGACAGCTGGCGACCGCTCTGGGTCTTCCGACTATCGAGTGTCGAAGGATTATTTATTAGATAGAAAAGAGAGTTTAAATATGGCAAGCGACCTGACGTCGCATTGCTAAAGAATAGGGACTCTGTTCCTCTAGGATCTGGCCACGGAGTGGGGAAGGCTATGCCTTTTGGTAAGAGGACTGTGATGAACCCCACAGCACTTACCCCAGAACCTTCGAGCTTATGAGTCGATTCTTGAATTCTCGGGCGAATATATATTGTTTTAAAAGTGTTGCTAACATCAGAAGTGGGATAAAAAAGTCACTTGCCTACAGTGTACTAGTTTTTTCCTTTGTCTTTCATTTGTGTTAATTGTCTGCATTGCTGCTTGACGAGTGCGCGATGGAGGCTGCACCTGAGGTACATGTGGTACCTGCTCTCGAGGACATTGTTCGAGAGGTAATGCAGAAGTTGTCGGCAAATGTTACGCCCGTCGCGTCTGGCAGTGCTGTGCCGAAAAACGTGTCAATGGAGGTCGTGCCGGAATTGACGGTTCGGATCTCGGTGATGACGCGAGTGCGTGGTGCGAGGTTGTTGAAGAAATTACCAAGTGCGGTACTTCTCAACAGCGCCTGTGCTTGGCCACCCATGCGTTGATGGGTTCGGCGAAAAAGTGGTACAGGGAGTGGAAAGGAAATCCACGTACTTGGGAAAAGTTTCGTCAGGACTTGTGTGCTGTTTTTGTTACAGAAAAAAGGTTACATGAGCGTATGCTTCGTGCTGTGATGTTTGACAGTGATGCGGCTCTGACGTATGTGGAGTATGCGCGTACCAAGCTTCTGTATTTGGAACAGACGCGCGTGGGATTCAAGCCGGCGGAACTGATAGAATTGGTTGTAGGATCTGTAACCGATCAAAACGTCCGCCAGTCGCTGTTAAATGGGGGTTACAAGTCGACTTCTGACTTACTAGTGGGAATCTCGCAGTTCGTGAAACCCGTTAAACAAAAGGACGCCAAGGGTCGAGTGCCGAATTTCCGGGTTACCAGAAAGCGGTGCTACACTTGTGATGAAGTCGGTCACTCACAGTATGACTGCCCGAAAAAACCGAAACCAAGTGTGAGTGAAGGTACGTCAAGGAAGACGGTCGTGTGTTCTTTTTGTTCTAAGAAGGGACACGAGGAATCTCGGTGCTGGGCCAAACAACGGGCGCAGAACGGCCAACAGGGCCGAATGAAGAGGGAGGTTAACGTGAGTCAGGTGTTGGACAGCAAGTTGACTCCCGTGCTGTTAAAAGACACATTGGTGCATTGTTTAATGGATAGCAGCGCGGACTGTTCGTTGATCAAAGAATCTGTGGCGGTAAAGGTGGGCTGCACGATAATGCCGGCTGCCATAGAAGTACGGGGCATTGGAAAAGTGCTCTTAACGACGGTCGGGTGTGTGACGACAGTTATGCAAGCCGAGGACTTGTCGTTGGTATTGGACCTGTTTGTAGTGCGTGATTGCGACTTGTCGCATGATGTGATCGTCGGAAGGAACGTTTTGTCCCATTCCGATTTGTGTATGATGTCGGATGTCAATGGTACGAGACTGGTGCGCATTCAGGGAGCGACCGACGGGAGCGGAAAAAGGTCTGCCCATGAGTGTTGCGTTATCGTGGCCGGTTCGGATGAGGTCCGCGTAGCGACGGAGGAAGTTCTGCACCAGTATAAGGAGATGATTTCTTCCGACGGCAGTCTGCGGAAGGTAACCACTGGAGAGATGTCTATTCTTGTTGTGGACAATAAGGTGATAAATTATCGTCCTTACCGATTGTCACTTGTTGAGCGTGAGAAGGTAAGAGCGATAATTAAAAATTTATTGGACAGTAATATTATACGAGAGTCTGTCTCGCCCTTTGCAAGTCCGATCATTTTGGTTAAAAAAAAAATGGATCGGATAGACTCTGCGTTGATTACCGAGCGTTGAATCGGGTCACCGATTGGCGTCTGGATTCCACCAAATACCGATCGCAGAAAATTCGATTAGCAAAACTGCGTTTGTGACCCCGGATGGTCATTACGAGTACCTGCGGATGCCTTTTGGTTTGTCTAATGCGCCGGCGGTTTTTCAGCGAGCCATAAACGCCGCTTTGGGGAATTTGCGGTTTACGGTCGCGCTTGTGTATTTAGACGATATTCTTATTCCGTCGCGTACGATAGAAGAGGGGGTGGAGAATCTAAGACAGGTATTAGCAGCTTTGTCGGTTGCAGGTTTTTCACTTAATCTATCAAAGTGTAAATTCTTCCAAGAGACGGTTGAATATTTGGGTAGAGAAGTGTCTGCCGAGAGCATCCGTCCAGGTAAAGAGAAGGTTAAAGCTTTGCGGGAATCACCGGTCCCCGCAAATGTTCGTCAGGTTAGACAGTTTATGGGGTTAGCAAGTTATTTCAGGAAGTTTATACCTGAATTTGCGTCCCGCACAGCCAGTATTACGAACCTGACAAAGTCGGGAGTTCCTTGGTGTTGGAGCAAGGAACAGGAGGAGGCTCGCGCCTATGTTATTAATGAATTGACGTCGAAACCTTTGTTGGTTGTTTTTGATCCAGAAAGAGAGACCGAATTGCATACCGATGCAAGTAGTTTAGGATTCGGAGCTATTCTTTTTCAAAGGGTAGAATCCGATTTACGAGTCGTTGCGTACTTTAGTCGACGAACAACTTCCGATGAAGCGAAATATCATTCGTATGAACTGGAAACGTTGGCGATTGTAAATTCGTTGAAACATTTTCGTGTTTATCTTTTGGGAATCCGTTTCAAAATAATTACGGTTTGCAACGCCGTTAAGGCGACTAGTACAAAGAGGGATTTATTACCTCGGGTCGCTAGGTGGTGGGTGTTTTTGCAAGATTTCACCTTTGATCTTGAGTATCGTAAGGGTAAGCTAGTTGAACATGTGGATTATTTAAGTCGCAACCCGAAACCGGATTTTACTGTGAACGTTGTTTGCACGGGATCCTGGTTGGAGGTTGCACAGAAAAACGATCCGGACACCCAGGAGATGGTGCGAAGGGTTTCAGCGAATGAACCGGTGGTTAGTGATTTTGTTATTAATCAGGGCATTTTGTGTAGGAAATTGCTCAATGATAATGGTCGTGTCATTTTTCGCAATTATGTGCCGCAAGGTAGCAGGTTAGGGTTATTGCGTCTATATCACGATGAAAATTGCCACGTGGGTTACGACAAAACCCTAAATAAAATATTGCAGAAATATTGGTTCCCAAAGTTGCGGAACTTTGTAAAGAAATACCTGTAGCACTGTATTACTTGTACAGTTTCTAAACGAGCTACGGGTCCGAAGCAGGGTTTATTGCACCCCATTGAGAAAAGGCCGGTCCCATTTGATACGGTTCATTGTGATTGTGCAGGTCGGTTTGTTGAATCTAAGGATGGGTATAAGCATGTCATGCTTATTGTGGATGCTTTTACGAAGTATATTCAACTTGTCCCGTTAAAATCGTTGAGTGGGGTAGAAACGCTACAGGTTTTTAAGGAACGTTTGACGTTGTTTGGAGCACCTCGCTGCTGGTTCTTGACCGTGGTACGAATTTTACGTATAAACCATTGGGTTTATTTTTTAAACGGCATGGGGTGCAGTTGCATCTGATTGCCACAGGTGTTCCCCGGGCTAACGGTCATGTGGAGCGGTATGTCGGTACCGTCATTAATCTTTTGACTGCTGAAGTGGATAAATCCACAGAATGGCCGAGCAAATTGGCAAAGGTTCAGTTATCATTGAATACGACTGTTCAGAAGTCGACGGGATTTTCTCCGTCTCGATTGTTGTTCGGGATAGAACGGAGCGCCGGTAACGCAGTACTCGCAGAAAAAGAATTACCGGATGTTCAAGATGAAATTGATGTTCATCGTGACAGGGAGATTGCGTCGGAGCGTTTATCAAAAAATGCCGAGACACAGGTGGTTAGGTTTAATAAGATCCGTGCGGATAATTTAGTTTATAGCGTAGGGGATACAGTTTGTTTACGTCCTGGTGATTCACGTAGAGCAAAATTAGAAGATAAATACGTTGGTCCATTTAGGATTATGCAAATTTTACCGAATGATAGGTTCGAAGTTGTCGGTAAAAGTGGCAAAGCTCAAGTTGCACCTAAAGATCGGCTGCGTCCGTGGAAGGGTGAATGGTCTGGCGACGGTGAGGAATCGGTTTTTGATGAATGTCCTGATGAACCGTGTTACCGGCCGTGAATGTGTGTGCAAAATGTATGGTGACTTCTTTTGTTTTGTATAATGTGTGTTATTAGTTCTTGACATATAAAGTTTGTTTTTATGCACAGTATTCGTTGTGTTGGAATTTGTGTTTCCTTTTCTGTGCGTTTGGTTGGTTTTATGGTGTTTTCGGTTGATATTGTCTTGTACGACATTGTGAAGAGACGAGACCTGGGTGGTTGTTTCTATTATTTTGTGATCGGCGGTAGCGTTAACAAGATATGCACTGTGTGCTGGTCTGTTATCGTGGCGACGCTTGAGTATAAAAGCATTCGGAAATAACGTATGAAAAGCGGCAATTGTTGTGTGTACGAAATAGAGTAACGCTATGAGTTCGAGGGAGATCTTTATTATCAAGGGTGTTAATGATGCCGTGAGTTTGATACAAGTATCCCTCGGAGGACCGCGTTTGAAAGGTATACAAATTGCGGACGCAGAATAGTGGACGTTATGATTCCAATGGAAACTCTGTTGAGTTATGTGTTTTGTTAATGTAATTTTTGAAGCGCTTTTTGCGTGGTTGCTTCTCGAGAGCGCGAAGCAGGTCAGTCCGGCCGTGTTAGCGTCAGTTTATGTTTAAAGAAAGAAATAGGGATGGATGGTCGAGCTTAGGTTACGGGTGGTCAGAGAGACTGTTTTGAGGATATGCAATCTGGGCGACAGACGATGGCTGGTGGCTCGTCGCCATTCAGCTATCGGATGTCCTAGGATTGACTAATTTATGATAGGTCTGGAGTGTGAATGGATGGGTCCAAACATCCTGCTGGCAAGCGACAGCTGGCGACCGCTCTGGGTCTTCCGACTATCGAGTGTCGAAGGATTATTTATTAGATAGAAAAGAGAGTTTAAATATGGCAAGCGACCTGACGTTGCATTGCTAAAGAATAGGGACTCTGTTCCTCTAGGATCTGGCCACGGAGTGGGGAAGGCTATGCCTTCTGGTAAGAGGACTGTGATGAACCCCACAGCACTTACCCCAGAACCTTCGAGCTTATGAGTCGATTCTTGAATTCTCGAGCGAATATATATTGTTTTAAAAGTGTTGCTAACAGGCAGGAGGATTGGAATGGGTTCAACGACATCAACTGGACCGAGAAGCTTATCCCCGACATAGGGGAGTGGCTGGGGGGCTGTGGCCAGGCGAACATCGATTATCACCTTGCCCAGCTGCTCACGGGTCACGGGGTTTTCAACGAGTATCGAGTCCGTATCGGCAAGACACTGGACCCCGCTTGCTGGGACTGCGGATGGGAAGAGGACAATGCGGAACACGTCCTTCTAACATGCCCGCGTTGGGACAAGGAGCGTGCAACCCTTGAGAGGGCCCCGGGGGCACGCCTGAATATTCATGACATGGTGAGGAGAGCGGGGAAAAGCGACGAGACTTGGAAGGAGCTCAAAAACTTCGCCCGGATAACGATGGACTCTAGAATACAGAAAGAAAACGAGCTGCAGAAGCTAGAAAGGATGCGAGTAGTGAATGTCCCGCCTAGAAGAGGAAGATGAGGACCGCTGCGATGCATACCTAGAAAGGGATCTATTATCTAAGATTAGTCTATAGACATATACGAGAGGGCGTTGGACAACTTAGTTTGAGACGTTACGGACCAGGGCGAGGTATCCAGTATACATTTTGGAGTACATACTCACTTGTTACTTATTTATTTGCCTATTTATCTGGTTTTATTTATTTATGCTTCTGCTATTTTATTGTATTGATGTATGGTACTTATTTATTTATTTATTTATTTATTTATGTATCCATACATTTCTTTTTTTTACGTATGAACCTATTGACGCATATTGTATTTTACCGGTGAACATCGATATGTCTATATATTTTATATATCGGTAGTTATTTTAGTTATATATATGCCTATTATTTATATTTATTTTACTGCCTATGACATCCTTAGCGATTTTATTGTATGATTATTTTACACATGGGTTGTTGACCTAACCCAACCTAACCTATGACATGTATGTATTGTAAGTACGGGACCGGGGGATCCCCCCCGGCCATGTATCCTACACTTGGTGTACCTGAAGCGGGCTTCTCCCGGTTAATGTATAATATATATGGGCGCCTTCTGCGCTAAGTTTTGCTCGTCCCGGGGTCGGTGTACCGGGCATTCCTCCCTGTATGCGAAAGCGGGGCGGGGAGGAATGAGAGGGTTGGATGGAGGCTAAAAAAGAAAAAAAAGGGAGTCGCAGGAAATGTTAGTTTGACTCGTAAATAAATATTCGATACAACTCGAGCGGTTAAGTTGTATCTGTGGGACGTTACTACTAATATAAAGGATTACGGAGTAAAGATAGGTTTTAACGAATCTACTCGGTTTAATGGTGAACAGTTAATAAGTTTATATTGCAACCAGTTGTTTGTACAAGTGTAATTGTCGCGATATAGTTAAATAGTGTGTGAATTATTACCTAAGCTGCACGGTGTTGACGCACTGGCGATGCGGGGTCTGAGAACGGTTACAAAGTATACCGAAAGAACTTCAACCGGACTATGCGGATTCTAACTGGTTAACTTGATCTGAATGGTGCCCTAAGCCCAATTCTTACTGAATGCAACCGACTCTGTACAAGCGTAACGCGACGTGACTATGTGCGTAAGTGTGTAGTTATGAACCGAAGATGATCAGAAGCGGAGGGTTTATATAGTCCCAAAATGCATGGAGGGGTTCGTTAGAACCTCCATATATGGTAAGGGCACACAGTCTTCGTCGGGTCACGAGTGCACCCAATCGGTCGCGATGCAATTGGTCGATACCAAAAGGGGTAACCGTCGTGTGATAGCGGGATAAAACTTTAGGCGTCCTCCGTTCCCACGCAAGATCGAACAACGCGTGCGAGCGCAGCGTAAGAGAATATTATTCATACGTAACAACCATATAGGACCCCTCCCTTCAAACGCAAAACGATATCGGCATATATTTCTTGTCGTAGACGCATTCAGCAAGTTTGTCTGGTTTTATCCGGTAAGGTCCACTGACACGCATGAAGTTTTAAATCGCTTACAGAAGCAATCAAATATATTCGGTAACCCACGAAAAATAATATCCGACAGGGGCTCCGCATTTACCGCAAACGCATTTAGAGAATATTGCGATAAATAAGGCATTGAGCACGTAACCATTACGACAGGTGTGCCGAAAAGTAATGGACAGGTGGAAAGGATAACCCGTATCCTAATTCCAATTCCCACGAAATTGGCCGCACCGAAGCCGGAAAATTTAAGAACCATTAGGAGGTTCAATTTAAGAAACTAACGTTTAATTACGTTTAGATGTAATAAACGAAAATTAGTGAAAGTATCGAACCAATGTTATAATAAAATTAAAGATATGCCCCTTCTTAACAAATAGCACCCATAAGAATTCAAAATTTACTTACCTGTCAGAACTTAGAGCTTAAATAACATGAAAACAAAATTACATCAACTAGCATCACAACACAGTAATCATCACCGCACAGTTATGCGTCGGTAGACAGTGTTCTGTTTCCTGACTGTTACTACACAAGATATAAGCTGCAGCTCCATACTGCGAGATGTCGTCTCAATCCATTTATACATATATGAAAAGAGACTATGGTTCAATTTAGGAGCAATTCCAATATAGGGACCTTTCCCCTACGTTCCGCGCCGCACACTAGGGGACAAACGCACAATCTAGGTGGAAAAAATTTATGTTTCGAAACAGCCGTATCTTCATTTATTCTTGTTATGGAATGTTTACTGACACTAATAATGGCCATTATAATTAATTTAGTGCTTATTTACGTATGGAAATCAACCTTTGAAAACTGCAAACCTGATCACGATGAAATCGTACATTTATTTTCGTTGAAAAGAAAATTATATGACAGGAATTAGTAACGTTCTTTAAACTTCTATGCATGATGGAGCATATTAGTATAAGTGAATGTCCACATAGCAATATATACATTTTTAAAATAATGCGTTTTATAAGAATCATTGCATGTTTTTCAAATGGATTTTTTTATGCCGTTTACCTGACTTTGATAGAGTAGAACTAAAAAGTTCCAAGAGGTCCCGCTTTGAAACTTTTATGGTACTAATTTTGAACTATGTAGAACGAATTGTAGTAAAATGTAGCTGCTAATATCTGCTACCGTTGCAGTTGTAAGTGTCCTTGTAAATTTCCAGACATGCCACCACATTTTAGTGATATAACTTAACAAAAAATGAAAGTGTCAGGCAAAAAACTTTGTCAAAGAAAAGCATAACGGATATAGTTGAATACAGAATAACAAATTTATCTCTAGATTGTTCTTACTAAATTTTATATACGTTTATACGAAAAACGGGGCTTCCGCGCGACCATACCATGTCTATACGGCACATATCTTAAAACACCCTGTACATATATACACTTATTATGTACTAATTACATATTACGTATTAATTTTATTTATATTTTATTATGTGTTAATTAAAAACACTAGAATACCAGGTTCCGAGTTTAAAAAATAAAATTTTATCGTATTATGAACGTCGTAAAACGATTTATGAATTTTCTCCACCTAAATTGAGCGTTTGTCCCAGTGTGCGCCGCCAGTTCCACAATAAAAAGTTATAGTAAAAACAAACTTTAAACATAAGAATATTTTTCTGGGGGCGATTTCAATTTATCGATGTACTTAAGGGGGTAGACACGGCACGTGACCTCTCCGATTTGGAAGGTCGGTATTACAGCAGCTTTTTCCTGTACAGAAATGGTAATATCGACAGGCGAGAGGGAGCTGCTGGTTACTTCGATATTGTAATCTGAATGTGGAAAGAAATTGTCAGCTGTTGCGTTGTACTTGAAAGAATTTAAACGGAAAGTCTGCTGGTAGTGCCAGCGTTGAAAATTCATTGTACATTTTAATTATATACTTGAAATGTGGTTGTGCTACAATATGTTTCGTTGCAGTAAGGAATTACAAGTAAAACGAAAAACTAGATGAGGGGCATGGTATTGTTAGGTTAGACATTATTTTGTTAACAAAACACTGACGCGGAACATGAAAGTTATACACTTATTATAAAATAATTAAACGTCCTACGTAGAAAGCAGTTATTGGACAAACATTATATATAACATTGTTGGAGACGATACTGCATTCATGAATTATCATGTTGTACACCCTGGTTTGCTGTTCAAAAATTGTTCAGAATATTGATTTCTACAACATATTCAAAAATCCCTCTTCTATACATTTACCGAAATCAGACGTTTTTCCAACTATTCACAATTGACTAGTTAGTCTCGTACACATGTTTGAATGGTGATGAGAAAGTTTTGAACAATACATTGTATTATGATGACAAAAATGCAAGAAAGGATTGGCTGGAGAAATGGACTATCCCCTACACGTGGGGGAATCCCGCTTGGCCGTAGCGACGCTCGACGACGCGGTGTAATATACATACATGTCGAGGAGTATCGGTGTGACTAATACTAATTCAACGATGAAACTTTTTTATTTACTAATTTTTCTACATGTAACTTTTACCAATATATCTGGGAGATCTTTCTGATTCAAATGAGGCCAAACATGATATAGTTTGAATTAAATTTACTTGTTGATACAGACTTTGTGGTACGTTGTCAATTAGTATCAACAAGCAAATATAATTCAAACTATATCGTGTTTGGCCTTATTTTAATCAGAAAAATCCCACAAGTATGTTAGTAACAGTTTCATTAAGAGAAATTCAGAAAGTAAAAAAATGAACATGTGCGGGATTCGAACCTACAGAAAATTTTCTGGCGGCTCGGGACAAAATCTCCGCTCGAGCCGATTCATTTAGTTAGCTGATGATCACATTTGTAACAGATATGGCAACAGCGCGACAGAAGTCTTGATAAGTTGCGGCAACTATGCCTTACTGTGTCTGTATTCACACATCCGTATTCACGTATAAATGAAAAACATCAGGTCAACTTATGACTGATTTGGTGACATTTTCTTACAATATGTTTTGTACAAAATGATCAAAAGAATGAAAAAGAATATTAATAAGAGCAATGCAATAATTTCAAATATTTGACGTAACTACCACATTCTGAAAATATGATATCAATACATCAATACTTCCAACCTCCGTAGAAAAGTTCCAATCTCTTCTTTTTTATTTTAAATAATATAACCATACAATTATAACATAAATTCGACAGCGATTTCAGGTCAAGCATAAGTTATATACAGTAAAAGCGTTTAGTAATTGTACACAGTTCCCAGTCAATACCTAAAATGCATATGACCTAACCTATAATCGTACGAAAATGCATACATTGACCGCATCACGCTGTTACTACTGTAGCACATGTCACCAGCCAACGCTTCAGTTTTGCTATGATTTCACGTTGCCAGTCCTCCTGAGTAGACGCCACCTCATCACCACTACGTGAACTAAATTTGTGACGTCACGTGCTCTGTTTTAACGGCAATATTACAGCGAACGGCGAAACTCGTTTGTGGGAATGCAATTAGGGCAATGCATTGTTTGTCCTTATATGAAAAGATTTTGAGCTCAGCGAGGGCTCATTCGAAAGAGGAAGGTTCAACGCGGCGCGCTGCACGCCCCGTTTGTGTCGCAAAACTCTTTTAGTGACCTAAAAATACTTGTATTCTGCGGGTGTATTTTGTCGATTTTTGCTCTACTTTGGACACTCACATTATTAGATAGCAACACAATCTCGTTGAACGGGCTGTGCAGCGCGCTGCATTGAACCTTCCTCTTTCGAATGAGCCCTCGCTGAGCTCAAAATCTTTTCATATAAGGACAAACAATGCATTGCCCTAACCAATGTTTTGGGACCATATTGTGTCGGTATACAGCTCGCTGCATTACCCGTGTCTACCCCCTTAAGGAGGTAGACACGGGTAATGCAGCGAGCTGTATATCGACATAATATGGGCCAAAACATGGGTGTCAAAGCCTCGCTTAATTTCCTTATATGAGAATATTTTGAGCTGAGTGAGGGCTCATTCGAAAGAGGAAGGTTAAACGCGGCGCGCGGCAGAGGAGTTTCAACGAAATTGTGTTGATATCTAATAATATGAGTGTTCAAAGTGTAACAAAAAATCGAAAAAATTCACCCGCAGAATACAAGCATTTTTAGGTCACTAAAAGAGCTTTGTGACACAATCGGGGCCTGGTGCGCGCTTCGTTTAACCTTCCTCTTTCGAATGAGCCCTCACCCAGCTCAAAATATTCTCATATAAGGAAATTAAGCGAATCTTCCTGACTGCACTCGTATAGACGAGTTTCGCAGTCCGCTTTTAGTATTGCCGTTAAAACAGAGCACGTGACGTCACAAATTTAGTTCAGGTAGTGGTGATGTGGTGGCGCCTACTCAGGAGGGCTGGCAACGTGAAATCATAGCAAAACTGAAGCGTTGGCTTGTGACATGTGCTACAGTAGTAACAGCGTGATGCAGTTAATGCATGCATTTTTATAGGTTAGGTCATATGCAGTTAAGGTATTGACTGGGAACTGTGTACAATTACTAAACGCTTTTACTGTAACACATGCTTGACTTGAAATCGTTGTCGAATTTATGTTATAATTATATGGTTATATTATTTAAAATAAAAAAGAAGAGATTGGAACTTTTTTACGGAGTTTGGAAGTATTGATGTACTGATATCATATTTTCAGAATGTGGTAGTTACGTCAAATATTTGAAATTATTGCATTGCTCTTATTGTTATTTTATTTCATTCATTGGATTATTTTGTATAAAACATATAATAAGGAAATGTCTCCAAATCAGTCAACAGTTGACTCCCAGATTTTTTTTATAACCTTTGCGCTCCTAACACGTCACTCAATAAGTCTCCGGTCTAACGAAGAAAAACAATTTTTTTTTTAGAAATTCCACTTTATTCATCAACATACTCTCCTTCAAGAGTGATACATTCAGTCCAACGCTCCTCTAACTTTTCGATGCCCTTTATGTAAAACGATTTGTCTTTGCTCTCAAAATAAGCCTCAGTTTCGGCAATCACATCTTCATTTGAGCCAAATTTCTTTCCCTGGATCATCTTTTTCATGTCTGCAAAAAGCCAGTAGTCGCTGGGGGCCAAATCTGGAGAGTACGGTGGGTGGGGAAGCAATTCAAAGCGTAATTCATCCAACTTAACCATTGTTTTTATCGACTTGTTTCTGGTCCGGTGTGACCAAACGCGGCACCCACTTCGAAAGCAACTTGCGCATGTCCAAATTTTCATGTAAAATTGTAAAGACACTACCTTCTGATATCTTCAAGGTGTCAGCTATCTAACGCAACTTCATTTTACGGTCTTTTAAAACTATTTTGTGGACATTTTTTATGTTTTCCGGAACAACTGCCGATTTTGGGCGACCAGAGCGTTCAGCATCATCGATGCTTGTACGACCGCGTTTAAATTCAGCATACCAGTCAATAATAGTTGATTTCCCTGGTGCAGAGTCCCCATAATGCTTATCAAGCCACTGTTTGGCTCCAACAATATTTTTTCCCATCAAAAAACAGTGTTTAATCAACACACGAAATTCCTTTCTATGCATTTTCTTGAAAATTACAAAACTGGGGTCACTAAAACGACTGTAACTTCTAAACTAACGGTCAGAATGCCATGAAATTTTGACACGTAGTGTTTGGAAGTTAGTACTACCCGGAAATCACGTGGGTCTGTCAACAATGTTGCCATATATGTGTCAGACCGGGGACTTATTGAGTGACGTGTTATGCATGTAGTATCGAACGCCGATTCAGACGTGCATACGTGATACGTGAATACAGACACAGTAAGGCATACATAGTTGTCGCAAATTATCAAGACTTCTATCGCGCTGTTGCCACATCTGGTACAAATGCGATCATCAGCTAACTAAATGAATCGGCTCGAGCGGAGATTTTTTCTCGAGCCGCCGCAAACTTTTCTGTAGGTTCGAGTCCCAACCTGGCTCATTTGTTTTTACATTAATTTTTTTTAATTATTAATTCTATGACAATGATCAATATTTGTTGACAAATGTTTTAATAATATTTGGTAAATATTTTAATATGAACTCAGGGCGCTTTTTGTGGTATCGTTTTTCTTGCCATATCTTGCCAATCATGGTACGAATTATGGAAAGCGAATTTCAGTACAATGAAAAGAAAATTTAATTATAAAATTGAAACCAATGATAATTATATTACAGACGACTGATAAATGAAAATGATAAAGGTCTGTGTACGGTAACACCTGAGTACATTCACAAATTCCTTAACCCTGCATGCTCTCCATTCTTAACATTCTTGGAGTACAGCTCATCAATAAGAATATCACTTTACAATTCCTACAAACACAACTTCCTTTACACTCATGTGCCCGAAGGCAAAACATCGGTAAGGTCTGTGTACGGTTTGGATTAAGTGTACAACAGCATTTTCAAAATACATTTATTAAATATAACTAATAATTATAATTAATGGTGACGTGTTTTCCTCCTCTTCCTCCTCTTCCGCCACGACTATTCCTTCTCCTCATATTTTTTTTGAGGCTTTTGTTCTGTAATATGAAAAATTAACATAAACCTTATGTTACTGCAATACTTTCTAGACGTTTTCATACTCGAAATGTGTAAGTCCAGTATGATCATTTTGCGTGAGATCGCGAACGTATCTACATACCTTTCTGTTCAAAAATTCGATTGCTTCCCTCGCTGTCATATATCCGTCCCACCATTTCTGTTGGGCCACGCATCTGAGACGGGCCCTGCTCCTGTGACGGGCTCTGCACCTGGGACGGGCCCTGCATCTGAGACGGGCCCTGCTCCTGTGACGGGCCCTGCTCCTGTGACTTCTGAGGCTTCTGATCGTGGGCCATTTTTGAATTTTTTGTAAAATTGCTTTATTTTTATCTAAAAACAAGTCGGAGAAGCAGTAAGAAACACGCGGACACTGAAACAATCACAGTTGACACAATAAATTCTAAGCAAAAAAGTGAAAAAATAGTATGACGGTACTATGTCAGTTATAGTGAAAGTGGCGTCAGTCGAAATTAAAAAAAAATTTACGTTTATTATGTATCATGTTGATATAATACGTAAAAAATAAATGAAATGTAATAAACGAAGAATTTTTACTTAGATCACTTTCATAATAACCGGCACATATAGCGAAAAAGACAGGGATAGTAAGCGTAAAGGTACTTACGATGTGTTTTACTCGGCAGTCACTGTTTTTTTGACGATCGAACCTTTTCTAGTGTCAAAGGTGGACAGGGCCCAAACTGCCCTTCTCACTCACTCAATACTGTGTATTTCACTTGCACCACTTGTCTATGGGAAAGCTATTCAACCATGTGTACGAAATTGTAGGTACTTGTGAACAGTACCTACGAGAAACTGCTGGCAAAAAATATTTCCATAAAACGAAATACCACCCTACAGCCCCTCGTTGAACTTTAAGAGATACAACGTTCTAAATATGATAATGATTTATCATATCATGATGATATGATATGATATGATAAAATTTGCAGAAGGAAGTAGCTAACAAAAAGAAGTTTTATAATTGCATTAGTGTTGTCTCACCGATACGTAGGTATCGGATCTTTCTTTCACTCTCTGTCCCTTTCAGCGGCCGTCGATGTCGGTGGTAATTATCGCAAATTACAAACTTTCCCGAACGATAGGAGTGGGGAAAGCGGAAAAATTTGTGAATTTACTTTTAGGGGCTACTTTATGAAAAGTTCGAAAGCCTTCCGTCATCTGGTCGACACGTAGCCCGAGTCAAAACAATTCCGATCATAAAACAGCTTGCCAGGTATCGAAGGCCGTCGATATGTTCGGTTTTTGCGACTAAACAGTTACTGTATGCATCGAGCATCTACATCGAATTCAATCAGATACGAAATTGTTTGGAGAATGAGATAAGAATGCATTTGTTTCTAAGCATAAAATAAATGTGTCGGGACAAAAAAACAAAAAACAATTGTCCGGAAGAAAAAAACAGCGTATAACCGAAACGCGTTGTTCGAAACCTGTTGTGCACTGTTCGAGGGATTACTGTATACATGTATAATATATGTAATGTAGAATAATTATTGGAGTTGGTAATAATATAATTGACTTGGTACAATATTGTATGCGACACACAGGACCACATTTCTAGTAAATTATTATCAGGAGTCATAAAAGTATTCCTAATCAAACATTTCGTCCTTTTGCACATTCAGACAATGCGGTACAGAAAGGATAGACCGGCAATCCAAATCATTATCATATTTAAAACGTTGTATCTCTTAAAATTCAACGAGGGGCTGTAGGGTGGTATTTCGTTTTATGGAAAGTTATAAAATAATGAAGAAACGAAAGGTACGGTAAACACGTGTCGTCTGCCTTTTGTGAAGTAAACTCTACTTGACCGCGCCAGAAACAGAAAGCAGACGCACTCAATTGTTAGAAATATTTTTTGCCAGCTGTTTCTCGTAGGTACTGTTCACAAGTCAATTTCGTACACATGGTTGAATAGCTTTCCCATAGACAGCCGAACGTAGAAAAAGGACAGCGAATGAAAAGAAAAGGACCGTGCGTCCAAGGCAAAACAAAATCCAGCGCATCTGTACGAGAATTCTAATGCAACGATTATTTTTTTTCATTTTTTATTTTTTTTTAAATGAAACTTTTACCAACAGATTTGTGACCTTTTGCTAATTAAAATAACACTAAACACTTTATCATTTGGATCATATTTACTGTTCACTATGCATTATACAGCACTTATTAAATAATGTACATCTGATCCAAATTTTACCTTATTTGGACTAATTTTAATCAGAGTAATGTCACTAATGTCTAGGTGAAAGTTTTGTAAGAAAATAATGACAAATAGCAAAGTTTATATTGTTGAATTAGTATTATTTCACCGATATACCCGATCCAGGATCGAAATATCATCCTGTGACACCTCAATAAAATAATATACCGTTGTAGCGCGGCGCTTAAGGGAGGTAATGCACCGGGCGGCCGCCAGACTAGCGCCCCCGTCACCCGGGTTACCTGCACCCCCGCTACCTGACCAACCCTTATGCGCCTGCGCGCGGACTTCCCCCCTCCACCAATCGCACTGGCCCAAGACCTCCCGC
Source organism: Nomada ferruginata (assembly GCA_963583965.1). NCBI lineage: Eukaryota > Metazoa > Arthropoda > Insecta > Hymenoptera > Apidae > Nomada > Nomada ferruginata. The sequence goes on from OY757222.1 coordinate 7,041,609, forward strand.
AAAGAATAAAAAGGGCCCCAGCGATAACTTTTTATGGACAAGTGAGTTCACCGATCCTAAGACGCTCCCTTGTGCGGACCTCTAAAGATCAAGAACTAGCCCGGCTCCGGCATTGCTCCCTTGTGTGGACATAACCGAACCACACGGTACGCTTGCTCCTAACGTTTCGCACACGTCAAACCATACAGCCTAACAGTCTGGCTCCGAACTTGCTCCCTTGTGTGGACATAACCGGACCACAAAACAGTACCGGCTTCTTACGTCGATCTCTAAGCGGATCAAGTGTATAATTATTGTTCAAGTGAAATATATAATCATTGTTTGTTACTATCCAAGTAGTTTTCATTTGTGGTCAGCCCGAACCTTGCGTAACAACCAACAACCACGTTACACCGTTTTATTACCAAAAAATGACTCAGTACCAGTAAAGAGGGTAGAACCGCTCATTTATGGTTATACACGTCTAACTGGCGGATTCGCTTTGCATGTAGTAGCGTGTATTTTCTACCGCTTTTCAAATGAAAAATAAATGCTGCATTTGTACTGGCCGCGTAGAGCGAAAAAATGCGTGGGAAAATAATCCGCGTATAATCGAAACCGCGTTGTTCGAGGGATTACTGTAAACTCATGTTCAAATCGCAAATTTGACCGTTCGATAATTGCACCGTGGTCGGTAATGACCGCTGCAGTTGATGCGGCTATAAACACTGACTATAAAGTTTCGACCGCAGAGAAAGATAGCGAATGAAAAAGGCGGAGACAATCGGCAGTCCTTTCTTTTACTCGCTTTCTTCTCCTACGCCCGAGGTTGTCGACAAAGTTCTAAAAATGTTCATTTCGATCCCCCCTACTTGGTTCTTCGTTTATAAAATTTTTATTAACATATTTCTGACGATTTTCTGATTAAAATGACAACACGATATGGTTTGGACATTTATAAAAATATAATTCTTTACGTACAGGCGACGGTGGAAGAACGCAGTATGCCTCACGGTAGGTCAGAGTACCGTCACGCACGCAAATACTTGTACAGGTAGGTATGATTAATTTGCAAGCACATCTGCTGCGGATGATAATAATAATAAGAAGATAGAAATAATAGAAGAAGAATATTGGGAAGAAATAATGCAATCAGCGCCGGAAACTAATGTGGAAACATCAGACATCAACGAAGAAACAAATTATACTGACGATAACTGTAACTGGGTGGTAGAAGCAGCAGATCCACCGAAGTCAGAAGAACCAATTACAGAAGGAATAGACTTCATTGATTTTGCATATGTTTTCGAGCAAATGAAGAAGCTTCCAAAACTTGATATAGTTGGATGTCAACAGTATGGCTTAGAAAAAGTGTATAATGTACAGTGTCGAATGTGCAATAACGTAGAGCACATATCCTGTCTTCGGAAGAGTGATGGTATTATGGATATCAACCATGCCGCTACTTCCGCAACAATGATGACGGGCGGCGGATACAATCAACTGGAGGAATTATTGTCTGGAATGGACGTATCCTGTATGACGAAAAGGATATACGAAAAATGTCAGAATGACATAATCGATGCCTTCGAAGTGGCCGCACACCGCGAAATGGAAGAAGCTGGAAAAGAGGAAAGATCTTTGGCTCTCGAAAGAGGCGATGTACTGCCAGGATCGAATCAACCGTGGATCGCAGTTGTCGCAGATGGCAGCTGGATGAAGCGATCATACCGCGGAGGAGATTATAATTCTCTTTCGGGTGTAGGAGCTATTGTGAGCTACCGCACGAAAAAAGTGCTGTACATCAGCGTCAAAAACAAATTCTGCATGATTTGCCAAACAGCGGCTAAGAAGAAGGAAGAAGCGCGCGAGCATCGGTGCTTCAAAAACTGGGGTCGTAATCAGAGTTCAACTGGCATGGAAAGTACTGCTATTGTAGAAGGATTCAAATGCAGCATAGAAATGTACGGCCTAGTAAACAGTATACTAGTTGCTGATGGTGATAGCAGCGTGTATAAAAAGATATTGGACAATGATCCATATAGAGAACATATGGTGCATGTCCGGAAAATAGAATGCACCAATCACCTGCTACGCAATTTCAGTAAAAAAGTGAATGATATCGTAACGAAAGGCCGCTACAAAGATCTAAGAGCCATCGTAAAGCAGAATGCTCTACGCCTGCGAACGGGTATAAAGAAAGCTGCAGAGTACCGCTTCAAGGAAACAACAAGACTCGTTGAACAAATCCAAAACTTGAAGGAAGATATGAAAAATGTACCGAGTCACGTTTTCGGAGAACACAAGGAGTGTAAGAAGTTAGCGTACTTTTGTAACAAATACTCTGATCCCAACAGAGTGAATTACATTCCAAAGCTCAAAGAAGCTGGCATTTACCAGAATATCGAAGAAGCAATGCAACCACTTTTCGCTCAAGCTGAAAGTTTGCTGCACGGCCTAAATACCAATGCTGTTGAAAGCTTCAATAATATCATTGCAAAATTCATCGGAGGCAAAAGGATAAACTTTGGACGAAGTGGCACGTACCAGGGTAGAGTCTCCGCTGCTGTCGTCCAATATAATACAAAAGAGACGTTTAGCAGATTGAGTATGGCAATGAATAAAGAGCCGGCAACCATCGTAAGAAAGATGGAAGAACGTCGGAAGCGTGCAGCAGAAATGGCATTGAAATATAAAGCAGAAGCGAAAGCATCCTCCTACCGAAATGAGAAACAATCATGCGACCAAGATTACGGCCCCAGTGCAGAAAAGCCGGATATGGAAGAGACAGCATACTCTTCCGAGTGCGAAAGGCACGCGGCAATACTCCATGAGTGGCAAACGATGCGATGCACGATCGAAGCGGAAACTCGCGATCAAGCGAATAGCGAAAAGTGGATAGCATATAGAAAAAAACTATTAACTGCATCCAATTTCGGCAAGATATGCCGATTACGAAAGGATACACCACGAGCAAATACATTGAAGAGTATAATGTATCCGCAACTCCAAAATTTACGTGCTCTGGAATACGGAAGGGAAAATGAGGCAAACGCCTTGAGACAATTGGAAGAATTAGGCATCCATATTGTACCGTGTGGCCTCTTCATCGATGCCGTTGCGCCTTACTTAGGTGCAACTCCTGACGGCCTCGTGGGCGATGATACCATCGTCGAGGTAAAATGTCCCGAATCGGCGAAGGATTTATCGCCTGGCGAAGCAATAGAGCAACTTCCTGCTATACGGCGTATTTTCCGAGGTGATGAATTGAATAAAATTCATCACTATTGTGGGATCGGGCGCCTCCATCAATGAACATAAGAGGAACAGAAGAACCACGTTGCCTAAGAAGGGGCCGTGGCGTAGATGGACTGATCAGTGCCTACCACCAGAAAGTCTCGGGTTCGATTCCCGATGACTCCCCTTCATTTTTCATCAGTTCCTACACTATTATTATCAAGTGCAAGGGCAATTGCACATAACGAATAGGCAAAATGCTTTATTCTGTTTATGGACGCCGAAAGGAATAAAAGTTGTAAAAGTACCAGGGGATGATACATTCTGGGCAACAGAGATGGAGGAAAAACTGAAAAAGTTCTATGAGGACTGCATGTTGCCAGAAATTATAGACAGTAGATTCAATCGGCATCAACCGATTAGAGAACCTCCGTACATAAAAACAGGAGGAGCATGTACCAGTACAGCTAGTACCGTACCTAGTAATAATAATAAATTGCAATCTAAAGCCAATGATGCACCCGCGAGTACATCGAGCGCATAGAACCAGCTGAGTAATAATAATAAATTGCAATCTAATGCCAGTGATGCACTCGCGAGTGCATCGAGCATATTGGAGAGTGAAGAGGACCGTCTATGACGGGGGTGGTGGTGGGTCTCTTCACACTCTCCTAATAACACTGTTCAACACGGGTCTGATTTTGTAACCTTCAATGTGCGTTTCTTATAGACTTTAATGTGCTGAATACGAATCTGCAATCCGTTTTTCTCCAGAACGTACCATTTTTGAAAAAATCAATTTTGAAAAAAATCGCAAATTTTCAACTTTGGAAGTGTTTTGTACTTTTGCGGTAATAGTTATTCCGATGCGCTTGGTGCCAAATGATTCTTTGTAGTTTCACGAATAAAATGGTATATGTTGTTATTAGACTATAAACATTTAAATGTGTTTAAATAATGATCAAAGTGAAAGGGACACCGAAAATATACCCATTTTGGCTGATATCTTTCAGTTTATTTTAAAAACTAAGCGTCCAGGAGAAAATCTAACTGTCCCACGCGATAGAGCAGACCTTTCTGCAAAGGAAAGCATCAACGGAAGTTACAAAATCATTTTTGTATTCGATATACAAGCGAAATAGTTTGGTAAAACACGCGGCGGCAACAGTGACAATTCAAAATTGATTTTTTCAAAAATGGTACGTTCTGGAGAAAAACGGATTGCAGATTCGTATTCAACACATTAAAGTCTATAAGAAACGTATATTGAAGGTTACAAAATCAAAAAAAAGTTGAAATTTGTCGAACAGTGTAATTTATACTTGCATCTATTCTTTCAATGGAAATGACATGTATAAAAGCGTAAGTATGCCCCTTATCCTTCTGTTATGCAAATAATTGGATTAATTGGAAATCATCATACTTTAGTTACTTCCAGCAACCAATATCAACGGCAACAATTATGCTCTATGAAGCAAAGAAATGAAGCAAGTCTTCGCAATGCATGCAAAGATAAGTAAATCACATATATACATTTACATTTTTATTGCATACATATCAATTACAACTTGTAACTTTTTATCACAGGTTCTATGACAACTAACTGTAATCGAAAGGGATCACTGCCATTGCAAGGAAATATTTCTGACAAATAGGAAACAATAATAATGGATTCTACAGGTATCAGTTTTTACATTCAAGTGGGATGAACTCAAAAAGTAATTTTTCTAAAACTTATTTTTTTTTGCAGATCAAACCAGGGTATACAGTAGGGCTCGAAATACGCGTATACCCGTAGGACCGCCCGCCCGCCCGTATCCATCAATACGGGTACCCGTCTCAAGGACTATACTATACTATCGGTTCGTAGGCAACCCAGCGCGGCGCCGATCCGTCCGTCATGACCGAAAAGTGGGTATACTATCGGGCACGGTCCATTCCCGTCGAACCTAAGCAGGGTTTCTACCCCGATGATAGAAACAGTTCTCGTCCGGCAACGACAGGCGACAGTCGCATAATTTTTTTGGCATAGCGTAGAGTGGCAAAGTATTGTGCAAAAATGGTTTTACGTTTCACTTTAAAAACACTAGCTATCATAGCGTTATTGTTAGATGAAGAGGAAGAGGAAAATAAGAGAATTATAAAACGACGTTTTTCTGTTCATCCAATACTACGAAAGAGAAAAACTGAGGGCGAATATTGGACATTATTTAAACAATTAATGGACCACGACACGAAATTCTTCGAATACTTCAGGATCCCTATTCATGATTTCAATGTTCTTTTGGGGAAAATAGAGAAATCCATCAAAAAGAAGAATACTACTTTCAAGGAGGCTATAAGTCCAAGAGAAAGGCTTGCCGTATGTTTAAGGTAAATAATTTTATTCATACAAAATACAACAACTTATTCACTACTTCCCCTACTATCCGGCCTTAGCCTCGGCATTGACGAGGAGTCCTGAGCCTGGATTCGTGTCAATTCCTCTAATTGGAATTGGGACAATAAGTCCGTCATTCGGTTCCTTATTATTATTTAATTATACGGCGTCAGTTTTTTTATACTTAAAGCCAGGCTTTTGTAAAATAGATCCGTCTCGTCCGGTTCTTCATTGGAAGGCGTATTATTGCTATGTAAAACATACTCCATGAGTAGTGCCGATGCTGATGGTCTTGACGATTCTCTTCTGTCCGAAGTGGGTGTCTCGGCAATAGAATTTTCCGGCCCACCCTGGCCTTCCTCACGTAGTTCTTCTACGTCTTGTACATTTTCATTTACGTCTTGTGCATACTCAGATGGGAAGGTTGTGACCGTCTCCCTTTCCTGGAAGTATGGCAACAAAAATGACATTTCGTCGTCATACTTCCATTTTTTATTTTTACATGCGGCTTGTCCGCTCGTGGTACAGCGCTTCTTTTTTAAGAACCTCCGGAAACAATCCCGCAAGTTCCCCCATTTTTGTTTGCAGTCCTTAGCTGAAATGATTAAATAAAATTAATACTTATCATGAATATCATCATAGCAATTACACCTAACATATACGTTGTTTTTCAGGTTTTTAGCAACCGGCGATTCTTACAAGACTATAGCATTTAGTTACCGACTAGGTTCTACTACTGTGTCACATATTGTAATTAAAGTATGCAATGCAATAATTAAACAGCTCATGGCGGAGTACATAGGCGTACCTAGTCGGGAAAAATGGCTGACAATAGCTGAGGAATTTTGGAATGTTTGGAATTTTCCGAATTGTATTGGGGCACTGGACGGGAAGCACGTTGCCATTACAGCACCACGCAAGAGTGGTTCGCTGTACTTTAATTATAAAAAAACATTTTCGATTGTTCTATTGGCGTTGGTAGATGCCAATTATAAATTTATAGCGGTAGATATTGGATCGTACGGAAAGAATAGCGATGGGGGCATATTTAGTAATTCAAATTTAGGAAAATCCCTGGAAATGAAAAAGTTGAATGTTCCAGAAGACAGGGAATTACCGGGAACACAAATTATGATGCCTCATGCCATCGTTGGCAACGAAGCATTTCCGCTAAAATCGTATTTATTAAGACCATATCCAAAGCCTCAATTAGATGACCCTGCCAAACGACATTATAATTATCGGCATTCACGAGCGCGAAGAGTTTCTGAAAATGCTTTCGGCATTTTAACGCAAAAATTTAGGATTTATTACAGGAGATTGAATTTAAGTCCGGAAAATGCAGATAAAGTTATTCTAGCGACCTGCGTTTTACATAATTTTATAATATCGCCGAGTAAGGTGCAACCAGTAGATGTAGCACCTTCACATACTTTGCACAATTTAGAGTCACAAGGTGGTAATAGCACTTTTAGTGCTTTTAATAAAAGAGACCAGTTGAAGGATTTCTTGTACAGTGATTTGGGGCGGATTGAATGGCTGAACACAGAAAATTAATTAATTAAATTAATTAATTACATGTACATTATTCATTACATTATGAAAAATAAAATAAGATTATATATTACTTACTTGGTTTGTTTAAAATGTTCCCAATTTTCTTCGAAGCCGCATCCTTTTTAATACTGTCACTGTAGCTCTTGTCTTCCTAGTCATACAAGAACCTATAGCCTCTCACTAATTCGATTAATTTTTCACTATCCATTTTCGCTTCTGACTGCACAATTCATAAAAATGCGCAGATTCATAGCTTTTAAGGGCTCGTTACCTCCCTCCCTTACACCTTTAGCGCGACGGAAGGGGACCAGGTCCTCATCGATACATTGTATTCTATTCGCTAGATTTGCATTAAGAAGGAAAAAGAAGTAATGGAAAGAAAAGCATTATTATTTGTATTAAAACAGTATTTAAAGAATATGATACTTATTCTTTAAAAAAAGTATTAATCTATTTGTGTAAAAAAATCGTTAGTGTAGGAGATATTTTAATTCTAATTTGTTAATTTGGCCGTCCACCCTGCACGTCTGCAGGGTGGACGTTATACCTGCAGTACCGCGGAAAAACCCCAACTTTGCACACATCTGGCAAAGTCAACCATAGCACTCCTTCTCTCTTTTTTATTACAACATGGAATTTTCCTCAAGACTTCTGCAAACCATAAAATCCCGACCCACCCTGTTTATATATGTAGGGAAAGTGAGAATTAAGAACAGAATTGATTTATTAATTATTAAACCACAATGAACGTTTAACAAAATGTTTCGTTATCGCTTCGTTAAAAATACCTGAACGCAAAGCGAATAGAATACAATGTATCGATGAGGACCTGGTCCCCTTCCATGGCGCTACTCCGGCATCGCTGTCGGAGTGTTAAACTTATTATTCACAATGTGGAAATAAGAATTCCGATTGTAAGAAGTCCTTCAGGTTATTCTGTATATTTTTGGGAAAGATTGATTGGCCAAAAAAAAGGACCGAGGGTTGCGAAAGTGGCCGTGGAACTGCACCTCTGCACGGCCTGCTCCGTCTGCATCGCACATGTTCACGTTTCATTCATTCATTCGAACATGGTTCCGCTATTGTGCTGGAGGGTCGGTTTATGGTAGGTTATTGTCTTCTGGGTGATTGCTAAGACAACATAGACCAGAGCCAGCTAAGAAATGACCAGCCAGGTAAAAAATGACCGGCCCTTCTGGTTGACTCATGTCGCACTTGCACCAGAACCGTTTGCCGTTTGCTGTAAAAAGTCAGGAATGTGTTCTTTTATAAAAATCCTTACCATCTGAACCCTGCAGCCAGATGGTCGAAGCCCTGAAATGAACTCCGCAAAAATAACGTTAGTTTCGTCCGCGTCATAAACCTCACCTAACGGAACATTGCTGTGACATCTAATAAATATTTCATAAATATTCGAGAAAACATATTTCGTTGTATGTATATTTAAATATTAAAAAGAGATTCAATCTCTTTTGTGCTACTAGGGCGATTGAAAGATTGATTGTAGAGCAAAATTTTCTGTTCAAATCATGTGAACAAAAAAAATTAATAACTAACAATATTGCAAAACATTTTCCACACAAAATATATCGGTTTCGCTGTTTTAAATCGTTGTTTAAAAATATTTTAAACATTTTTATCAAATAAGAGAACAGAAAGAAAAGGTATATCTATGTATATTTGGGTAGTCCCACCGTTCAAGTACCTCTCAAGCATGTCGGAAGCACTTGAGTCAACATATTCTTCTCGAGAATACCGTCCGTCTATTTCCATCGGTCGGAGCGGTCGGAACCGTGTGTATAACCGTCTGCATTCAATAACCCTAAAGAATATTTTGTCGGCTCTGTCGGGTCGGCTCGGCAACGATAGTATAAGTCAGTGGTGACTAACTTCTTCCCCGCCGAAAACCAAAGTTCCCCCACTACCAGTCGGGCGAGTCCCCCACTATACTTCCCCTATTTTTACCTTCCCCTACAACGCTTCTACTTCATCCTACTCTCACTGCTACCTATTTTCTTCCGTTACTTAAAATTTACGCTTCTCCTCAGCAGAGGTACGCTGCCCTCTCCTATTTCGTGCCGTAGACGTAGACGTAGTGGGGACAATTCCCCTTCGCCCATGTTACAGAAAAGAGTGGGGATAAGGGTCCAACTGGCCCGCGGGCCGCCACTTAGTCACCACTGGTATAAGTAATCCTTCATACGGGTACCCGTCTCATACGGGTAATTCGTATTGTAAAAAGTTTTCTTGAGCATTTTTTTATTACTGCATTTTTTTAATACTATTTTAATTTTATTTTCCTCTTTTTTACTAAAAACAAAAAACAACTGTAAATTGTTGACCGGAAAGTCAACTATTAGTGCCTTACTTTACAAGAAGTTTAAGAATTCCTTTTCGAAGCTGAACTCAGTCCATATTGATCGAGCGTTACAGATACAGTAATTTCAATTATATTATTACCAACTCCAATAATTATACTATTCAAACAACGCGTTTCAGTTATACGCTGTTTTTTTCTTCCGGACTTTATTTTTGTTATTTAACAAAACATTGAACAATTTATTTTATGCCTAGAAACAAATGCATTCTTATCTCATTCTCCAAACAGTCTCATATCTGTTTGAATTCGATGTAGATGCTCGATGCATACAGTAACTGTTTGGTCGCAAAAACCGAACATATCGACGGCCTTCGATACCTGGCAAGCTGTTTTATGATCGGATCTTTTTGACTCGGGGTCTGTGTCGACCAGATGACGAAAGGCTTTCGAACTTGTCATAAAGTAGCCCCTAAAAGTAAATTAACAATTTGTTGCGCTTTCCACACTCTCATCGTCCGCTGAAAGGGACAGAGAGTGAAAGAAAAACATAAAAGCATACTACAATAATCATGGGTATCTTACAATACAATGGGCGTACAATACAATACAGTTTAGCACTCTGTGAAAACGTTGAACTGAAATAAACCTCCGCGGTCAACCTGGGTTGTTTATGTCCGAAGCGAAAGTTCAGTCTTGGATTGACTTTTCCCGAATTGTTATTTTCGTGCACTAATCCTTTGAACAATTAACTGACGGAACAGATATACATTAAAGTAGAGACTTCAATACGTAATTAATATTTTTTCACAGCCAAGAACAGTAAAAAGTGTTATTGTGTTATATCTTATTATGTAAACATATAAGTAAATAGTATCCAAATTATATCGTGTTTAGTCTCATTTTAATCACAACAGCTTCACGAATATTTTAATATAAGTTTCATAGCGCAATACGTAACGAAATCTTAATTTCGTTGCTTTGAAATATATTGTTGCGTCGCGAACGAGCAACAATTACTACCCTGCCCTTACCTGCGAACGATGCTAATAAAATCGTACCTTGCCAAAAAGGCGGCCAGCAATCTGCACAAGGAACAACCGTCAATGTGTAGATGGCTAGCACGTTTATGACGCGCAAGTAACAAAGCTATTTTTGAGGAAATCAGTTTATTTCCTAAGCCATGAAGCAACAAGCCGTCAAATTTTACATTACCTCAACAGTTAATTGCAGGCGTCAGAAACGCGGATTTGCAAAGGGGCTCGACGTCGGCCAGGATCAAGCTTCGACACCCCGCCGGAAATTCCCCTGAATCACAAAAATCGCCGTCCTTCGAGAACCGCCCTCGGGCGCAAGGGAAGGGTGCGACTCACCTTCGAAACACGCTGATTGGTAATTAAACATTTTTCCAAAACGTCCAATCAGCGTGCTCAAAAAACGCTTCCGAGTCGACGTTCGAGGAAACGCTCGACGAGGAAATTAGTATGAATTCAACAGTCTTAGCTTGACCATCGCTTCCAACGAAACCAACCGAGTCATGATTATATTGTGAGTTGATTATATTTTGTATATACTAAATAACTGTGCAAAAAATGCCACGAAGACCAAGTTAGGTATGGCAACACGCCACGGTTTCTAACAACGAAAAGGACGCTGTGTGCAACATATGCCAACATGTTGTCTCTTACGACGGATCTCCATCTGCTTTAGCGAAGCATTTAAGTAAAAGGCATACTTTATCGACAACAAATATGTCATAACCATCTCAGACTGAGTAAGTACTAGTAAAATTAAATTTCATATTTTGTAATACAGTAATGTCTCCATTAGTGTCCCTCGCTCGGGGACACCAATGGTGTGCAGGACACGTTTCTCGAGCGTCGGGTCGCCTTTGATGTTGTGGCAGCCGAGGCTCGAGGCAGCGTTATAGGAAAGGGGCAAGATAAAATACCCGTGTACGTGAGACAATACTAACGCGATCAAAATTTAAGAGTGAAACTTCTGCATTTTTGGTCCGTTTTAAATGAAATTTTACCAACATGTTCGTTACAATCTCTTGATTAAAATGACACCAAACACGACATAGATTGGTGCCATGGGACTGATTATTTCGAAGACCATTATTACTACCATTATAAGTAAAAATTGTTCAAACCATATCGTGTTTGGTGTCATTTTAATCGGGAGATTGTAACGAACATTTTGGTAAAATTTCATTCAAAACGGACCAAAAATGCAGAAGTTTTATTCTTAAATTTTGATCGCGTTAGTATTGTCTCACGTACACGGGTATTTTATCTTGCCTCTTTCCTATGACGCTGCCTCGAGCCTCGGCTGCCACAACATCAAAGGCGACCCGAACTCACTCAGGGGGCCAACACCCCAAGTGGTGGGGATAGGAAAAGGACACTAATGGAGACACAATTTTGGACACTAATGGAGACATTACTGTAATAGGTGTTTTTCTCGAAGTTAACAAAATTTTACTTTTAATTGTGCAAACAGTGACAGATCATTAGCTCAGTCAACCCCAATATCTGCTCCTAGACGTCGAAGAAGGGTTACGTATAATGAAAATGACGAAATGATGTACTCCGATGACCGTCAGGAAGCAGTTTCGCGTGAAGTTGCTCGCTTTATTGCCGCTTGCCAATTACCTTTGGCACTCATTGAATCTGAAGGATTCAGAAATCCTTTAAATTTTTTAGAGCCACAATATAATCCATCTACGGCAAAAACTTTATTAGCTCGCTTAAATTTAGAGTACCAACAAGTAGAGGCAAAAATTATGGACAAACTGAGTAAAGCATCATCAGTGACATGTACGACAGATTGTTGGACATCAGTTGCCCAGGATTCCTACATGTCAGTAACGGCCCACTACAAGAGTGACAATTGGGAAATTCAGAACTATACTCTATGTTCAGTTGGTCTTGAAGAACGACAGTACGCAGAGAACCTTGCGATAACTCTGGAAATGGTTTTTTCTGAGTGGGAAATTGAACATAAATTAGCAGCAATTGTTCACGACAACGGAGCCAATATTAATGCAGAAGTTCATTTAATTGAAACGGATAAAAGTATTTTATGTGCAGCCCATACATTGCAACTATGTGTGCAAGATATGTTAGAAAATCCGCGACTCACCGCTGTGATAAAAAAAGGACGTGCCATAGTTAATTATTTTAAATCTTCGACGGTTGCTAAGCGTGAGCTTTCGAGAAGACAAAGAGAAATGGATTTGGCTGAAGAAAGCGTCATACAAAGTTGTCCGACCCGCTGGAGTTCCACGTACTTTATGTGCGAGAGACTGATCAAAAACAGAATCGCAATTAACGCCGTATTAAACGATCGTAATGTGGCAAACGCGAAAACTGCTAAACGGCTAGAGACTACCGAAGAAGACTGGGAGGTAATGGGAATTCTCATAAAAGTTCTTAAGCCTTTCCAGGTTAGTACAGCTGTTTTGTGTGCAAACAACAGCGTTACAATTTCAATGTTGCGCCCAATCATCCGAAGTATAGCTGATAATCACCTTAATGACGACGACGACGATGACATTGTCATATTGCAAATAAAGTGCACTCTTAGAGCTAGTATGGATAGGAGATTCAATATGTCAAGAAACGTAAACGACAAAGTTAGTTTTCATCAGATTGCGAGCTTTTTAGACCCCCGATACAAAAATTTATTGCACGAAAAAGACGTCACTGAAAGAATCGAAATAGAAAATTTTATTAAACTCAAACTCGCGACTATGGAAAGAGTAGCGGCAACTGATTCCTCTAATGAGGTATGTCAAAAGCCAACAGCGCTCGATTTTCTTTTCCAATCGCGCACAGATATTGATGACTGGCAAAGTCAATTTCACAAATATAAGAATGCTCCGGAAATTGATTATAATAGTAATGTCTTGAACTGGTGGAAAGAAAATGAAAAGCAATATATGTATACTCCTATCCTTGCTAGCTAAGGAATACTTATATATTCCATGCACTTCTGCCGATTCAGAAAGAGTGTTTTCGACAGCAGGCAATATAGCGTCGAAGAAAAGAAATTGCCTGTCAATGCAAAACGTAAATTTATTGGTTTTTCTATTCCAAAATAAAAAATTGTGGAATTCGTAAACGTCAACAATTTATAGTTGTTTTTTGTTTTTAGTTGTTGTTTTGTTATTGTTGTTGTTCCGCGGCAAACCCTCGGAACCAACAGCTGAAAGAAATTGCCTCCTTCATAAAAAGACGGCTAGCAATCTGCACAAAGAAGAACCTTCAAACATGCAGATGGCTAGGACGTTTATGACGCGTAAGTCTTAGAACTGTTTTTGAGGAAATCGTTTTATTCCATAATCCGCCAAAGTACGCGAAAATAAACTTATACGGCCTCAACAGTTAATTTTATGCGTCATAAACGTGAGTTTCCAAAAGGGTCCCACAGCTGTGCCCCAACAGGCACGGCCAGTCAAGCTCTAGGATCCTGGCGGAAACTTCCGTGCGTTGACTAGTCACTCGTAGCGGTCAAGGATTCACCCCCTCTTCTCGGAAAACACACGCTTCGGGCGCAGGAGAAGGGTGTATCCTTATTTTGAAAAAACACGCTGACTGGCAATTGGACATTTTCTCCAAGATCCAATCAGCGTGCCTAAAACCCACTTCCGAGTCGACGTGTTAGGAAACACTCGACGAGGAAGTCAGTTCTTGTTCTCAACTAACAGGAGAAACCAGCATCTTTCTGAATCAACCAAGTTTGCTTCGCAATAGCACTTTACGAATCCACTGTTCGATCCATTACTGTTGTACTTGTTTTTCATCAGACACATCAATAGTTATTAAATACTTTATTTTTGTTACTGAAACGAATATTTCTTCAATATACCAACCCCAATTTCCCCAAACGGTCGTAGGGTCATACGCGAGTGACGGTGTCGATAAAAATCGGAACGGAGATTTACAACCTCCGTATACTAGGAAATCAGGACCTTCGTATTACTAGGCACTGATCAGCGCCACTACGCCACGGCCCCTTCTTAGGCAACGTGGTTCTTAAGTTCCTCTTATGTTCTTTGATGGAGGCGCCCGATCCCACACTCGGCCCCCTCTACCGGAAATTCGCCCTCGAATTTCGTCTGTAGCTCAACTCACAACTCAACTGCAACACGCCCAACTTCACACCTTGAATTCGTGTCCCTCGTTGCCGACGGTTGTTTTTCGCTTTAAGACGCACGACAATTTCACACCTTGAATTCGTGTCCCTCATTGCCGACGGTTGTTTTCGCTTTAAGACGCACGACAATTTCACACCTTGAATTCGTGTCCCTCATTGCCGCCGTCTGTCTCATTTGCCTTCGTGTGGTTCGGCGCTGCCCTCCATCCCGGACGAGCCCCCAAATGTAGGAACTGATGAAAAATGAAGGGGAGTCATCGGGAATCGAACCCGAGACCTTCGTATTACTAGGCACTGATCAGTGCCACTACGCCACGGCCCCTTCTTAGGCAACGTGGTTCTTAAGTTCCTCTTATGTTCTTTGATGGAGGCGCCCGATCCCACAATAATATTATTTGTAGTAAAAAATATATACTCGTTCAGTTATTTTTCAAACAAGAAACAAAATAAATAAATATTTTCGGGTAAAAGTAGAAGAATAAAACAATAGCATCTAATAATGTTTCAAATCAAAAGGTGATTCTATTAACCCACTCCTGTTTCAACTTAGTTTTGCAACATTATAAATAAAATAATAAATTTATATTAATTTTCAGTAGAATAACAATATACAGTCTGTATATTATTATCCAACGCAATTCATATATTGTGAAACAAATAGAAATTGTACATAAAATATAATTGCAATTCAATTAAAAGGCAACAGTAAATAAACAAATATAAATAGTGCCGGGTCTCCTTTTATGCGGTAGATATGTTCCACAGAAAAACTCATAAATAAAATCGACTCATCTTCAATGACCTTACTTTGCACGTGTAATTTTGGTTTATGTTACCGCTTCGACTTGTTGGACAGATTATAGAAACAGACGATACAAATGAGTTCCACATAACTCTTAAATGTGTATCATATAACTACTTGTATATGTAAGCATCGTGCAATACGTATTAATATACGTATTAATATACGTATATTCAAAGGGGAAATCCCGAATTTGCATGAAATGTACACCGCATAACCGCATACAAAAAGATCCGATTACATACATATAAATACATAGATACATCAGATATACGGCAAATTTTAATTAGGATAGGTATATTAAATCTTACCAATCGCCCAGCAAATGAATCAAGAGTCGTAGTAATTAAATATCCATACTGTATTCCTTCTATCCCGATGTGTTATTCAGCATCAACCAGGAAACTATTAGGCTGTAATAAACCATAAGATTAAATTATCGGTATCGAAGTTCGCCAGCAAGTACGAAAAAGAAACATATATTTCATAACAGAGAGAATAGAAAACGCCAAGAAAGTGACTAAATGTATCCCATGATGTTAAACAAGATACATCCCTTTAATCAAATATTATTATATTATAATTATAATTACAATTTCATAGAAGTCGAAGCTAGTGATTCTATGATGGCGCAGTGGTGCCAGACCGTTTGATAGCGATGGCGTCAATGAAGCAAAGAAACTGAATAGGCTGATATAATACTTCATGTACAACCTAAGATGTCCAAAAGCACTCTGTTAAGTGAAATTGATTAATTAATAGTAGAAAATGAAGCTAATAATTGAGTGCCGCGACATTAACGTAAGCGATAATTCGACTGCGTCTTTATGAATTTTTACTAACCTGAAGCACAAAGCAACAACAAGTTCAAACACTACACTACCCAAAGTGCGACTGACTGCTCGCAGCGAGGCTCATCCAATAATTCTCGGTAAAGCTCGGGCGCCCGAACTGCGCACGCAGCTTGATTTTCGTGATTTCGGCACGTGTTTCTACGTAAACTCGCAACGGCCCGGCCAGAGGACAATGCCTTTACGTCATCGCATGTGTCGCACGACTATTTCACGGATATCTTACGATCCCGAGCACGGCCGACCCTTGGCTGCTTGGCACCCTTCTGCAGGGATTTACAAATGCAAAATAATATTTACATCTTGAAAGCATAATTATTGCTAAAAATATTAATAAAATATGTAGAAGTTATTTTTCGTAAACCTCACGTAGATTGGAATAGAGGGCAGGTAGGGTAATAAGATATCAGTCTGCTTCAATTAAACACTAACTTTATTATTATTAAACGTCGACCCACGACAACTCTCACACGATACTCACAATACTCTCAATTCAACACTCTCTGCTCACGATACGTCTCTCTCAAACTCTCCCTTAGCTCTGCCTTGCACACGCATCATTCACTCTATATATTCTTCCACTCTTAGTTACTCTCTCATTCTATTCCTCATTTGCTCTCACTCAATCAGGATACACGCTGCAGACATTCCTTGGCGACAGTCAGTCGCGTCCACCCGAATCCTTGGGCCGCTGTACCCTCCATTCACACAATCTTCTCAAGTACTCACTGCAAACATATCCTTCACACCTCGGGATCATTCTAAATAGTCACGCAGTATTTTCAATCGCACAAATATAAAATATAATTATATTTATAATTATTGATAATTATAATAATAAACCAGAATCAGAACTCTCGAGGATTATGACAGGGTCGCTGTTATTAAATAAAAAGAATGTAGTCAAAACAAGCGTAGTTATTCATGAATGGATTTACTTCTACGTAGTACACTTCGTAAAAGCGGGGCGCGCGTTCTCCGCATCGAACTATTTTAGAAAAAATGAAATAATTTGTTCAGCTGCTGTCGGCTGCAGCCAAATTTGATAATACATAAACTATACACCCAATTCTACATGTGTATATATAAAAATTAACGCGAATTCAGGTGAATTTCGGAAGTATTTCAGAAAGAAAGTTTAGAAAATTGGTGTTGTCGTGCAGTGGATTGTGGTAGAGGGATTTCAGTGTGTAAATGTCAACACGTTGCACTTTCTTTATGCTTATATGACTTTTAATTATATTGAGAATAACGATAAGTATAAAACAAAAGTGAACTTATACATGTTAAACCTCTTACATAAAGATAAATTTTTTAGCTCGCTGTATTGCGTACTTCTTAGCACACACCTCGCCATACGCCATGCGCATTGCGACGAATCATAACAGTCTTTCATTCCCCCACTTTACGATTCATTGCAATCGCATAATCGAATTTTTGTATTTACATTTCTAAGTAACACTTTTCCTAACGGTTTAGTAAATGCATCGCCTATGTTGTTCACGCTTGCAACGTACTCTAACTTGATTGTACCGTCAGTCACCTTTTCGCGCGTAATATGGAACGCAATCTCTATAGGTTTGGTTCTGCATTTCTCCACGCGATTTTTCGGAGAATCAATAGCCGCTCGATTATCACGTAACACTGTACACGGTTGTGTTATCCATTCGTCAAGGTCCATTTCTCGAAACAGCGGCTTGGGCCAGATCGCTTCCTTTACCACATTAGACAAGGCTATTTTATATTCTGCCTCCATGGTCGAAGTCTAAATTGCTTTTTGTTTTGATGCCTTCCACTCAACGATATTATTTCCTATAGCCACGACCATTCCACTGTATAAATGACGGTCGTCAATATCGCCTCCCCAATCTGCGTCACTCCAAAACCTAATCTCTGGCTTCCCTGGTGCATAGTGCAACTTAAATTCCAAGGTACTACTCAAGTACCTTAGTGCTCGTTTTGCCTCAACCCAGTGCTTCCTTCCAGGGTTAGTGTTAAACTGCGACAACTTCGACACTGCTAGTGCAATATGTGGTCTAGTACAGTGTGCTATATAATTAAGAGATCCAATTATTTCTCTATATGGTACCCTTCGTACGTATTTCAATTTGTTTGTTCAAACTTGCGTGAAATACATTATTTAAACATTTTCGAAAAATGTATCTTTTGAATTTTATACATTCCTAATCCTTGTTGATGCAGTTTCTGCAAATAGAACTACCATTAAGGTCCTAAGCATTAGATAACAGGTGAAAATAACATTCTTCATCTTTCTGCCATCTTTGATTTTTAACTTTTGTATCCCTTGCTATGCTTAAAAACAATGGATCTGAGAAATGAAAATGTCGTTTTTAGCTCCTACGGACATCTATATTGATATTGGAAATAGCATCAAGGACCTACTCCGTGTTTCGTTTTTTAATTTTGCAACCCTAAGTTGGCGTTTTGCCCCACTGTGCGTACCAGCGATTGTTGGACGTTCGTCGGCGTTTGTCGCGGATGTGTGGCCCCGGTGCTACTGCGACTTCTTTGTAATATATCTTGCTCTCACAAGTGGACTAGCGAGCTCGCTTGACAACTTTGAATAACAATAACTTTCAAGGTAGGACGTCGTAGGATATGATTCTTGTGCCAGTTTGTAGGGAAAAGTATCCTGAAAAGAATGCACTTTGTCTGGTTGTGGAACCCTTTGGAACTTTTAAGATATTCCATGTTAATTGTGAAGGAAATTGAAAATTATCATTAGTTCATTAAGCATTATTTTTATATTAAATTAGGAACAATATGTCTTAACACAAAGTGCGCTTCTTATCAGAAAAGGATACCGAACATTTTCAAACAAGAACCAAGCGAAAATATTAAATAGGATCGTCAAGGCATTGCATTAAAGAGAAGCAATTTTTGTCATGAAATATAGTGTGCTTAAAATGTCCAACTTTCAATGCTTATTACAACTATAATATTTATTAAACTGGACTGATTTTTTCATTTCCGAGGCCTATGGACATTAAGGAACCAATGTTCATTGATTAGATATCGATAAGAGAAAGTTCGCTTTTGGGCAAATGTCACCAAATTTCTCGATCCAGCCCACTGTGCGGCGCCACGTCTCCGCCTTATGTTTAAGTTAAAACCGTAGTGTGACAGGAAGTATCAAATGTAGCGTGAGGTGCGAATGAAGAGTGTTAGTTGAAACGCCGAGCGAATGGTTACTTCTAGGAAAGAGCGAATGCTTTCTGGGAATGCACGAGAAGCCTTGAGTGAATGGTGACTCGTGGTCGACCTGTGACACGTGGCAAGGGTGTGTGTGTCGGTGTGGAGCCTAATGAGTGAGAACGAATGAGGAATAGAATGAGAGGCAAGCTGCAAGTGAGGGAATATATGGAGTGGATGATGAGTGGGCGAATCAGAACGTAAGCTGAGTGAATCCAGAGTCGTCGTAAGAATATCGAGTACGAGCTGTCGCGGGTATCGCGAGCCTGTACCACGACGTGTTAATAAAGACAAGTACAAATATTGAAGTGAAAGTTATTCCACTCTCTTTTCGTAACTCCCATCACCATATCCCACAATATTGTTTTATCGATCTGGTTTTTTCAACTTGACCTTTGAATCTCCTCTTTCATTTGCACTAATCTCTTTTATCTTCGGCAAAAATCAAAATCTCAACTTGAGTCGAATCAATCGAAGTTTTCCTGGAAAGCAAAACAGTAATATATATGACAATATCAACTATGTCTGCGTATCTTCCGTTTGTCATTCTACACAATGACCAAAGCAATGCGAAAAAGCGACTGAAATGAATTAAAAGTTATCAATATATGCATATTCGGTACTCGCATAAAATTTCTAAAAATAAATATTTTCCTTTATTTCTAATGGTATAATTGCATTCGCACCAATAATTATTTGTAAAACAGAAATAATTGTGTGGTCTAAAAGAAAGGCGAAATAGTAGTTGTTCGCGATCGTCTTTCGCGTGTGAGGTAGTAATACCCGACTCACACCAATTCGACAAACGCGGACCTGATGCGCTGCTGAATGCTCTCTCTCTTCAAGTTGTTAATTCGTTCAAAGGCGAATTTGAATTGAAGCACTCGATCCAAGCGGCGACGATCCTTCGGTTGTCACCGCTTCTTATGCTGTCTGCCAGGTCGCAAATATGTTAGTTTCGCTCTGGCGGACGCCATGTAGGGTACGAGGAGTGAGGAGGTGGCAATTTGGCCGTTACTTGTTTTCGCATTTGACAATACCGATGCCCGCTGCCCACGACTCCACTTGCTTCCGTACAGCTACTTTTTTTGTTTCATTCACAAAGGATTGGGCTAATATAAAATAATTTTTTCAACCTCGATAATTAACTTTATAATGTCGAAACATATAAACAAATACTTTTTTTGTGTTTTTTTCGATGATGGGGCTCACGGACTTAAACCTTTAAAAAAATATGTCCATATTCCTTGTCCACATCCCTTCAAAATGATTGAGATTGAAAATTGGCGTCACAATGAGCTGGAAAAGGACGCGGCGCACAGTGGCGCGGCGCACAGTGGGACGACCCTATTGTTCCGTTGGACATTGGGGCAAAAAAAAAAGTTGTTTAGTACGTCTACTTAACGATTTTACTTAAAACTTTTATGCCAGTACATAATCTTGCAGGTATAATAATTCCAAAACTAAAGAGAAAAAACATAAAATTGAAAATGGAGCTTTGTTTTGCTACATAATAAATGTCATATATGTAGAGGGATAAATTAGAAAAAAAAAGGTTTATTGTGAAAAATGTAATTTGAGAGTTTATAATGGAATTCGATGTCCGTCTTTCTCATTCAAGCGTCGGTTGCCAACTAACTAATTTGTTATGAACATATTTGCCGCTTGTTAATGTTTTATTGTGTTTCCGAGGAAACACCTAGCTGGTTTCACTCTCTACACCGCTGGTTTCACTCTCTACATATACACATTACTTAATTACGCAAATCGCCTAGGATCGCCCGGAAAAAACTCTTCACCGTTATATTCTAGAAACTATATATAGATTAAAGTTATCCAAGCACTTTTTGCTTTTAGCTGCTTCTTCGTCAGATATTTAATATAATTCTCATTGTTGCACTAACTAGAGACCCGAATCTAATCAAACGGGGCGTGTTTGTCATATTTTAAGTAGGATAACTAGACATTAATATACAGGGTGGACCACCACATTTTACCATCTAGATTTACGTCATTATTATTACGCATAGCAAAAAATGTTTCAGATGAAGTTGAGAGGGTTTTGAGGGGGACATACTCTGATGGTATATTTTTGTTTGTAGGTGGACGTGTGAAGGACATGTGAAGGTCATTAATGTTTTTTTAAAAGGAATTATATATTTTTTATTGAATCAGCTGATGCTCCTTCTTATTCTTTATAAAAAAGTATTAATCTATTTGTGTACAAAAATCATTAGTTTAGGAGATATTTTAATTCTAATTTGTGAATTTGACCGTCCACCCTGCACGTCTACAGGACGTTATACCTGCAGTACCACGGAAAAACCCCAACTCTGCACACATCTGGCAAAGTCAACCATAGCACTCCTTCTCTCTTTTTTATTACAACATGGAATTTTCCTCAAGACTTGTGCAAATCATAAAATACCTCCTTCCCTAAAAATCCTAGCACTCCTTCGCTTACCACTTCCACCCCTATTAACATCCAATAAGATATCCTATTTCCACTCCCTCACAAAGTAGTAATAAGCATTAGAATTTTAGTCATAGTTTACATTTTTACTTACACTACACCGACAAATTAGAATAAATCCTACAGTCAATCATTTCAGACCTAAGATAATTAACTTTGCGCATCAAGCAAAGAATTCTCTGTGTTGATAATTCGTGCTCTCCTACTTATTGTGAAATTTAGTCTTATTGGACTTCTTGGTCCATACTTTATCGAAGGAACACTAACCGGACCAAAATATGCACATTTTTTATCAAACACTCTATGGACGTGCACGGTCAAATTCACAAATTAGAATTAAAATATCTCCTAAACTAATGATTTTTGTACACAAATAGATTAATACTTTTTTATAAAGAATAAGAAGGAGCATCAGCTGATTCAATAAAAAATATATGATTCCATTTAAAAAAACATTAATGACCTTCATATGTCCTTCACACGTCTACCTACAAAAAAAAATGTACCATCAGAATATGTCCCCCTCAAAACCCTCTCAACTTCATCTGAAACATTTTTTGCTATGCGTAATAATAACGACGTAAATCTAGATGGTAAAATGTCGTGGTCCACCCTGTATATACATGTTAGCGGTAGCGTATTTTTAAGGAAGAAATACGATCAGGTGGCGAAGTACTATGCACCCTGTGTATAATTTATGATGGGGACGCAGTCCTACGTGTGGTCGAAGAGTGTTCTGGGACTCGTCAACCTGGGTGACAGACGATGCCTGGCGGCCCGCGGCTTTCCAGGTCTCGGATGTCTTAGGTTTGACTGCCTTATCGAACGTTTTGAAAGTGAATGAATAGGATTAAACATCCTGTCGGCAGGCGATGGTTGGTGATCAGTCTGGGTCTTCCGACTATCGCGTGTCGAGGGATTGTTTATTAGATAGAAGAGTGAGGGAGTTTAAAACATAGCAAGTGACCCGACGTCACATTGCTAAAGAATAGGGACTCTGTTCATGGAGGATCTGGCCACGGAGTGGGGAAGGCGATGCCTTTCGGTAAGAGGACTGAGATGAACCCCTCGGCACTTATTACAGAACCTTGAAAGAGTACTCATCGTTAAATATCTAAATACCTTATATTTCGAATTATCTAAGATCAGAACTGGGATACGTTCAGTTTTGATTAAAACTCACGTTTACAATGGAAGGTGCACCGAGCACATCGGCATCGCCGTCGATTGAGGAACTTTTTCGCCGTTTTATGGAAACGATCGCGTCTGGCGTGGTACCGATAGCTACATCCGCGACGGGTGAAAAATTGTCCGCGGATGCCGTACCGGACTTCAGTGGTACCGATCTTGGAGAAGACGCGAATCAGTGGTGTGCGGTTGTGGAAGAGATTACAGAAAAGCTTCCTGTTTCGCAGAGATTAAGTTTGGCCACCCACGCATTGACGGGTGCAGCCAAGAGGTTGTATAAGGGATGGGAAGGCAATCCGAGAACGTGGGCGACGCACAGTGGTGCCATTTTCCGAAAACCTGGCCAAAATTCAATTTTTGAAGTATATAGCAGCTGTTTTTTAGTATAGCAGATTTGTTGTATATTGTATATCAATGCATCAAATGCCGCTTAAATTTTTTAAATATATTGATTGGTTATTGAGATATAGGCTGTCAAAGTTGATGAAATTTCAAGCTCTTACATATCTTGAAAATTGGAGCTTGTTTAATGCGTGAGGGAAAGTTTATCTTAACAAAATTTATATGTGAAACATTTTATCATTAAAGTAGGTGTTATAGACATACATTTTCCACAGAAATAAAGTAACATATCTTTGAATTTATCCTTGTAATTCCGTTCTCAATATATCATAAATATTACCCATATCTTAATGAACCGGAAGGAAAATAAACATGTTATTCACCGAAATTCACGCTGAGACAAGTTTCTTGATATAAAGTTGCATGTCAACTATGATAACCAGTTCAGAAACTTTGCGCCTTTTTAAGATATTTAAATTTAAAGTATCAAGTAGGGGTATTTACGGTCTGTCCCTCTAGAGCGAAGTGGCGATATCTCGTGCAAAGGTTTGAATATGGAAAATTGAATATGATATAAAAAAATCTACCGAAAACATTAATACAATAATAATAAATAAGTAAGTAAATAATAATAAATAAATAATAATTAACAATAATTAATAGTAATAATGATGGGTCCAACGTTATAGACGACTAGCAACCCCAAAAACATAAGAATATCAATTTTTATAAAAATCGTGTGAAATTACGAATTTTGGCCAACTTTTTCTGAAATGGCACCACTGTGCGACGTTCCGTGGGGACTTATGTTCAGAATTTGTGTCCGAGGATCGGTTGTCTGAACGACTATCGCGTGCGGTGAATTATAATAGTGATTCAGCGACATCATATACCGAGTATGCACGAAAGAAACTGAAATATTATGGTCAGACGCAAATTAATTTTAAACCGCACGAGTTGATTAGTTAGGGCATGTGACTGATCCTAGCGTGCGACAATTGCTCATGAACGCACGTTACGCAACGACCGCGGATTTGCTCAGCGGTGTATCCAATTTCGTGAAAGTGCCGAAAACAGAAAAGAGTGGGGATCGTAAAAGTGCTACATACAAGCGTCGTGATCAAAATTCGCGAAGACGCTGTTATCAGTGCAATGAAATGGGACACCTGCAAGATGATTGGCCGAAAAGGCGGAAAATTGAGGGACCGCAGAAGAATTTCGGGCAAGGACCAAGTGTACCTCCTTGTACTTTTTGCTCTAAGAGAGGGCATGAAGAATCGGAATGTTGGGCGAAGCGGAGGACGCCTCGGGAGGACAGGGGTGCCAAGAAGACAAGTGTCCGTTGCGGAGGATCTGAAGCTAATGCCTGCGTTACGATGGCCCACAGGTTGACTTCTGTTATTTTACATGACATGGTAGTGCGAGGTTGTCTTATAGATAATGGCGCGACCTGTTCGCTCGTCAGAGAACCGGTAGCCAAACGCGCCCATTGTAAAATTGACCCCTACGCGACTACTGTAAAAGGGTTATGTGGTTCTACAATAACCACCGTTGGTAAAACAACCGCGGTGATTCAGACTGAGGAGGTGACTGCGGAACTCGATCTTCTTGTGGTTCTCGAAAATACTATGTCTTATGATGTCATAATCGGGGAAAACATCGTGGCGCAGGGCATTGGAATCGTTACAACTTCCGACGGGGAGACAAGGTTACGACGATGTCTGCTGGCTCTGCAAGGAATCCAGCAGAATTCAACACCGCGCTGCCTCACCTTTCAAGTTGGCGACGAAGGTGTGCGTGGAGAGGTGGAAAAACTGTTGGACCAATACAGCCGCATGATTGCAACCGGAAACAAGGTTCGTTGCGTGAGTACAGGTGAGCTGACGGTCAAACTCAAGGAAGACAAGGTAATCAATTATCATCCTTATCGTTTGTCCTTATCTGAGCGCGAAAAGGTGCGGGAGATAATTGACGATTTATTGGCGAACAATATTATACGCGAAAGTGCTTCGCCGTTTGCGAGCCCTATACTCTTAGTGAAGAAAAAGAGTGGTAAAGATCGTATGTCTGTTGACTTTCGTGCACTGAATAGAATTACCATCAAGGATCGGTATCCGTTACCCTTGATAGAAGATCAGTTTGACCGTTTGGGAAAGGGAAAGTATTACCCGATTTTGGATATGACATCCGGGTTTTACCCAATTCCGATCGCCGAGGGTCACAAAGGACGGCCTTTGTGACCCCGGATGGTCATTATGAATTATTGCGAATGCCATTTGGACTGGCCAATGCACCCGCCGCTTTCCAGAGGGCCATAAACACTGCTTTAGGAACGTTACGGAATAAGGTAGCTTTGGTGTACATAGACGATGTACTTATCCCGTCGCAAACGATAGAGAAAGGATTGGAATATTTACGAGTAGTATTACAAGCACTGGATACCGCGGGATTCTCGTTAAATGTTGGGAAATGCAAATTTTTTCAAGAAACGATTGAGTACTTAGGTAGGGAAGTGTCTGCTGAGGGTATTCGACCGGGAAAGGATAAGGTCCGTGCCTTATTAGAATCACCCGTTCCATGTAATGTGAAGCAGGTCAGACAATTTATGGGTTTGGCTAGCTATTTTCGGAAGTTTGTTAATGAATTTGCTGTCCGAACAGCCTGTATTACCAAGTTGACAAAAAAAAAACGAACGGTGGCATTGGGGCGAGGAACAAGAGAAGGCACGGTGTTATATTCTGGAGAAATTAACCTCCAGCCCTTTACTTGTAATCTTTGATCCCGAGAGAGGAACAGAGTTGCATACGGATGCAAGTGCAATTGGCTTCGGGGCTATACTTTTTCAGAAAGTAAACGGTGATTCTAGGGTAGTGGCATATTTTAGCCAACGCACAGCGCCGGAGGAGTCTCGTTATCACTCATATGAGTTGGAAACGCTTGCAATCGTGAACGCGCTGAGGCACTTCCGCGTATATTTGCTGGGTATCAATTTTAAAATTGTAACCGATTGTAACGCTATCAAAGCTTCTAGCACTAAGAAGGATTTATTGCCGCGTGTTGCAAGATGTTGGATCTTTTTGCAACATTATAAGTTCCAAATAGAATACCGTAAAGGGAAATTCGTGGAACACGCGGATTATTTAAGCCGAAATCCGCCTGTAAACTACCGTGGCGATACTACAGTAATGTCTCGCACTGTGTCCAAAATCGTGATTCGATGGCTGTCCATTTCTATCCCCCCTACTTGGGGCCGTCCCCCTTGGATTCGGGGAAGCGTCGTTCGGATCAATTTTGATGTTGTGATTTTCGAGAACCGAGGCAGCCCAGCGCAGAGTACGAGGAAGGGGCAAATTTAAATGCCTGTGTACGTGTGAGACAATACTAACGCAATCAAAATTTAATATTAAAACCTGCTTATTTTTTGTCCGTCTTAAATGAAATTTTACAAACATATTTGTTACAATCTCCTGATTAAAATGACACCAAACACGACATAGTTTGGACAATTTTTACTTATCATGGTATTAATAATTGTATTCCCCTTTATTATTGTGAGATTATGAATTTTGAAAAATTAGAATTTGATGTCTAATTACACTAAATTGTATTTTTGTATTTTGTTTACTTAATATTTTGTATAGACGATAATTTTGATTGTGTTAGTATTGTCTCACACGTACAAAGGGATTTAAACGTGCATGTACGCATTCGGTCCCCAGCGTAGTGCACTCGAGACACTGGAATCGAGATTTTACTTCCAAATTTATAATCTCACTACTAATTACCTTATTCTTAACAACTAATATACACATTCCGGTTGTTATCCGTAACAGTAGCAATGATTCGCACTGTGTCCATCGCTCGGGACCGAATGTGGACAGCCATCGTGTACAGACACGATTCTCGAGGGTCGGGTCATCTTCAATGTTGTGGCAACAGAGACTCGAGGCAGCGACCAATAAAGAAATCAGGCAAGTTTAAATACCCGTGTACGTGAGACAATACTAACGCGATCAAAATTTAAGAATAAAACTTCTTCATTTTTGGTCCGTTTTAAATGAAATCTTTCCAACATGTTCGTTACAATCTCCTGATTAAAATGACACCAAAGACGACATAGATTGGTGCCATGGGACTGATTGTTTCGAAGACCATTCCCTAGTAGCACAAAATTTTGAATACATATTTATCCAATATTAAAAAGAGATTGAATCTCTTTTTAATATTTAAATATACATACAATATGTATTCTACATTCAGGAAGAAATATTTTTTCTCGAATATGTATGAAATATTTATTAGATGTCACAGCAAAATATTCATTCAATATTTGAAACAAAATATTTTTTTCTAGGAGAAAAATAAATATTCATTCAATATTAGAAATGAATATTTTTTCTCGAATATTTATGAAATATTTATTAGATGTCACAGCAAAATATTTATTTACTAATGTAAAATAAATATTCATTCAATATTTGAAACAAAATATTTTTTTCTAAGAGAAAAATAAATATTCATTCAATATTTGAAACAGAATATTTTTTTCTAAGAGAAAAATAAATATTCTTTCAATATTAGAAATCAATATTTTTTCTCGAATATTTATGAAATATTTATTAGATGTTACAGCAAAATATTTATTTCTTAATATAAAATAAATATTCATTTTATATTAGAAAAAATTATTTGATTTATATTAGATATAAAATATTTGTTTGTACTCTCTTTTCAATATATCGATTAAAATATTGATTGGAATGTATGGATTGCGAATCATTGCGTGACGAAATAATAATTAACAATTGACCGATTGCGTTCTTTAGCAACAAGGCAATAATTCATGATCGTGGAATGTATAATAAAAGTATTTTGAAAAATATATGTGTATTCTCTTTTTTTGTTAATAATATACTATGCTTCATTGGGAAAAGGAATTTCACTTTTAGTTAAAACATTATTTTTGTAATAAAATTGTCTCTTTTCTGAATAATGATATCATGTAACTGGTTAGTTATATCATTTAATATATGTTTTAGCTCATTGGGGAATACGTTGGTCCATAATCCATGAGTTCCGAGTTCGAATCCGGTCGACACCAATAAAAGTTTTCTTAGGTTGAAAAATTGTTTAAGGGAGTAGTAAGTAGTGTACAATAAGGCACAATATGGGGTCGACTCAGACAACGCGTACAATTTCGAATGTTATAATTTTTAACTTTTTTTTAGATTTGAAGTATTTACTCAATATTATTTAAATATTTTTTTTACATCTTTTAAATATCTATCTTACATGTTTTAAATATCTACCTTACATGTTTTAAATATCTACCTTACATTTTTTTAATATCTATTTTATGTTCTATGAATATTTAGCTCATGTTTTCTAAATATTTATTTTATATTTCTTGTACATGTGTACAATATTCAGATCGAATATTTCTTCAATCTTAAAAAGTGTGGCTTAAAAAATATTTTTTAAATATTAGAAAAAAATATTTATCCAATATTTTTGTGCTACTAGGGTTATTACTACCATGATAACTAAAAATGTCCAAACCATGTCATGTTTAGTGTCATTTTAATCAGGAGATTGTAACAAACATGTTGGTAAAATTTCATTGAAAACGGACCAAAAATGAAGAAGCTTTGTTCTTAAATTTTGATCGCGTTAGTATTGTCTCACGTACACGGGTGTTTAAACTTGCCTCTTTCCTCGAACGCTGCCTCGAGCCTCGACTGCCACAACATCAAAGGTGATCCGAACTCGCTCAAGAATCGTGTCTGTGCACGATGGCTGTCCAGATTCGGTCCCGAGCGATGGACACAGTGCGAATCATTACTGTATTTGCGAAGGTTCGTGGTTGGAAATCGCCCAGCGAAAGGATGAGGAAACGGGGTCTATCATAGAACGTATAGAAGCGAATGAAACTGTGAGTAACGATTTCGAAGTTCGATAAGGCGTGTTGTGTAGAAAAATACAAAGGGTATCGGGGCGGACGGTCTATCGTAGTTTTGTTCCGAAAGGCAGTAGAATTGGTTTACCGCGTTTGTACCATGATGAAAATTGTCATGTGAGGCCTGAAAAAACATATGAGCGTGTAACGCAGAAATATTGGTTTCCGAAGATGTGTAAGTTCGTAAATAAGTATATTGAACATTATATTACTTGGATTGTATCGAAGCATCACACGGGTCCAAAACAGGGACTGTTGCATTCTATTAATAAGAAAGGAATACCTTTTTATATGCTACATTCTGATTGTGTAGGGCCATTTGAACGATCAAAGGACGGCTACCAACACATTTTAATTATCGTAGATGCTTTTACAAAATATGTGCAACTCATTCCGTTAAAGTCATTGTCTGGTCCGGAAATGTTGCAAATATTTAAGGAGCGTTTAACATTATTCGGTACACCTAGAGTCGTTTTAATGGATAGAGCAACAAATTTTACGTTTAAACCGCTGCACTATGGTCTGGAAACCACGAAAAAGTGGCTAAACGTCAATTTTTCAACGTTAACATTTTGACCAAATTTTTTTTCCTACCTTCAAAACTTCAAAATCCAAAATAGTATTCGTTTCAAATGCTTTAAAGTCAACGGGTTTGCCAAAGTTCTTTGCACCCTTCTTTGTCAACTCCTACTCCCACCAAAATTTGCTAATTAGGCCATTCCGCATTTTATTCGCCGAGTTTTCATAATAACGATTTTGACTCAGAGTCGTCAGTCGTTTACAGCATTCTCCTGACAGAGCTTCAGTTACCAATTCAATCCTAAAGATAGTGTTGTGTGAATCGACTACAATAGAATTTTTATTTTTAGAATTATTTCTTATTTGTTAGTTGCTATTATCAATTTACATTTAGTTGTTATTTAGTTATTAATTTCATATCAAAAATTTTATATAATAATGGCGCAAACGGTATCAGGTATAGTACGTCCAGAGCTAAATGAAAAAAGTGGAGGGAGAGCAGCCGATTGATGCCGCCGAATCGGCAGGGCCGTAAGCGCCTTGTCGATGTTTGGTTCTAAGCAATAAGATGAGAAGCTTATGAATTAATTTTTAATTACACTAGTAGTTCAGTTACTACTAGTATAGCTATACATTTTATTTAATATTTTAAGTATTTGATGGAATTTCAATTCTTCGCGCCGCATTATCCTTAGTTTGTAGTATAGGAACCACTTGTGATATAACCCTTGTGGAGTTAAACCTTTTTAACAAACTCTAATGTTCCAAATATAGAGACAAAGCTCTGCTCATTCAGTTTAAAACCACAAGCCAGAATAGCAGAGACTTCTATATACAATTTTATTTCCGTTACTATTTGTTCTATTTAGACTCACATTTTCTACTTCGTGGCAAGTAAGGATGCTTGTCACCTATTACACTATTCTAATTAATAAAAAAAAGAAAACAAGCATCTGTATTTGTATATCTGTACTTGTATTTGTATTTGTAAATATATCATGTTTGGTCTCATTTTAATCGGAAGAATTTCAACAATATCTTTAAAAAAATTGGAAGTCGAAAAAACTAAAAATAAAAAAGTAAAGCTGTCGCTTTTATTATAGCATCGTTTTGCATTTGTGTAATCACACCGACGCGGTGGCATTTAAATGGCTCGGCTGCCTGGGCCATCGTTCTGTCCTTGTTGTTTCCTTTACAACCTAGTGACACCGACAAAAGCGAGCCGCGAGCCGTGCTACTGACACTGACACTGTCTTAAACAGTTTACATATTGATCAGCAGTATATCATATACTGTATATGTGCACCCATTTCAAATTGGCATGGCACAGCCCTGCTCGATTCGACGAGCGGTCGAGCTTCGTAGTTCGTTTAGTGGGGTGAGAAATCCTCACACCACTTTTTTCATTTAGCTCTGGACGTACTGTAAGTTGTCTTTCACTCGTTAAAATATAATCTAATAATGTCGTTTTCAAATGTTTGTCTCGCTGTATCTAAATTTTAATTTTTTTAGGCTAGTACTATTTCACCAATAAAGATCTTTTTAACATGTGGCATACTGAAAATGTTAAAACCAGGAAGATAAGTATTATTTCTAGTTTCATTTTCAATACAATGCAAGAAGTTGATGTCAGTGACCAGTATCGAAAAGCAGTTGAGAAAAAAGTTGGAACATTTTGCTTCAATGCATCCACAAAGTGGAAAAAATGTCACTCCACACGATCACTCCACACTTTGGAAAAGAAATA
Source organism: Nomada ferruginata (assembly GCA_963583965.1). Lineage (NCBI taxonomy): Eukaryota > Metazoa > Arthropoda > Insecta > Hymenoptera > Apidae > Nomada > Nomada ferruginata. The sequence continues at coordinate 7,073,333 of OY757222.1, forward strand.
TTCGGGATGGATGGAAGGACATTTTACAATTCCGGAATATACAAAGGTACGTGTACACCCAGAACCTTCGGCATCTACAGGACGTCCTCGTTTGTCATACGGCGACAAGTCAACGCGATCACGAAGACGAGAAGCATCAGCCTTTTCCCAAGAAATGCCGAAAGATTTGAGCTTGGTCCTTAACGCAACATCTGTATCAGCACGCAAGAGAGGTAAGAAAGACCTTGCTGTTGTTTTAAAAGAAACAACAAAAACCCTTAACAGGCGCAGAAAAAAAAAATACTTGTTGAGGATAAGGTTAAAGCACCAATGCCACTTTCCCTTGATGACGCAATAGCTTTTTTATTCGATAATAACTTAAGTAAACGGCAATACGTAAATATTCGATTAGAGAATAAATTTTAGAAATTGTGATATATGTGGGATCGGGCGCCTCCATCAAAGAACATAAGAGGAACTTAAGAACCACGTTGCCTAAGAAGGGGCCGTGGCGTAGTGGCGCTGATCAGTGCCTAGTAATACGAAGGTCTCGGGTTCGATTCCCGATGACTCCCCTTCATTTTTATAAAGTTCCTACATATATATCCAAAGTACGATTCTATTATAGAAGCAAAACAAGCTTGCGTACCCGTTGGTATTTCTATAACTGAAACAGTTGCCACAGTCCCCTTACAAAATCTTTTAGAACATACAGTAAGAAGAATAGTACCTACTGCTACAGGAGGAAGTGATCGACAGTGTAATTTCCCAAAGTAATGATAACATAATTGACACGGAAATTATATTTAGTTATGGCTTCGATGGTAGCAGTGGCCATCCAGCATACAAACAAAGATTTGAGGGATCGGGAAATTTAGCTGAATGGGATTGCAACCTTTTCGCCACCACATTAATACCGTTAAGATTCTGTACAGGCGACATCATTTTGTGGAACAATATCATGTCTCATTCTGTCCGATTTTGTAGACCGTTAAAATTAGAATACGCGAAAGAAACCTCCCAACAAATACTACTCGAAAAAGAAAATATTGACCATCAAATTAATAGATTAGTGCCTCTGAATTTGCCTCACGGAAATAAAATTGTAAAAATAAATTTCAAATTGCTTATGACTTTTATTGATGGCAAACTTTTAAGCACAATTAACAAAACAAGTTCATATCAGCGATGTCCTATATGTGGAGCAACACCAACTCAAATTTTGAACATAAATGATTGTCCGGCAGAAGAATTTGCTCCTAAGAAAGATAATCTACTGTACGGAATCAGTCCCCTTCACGCGTGGATTCGCCTCTTCGAATGCATCATTCACATCGGATACAGGATAGAAATTAAAAAATGGCAGGTCAAGGGGATAGATAATAAAGAAAAATTACTTTCTCGCAAAAAAACAGTGCAGTCATTATTTTGGGAATATCTGGGATTACACGTAGATAAACCGAAACCTGGAAGCGGTAATACAAATGACGGTAATACTGCTCGCCCAGCTTTTGAAAACCCAGAAACATTAGCAGAAATAACAGGTGTAGATATTACTGTCATTGAGAATTTAAAAATAATATTATTAACGATTTCATGCCGATTCCCAATAAATTTGGAGAAGTCCGAAAGATTTTGTTTTCAGACAGCAGCACTATACAAGGAAAATTATCCTTGGTATCCGATGCCACCAACTCTACATAAAATACTGATACACGGAAAACAAATTCTCGAACAGTCTATCTTGCCTCCAGGATATTTAGCAAAAGATGCAACGGAAAGCAGGAATAAATTATACAGATACGACAGAGAATTTCATGCAAGAAAGAACAGTCGGAAAAATAATCTACTAGATGTGTTCAGAAGGTATAATTTATTGATTGTTTTTTACTCGATAAACATAAATTATTGTAATGGCCTTCACTTCTTTTTAGTCAATTTTTGATTTATTTGGTGATTTTTAACAGGGCTATGGAGACGTCAGACCCATTCATATCCAGCAAAAGTTTAAGAAACAGAAGGCACAACCATTATTCGCGAAAACCGAAACTGTCTTCTGAATTAAAGGAATAGCAAAACTATTAGACGATTAGTTACAACTGTTGGTACCAATAATATGTACTAGCGTAAACAGAATTCGTTACCAGTTAACTAAGACCAAGGAACTAGAATTAGATTTATTAACATGTTATGGTAGGATATCAAAATACGCAAAAGAGAGTTAGAAGAGGCCTGAATAATTTTATAGGAGAAGGTCTATAGATTTTGTTTGAAATAATCTCACAAAGCGACGCGGATTATTCTAATGAACAGCTAGATAAATTAAGATAAGATAACTTACACATAGCGCATTATATAAAAAACTCGGCTACCTTTACGTTAACTATACAGTATTGTCTCGATAGTTGCGAAAAAGAGCTGCACGATAGTTGCAAAGAGTTTATCCCCACTCCTGGGGGGTATACCCCTAGAGGCGTCCAGAAGCTCGCTTGCCGATCAGTGTAACGCGATCCGGGGTCGGGTATATCGGTGAGGTAATACTAATTCAACGATGAAACTTTGCCATTTCTCATCCTTTTCTTATGAAATTTTACACAGCATAGCTGACATTTTTCTGATTAAAATGACACCAAACACGATATAATTTGGACTATATTTACTGGCTTAATTAACGTTAATAAGTTTCGACCGCAGAAAAGGATAGGTAGTGAAAAGAAAAGAGAAGCTGCGATCGTCTTTTGGCTTGGCTGCTCGGCCGCTTATCTTTACTCGCTGTCCTTTTCTACGTTCGACGCTGTCGGCAAATTTCAAACAACGTAGGAACTACACGCTAGTTGCAAACGTTCAGTCCCGAGGCTTTCGCAACTATCGAGACAATACTGTACTTTGTATTTTAAATAAACTTGGCCTCATCCAACTTTGTTGGAACCTAATTAAATTATGTTGTACACCATGTAAACATTGTTACTTCTTGGAACATTGCACTTTTGGATCGAAAAGGAATATAATAGATAGAGTACATTTCGATACACCAAGTAATACTTTACAAATAATGAGACGAAGTGATAATAATGAACAAGAAATAATCTCCATAGATGATCGAGATTCAGATATTATGTACCAAGACTATACCATAGTATTAGAAGTATAGAACTCGCCGAGTAGGACACACATGTGCTTGCTATGGTCTTATAATTACTAATGTACCATTACTATATTATTATAAATAAATCCTTTTGAGTGCAAAAACCCAACACATAGAAACCAACAAACAACCTCCCTGATGTAAATAGAACAACTCTTACGTAATAGACAATGTATTTTCTAAGGAATAATGAGAGTAAAGCACCCGCTACAACCACAAATTGTATATGAAAATGAACAAGGTCCAATCAACGGAGAAATTCCGAGGTTGCATCCGAACACATATCAACCACTATTTCATTTTACTTGCAATACCATTAACCAAAATAAATTAGGAAGCATCAGGCAATCACTAATGCACACATTATTTGTTCGCAATGCTTTGAAGACCATGAATTTAATTATTTTCAAATTAATACAAATCATACCATGGGCGATATACGAAATATTACTAAAGTAACGAGATGTCATAGATGTGATACAATTGTAACAGATGTACAATCAGCAATGGATTGTAGAGAATGTATTGTAGAAGTTATTTTCAGTAAACCTCACGTAGATTAGAATAGAGGGTAGGTGGGGTAATAAGATTTCAGTCTCCTTCAAATATCAACTAACTTTATTATTATAAAACGTCGACACACGACAATTCTCAACGAACTACGACTCTCACACGATACTCACAATATTCACGTCTGCTCTCGATACGACCCTCTTAAACTCTTCAAACTATTCCTCATTTGCTCTCACTCATTTAGGATGGGATTTCCCCACACACAGTGGGGGAAAAGCCAATTTAGGAGTGCAAAAGTCGAAAAACAAAACACGGAGTAGACCTATAATATTTTATATCCAATATCAAGATAGACGTCCGTAGCAGCTAAAAACGACATCTTCTTAATTGTTCCGTCCTAAAGCGTCCGTCCAAAGGGTCAGGCGCGCTACCGAAGGCAGTTATGACATTGCCTGATGACCGACCGACCGGGAACGTCATAAACGACGTAGTCCGCGTCCAGGCAGTACAATTAGGGTAATTTAAGGGATTAAGACACCCGAAGGAAGACGCATCTGACTACCAGGTGTACTGCAGCCCTTGCGCATCGCTAAGTCGCGATAAATCGTAAGCAACTGTCAGTCAGCCTCATCTGCGTCCCCTACTCTAATACATCTTCCTCCACCTCTACCGTTTTCCTGTCACACCCCATAACCAATAATATGCATTTTCCTAAGACCACACCTACATCCGAGCTTTCCTTAAATCCTCACACGAACCCAGCAGACAGAACTGTTTACACTACCGAGCAGTCATCATCTTAAGAGTCCGACCATTCAAGTCTCGCGATTAAGACGGATAGACTGATAAACCACCGACACTTCTAGTATAATCGAACCTATACCAGAGGTAGGCAAGCCGAGTCTTGCCTTGTATCAATAAAGCAACTACACAGTTTCTCCGGAGTTTGATTTACGACCAATCTTCGTAATTCCTGTTGTGATCCAAGTCACGAGAGTTCGATTCCGTCAACCCTCAAGACAAGCCGAACCTTGATCTTGAGTACTACCGCTAGATACAGCCGAGACGAGTCTTACAACCTCGATCTCGCACACACGCAAGCCGAGTCTTGCATTCATACTTAGCAACGGAAGAAGGACTCCGGGGTCCTTACAAGACTTCGTAAGGTGACCCACGTGTAAGTGTACGCATCAGCCGGACCGTCGTGGTACCACACGACCAAGCCTTACAACCTTGGTCGACTCTACTCAGTGTTCGTAACCACTCGCTACTGCTGTCGAGTATTGCGAGCACGCCACATTAATAGTAAATAGAATAGTAAAGGAATCCAAAATGTAGGGCTATTTGTAGGAACTGCATCAACAAGGATTAGGGATGTATAAAAATAAAAATAATTTTTTTTCGCAAATTTTTAAATAATTTATTTCAAGAAAGTTTCAATGAATCAATTTTCTACGCGTTCTTTTATGAAATACTTTTGAGATCCGCCCGTATCATTTATGAACAAGTATTATTTACAGAAATAAAATTTACAATAAAAACAATAACAATATATATAAAAACAAAATAATATTTACATCATAATTATTACTAAAAATATTAATAACATATAAACTAAATTTAATTTCCTACGAAAGTTAAAAATATTAAATTACAAAAGATTTATAAAAAATTATCAGTTCGAAGTTAGTGATCCTCTACTTCGAGCAGAGCTCTTATCAATAACGCGCAGGATATACATCCTAGAGAGAAAGACGTCCGGAATCCACTACACAAAAATTTAGTATCCATACAAAATAAAGTTAGTAAGAGAAAGACTATTTAAACAATGACAAACGTGAAAAAAATAAACAAGGATGGAATATTTCAATCAATTTTCTTCTTGTCAATTGTTTTCATGTCAACAAAAAAAGGAGTCTACCGTAGGTCGCATCAGCGCGAACGTTCTCGGTATCGAACTATTCCATAAAAAATGCAATAACTTTTGCACCCGCAGCCAAATTTTATAGCTCGTAAAGTATACATCCCATTCTTAATGTGTATCTAAAAATTGGTGCGGATACGGCCGGATATCAAAAATCTTTCATGAAGAAGGACTTTTGCACTCCTAAAATGCCGTTTTTCCCCACTGTCAGCGACAGTCCGTCGCGACCACCCGAATCCTTGGGCCGCTCTACCCTCCGTTCACATGATCTTCTTAAGTACTCACAAGGGAAGGATCCCAATTGCCCGACTTCGAATTTAACGAGCTTTTGTAAGGTGATAGTATATAGGCTCCTAATGATAGGTGTCATGTGTTAGCTTCAGTTATTCAATAGTTTTAATGATATCAACAATTAAAAGTACGTACGACTTTTGTGCCATGAGTATAAACATATTTTATAGAAGGCGCTATGATGGCGCAGTGTGATAGTTCGGTGACTCGAACAAATAAAGGCTGTAGCCGAATAAGAGGGTCAAATGTGGCCCTAAACCAAATTTGACTTGTGAGGTGTCATTCCATAGCTTATCAAGAAAAACCAATTCGTACCCAGATTCAACCCTGTAGCTCGACTGCGAAGGGTAGTTACAGGGACAAAACCAATATACAGTTTTTCCGCAATATCTCCCATTTTAGCATATAACACATTTGGAAAAATGAGGTATTTCCATTATGGAAGCACATATTGTAGAAGTTTTGCAGATTTTTAAATTGGTCCCCGGAGCTGCAAAAAATAAAGAACGTAAAAAAATGCTGAAAAATGTCGATTTTGTATTGAAGGAATCGGGGTTCTATAATTATACTTTTTTTCTAGGTACATATTGTTGATACTACTACACTCAATATTTTTCAGATTATTTAATTGGGTGCGCCGCAGTTATAAAAATTAAAAACCGATTTTGTCGTGGTTTTTTGCGTGTCACAGTAACTTATACGGCGAACTTTCGTCTATTCTCTGTCAAATAAGTGTTTTATGCATTGTTCAATATTTTTACATACAGCAAACCAACATAGAAATTGTCAAAACTAGATAAACCGAACCAATTCAAATTACGTCTGTGGGACGCGGAAAATAAGTTATACGCTGGTACTTGTATGTATTAACTGTTTATTCGCAAGCTCGTGCTGATCGCTCACTCCTCTCGACTTACTGTTAGATCCTCGTGCCCGCTCCCAAGATGTAACCTCGAGAGGGGGTGCGTTTTCCGAGAATGCACTCGTGGCCTCGGAAAACCAAATGCGTTCGAGGAATTCTCGCTCGACGCTATCCGCCCGATAATCCAAACAGTGGAACAATCGTCGGGCGGATACTTGTCTCGCTGTGGCGACGCGGAATTTTAGGATATCATGTAAATATTTGCAGAAAGGTGCCAAGCAGCCAAGGGTCGGCCCTGCTCGGGCTCATAACATATCCGTGAAATAGTCGCGCGACAAACGCGATGACGTAGCAGGCATTGTCCTCTGGCCGGCTCGTTACGAGTTTACGTAGTAACAGGTGCCGAGGTCGCCCGAACGTTACCGAAAATTGTTAGATCAGCCTCGCTGCGACCAGTCATTCGCACTTTGGGTGGTGTAGTGTTTGAACGTGTTGTTGCTTCGTGCCTCAGGTTAGTGAAAATTCATAAAGACGCAGTCGCATTATCCCTTACGTTAATGTCGCAGTACTCAATTACACTGTTCAACACGGGTCTGATTTTGTAACCTTCAATATGCGTTTCTTATAGACTTTAATGTGCTGAATACGAATCTGCAATCCGTTTTTCTCCAGAACGTACCATTTTTGAAAAAATCAATTTTGAAAATAATCGCAAATTTTCAACTTTGGAAGTGTTTTGTACTTTTGCGGTAATAGTTATTCAGTTGCGCTTGGTGCCAAATGATTCTTTGAAGTCTCACGAATAAAATGGTATATTGTGTTATTAGACTATATACATTTAAATGTGTTGAAATAATGATCAAAGTGAAAGGGACACCGAAAATACACCCATTTTGGCTGATATCTTTCAGTTTATTTCAAAAACTAAGGGTCCAGGAGAAAATCTAACTGGGCCACACGATAGAGCAGACCTTTCTGCAACGGAAAGCATCAACGTAAGTTACAAAATCATTTTCGTTTTCAATATCAAAGCGAAAAAGTTTGGCAAAACACGTGGCGGCGACAGTGGTGCTCTATGACGCCGGCTTCCCGCTTATCGCTCAGCGTAGCGGAATCACTAAACGCGCAGTACTTCTGCTGAGTGTCACTGTTGCCGCCGCGTGTTTTACCAAACTATTTCGCTTGTATATTGAATACAAAAATGATTTTGTAACTTCCGTTGATGCTTTCCTTTGCAGAAAGGTCTGCTCTATCGCGTGGCATAGTTAGATTTTCTCCTGGACCCTTAGTTTTTTAAATAAACTGAAAGATACCAACCAAAATGGGTGCATTTTCGGTGTCCCTTTCACTTTGATCATTATTTAAACACATTTAAATGTTTATAGCCTAATAACAACATATACCATTTTATTCGTGAAACTTCAAAGAATCATTTGGCACCAAGCGCAACTGTATAACTATTACCGCAAAAGTACAAGACACTTCCAAAGTTGAAAATTTGCGATTATTTTCAAAATGGATTTTTTCAAAAATGGTACGTTCTGGAGAAAAACGGATTGCAGATTGGTATTCAGCACATTAAAGTCTATAAGAAACGCATATTGAAGGTTACAAAATCAAAAAAAAGTTGAAATTTGTCGAACAGTGTTATTAGCTCCATTTGCTACTATTAATTACTAAATTTCACTTAACAGAGTCCTTTTGGGCATCTTAGGTTGTACACGAAGTATTATAATATTTCAATTATAATAGCCTATTCAGTTTCTTTGCTTTATCGACGCCATCGCTTTCAAACGGTCTTGCTCCACTGCGCCACCATTGAATCACTAGCTTTGACTTCTATGAAATTGTAATTATAATATAATAATATTTGATTAATTGGATGTATCTTGTTTAACATCATGGGATACATTTAGTCACTTTCTTGGCGTTTTCTATTCTCTCTGTTATAAAAGATATTTTTCTTTTTCGTACTTGCTGGCGAGCTTCGATACCGATACTTTAATCTTTTGGTTTATTACAGCCTTATAGTTGCCTGGTTGATGCTGAATAACACATCGGGATAGAAGGAATACAGTATGGATATTTAATTACTGCGACTCTTGATTCATTTGCTACGCGATTGGTAAGATTTAATATACCTATCCTAATTAAAATTTGCCATATATCTGATGTATCTATGTATTTATATGTATGTAATCGGATCTTTTTGTATGCGGTTATGCAGTGTACATTTCATGCAAATATAAAAATTCATACCTATTGCACGATGCTTACATATACAAGTAGTGATATAATACACATTTAAGCGTTATGTGGAACTCATTTGTATCTACTGTTTCTATAATCTGACCAACGAGACGAGGCGGTAACATAAACCAAACTTACACGTGCAAAGTAAGGTCATTTCAAGATGAGTCGACTTTTTCTGTGGAACACATCTACCGCATAAAAAGAGACCCGGCAGTATTTATATTTGTTTATTTACTGTTGCCTCTTAATTGAATTGCAATTATAATTTATGCACAATTTATATTTGTTTCACAATATATGAATTGCGTTGGATAATAATATACAGACTGTATATTGTTATTCTACTAAAAAATTAATATAAATTTATTATTTTATTTACAATGTTGCAAAACATAGGTAAAACAGTAGTGGATTAATGGAATCGTCTTTTGATTTGAAACATTATTACATGCTATTCTTCTTTTATACTTTCACTTTTACCAGAAAATATTTATTTATTTTGTTTCTCGTTCGATAAATTACTGAACGAGTATACATTTTTTGCTACCAATAATGTTAATAATACTATAGTACAATAATATTTCTCCCTATCAGATTGTTTTGTTCTCGCGGATGCGGAGGGGATAGCTGGAACTATCCTGGCGAGGATATGCAGTGGGAGTGTTTTAGAACCAAAAAACAGATGCAGGATCCTTGCTCACTAAGATATTTGTATTTCTTTTACAACTAGCGCAATGTTCACCTCGTGGTCAACCCTCCCGCGACAGACACGAGAGCTACACTTGTCGACGACAATCGAATGGTAAAGATGTGAAACACGATCTGCCTTGTACACAGTCTTTCGTTCAAGTGACCCGTTACGGTTTTAAACGGTTCGTAATCATAACGGGTAACCGTGGCGCTGTGTCTTGATACACATGATCGACGCAAGAATCGAATCGCGTTTGTATTGGGCGCGAGCTACCAAAATTTATCACGTTTGATTCCTGAACATACCGCCCGCCTCGGATGTTTGCATCCGGTTACAAAAAAGGGGGAGGCAACAAAAGTCGTAAGTGTCGCACACGGGACGCTCGGTATCGTAGCTCGTCGCGATATATCTAATTTGAAGGCGCAAGTGATGAGAACTTATAATCTAATGCGCTTACTAAACTATTATGTACAGGGTCGACCGCCCGCCGTGACGCAACGGTCGGTCGTTTGGAACTAGGTGTCGTCCGCGGTCTTTCCGATACAGGTTTCACTGTCGTTCAGATGAACGGGGAGGAAACATAGCTTGACGATTGGTCGTTTGTACTCGGAATTGGCAGTTTTAATTGTTACTACGCGAGTAATCTTATCCACTCCGGGATGACATTTAACGATCCTCGCGAGTTCCCACTTGCAAGGAGGTGCAAGGGCGTTTCGTAGAAGTACGAGGCGACCCACTGTTGCGAGGCGATTCGCGGTGCGCCATTTCGCGCGTTGTTGTAACGAGTGCAGATAATTATTCGACCATGACTTCCAAATGCTTTCACTCAGCTTCTTTAAGAGTTGCCACCGAGTCAGACGTGAATCGTGTACATCAAGAAGGGTTTCGGCTGGAATGGTCGTGATAGCTGTGCCGATAAGGAAGTGACCCGGGGTTAAAGCGGTATAATCGTCGATGTTCTCCGAACACGGGGCGATCGGACGAGAATTCATGCAAGCCTCGATCCCGCATAGGACGGTAGTTAGCTCTTCGAATGTGAGAGTATGAGAGCCGACGACGCGTTTCAGATGATGTTTCATACTACGTATTCCGGCCTCCCACAACCCACCGAAGTGTGGAGCTGAGGGAGGAATAAAGTGCCATGCGACTTGATCGCTCGCGAGTTTGTTCAATACATTCGTATCGCGCGTGGCAGCGCGGAATGCCGCGGTCACTTCTTTATCGGCGCCTTGGAACGTTGTTCCATTGTCGCTATACATAGCGACTGGTAAGCCGCGACGCGAACTGAAACGATTATAGCACGCGAGAAATGCCTGCGTCGTGCAGGACCCAACTAATTCGATATGAACTGCGCGAGTGGTCATACAGATAAACAACGCGATGTACGCTTTGACCGATTTGTGTCCGCGACCGGGAGTCGTTCGGATCGGGATGGGGCCCGCGTAATCCACGCCGCAATGTAGGAACGCTCTTTCTGCGCGATTCACGCGCACGGACGGAAGGTCTCCCATTAATTCGGACGGAATTTTGGCGCTTTGTCGCGTGCATACGACGCACTTATAAAGAACTTGGCGCACAATAGGACGTGCCCGTAGGAGCTAAAATTCTTGTCGCAATTTTGCGAGCGTCAATTGAGGGCCTGCATGTAGCAAACTCAGGTGCAAGTGGCGGATAAGCAGTAACACAAGAGGATGCGAAGCGAGGAGAATCGGGTGCTTGGTTTGCTCGGGCATTGCCGCATTCCGCAGCCGCCCGCCGACGCGAATCAGTCCTTCTGAATCGAGGTACGGGTTTAAAGAAATCAGTGGACTGTGTCGAGGGAGAGGGAGTTTCGCGTGCAAATGCTGAACTTCGGCTGGATGTACCGTTCTTTGAATGATCTTGAGCCAGTATGTTCGCGCTCGCTGAACTTCTGTCGTGAGCAGCGCGCTCGGAGTTAGGTTAATGTCCGAAGGACCGTATACGACTGACGAGGGCGACCGTGGCTGGGCAATGGGTGAACGCAGTTTTGCAATGAAGCGTAAGATATAAGCGGTCACGCGGATGACCTTGGCCAGCTCGAGAATCGCGTGGCGAGATCCCACGGTTTTGGTGAAGGGACGGTATGAAGAGTGGTAGGACCACGTTCCTCCAACGAAGTTGTTGCCTCGAGTGAGGGGGCCTCGCAGGGCCACAGAGTCGATGGCGATTTGAGCCATTTCGGACCGTGCCACCACAATGAGTGAGTCACAAGCTGGGAAACATTAATACCGCGTGAGGCACAATCGGCAGGATTATCTTCCGATTGAACATGGTGCCATTGGCAGGTTGGTACTAGCTCTTGAATGGTCGCCACTCTGTTCGCAACAAACGTTTTCCACCGCGACGCGGATTGGCTTTTCCAGGCGAGAGTAACAGTGGAATCAGTCCAACCATGCATCTCGCACGCACAATCCCCGAATGAAGCGCGTATAAAAAACATTAAACGAGCGAGAAGCAATGCGCCGCATAGCTCAAGCCGCGGAATCGTCAAAGATTTGAGCGGAGACACTTTAGACTTAGCCGCGAGAAGAGAGACGAGGATGTTGCCTTGGTCAGTGGTTACGCGAGAGTAGACCGCTGCAGCGTATGCATGTTGCGAGGCGTCTGCGAAGCCATGCAGTTCTGTTTTTTGCACGTGTAGCCCGTAGCCTGTCCATCGAGGTAGGACTACCGATCGAAGAAGAGGGAGTTGGGTGCAATATGTTGTCCAAACTTCGCGGAGTTCGTTCGGAATCGTATCGTCCCAACCGCACTTCTGCAGCCAAAGACGTTGCATCAGAATTTTTGCTACTACAACAACAGGAGCGGCCCATCCCAGCGGATCGTAGAATCGTGCGATGGTCGAAAGAATTGCCCCTTTTGTTGCAGGAATGGCAGTTTTCATTCCAATGTCAAAACGAAATGAGTCTTTGTCGGGATTCCAATTTATGCCTAGAACCTTTAAGTTGTCGTCGGGTAGCAATGGTTTGCTGGCAGCAAGACCATGATCTGAAGGATCAATATCGGCAATTAGCTCAGGACTATTACTAGCCCACTTGCGCAATTTAAATCCACCGGCTTTCAACAAGGAAATGACATCGTCACGAATTTGACGGGCTAATTGTGGATTATCTGCGCCGAATACGCAGTCGTCCACGTACATTTGGTCCCGAAGAACCAACTGCGCGAGAGGGTATTTTGACCCTTCGTCCTTCGCGAGTTGTTGTAGAACCCGTAACGCAAGATAAGGAGCGGGACCGGTACCGTACGTGACGGTCAATAATTGAAAATGACGCAATGGTTCTGAAGGAGAAGACCGCCATAGCACCCGTTGATAATCAACGTCCTTGGGGTCTACGAGGATTTGCCGGTACATCTTAGCGATATCGGCGATAAAGACGTATCGACAACGGCGCCATCGTAGAATTACAGCGGCTAAGTCTGTTTGCAATTTGGGACCGATCAATAAGTGATCGTTTAGAGATGTCCCATTCCCGGTTCTCGCGGATGCGTTAAAGACTACTCGAAGCCGGGTTGTAGCGCTGTGTTCCCGCACGATGGCGTGATGTGGTATATATACGGATTGAAGAGACGGAACCGTTAATAGCGACTGGTCAGAGACCTCGGTCATATGACCGAGAGCCTCGTATTCGCGTAAGAACTGCGAATACTCTCCCGACTGCTGCGCGTTACGTTGTAACCGCTTTTCCTGTCTTAAGAACATGGTCTTCGCCGCGGGGAGTGAAGATCCGATATCGATGGGAGGCCCTTCAATAAAGGGCAAACGAACGATGTATTGGCCGTTTGGGGCCCGAGTGTGCGTGCGTTGAAAGTGTTCCTCGCACTTCTGTTCAGCGGGAGAGAGCCGCGTGACGAACGGTAACTCTTCGACTTCCCAAAATCGTCGAAGTTCCTCATCGAGATTCAACGACACATGGCAGTGGAAGCTCGCGACTGAAGGGGAAGAATTAGACATTGACGACGAAACGGGACCGGAGAGGATCCAGCCTAACGTGGTGTTCTGAGCTGTTGGCTCATTTACTGTACCCTTTCGTAAACCATCTAAAAGGAGTAAACCGTATTGATCGGCACCGATAATCAGCTCTATCGGAGCCGAGTCAAAAGGTTTGTCGTCCGCCAATTCCAAATCACGAACATGAGAGAGCCGCACAGCGGTAGTCACGCGAGGCGGTACATAATGTGACAATGAGCCTAAGACGTACGCTTTCATGGAATAAACAGACTCCGTTTTGCACGACGCGACGGTAAACGTTGTCGATGAACGACAAGCGACTGTATTATTCCCGATTCCTGTTATACTAACAGAAACGCGAGAGCGCGGAAGTCGGAGACGTTGTGTTAAATTTTCGGAAATTAGCGAAATAACCGAGCCTTGATCGATTAGAGCGTGAATTCGCTCCGAACGTCCTGACGGCGATCGTAGTTCGACCCAGGCAGTAGCAAGCATCACTTGCTGTATGGCAATGATCCGCGGGACGGAGCAAGACGCGTGCTGTGACGTAACAAAGCTGTCGTCATTATCGGTCGGTGTCGCAGCATTGTGCGATGACGCGGTCGACTCGTTGAAATGTAGCAATGTATGATGCCGTTTTTTACAAATCGAGCAATTATACGTACTTGTACATTTTTTCGTCGGAGGACGAGAACTCAGACAATTAATACAGCGGTTTGTTCCTTTCGCATACTCGAAACGTTGTGAGACGGATTTGCTCTTGAACGACGCGCATTGTCCGAGAGTATGGTTCGCGTTGCATAAAGCACACGGGCTTTTCGCGGCAGCGGCGCCGTGCAATGACGTCGCTCGAGAACGGCTTGCTTTACTCTTGACCGATTCCGCGATTCGAGACGCCGAGTCCGTCGTGACCGGCTTGATCGTTTGCAACGCGCATATTCGCGATTGTAAAAACTCATCGAGTGCGCCAAATGTCGGACAGTCTGTGCGCTTGCCGAGTATGAGCTCCCAAGCCTTTCGCGATTCGTGATCTAACTTTTTGGTGACTAGGAAGACGAGTATGTCATCCCAATGTTCCACGGGCCGTTCGAGATTGAGAAGGGCCTTCCTCGTTTTGTTCGTTTTATCGCGAAGCTTGCGCAGCTGATCGACCGACTCAGACCGAACGTGTGGCAGATCGTACAGCGTTTCTAAATGTGTAGCGACTAACATTCGCTTATTGTCGTAGGTCGCGACCAACAGATCCCAAGCGATGGTGTAGCCCGCATCGGTTATCGCAATGTTGTCGACGAGCTCACTAGCCTCGCCTTTTAAACACGATAATAAATATTGAAATCGGGAAACATTCGACAGACCTTTGCGCGCGATGATCATCGATTTGAACTTGTCTCTGAAGGTTTCCCATTCGATGAATGCTCCAGAGAATTGTGGGAGTTCGAGGGTGGGCAATCGATTGGTGACGTCATAGGATTGCGAGTCAGGTCCTGCGGTTGGAAGCGTGTTGTCGGATGAGCTGGCGGTCTTCAGCCGGGAAAGAGTTTCCGCCATGTAGTCTGAAGTCTCCAAAAAGATCTCATGCACGGCCAGAAAGCGATCCTGCGTGAAGTAGCTCGAGCTGCAACGCTCAGTTTCCGTCGCTGCTGCGGTGATCTGCTTGTGCAGATTTTGGCATTCGGCGAATGCATCGTTCAGCCGGGTGATACGATTTTGAACGGTGGCGACCGTTAATTTAGCTTTGCCGAGTTTCTTGAAGTTTTCAAGGGTACGCTCGACAATACGAGTTGCGTCTATTTGTTGAAGAAGGAGCGTCTTGATGTCACCCATTGTTCTATGTGCGATGGACGTGTGGTTCGTTCTTCAACGTTTTAATGTTCACCGAATTTTGTCACTGCACTCACTGCAATCCGGCTCGAAGGACCAAATGTTTTGTTCTCGCGGATGCGGAGGGGATAGCTGGAACTATCCTGGCGAGGATATGCAGTGGGAGTGTTTTCGAACCAAAAAAACAGATGCAGGATCCTTGCTCACTAAGATATTTGTATTTCTTTTACAACTAGCGCAATGTTCACCTCGTGGTCAATCCTCCCGCGACAGACACGAGAGCTACACTTGTCGACGACAATCGAATGGTAAAGATGTGAAACACGATCTGCCTTGTACACAGTCTTTCGTTCAAGTGACCCGTTACGGTTTTAAACGGTTCGTAATCATAACGGGTAACCGTGGCGCTGTGTCTTGATACACATGATCGACGCAAGAATCGAACCGCGTTTGTATTGGGCGCGAGCTACCAAAATTTATCACGTTTGATTCCTGAACACAGATTTAGAATAGAATTATAGCATAAACGTTTTCAACAAATGATCTACCCCCGATTTTGATCATTTTTATTATGTTAGCAGGGTTATTACCCTGAGTAGTATAGCGGTCCTTTAGTTGGGAGTCACAGTTGATTGAAAAGTTATGTTATTTTAACACGTTTACTTTGTAAACGTTCGAGTTTGATTAGCTGTCGATCATATTTTTGCAGTATATTTTATGTATTTTATTTTGTATTATATTTTTTGGGTCCAATTTCAGGCAACATTACTCCCACGCCCTTGCTTCTTATTCGTTTGCAATTACAATTACTATACATAAATAAAGGAATCTGATTAGGTACTATAGGAAGGCAACTCGCGGATAGAGCGTGGTCAGGTTGGTGTTCAATGAGTGACAAGAATAAGATTAATCACACGGGACGGTTCCTCTCGCCAACGTTTTTCCGTTGCTGACGGAAAACTCTACTCTAACGCACTCGGACGCCCCCCCCCCCCCCCCGCCAACTGACTCACATTCATTCCGTCGCTAATACGCCATCGACGGTCGCTTGTTTTATGGCACGGCCGGTGACCTTGCCCCTAAACCAACCCCCGCTCGTGACGGTCTGCCGATTGTCGGTCGACGGATCGTCGCACAGTGGTTCGAAACTAAAAATACTAGGCATACCGCAAAAAAAATTTGTTGCTTCTGCATTCTTATGTTAATTTCTAATTCTTCTACTATCATACTACATATATGTGTTGTAAAACCTTACGTTTATTAAATGAAGAAACAAGGGTGTTACAATAACTCTCAATTACTAATTCGTCTATTCGGCACAGCTCTCTATCTGCGACTGTCCCACTCGCGACCCACCTGCGCGACAAACGACAGGTGTCGCTTTTCAAATTGTAACATATGTATTATTATATATATTTTTCTCATAATCAGCCAAACATTGTCTTAATCTCACGAAAGTGTTCTACAATATTTTGTATTTTTATGTTTCCAGAAAGTAGTTAGTGGTTAAATTTTTATTGGAATAGTTTTAGTTGCCTTTCTTCTTATAATGAAAGTTATAAACATTTACATGATCACTATTTTGCTACCAAATTATCATTTTTTATATTGAGTTTACATTTTTGTAAATAACCAAAAATGTTTGTATTTGTTTGTAAATTCAAGCATATCTCATCATTCTTGATAGATTCAGGTTTGCAAAATTTTATTATTTGCATCCGTCCGCATCCGTCCCTTTGAGAAATTGACGTTTTTCTTGCAACAAAAATAGGTGCAAGATAGGTAAAATGACTCAAAAGTGTTCTACAATGTTTTATATTTTTATGTTTCCAGTAAGTATTTGAAGATTCGGAAGGTATGTAAACTGGCAGAGAGGCATAATAAAGCCTTGCACTTTTTTTTGTTCTATTTTTTTTTTTTTAATAAATTTTTTTCTTTCAAGATTAAATGAGTATCGTGTAGTAATATTACCTATAACCTTGAATTACAATCAAAAAATAATGAAGTCGTGAAATTTGAAGGTATGCCCAGTATTTTTCAGTTTCGAACCACTGTGCGTCGGTCGACGATACCAAATGCCATCAGTTCAGTGTTTGTCGCTGAAGATGGAAGACGAAGCAGCTCTGATTATAGCTAATAGTGCAGTGGTAATTGTGGCTTATAATGAGTTACAAGAGTCAAAAAAAGGAAGAGAAGGCAGCGAAGATGATGGCATGCAGATCTATATTGTAAATGAAACGGGGACAAATTAATGCGGGATTTAAAATTGTAAGAAATTAGTGGACATTATTAAAATTTTACCCGAATGAGTTCGTCGTCTTTCGAAGATTTATTGACCAAAATTGCACTGCACATCACAAAGAAAGATACTAATATGCGAGAAGCAATTCCGGTTCAAGACAGGTTGGTACATTTCAAAATATTCATTTCAACTTTGAGCTAATTGCCTGACTCAGGTGAAAATTACAAAAATGGTCTGTTGATAATTTATAATAATTTACATTGCAGATTAGCTGTGACATTACGATTTTTCGCAAAAGGGGACCCATATTCAAGCCTTCAGTATACTTTTCGTATTTCCAAACAAAGTATTTCACAGATAGTTCCGGCCGTCTGCGCAGCACTCATTAAAGAACTGAAGGAAAACATCAAGGTAAATACGAATCACTATCGCACTTCATTTATATTTATTTTCGACAAATTTATTTTCGAAACAATTTCCCTTATCCGCTTACTCTGTCCTGTTCCCATGGACAACTGTTGGATATGGTGTGTTAAATTAAATAACTATTATATTTTTCTCCATCCGTGTATTTAAAATAGCTCTGAAGGAATGTCTTCTCTCTATGAAATGCTCTTTAGAATTGAACGAAAACACTCAAAGTACTGGGATCCACTTATACCTACGAATGCGCATTGTCTCATTTTACAACCTAGGCCCTTTTGACTCTCCAAGTCCAGATCCATCTGGTTCTCTTACTATCTGTGTTAGTAAGACATTTCTAAGAATGTTGAGACAATTTTGCTACAGCATGATATATTATATTTACCATCATTAGTATATATCCAACAAGCCCTCCGAAAAATGAATCAACCGTTCTCAAATAAAACAATGATCACTATACACATTCGTTAGTATTATAATATTATAATAACATAAAAAAAAAAAAATACATAAACATTCCTTCTTTACCATCCCTTGGGAAATTACGCATGACCCAACATTTGTTGCAAAGGATTAGGGAAACCCAAGAAAACCTAATCACGCCATATCAAATGCTTAACATTTTTAAATCACTATCATATTTTCATATATTTATATTGCAATTACTCCTTGTCCTGAATTCTATAAATTTTGCTGCTGGTAACGGTTTGGTCAGCATATCAGCTACTTGACTCTCTGTAGAAACAAACTCAAGTTTAATAACATTCTTTTCGATTTGCTACCTCGAAAATGGTACTTGATATCTATATGTTTCGATCTCTTGTGATTGCTAGGATTATTTGCAATGCTTATGCAGATGTCGTTATCTTCATATAGGATTATAATCGGCTTTGAAATATCTATATTAATGCTCACTGCTAATGACTTTAACCATAAAGCTTCTCTTACAGCTTCAAAAAGTGCCATATTCTCTGCTACTGATGCTTGTCTCCTCGTAGACCAACATATTGTGCATCGTTCAAACAATTTAAACAGATAGCCTATTGTACTTTTCCTATCATTGATATCATTACCGCCCCAATTGGAATCAACATATCCGTTTAAAATATTATTATAGTCGTCCCTTACGTAAGTTAATTTAATATCTTTCGAACATTTTAAATATCTCAATACTCGTTTTAAATTCTGCCACAATTCTGTATTGTTCTTATTTGTATATCTACTTAAAATATTAACTGCTGTACTTAAATCAGAACGCGTACACAGCATTATATAGATTAACCCATTTGCATCATCGGTCTATTTCAGCTGCCGCACTGAAACATCAGCGACGTTCAACTGACGACTGACTCGTATCACCGCGCGCGGTCGATCGTATGTGCACTAACGGGCATCCAAATTATTCATGGAGTTTATTAACAATGAATACACTGATGTATATTAGAATACACTGATGTATATGAAACTGACGGTTAAACGTGGTCTGTTGCAACTAAACAATATTTCGCAACTGGTAAAAAAAGCAGTCGTAGACTCGCGGAATATTCCGCGCTCGGTGATAGCTGACAGTCATAGGCTCACGGATTATTCCGCGCTTGGTTATAGCAGACAGTCGCGGCTCGCGGATTATTCCGCGTTTTGATGCAAATGGGTTAAGCATCCAATCAAATTCCGATATGGTGCTTCACACCTTTCATCAGAATTTAAGGCCAAATAATCTAATTTACTTGGCAAAGGTGTACTAACGGGGTTACATTCATTCATATTAAATTTTTCTAAGACGGTTTTAATATAAGCAGTTTGATGTAAGGTTATCTTATGATTCTCTCGTTTAACTTTTATTCCTAAGAAAAAACTTATTTTATTCAAATCTGTCATTTTAAATTTGTTCATTAAATAACTTTTAAAATTATTCATAGTCTTTATATTAGCAGTAGCAATCACAAGATCATCCACATACAGTACGACATATACAGGGTCCGGCGGAGTATTTCATCCCGCGTTTAATGGGGGGTTGGTGGGGTGATTCTGAACAACTTTTTCCTTTACCAAAATGTTGGTTAAAGCTTCGTTTTTGAGTTATCAACGAAAAACACTGGCCAATCAGAGCGCCCGGGCGCGTGGCTCTCAATCGCGCTCGGGACAGCGTGGATATCGAGGGAACCATGCGGCATATGTTACATCGTCTTAAATTAAGAATAATGTGGAATTATTCGATATTCATGAAGAACAAATAAACTAATAAGTGTTCGATACTTTTATACCTTATCCGAAAGGAATAAAGTATTTTATTACTGATGAATTATTTTTTGTTTAACAGCACGTTTTCAGGTGGATAAATTGTGTTTTAAGAAAAACGATTTGGATAAATAATGTTAGAGAAAGTTAGACTTACCAATTCGTCCACGTATTAACCTGCTCCGACGGCAGTGGGTCATTGTGTCGATCCTGACCTTCCACAACATCTGATTCTACAGCCGTGTCAGTGCACGGTCACATTTGAAGAATACCCATGCGCTCTAGGGGTTCGCGTGGCTTTCGTAACTACGAACTCCGCTTCTATTGAAATTTCTCGAACAGTGTAATCCCACACTGTCTGGTGTGTGTGGTCTCTCTTCGCAATCGGAGTTCGTAGTTACGAAAACCATGCGACCCCCTAGAGCGCATGGGTATTCTTTCGTGTAGTGGAGGTTGACGCCAAAACTGCTAGCCACTTAAGCGTTCCAGTAAGAAACATTTCCTCTGCATTCGATTATAACAATATCCCTTCCTTAACGAATGTTCATCTATGTAGAACCTAGGAAAGGCTTAAGCTGGCAGAGTCATTCGACTATTCGTACGAGCAAGATGTATCGTTCAAACCAGGAGTACAACCAAATGTTTGTATTGGGTGCCACAATTGCATTGGGTGCCTTTCGGAGCCACAATTTTTTAAACGCAGGAAGGATAAATCGTTCCAAAAAGTGAAAGTGACTGTTAAGTGAAGTGACCATGCTAGAAAAGTGACCGTGCAAGAAAAGTGACCGTGCACCGACACGGCTGTAGAATCAGATGTTGTGGAAGGTCAGGATCGACACAATGACCCTGTGTCAATGACCCACTGCCGTCGGAGCAGGTTAGCACTGGACGAATTGGTAAGTCTAACTTTTTCTAACATTATTTATCCAAATCGTTTTTCTTAAAATACAATTTATCCACCTGAAAACGTGCTGTTAAACAAAAAATAATTCATAAATAATAAAATACTTTATTTCCTTCGGATAACGAATAAACGTATCGAACACTTATTAGTTTATTTGTTATTCATGAGTAACGAATAATTCCACATACCAATGCGTTCATTCACGACCACGACTGGGGTTGAGATCCGTTGACGGCCACGCGCCTGAGCGCTCTGATTGGCCAGGGTTTTTCGTTAATAACTCGAAAACAAAGCTTTAACCAACATTTTGGTAAAGGAAAAAGTTGTTCAGAATCACCCCACCAACCTCCCATTAAACGCGGGATGAAATACTCCGCCGGACCCTGTATATTTTCAGCTATATTTTTCTTATTGTTCCGCGGCGCACCCGCGGAACCAACATATTTCTAACATCGGTACCCTCATAGAAAGGCGTCTAGGCATCCGCACAAGGAATCACCTTCAACGTGCAGATGGGCGTTTATGACGCGCAAGTAATATTTACTGTTTTTGAGGAAGTCGTTTTACATTCTAATCTGCCAAGGTAGCAGAAATTAGGCATGCACGACCTCAGCAGTTCATCGCATGCGCCGTAAACGTCGTCATACACGCCACGTCGAACACTCACTTGCTTAATACGTTTGAATAATTAAGTTTTGTTACAAATATAACGCATTGTTACTTGAATAATTCGTTAACCTCACTTACATCAATAACACTGTTCAACACGGGTCTGATTTTGTAACCTTCAATATGCGTTTCTTATAGACTTTAATGTGGTGAATACGAATCTGCAATCCGTTTTTCTCCAAAACGTACCATTTTTGAAAAAATCAATTTTGAAAAAAATCGCATATTTTCAACTTTGGAAGTGTTTTGTACTTTTGCGGTAATAGTTATTCAGTTGCGCTTGGTGCCAAATGATTCTTTGAAGTTTCACGAATAAAATGGTGTATTTTGTTATTAGACTATAAACATTTAAATGTGTTTAAATACTGATCGAAGTGAAAGAGACACCGAAAGTACACCCATTTTGGCTGATATCTTTCAGTTTATTTCAAAAACTAAGGGTCCAACAGAAAATCTAACTATGCCACACGATAGAGCAGACCTTTCTGCAAAGAAAAGCATCAACGGAAGTTGCAAAATCATTTTCGTTTTCAATATCAAAGCGAAAAAGTTTGGCAAAACACGTGGCGGCGACAGTGGTGCTCTATGACGGCGGCTCCCCGTTCATCGCTCACTGTAGCGGAATCACTAAACGCGCAGTACTTCTGCTGAGTGTCACTGTTGCCGCCGCGTGTTTTACCAAACTATTTCGCTTGTATATTGAATACAAAAATGATTTTGTAACTTCCGTTGATGCTTTCCTTTGCAGAAAGGTCTGCTCTATCGCGTGGCATAGTTATATTTTCTCCTGGACCCTTAGTTTTTGAAATAAACTAAAAGATATCAGCCAAAATGGGTGTATTTTCGGTGTCCCTTTCACTTTGATCATTATTTAAACACATTTAAATGTTTATAGTTTAATAACAACATATACCATTTTATTCGTGAAACTTCAAAGAATTACTTGGCACCAAGCGCAACAGAATACCTATTATCGCAAAAGTACAAAACACTACCAAAGTTGAAAATTTGCAATTTTTTTCAAAATTGATTTTTTTAAAAATGGTACGTTCTGGGGGGAGACGGATTGCAGATTCGTATTCAGCACATTAAAGTCTATAAGAAACGCATATTGAAGGTTACAAAATAAAAAAAAAGTTGAAATTTGTCGAACAGTGTAATCATCCTATTCGAAATAAGAATAGGATCGCCTAACGCATCGCGCGACGCGACCCTAGTCGGAACGAAGATTTACGACCTTCGTTTTACCTGCTCGGTCTTGTCCACGCGGTACGTCGCACAGTAGTCCGAAACCGTAAAAACACGAACTAAATTCATAGTACTGTTATTTGCACATTATTCAGTATGAATAGAAATATTTTAGGTAGTTCTTGAGTTATAGAATATAATTGCAATTAAAAATTGTCTTATTATAATTAATTTAATAATAATATTTGATAAAATGTTGTTTGGTCGAAATGGTTCTGATATTTTCTGTGGTGTGCAGTTATCTCTCAGGTAGCAGTAAATAAAATTTGTTACAGCCGATATAACAACTCTTACAATACTGATTTCATCATTGAGATTCATAATCTGTAAAAAACTTAATTGAAATTATATACTTAATACGGATATAGTTCGACAATGGGATATAGAACCTACACATCCAAATGCGCGTTTATGATGTTATTTAATCGAACGAACATGTTAGCAAAAGATTTAAAATAAAAAATATATATAAAATTATTTAAAAAATTTAAATTGTAACGTTACGTCTTTTAGAGGTCTTTCCGGTACGAGTGATGGTGGAAATGGTACGAAAGAATTAAAACCAAGTGAGTTCCTCTAAAGAACTTTCGTTCGTATATTTATGTAGGTTCCAGAAAATAGTAGGTAGGAGAGGATGGTGTTTCTCTAGGGGATGTGGATGGCGGAATCCAGTACTGGCCAACGTTGACTAACGTTGTCCTCGTCCTGGTGGGTAGGTGGGAGAAGTAGGATCCTGGAACTCCAGGATACTCAGTCTCGGGAACAATGTTAAAACTGGCCACACTTTAACTAAAGTTGTCCTCGTTGTCCTCGTCAGGGGTAGAACGCGATGGCGGAAAATACCGTCGCGTTACAAAATTAAATAAAAAAATTTTGAGAAAAAGAAAAAAAATTTATGACGATGTACATGACCCTACACTTCATCTTCTGATGAGGTCATATCACTTTTTGATTCCGTTTAACTCTCTGACACATTCGTTATATTCACCGCGGGAGGTTCAACTATTAGTTCACTATGTCTTTGTCCACTTTTTTCTTCTTATGTGTCACGTGTTTAAATGAACTTAAATATGGATCCGAACTTAATAATAGCCTGTGAAATAAATCTTTGTTTGTCTTCACTCTTGACGTTTTCCTTGTATGATGCTCCCTGAAGTACCTAATATCTTTGTTTTTTGCCTCTTGAGCTTCTTCGGAGACTTCTCCTATTGGTATTATGGCATTCTTGATAACACTTGATCCGTGTATCAGCACTTTATGCAGAGTTACAGGCATGTAGTACAATCCATAGAGTTCCAAGTATTTTTCGGCTGTTACTAAACAGTAGCTATCAAATTCTTCGGTACTTATTTCATACCCACTATTAATCACTCGAAGTATCACACTTAATCTGGTAATCAGATTCTCATCTATCCCGTGTCATAAACGGTCGGCCGGTTCGAGACTTTGCAAATCAAATGTTTGGATCCAAATGGATTGGTCGAAGGATATGGGCTGCACCAATTATATGGCCTCCACGATCGCCAGATCTAAATCCATTAGATGTTTTCTTATGCGGAGCGGTAAAGGGACAGATATATAGATCGGAGCACGAAATAAGAACTGTGGAAGAATTGAAAATTCGAATAGAGGATGCCTTCCAACATTTACGAAGTATACCAAATTTATATCACCGAATTATAAACAATATTCATAACAGATTAGAAACGTGTTTGCAAAACAATGGTGGCCATATTGAAGCTGGCATTCAAGCTCAGCTATTAAGGTGACTTTGGCAGCGAACGTGGAGTCATTTTGACTCACACCGATATTTCACTACTACATATTCACGAGCCCCCAAACCCTCACCGATATGGTACTAACCAGTGACGGTTGCTCGACCCTAGACCCTCATCGATACATTGTATTCTATTCGCTTTGCGTTCAGGTATAGGAAACTACGTATAGGAAAAAAATAATAATTTCGAAAATTGTAATAAACATTATTTTTATTATAAATTTGTATTGCTGCATGTAATACAAACAATTTTACAAACAGAATGTGTGTTGCAGACATTCCGTCTACATTTAGTACATATTTTGGAATATCTAGTATTACTTCCGAGACAAAAGCTACACCTAGCACGCTTTTGATGGGCTACTCTTGTTTTCATAATTTTCCGTCCCGTCGCCTCTATTGCATTTACTATATTTAGTTGTAATCCTAATTCTCCATTTTCAATATCGGTAGCCGGTCTATCTATTTTTGCTCGGGTCAAGTTTTTCCCTAAAATTTCTATAAATGACTTTCTTCTTGAATGAGCATTCTTTGTGATCTCCCACGTTGGATATTTCGTTTGCCATATCACAAATGCATTATATGCAGCAATATCCAAATAATGCATAAATAATGCTAATGGCCAGCGACGGGTACAGCGCTTCATCGTATATTCCCTCACCAATTTGTCTAATACATCCACCCCACTTTTTGTGCTATTGTAATATTTGATGATTTCAGGTTTGAAATTTTCAGAAACTCTAGTTATGTCGTGTTCATGGTGTAAACTGGATAATAATACTACGCATTTACGAGGCTTTGGGACATAAGAAACTAAACTCAATTTATCCGTAAATAAAAATGTGGAGCTATATTGGTTGCGGTTTTGTGGCTCCACGAGTGTCTTCGGGATGTCTCGTCTATTTTTTCGTACTGTTCCGACTAGAAATATTTTGTCCTCTAATAATTGTTCCGCAAGTGTGAGGTCCGTAAAAAAATTGTCCGTAGTGACGCATCTGCCAGAATTCTTCCAGATATCTGTCATCTGTTTCACGACACGTTGCCCTTGTTTTTTTCTGGAGTGTTTCCACGTTTGCCCAGGTACACTTCCATGTTGCAGCAATAGAAAGTTTTGGAATCGCACAAACTCCAAATTTTTATTCCATATTTTCCCGGCTTGCTTGGCGTGTATACCTTGAAAGAACAACGGCCGCGAAACTTCACTAGTTGCTCATCGACGCATCCAACATCTGTTGCGTTATAAGCAGCTTGGCAATTTTTGACAAAAATATTCGTCACAACTCGCAGTGGCGCCAATTTATCTGATGCCTTCCTTTCTTCACGTGTCACGGGATTGTCAAACCGGATGAACCTCAGAATATCTCTAAAACGATCGCGTGACATTGCTGCGGCATAAAATTGTCGCGACAATCCTTTGTTTTTCTTCCATAGGTCATCTTTACATTCGCGCGATTCTCTGAATCGCCCAATAAGTAACAGAAGGCCGAAAAATGCATCTATTTCGGTGCGGTCCACTGGCTTCCACTTCTTATTGGGTGGCATACTGTCCATTGCCTTGTTATTGATGTACAGAATGATTGTAGCAATTATTTCTTCATCCATGAATAAATGAAAACATTCATCTATATTTTGAATATTTTCACTCTTCGTTGTAAGTGAAGCTGCCCGTGGAAAATGATTGCTGGCTACTTCACTACTATTGACAGTCGGTGCGATGTACTGCCAGTTACGCCCACATATATTTTCGATTCGTCCATCTTCATCTTCATGCAACTCGTCATCTTCTGAATCTTGCACCTCTGGCTCAATCAAATCCCCACTTGCAAAGTAATGTTAAATCGTTCTCACTGTCACTTGTATCACACACTGGTGTCACATTCACTATACTTTTAGACGTTTTATATAATAAATTTTGTAACGACACTTCACATTTTTATTCTCTCACGATTATTTTGTCCGGATAAAATTGTTCTTTCACTTGCAATATTTTATAGTACGATGGGTATAAGCGATGCCCATGTGTATTCGCTGCCAAACGCAGTGTTTTGTATGTCTCTTTGGGCAAATTAGAAGTAATTATTAGCGACAAAGCTTCTTCAGATGATAATTGTGTTGGAATGGCTTCAAGCTTTTTCCATTTACTCAAAATCCTGGAAGATCTAGTAGGTGAAGACGTGGTACATTCAGTTAATAATTTGGCCGTTGATTTGTCTCCGTCTTCCCGAAGCTTCATTGCAGTTGCACAAATCAGTTCTGCCGAAGAGTGAGATTGTCAAAGTTCCTCCGTTTTTCTTCGTTTCACAGTTGCACAACACTCCTCAAAGCTTTTGGATGGTCGCCCCCTTTTTCTGGCGATTTCCCAATTGTTCGATGATTGGCCTCTTGATAAGGAACTGAGAAATATAAGCTCTTTAGATAGCCACTCACGCTTTCCAACGCTTAAAATTTAAAATTCCAACGCTTAAAATAGATGCAGAAGAAGTTGTCCTGGATGAATTTTTTCAGTTCCTCCCTTGCGTTTTCATCTTCTTTGATCAAAAAAGATTGTACTGAAAAACTTAGTACAAGGTCCTTTTTGTTTTCTACTGACTTATCTGACTGCTTCATCACCAGATCGTGTAGCGTATATCTCGTAACTTTCCTATCCGTCATTGTTTCGGATAGCTCTTTTAGATCTTATTTTAATAACTTAACTGTAAGAGTAGTTTTTAATATAAGTCGCACGGTTCAGTTCAGCTATGATATATTTCCAATCGCTACAGTACTACAATCTAGTATGGATCGTAAACGGTATGCTCTAGTCGATAGTTTCCTATCGACTGCCTCGGTGTTGCATTCTTGCCCGCCAAGAAGGCGAGCCCCTCGGTCCCACGATGCAATGCCTTCAAGGGTCTGTTTTACGACCCCCCAAATGTTTGCCGGTCCCGCTCGCCTAGCGGCCTCGCGGTGACATTTGCCAGATGGGTATTCGAGGTGCTCCGAAACCTCGGGTTTTCTTACATTGGGCCAACCTGACTATAAGTCTGTTCTCGGGCTTGTTGTACATGTAAAAGAGAAAGAACAGGAAACGACATTAGTTTCGCTCTATTATATAGTTTTATTTTCGGTCACTACTTATCTTTTGTACGACGACTTGGGGTTTACAACATCGTCGCAGCGTAATTGCCTTTAGCTGCCATTGAGATTGTACCCTTGTCCTTTTTTGTCCGAGCTTGCTTGATACCTGGGTTGTCCTTTCTTGTTTCCTTTCTGCTACGAGTCCAGAGCCACAAACCCTGATTTGACCTACTTGTTTCGTGGCCGATAACCCTTTTTCTACTTTCAATTCGGCAATCCCAGTGCCGCGGAACCAAAATCCAGAGCCATCGACTCCGTCACAACTTCGGCATCGTCAACTCCAGGCTAACGATACCGGGACCCAGAGCCACTAACCCTGTCAGCCCTCCTCGATCCCGGGCCACCAACCCTTTCACGGCTTCGGAATCGTCCACCACCCTTGGTTAACGAAACCAGGACCACGACAGTGTCACTGTCTGCCTTTCTTAATTCAGGGCCACCTACCCCTTTCTCGACTTCGGAATCGTCAATCCCAGACTAACAAAAGCAGGACCCAGAGCCACCAGCTCTGTCAGCCCCCTTCGATCCCGGGCCACTAACCCTTTCACGGCTTCGGAGTCGCCAACCCCCTAGTTAACGAAACCAGGACCACGACAGTGATGCTGTCTGCCTTTTTCACACCAGGGCCAACAACCCTTTCACGACTTTGTCAGGAGCGGCCTCAGAACACTCGTTCCCCTGATCACACGATTGCGCGCTGATGTGAACCATGCTTCATCATTCCCTTACGTCTTCCCTTACGAAGACGATGAGGCATGGTGTCTGTCCTTCTCCCTCATGTATCCAAAGTCGTCCAGCTCATCCACCATCGGCTTCCTCTCTTGGGTCGCCCCTCCGTGTTTGTGGGCCTTTCCCTCTCCACCAAGATCGGCCGGCACGTGATGCCCCTTTTGCAGCACTAGCTCATTCTCTGTATACAGACAAACATAATTTAAAACACAAATACTGTAGAAGTTATTTTTAAGTAAACTTCTTTGCCAATAACAACAAAGCGCAGATCAGGGTAATGAGACTTCTCTTTCCTTGTATTACTAAGTATTTTATTAGTATAAACGGTCGTCGCACGACACTCTTTCAAACAATATTCTCTTCGGCTTCGCAAGCACTTGTATTCTCTTTCGTATCTACTTCCGTTCTACTCTCTTTCACCTCCCAAACTATTCTAACTCGCGCACGCATCAGCCACTCCATATATTCTTTCACTCACAGTTTCCCTTTCATTCTATCTCTCATTTGCTCTCACTCATTTAGGATTCACACCGACACACACACCCTTGCCACGTGTCACATTTCGACCACGGGTCCCCATGCACCAAACACTTCACGTGCATTCCTCGAAACCATTCACTCGATCCACGTTCGACGTTTCTCCTAATACTCTTCATTCACACTATGCTTATCTTATAACTAAAAGGCGCCAACAAACCTGGCCCTATCCGCTAACCTACATATCCTAAAATATACCAATACCACAATACTACGGTCCCTGCCCTTTACCGTCTTTACGGGCGTTTGACCGTCCGTACTTTTTTTTCCTAGAAATATAAACTTAATCGACCCGTTCGTCCTCCTGAACGGTGATTCATCGTTTGATACGATCCGCGGCGATCACCGTTCTAAAACGTTTTACGCCTTCTCGCATGTCCTCCACGTCGTAGCGATCGTTAGGTAACACGGTACGAATCCCAAACGGGCCTTTGTATTGAGGGAGCAGTTTTCGACTTGCTCCGGTTGCGGGTTCGTTGGCCACTTACACTAGCACCAGTTCTCCTGATACATATTTCTTTGCTTCTCTTCTGGTTCTGTCATAGCGCTCCTCTTGCGCTCGTTGATCTTCGGTGATGTGATGCACTACAGGGTCTACCACGTATCTCGGAACCCATGCGCGCGCAAACTTGAGTAAATTGCAACGTCGCAATGAATCGATACAGGCGTCATCTATGAACTGCTGGTGAAGGTTACAGTCTTGTAGGGGTCGCAAGGTTTGGCAAGATTGGAGAGGGGATTGTAAGAATCAACTGGATTGTAGGAAGGGGTAAACAGGGGTAAACACAAATTCAGGCGCGATCGGCAGAGACCGCATTGAAGTCGGACAAAAAAGTTTCCAGCGGCTCAGCAGCTATGGCTATGTCCGGCAGGAATCGATATCTCGGCTCGAGCATTTGGATTCGGGCTACAACATGAGCAAGCCGTCCGACTTCAATGCGGTCTCTGCCGATCGCGCCTGAATTTCTGTTTACCCCTTCTTACAATCCAGTTGATTCTTACAATCCCCTCTCCAATCTTGCCAAACCTTCCGTCCCCTACAAGACTTTAACCTTCACCAGCAGTTCATAGATGACGCCTGTATCGATTCATTGCGACGTTGCAATTTACTCAAGTTTGCGCGCGCATGGGTTCCGAGATACGTGGTAGACCCTGTATGTCTCGCCGTATACTATCTAAATCCAATCGATCCGCTTCTCGCTGTACGGCGCTCAATATCGGGCCTTCTGCTATGCCGCGCCCGTCGGTGACGATCAACGCTTTCATGGGCGTAGTACGGATGCCTTTATTATGCATCGTGTTCAGCGCGCTTTGCACCTTCTTCACTTCCGAATCCCAGTCCTTCGGGTCTTTACCTGCCGCGGTGGTGGCAAGTGCGTCGACTATCGTCCTGTTATACCGCTCGCACTGTCCGTTTGCTCTCGGTGTTGCAACGGCGTTTAACACGTGCTTGATGCCGTAGGTATCGCAGGATATCCTAAAATTCCTCGAAGTGAAGCTCGTTCCTCGGTCGCTAATTATGCGTGTCGGTGCTCCAAATAGGTACATGAGGGTTAGTAGTGTTCGTACTGTATGCCGCGTCTTCTGGTCCTTTACCGGTTCGATGATAATAAATTTCGTAAAAGCGTCTACCATTACGAGTAGGTATTTATTACGCCTGTTACTTGTTTCGAATGGTCCGACGTGGTCGATATGAACGGTGTGAAAAGGCAATTGTATTCAATTTGCATTGCCTCTTGCCCCCGGTGTGTTTATAGTACACACAGCTAAGACACGCCCCCACGTACTTCTTTACAAACTTCCACATTCCAGCGAACCAGTAATTCCGCTTAATCCGTTCCAGTGTTTTCTCTGCACTTAGATGTCCTGCGTCGTCGTGGCACAATCGGCATATTTGAAATCGAACGCTTTTCGGCACGACCCAAGCCTTTCTGTTGTCCGGTAGTCGTCGATATACTTTATTGTCCTTGATCACGTACTGGTCGAAGTAGTGTTTCGTCTCCGGCTTCCGATCGCGGTCCTCGAGGATCTTCCGTATGCGCGCCAACTGTTCGTCCTGTAGTTGCGCTGCTGTGATCCAGTCGCCCTCTGTTAAATCCACGTACGCGATTTCCAGGAGCGGTACTGGGTTTCGACTTAAGGCGTCCACGTGGGCCATTCTCGTCCCCGCGCGGTATTCAATGTCGAACGTGAATTCCTGTACTTCCAGCCACCAGCGTCCGACCCGTGGTAATAAATCTTTTTTTGAGAACGTCGTTCTTAACGCGTTGCAGTCTGTCATTACCTTAAATGACAAACCAAGAAGGTAGACTCGGAAGTACCGTAACGCTAATACTACCGCCATTGTTTCTAATTCGTAGGAGTGATACCGCCGCTGGTCCGCCGTCGTTTGTTTGCTAAAATACGCCACGACGGTCATCTTTCCATCTCCTGTTCGCTGCATGAGCATGGCTCCTACGCCTATTGCACTTGCATCCGTGTGTAGTTCCGTGGTACTCTCTGGGTCGAACATCGAAAGCACCGGGCGTGTTGTTAAAATCCGCTTGACTTCACGGAAGGCTTTCTCTTGAGATCTTCCCCAGTGCCAGATAAGGTCCTTCTTGGTCAGTCGTGTGATGGGTTCCACAATTCTTGCAAAGTCCTGAACAAATTTCCTGAAAAAACTCGCCAAGCCCAGGAATTGTCGTACGCCCTTGACCGTGGTTGGTGCCTTCATGTACCGTGCCGCACCGCCTCTACCTTTCTTCGCCCGGGTTGGATTCCTTTCTTGCTTATTTCTCTATCTAGGTACTCTATCTTTGTCTTAAAGAACGAGCATTTCTCCAATTTCAGGGTCATTCCATGGGGTCGGAAAGCTTCCATTACCTGCCGTAGCCTGTCCATACCCTCTTCCGTCGTACGCGCCGGTATTATAACGTCATCCAAAT
This sequence comes from Nomada ferruginata, assembly GCA_963583965.1. Taxonomy (NCBI): domain Eukaryota; kingdom Metazoa; phylum Arthropoda; class Insecta; order Hymenoptera; family Apidae; genus Nomada; species Nomada ferruginata. The sequence continues at coordinate 7,105,596 of OY757222.1, forward strand.
ACGGGAAGGCAATACTATTCTTCAACGCACCCAGCACTTTGTCCATTAATCGTTGAAATACGGCTGGGGCATTTGTTAAACCGAACGGCATTCTCAAAAACTCATAATGACCTTCCGGTGTTATAAACGCTGTCTTAGCAATGGAATTTTCCGCCATCGGCACTTGGTAATAACCCGATGCTAAATCTAAACCGGTGAAATACTTGTAGCTTCCTAATTTGTCTATCTGGTAATCTATTAATGGTAACGGATATTTGTCCTTGATCGTGATTGCGTTAATTTTTCGGTAGTCAACGCACATCCGATAATCACCTGTCTTCTTCTTCACCAGTGTAATGGGGCTTGCGTACGGCGAGTCCGATTCCCGTATAATTCGATTACACTGTTTGACAAATCTCAACTTTTTTTTGATTTTGTAACCTTCAATATGCGTTTCTTATGGACTTCAATGTGCTGAATACGAATCTGCAATTCGTTTTTCTCCAGAACGTACCATTTTTGAAAAAATCAATTTTGAAAAAAATCGCAAATTTTCAACTTTGGAAGTGTTTTGCACTTTTGCAGTAACAGTTATTCAGTTGCGCTTGGTGCCAAATGATTCTTTGAAGTTTCACGAATAAAATGATATATGTTGTTATTAGACTATAAACATTTAAATGTGTTGAAATAATGATCAAAGTGAAAGGGACACCGAAAATACACCCATTTTGGCTGATATCTTTTAGTTTATTTCAAAAACTAAGGGTCCAGGAGAATATCTTACTATGCCACACGATAGAGCAGACCTTTCTGCAAAGGAAAGCATCAACGGAAGTTACAAAATCATTTTCGTTTTCAATATCAAAGCGAAAAAGTTTGGCAAAACACGTGGCGGCGACAGTGGTGGTCTATGACGCCGGCTCCCCGCTTATCGCTCAGCGTAGCGGAATCACTAAACGCGCAGTACTTCTGCTGAGTGTCACTGTTGCCGCCGCGTGTTTTACCAAACAATTTCGCTTGTATATTGAATACAAAAATGATTATGTAACTTCCACTGAGGCTTTCCTTTGCAGAAAGGTCTGCTCTATCGCGTGGCATAGTTAGATTTTCTCCTGGACCTTTATTTTTTGAAATAAATTGAAAGATATCAGCCAAAATGGGTGTATTTTCGGTGTCCTTTTCACTTTGCTCATTATTTAAACACATTTAAATGTTTATAGTCTGTTTCGGATAGCTGCTTAGGATCTTAATGTAGCCAACGGATTAGGTTTATCTTAAATAAAAGGCACAAATTCACTTGTAGCACGAACACTTACATGTATTTAACAACACCAGTAACAATCATATGCGCAACGACGAAAGTAACATGAATAAAGTACAATTCCGCACATACACGTTCGTAGCGTTATTCTCGCACTCCGCTATTAGTTCCTTGCTTTGCAATTGCACCACGGTTGTAAGTCGTGGTACCCAGTAAAATGTCTAAGTCTCTTTGTAATTCCTAAAACCTCTAATAATTCCCGTAATCGCTCTTAATACTTGTTATCTCTCCAAAAGTTAGTTGAACCGACAATTAGTATCCTCGCGCAACGGTATTTATACCGCTGCGCGTGGCGAAGAGCATGAAGAGATAAGAGGGGGAGAACGCTCGCGCTTGTCGCCACGGAATAGCGCTAGGCGCGAAGCTAACGAGCGTCCTCCCTACGAGCGAATCCAGAACATAGTCTAATAACAACATATATCATTTTATTCGTGAAACTTCAAAGAATCATTTGGCACCAAGCGCAACTGAATAACTATTACCGCAAAAGTACAAAACGCTTCCAAAGTTGAAAATATGCGATTTTTTTCAAAATTGATTTTTTCAAAAATGGTACGTTCTGGAGAAAAACGGATTTCAGATTCGTATTCAGCGCGTTAAAGACTACAAGAAACGCATATTGAAGGTTACAAAATCAGACCCGTGTTGAACAGTGTTATCTAACAGGTCTTGTATCATCTGCCGTACTATTCTTTTCTCCGGCTCCGCGAGACGATAAGGACGATACACTACTGTAAGACTACTAAATGACTGATGCATAAACGCGAGTCGTCGACTGGAAGTATACTTTATTAATAATTCGTGAGAACAAGTCAGGACTGCTCCGAACGGCGATCGATGCTAGAATGTCCTCGCTGCATCGTGGTCGCCAAAGGACGCGCCGTCTGGGTTTTCCCGGGCGCCATTCCTGTAAGGGCCTGGGCCGCGTGCACCTTGTAGCTCATCACGTCCGCGGTGTACGTGCGCTTTCGGGGCTCGCGCCGACGCTAGCCATATACCCCGGTAGAGCGCACGCGGTCCGAAATCTCTTACACTCGGCCATCCTGCAACAATGCCCGTCCTCGAGCATTCTCGTTACGCTGTTTTCTGAAAAAGATAAAACAGACGACCGACAAATCGGATTCAGTATTTTGTTATTTGACGCTTAGCACAAAATCGAAGTAATCTAACGCCAAATACTCTCCCCGAATTGTACCGATTTTCCATTGCATGGCGATTCAACATTCGCCCTTCTTCATTTCGCCACCAGCATGCAATCTCGTTCAGATGCCATGATGAATCCTCCACAGTATGATTCTTTTCCGAAACGGCCTACTATGCTAGATAGAATACGATTCTCATCTTAGCCATAGTACCGAATCTTTCAGGTAGTCACAACCCACGTCATGACCACCACCCCGTTAACAACGTGTGACGACATAACGGACCTCCGCCGTTATGCTCACGACCCAGGATACCATACTATGCTAGACGGATTTCTGACACACTCTAGCCATAGTTTCAATTTCCTCGTGCAGTCATGACTGGCATTCCACGTCATGACTCACCCCTCTCTCAACATCTCGTGACGGCATAACGAACTCCCGCCGTTATGCTCACAACCCGGAATACCATACTATGCTAGACGGATTTCTAACGCACTCTAGCCATAGTATCAATTCCCTCCCTTCTTTCTTCCTCATGTGACGACATAACCAACTTCCACCGTTATGCTCACATCCCCGAATACCATACTATGCTAGCCGGATTTCTAACACACCCTAGCCATAGTATCTATTCCCTTCCTTCCCTCAACATCTCGTGACGACGTGACGAACTCCCGCCGTTACGCTCACCTCCTGGAATACCATAGTATGCTAGACGGATTTCTAACACACTCTAGCCATACTCCAAACGGTGCCAGATTCCTCTCGCCCTCATCTTCACTATACTCATAAATTCTGGAACAGATCACATTATTATTCCACCAAAAATCCATCGTGCCATGATTCTCACTCTCGTAAGACACTCAAACAAGAGGCAGAACCAAATTCAAATAGTCATTGACATTTAACCGTTTGCAATTTCGTGCGTAACAAAATAATCAGTCATCCAGTTAATCATCAACTCAATATTCAACCAGTGTCTCGTTGGAACCATAACGTCCTCTATTCCACGCAATTCGTGTACCTTTCTAACGCCGTCCTTCGAAGGATGCTGTTCATGCTCGACAGAGACATCCATGATACAGACCTCCCTCGAACACCTAACGATACTATATTACGTACACTCAATTGTCGCTTTTCATACGTTATGTCCGACACCACCTCCGCCCTCACCGAACACTCATGCCGACCATTGCCAGTCGCAATGTCTAAACAATCGCCACGAAAACATACCAGCACCATATCTGTGCCATGTTTAAGCTGCCAATTACGAAACAATAGAGACAGCCCACAAAGGCTCTGTCTCTTCTCAAAATCTCACACGTACATTCAACAACATATTTCCAACCATCAGACAAAACATAGCGATCCTTCGATCGGTACGCTGTCTTCGTGCCAATAACACAATTCTCTCCTCCATACTTTCTTTCCATATTTCCTCTTGCATTCCACAGGGAATAGACAGTAAGAATAATTCCACACTTACCACGCAGTTCGCCCTCGTCTCCTTTCTCTTTTTCTCTACTTACAACCCGTGGCCCATTGTAAATTATCCAAGTTCGTTGATTGTGGCCTTCCTTCGTAGCGTCGTACAGTGGCCACTCTAAGCCACCCGTGGTGCATTAGCGGTGCTCCGTACCCGCGCGCAAAACTTGTCAAGGTGTCCTACCCTCTTGCAATTTAAGCAGGTAACCCGTGGCTGCGTGCATTGGCGACCAACGTGTCCCTCTCGGTCACAGTTATAACAGACGAGTGGTGGCGGCTGAAACCTTCCCCGATACGCCACCGTCGCACAGTGGTCCGAAACCGGAAAAACACGAACTAAATTCATAGTACTGTTATTTCCACATTATTCGTTATGAATAGAAAGATTTTAGGTACTTCTTGAGTTATAGAACATAATTGCGATAAAATATTCTCCTATTTTGATTATTTTAACAATAATATTTGATAAAATGTTGTTTGGTCGAAATGCTTCTGATATTTTCTGTGGTGTGTAGTTATATCTCAGGTAGCAGAAAATAAAATTTGTTACAGCCGATATAACGATTCTTACAAAACCGATTTCATTAATTGAAATTTAATTTTCAAAGATGTCATTTAATTGAAATTATATAGTTAATATGGAAATAATTCGACAATGGGATGTGGCATTTACACATCCAAATGCGCGTTTATGATGTTATTTAATGAAACGAACATTTTAGCAAAAGATTTAAAATAAAAAATATATACAAAATTATTTAAACAAATTAAATTAAATAAAAAAAAATTGAAAAAATGAAAAAGTTTATGACTGGATTTACATTACCCTACATTTCATCTTCTGATGAAGTCACGTCACTTGACCGTCACCACAGTGAAGTGGAAAAACGGCGATCTGACTGGTCATATATTGTTATAACTTTCGGAGTTGCAAATAGTTGCAAGAAATTTTTATGCAGGCATCTTAAGTAGGTTCTAACAAATACTTTTATATCAATTTTATCGGATCCGCGCGAAACCATCACCCTCATAAATCACATTGAAGTAGAAAAATGGCGATCTGACTGCACATATATTGTTATAACTTTCGGAGTTGCAAATAGTTGCAAGAAATTTTTATGCAGGCATCTTAAGTAGGTTCTAACAACTACTTTTATATAAATTTTATCGGATCCGCGCGAAACCATCACCCTCATAAATCACATTGAAGTAGAAAAACGGGGGGGGAAATAGAGATTCGCGAAAAGGTATTTTTCAAAGGGTATAAATACTTAGATACCTTTCATGTTACATGTACTTGTAGCTGGAAGAACACTCTTTAAAAATATATAAACAGATTTGAGTCAGCTCCACTCTGTAAAAAATATAGCACCGCAAAGTATAGCAAATTCAGAAAGAAATCGGATCGTTCCAAAGTAGACATATTTTCCCCCTCTTTGGTGGTGTCTCAGGCAATAACCCGTGCCCTGCGGCAATCCATTTTTTGCCAAAATGTAGTCTATACATATAAGAAACTATGCCTAAAATTTCATGCAATTCGGAGTAGGTCGAAAAATTGAATTTAGTTCGTGTTTTTACGGTTTCGGACCACTGTGCGTCGTCTCCATTGCCCGCGGTTCCACATGCGATGTTCCTGGCGACGCCGATGCTGCATGTCCTCTTTCCCTCGACCGCGTTGCTGACCTTCTTGCTTCTGAAGTTTCCGTCGGCATCGCTCCCATCGTCATCATTGCCGCGTACAATCCCTCTACGTCCCGATATTGATTGGAACGTATCGTACGCGCGATGTTGCCGTCATCAATGCCGCCGATTATGGCATCCACCAAATACTCGTCGGGGATGTCCACTCTCAGGGGATGTCTTACCGCTCGTAATTTCGTGAGCTTCTCGAAGCAATACTCGCCCAGTTTTTGTCCCGGGTGTGCTTTGTATAGCGTCGCTTCGTTTAATAATTTCGAAAACGGTACCGGCTTCCGAAATTGCTTAATCAGCGCCTTTTTGAATGTACTCCACGAATGGTCTTTCTTTTGCTCGCTGTTAAAAAATCGACGAGCGTGCCCCGATAGCGGTCGCGCGATGTTACATATTACGTCGTCCTCGGTCCACCCATACCGACGGGCGACGCGGTCAACGTGACGCACCCATGACTCGATGTCGGCGTCGTCTTTCGCTGGATTGAATCGCGGCACCAGATTCTCGTTATTCGCGGGTCTGCAACGCAAACTCCGAACTTCCTGCTTCAAACGTCTGACCGTCTCGCGCCAGTCGCTTCAACTTTCCGACGAACCATTCGATCGTTCCCGTCGTCGAGTTCGATCTCGCGACTCTTCTCGCGAACGGTCATTCCCTCGTGACCGATCCCGCGAATAGTCTCTATCCCTGTCTATACGATCGTTCCGCGTGCGTTTTCGCGAACGCCTATGCGAACGATCGCTCGAGTTTTCGCGCGCTCGTTCGTCTGAGCGACTCCACGAATGTTCACGAGCACTTTTCTTTTGCATCTTCCTATCACGGCCCATTATTCACTTCACTTCACTGTCGCAAACGCGTAAAAACGTCCAAATTTGCACAGAAATTTCACCGTAAGACACGTGGTATATCCCACTTCTGATATGTAAGACTACTAAATGACTGATGCTTAAACGCGAGTCGTCGACTGGAAGTATACTTTATTAATAATTCGTGAGAACAAGTCAGGACTGCTCCGAACGGCGATCGATGCTAGAATGTCCTCGCTGCATCGTGGTCGCCAAAGGACGCGCCGTCTGGGTTTTTCCCGGGCGCCATTCCTGTAAGGGCCTGGGCCACGTGCACCTTGTAGCTCGTCACGTCCGCGGTGTACGTGCGCTTTCGGGGTTCGCGCCGACGCACAGTGGTGCAAAATCCCCGAAACGTGGCAAAAATTCGATTTTTATGGAAAGGACATTTTAAAAATGTTTTACGGCAATATTAATATACATCGATCGTAGATCATAATATGAGTTGAAACGAGAAACTAACATTAAAAACAACCGCGATATATGTTATTTAAGACATTTTTTTTTTCATTTTTTGTTGTTTTTGAGTATAATCCTCGATTTTTTGAACTTTTATCATATAGATATTTTTCAACGCGATAAGTACTTTACATTAAATTAAAAAATTGCAACAAAATATAAAGTTGAAAGCCCATTATTAATTTTTTTGTTTATAACTAATTCCCTTCGAGTCCCACCAAATTTTTTTTTTTGTTTAAAACTAGACGTAATTACGAATATTCTAGTGTAAACAGCTTCTGCAACTTTTTGCAACTTTGCTAGAAATAAGGTCACAAAGGTGATGAAAAACGTGATTCTATTCAAATAAGCAGCAAATCCTCAAGAAAAATCTTAAGCTCGATATTAAGATTTTTAAAACCAAGAAAATTAAAACAATATCCGAACGATGTCCTTCAGTTTTTTAAAGAGCCAGATGAAAATTAATAAAATAATTTATTTATTATTAAGCGTTTTTCTTGAGGATTTGCTGCTTATTTGAATAGAATCACGTTTTTCATCACCTTTGTGACCTTATTTCTAGCAAAGTTGCAAAAAGTTGCAGAAGCTGTTTACACTAGAATGTTCGTAATTATGTCTAGTTTTAAACAAAAAAAAAAATTTGGTGGGACTCGAAGGGAATTAGTTATAAACAAAAAAATTAATAATGGGCTTTCAACTTTATATTTTGTTGCAATTTTTTAATTTAATGTAAAGTACTTATCGCGTTGAAAAATATCTATATGATAAAAGTTCAAAAAATCGAGGATTATACTCAAAAACAACAAAAAATGAAAAAAAATATTTTCTTAAATAACATATATCGCAGTTGTTTTAAATGTTAGTTTCTCGTTTCAACTTATATTATGATCTACGATCGATGTATATTAATATTGCCGTAAAACATTTTTAAAATGTCGTTTCCATGAAAATCGAATTTTTGCCACGTTTTGGGGATTTTGCACCACTGTGCGACGCTAGCCATATGCCCCGGTAGAGCGCACGCGGTCCGAAATCTCTGACACTACCGTTTCTTGCGTGATGCACTTAATCTCCATTGTTGCCGTGCTTGTCTTGCCTAGCTCGCTCATCGTCGACGATACGCAACTGCGAAACGCTTCGATGAGTGTGATACATTTTTCGCGTCTGGCCATATCCACGTCGCCGAATTGTAGCTCTGCTTTCCTAACTATCTCGCAAACGTTAACGTCTAACTCGGTCGCGATTTGTCTGTATTCTAATGACGGGATTTCATTAAATATAACCCGGTTGCCGCGCTTAACCATTATAATGTGCTCTTGCAACAAGAAATCCCGTCCGACGATAACATTGTACCTCGTATACTCGTCGGGGACAACGTATGAATCTACATCCGCGCTTACGTTTTGAACTTTTACCGTCACACGAGCTGTTTCATTTACTGGCACGATTTGCGCCGCGGTCGCTACCTTTACTGTAATATTGAATTTCTTCGCTACCGAAGATTGCATCACGGTACATGCGCTACCTGTGTCAATGAGACTATTAACCCGTCTCCCATTGACACGAATACCGATCTCATATGGATGTGACGCTTTAAATGGGACATTCTGTAGTAAATTTACCTCTTTCTTGAAGCCGTCCTCCTTTTGTGCTTTACAATACCTGGCATAGTGCCCTGCAACTCCACAGATGTAACATTTCGCTATAACCCCAACGAGTTCATAAACGCGTACATTTCGTTCGCGTCCTGATGCTGCGCCGAACGCACCGCACGAGCCACCGTGTCGTCCGGTATACCCCCGATCACCATATCGACCAAATATCTGTCCGGTATGGTGATGTCCAATCTTCGTAGCTTCGCCAGCTTCTGGAAACAGTAGTCCCCCAAATTCTGGCCGGGCTGCGCTTCGTACATCGAAGCTTCTTTGAAAAGTCGGCAGAACGGCACTGTCTTGCGGAACTGTGCCACCAACAACACCTTTGTCTCCGCCCAGGTGGATGTGATTCGCTGACGCGTGTCGTACCACTCTCTCGCGTGGCCACGCGGGCGATTCGCGATCAACCTCATTATTGACAGATCGTCCCACTCATACCGCTTACAAGGGAAGGCTCTTAAGTGGTCGACTCGGATTTTAATGTACTTTTGCAGGTACATATTACACATGTCCCTGATGGTCTACGTAAAATATTAGGTGTAGTTATTCAGAAACTTTAAAGATATTAACAATTAAAGTTTCATACCTTTTTGTGCCGTCCATATCTTCTAGAAATAGAAAAGAATCTTCAAGAAGATTGGTAGCCAAGTGACATGGTTTGTGGCTTGTATTGTAGAGGTCCCGGGTTCGAATCCCCGGTTATATTGATTTTTTTTGTTATTTATGATATCATTTTGGCGACACTGTGCTTATAACTAGTTCATTTCAAATAGTAATAACGTTGAAACAGTATTTCTTTACAATGCGTTCGTGTAGTGAAGATGCGGTTCACACTGTTTATGATCAGATTAGAGATAAACTGGAGTACGTTTCCAATTTCACGCATAGGCTCAACTCCCCACACACGTCGATCTCTATTATTTATCTTAATATATACAAACTAAAGAGTTTTCGAGTTTTAATTTTTGTGATTTATGGACATTGTGCGAAAATGTCGCCAATATGAAATCATGAATAAAAAAAAAATATGAATTTAACCGGGATTCGAACCCAGGACCTCTAAATACAAGCCACACACCATGTCACTTGGCTACCAATCTTCTTGAAGACTCTTTTCTATTTCTAGAAGATATGGACGGCACATAAAGGTATGGAACTTTAATTGTTAATATCTTTAAAGTTTCTAAATAACTACACCTAATATTTTACGTAGAGCATCAGGGACATGTGTAATATGAACCTGCAAAAGTACATTAAAATCCGAGTCGACCACTTAAGAGCCTTCCCTTGTTAGTAAGATCATCCACATGTCTCACCCACTGGTCAATCACCAGCTCATCCTTCGCAGGATCGAAAGGCGGGATAAGTAATTCGTCGCCGGGACGAGTGCGCGTAGGAGCCCGCGCGCGCGAAAAGGTGCGATTACTCAAATCCATCACCATTCGCTCCAATCGACCCAAACGATCCCCGACAGGAGAAACTTCCTGCCGTCGACCGCGTCCGACGGGCGTCCGTGAGCGTGATCGCGGCTGATGTCTTGAATGTAAATTCTCCTGCAGAATTCTTTCAGGGCGTTCGAGCCTCGACTCATCACCTTCGCGCTCTACCCCTCGCGAACGTACCGGTCCCACCGGCGAAATATCCGGAGAAGAAACGCGTTCACCCCCCCGACTTCCGACGGATAAGTTTCGACGCGAGTGTCCGTCCATTTTGTCTGCCTTTCGTTCACGTACGCACTTCACAGCTAAGTTCGGCAACTTCACTGACACAACCGCGTAAAACAGTAACGTCCAGATTATGTAGCAGCCCCACCGACTCGTAAAGAGACGTAACGCACTCCACACGAAAGCACTTTCTTTATCAACACAACCGATCGCGTAAGACACGGAATGTTCAAATCACGCCGTGGCCTTATTAACGTACAAGAACACGTGGTGAATCCCACTTCTGATTTGTAAGAGTAGTTTTTAATAAAAGTCGCACGGTTCAGTTCAGCTATGATATATTTCCAATCGCTACAGTACTACAATCTAGTATGGATCGTAAACGGTATGCTCTAGTCGATAGTTTCCAATCGACTGCCTCGGTGTTGCATTCTTGCCCGCCAAGAAGGCGAGCCCCTCGGTCCCACGATGCAATGCCTTCAAGGGTCTGTTTTACGACCCCCCAAATGTTTGCCGGTCCCGCTCGCCTAGCGGCCTCGCGGTGACATTTGCCAGATGGGTATTCGAGGTGCTCCGAAACCTCGGGTTTTCTTACATAACGGATTAGGATTTTAATAAAAAGGGGACACTTCACGTATTGCACGAAAACCACACATGTATTTTTGTAACACCGATAACAGTTATACGCATAACAACTTAAGTAACAAATAAAGTACAAATTCTCACAAACAAGTCCGTAGCTTTATCCGCGGACTCCGCTTTGAATTCCTTACTCGCTTATTGTACAACGGTTGTACACCGTGGTACCCAGTACATGTCTAAATCTCTTTGCTCTAAAACCTCTAATATTCTCTAGTAATTGTAGTAAACCGACCTGTAATCTCTCTCCTTCGTATCCTCGCGCAGCGATATTGTATATACCGCTGCGCGGGGCAAGGGTCATGAGGAGATAAGTGGGGAACAACGCTCGCGCTTGTCGCCACGGAACAGCGCTAGGAGCGAAGCGAGCGAGCGCCCTCCCCGCACGCGAATCCAGAACAGCCATTGTTTAGTACAATCACTCCAACGATGTTACAAGATAAATGAAATTGTGTGCTTGCCTGCTCAAAAAGACTTCGATACCAAATGGCACTGAACTCTTTGGGTGTTTGTAAAGAACTGAAGTACCTTTCTTTCACAAAATAGAATTCATAGGATTCGCCAATTTGCCCGAATATATGGAAAATCCCACAACGCGACAATAGTTTCATGAAACTATAAGAAGTAATTAAAATTTATAAAAAGGGTTCACTACTAGTAACCTTGTTTCCTGCAACCCAACAAGTTTTATGATTTTATTGCTTTCAACCGATTTATGCCGAATATATGAATTATATATCAATCTTTGTTTCGGTCAATTTGGATATTTGCGAATTAATATAATTCACTTCGTCCTTTGCGACTTCAATCGGTTTTTTTAAAAATCGAACCCGAATCGGTCGGCAATAACTTGGGGATGATGGCACACGATTTTGCCAAATGACAGTATGCTCATTCGATTTTAATGAAAGTTGCAGTGGTACTAGCGAGCTTTGAAAAATATTATCATCCGAACTGCAACTTTTATCGAATGTTTGTTTAAATTGTGCTTGCTTTAAGCCATCACAACCCCATTTTGTTATTAACTCCAATTCCAAGTCACTTTCTGGCAAGCTTTCTAACACCTCTGCTAAGTATTGTACCAATCTAACAGCTATATGATCCAAAAGACATTATAAATTTATTTCTGCATGAGTTTCTGTTACTCGAAACGACTCCGGATTCGGATAACACTGTTTTTTTGCTCTCTGCAATAGGGTGTACCATAGATAAAATTTCCTATTTGTTAATCTGATTGTCTCGTATTGTTTACGTGATGGGTCGGCTTCAATAAACATACATAAAGCCTCAAAAGGCGTTAATTGGTCCTGCTTTTTTGTAGGACTTTTGGAGTAATCTTTTTTGTACGATAAAGCTTCACTTGGCAAATGTATCATTGTCTGAACAATTTGCGATGCGGCTGCTTGACCAGTCGTTCTTAATTTCATGAGTGTTGCAAACATTAACTCGTCTACATCCACAGATTTACGAATGGATTCCGTTTTTCTGCGCTTGCTTCGTTCGCTCGAGTCAGAAAATGACTTGCCTGGTCGCCCACGAACATTTTTCGCAGCCGGAAGACCATTTCTCATCCATTTCTCATTCATTTGACAGAAAGCATGGCTCGTTCGTTTTGCTTTTACCCATTTAGCTGATAAACAATATATTCGAATATTTATTACACAAAAAAAAAAATTTATTAAACACAATATTTTTGCAATCATTTGTTTACCTCTAAACTTTAATTTAAGCAAGTGAAGCTGATCTTTAACGCCTTTCACTTCGGTTTCCGAATAATTCTGCTTCTTCAACAAGTAATCCTCCATAAAATTCAACTTATGATCGAAATCCTTACACTCACAGTTTTGCATGATTTCGAACAATTTCTTCCTTGAGATCACTGTAATCCCGGAAGAACCTGACAATAAAATAAAACATTTGTCTAAAAACTTCTATTACAATTTCGATCAAATGCAATAAAAGTTTCAACAACTTTGAAGTACACATACCCATAATAATAGAATCCAATGCTAATAAAATGAGCCAAGAATAAAAAAAAATTTCTTCTGCTTGAGTAAAATTAAAAAAAGAGAAAAAGTAAACTGTAACTCCTACGAAACACGAAATGAAGATTATGTGACTTGATTATATTCTAGGATTTATTCTGACTTGTTGGCGTGGTGTAAGTAAAAATGTAAACTATGACTAAAATTCTATTGGTTGTTACTATTTTGTGAGGGAGTGGAAATAGGATTTCTTATTGGATGTTAATAGGTAAAAGTGGTAACCGGAAGGAGTGTTAGGATTTTTGTTGCTAAATACTGCATTTTACGCATAAAAAATGCAGTAGTTTACTTGTATACATACTGCCCTCTTGTCCGACGCTGTCCAAGAGCAGGGTTTCCTGCGCCGGAACGACTGCGCACCGAACTTCGAGTGGAAGTAGCAGTGCCCCCTCTCGTCGTAACGGTTGGAGCTCCTTGACGTCCTTCTTGGCCGCGACCTCGAGCGATCGGCACGCCACCTATAGCGGCGGGCTCCTGGATGACCTGGATGCTCCTGTGCGTCGCACAGCGTCATTCAAAATTTCGAATGAATCGAATTGGCCCTTGAGTCCCTCGAACCAGAGTTCTGGCTCATCACTCCAGAACGGCTGCATGCGGATGTGACGGAGTCTTTCCGCTTCCACGTCTAAACTGCCTTTCTCCTTTGGCGTCGCTGGTTTTTGCTCGGCTGCAGCGGCTTGGCTGCGCGTCGTCGACATCTTCGTTTTTTGTCACTCACTCACTTTTTATAATAAAATAAATGAATCTATCCCACAACGGGTTTCGGCACCAATTTGTGGCGGTGAAACGAAGGTGGAAAATGAAATGCACAACGATATTACCGACTCAATACTTTTATTACAGAACGTCGCTTGCGTTCTGGTATGCTTAAACAGTTTAGTACTCAAAGGCTTTCTCTTAACTAAACTCTACGCTAATGACTAGATTCAAAATCTTACATGGTAGTGTCTTAAACTTTAAATACTTAAACCACTAGAACTAAAGACTAGTGTCTTAAAATTAACTATAATAACACTAACAAGGGAAGGACCCCAATTGTCCGACTTCGATTTTCACGAGCTTTTGTAAGATGATACTATATAGGCCCCTAATGATAGGTGTCAAATATTAGCTTCAGATACTCAATAGTTTAAAAGATATAAACAATTAAAGATGCGTACCTATCACCATCACACTTTATACAGTGTTATCCAAAAGTACCTTTAGGATGTTGAATGAGAATATCTGTCAAACGCCATGTTTGTTTCTTGTCACTTTCTTTTATTTCTAACCTACAATGATAGACAATTTTAACAATGGAGTCATATACGATTGCAGAGCGTGTTAAAGTTATTAAAATTTATTTTGAAAATCAGTGTTCATCAAAAAATACCCATCGTAAATTACGTGATTTTTTCGGCATACGTAATCGTCCATCGGAAAAAACAATTCGAAATTTGGTGAAAAAATTTGGTGAAACTGGATCTGTTCATGATAAACCAAAGTCTGGCACCCCAAAAACAGTTAGGTCGAATGAAAACATTGCTGCTGTTCGTGAAAGTGTTGCTAATGACAATGACCCATCAACTTCAATTTCACGTCGTTCTCAAGAATTGAACATTTCTTATGGAAGTTTGTGGCGAATTTGGCATAAAGATTTGCATTTGCATCCTTTCAAAATTCAATTAACGCAAGAATTGAAAGAACGTGACCATTTGCAACGCGTGAAAACATCACTTTATTGCGATCGAAATTCAATGGTCAATTAATTTCAAGGAATGGTGATGTGATTTGGCCACCTCGTTCGTGTGATTTGACCCCATTGGACTTTATTCTTTGGGGTTATTTGAAAAGCAAAGTTTATGCCAGCAAACCAGCAACAATTCATGACCTGAAAAACAACATTAGAAATGAAATTGGTGAATTAAACGAGCAAATATGCCAAAATGTCATCGAAAATTTTGATTTTCGAATTGATGTCTGTAAACGTGGTCGTGGTGGTCATTTGGCAGATATCGTTTCTCACACATAATTGTCATAGATAATACCTGATAATAAAAAAAAACAATAAAATTAAAAAGAGTATGTTTCTTATTTAAAAAAAACTTCCTATAGTCTATTCTGGATAACCCTCGTAAAGAAGGAGAGATTGGAGCTTTTTTTACTAATAGTGGAAGTATTGATGTACTGATATCATATTTTCAGAATGTGGTAGTTACAGCAATTATTTGAAATTATTGCTCTTATTATTATTCTTTTTCATTCCTTTGACTATTTTGTATAAAACATATAATAAGGAAATGTCTCCAAGTCAGTCAACAGTTGAGTCCCTGATTTTTTTTCGTAATCCTGTACGGTCATATGTAGTATCGTCGAACGATTCATACGTGATGCGTGAATTCAGACCCAAGTAAGGCATAGTTGCCTCAACTTATCAAGACTTCTGTCGCGCTGTTGCCACATCTGTTACCTAATCAGCTCGAGCGGAGATTTTGTCTCGAGCCGCGGCAAACTTTTCTGTAGGTTCGAATCCCAACCTGGCACATTTGTTTTTCCATTAATTTTTTTTAATTATTAATTCTATGACAATGATCAATATTTGTTGACCGTCATTTGATGACCCAAAGCCGGGTTTCGGAAAATCCACCGTTAAGGATAGTTCGGCCAGAAATTGATCCTGTATTATTTTTTTCCGGTTTTCCATAATTAATTTTGTTCCATCCTTTTCACTTGCCTAATGTTAAGCTTATGAATAATCAAGTCATTCTTGATACGTGTAATGATGGTTGCAACTTACATACCCGCCACATTTTAAATTCCAGTCGATAAGAAATATGTAAGAGACAATCGAAAAAATGTATATAGGAATGCAAAATTGGAAGACTAAATTGCATAGATAACTGATCCTCCTCCCTATTTATGATGCTTTCTAAATTGTTCATCTCTGATATTCTTGCATTACAAATACTGCAGCACATGCTAGATGTATTTGTTAACGCATTACTGATCTAAAAATACGATTATGTAATATTTTAGTAACATTATTTTACATATTCCTAACTGTTAGAAAGTATTTCGCATTAGAGTCGAAAGTTATTGTATAATTTTATCGCGTGTATTACATTTCTGTTGATGAGAGAAAAAACAACGTATACAAAATTTATATTAAATTGTATTTAATAACAAAAAAATTGTTATTGAATATTTTTCATTTCTTGTACCTTACTGTCAATCATTGTGAGATGAATAGAAAAATAAATTTTATAATTCATTTCATTAAATGGCACCAATTCAGAAATTTCTTGATCTATAACTTCCTTTTCTGATTTCGATATTTCGTCTGTTTCACGAAGCCATTGTAATCTTATTGGTCTGCACAAACGGGTCGAAGCTGGTCTCGGATTTGACCATACAATTTCCTGAGTTTCTAAATTTTCAAGCCGCAACCGAACAATTGCTGTTAAAAAGAGACTTTGATCGTTAACATTTTCTTCACTCGAAGACTGCTTATAATTAGAATGTCCACTACGCTATCAAAACCGTATTTGCAAATTAGTATATAATTTTGGGTCTGAATATTATCTATGCTAGGTAATTTTAAAGCTTGTAAAAGTCTTGTGCAAGTATGATTTAACAAGGATTGTAATGAAAGTTTGCATATTTTGTCACTAATTTCGATATTTGCAGGGTAAGCAGCTTTTTTGGCTTGTAGCAGTTTTCTATAACTGGGATATAAATTAAAATTATGGTTGTTTGCTCCCTGGTACATAGCTTCATATTGTCTTTTTGTTAAATTGTGGCTAATTAAAAGACATTAAGCCTCTTCAGTCGTGTATGGGTGTTGAACTTTCCCGTCGCTTTTTCTCCACATATTTAGAATAGCACTGGCACATTGTGATGAAGTCAGAAGCATGTAACGACCTCAAAGCTTCTGTTTTTCTCCTTTTACTTCTCTCACTACTTTCTGCAAAAGGTATCGTCCTTCTTCCTGCTGATGAACCTAAGTTATATATGTTTATAATATATGTAGGAGAAAGAGATTTAGACTAGCACGAAAACATTTATTGCATAATACAACGAAACGAAAAACGAAAAATACAACGAGAAATACACGCGACACAATGTTGGACTCTTCACTTCACACTTCACACTTCACAGTGACTCCTCGCTTCGCAACTCGCAACAACTCTTCGCTTCGTACTTCGCATCGACTCTTCGCTTCGCAATTCGCAACGGCTCTGAGCGGTTTTTGAAAAGCGCAAACACGTCGGCGCCTCGAGCAAAAACGCTATCAGGCCAGGTCAGGTCTTCTGCCCGCGACCATGTACACACACACATACATACATACTCTGCGTTCGCTGAGAGTTGGCGAGTGACAGTTTACGTCCTCACTCGGTTGCTATTACGTGACTTGCTGCTATTGGCTGAGGACGGTGACAAAGGTCGACGATCAGCATATCGAGACAGAGTGAAATAGAATGATTCCAAAGCATTGGCGTAGCCTCAGGAAATCATTAAATTTCTTAATACATAGTGTACACTTTGATGGGGAGGCTACGCCAATGCTCTAAATTCATCATTCTATCTCACTTTGTCTCGATATGCTCGTCGTCGTTCGTTGTCACTGGCCGTAGCCAATAACAGCAACGCACATGGTAGCAGCAGAGTGAGAACGCAATATGCTGTCACTCGCGAACTCTCGGCGAACGCAGAGTACGTGGGGACAATCACACACTCATCCTACATATATGCTTATGTGTATTATTAATAATAATTTAATACCACCATTCACAAATTAATAATTCGTTGTCTAATTACTTTGCACACAAGTTAAGAATATACAATATTAAAAAACTTACCTCAAATATTTTGAGTTTTTTCCAAGTTTTCGAAATGAAAAATTATTTCTTCATTTAACCAATTGAAATGTTGTCGAATGAAACGGTCATTCATCCGCTTACACTGTTCCCATTTTTGGAAATATCGGTTATAAAATTTTCTTTTCACTGTTAGCTTGATGTTCTGAACTCGCACTTCATTGTTTGAACAATTAAATTTTTGAATTAGAAATTTAAGAAGCTCTGACTATCTTAGACTTCTTAATTGTTCTGCGCTACTGTTGAAAATATTGTGTAACTCTAACCTTTTTATTCGATCCATATTGTTTACACGTATAATAAATTAGTAAATAATAACACACTCTCACGCACTAATATACTATTAACTTTATCTATTACGTCAAATAGACAAGAGGTAATTACGTATCGCTGTGTGCAGTTCGAGATGTAGATTATTTCTGTTTTCTAGATGTTGCGCAAGGAAAAATGTAAACTATCGGGGAAACGCTATTGGTCGTTACTATTGTGAGGGAGTGGAAATAGGATTTGGCATTGGTTGTTAATAAGGGTGTAGGTGGTGCAGAAAAGCGAGTTTGTGTTTTGGGAAGGAGGTACTTTATGGTCCGGATGTTTTTGAATTCGTTCAGTTCGTTTTCTGGAACAATTGAATATTGCTAAAAAAAGGAGTGGGTGATAGCGACCAGATGACTTCATGACTGGAGAGCCGAGGTAACTAACAGGATTATGGTTTCCAGATGTGTGACAATAGAGAGTCAAAGGCATCGAACAGAAAGTAGAAGACAATAGTTCCCGCAACAATTACCCGGAAGGCCTGGTACCTCTGTCCACTACACTTTGTATACTTTCCAAGTCTGAACTCAAGACTTCGTGATGTTGTCCAATTGACTTATGTTAAGGAATCCTGCTGTTACGTTCTTAAAAGAGTTATACGATATTTTTGCACACGTGCGGATTACGGATAGCCGTACCAGGCATCCTCAACGGTTAATCCTTCCGCTTATAAGCTATTATTGATAAAAGCTTTTATGTGCCTTTATGCATACGGCCCCATATACAGTGACTCAAACAATTGATCAAATGTTCAGAAAAAGAGAAAACAAATCGCAGTACACCCCCGCCCTGCATCGTACTTGAGACTGTTGATATATTTCCGAAAAATTTAAACACTGCGTCGATACTTTACGCTAGTTTAAGCTCTGTTGTCGTACAAAGCAGACGTGTATTGAAAATTACATTCAATGTATCATTTGATCAATTGTTTGAGTTAAATTCAAGTGTGAAAAATTGTAATACTTTTGGCATTCCTTAGTACAATTATAACTATTGGTAAGTGATAACGTTATTTTTAAACATTCAAGAATGCGTCTGTGATAAAATAATAAATAGAAACAAATATTTTCAGTCATATTTCATAATGAGACCAATCAATGGAAGTACAGTATTAGAAATTAAAAAATTATTAATATCTGGACTTCTCACCGCGAGATTTCTTAGAAGGTACAGTGCTCCGTTGGTACTGTGTCTAACATACGTAAAAATTTAACACAGGACGTAGTAACAAATAAAGCAGGACGAAAATCAAAGTTATCCGCTACCACAAAGCGATTGATCGTACGATCAATACGCAATGGTAGCATTGATAATGCTGTGCAAATGCAAAAAGATTTAGTTACACACCACAACATTAACGTGTGTGGAGAAACAGTGCGTAACGCATTGCGAGAAGTGAATTTAAGAGGACGTGCAAAAGTTAAGAAACCGTTCCTTACAAAGCGGCACAGGAAGCTTCGACTGCAGTTTGCCGAAAAGTACAAAAATTATTCAGATCTGGATTGGGCACGAGTAGTGTGGTCAGACGAAACGAAAATTAATCGTTTTGGGTGTGATGGACGCGAATGGACATGGCGTGGAACTAAAGAACAACTACGATCACATCACGTTCATCCAACACTGAAGTTTGGAGGAGGCCATATCATGGTTTGGGGTTGTATGACCAGCGAGGGCGTCGGATGTGTGCAAAAAATTGAAGGTCGAATGACTGCAGCATCATACGTATCCATCCTGCAAAACAGTTTAGTTGGAAGTTTGGAAAAATGTAACAAGACCGCAAGAGAAATCATTTTTCAACACGACAACGATCCAAAACCCCAGGCAAAAATCACCAAACAATGGTTAGCAGCTCACGGATTTACTGTTTTAGACTGGCCCCCGCAATCTCCCGATCTAAACCCTATTGAACACCTATGGGGTTTACTGAAAAGAGCAGTTGCCAACTTTGACCACAATTCAAGAAGTATTATTGAATTGTGGTCAGATGTCAAAACCGCTTGGGAAAATATTAAATCTGAACAATGCAAAAGTTTAGTAGATAGTATGCCACGACGCATAGAAGCCGTACTGAAAGCGAAAGGAGGGTATACAAAGTACTAAGATTTCATTTTTTCAAACTCAAAAATTTGATCAAGTATATAATTTGTTAATTTCGTTTAATTCTGTTTAAAAAGTGTAATATATTTAAGATAATTCCTTATTATATGATTTACTAAAACTATATATGTATTATAATAAAATATTTTGTTCATATCTCATTAACATTTGTTTAATTAAATAAAAATTCAAACACTGTTCGAACATTTGATCAATTGTTTGAGTCACTGTATGTATACAACAATCTATCATTGGCTAATAGAGTATCGGTTCCGTTTAAATGTCAAATCTTTGAAAAAATTATTGTGCATGGAGACGATCGGAATGTTTAGAGTAAGACGAGATCGTCGTCAAGTGCCTTAGTACGATACGGGACTTATTTATGCGTGCGGCGATCAGGGCACATGGTCCTGCGAGGGGGCGACATCCCGTCGCCAGCGAGGGTTACAAGGACCCGGGTTTGTGTCAGTCTTAGACAAACCATACTACAGCAAACAAGTGTCATATTATATATTGAATAAAGGTATCTTATAATTCAACAAGAGAGTCTTTCTCATTTTACTGGATACTTCCACCTCCTACATTCATTCATTGAACAACAAAAATAGATCTGTCGGAAGTAGTCTTGCATTGAACTATGCCACACCAACCCAAAATGTTATCAAGCTATAATCTTGGACCCATCATTATTATTATTAATTATTTTTAATTATTATTTATTATTATTATATTAGTGTTTTCGATAGATCTTTTTATCTCATATTAAATTTTTCACAAATATATTAACCTTTGCACGAGATACGCCACTAGGCTCTAGTGGGACAGACCGTAAATACCACACGGGATACTTTAGATTTAAATATCTTGAAAAGGGGCAAAAAGGGGCAAGGTTTCTCAACGGGATATCATAGTTGACATGTTACTTTATATCAAGAAATTTGTCCCATCGTGCATTTCCGTGAAACACATGTTTATTTTCCTTCCGGTTCATTAAGATATGGCTAAAATTTATGATATATTGAGAACGGAATTACAAGGATAAACTCAAAGATATTTTACTTTATTTCTGTGGAGAATTTATGTTTATAACACCTATTTTAATGGTAAAATGTTTCACATATAAATTTTCTTAAGATAAACTTTTCCTGACACATTGAACAAGCTCCGATTTTCAAGACATGAAGGAGCAAAAAGTTTCGTCAAGTTTGACAGCCTATATCTCAGTAACCAATCAATATATTTAAAAAATTCAAGCGGCATTTGATGCATTGATATATATACAACAAATCTGCTATACTAAAAAAAAGCTGGCATATACTTCAAAAATTGAATTTTGGCCAGCTTTTCGAGAAATGGCACCACTGTGCGCCGTCGGGACGGGCCCGGCTCCCGGGAGAGGCTGCGTTGTCGCGACGAGCCCTGCTCCTGGGAGGGGCTGCGCCGTCGGGACAGGTCCTCTTTCCGCGATGGTCTTTGCTCTCTACTAATCTTCTTGCCATAAAAATCTTCGGCCATCTTTTATTCTATTTTATCTAAAAACAAGTCGAAGAAGCAGTAAGAAACACGCGGACACTCGAACAATCACAGTTGACACACTAAATTGTAAACACAAAAGTAAAAAAATACTATGACGGTATGAAAGTGGCGTCAGTCGAAATTAAAAAAAAAGAATTGTACGTTTATTATGTATCATATTGATATAATACGTAAAACATAAATGAAATGTAATAAACGAAGAATTTGTACTTAGACCACTTTCACAATAACCGGCACATATAGTGAAAAAGATAGGGACAGTAAGCGTAAAGGTACTTACGATGCTTTCAATTCAGCAGTTACTGTTTCTCTGACGATCGAGCCTTTTCTACGTTCGGATCCGCTTATATTGAAACTTTATTGTCCCAGCAACAGCCCTTTTTGGCCATTTTATGCTTTGTCCTATGGGAAAGCTATCGTAGACAAACACTCGACTCGACGAAATGCTCATGCCCCGCCTCAGCCGTGACCTTTCAAGCATGTGTAGAAAATTGACTTGTGAACAGTACCTACGAGAAACTGCTGGCAAAAAATATTTCTAACAATTGAGTGCGCCTGCTTTCTGTTTCCGGCGCGATCAAGTAGAGTTTACTTCACGGAACCCTAGAAGTCGATACATGCGTCATCTGTGAACTGTTGGTGAAGGTATAAAGGTCTTGTAGGTAAGGTTTGGCAAGATTGAAGAGACTGGTCTGAGATACGATTTGGGTTGTAAGAATGGGCGAACAGTTCGACTTCGGCTCGGCTCGAATCGGCCAAACTCGGGCGCGATCGGCAGAGGCCGAAAGCGAGAAGGCATAGTTTCCACATCTTCGGTTCTGCCGCACTGTTGCCACATCTGTTACAATCCTGGCCATCAGCAAAATGAATCGGCTCGAGCCGAGATTTTGATTCCTGCCGGACATAGCCATAGCTGCTGAACGGCTGGAAACTTTTTGGTAGATTCGATCCCCCTCGGGTATAATTTTTTTTTAATTCCTAACTATGTGACACTGTACAATATTTGCTTAGCAATATTTTAAAAACATTTGTTTAATATTTTAGTACATATTAAGTAATATATTGCTTTATATTGTTACGTATGAAGAATACTTTCCATACGTCGCTCTCAACGCGTTTTCGAGCTCGCATTTGTGAAGGGAAAACGCCCTAAAATTCTTCCGTTTAATATAAACAAATAAAGGGGACCTTAGTACAAGCACGGTCAGCTGCATCATGACCCAAGACGGGCGTGGCCCGACGACGACTCCTATATTTCCTTATATGGAAAGTTCCAGTGCGCTCCCGCGCATTTTGGGACTATATAAACCCTTTGGTTTCTACCCTAACGGGTTCAGAGTAACATAGTCACGCGTAGAGTCACGTCGTGTCACGCTTGTATAGAATCAGTTATATCCAGTGAGATTGGGCTTAGCGCACCTCTCGAATCACAGATTAACCCGTTAGAATCCGCTTGTCCGGTTGAAGTTCTTTCGGCATATTCTAATAGCGGCTCTCAGTCCCCGCATCGCCAGTGCGTCAACACCGTGCAAATACTTAGGTAACTTACACACTTTATATATTAATTCATCGCGACAGTAACATTTGTATTTATACTGAAAACTCAGAATACAACTTTATACGTTCACTTATAAATCGAGTAGATTCGTTAAACCTATCTTTACCCCGCAATCCTTGCATATTGGTAACAACGTTCGCACTGATACAACTTTACCGCTCGAGTTGTATCAAATAATAATTTAGAGTTACGAGGCAACTAACATTTCCCGCGACTACCTGATCTCACATCAGGTTCGTTCGCACATCTTTATCCAAACAAACAATCTACATATTCCAACCTAGTGGCTCCCCGATTTCGCATCGGGTTCGTCCACGAAACCTAACCCTTCCTACGGCTCCCTGGTTTCGCACCAGGTTCGTCCGTACGTCTACCAACCTCCGACCAGCTCCCTGGTCAAGCGCCAGGTTCGTCTGTGAATAAGCCAACCTCCTAGCAGCTCCCCGATTTCGCATCGGGTTCGTCTGTGAACTTCTTCCTAGTGGCTCCCCGATTTCGCATCGGGTTCGTCCATGACGTTTCACCCTCCTAGAGGCTCCCCGGTTACGCACCGGGTTCGTCCTCGCTCTCAATAATCCTAGCGGCTCCCTGATTACGCATCAGGTTCGTCCGCGCACCTTAACTAACAAATTGATAACCATATTCCTGGGTAATATACCCCTCGCCGGCCTCTCGTGGTGCCACACAGCCCGGCTCGTAACAATATTGCAAATCGTTTTTGTAATTTAACAACGCAAATATGATCCAAATTATATCGTGTTTAGTCTCATTTTACGCATAAAAACGCCAACAACATAAAAATCAGATGTATAGAACAAAATGAATAAGTATAAAATAGTTTCATCGTTGCATTAGTGTTGTCTCACAGATACAAAGACATTTTAGTAATCTTTTACTGTCGCCCGACCTTTCGTTCCTCTCTTTTTTTCGCTCGCTGGCCAGTTCTCTGGCCGTCGATGAAACTTTGCAATTCCTCATTCTTTTGTTATGAAACGTACTCCTAGACATTGTTGACCTTATTCTGATGAAAGTGAGTCCAAAGACGACATAATTTGGATGACATTTCATTTTTGAATAAGTGGGGCATAATGCATTGTGAACAGTAAATGTGCGAGTCCTCGAGAACCCCAACGTCTATCGGCCTGACCGTGGTAAATATTCCTTTCGGCAAAAGCATCGGGTGGACTGTGGCCACCACGGTCGCCGGATTTGACGGGTAAATACGGGTAATACGACGTACGTAAACAAACTCCACGGTGACTTCGGTGCGGTCACTGCCGATCGCGCCCGACTTTAGTCGAGCCGAGCCAAAGTCGAACCGTTCGCCCATTCTTACAACCCAAATCGTATCTCAAAGCTGTCTCTCTAATCTTGCCAAACCTTACCTACAAGACTTTATACCTTCACCAGCAGTTCATAGATGACGCCTGTATCGACTCATTGCGACGTTGCCATTTACACAAGTTCGCGCGCGCACGGGTTCCGAGATAAATGGTAGACCCTGTACTGCGCGTTTAGTGATTCCGCTACGCTGAGTGAGCGATGTCGCCGCCACGTGTTTTGCCAAACTGTTTCGCTTTGATATTGAAATCGAAAATGATTTTGTAACTTCCGTTGATGCTTTCCTTTGCAGAAAGGTCTGCTCTATCGCGTGGCATAGTTAGATTTTCTCCTGGACGTTTAGTTTTTGAAATAAATTGAAAGATATCAACCAAAATGGGTGTATTTTCGGTGTTCTTTTCACTTTGATCATTATTTAAAAACATTTAAATGTTTATAGTCTAATACAAACATATATCATTTTATTCGTGAAACTTCAAAGAATCATTTGGCACCAAGCGCAACTAAATAACTATTACCGCAAAAGTACAAAACACTTCCAAAGTTGAAAATTTGCGATTTTTTTCAAAATTGATTTTTTCAAAAATGGTACGTTCTGGAGAAAAACGGATTGCAGATTCGTATTCAGCACATTAAAATCTATAAGAAACGCATATTGAAGGTTACGAAATCAGACCCGTGTTGAACAGTGTTCGATATATTGGAGATGAGTCACGATGAAGATGAGTTAAGTGTTTTCGATATACAGTAATGTCTCGCACTGTGTCCAAAATCGTGATTCGATGGCTGTCCATTTCTATCCCCCCTACTTGGGGCCGTCCCCCTTGGATTCGGGGAAGCGTTGTTCGGATCACTTTTGATGTTGCCCAGCGCAGAGTACGAGGAAGGGGCAAATTTAAATGCCCGTGTACGTGTGAGATGCACTAACGCAATAAAAATTTAATATTAAAACTTGCTTATTTTTTGTCCGTTTTAAATGAAATTTTACAAACATATTTGTTACAATCTCCCGATTAAAATGACACCAAACACGACAAAGTTTGGACAATTTTTACTTATCATGGTATTAATAATTGTATTCCCCTTTATTATTGTGAGATTATGAATTTGGAAAAATTATAGTTTGATGTCTAATTACACTGAATTGTATTTTTATTATTATGTTTACTTAATATTTCTGTTTATTATGTTTACATTATATATTTACTTAATATTTCTGATGCGATGAGTGGCCTCCTTCTTTTCTCTGCGTAGTTTCTTCATGTAAAAAGTCGATATAAATTCTTACAATTTCTTATCGGTACAAATTATATATTACATATTATGAACACCGAATGTAATGACACAGGAACGAGAATCATTCCTGATACAACAATATTTTGCCATTAACTGAACATAGCAATTTAATTAGGTAGTATGGATTTAATATTTTACCGTATTCTTCAAGATGGTATCTTCTTAAAACATTAACCATTTCCCGAACATGGCGTGGATCTGTGGCACATAAATCGGTCAGCTCTTTATAAATGTATTTTAATTTTTCCAACTGCTGTTCAGTTCGCCCACTCAGTCCTGGTTCCTCTTGATTGTTAATATTATCCTCCTCGCTATCATTATCCTCCTCATCATTGTCTTCTATTTCAATATTATTTTCTTCTTCATCTGCGACTCTCCTTTCTTCTTCTTCACATCCCCGCAAATATCCCTGTACCGATATACTATTTCCGCTAACGATGCTTACCATCGTTCGGAGTTCGCACGGGTCTTCTACTTCTTCACTTTCGCATAAAAGTTTGTTCCACGCGTGCCTAATATCTGACGGGGTAACACTGCCCCACGCTGCCGACAAATGTTCGATACAGTGTTTTATGTTATAATTTTGATAAAACTCCGACACCCCCCCTCCCCCCCCACCCCGTCAAACGTCAACACTTGGTGCAGCATTTTGTGGCGAAAACTTCTTTTCACCTTCGCAATAATTGCCTGGTCCATTGGCTGCAAAATGGAGGTCGTATTGGGTGGTAGAAAAAGAATTTTGAAATTGTCATTTTCTACTCTATGGTGTGGTAAGTGATGCCCTGCACAGTTATCAACTAACAGAATCACTTTACCACATAAATTGTTTTGCACTTGAAATGTTTTCACACTTTCTTTAAAATTGTTTATGTACCACTCCTAGAATATATTTTTATTGATCCACGCATTCTGTTGCGATTTAAAAACAACAGGCAACTGTCCCCGAATATTTTTTAATGCACGGGGTGCTTTATATTTATGTATCAATAAGGGCGCAAGCTTGTGAGTGCCCAACACGTTGGCACATAAGCCCACGGTCACCCTATCTTTTTTTAATTTGCACCCCCCATACTTTTGCTTCGTCTCAGCTAATGTCTTTGTGGGCAGTGCCTTCCATACAAGACCTGTTTCGTCCATTTTATAGACATTTGCAAGGTCTATGTCCTCTTGCTCCATTACGTTTTTGAACGTTTCTATAAATTTTGTGGCTGCATTTTCATCAGCGCTTTCCTTTTCACCGTGTAAATTAAACAGTCGAATATTATGCCGTCTTTTGAACTTCGATAGCCATCCTCTGCTGGCTTTAAACATTCGTATTTGCAGATTATCTGCTAATTCTGCAGCTTTTTCCATTAGAAGCGCGTCTGTCATTATGTTACCAACAGCTCGTTTTTCCACAAACCACGTATACAACTTTCCGTTGCTTGTGTGAGGGCACGGTTACTGGACGGGGCCCTTTAATTGAGCTCTTTAATATTATGCTTATTGTTTATTTTTTGAGGGAAAAAAGGTAGTCATTTTATTATTAATATATGTGCTAGTTATTATGAATATGGTATAAGTCAAAATTTCGACTTACACCACTTTCATAATAACCGACATATATGTATTTATTAATTTAATATACATATTGACAATTTCGGTGTTCAGTTTTACATGAACAATTTCTGTGAAGTAATACTTTATATACTATCAGTCAAAAGTTTGAAATCAGGATTGTAAGCAGTACAAACATAAGCAGAAGAAATGTGAAATAATATTCCTGTATGATTTTAAATCAACAGGAGTATTTCAAAATTGTGACTGCTAGTATTTTGTTTCTTCATTGTTGGAATGATTCCTCTTCTCCACTGCATTTGATTCTTCTTGAAACATCTATGTTGCTGTACACAGAAAGAAGAAAAACAATTCATTAGTATTAATCAAAGCAACAAGTTACTATGAGCAATGTAGGATCATTATTTAAAAAAGGGGAGTCCTCACCAGTTTTGAACACTGTAGAAGTATGTCGTCAAGGTTAAGATTCTGAACAAGTTTCCTGGACTTCAGACTATTCACCTTCTGATATAATCCCTTCTCTCCTGAAGTAATGGTTTTCCAGAATAACGTGTTTATTATGGTTTTTATACAAAATGTTATGATTCATACCTCGAGATTAAAACTGTTGAAGCATGCAATGTCATCTGCTTAGTGAAACTTAGTGAATCCTCTGGGCCGCCGTACATGAAAACAAACAAAAATACAATTCATTACTATTAATCGAAGAAACAAATTGTTCAGGATTTTGACCGTAACAACACATATCGATCTTACATGTGTCGGAATGTGGCATTACAGCCACGGTGTGTATCCCCTTCTTCCTTGTGCTTTCTCTTCATTATCGTCCACGTTGTCACCAGGAAAAAGCACCCTGAAACATTTAGCACGAATATTATGTGGATTAATATAAAACTCGGGGCTCAAAATACTACATTTATATATACGTAAAAAGCAGAGGTCTTTACTTCGATATCAAAAATATCATCGACCTCTTGTTCGTACTTGCCTCTGTAGGTGGATTCTACAGAACGTCCGTGATTTGCTGTAAAATATCCGTGTCACTCCTTGTTCGCTTTGCAAGAATCTTTTATGAACGGAGGAAGCTGTGGGTTACTGATGTTCGCAATAAAATCGTCGTCCACGAGGTCTGCCACGAGGTCGACGCTTAGGACGCATTATCTGGCGTTTGAGGATCACGTAGATTTCAGTTTTGTTCACTAATTCATCGCATCCACGACTTTGAGATGCTTCAGCACTTCGCAGCAGATATTGTGAAGGAGGAGATCTTCTTAGAGCCATTGTGTAAATGGAAAAAAGTTAATCTTCCAAGGTAGCGTCTAAAATGGACGCCGCTGAATCGCGAAGTGAAACACGTGCGATTTTAATGAAAATCCACACGAATCACATCGGGGGCACCAATTTGTGGGTTTAATGTATTCCACAAATAAAAATGCTCTTGGATATCAAACTCTTTGGATACAGTTTGCAATAAAGGCACAAAACAATCAGTGTTTTATGCTGTTCGAGAACACGTCGAGGAACTCTCGATTTTATAAAGTAATGGCGTCAAGAAAATCCGGGATTCTAACTTTCTCCTATAGAGGCGTGGAGGTAAGAAAAAATGACTACTTTTTCCTATAGAGGCGCGGAGGTAGCGATATAGTCACTCTCCCATGCAAAATTTAAATGGCTAAAGTTCCAGAATGTGCTGCATGTCTGCTATCCCCGACTCTGTTTCCCCTTCACCGCCAATCCGCTGCCGGAGCCGGGTTTACCAGATTCTGCATCACATCTGTGGCTATTCTGTTTAACCAACTTGCTAGCAAAATCTGCTCTGGCAGGTTTGGTTGACTGGGTTGTTTTGTGATACCTTGTTAACATGGATATAGTCTAGATTCGGCACATCTACTGTTACATAGGTTTCAGTAGTGTCCAAATACGCATAGATTGATTCGTTTAATTTAGTGGGTACAGGATATGCTTTATTTAACTTGTATTGCTTTGCACCGAGAAGCGGGACTTCAATTATTGTGTTGATAGTGTTGGGTATTGAGTAAGCGGCGAAGTTACTGAGTTCGTACAATGTGTGAATGTTGTTCATCGTGAGCGGTAGAGGGAAGTTTCAACCTTTTGGTAGTTGGGGAAAAGCCGAATGCAAGTACTCGATGACTTGTTTTGGAGAGTCTAATAGATTTGGAGTCTAATAGATTTTCTCGGAGATTATTGCGTTTTCGTCTACTTCGGCTTGAAGGTTTTGTTTAGCAATGTCCGTCTCTACTAGTTGTTTGAGTATGTTCACCGTTTTTAATAGTACCCGCTCGTTATGCTCTATGTTCCAGACCGATTCATTGAATAGTTTTACGTTTGTATTAATGAGGTGCATTTGATCTAGTAGTGCAGTTCGCATTGTGTTGCCTTCGCTTTTGAGTGTTTCGATCTGTTTGTTAATTGTTCGTCTGTCATCTGGGTCCATTAATACAGAACAATGCTTTTTCTAAACTTCTGCGTCCATTAGCCCTCGCACTTACAGTACGTCCAGAGCTAAATGAAAAAAGTGGTGTGAGGATTTCTCACCCCACTAAACGAACTACAAAGCTCGACCGCTCGTCGAATCGAGCAGGGCTGTGCCATGCCAATTTGAAATGGGTCCACATATACAGTATATGATATACTGCTGATCAATGTGTAAACTGTTTAATACAGTGTCAGTGTCAGTAGCACGGCTCGCTTTTGTCGGTGTCGCTAGGTTGTAAAGGAAACAACAAGGACAGAACGATGGCCCAGGCAGCCGAGCCATTTAAATGCCACCGCGTCGGTGTGATTACACAAATGCAAAACGATGCTATAATAAAAACGACAGCTTTACTTTTTTATTTTTAGTTTTTTCGACTTCCAATTTTTTTATAGATATTGTTGAAATTCTTCCGATTAAAATGAGACCAAACATGATATATTTACAAATGCAAATACAAGTACAGATATACAAATACAGATGCTTGTTTTCTTTTTTTTATTAATTAGAATAGTGTAATAGGTGACAAGCATCCTTACTTGCCACGAAGTAGAAAATGTGAGTCTAAATAGAACAAATAGTAACGGAAATAAAATTGTATATAGAAGTCTCTGCTATTCTGGCTTGTGGTTTTAAACGGAATGAGCAGAACATTGTCTCTATATTTGGAACATTAGAGTTTGTTAAAAAGGTGTAACTCCACAAGCGTTATATCGAAAGTGGTTCCTATACTACAAACCAAGGATAATGCGGCGCGAAGAATCGAAATTCCATTAAACACTTAAAATATTAAATAAAATGTATAGCTATACTAGTAGTAACTGAACTACTAGTGTAATTAAAAATTAATTCATAAGCTTCTCATCTTATTGCTTAGAACCAAACATCGACAGGGCGCTTACGGCCCTGCCGATCGGCGGGCATCAATCGGCCGCTCTCCCTCCACTTTTTTCATTTAGCTCTGGACGTACTATACGAACATTACGAAAGTTAATGTGTGTCATGTGCGTGTGGAAACAAGTGCGAATCAGATCGTATCGATCGCTGCGATGTGGCATTTAAATTCTTAAGATAAGTCAGGATCGGTACAATGACCATGTGCCAAGACACCGTCGAAGCAGGTAAATTCGCGGTCGAATGGATAAGTTTATTTAACTACCCCTTTCTAACATTAATCATCCAAACACTTTTTGGTATTTATTTAGAAAAGGGGGGGTCTCACCGATTTCGATGATTTTCGAGTATGTTATAGAAATCAACATTTTGAACAACTTTTTCCTATACATATAAGCGCCTTAGTTTCCGAGATTTTTCCTAAAAAAGATGGGTACTACACCATTGAATTCTGCCCATACGCACGCGTCCGTGAAAGCGTATGCGTTAGCGTTTGATCGGCAATTGTCCATCGTTTCTATATATAACAGCGTAGCGTCCAGCGACGACCATTATACAATGTGTAAAGCAAATTTGGTAAATCTAGGGAAGAAGCCAGACCTCACCGATTTCGATGGCTTTTGAATATGCTGTAGATCTCAGTATTCTGAACAAGTTTTTCCTATGCATATAACCGCCACTCGGCCTTAGTTTTCGAGATATTTGCAAAAAACTATAGCTACTACTACATTGAATTTTGTGTATACGTGAAAAAAAAGAAAAATCTAACCCAAACCTAACCCAAACTCATATCTAATTAAATAAAAATTAGATTCGGGTTAGGTTTGGTTAGAAATTTACGGGGAGGGGGTGCAGGGGGAGGGGCAGAGCCAGTCCCCCGCCAATACCAAATCTGATATGGTATATCTAGTTCTAGAGATACAATTTTGATGAGTCCAACCGGTATACAGATTCTTCGCCGGCTGCCAGAAAAGCGGCGGTCACACACGTTGCCCCGAGCGTAGCTATAGTTTTGTGCAAATATCTCGAAAACTAAGTCCGAGCGGCGGTTATATGCACAGGAAAAAGTTGTTCAGAATACTGAGTTCTACAACACATTCAATATTATCGAAATCGGTGAGACTTTTCTAAATAATTACCCACTTTTTTCATAATTAATCAAACACTTTATTCGTTTCGGAAAACGAATAAAAGTATGGAACAGTTATTAAACGACTTGTTAATTAAATTGTTATTGATGAATAACGAAGAATTACACACTATTCTTAATGTAAGACGATTGTAATATTTGGCGTACGTTGCCC
Organism: Nomada ferruginata; assembly: GCA_963583965.1. Taxonomy (NCBI): domain Eukaryota; kingdom Metazoa; phylum Arthropoda; class Insecta; order Hymenoptera; family Apidae; genus Nomada; species Nomada ferruginata. Next base: position 7,137,770 of record OY757222.1, read on the forward strand.
CTCGATGCACCCGATCTCGGCCGCGCGCAATTGTGACTGAGCTCGCGCTATACGGGCGCTCGCATTGGCCAGTGTTTTAAGTTAATAACTAAAAAACGAAGCTTCAAACAATATTTTGGTCAAGGAAAAGGTTGTTCAGAATCACCTCAGCTACCCCTTTTTTAAAAATACTGCGCGAGTTCTGGGCCACCCTGTATGCAGGGTGGGGCAATAACTATGTCCACCTTGAATATTGTCGTTGTTTGTAATAATATGAGAAAATGTCATATATGAAACTTGCACGGTGCAAAGGGGGGCATATTGTGATACATACATTTTTTGCCTAGGTGGAGGCATAGAGGAGATTTGAAGGTCATGTCCATTTTTTAAACACTCTGCCGGCCGTTGTCACGCTGGCGTGACTTTTGCTCGCCAACGTTTATCGGCCGGTGTCACGTACGCGTGTTACCGGCTCAGCGCAGCGACGATGTTTCCACTATGCTTGTTTTAACTGTTCCGATTGTCCTTTCTTGACATTTTTGAAGCAGATGCTTGTTCTATTAGTCTCAGATAGTCTTTCATAGCCTTCGCATCTTGAAAGTTTATTTTTACTGCTATGAAATATCCTTCAAATCGGTAGCAGTAGAATCCGCGCGAAATTCGCCGGCGGCAACGTAAAGGCGAAATAAGCGGCCGGCAGAGTGTTAAATGAAATAGTATGTTTTTTTTACTGCGATGTGATAGCCGGTGTTGAGACAATTTCAACAAGCTATCGTTGAAGGTCATGCAAGGTCAAATATGGTTTTAAAATAAACTTTCTTACATCACAAGAGATGTTCGATGTGGTGACCGTTTGCGTAAATGCAAAGTTGTAATCTTCCTATGGTTGCATCACGTGCATCTCATATTGTTCAGTTTATATTGTTGAGAATCGAGAATTTATGGTTTGAAGCACTGAGGCCAAAAAGGTTCAGTCGCGTATCGTCTTCTTTAGGTTCGAGGATACGCGTCTGGATTTCGTCAAGTCCAAGCGTAGGGCTGTTGTTCTGCGTTTCGTTACGGAGGCTCGAGTCATCGCCTCAGCCGGACCCAAGTGTCCCCGGGCTGTAAGGGTCGACTCGGGTGGCCTCGCGCAGTTTTAGTTTTTAGACTGCCGCCAATACCAACCAGGAAGTCATAAATTGTGCCTTGATGTTTTTAACAAACCCTATGCAACGCAGTTTCCATATTTGGTCAGGTTTCCCTTTCTTGCGCCTCACAACTGTCTTCGATATTGACACTCCTCCACCAATAGTCAGTTTTCCTTTTACCATCTCTTTGTCGTCATTAAAACAATAGAACACATTTTTGAAAGTACTAACCAAGAACCATCAACTCTGTTTACGACCAGAGCATTGTACAATTTAAGTCACCGGTTCTTAGTAATTGAAAATGACGTGGTCCACACGTCGCCACAATCAGATTGTTTATTTCTTAAGCAACAGTCGGTTGTCAGTCTCAGTCGATCGCTAAATCAAGTAGCTGTGTCATTAGCAAAATGAAATTTTCCTTTGAAGAGCAAGTGGATATGATCCTCATTTATGGAGAAGTGCGACAAAATTCGATAAGAGCTCAAGCCTTGTATGCTGTTCCAGATTGTACTCATCCTTCACACCGAACATTTCAAAGTGTTGAGGAGCGAGAATTTATGATGTAAGCATAGAGGCCAAAAAGGTTCAGTCGCGTATCGCCTTGTTTAGGTTCGAGGGTACGCGTCTGGATTGCATCGAGTCCGAGCGTAGGGCTGTTGTCTTGCGTTTCGTTACGGAGGCTCGAGTCATCGCCTCAGCCGGACCCAAGTGTCTCCGGGCTTTAAGGGTCGACTCGGGTGGCCTCGCGTTTGTTTAGTTTTTAGATTGTCGCCAATACCAGCCAGGAAGTCGTAAATTGTCCTTTCATGTTTGTAACGTAGTTTCCATATTTGGTAAAGTTTCCCTTTCTTTCGCTTCACGACCATCTTCGATATAGACACGCCTCCACCAATAATCAGTTTTCGTTTTACCATTTCCTAGTTGTTATTGAACCAATAGTTTTGTTGCTTATTCCCATAGTTTTAAGACTCCACCCCTGCAATGGGGTTCGTAGGTTTCCTTCGGGGAAGTTGGTGCCGATGACGGCAGAAGCATTTGGGAGTCACGGGTAGAAGGTAGTCAGAATAGAACCATCGAACTCTGCTTGTCGAATTAACCAGTTTAAATATATCAACAGTATTATTGTTAAACGGTAGTGTCTTTATTCCTTCACCCACGACATTGCTCCTCACCGTGAACAACAGTTCATATTTTTGGGGCTCTTGCACGACACCAAAGTGCAGGAGAATTGGCAGGGAATCGTGAAGATTTACAACCTTCATCAAAAGCGACGCCCTGTCATAACACAAAGATTGTGCAAAAAATTGAAAGAAACCGGGAATTTGGGTACGCGTAAGAGCAGTCGTGGTAAAAGAGCAAGTGATGAAAGAAACGAAGTTGGTGTTCTTGCAATTGTAGTACATAATCCGCAGATTAGTTCTCGGCAGATTGAACGAGAATCGGGTAACAGTAGAAGGAGTGTGCTACGAATCCTTGCACGGCATAAATTTCATCCATATCATATTAATGTCCATCAAGACTTACACGGTACCGATTTTATGAATCGTGTCTTATTTTGTCAGTGGGCTCTACATAAAATACAAATGTATGAAACATTCTTTTCTTCAATACTGTTCACCGATGAAGCTAGATTTACTAACCATGGAAATCTCAATTTGCATAATATGCATTATTGGAGTACCGATAATCCACACTGGTTACGACAAGTTGACAACCAACGACAATGGTCAGTTAACGTGTGGCGTGGAATCGTTGGTGATCAAATAATCGGACCGCATTTTATTGATGGAAATCTCACTGGCGAACGATATGAACACTTCATACGAAGTACATTGGGAATTTTATAAGAAAATGTACCTCTAAACGTTCGCCAAGTAATGTGGTTACAACACGACGGATGTCCAGCACATTATGCTCGGAGAGTAACAGATACCCTTAACGAACTTTACCCAAATCGATGGATAGGTCGTGGAGGATTAGTTTCTTGGCCAGCTCGCTCTCCAGACTTAACTCCATTAGATTTTTTTCTCTGGGGAGCATTAAAAAGTGTGGTTTATCAGGAAATACCGACTACACCAGACAATATGAAACAATTACAGCGCGTGCAAAAATAAGAGCAGAGACGATAAGAGATGCACGTGATGCAGCCATAGGAAGATTACAACTTTGCATTGACGCAAACGGTCACCACATCGAACATCTCCTGTGATGTAAGAAATTTTATTTTAAAACCATATTTGACCTTGCATGACCTTCAACGATAGCTTGTTGAAATTGTCTCAACACCGGCTATCATATCGCAATAAAAAAAACATACTATTTCATTTAAAAAAATAGACATGACTTTCAAATCTCCTCTATGCCTCCACCTAGGCAAGAAATGTATGTATCACAATGCCCCCCTTTGCACAGTGCAAGTTTCATATATGACATTTTTTCATATTATTACAAACAACGGCAATATGCAAGGTGGACATAGTTATTGCCCCACCCTGTATAGTAGCTCGGGCGTAGACAACCACCTTCGGGAGCCGGATCGTCGTGCTCGTCCCCTAGCGGCGTATGTGGGAAGTGCCCCCACAGTTTAGCTCGAGGAAAGAGTGAATGGTTTCGAGGAATGCACGTGGAGTCTGGTGCATGGTGACCCGTGGTCGAACCGTGACACGTGGAAAGGGTGTGTGTGTCGGTGTGAATCCTAAATGAGTGAGAGCAAATGAAAGATAGAATGAAAGGGAAACTGTGAGTGAAAGAATATATGGACTGGCTGATGCATTTGCGCGGCAGAATAGTTGGAGAGGTGAAGGAGAACAGTTTGGGAATCGGAATAGAGAGAAGCGTAGATTTGTGAGACAATAGTATTGAGTCGTGGGAGAATTATTGTCGAGAGAGTTGTCGTGTGTCGACCTTTTATATTAATAAAGTTGTTAATGGTTGAAAGAAATCGAAGTCTTACTACCCTCCGTGTTCAGTGTTTTTATTGATAAAGAAGTTTACCAAAAATAACTTCTACGGAACGATAGACTGATAACCTAGCGATACTTCCAAGTATAAGCGTGTTTGAGATGGAGTGATGAATGAGGAGTCGACTTTGGTCTCTTTAGCTTTAATGTAATCTGTCTAATTACAGTACAGTTTGTAACAGTTTATTGGCGCTTACTCGATTCTTTGATTATAATGTGGCTTTCCCTTCAGTTACACCTTTCTTCCTTTGCACTGATTGTATTTTATGTAGATTTAATAATACTTAGCGAGAGCCGTGCGAGAGTGTTGATTACGAAGAACTATGGTAAGAGAGGTACTTAAGAGAGGAACGATTCGTATTCGCGGCTCTATATATAGCGAATTCCCAGTTCCTTTGAACGAGGAAAGGGATCGCTCCTGCTGCCGCGCAATAGGGCCGGGAGCAGGGGAACGCGAGCACGCTGTTGCTATGCGCGCATAGCTGAATCTTAAACAAAGCGAATCTATCTTAGAGGTTGCAAGCCGAGTCTTGCCTTTGTATAAATAAAGTAAACTAGTTTCTCCGGAGTTTGATTTACGACCATTCTTCGTAATTCCTGTCTTGATCCAAGTCACGAAAATTCGTGAGCGATACGACACTACATCAGTTACAAATGCAAATAACTGAAGCACTCGAATTTGTGTCTACATATAAATATTTAGAGGATATCCGTGGCAGGTGTATGTAAAGAAAGAAGGAATAGTGACTTCTGCCACATATTTGATAGATGTACCATTTGATGAGTGTGGGTGGTTGTCTGTTGTTAGGGCTAGTTTACAAAATGTTTCAACCGATTTGTGTGAACCCTTAAGGTTCGGCCTCCCGTTTTTATCGAGAAATACTCATTAGTATGAGTTTGTAGAATTGTGTAGGGACTTATTCAATTTGATGTCAATTTTACACGCGTCCTCGTCTGAGAGTGTCGTGGCGTAATAGTACTTGGTCTCCTGGTTTGAAATTATTCCGCCTTGCGGTCTTATCGTATTGTACCTTAGATTGCGCCTTGTGGCTCTTTAAGGTGTCTCGCGCTATCGCGTTGGTGGAACGTAGTCGTTGTTTTAATTCGTGCGCGTAACGGTCATATGTGTAATCGAGCTGCGGGGGAAGCGTTAGCGAGGTCGGTAGTTCGGTCGTTGTTCCAAAAACGATCTCGTAAAGTTTATAGCTGTCGCTGTGTGCGGCGTAGTGTTATATGGACGCCTCACTTGCCAAATCGATGAACTCCATAAAACAAGAAGTTGAGAAAAATGAGAAAATAGTCGACAGTACTTTGTACTCGCTTTTCTTAATTATGCCCATCTGCGTAAGATCTTCAGCCGACTCGGGGCTCCATATTCCTCGGCACGACATCGTTATTGAAGAGAATCGCACATTCGAGACTCGGTACCGTACACGCACGGCACCCTCGAGCTCTTTATAGTAGGCTCTCTTTCTCTCGTGGGCTGCAGTCATGTCTACCTGCTCGCCCACGACTTGCGCATCTATTACAAGCGCTGTATCAAGTTTCTTAGCCACGAGGTCTGGCTTGCGGAGCCCACTAGATGTTTGGAAGTGGGGTTCCGTATCTTTTCTAGAGCCCTCTTTATGTAGGCTGCAATGGCATTATGCCGTGCTACTCTAGCGGCATGTGTCCTGTGACAACGTTGTAGGATATGATTCAACGTTTCCTGCTCATTGCAGCCGGCTCTACATAGGCGGTCCGCTCTTCGACCCCTATTGCTCCTAGACTCCTAACCAGGTTCTTCAATCTCTCCAGTCTTCTTAGGGGCATTAGCCATCTAAGCGATGGGATGGAAATCCCGCCATCTCTGACATTAGCGGGGAAGAAGGCGTTAATCACATCGTGTGGGAGGGCTAGCCACTTTCTAACCACTCCTCTCGTAAGGGTGTCGACTTTCTTGAGCCGACTGAGATATGTACACCCTAACGTGAGCACATGGTACAAGGATGGAAGTACCATCACCCGCAGGGCAAATAGCCTCTGCTGGGGCTTAAGCGGGGCTCTTGATAGTTTTTCGGGGGCTTCTTTGAGCTGCTCCTCAGGTTTAGTCATCGTGCGTCCCTCGGGTGTAAAAGGGATCCCGAGGTATACCCACTCGTCCTGTCTCCTCATCGCGGGCAGAACCTTGCCGAAACAGTTGAATTTAACTGTATGATCCACTACAGACTTTTTCTTGTGCGGTACATTAGTGATAGCCACTGTAAATGACTTGCCAGTGTTGACACTTAGGCCACACTCGGCAAGGTATCCCGTGACTATATCAAGCGTTAGCTGGAGGCCATGTGGTGTTGAGGCCACCAGCACGAGATCGTCGGCGAAGGCGAACGCATTATGTCGTTCGCCGGCTATTTCGACGCCTACCTCGTCGGGGATCAGCCGGAGTGCCCGGTCCACTACCATGTTGAATAGCATGGGGGGACATCGGGTCACCCTGTTTCACACCGCACTTGGGGTGGATATCGTCTGAGACCCAGCCATCACGCGATAAGACGGTCCTACTGTGTTCGTAGGTGTGCTTTATATATGATATCATTGGGCCTGGGACTCCCATGGTGGCCAACGTATCCAAAATCGTCTGGTGTGTGACTGAGTCAAACGCTTTGGCTAGGTCTAATGATGCCATGTACAGCGATTTGAACTGTTGTCTGTGATGGCGTAGCAACATGTCTACTTTGAAGGCGTTTTCGGCGCACCCATCCGCCGGAATGAAAGCTCGCTGACGTCGATCCAGCTCGACTGTCTTTACTAGTCTTGTGGCTAGTATCTTATAGAGAGTTCTTATTATGACCGATGAGACCGTAATTGGTCTGAAGTCGCCGGGCTCTGTGGCGTTATCCTTCTTCGGGATCAGAGTCGTCCGAGGTTTAAGGAGCCACTCGGGCGTCTTCCCGCAAGCCAACATGATATTAAAGACTCGGGCCAAGATTTCTAGAGGTACTGCCCTTAGCTGCCTGGCGGTAATACCGTCAGGGCCGGGGGCAGTAGTCATCTCAGGAAATGCTTTGCGAACTTCCTCGGTCTCAATCGGTTTCCATAGCGATGCTTTCACAGGCCTTCTTTCTGTAATGCCCGGGGACTGCGTGCTTTGGCCGCTCATGACTTCTCGCCAGTAGGGCACCATCATGTCCTCGGTAGGTGACTGGTCGGAGCTCTTCCCTTTCAGGATGTCTCTAAGACACCTGCAGGGGTTCCTCCTCGAAGCCCGTTGCACGCCGGGCATTTGCGCTGCTGTCTTCTAGATGGTAATCTGGGTGTCTCCCTAGCGCCCTTGTTTGGTGTTCTAACTGCTTTTGGCTGGGGAGGGAACACACCTCTGAGGTAGGCTGCTATCTCCTCAGAGATTCTCTGTGTGTCCCAGCGCTTTATGTTGCTACATATAGTATTCAGCCGTTTGGCGTGGAATGAGTCGTTATCCACTGGTTCCGCCTCTTGCAGAACATCGCGGATCTTATTTATTGGGCTCTCGTCGCCCTCGCCTGCCTGTTGGTAGGTAGGCGATGCCGGGTTATCTGGCGGAGCACAAGGTTCATTAGGTTCCTGGACAAGCTGCAGGACTTTCTCCTTGTGCTTTTTGTACCTCCGCTGCCCCTTGATTACTTCAAGGGTGCGGTTATGAAAATAGGGCGCAAGAACCTGATTTATGAAGCGTTCACCTGCGATGGTCAGGTGCGCTTCTTGCCGAGCTAGGAGTGTTGCTTCCTCCTCGCTCCATGGAGCTCTCTTGTGCGAGACACTCTGCAACGCTATCTCGTCGTGCCAATTTTTGTGCATACGCTGCTCATGCACACCTCGCCCTCTAGAGGTTTTAAACTTAGACTCGCATCCCGGCATTCTACAAGGGAATGCCGGGCCTGGAGCGGCTTCGGCCATTGGGCTGCCGATGTCGGTGTTATGTGTTGGGCCGGATAAGCCTGTGAGCCCTCCGACGTTTGCGTCCATCCGAGGCTTTGTACTGTTCTTTGGGCCAACATATTAAGGTCGAGGGGGCCGGCAACCCACCAGGACCGTTCGATCGCAGGGGCAGCTCTTAGTTTCCCCCCGGAGGGATACTCGTGGCGGGAACCAACGTAGAGGTGGCTGCTTGCTAACAGTGACTCTCTCTAGGCAATACTATGTGCTGATGGAGGCGGTCTCGGATACTAGTACCGATGGATCGGCCCGACACCTCCAGTGACCAGCCTCATCATGTCTAGAGACATGGGCAGTACCTTTGATTTGTTTGTGTGCGGGCAGACGCGTCTGCCCGCCACGGACGTGCTCGATTTAATCGTGCGGTAGGTAGGGGATAGAGGTTTCGACTCCTACTCCTTCTCCCTCCTCCCACTCCCGCACGTTAGCTCGGGTACCTTGGGGTTGCTATGCCCATACTGTAACTGTCGACTATTATTATTTTTATCCAGAGTTTATTTAAATAACCTATTGTATACGGGTCTGTCGCCTTTAACTATAAATAGATAGGGTAGAGTGCATAGTGGGTAAGTGTAAGCAATATAAGATGTAGAATAGAAGATAGAGTATAAGATAGGTAATAAAGTATGAAATAGTATAGCGTATAAAGTAAATAGAGTAAGATAGAGTGTAAAGCGTATGGACGCGTCGCCAGCCCCCGTCCGCCAAGTGCCATAGTAGTACAGTAATGTCTCGCACTGTGTTCATCGCTCGGGACCGAATGTGAACAGCCATCGTGTACAGACACGATTCTCGAGCGAGTTCGGGTCGCCTTTGATGTCGTGGCAGCCGAGGCTCGAGGCAGCATCATAGGAAAGAGGCAAGATTAGATAAACGTGTACGTGAGACAATACTAACGCTATCAAAATTTAGGAACAAAACTTCTGCATTTTTGGTCCGTTTTGAATGAAATTTTACCAACATGTTCGTTACAATCTCCCGATTAAAATGACACCAAACACGATATGGTTTGGACAATTTTTACTTATAATGGTAGTAATAATGGTCTTCGAAATAATCAGTCCCATTGCACCAATCTATGTCGTGTTTGGTGTCATTTTAATCAGGAGATTGTAACGAACATGTTAGTAAAATTTCATTTAAAACGGACCAAAAATGAAGAAGTTTTATTCTTAAATTTTGATCGCGTTAGTATTGTCTCACGTACACGGGTATTTAACTTGCCTGATTTTTTTCCTGGTCGCTGCATCGAGTCTCTGTTGCCACAACATTGAAGGTGACCTGACGCTCGAGAATCGTGTCCTGTACACGATGGCTGTTCATATTCGGTCCTGACCGATGAACACAGTGCGAATCATTGCTGCTGTTGCGGATAACAACCGGAATGTGTATATTAGTTGTTAAAAATAAGGTAAGTAGTAGTGAGATTATAAATTTGGAAGTAAAATCTCGATTCCAGTGTCTCGAGTGCACTTCGCTGGGGACCGAATGCGTACATGCACGTTTAAATCCCTTTGTACGTGTGAGACAATACTAACGCAAAGAAAATTATCGTCTATACAAAATCGTAGACTATACAAAAATAATATAATAATAAAAATACAATTTAGTGTAATTAGACATCAAATTATAATTTTTCCAAATTCATAATCTCACAATAATAAAGGGGAATACAATTATTAATACCATGATAAGTAAAAATTGTGCAAGCTATGTCGTGTTTAGTGTCATTTTAATGGGGAGATTGTAACAAATATGTTTGTAAAATTTCATTTAAAACGGACAAAAAATAAGCAAGTTTTAATATTAAATTCTGATTGCGTTAGTATTGTCTCACACGTACACGAGCCTTTAAATTTGCCCCTTCCTCGTACTCCGCGCTCAAAAATGATCCGAACGACGCTTCCAAGAATCCAAGGGTGGCGGCCCCAAGTAGGGGGGATAGAAAATGAACAGCCATCGAATCACCATTTTGAACACAGTGCGAGACATTACTGTAATGCTATTGAGGGTGCTTGTCTATCGACCGCGATCGATAGAGGCACCGTAGAGGAATGAAAAAGGGGCTGTTTGCCTTTCCACTCGGTGGTCGAGAGGGACAGCCTCAAGGGAAGAGATAGTTTTAATGATGATGGACTGTATTACGGATTGCGATAGATTGCTAAGATATAATAATTTAATAATTTAAGAATTTAAGAATGGCTTGAAGCGTTTGTGTGGAAGGCGATGGACCGCAAGATCGAATAGCTTAAAGCGGTCTTTCGAGATGCGATAGACCGCGAAGATAGGATAGTTTGCGAAAGGTTTAAAGAGATAGTATGGAAAGCTATAGACCGCGAAGATAGAAAAGTTTGCGAAAAGTTTAAAGAGATAGTATGGAGAGCGATAGACCGCGAAGGTAGAGTAGTTTGCGAGAAGTTTAAAGAGATAGTGTGGAAAGCGATAGACCGCGAGGATAGTATAGCTTAAAGAGATATGTCGAAATATGATAGGCCGCGAAGATAGTATAGCTTAAAGAGATATGTCGACATGCGATAGATCGCGAAGTAGGAAATAATAATGCGACAGACAGACCGTAGTAATGAAACCTGCGAGTGTGATGTATATATTGAATCCTGAATAGCCTGTATAATAAATTGAGACGTATGAGTTTATTAATTACCTGTGTGGATGTACTATGATTTTCTTACTGCGGCGAGATCAGTTACAGCCCCTGAGGGGAGCGCTATATGCACCGCTGACCTGCCTTCCGGCATTACTCTCGGTGTCTATATATGTGCGCTACCATTTTTGCGCGTAATGTTTCTTCTACGCCCGATTTCTATGTGCTTATAAAGACTTATATAAGTGTATACAGTAATATTGTCAGAAATATTTATCCGTCATATGTTTAAGATAACTAAATAAATAATAAATAACTAAATAAATAAATAGATAAAAGTTCGGTTAGTCCGTCATATTATTAAAACTCTAGGGTTTACAAAACATACGAAGCTCGTTCCGCTAGTCCTATAATTAGAAACTCTATTTACACTATATTCTAAGGTAACAGTCCTTATGTCCGTATTATGTTGGACTTTCTCCGCATGATCCTATAGTAGTCATATTATGTTAATAATTTATATCTGAGTTTAGTGGATAAAATTTGTAATGCTATCGTCCTGTATCTAGATAGTGTCATTACTAGTCAGTATTTCGTCTCGTGTTCCGCGTCGCAGTTCGTCTTTTATATTCTTCGTCTCGTTCGGAGTCTTCTTTGGTTCTCATTATTTTGTTTATAAAGTCCAATATTTCGTGTCTCGTTTCTTTTTGTTTAAGGCCCAACATCATTAGCTCCTCGTTGAAATTGCCGATTTTTCTTACAAGTTTTGTCCTCTCGTTGTTCCATACGGTGCAGGCAAACATTGTATGATAGGCATCGTCTTTATCTAACTTGCAGAACCAACACGTTCCGTTACTGCTCTTACCTATTCTGTTTTTATAAGCCGCAAAGCAGCCATGACCAGATATTATTTGGACAGAATGGAAATCTATTGTCCTCGGTCCCCAGTCAATCCATTTTCCAATATCTGGTATTAATTTATGCGTCCACCTACCATTTTTGGATTCATTCCATTCCTTTTGCCACTGTACCATCATCTTTCCCTTTTCTTCTTTCTTAATTACTTTTTTGACGTGATTTCCTACTTGTCCGTCTCGTGCTGCTTCTTGGAGCCTCTTATAGTAGTTTGCAAGCATTTGTACAGTGTGTTTCCACGGCGGGCATCCTGCTATTACACACAGGGCATCGAGGGAAACCGTCCTGTATGCTCGACATACCCTACCGAGTGCCATCTTTTGCGCCGATCTTAGTTTATTAACTATGTTATTATACTTCGTTCCTATGTGCCAAACGGGAGCTCCGTATGTTATGATTGCCTCGACTGTTCTGTAATATAACATTCGGCTATTATATCCGCCCCCTCCAATGTTTGGCATAATTCTTGCCAACGCACCCATAGTGCTTATTGCTTTTTCCGTGATCATATCGAGGTGCTCCCTGTAGGTGGTATTGGCTTGAAATTGTACTCCCAGGTAACGAAGTGAGCCTCTCGCGTCGTAGGACTTATTTCCTAAGTATATGCGTATGTCCCCTTTTACCCTTCTACCTGTTAGCAGGACCATTTCTGTTTTTTCGTGTGCCAATTTTAGTCCTTCTTTATCGAACCAGGCAGTTATACCTTCCATTGCTTTTTTTAGGTCGTTCTGGATTCCCATGATCGTCTTGTTCGAGACTATGAGGGCTACGTCATCTGCATATCCTATGATTTTTACTCCTCTCGGCATTTTCTTTGTGAGCAGCCCGTCATATACTATGTTCCAAAGGGTGGGTCCCAGAACTGACCCTTGTGGCACACCCCCATATACGTTCCATGTGTACCATGTGTCGTTTATTTTGTAACGTATTTTCCTATTGTATAGGTAATCTCTTATAATGTTTGTTGTTTGTTCGTCTAAGTCACTGTTCTTTATTGCCCGTATAATGCTGTGCCAGGTTAGCGTGTTAAAAGCATTTTTAACATCTAGTGTAACGATGAGGCAGTGTAGATTGTTACTCTTGGCTGTTTCCCAGAGCTGCGTGACGTTGCTCATCGCGTCTATGGTGCTTTTCCCCTTGATAAAACCATATTGATTGTCATGGGCAGTACCTGGACGATCGATCTCGCTCTGAACGAGCTTCTGATATTGATGACAACGTTGTGCGTGCCTTATAGTGGAAGGAAACGCAAGAATTACAAGTAAAGAGAGACTGAATATCGACAATTCATCTGCATTTCGCCATTTAAAGAAACTTGAATTCACTTCTAAGCTCGATACATGGGTGCCGCATTCTTTGACCGAAAAAAATAAACTTGACCGCGTCACTGTGGCCATTTCTCTGCTCGCACGCCATGAAAACCAACCTTTTTTTAATCGACTCGTAACTAGCGACGAAAAGTGGATTCTATACTATGTAGTATAGTAAGCTACAACGTGCAACGAAAAAGAACCTGGAAACAAGCGAGAAAGTGCAGAACCCGTGGCAAGGGCTGGTTTGCATCCAATGAAGGTGTTGTTATCTGTTTGGTGGGATTGCCGGGGAATAATTTTCTTCGAACTTCTTCCACCTAATGAAACAATCACGTCTGACAAATATTGTGAGCAACTTACCAAAGTAAGTGCAGAAATCAAAGAAATACGTCCGGTTTTGACTAACCGAAAAGGCGTTATTTTTCATCATGACAATGTCAGACCGCATGTCGCCCAACAGACACTGCGAAAACTGAAGGAGCTAAAGTGGGAAGCCCTTCAGCACCCACCGTATTCGCCGGACCTTGCCCCTTCGGATTTTCATCTCTTTCGGTCTCTACAAAATAATTTGAATGGCAAGAATTTTGGATCCCTGGTAGTTGTCGAAAACTACCTTAAGACTTTCTTTGCAGAAAAAGCACGCAGTTTCTACGAGAAAGGAATTGACCAGCTTGTAGAACGTTGGAAAACAATTGTAGAAAATGGTGGTGACTATATAATTGAAAAATACGCCGGTTTGAGCCTCTCGGTCGAAAAGTTACACAGCTTGTTCTTAACCAGAACGGTATACAGCCTCTAATTTGACCTCGCTAGAACCTCGAAAGGACCATTGTAAGGCGGCTGCAAAGGACGTCGAATCGTGTCATCCCTGACAAACACGTGAGTAGCCTGCTCAAGTTCCTTAAAAACAAAAGAGGTGCCCCTCACGTGATGTGCTGTTGGTCTGGGACGAATACGTCTCATCCTCTCGCGAAGCTCCTGGACCAAAATTCCGGCTTGACTGGGTGTTCCACGTCTTCAAAAAACTCCCCCGGCACCCTGGGTGTGGTGCGCCGTAGAGAATCTCGGCTGCGGAACACTTAATGTCGGCCTTGAAAGCCGTCCGCAGCCCAAACATGACGGTTGGAAGACACGCCAGCCAATTTCCGCCCCCCCTGAAGATTCCGTCCCCCCACGTCAAGGCCGACTTCAAGGTACGGTGCCATCGCTCCAGGATGCCGTTGGATGCTGGATGGTAAGGCGAAGTCCTGGTCTTCGCAGCTCCCAGTAGGTTCGTCAGCGCCTTAAACAACTCCGCTTCAAACTGTGCACCTTCGTCAGTAGTAATGACCGTGGGCGCGCCAAAACGCGTCACCCACCCCTCATACACAGCTTGAGCCACCGAGAAAGATGATATCTCTTGTAACGGAATCGCCTCAGGCCAACGGGTATATCGATCCAGCATGGTAAGAAGATATCTGTACCCGTTACAAATGGGAAGGGGTCCCACAATGTCCAAATGAACCTGCCGGAACCGTTCATCCGGAATAGCTATTTTTTCCGGAGATAACCTGACGTGCCGATGTACCTTAGCTGGCTGGCATTGGGGGCACGTCCGAGCCCAGGCGGTGATATCTTTGTTCATCCCTGGCCAGATGAATTTGGATCTAATCTGTTCACGCGTTGCCCTGCCGCTCGGATGAGCGAGTCCGTGAACGGAGTCGAAAACCCGTTTTCTCAAACTCCTCGGGATGAACGGTCGAATGGCATCATCCGCTGCTTCATAGTACAGCGGATGCTGCGACCCGATCATCGTGAACGCACGAAACCTCGCCTGCTGAGGGTCGGCCAGAAGCTGGATCAGCTCCGCGTCCTGTTGTTGCTCCGCAGCCAGGTCCTCGGTGGATACGATTATCGGATAATCCACTGCGTCAATCCTGGACAACGCATCAGCGACCCAATTTGTCGCCGCCTCCAGATACACAATGTCTGTGCTGAACTGTCCGATGTAGTCCAAATGTCTGGCCTGCCGAGGAGACGCCTTGTCCATCTTCTGTTGAAACGCAAAAGTCAACGGCGCATGGTCAATCCTTACAATCAACGGCCTCCCTTCAATAAAATCCTTCACCGCACGTATCGCAAGGTATATTGCTAGGAACTCCCGATCATATGTGCTATAATTACGCTGGGCCGCGCTCAGCTTCTTCGAGAAAAACGCGAGCGGCTCCAGCTTGCCCCCGCTCTCCTGCTCTAAAGCCGCACCGACGGCTGAAGCAGATGCGTCGGTCGTAAGAACCAGCGCAGCCTCAGCACGAGGATGCACCAGTCTCGGAGAGAGATCGTTTACAGCGAGAAAAAGCCTCCTCAGCTTCCGGGGTCCAGATGACCGGTCTCTTATCGTTCTTGCGTGAATCTTTAATATAATCGTTCAGCAGCGCTTGATCATGAGCTGCACGCCTGACGCATCGCCGATAATAGTTCAGCATCCCCAGGAACCGGCGTAGTTCCACGACAGTTTCAGGCTTAGGGAAATCAACAATGGCCCTCACCTTGTCGTGCAAGGGTTTGATTCCCTCTGGAGTCACTGAATAGCCAAGGAAACGAACTTCCGATTGCCCGAAAACGCACTTGGCGACGTTCAGTGTGACTCCAGCAGCCTGTAACCTATCGAACAGGATCCGGAGATGCTCCTTGTGTTGTTGCGACGTCTCGGAGGCGACCAGGATGTCATCCACGTAGCAAAACGCGAAATCGAGGTCGCGAAGAACAGCATTGATGAACCTCTGAAAGGTCTGCGATGCGTTCTTCAAGCCAAAGGGCATTGCCAAGAATTCGAAAAGGCCGAACGGCGTAATAACAGCCGTTTTAGGCACATCCTCTGGAGCGACTGGGATCTGATGATAAGCCTTGAGCAAGTCCAAGGTGGTAAAAATGGACTTACCGTGAAGCGCGGACGTGAAATCGTGGACGTGTGGAAGGGGGTAGCGGTCAGGTACCGTGACTGCATTCAGGCCCCTGTAGTCTCCACACGGCCTCCACGTTCCGGCTTCTTTCTTGGGCACCATATGCAACGGTGCTGCCCAAGGGCTCGAAGATGGTCGACAAATCCCAGCCTCCAGCATATGCGCGAATTCCGCCTTGGCAATGCTTAGCTTCTCCGGCGGTAGGCGGCGAGCTGGCTGTGCTGCTGGCGCGCCCTGCGTCTCAATGTGATAATGGACCCGATGGGTCGTGCTGCGCGCTGGTGCCAACGGGTTCGTCAAACCAGGGAACTCCTGCAGCAGCCGATGAAATGGCGAATCCGGCAGCACGGTGACAACGGACGCGTGAGCCTCATCATTTATTATGATGCTTTTTCTCCCTTTTGGGAATTGCGAGCGCGGATATAAAATGCAGTCGGCCACTTACGCAACGATGAGAATGACTCAAACTAGTCAGACGCTACTGCAGGTGGTTGAAGTCTCGACATGGCTCGTCCCCGTCCTCGTCTTCGAGGATATCACCGGAGGATGCTTCAATCCGGATGCGGCCCGTCCTCATCCCCGAAGATGTTGCGGATCCTCCATCCGACTCTGCGGCAGCGTTGAACAGCAGCCTCACCCGGCATCTAATCCCTGACATTGTCGTCGGTGATATGTAAAAGGTCGAGCCCGTTTTCCTTATTACACGGAAGCGTTCTCTTCCTTTTCGGTTTTGGAGGTTCAGTATTCTGAACCCCCTGATCCCTGGTCCTTGGAACCCTCGTCTGCGTTCCCTTGCCCAGCTTGTAACTTCCCTCGGCAGCGACGAATCGTCCCGTAGGGTGTATTATCGTGCCGGCCCTGTACGCTCGTAGCCAGGAACCCTGCTCCCCCGTCTGGATTGATATCGTTCCAGTGCCTTCGCTCTTCTCCGTTTGTGTCTCGGCTTCGAACTGCATCCTTTGGTTTTTCAGTTTGAGCTGTGAGGTTTCTGAATTTGCAAGAGCTATATATATGGAACGGAGACTTCTTCAAGTTGCACCCACAAACGTTCTTTGAATGGGAAGTGTATGAGACAAAGACCCGACTCCAGAGCAGATATCCCTTCAAGATGGTATAGTAGTCGCACGTGGCCGTGCACTCTGTGTCCTGTAGGTCCCATCGGAAACAATGCCAATTCCCACAGCAGGTTTTTTCCTTTGCCCACAAAGATTCCAATTTATTGCAGTCAGTATGGCGACGTGTTTTCTTCCTGGCTCTCGTACTCCTCAAGTGTTGGCGAGAAAACACGATTCCAATTGATGATGTTTGTTCACTTTCCTTGCATGACAAATGTATTCAATTGCTGATTTTCTTTTAAGTAAAATGACTATTTCCAAAGAAGTAACCGTATTCCATTGAATTTGATGAAGCTTGAAGAGTTGGAGTTTCGCATAACTGAGACCGGTGTTGAATATCATTATTTAACCCTTATGTTAGCAACCCGGTACCCGGGTACCCATTTCATGTTTGCTAGAAGAATTTTTTATGTTCTGGTAACAATATCGCAAAACCCCTCTGGATCCCCATTATTTGGACGTTTCTACGTCGATATACAAATTTTAAATAAAATTGGTTCGCAATTTTTTAAGTTATAAAGCTTCAAACATATTTTTACGCTTGTTTGGTAACCGGGTATCCGGGTACCCCATATAAGAGACGTGAGTGTTAGATGTTCTGTGCACATAAACATGAACCAATTTTTAACTAAAATGATTTATGCATTTATTAAATTACAATAATTAAGAATTCTGAGGACAATTTCTGCATATTGCTATAGTATTTGCGTGTTCATCACAAATAGGACGGACGCACTTGTGGCAAGCCTTTCGTGTTTTTCGTCGCTTCTTTTCAGGGTCAGCCTGACACATATAACAGGATCCCACGACATTTTTCCTTCCACTGGCGTCGTGTTCTTGTGTAGAAGTAGAAGGAATTTCATTGTTTTCTACTTGACTATTTATCATGCTTTGTATTGCTAGTTTTGTAGAATGATGTCTTATAATTTGAGCATTTGCCAATCGGGTTCGGATTGTTGGAAAACAAAGGTCTTTCCCTAATTGACGTAGAAACACTCGACGATTATTTGATTTTCTAGACAATGTATTATTATTTGCTGTATATACATATAACATAGGCAGCAAGAGCGGCAATATCCAGGATGTTGAAAAAGAAACCTAGTGGCCATCTGTTCGTCCGCCTCTTTGTGCTATATCTCCCTAGCATTTGATCCATTACATCTACGCCACATTTTGTTTTATTGTAATACTGAATAATTTCTGGCTTTCTTTTTGATCCAGAAACTGTATCATCAATATGCACTGTTGATAATAGTATCACTGCGTTTTCCTTTTTGGGTACATACGAACACATCGTAATGTTTTCATAAAACCCGAAGAGACTCGAATATTCTTCACGCACCTTACATGCCATCATTTCTTTTGGAATGTATTTCTTATTTTTTCGGAGTGTACCTACAAGTGTCAGTTTCCATGACAAAAGAAGTTTTGCCAAAGGGAGGGAAGTAAAAAAATTATCCATCGTAATATTTCTTGCCGACCCTTTGTAAGCAATAGCTAAATCCTGGACAACACGTTCACCCTGATTTTGCTCTCGACCTGACGTAGGTTTCCCAGTATAAATCTGCCCTGATAATGGATAATAATTGTCGGAGTCACATATCCACCATACTTTGATGCCATATTTTGCTGGTTTTGATGGCATGTACTGCGTAAATTTAGTCCTCCCTCAATACGGGAAAAGTTGCTCATCTATTGTAAGATTCGTTGAAGGCGTATTTGCTTTTGCTAAATTTGAATTTAGCATTATCCACATGTCGCTTATGGGAGGTGCTTTATCATTCTCTATTCGACTTGATCTCGTATTTGAATCATCAAATCGAATAAATCGTAGAATATTGTGGAATCGTGTTTGTCCCATAGTGGCTCGGTATAAAGGATACGAAGACGTTTTCCACATTTCAGACGTATGATCGAAATTTGAATTATTTACGCCAGCTGTAATCAGTACTCCTACAAAAGCGATAAACTCCTCCCTGGTAAGATTTTTCCACATTTGTGACAACTTTGTTGGGTTATCGTGGTTATATTTCTCGTAGGCAGCAATCGCTTTACGATTCGTATGCCTCACAATAATGTCAACCATTTCACTTGAAAAAATAAAACTAAACGTATTTCGAATCGATAATGTTGTAGTAGATCGATGTGGGCCACTTCTATGTCGAATAATATTGTAATATGGTGTTTGGTGATGAGGTAGTGTAAGAATGTATGTGTGTGTGTGTGCGCGTATGAGAGTAACAAAAGAGTGACGACGGACGGCTGCAGCGACCGCAGCGTCGAGCGACGAGACAGTCATAGTTTGAGTCGCAGATCGAATGGAAGCGTGACACATTGTATTATATATATTAATAAACTATATTAACTGATTCCAAGGATACTCATTACAGTAGTGGTTGTTTATTCCATGTTGTTCCATCTTTGGCCACAAAAACATTAACAGTCGAATTACTGCTACCTCCAGCTTCTAAATTGGCGTCACCTTCGTTTTCCCCTGTCTCCTCCATTGGTATTGCTTCATCCGTTTTATCGTCAGTAATAGTCTGATCGATCTCAGAAATTTCGTCACTCAGTGATTCTCGTTGCGGTAGCGGAATCCAGTCCTCATCAACATGCTCAGTATCGGACGGATCATTTTCAGAGTTTTCTCCCAACAATGCATCCAAATACATATCTTTTTCTGCCTGTGATAATTTAAGTAAGATAATATCATAAACATATGTTATACTAGGATGATAATTAAGTTATTTATCATAATGATATAATATATCTGCTATATAATGATATAATACAACCCTTAACTCATAATCGTGTTCAGATAAAATATGTAAACTAACCTTGAAAATTCTTCTCTTGATAATTCTTCCATTTTTACACTATAAAGTTCTAAAACTTACAAATTATATTTCACAAAAGCACTGTACGTTTCACCTAACTGCAAAGAATCGTGTGTCTCGAATCGAAAACTGAATATAAACTGATGCACACATAGAATGAATATAATACCGCGCTCATACTTATACCGCATAGAGCCACTTAAAATGTATAGCTACATCTTCTACCCTCGTACACCAGACATGCATGCTGCACATGTTGCGCGACATCTACTGCGTGCGGTATTTTGTGCGTGTCTTGCTGCAGTATTTACCGCGCGGTAGAGATGACACTTTCAGTTTGTAGGAGATTTTACGTAGGGGGGTAGTGAATGCTTCAACATTTGCTGCACTGGTGTACGCGGTGTAGCAACATGAGACATTTACCGCATGTCGCATGTTGCGTGTTGCGTGTTTGATGCATCTTTGGTGTACGGTCTGCCTTAATAGAAAGGATGTGAGCCTGATGGGTCTGAAGGACTTGGCTGTTTCGTATGTGTCCTTGCCTGGTTTGAGCAAGAACACCACTCTAGCCGTCCTCCATTTTTCGGGGATATATCCCAAGGCTATGCACGATCGGAATATCTGGTAGATATATTTCTCGATCTGCTCTAAGCCTTCTTGGAGTAGGGCTGGGAATATTCCGTCGGTCCCCGAGCTTTTAAACCGTTTAGAGGAACCGACCGCCCATCTTATTCTGTCATAGGTGACAATTTTTGAGGCCACCTTCCAGCCCGTTGGTATTTGGATTGGTGGTGTCCCGGACACTAGTTCCGGGCCTCCCTCCTCCATTTCCTTCGAGCCGGGAAAGTGTACCTCCATTAGGTGTGACAGTACCTCCTAATGGTTTCCCGTCACTCTCCCATCAGGTAATCTCATGCAGCCTAAAATGGGTTGTGGGCCCATGCTTAGAACCTTCTGAAGCCTTGCCACAAGTGGCAATGCCTCGGTTTGTTGGCACAAGTTCCTCCAAGATTCCCTCTTTGACCGCCTGATTTGTTTTTTGTAGTTTTGTTGGACCACTTTATATTTGGTCCAATCTGTTTCTAACCCTGTCCTGTTGGCCCTGTTGAGCAGCTTCTTGGTCGCCCTGCGTAGGCGGTGTAATTCACCACTCCACCAGGGGACTCTCGGGCTTACCCTACTGTTCCTCACTGGACACGCTGCTTCATAGGCCTGTATTATGGCCGTCTGCAGCTCGCAGGCCGCTTTTTCGGTCCAACCCACAGTTCCACATCTTTTGGTCTCCCACATCTGTTTGTACAGTTCCCACTTGGTGGCCCTTGGGTTCCTAAAGATTGGGCCCGGGGTCGTATTCCTTCCTATTATTTGGAATTGAATTTGGCGGTGGTCAGATAGAGTTTCCTCTTCGCTGACTCGCTATCCTTTAATCCACTGCGCCAGCTTAGGCGAGCACAGTGTAATATGTTTTACCTCCTTTCTGTTGGCAATTATGAATGTTGGACTGGTTCCCCTGTTCAGGATCTCCAGTTCCGTGGCAGAGAGGTATTCCATTAGGGCTGTTCCTCTGCCATTTATGTTTGTAATACCCCAGGCGCTGTGGTGCGAATTTGCATCACACCCCACCACCATTGGCAGACCTTTCTCCCTACAGAAGTCGACTAATGATTTTAACTCCTCCGAAGGGGGGGGGGGTTGACTTGAGTCATATGGCAAGTACGCCGAACAGACCACGATTTCAAGTCCCGTGGTCCCGTTTCAAGTCCTGTCATAATCCTTGCTGCTGTCAGATCTCTGTAACAAAAATCTGGAATTTTTAGTATCTACACTCCTTTTTTGCGAAGATACAGGTTCTGGGACCGGATTCTTTGGGCCCATGTATTAGTGTTCCCTTCGCCGATCCCAACCCTCTTACGCACCCATTACAGAGCCATGGCTCTTGTATGAGTGCTATGTGTGCTTTTCCCACTGTTAGGTCACGCTCTAAAACGTTCGTGGCCGCTATACAGTGGTGCAAGTTAATCTGCGTGAAACGGTGGCATGCCTCAGTTTTTGATACCACTGTTGCTTTTGCCCCGCTTCCGCCTATCACCCGGGGCTTCTGTGGATGTGGTCCGTTCATTGTGTTCCTCCATCCTGTCCCCCGGTCGTCGGGTTCGCCGGTTTGCCCGGCTCGCAAGTGAGCCCTGATGCTTCCCCTGCTCGTTTGGTCCCCTTTCCGAACGATTTCCATTGCCTTAGTGGGTCTGCCACGTGCCCGACGTCCAGCGATCATCCTGACAAGTTTTGGTAGGGCCTCCTTCTCCACTACCTCCAGTTTGGCTCCCTCCCATGGCTTGATGTTCGGCACCGTGGTCTGGATCCATTTTTTGGATTTCTCCTCCGCACATACCAACCACAGTGCCCCCCCCCACTCCATGTGCCTTCGTCAAAGCACGTGATGTGCTCCCCATCTGGGATCCCATCCATCACCTTGACGATCTCTCTCCGGACCAGGTCTCCCTGTTCCCTGGTGAGACTCTCATTGGGGTGGCCGGTTGGCACTATTGCCACCTTCCTCCCCCCAATGACCGCATCCCGGTAGTTTACTGGTTCCGGGAATACGTTCCCCTTCTTTTTCCTCACCGCACCTTCCGGCGGGGTGTGCCCTTCGGGTCGTGGCCTTTTCAGGCCCCTTCCCTCTTTGCCCTCCCCGCCGGTCGTCATGGGCGTAACGATTCCCTTGGGTGGTTGCTCGCTTCCTGAGCCCCCTTTCCCCTGGGAGTCTGCTCCCGCACTTGGGTATCCAGTTACTGGTCCCTCAAGCTGCTGAAGCGTCCAAGCTTTGCGTTTCCTCTTTCTGGAGGCCCCGCTTCTGCTTTTCTTCTTCTTAGATTCCTCGGGCTGAGGGGCCGGGGGGTTGATCCCCCCTTCCCGCTCCTCCCGAGTCATCTCTACTGCGTCAGTCACGGTGGCCCCTTCCATTTTGGCCGTTAATTCCGCAACGTCCATCCTGTCAGGTTC
The DNA here is from genome assembly GCA_963583965.1 of Nomada ferruginata. Taxonomy (NCBI): domain Eukaryota; kingdom Metazoa; phylum Arthropoda; class Insecta; order Hymenoptera; family Apidae; genus Nomada; species Nomada ferruginata. The sequence goes on from OY757222.1 coordinate 7,160,514, forward strand.
CTCCCGGACCTCCCGGACCTCCCGTCTGCCGGTGTGGTTGCCTCTTTCAAGGCCCCTTCACCCTCGACCCGTATCTTTTTTTCTTTTATATTTTTATTGTCCATATTGGGTCCCACGAGTAGTCGGGAAGTATATGGTCCGCCCCCTCAGAGCCCGATTGAGGGGGTAAGGCTAGATACAATGGGAGGTCGCCCGGTATCCCAAGGGCATTGTTTGCGGCACTGTAACCCTGTGCCATCCAGCCCTCAGCACGATAGCTTCCACCTTGGCTTGGAATATAGTAGGGTTTAACATAAGTGCCATTTTTTTCTACTTACTTGGTGCTTCTGTATTAGTTTGTTGAATTTCTGAGCTTACACTCGCAGAATCGGAATCACACGGAATCGCAAATCGCTTTTGTGTTTTATGATATGTTCTCTTGGATGCCATCTAAAAATTTTATCCTGTAATCCTATACTAATTAATAATAATAACTGATAAATTAATGACTAATAATAAAATAATAACTAATTAATTACATAAATGGAACAGTTCGAATGCTACAAAGTGTGATTGACATTTAACTATAAATGCTTTATGCACAATTTCATTTGTGAAATTATTAAATTTAAATATTCCTATTATCTTGGATTCGATAGGGTTTTTGTAAAATGTTTCTAATTTGGTTGATAATTTACCAGTTATTTCATTTTCTAGTATATCTGTGATTTGCAGGACATAATCATGCTTTACAAAAATATAACTATCGCGAAACCCATGACCTTTTAAATTAAAATAAGGCAGTTGTATTATTTTTTTATTATTTTCTACTTTAGAAATTATTTTGCTAACATTCTCCCTGATTGTAGGTGCTCCATTTTTCGATAACCTTTTTGTTATTTGTGCCAAAAGATTATTCCATCTACGTAGTATGCTTACTAGCTTTCCCAAGTAATTTTCAAAAGGGAAGCAACTTAATTCCTCCACAGAATATGTTAAATTTTCGACATCGTCTGTAATGTGCACTAAATTGTGAACATTATATATACAAAATTCTTTGCCATACAAAGCAGAAGAATTATTTGCAAATAAAAATAGCATTTCTTGAGCTTTGTTTAGCCACTCTACGTTCATACGTAATTTATTATGTAGCAAAACTCTAATAGCTTATTGAAATAATAAAAAATGGTTGTAATATTCATTTGAAAGAATTCCCTTTAACCCTTTGACTGCGGCGCGACCTTGGAGTAGTCCATCAATACGGACGGCGCGTTATTCGCATTTCAGTCGCTGCGACTGGTTCTGCACTGACTAGTGACCAAAACAGTACCCGGAGGTTTGATACCATTCTTCGGATTTAAAAAATAATAATTGCAAATAAATTAAAAATATCCATTTTTTATTTATTTTAAGTATGTAACGTTACGTCTTTTAGAGGTCTTTTCCGGTACGCAGGATGGTGAAATGGTACAAAAGAATTAAACACAGTGTGTTCCTCTAAAGAACTTTCGTTCGTTTATTTGTGTAGGTTCCAGAAAATTTGGTAGGTAGGAGAGGATGGTGTTTTCTCAAGGAGATGTAGGTGGTGGAATCCAGTACTGGCCAACGTTAACTGACGTGGTCCTCGTCCTGTTGGGTAGGTGGGAGAAGTAGGATCCTGGAACCCCAGGATACTCAGTCTCGGGAACAAGATTAAAACTGGCCACACTGGCCAAAGTTGTCCTCGCTTCAAAGGCTTGTTCCGTTGCTTACTCGTCACTAACTCGAGTTTAAGACTGGCCAACTTTCACTAAAGTTGTCCGCGTATTAATATCTCTTGTTTGTATTGAGTAGGTCGCTACTCCTGTGTCTTCTGACATTCCTGGAATTCCAGGGCCCTTTTATACCCGCTCGCTCGGGCGGAACGGCCAATGGGATCGCTCGGCGGTGTGGTGGAGGCTGTACACATAGTGGGGGTAGGGTGCCTGCGCCAGCTACCTGGCCCGGCGTACTGGCGCTCGGGGTAGCGCGTAGCGCCAGGGGTAGAACGCGATGGCGGAAAATACCGTCGCGTTACAGTCTCCCCCTCTGGATCCGCTGATTCGTCCTCGATGCGGTATCCAGCAGCCTTCCTTCTCTTGTCGTTCAAGGTCTTCCCTCCTTGGCGGCTCTCTTCTTGGGAGGGCGGCCTCGCTTCCGGATTGGAACGATGGGAGTTGTCGCTTCTACGGTCATGCTTTCCTGGCCTGGGGTTAAGGCGGAGGCATGATATACTCCTAGCGGTTCGGTGGGGGTGTCCCTACTGGCAATCTCGTAGCTGGTGGCTCCAACGCGTCGCACGATTTGGTAAGACCCATTTCTCCGAGGGGCGAGTTTTGAGTTGACGCCCTTGGCTGCGTTACTCAGCACATGGATATCTACCCATACCAAATCGCCAGGTTGATATCCGGGGTCTGGTCGGCGGTCCTTATCCGCTAGTGTTTTTCTTCTGCCCTGTGCTAGCTCCTGTACCTCTCGTACGGCGTCTAGCACATCCGCTAAGGAGTAGCCGGGGCGTTATTTCCGGTATAAAATTCTCGGTTTGCGTGACGTGGCGGAGATCCCGTGTCACCTCATCCGGTGTCCGCAGTTCTCTGCCGAAGGTGAGGTAGGCGGCTGTGTGTCCGGTGCTGGAACAACGGGTTGTATTCATTGCAAACCGGATGGTCGGCAGTTTCTCCTCCCAGGTCGGATGTTGGTCTCCGACTAGTATGGAGAGTTGCGTCTTTAGATCCCGGTTCTTCCTTTCCACGGGGTTGGCTTCTGGGTGGTACACTGGGGAGAATTGTGCTTTTATATCCAGGCAGAGAAGCAGTTGTTGCATCACCCCGCTGATGAACTGGGTCCCGTTGTCGCTGATGATTCGTCGTGGAACGCCATAGCGCAGGATTATCTCGTTTAACAGTGTGGTGGCGCAGGCTTCAGCGGTAGCTTTGTGTAGCGGGAATAGCTCCACCCATCGGCTAGCTTTGTCCTCAATGATGAATATCCATCGCTTGTCCTCTTTAGATGGCGGGAGGGATCCAAAGAGGTCGATGGATATGACCTCGAATCGTTGTTGCATGATGGGTGTCTGGTTTAAGGTTGCTAACTTTATACCTTTGACAGGCGATGCAATTCTTCACGTGTTTGGCAACGTCCTTCCTTAATCCGGGCCAAAAATAGCGCTCCAGAATTTTCTGTGTGGTCCGGTCTGCGCCATAGTGCCCGGCCGTGGGTGTATCGTGGTACTGTCGTAAGATCTCTTCCCGTTCGTGGCAGGGTACGACCAGTTGAGCTTCTTCGCTGTCGGTGTCGGGTGAGTGCCGATACAACACCCCGTTTGACAGGATGTACCCTCTACGAGTCCAATTGAGGAAGTCTTCGGAATGTTCCGTACTTTCGAAGCTCTTCACGATTTGTTGAATCTCCTGGTTCTTTAACTGCTCACTGCGTGTTTCGTTACTCCCCCTGTTGGGGAGGTCGATGGAGATGAGGCTTATGTTGTGCTCATGTACTTCCTCTGGTTGCTCCCTTGGAGGCCGCGACAGGAAGTCCGCGACGTGATTGCTTCGTCCAGGGATGTACTCGATGCTCAGGTCGAACTCCTGTAGCAGCATTGCCCATCGGGCTAGTCGTCCACTGGGCGTCTTTAGGGTCATCAACCACCGCAGCGGTTGGTGGTCTGTGATGACGCGAATTTTGGAGCCCTCGACATAACCGCGAAATTTATTTAAGGACCAAACCACCGCCAGTCCTTCCCTTTCGGTGGTGGAATAGTTCCTTTCCGCGCCGGTGAGTAACCTACTTGCAAATTCCACGGGGTGTTCGTCGTCCTTCTCCCCCTGGTCTAATACTGCCCCGAGGGCGTAGGCACTTGCGTCGGTGCGTAACGTGTACGTGCGCGTCGGATCTGCTGGCTGGAGCACAGGAGCGTTGGTTAGGCCATCTTTTAACGCCTGGAAAGCGTTCTCCTGGGTCTCCCCCCAGTGCCAGACGGCCTTCTTTCTAGTGAGATCCGTGATGGGTTTGGACATTTCCGCGAAGCCCGGTATGAATCTCCGGTACCAGGAGCAGGTCTGGACGAAGCTGAGTACTTCCTTGACGTTTGATGGCGGTTCTCGTTCCTGAATGGCCGCCACTTTGCTCGGGTCAGCTTCTATTCCTGCGGGTGTTAGGATGTGCCCAAGATATATAATTTTTGGGCAACAGAGGTGGCATTTTTCGCGGTTCATGCGGAGCCCGTATAGCCGCATCCGAGAGAAGGTGGCTGTCAGATCGTCCAGATGTTGTTCATAGGAAGGTGATAGGATTAGTAGATCGTCTAAGTACACGATGATCGTTCTATCTCCTAGGCCTGCCCGAAATCGGTCCATTAATCGTTGGAACGTAGCTGGGGCGTTTCGCAGTCCAAACGGCATCCTCTTGAATCGGAACGTTCCGAACGGCGTGACGAATGCCGTTTTATCCTGGTCCTCTCTTTTAACGGGTATCTGCCAGTATCCTGACCTTAGATCCAGGGTGGACATGTATTCGGTTGAGAAGGTGTTGTGCAGTAGGTCGTCGATGCGCGGGAGGGGGTATGCGTCGGGAACGCTGATAGCGTTTAGTTTTCGGTAATCCACGCAGACTCGTATGCCCCCATCCTTCTTGTTTACCAGCACGACCGGTGCGGCCATGGTGATTCGCACTCCTCGATGATGTCTTCCCTCAGCATTTTCTCCAACTCTTTTCCTAGGATGGCTTTCCGCGGTGGGGACAGCCGGTATGGTGGAGCTGCGGTTGGTGCGTGATCTCCTGTGTTGATCCGATGTTCCGCGAAACTCGTGGGCGTTTGAGCAGGTTGGTAGAGTTCCGCGTGCTATTTCATCATGTTCTCCAGCCTCCCTCTTTGTTTGGAGGTTAATCTCGTTGCCTCCTCCGGTCGCAGTGTGAAGTCCGTGGCCGCGATGTCCATGGCATACCGCTGGAAGCACTGTTCGAATAGTTGGTCCAGTTCCGATCGATCTGTTTTCTGTGGCGTGGGCGGTAGTGGCGAGACCGGTCGTGTGGTGGCGCACATGTTGTCCCACGGCTCTCTTATTGGACTGATCGAGGTCGGTGGGCTTGTATCCCTCGTGCTGATGAGCGCCACGTCCCTGCGTCGCTGTTTCTCAGGCTTCTGGGTTTCCTGGTGCCTCGTCAGTTCCCCCTTGGACAAGAATTTGTTCTTAGGGGTGTCCGCGTAGTTCCATGCTCCTTGTGCGGCGTTAATCACTATGCCTGCGGTTTCCAGGAAATCGCACCCCAGGAGCGTCTGGTTTCTATCAGCGTCTGGTAGTACTCTAAACGGCGTTGTAACATTTCTCCCTTCCAGGGTGATCGTTAGGTCCGCGTATCGTACCCTCTTTTCCTGGGGTCGGCCGTCGGCTAAGGCTATCGGTAAGCTTGTAATCTCGAACGGCACCCCCATCTTCTGGAGCTGGTTGTGGAGCGATTTGCTCGCCACACTGATTCTTGCTCCAGTGTCGAAGAAGGCCGACCCACGTAGACCTGCTACTCCAATGTCTACTGTCGGACGGCTTCGCTGCTGGGCAAGATTCAGTGCGCAGAAGTCCATCGATTGCTCCAGTGTGATCGGTTTCCTTGTGCATTCCGGGCAACGGCTCCGCGTAAAACCTGGCTTTCCACAGCCATAACACTTGAGCGTCTCCTGGGTCGTGGTCCTTGGCTCTGGTCTGCTCCCTTTCCTGCATTCTCCCGCGAAGTGTCCAAATCGTCTGCAGGTGCTGCACTGTTTCCTGCTGTCTGGGTTCTTGGCTGTCGTCCTTGCCTCTTCCTCCAGCGCTTCCAAAGTCCTGGCTTGCTGGACCAGTTCTTTGAACGTCTGGACATCGGTGCGTGGTATGCGTTCCCTGATGCTCCACCGGAGCATGGCGTATACCATGTCTAGTTGGACACTCTCCGCGTGTCGATGTGGTAGACTTTCCAGCAGCGCTCGAGTGTTGCTTACAAACGTATCAGTCGGCGTCTTCTGGTCCTGTTTTGTTGCGAACAGTTTTGCGTAAATCGCATGGGCTGGCGTCTCCGGTGCGTACGCGTCACGCAGTAGTTTTATCGCCTCTGTCCAGTTTTTCGCGTCCTTTTGCACGCCTTGCCACCAAATCGCTGCTTCGTCCTCGAGCAGGAGTGGTAGTCCTTTGATGGCGTTCTCCTCGGTGATGTTTTCAATCTCTCTATAAATTGAAATACTTGTGATGAAGGCCTCCAGCTTCTTTCGGTCCTTCGTTCCGTTGAAACGTTCCGTGCAACGCGCAAAGCTTCCCCGTGATTAGCGTGTCGTCACCTTTGCTAGGATCTGCGCCAGCTGATCCTCCGTGAGTTGAACTGCCATCTTGTGCCTTGGGCTTCTTCGCGGAGAGCGGCTTCTGGTTCTTTGGTCCGCCAGTCTTCTTGTTACCTTTTCCTGGCCTCTAGTTGGGCGCCAGTTGTAACGTTACGTCTTTTAGAGGTCTTTTCCGGTACGCAGGATGGTGAAATGGTACAAAAGAATTAAACACAGTGTGTTCCTCTAAAGAACTTTCGTTCGTTTATTTGTGTAGGTTCCAGAAAATTTGGTAGGTAGGAGAGGATGGTGTTTTCTCAAGGAGATGTGGATGGTGGAATCCAGTACTGGCCAACGTTGACTACCGTTGTCCTCGTGCTGATGGGAGAAGTAGGATCCTGGAACCCCAGGATACTCAGTCTCGGGAACAAGGTTAAAACTGGTCACACTTTAACTAAAGTTGTCCTCGTTTCAAGGGCTTGTTCCGTAGCTCACTATTCGCGCAAGACTCGAGGTTAAGACTGGCCAACTTTGACTAAAGTCGTCCGCGTATTAATAACTCTTGCTTGTATTGAGTAGGCTCGCTACCCCTGACTCTTTCCTGACATTCTTGGAATTCCAGGGCCCATTTATACCCGCTCGCTCGGGCGGAACGGCCAATGGGGTCGCTCGGCGGTGTGGTGGGGGCTGTATACATAGTGCGGGTAGGGTGCTTGGGCCAACTACCTGGCCCGGCGTACTGGCGCTCGGGGTAGCGCGTAGCGCCAGGGGTAGAACGCGATGGCGGAAAATACCGTCGCGTTACAGTACTGTCGTCGAAAAGGAGTTGTATACGCCAACGTTATGGTACTACGAGCAGCTGCAGAAGCTAAAAATCTTATTGTTAGTGCTGTAGAAAGTCTTTGTTCTGCACTAACTGCATCTCGCATCGTTGTATTTTGTTTTTCAATCCGTGGGCGAATATTTTCCAATAGATAATTAAAAGCATCATCCATACGCAAATAGTTTCTATAATCACTAGACTCATTTGCTTTCAGTTCTTTTAACATTGAAAAATTAGATCTGTTTCTCTCGACTAACCATCTTTTTGCCCCTTTCTTCTTAGTCTTCAATTTATTTATTTTTTACAATGAACCCACCTCCTGCGATAGCCAATAAGACTGGAATTGGAAGAGAATCAGACATTTCTACGCACGTGTTTCAGCATGTGCAGCGACAAACTGAGAGGAATCGGTAGTGTGGAGGTTGCTTGATGCAGCGCTGAAACTGATGCAGGTTTCATGAAACCTAGGAGTCGATGCATGCATCGCAACATGTTTCATCGTGTAGGGGGCCCTTTAGATCGCACTTATATTTGCAACCCATGGTGCGGTTTGGGCACTTTGTACCCTTCGAATCTCACCACTTCCTACCTTCCTTTTTGTTAATTATAATAATAATTATTCCACGCGGATTGACGGTTGGACCATCCGGCCATCCAGCTCACCCCAGTAGGTGGTGACGCTACTCCCCAACGGTGTCGCCCTCACCGCTCTATAACCTGTACCCGACGCACAGTGGTCTGGAAACCTCGTAAAAGTCACCTCAACGATCTGATTCGCACTTGTTTCCAGACACACAGGACACGCACTTACGACTATTACGAAAGTTAATGTGCGTGTCATGTGCGTGTGGAAACAAGTGCGAATCAGATCTGTATCGATTCCCGGGACGTGGCATTTAAATTAAATTTAAATTGGGATAGGTCAGGATCGGTACAATGACCATATGGCAAGACACCGTCGAAGCAGGTAAATTCGCGGTCGAATGGATAAGTTTATTTAACTACCCTTTTCTAACATTAATCATTAATCATCCAAACACATTTTTCATAATTAATAAAACACTTTATTCGTTTCGGAAAACGAATAAAAGTATGGAACAGTTATTAAACGACTTGTTAATTAAATTGTTATTCATGAATAACGAAGAATTACACATTATTCTTAATGTAAGACAATTGTAATATTTGCCGTACGTTGCCCCTCGATGCACCCGATCTCGGCCGCGCGCGATTGTGACTGAGCTCAAGCTATACGGGCGCTGTAATTGGCCAGTGTTTTTCGTTATTAACTACAAAACGAAGCTTCAAACAATATTTTGGTCAAGGAAAAAGTTGTTCAGAATCACCTCAGCTACCCCGTTTTTAAAAATACCGCGCGAGTTCTGGGCCACCCTGTATATCACAATTTCTAGATTTATTTTCTAATCGAATATTTACGTATTGCCGCTTACTTAAGTTATTATCGATCAAAAAAGCTATTGCGTCATCAAGGGAAAGTGGCATTGGTGCTTTAACCTTATCCTCAAAAAGTATTTTTCTCATTTTCTGCGCCCGTTCAGGGCTTTTTGTTGTTTCTTTTAAAACAACAGCAAGGTCTTTCTTACCTCTCTTGCGTGCTGATACAGATGTCGCGTTAAGGATCAAGCTCAAATCTTCCGGCATTTCTTGTGAAAGGGCTGATGCTTCTCGTCTTCGTGACCGCGTTGACGTACTGTAGAAGGTTGTGGGTGTACACGTCCATTTTTATGTTCCGGAATTGTTAAATATCCTTCCATCCATCCCGAATATTTCTTTTCCAATTTGTTGAGTGATCGGTGACATTGTCTCCACTTTCTGGATGCATTGTGGCAAAATGTTCGAACTTTTTCGAATCAGTTTTCTCAACTGATTTTCGATACTGGTCACTGACATCAACTGCTTGTATTGTATTGAAAATGAAACTAGAAATAATACTTATCTTCCTGGTTTCAACATTTTCAGTACGCCACATGTTAAAAAGATCTTTATTGGTGAAATGGTACTCGCCTAAAAAAATGTTAAAAATTAGATTTAAAATTTAGATACAGCGAGACGAACATTTGAAAACGAGATTATTAGATTATATTTTAGCGAGTGAAAGAAAACTTACCTGATACCGTTTTCGCCATTATTATATAAAATTTTTGAAATTAAATTAATAACTAAATAACAACTAAATGTAAATTGATAATAACAAATAACACTAAAAATAAAAATTCTATTGTAGTCGATTCACACAACACTTCCTTTGGGATTGAATTGGTAACTGAAGCTCTGTCAGGAAAATGCCGTAAATGACTGACGAGTCTTACAAGGGAAGGACCCCAATTGTCCGACTTCGATTTACACGAGCTTTTGTAAGATGATACTATATAGGCCCCTAATGATAGGTGTCAAATATTAGCTTCAGATACTCAATAGTTTAAAAGATATAAACAATTAAAGATGCGTACCTGTTTTTATGCCATGCGTATAAACACATTTATATAAAGTGTGATGGCGCAGTGTGATAATTCGAAGACTCGTACCACGAAGGTCCTGGGTTCGATTCCGCCAAAGTATATTTTTTTTTCATCTCTATTGTGATTGCATCGTACACGATGCAGGGTGAAAATTATCGTACATACAGTCAAAACATAAAACCTTCCGGCACCACGAACACATAATAAAACCTTATTTATTACACTCACACTCGTTTTTCTTTATTTCGTCTGGAAATGCCACTTGATTCACGTTAAGAAATATTCGTCTTGTTGAAGTTAATTTTGATGCAAACCATGCATATTTAATCATGTTTGCATATATTGGGGCTTGTAGTTGTTGGTGTATAAGCGCATGAATTTTAATGCAATCCGATCTTTTTGTAATGTCGCGGCCAGTTGTGAAATGTTCATAATGGTTTTGGAAACGAGCTATGTAATTTTTTATTTGTCGGTAGAAGTATACATCGCAAGGTTGGCAGAGTGGTGTGCATTTCGGTGGTATAATTTTAATTGTGCATGTTGGTGCATTATTTTCGTCAATAAACTTCTGATCGTATATTGCGGGGTTTGTTTGCCCTCCCCAGGAATCAATAATCATTAAAAATTGATTACACTGTTCGACAAATTTCATCTTTTTGAAAAAAATCGCAAATTTTCAATTTTGGAAGTTTTTTGTACTTTTGCGGTAATAGTTATTCAGTTGCGCTTGGTGCCAAATGATTCTTTGAAGTTTCACGAATAAAATGGTATATGTTGTTATTAGACTATAAACATTTAAATGTGTTTAAATAATGATCAAAGTGAAAGGGACACCGAAAATATACCCATTTTGGCTGATATCTTTCAGTTTATTTCAAAAACTAAGGGTCCAGGAGAAAATCTAACTATTCCACGCGACAGGGCAGACCTTTCTGCAAAGGAAAGCATCAACGGAAGTTGCAAAATCATTTTTGTATTCGATATACAAGCGAAAAAGTTTGGCAAAACACGTGGCGGCGACAGTAGTGCTCTATGACGGCGGCTCCCCGCTCATCGCTCAGCGTAGCGGAATCACTAAACGCGCAGTCTTCTGCTGAGTGTCACTGTTGCCGTCGCGCGTTTTACCAAACTATTTCGCTTGTATATCGAATACAAAAATGGTTTTGTAACTTCCGTTGATGCTTTCCTTTGCAGAAAGGTCTGCTCTGTCGCGTGGAATAGTTAGATTTTCTCCTGGACCCTTAGTTTTTGAAATAAACTGAAAGATATCAGCCAAAATGGGTATATTTTCGGTGTCCCTTTCACTTTGATCATTATTTAAACACATTTAAATGTTTATAGTCTAACAACAACATATACCATTTTATTCGTGAAACTTCAAAGAATCATTTGGCACCAAGCGCATATGAATAACTATTACCGCAAAAGTACAAAACACTTCCAAAGTTGAAAATTTGCGATTTTTTTCAAAATTGATTTTTTCAAAAATGGTACGTTCTGGAGAAAAACGGATTGCAGATTCGTATTCAGCATATTAAACTCTATAAGAAACGCATATTGATGGTTACAAAATCAGACCCGTGTTGAACAGTGTTATTAGTGACGTATGGATGGATGACGTGGTTTAAAAACAATTCCTACGTGTCCTTCTGCATTTTCCCAGATTTCGTGGCAGCTACATAAACATTAGTGAATTTTGTGCATAATTGTCGTACTTCTACGGCAACCTGTGGTCCAAACGTCCCATTTCTTTCTTGAAGGCATAACAAAACTTTTGGTACCAGTTTTCCAGATGCTGTTATGGAATATTGCGCAGTATATGAATGCGTTGCTTTATTTATGTCTTTGATATGAACTTCAGTAGACTTTTCACCTTGGTGTGATAATGTTCGGCGTATATTTACACGGTATTCACATCCAGTTTGATCGGTATTAATCACGAAATCTGGGTTGTAGTTTTTAATAATGTTTGCTGTTTGGCTTTGAAACACTTCTGCTGACCTTAACGTATTTTCCAAACTTAAAGATTCCCTACTACTTACATATTTTGTCACATGCCTGTGCCTTATTCTATACTGCCTTTTAAACCTTGTAACCCAATGTTTGGACGCCACAAATGAAAATTTTGACGATAAGAATTGGAATGCTGCTGCCATTGCCCATTCTTGCAGTGTTCGTGTGGTGGCGAGATGTTTCGCTGTACGAGCTTCGACAAATCTATCATACACCCACGTATCAATAAAACCACATTTATCAATGCGGCTTCCACCTTCCCTAACTTGGTCCTTCCACCTTGCCAGCTGACGTTTATTTGACAGAGCATTTGTTGTTTTACTTCGCAGTGCAGCCAATGACCAAGTAGGATGCAATTCTGCTAATGCAACTGCCTTTTTTTTTACTTCAAAGGACACTTGTCTTCTACTTGCTGATTCCTGAGGAGGTGATTCTTCAGTAGAAGTTGAACATTCTGCTTCAACGCTGTCTGTACCAGCATGTTCTTCAATTTCACTGCACTCGCATTCATTCTCCGGTACCAATTCTTCGTCATTGACCAATTCATGATCCGAAATAATGGAAATGAGAATCGTTGCTATTTCATTTCCCATTATTTTGGAACTCTCTGAAGGATTTGTACTTCTTGCAATGTAGATGTATTCTTCTGAATACAGAAAATCCATTGAATAGTACAATGCATCGGTAAGTTCCTGCATTTTTGTACAATTTTGAGCACTTAAAAAATTAACACACTTTCAATAAAAATCGGATGTGGAAAAAAAACTGCTACGCTTCGTTTGACTGCTTGAAATTAACTAACTTCTATGCGCCTAGGTATGCATCTAGCACTCCCCCGAAAATTTCGATACATAAACATTTTGAGAAAGCATAAACATCGTGCGTGCGACGTTGGGTCAACGCGTGAGAGATAAACCAAACATCAGTTCTACTATCTGCAGATCGACGATACCTATTACGAACTGTATCTTCCACGAATAGAAAATGCTACATATAAAGAAATATTGAATCGAAATTATTATTAATAGTATCTTTTTTAAACTATTATCTAAAGAATGAGAACTTTTTATTGTTATTAGTCATTCTTTTTTATTTGTGTCGTGTACGATGCAATCACAATAGAGATGAAAACAAAAATATACTTTGGCGGAATCGAACCCAGGACTTTCGTGGTACGAGTCTTCGAATTATCACACTGCGCCATCACACTTTATATAAATGTGTTTATACGCATGGCATAAAAACAGGTACGCATCTTTAATTGTTTATATCTTTTAAACTATTGAGTATCTGAAGCTAATATTTGACACCTATCATTAGGGGCCTATATAGTATCATCTTACAAAAGCTCGTGTAAATCGAAGTCGGACAATTGGGGTCCTTCCCTTGTTAGTCAAACTCGTTATTATGAAAACTCGGCGAATAATATGCGGAATGGCGCAATTAGCAAATTTTTAGGTGGGGGTAGGAGTTGAAAAAAAGGGACCTAGTACTTTGGCAAACCCGTTGACTTTATGATTCTATTATTGGACCGCAATAAACAGCTTATACTTTGCTAGCGTAGTGATCTTATTACAGACCGGATAGTAAAACGACATCCTTTTACTGTTTTCGCTATTTGATTAGTTTGGTAGCCATTCTTACTGTATTCTAATTCTTTACCAATATACCAAGCATTATAACAAATGACCAGCGGGAAAACCCCTACCGTTTCTTTCAAATCGCAAATCGCGCTCCAAGCGCCTAATAGCTACTTGGGCCCAGGACGCCCAAATACGGCGGGCGCGCCGGGCGTCTAGTTGCTAAAACTCGGATAACTTGAGAAGCTGCAAGTGGCTGCAGATAAAATTTATATTATGTCCTTCGTGAATGTCTAAGGTTTCATGTAGGACAAATTCCACGTTGATGCAAAGTGAAGTTTTTTTTAAAAACCTACTCAAAGTTTCAGTTGTTATAAATTATACACTGTTCGTACATGAATTAAAAAATACTTACAGCGACATTAAATACCTTAACTACACTTACTGACATATATAAAACCATCATTTAAACTTTCATTCTGATATTCTATAATGGGTATCTAGAGCGTTTAATTTTACATCAAATTTTACAATTTTGACTTTGGAATTCTATATCTTGTTACACAAGTATTTGAAACGAATAATATTTTGGATTTTGAAGCTTTGAGGGGTTGTCAATTTGTAGGAAAAAATTTTGTTACATAATGTTAATGTTGAAAAATGGACTTTTGGCCACTTTTTCGGGGTTTCCAGACCATAGTGCGACGGGGGGGTATACTTCCGCGCATTTATAGCCAACGCGTGAGGCTCCTACAACTAATCAACGATAACAAAAAGGAAAATAGTTTACAGGCCTACTTTCTAACGATTACTGTCATGAGGCCTACCCGCGTTTCGTGGAAAAATTAGGAACGGGGACACTTTCGGGAGGCGAACTTAGCTACACCGAAGTGTGTTGTCAGAGAAAGCCTCGCGAAGGCGTCGCCCCGGGCTCACCATGCATAGAGCCCGCCCCGCGCCCTATTACACAATAGTGTAATAGAACTCGCACCGCTTGGTGTAAAAGGCCAAGACGGGCCAATAAATAAAATTTCTGCTGGCAGCTGCTTCGTCAATTCTTCAAATCTTCATTCAGCTTGCGCCTCGTTAAAGATTAAATGTTTAAGTGCCTTGCCGGCAGTCCCAATCTGACAATGAGCCATACTGCCCTGTTCATCCGGCCTCCCTTAAAAGAGAGGTAGAGTTCCGAGGCAGCGCCGCACGGACACAGTCACGCGAAAATAAAATTTTAACTTAGTTCTTTGCGGCTTACGCCTTGTCTTACATAAAATATGTTAGTGACATTCTGGCAGTCCCAATATGATACATACTGCCCTCTTCGTCCGGCCTCCCTTAAAAGGAAGGTAGAATTCCAGGGCAGCGCCATACGGCGACAGTCATGAAATAAAATGAATAAATAATTAAAAAAATAAATTATTGATGGCACATAATAAATAACATATATTTTGTGTTTAACGATTACATGGTGTAATCGTAGTCAATAACTTCATTAACAATTTCTATGGTCGATCGGACGGCGATAAGTGAAGCCGTCAGGCATTCTTTCTTCCCGAGCCCCAGGACCTTCATATTTTGTATAGTGTATCCGGGCATCGGTCCTCTGCATCCCACTACTATCGGTAATACTTCTGCCCTTACGCTGTTCGTTTTGATTCGTATGTATTCCGCGGTGTCCATGTACTTCCTTTCTTTCTCTCGGTATGCTCGGTAGTCACGTCGACTACGTAAACCCTTTCATGGTCTTTAATAAGAGCCGAGGCTGTGGGCAACGCCTAGGCCGGCGGTGTTGATATTACCCAAGGAATATGGTTGAGAATTTGTTAGTTAGGTGCACGGACGAACCTGATGCGAAATCAGGGAGTCGAGGAAATGTTAGTTTGACTCGTAAATTAATATTTGATACAACTCGAGCGGTTAAGTTGTATCTGTGGGTACGTTACTACTAATATAAAGGATTACGGAGTAAAGATAGGTTTTAACGAATCTACTCGATTTAGTGGTGAACAGTTTATAAGTTTATATTGCAACCAGTTGTTTGTACAAGTGTAATTGTCGTGATATAATTAAATAGTGTGAGAATTATTACCTAAGCTGCACGGTGTTCACGCACTGGCGATTCGGGGTCTGAGAACGCTTACAAGTATACCGAAAGAACTTCAACCGGACTATGCGGATTCTAACGGGTTAACTTTATCTGAATGTTGCCCTAAACCCAATTGTTACTGAATGCAACCGACTCTGTACAAGCGTAATACGACGTGACTATACGTGTATCTGTGTAGTTATGAACCGAAGATGATTAGAAACGGAGGGTTTATATAGTCCCGAAATGTATGGAGGGGCTCATTAGAAGCCTCCATACATGGTAAGGACACAGAGTCTTCGCCGGGTCACGTTTGCACTTAATCGGTCACGATGCAGTTGGTCGGTACCAAAAGGGTTATTCTTCGTGTGGTAGCGAGATAGTACTTTAGACGTCTTCCGTTCCTACGCAAGATCGAACGACGCGTGCGAGCGCAGTGTAAGAGAATATTATTCATACGTAACAAGAGAGATGAAACATCGCGTTTCGCGTGATGCTTTTTCAGAGCAAAGGAAAACGGTTAAAGATTTATCTAAAATCTAAAGGTGTGAAAATTGTCGGGTGTCGTGTATGTGTTTGTGTACTTAACGCTATTGTGCTTATTGCGGGTCCGCTTCAGCTGGTGGTTGAAACTATGAAACCCAGCCCCATCCAGTCTTGGGCGACATTATATGGGGGTTGACCAGGTAGTCGGTCCAAGAGTAGGTCGGCGGTGACTCCGTCCAGTGTCCTTTGCACGTTATTGAGACGGCCTTTCCTCTTGTTTACAGCCAGCTCCGCGATCTCCATGGCTTCGGGGCCCGCCGTCCGAGGTTTAGCGCCACGCAGCTGGATCCTTACCGCTTGCCAGGGTAAGACCTGGAATCTGGATGGCAAGGATCTCATCTGCGTATATTCACACCGGACCATTCTGCCATGGTCTCCCAAGAATACCGCACAAAACCTTTGTCCACTTTGGCGTACTTCTCCTCCTCGCCAAACTCCCGTTGGTTTTTGGACCGTCACGAATTGTCCAGGTCTTACGCAGCTTTCCAGTGGCATGTGAAACTGCTCCCGGGTTGCCATAAAGCGATTTAGGGCTATTGCAAACGTCAGCGCTGTACTGCTGAACTTCTCAATTGTTACCCAGAAGATCATCAAGTCCTCCACGTGTACCACCCTGCACGCCGCGATTGGTCCAAGATCTTGGGTGAGTACATAAACGGAATCGCCTACATTAAATGTTGCTGGTTTTGCGCGTAAATCGTAATAACCTTTCGATCGGACTTTTGCTTTGTCTAAATTATCTGAGGCTAGATAACGGATGTTGGTCATATGTGTAATTAATTTTGTTAAGTAATCTCGGTATAATTTTAATTTTTCATCAGTTGGAAATGAACATGGTTCTCGCGCTGGTCTTCCAAAAATTAATTCGTATGGTGTAAAATTTTGTGCTTCATGTACAGATGTATTGTAGGAAAACATTGCAAAAGGTATTAATAAATCCCAATCTTCGTAGCTATCCATGTAGTGCTTGAGGTATTCGGTGAGTACGATGTGGCTTCGTTCCAATGATCCGTTGGTTTGCGGTCGGTATCCCGAAGTTGTAATTTGCTTGATTTTAAATATTTCGGACAAATTTGTCATGAGGATTCCAATGAAACTAGTTCCTTTGTCTGTTAATATTGCGCGAGGTGTACCATAGATTGCGACGAAATATCTAGGACAAGCATCTGCAATAGTAGCAGCTCGAATATTTGGTATTGCTACTGCCATACAATATTTAGTTAAATTATCCTGCATAGTGAGAATGTATCTATTTCCGCAAGGTGTGATTGGCAAAGGTCCTACTGTATCCAAAGCTATTTTATCAAATGGTCCCATAGGTGTGTCGGTAATTAACATAGGCTGACGAGTTTTTGCCCGTTATTATGGCGATTTTCTCTAAGTACTGGCGGCGTATAGCTTTCCACCGCCGGAACCCAGCGGCGTATTGCTTTACGCCGCCAAGCATAATGAGAATTTGCTACAGTTAGTTCCTAGATCGTACCGCATCCCAAGGTGTTTTTGGGCACCTCGTGCCCTCTAAATTACACCACCACCTACCGTTTTAAATATATATCATAATAATAATTATTATTATTCTTGCCGTATTGACGGCTCGACCAACCCGCCATCCAGCTCCAGAAGGTGGGGTCGCCACTCCCCAACCGTGTCGCCCTCACCGCTCTGCCTTTAACCGTTTGAGTGCTGAAGAATTTTCTTATATATATGCTAAAAGTGCGGAATGAAATGGGTAGTAATTTTGTTTGGAAAACAATCAAAATAGTTACAATAACACTAATTATTATAATAACAAGTAGTTTTTATCAACAAAAATATTTTTTATTATCACTTATTACAAGAATGTTTTGCTGCACAAATTCCATGAATACCTTTTTTACATATAGAGCAAATTAAGTTGGATCGTTTAATTCCATTACCATTTTTATTACTACGTACATCACACTGCACTTGATATGAATACAACTGATCTCAATAGATGCGAAAATTATACTAACCAACAGCAGCCACACCGCATTCTCGGTACAAAACAAGAGAAGCGCTATCGCGCTCCTCCGCATTTTTGGGGAACGACAAGTGAAGCGCGATAGCGCTTCGCCGCACTCAAACGGTTAAGAGAGTCATAGTTACTCCCGCCGTTTACCCGCGCTTTCTTGAATTTCTTCACGTTGACATTCAGAGCACTGGGCAGAAATCACACTGCGTCCACACCCGCGGGGGCCATCTCAAGGCTTTGGTTTAATTAGACTGTCGGATTTCCCTAGTCCGTGCCTGTTCTGAGCTGACAAGGGGAGGCCGAGGATAACGGGAAACGGATTTTGCTGAAACTTGCAGTATTTGAAGATGTCGTATCCAAAGTTAATTTGGCAAAGCAGTAGCGCGCACAATTCAAGATTTTCCGAGAATCGCTGTACTCGGTTATAAGGAGTTCTTGTTATGTATTTAACAAGAAGGTGAGTAGCCGAGGGCACAGCGAGAATTACTGGTAACAGGAGGTTGCTGGTCCGATTTCTCGCTACCGATACTTTTTTTTTCCTAAAATGTATGAAATCAGCGCCAATGAACAGTTACTTTTATTTTTTAAATAGAAAATGCATGTTGTTGTTTATGTGGATTGGGAAAGAAATGGAACAAAAATAATGCAGAATGTTATACTTGCTTTATTAATTACGTGCTAGTATGACACGAGCCAGGATGATATGCATCGTAAACGCATACGAAACAATAATTTTTGCGGCATCTGGCACACATTATAAACGCAGCGTTCGTACAAGAGCACCCAGTTTTGAGGACGTCTAACGGAAAACATACTTGGTTGACATTCATAAATACTTCTCTGTTATCACACAGTTTGGACGCAAACCACGCATACTTCAACATATTTACAAAGATCGGAGAAGATAGTTGATGGTGAACTATTGAATGAATTTTCATACAATCTTCTTGGGAATTTATTTTCCGCTTCTGATGTATCAAAAAAGAACAATTTTGCAGACGCTTTATTAAATTTTTGACTTGTCTATAAAAGTAGACATCGCACGGCTGGACCAGAGGGGTGCATTTCGGAGGTATGACTTTCACAGTGCACGTTGGCATACCTTTGTCATCCTGGAATGCTTCATCATACATCACCGGATTAGTCTGCCCCCCCTCCAAGAATCTATTAATAAAAGAAACTTTTGTTTCTGAACATATGGTTGCAAACAATTATTTAAAAAAACGTTATATAATGCCGTTGTGAGTTTTCCCGATTTTGAGCAGGTCACAACGACATTCTGATATTTGGCCGAGTTCCCGTGAACGAAGTTTCGAACCCTCGGTCCAAATGTACCTGATGCCTCTTGCAGGCACACAAAAACAAAGGGTAATAATTTCCCCGACAAAAACAGGGCGTACTGGGCGTTATAAGAATGGGTCACCTTATTCATGGTCTGCCTTTGGACGGTGACTATTTTTGCTCCAGGGTGGGCGAGCGTTCTGTCGTAGGTAGATTGATACTGGCAACCTGTTTGGTCCGTGTTAATAACGAAATTTGAATTGAAATTCGGTATTACAGCACGAACTTGTGCACGAAAATTTTCTGTCGTTCCCTCCATTTGAGGCTTCGCTTTCTGAAACATATTTCGTGATTTTCCGTTGCCGGATTCCATGCTTCCTTTTGAATTCATTCACCCACGTAACGGACGCTTTAAATTCAAAATCGCGGATCTGGCTTGCAGCAGCTACAGCCCACTGCTGCAGGTTTCGCGTAGTCACTTGCTGGGAATGGTACCCAGCTTCCTGGAAACGGTCATTTGTCCACGAATCGATGATACCATATTTTTCAAATGCGGTCCCACCACTTGTTATGTGTGCTTCCCACTTTGGCAGATCATCCATACGTTTCAAGCGGGAGCACCCTTTCTTCTGCAAGGTCTTCAGTGTCCAGGGTGGACGTGCCTTTGCAATATTCACCACTTGAATTTTATGTTCCAGTGGAATATAGTCCGGTTTCATTTTCTTCTCCTGTGGCTGGCAATCTTCGGACGAACTCGATCCTCCAACTTCTTCGCACGCGTTCTCCTCGTCGGGTTCATCCTCCATGAAAAGCTCCTCGCGTTCAATGAAATTTTTCTCGTTTAACAATTCAATCGTTCGATGATAAATTTCTTCTCCCATGAGAATGGCCTCGTCATTAAAGAAGCTTGTGATGCAATAATGTTATCTTGAGCAAGCAGCTGTTCATAATATACCACGGCATCCTTTAACTGCGACTTCTTCAACTCACTGTGCACATTTTCTTCAAGACACACCGATTCTTGTGCTGTAGAAGGGCCTTGCACGTCCATACTCCACGCCAGACATTATAATTTCTTTGGATTTTCTATACTCTTGGAAACAATGCTACGATAGCTAGTGTCGAATTACGACTACGAGGTACCGCTTCTTCAATTGTTACGCTACCATCATGCTAGTACCCCCCTCTTATTCAATTTTTGGGGTAAAAACAGGTAGACTCGGTTATTCCAGGTATAGATCAAGCGGAAAACCCAACGATGGCACAAACAAAAAACAAGCATTTTCTATTTAAAAAATAAAAGTAACTGTTCATTGGCGCAAATTTCATACATTTTAGGAAAGAAAAGTATCGGTAGCGAGGAATCGAACCAGCAACCTCTGTTACCAGTAATTCTCGCTGTACCCTCGGCTACTCACCTTCTTGTTAAACACATAACACGAACTCCTTATACCCGAGTACAGCGATTTTCAAATGCAATTTTCTCGGAAAATCTTGAATAGTGCGCGCTACTGCTTTGCCAGATTAACTTTGGATACGACATCTTCAAATACTGCAAATTTCAGCAAAATCCGTTTCCCGTCATCCTCGGCCTCCCCTTGTGAGATCGCAGACGATTCCGAGTCTCCACGTCGAACTTGGAGTACCCATGATCGACCGGTAGAGCGCCATGGCCGTCGTTCGGCGAGATCCCAACGACTAGTTATCAGTAGGATAAAATAAACCTGTCTCACGACTATCTAAACCCAGCTCACATTCCCTGTTGGAGGCCGAACAATCCGACGCTCGGAGAATTCTGCTTCGCAATGATAGGAAGAGCCGACATCGAAGGATCAAAAAGCGACGTCGCTATGAGCGTTTGGCCGCCACAAGCCAGTTATCCCTGTGGTAACTTTCTGATACGTCTTGCTGAAAACTTTTCAAGCCAAAGGGATCGATAGGCCGTGCTTTCGCAGTCCCTATGCGTACTGAACATCGAGATCAAGTCAGCTTTTGCCCTTTTGCTCTACACAAGGTTTCTGTCCTCGCTGAGCTGGCCTTAGGACACCTGCGTTATTCTCTGACAGGATCAATACGGATCCCCAACACTGCCCCTCTTATATAAACTACTATTTATAGAACCATATCCTGTGATAAAATAAACACAAAAACGACCTGGTCTAAACAATTTATTATTGATTGCAAATTTAACATCTCTTATAAACTAATATGTAATTCTACCTCTTGTCTCTAAATTCCAATTATCTTGCCACCGTGTATAAATATGTTCCTCTATCTTTTTAATTTCGTTTTTAATTCTGTTTGGTTCTATATCTAATTGGAAGTTCTCAACTTCTATATACGTATAATTTTTCCAGGTCGTAGTTTTATTCCTTTTAATCCTATTTGTAAGAGCTTGTCTAATAATGCTCAAATCGAGAGGCAGTGTTCCAGAAATCACCTGCATCGCAACAGTTGAAACAGTCTTACAGGCCCTGGTCATTATAATTAGCATCAGTCTCTGAGTCGCCAACAAATGTCTCAAAACATGCACATTCTGCACCACTCCATACCAAAGTCCAGCTCCGTAATTAACTATCGGCAATACTACAGCTACATATAAAATATTTACAATATGTGATCTTACTAGACCCTAGGACTCTCTAGTTATTCTCCTTAAACCTTATGTTTGCAACCGGGTACCCATTTCATGTTTGCTACAAGAATTTTTATGTTCTGGTAACGATATCGCAAAACCCCTCTGGATCCCCATTATTTGGATGTTTTTACGTCGGTATACCAATTTTAAATAAAATTGGTTCGCAATTTTTTAAGTTATAAAGCTTTAAAAATATTTATGCGCTTGTTTGGTAACCGGGTACCCATATAAGAGACGTGAGTGTTAGATGTTCTGTGCACATAAACATGAACCAATTATTAACTGAAATGACTTATTTATTTATTATAATTAATTAAATTACAATACTTCAGAATTTTGGGGACAATTTCCGCATATTGCTATAGTATTTGCGTGTTCATCACAAATAGGACGGTGGCACTTGTGGCAAGCCTTTCGTGTTTTTCGTCCCTTCTTTTCGGTATTAGCCTGGCACATATAACAGGATCCCACGACTGTTTTCTTTCCACTGTCGTCGTGTTCTTGTGTAGAAGTAGAAGGAATTTCATTTATTTCTACTTGACTATTTATCATGCTTTGTATTGCCAATTTTGTGGAAAGATGTCTCATTATTTGAGCACTTGCCAATCGGGTTCAAAGTGTTGGAAAATAAAGGTCTTCCCCTAACTGACGTGTTCTGATAAAATATTTTTACACTATAAACTTCTAAACTTTACAAATTATATTTCACAAAAGCACTGTACGTTTCACCTAACTGCAAAGAATCGTGTGACTCGAATTGAAAACTGAATACGAACATATGCATATTGCAGATGGTCTCTGATGCCAGTTTATACTTGTTTATATGAACAAGATAAGCATCCCTTCTCTAGTTATAGAACTAGCAACGATTCGAAGAATCAAAAGTCGAAAAGTAGGCACTTGAGAAACTGAGAGACTTCATAGAAGTGTATGTAGGTACTTAAAATATTGAAAAAAAACAACTGATACTTGATTTCAGTATAAGAATATATACATGTACAGGGTGGGGCAATAACTATGTCCACCTTGAATATTGCCGTCCTTTGTAATAATGTGAAAAAATGTCATATATGAAACTTGCACGGTGCAAAGGGGGGCATATTGTGATACATACATTTCTTGCCTAGGTGGAGGTATAGAGGAGATTTGAAGGTCATATCTATTTTTTTAGATGAAATAGTATGTTTTTTTTATCGCGATATGATAGCCGGTGTTGAGACAATTTCAACAAGCTATCATTTCAACAATCTGGTTGTTAGGCGACATGTGGACCACGTCATTTTCATGCACGTGATTTGACGTGATGCAGCCATAGGAAGATTGCATTGACGCAAACGGTCACCACATCGAACATCTCCTGTAGTGTAAGAAAGTTTATTTTAAAACCATATTTGACCTTGCATGACCTTTAATGATAGCTTGTTGAAATTGTCTCAACACCGGCTATTATATCGCGATAAAAAAAACATACTATTTCATCTAAAAAAATAGACATGACCTTCAAATCTCCTCTATGCCTCCACCTAGGCCAAAAATGTATGTATCACAATATGCCCCTCTTTGCACCGTGCAAGTTTCATATATGACATTTTTTCATATTATTACAAACAACGGCAATATTCAAGGTGGACATAGTTATTGCATCACCCTATATAATAGATTTCCATAAAATGTTTAAAGCTGCAGTTGTTGAGTTATAGAAATGAAAGCTAACAGTCTCGAAAAAATATAATTTCATACTCCAGCCACTCATTTGCCAAATTGGTTAACTCCACAAAACAAAAATAAGTCAATTTACTGTAAATATTAAGCGCCAATCAAGCGCTTGAACGATGAAATTTTAAAAAATTCAATAGGTGGAGTTAACCAATTTGGCTAATGTGCCGATGAAAACAGTATGGGGTACCTGGGTACCCGGTTGCCAGACAGGCGTTGAAATTTCGGTTGCTAACATAAGGGTTAAGGCCATTACAAAGTTCAAAATTGTATGCCTTAGAAATTTAACTTGCTCAATAAAATTAAATTTATCATCCAAAATCACACCCAAATATTTAACTTTATTCGAGAATTTAATTCTATTACTATTAATTTTCAAAATAGGTAATCTTTCTTTGTTTAATTTTCCTTTTAAGATCATTGCTGTCGTTTTATTAACTGAAATATTTAATTTATACTTAAAGCACCATGTTGCCAGAATACTTAAGACATCACTTGAACGTTTTTCCACCTCAACTCTGGAATTTCCCTCAACTATGATTGCCAAGTCGTCAGCATAAGCTATCGCTTCAGTGAATTTATCGCCAGTTCCATTTTTATATCTTCCAGCAGCGAGTCCATACACCAAGTCCCAGGCCATAGGGCCGATGATAGACCCCTGCGGACAACCCCTCTCCATTTTTCTTACCACAGAGCCGAAGTTAGATGTAATACTCATTTTTCTATAATGAAAATAACTTTGAATTATCCTGATTATACTGGAGCTACACCCCGCATCAATTAACCTAGAAATTATGGTAGGCCACCAAAGGTTGTCAAACGCAGCTTCGATATCAATAATTACAACAACTACATATTTAAGTTCTAGTTGTAATATCCCAGTTGTTAGTGTAACCAAAGCATCTTCAGTTGACCTACCGGATCTAAAACCAAACTGTCCATCGTTCTCTAAACCACTACTTTTATATTGTATTTGTATTCTTTTAACTATAATTCTTTCAAATATCTGTCCCATATCTGGGAGCAACACGATAGGTCTATACGAGTTTATTAACGATCTATCTCTAGTAGGATTTTTTAACTCGTTGTGTGCCACGCCGTTTTTGCCTCGCTTTCCGTTTAGGCCACATGACGCGACATGAGCGAAGGCGCGCCGCGGTGTAGCTTAACACTGTGCAACAGCGACGCCTGAACGAAAAGTTGTATGTCAGTCACCGATGACTGACGCGGCCTGACCGGAAAGTTTAGTGTCAGTCACCGATGCCTGACGTGGCACTCAACGTGTTAATATAATTTTTAGTTTTGCCCTCCTCCACTCCTTTGGGAAGGTCACATTCCTTAAACAATTGTTAAAAATGTTATAAATTATCTCTCTATTAACTTTCCATCATAATGTTATAATAATTTCCGAAAGGAAATTATCCAAACCCGGAGCTTTGCGCGTTTTACACTTATTTAAAGAATATCGAATCTCATCCATTGTAATTTCCGGTTCCACATTGCAATTAAAATATTGTTTGTTTCGAGACCTAATTTCCTTATGCAGCTCTGTTTCATTATCTGTATCATCTTCTGCGACACATTTGTCCATTAAAAGTCCCATAGTCTCACCCCAGGAATGTGTAACCTCTCGCGAAGGGAGCATCAACGAAGTCATATATACAGGGTGGCCCACAACTCGCGCGGTATTTTTAAAAACGGGGTAGCTGAGGTGATTCTGAACAACTTTTTCCTTGACCAAAATATTCTTTGAAGCTTCGTTTTTTAGTTATTAACGAAAAACACTGGCCAATTACAGCGCCCGTATAGCTTGAGCTCAGTCACAATCGCGTGCGGCCGTAATCGGGTGCATCGAGGGGCACCGTACGGCAAATATTACAATCGTCTTACATTAAAAATAATCTGTAATTCTTCGTTATTCATGAATAACAATTTAATTAACAAGTCGTTTAATAACTGTTCCATACTTTTATTCGTTTTCCGAAACGAATAAAGTGTTTTATTAATTATGAAAAAAGTGTTTGGATGATTAATGATTAATGTTAGAAAAGGGTAGTTAAATAAACTTATCCATTCGACCGCGAATTTACCTGCTTCGACGGTGTCTTGCCATATGGTCATTGTGCCGATCCTGACCTATCCTAATTTAAATTTAATTTAAATGCCACGTCCCGGCAATCGATACAGATCTGATTCGCACTTGTTTCCACACGCACATGACACACACATTAACTTTCGTAATGTTCGTAAGTGCGTGTCCTGTGCTTTTTTTTCGCGGCTTCCGCGAACTCGTTGCGTGGATCGGAAGCGGCAGCCATCGGCTTGATTCGTCTCGAATGGAGCCCTTATCTCTCGCGCCGTCCACCACCTCGTTGCGTTGCGTGTTCATCACGTCGGGGTCACCAACTGTGGGAGCTTCGTTGTATCGATGGTGGAAGAAGGAAGCGACGGAAAAAGAAAGGAAGGAAGAAGGTGTTTCGTCCTAGGCCTGCTAGCGGACTCGTCAGTAAGGCGTACTAGCAGGCCATGCCTTAGACCCAAGGATAGTAGGGAATTGACGGAGGTTATATTGTATATACAGGGTCTACCACGTATCTCGGAACCCATGCGCGCGCAAACTTGAGTAAATTGCAACGTCGCAATGAATCGATACAGGCGTCATCTATGAACTGCTGGTGAAGGTTAAAGTCTTGTAGGGGACGTAAGGTTTGGCAAGATTGGAGAGGGGATTGTAAGAATCAACTGGATTGTAAGAAGGGGTAAACACAAATTCAGGCGCGATCGGCAGAGACCGCATTGAAGTCGGACAAAAAAGTTTCCAGCGGCTCAGCAGCTATGGCTATGTCCGGCAGGAATCGATATCTCGGCTCGAGCATTTGGATTCGGGCTACAACATGAGCAAGCCGTCCGACTTCAATGCGGTCTCTGCCGATCGCGCCTGAATTTCTGTTTACCCCTTCTTACAATCCAGTTGATTCTTACAATCCCCTCTCCAATCTTGCCAAACCTTCCGACCCCTACAAGACTTTAACCTTCACCAGCAGTTCATAGATGACGCCTGTATCGATTCATTGCGACGTTGCAATTTACTCAAGTTTGCGCGCGCATGGGTTCCGAGATACGTGGTAGACCCTGTCGTCGTGGTGACTTATGTAACCACTTTCGGGAGCCGGATCGTCGTGCTCGTCCCCTAGCGGCGTATGTGGGAAGTGCCCCCACAAAACGACTTGTTAATTAAATTGTTATTGATGAATAACGAAGAATTATACACTATTCTTAATGTAAGATTTTATAAATAATGCTCCAGGGATCTTTATTACTTTCGGTGGTAACAAATTTTTTTCAGGACTTTTTCTTGGTCTCTTTTATAGTGCAACGTACTTATTTCTCGCGATTTTATATTTACTAACATATTGTGGTATAAGGCTCTTAAAATTTAATTTCTTTGCTCGTATTAGCTGCTTTTTACATTTTCTGGCATCTTTTCTCAGTTTACTCAATTCGTCACTCCACCAGGGAACAGCATTGATACAACTTCTCTTTTCTGGGATCGAAGCGTCACAACATTGAGCGAGGCATTTATTGAAGATGCTAACGGACTAATTTGGGCGCTCATCTTTTAGACTTTTAATTACGTTCTCGTCAAATACAATTCTAGTCTGCTGTTCAAATTTTTCCCAGTCGGCTTTCTTTAAACTATACTTTCTTACTTTATACTATTATTTTATATTATTATTTTAAATATAATCAAATTGTGGTCACTCGTAGTACACCGTTACGAGTCGGGGCTGTGGGCAACGCCTAAGCCGGCGATGTTGATATTACCCAAGGAATACGGTTGAGACTTTGTTAGTTAGGTGCACGGACGAACCTGATGCGAAATCAGGGAGCCGCTGGGATTGATGTATGCGAGGACGAACCTGGTGCGAGACCGGGGCGCCTCAGGAATAGAATCAAGCGCGGACGAACCTGGTGCGAAACCAGGGAGCTGTAGAATGGGTTAGGTTTCGTGGACGAACCCGATGAGACATCGAGGAGCCACTGGGTTGGAGTAGTTACCTTGTTTTGGATAAGACGTGCGAACGAACCTGATGCGAAATCAGGGAGTCGCAGGAAATGTTAGTTTGACTCGTAAATTAATATTTGATACAACTCGAGCGGTTAAGTTGTATCTGTGGGAACGTTACTACTATTATAAAGGATTACGGAGTAAAGATAGGTTTTAACGAATCTACTCGATTTAATGGTGAACAGTTTATAAATTTATATTGCAACCCGTTGTTTGTACAAGTGTAATTGTCGCCATATAATTAAATAGTGTGAAAGTTATTCCCTAAGCTGCACGGTGTTGACGCACTGGCAATGCGGGGTCTGAGAACGGTTACAAAGTATACCGCAAGAACTTCAACCGGACTATGCGGATTCTAACGGGTTAACTTGAGCTGAATGGTGCCCTAAGCCCAATTCTTACTGAATGCAACCGACTCTGTACAAGCGTAATGCGACGTGACTATGCGCGTAACTGTGTAGTTATGAACCGAAGATGATCAGAAACGAAGGGTTTATACAGTCCCAAAATGTATGGTGGGGGCTCATTAGAGGCCTCCATATATGGTAAGATCACAGAGTCTTCGTCGGGTCACGCATGCACTTAATCGGTCATGATGCAGTTGTCCGATATCAAAGGGCCTATTATCCTATGATAGCGAGAGAAATCTTAGGGCGTCTTCCGTTCTACGCAAGATCGAACGACGCGTGCGAGCGCAGCGTTGAGGGATATTATTCATACGTAACACCTCTCCTCCTGTAATATCTGCTGCCAGATTTTGGTTACCAGGGCAGGGCTTGGAACCTGGGCGGCAAGGATCTTAGTTGGGTATATTCACACCTGACCATTCTGCCGTGGTCTCCCAAGAATACTGCTTAGAACTTCTGTCCAGTTTGGCGTACTTCTCCTCGTCGCCAAACTCCCGTTGGTTTTTGGACCGCCACGAATTGTCCAGGTTTTACGCAGCTTTCCAGTGGCATGTGAAACTGCTCCCGGGTTGCCATAAATCGATTTAAGACTATTGCAAACGTTAGCGCCGTACTGCTGAACTCCACAATTGTCACCCAGAAGGTCATCAAGCCCTCCACGTGTACCACCCTGCACACCACGATTGGTCCAAAATCTTGGATGCTGGTGGTCCGCATGGTTCTGCAGCAAGTTCCTCGCCGGGCGTCCAGTTGCGAATGTTGCTCTCCGTAATCTTCTTCAACACGAACTGATCTAAGGCACGCTTCCTTGACCCTTTTCCTACTGTTTGTGATGATGTAGAGCAGTTTTTAATTCCTCGTGTCGAGGATTTCCGGCCCTTTGCAACTCGTCCCGTTGAAGTTGGTTCGAAGAAATTTGTACTTACAAGCCAATTACCAATTAATATGTGTTTAAGTGGAATAAAGTGAAATATATGTATGTATTTAAATGATAAAATAATTTTGTTTTCTTTTATTTTATGAACCAAATGAAATAAATGTACGTTTAAATGAAATAAAAGCTTGTTTTCGTTTATTCTGTGTGCGTTGTGATTTAATAAAATAATTATAACCTCGCCCGACAACTAAAATAGTTTTTCATTATTGTATCAGAGCAAAATAAATCAGTGTAAAATAAAGTTGTTTCTCTTTAATTAGACGGATTAAAATGAAGTGTGGAGTATTTCTGAACGATCTGTCTTTGCTTTCTCTCGTTATTAGTAGTAGATATATTGATTAAACTAAAATTGTTTTCGTTAGTTGAATGAAATGAACATAATGGTTTTGAAAAGAATAAAAGGTGAGCATGTCAGAATGATTAGTAACAAGGTAAGTATTTTAGAACGACAAATAAAATAAAAATGAATGTTTTATGTGGGAACGATAAATAAAGGTATTGGTAATTTGTAACGATAAATAAATGGTAAATGAAAATAGTAAGTTTTGCATGAGGAAAAATAAAATAAAAATGGATATATTATGTGGGCTCAGTAAATGGTGGACGTCGCATTGCCGCAGTAAGTACAAATGTCGCATTGCAATTTGTACTTGTAAGTACAACTCCTAGTCGTGCTTGAGGTTCCCAAATTCCGTGGTGTCCGGTTTGAACAGTAATTGTCCTTGTCCCTTCGTTTGGTTCTGTTTGCGTTGAAGTGCTCTGGTTTCAAAGCCCTGCTTATATAGGGCAGAAACCCTTTACGCACCCCCAACCTGCTTTAACACACAAGAGGCTTCAATTTACAATCGACAATATAGAAGAAACCATTATTGTCTGCAGTCTAGTAATAACTGAAGAAAATACGATTCATTCGTGTCCCCGATTCACTTTTCGTAATTATTTAGAAAAGGTCTCACCAATTTTAATGATTTTTAAATATGATGTAGTAGGAAGTTTATCCCCACTCCTGGGGGGGTATACCCCTGGAGGCGTCATGAAGCTCGCTTGCCGAACAGTGTAACCCGATCCGGGTTCGGGTATATCGGTGAGGTAATACTAGTTCAACGATGAAACTTTACTATTTCTTATCCTTTTCTTATGAAACTTTTACATAGCATAGCTGACATTTTTCTGATTAAAATGATACCAAACACGATATAATTTGGACTATATTTAGTGGCTTAATTAACGGTAATAAGGTAGTGAAAAGAAAAGAGATTCTGCTCGGTTCCTTATCTTTACTCGTTGTCCTTTTCTACGTTCGACGCTGTATCTGTACCAGGAATCCCTTTGCTGCCGCGCCAAAAAACCGACTGGAAATGGTTCGTTGCGCGGCATTCGGCAAAACAAACTCCAGCGTATGGGTGAAACAACACTAATGCAACGACGAAATTTTTTTATTTTTCAGTTATTTTTTATCAAACTTTATTCAACAGTTTTGTGACATTTTTCTGATTAAAATAACACCAAACACGATATAATTTCGACCATATTTACTGTTCACAATGTGTTTGGAGCGCAAGTTGACGTCCAGTCAAATCTCGTGGGAGAATGGAGGTGCACCGCGAGGTGGTGGAAACCTGGAAGGGGAACAGGCCCACCCCTGTGTGGGAGTGTACCGCGAGGTGGTGGAAAATCCCAGAGGGTTGCCGCGAGGCCGCCAGATGTGCCTGAGTATGACCGCTCGGCGTTGTCGAGTTTTATGACAGGGTTGCTGCTATTGAGGTAAAAAGGGAGGGAGCTGTGTCGTGCCCATAACTGAGGTTTGAAGCTTACAATTAGTGTAATTCGGTGCCATCTGAAGGCTGGCAGCCAGATGTTTTACAACCTTAGAAATATTCCTCGAAAATAGTACTAGCTTGACCGTGTCATAAATTTACTCTAGTCGAACCCCTTTTGATTCGCGATGTACCTCTCAACGCAATGCATTATATACCTCTTATTCAATAATGTAAATATGATCCAAATTATATCGTGTTTGGTGTCATTTTAATCAGAAAAATGTCAGTTATGCTATGTAAAAGTTTCATAAGGAAAGGATGAGAAATCGCAAAGTTTCATCGTCGAATTAGTAATACCTCCAGGGGTATTGTTCGGGCTTGCCGCGTTCGAGCTCAGGCACAGTGCAGCATTTAAATGGGCGTTCGGGACAAAACTCAAAAAATGCATATAATGTATAAATAATGAACATTTTTATAGTGGAAAATATGAAACTAGTTGCCAGCTACCGAAAATAATAAACCGCTTTATCCGCGCACGTTCCTTTATTTCTGCGAGCGGAATCGTGTTTTCGTCATCTGGTCGACACGTACCCCGAGTCAAGAAAACCCGATCATAAAACAGCTTGCCAGGTATGGTTTTTTTTTTTTTTTTTCGTTCGAGGAGGGGAAAATGCATTTATGCATATCCAGCCGCGCTGGGTTATGTGGGACTCTGCTGCCTAAGATGTTGTGCGGCAACTACCCACGAAAAACCCCTCCACTATCGCACCATTGCGTAGGATACGCACCCTCCCCCTCGGCCCTATACTTTGTAATACTACGAGGGGGGGGGGGGGCTCCGCAACGCTGCAGCGGCTCCTTTCGTGTTGGGATTGATCAACCAACACCAGGTTGCCGGCATCAGATGGGTTGATTCCTGTCTGGATACCCTGGTTGCAGGGCGAAGCCTGCTGGTCTTCAGGGGTCCGTCAGGAGTCTGGTGAATGGGCGGCGCCTCCGCCTCCTTGGAGGGTATGAAGGGTCGCCCATTTTTTGTTTTTATTTCTTCTGGTCATATCTGTCCTTCATCACCTTCGTCGCGAACCTCTGGAAAACTTTCCAGGCTTCCACTTTCCTTCCTGCCACTGGGCGGTAGCTTCTTCCCAAGTCCTTTCCTTATATATTTGGAGGTGGGAGGGTCCTCCTGCGGGATCCTCCTGTTCGCCGTCGGTTGACTGGAGATTAGTCTTCTCCGTATAGATTCTCCAGAGAGCATCGGCTTTGATGTGTATTGGCATTCTCCCTGCCAACACACAAAGTGCATCATACGCCACCGTACGGTATGCCGCGGTGGTATGAATCAGAGCCGCTCTCTGGCTTCTACGTAGGGCAGTTGCGTTGAATTTCCGGGCGTTCGCTGCCTGCGCCCATATCGGGGACGCATACAGGACCACCGATTCCCACACATTATAGTATAACATCCTACATTTCCTAGCTGGGCCCTTGGTATTTGGAAGGAGCCCTGCTAGGGCACCCATCATCTTTTCCGCTCTTGCGCAGGTTTTGGCGATGTGGTGCCTGTAGTTGCGCTGGTTGTCGAGTTCTACTCCGAGGTAATTCGCAGTGCTCTGCGTCCTCAAGGAGGACTCGCCCCAGTCCAAGTCGATTATTCTATGGATTCTTTTCCCCGCAAGTATCAGGATCTCGGTTTTTTCGGGGGCGATCTCGAGGTTCATATGAGTGAAGCACTCTCGGATCTGCCTCAAACCGACGTCTATCCGGAACTGGAGTTCTTCCACGTTCCTTGCCGAGATCGTGAGTGCCAGGTCGTCCGCACACGCGGCGGCTGCCGTATTCCACAGGCCATTCGCGAGCGTCAGGACACCATCGTATACCAAGTTCCACAGCATCGGTGCAAGCACTGCACCTTGTGGAACTCCAGCATAGATCGGCAAACTCACCGTTCTTTCCGGGGTGTGGACCACCGCTCGCCTATCCTCGGAGTAGTTCCGTATGACCCTTATCAGGTCATCGGAAACTCCTCTCCGGGCAAGTTCGGCCAGGGTGTCTCCATTCTAAGCGGTTGAATGCATTTCTAATGTCCGTGGTAACGAGCGCACATAGTGTGCCCGTACTTTGGCATGCATCCGCGAACCGCGTAACCTCCCTTATTGCGTCTACTGTTCCTACGCCCTTTCTAAAGCCGTATTGCCGGCAGTGGAAGGGGTCGCGTCCAATTTGCGCCTCTAGAGCGTCCCTCATCACGTATTCCCAGAGCTTCCATAGCGCTGGTAATACGCTGATGGGTCTGTACGCCGATGGAGTCGTGGGGTCCTTTCCGGGTTTCGGAAGGAGAAGCACCCGCGCTGTCTTCCATGTGCGCGGGAGGGTTCCCTCACCCAGTGTCATACGACACACCGTCGCGAGGTCAGCCGGCCATTTCTCGGCAATCAGCTTAACCACTTCCGTCGGTACAGCGTCTATCCCTTGTGCTTTCCCGACCTTAAGCGCTTTAGCCGCTTTCGTCACCATCTCCTGAGTGACTACGGTCGTGCACAAGGTGTCGTGTGCTGGGGCGAAATCTGGGCATGGGGTTACCTCCTCTGGCAGTCTTGTGGTGGTGAAGAGGGCATTGAGCACCTCCTCTACCTTTCCCGCCGAGAGGGTTACCATACCTCTCGCTTTCCTCAGTCTTGACATCACTGCCCTGTAAGGTCGTGCCCACGGATTCTGGTCGTGAATCGCGCAGAATTCAGACCACGTTTGTTCTTTGCTTTTCCAGATTTCGGCCTGCAAACTCTTCCTTGTTGACCTGTATTGGTCATGGAGGTTTGGGGTATCTGAATGATCCTTCTTTTTGGCCCTTTGGTACCTTCTTCTGGCTCGGAACGTCGCCATTCTAAGATTGGCGATTTCATCGTTCCACCAGAAGTTTGGTTTCCTCGTGCCTTTCGGAAGGATCTTCCTTCGCAGGGTTCTCTCGCACACCTTTTCGAGTCTGGATTGCATCATTTCCGGGGAGCAATCCGGGTCTCTGTCAGATGGGGGCCCCTGCGAATGGGGGCTATTAGATTTCTGATTCAAGTACTCTCTACCCAGCACGTCGTATGCCTCGAGGATTTCCTCTGGCTTCGCGCTTTTGAGAGAGAATGGTCTCCAAGCCACTCGGGGTTGGCTATGCCTCGATTCTTCGAAGGTATGAAGAACATATCGGTGGTCTGAGGCAGAGTAGGTGTCCAGAACCTCACTCTTCTGCAGGCCTCTCAGGGTCATCCTGTCTACAGACATGATGTCGGGGAAGTATGTCCCGCCATTTCTGTAAAAGGTGAAGATCCCCCGAGGTCGAACAGGGACGAGTTGCGCTCTAATGGCTATAGCCAGAAGTAAGGCGCCTCTCCGTTCATTCTTGCGACCTCCCCAGGCCGGGGATTTGGCGTTAAAGTCGCCCGCGAGAATTAATCGGCTGCCCCATGAGGTGGAATTTCCCAGCGTCTCCTGTAGGTCGTCTAGGTATGCCTCCACCTCTGGCTGCGTGATATTTGGAGAGCAGTATCCACTTATGAGGATCGTATCCTCGAGCATTCCTACTGCTATGCCGGGAAGTGGTGTGTAGCTAATGGGGAGCGCCATGTGACCGTTAAAGCCTGTTATCCACACGGCTGCGTCCCCGGTGGAGTCATTGCACCACTCCCTCCTTTGTCTATGTGGCTCTGAGATGATCACCGCGTCAGCGTTCAACTCTGATGCTTGTTGCATCAGGAGTTCTTGCGCGAGGCGGGATCTATTCAGATTAATTTGCAGAATTACCATTGACTTAGGCATTGCGCGTCTGTGGACCGCGTCGAGCCTGTGTAGCCTTTTGGTACTGCGGGCAGCCTAGTGAGGCGGCCACATGTCGCAGTCTGTTTCCTTCAAGGCCTTGGGCCTCGCAGAGCGTGCATTTCGGCTCATTGGTGCATTCTGTAATGGAGTGTTCCATTGAGCCGCAGTTCCTGTATCTCTCCTTGCCTTGAGGGAGAGCTTTGCAGGCCATACTCGTATGTCCCAGGGCGTGGCACCTAAAGCATCTGACGACCTTCGGGAGCACCTTCGCCGTGACCAGGGTGAACCCGATTCTGATCCTATGGGATCCAAGGTCTCTTGGTACGGCGTCGGATGGCACGTCCAGAATAACCGTCTGAGTGCCAGCCGGGGTCATTCGTAGTGTCCTCAGGTGGAGGTCCAGCGCCCGGGCGCACTCTTTCCTCATTTGAGCCTTTACAATTTTCGTCGCGAGGCATATTCGTAGAAGGTTGTTGTGGCGTGCTCGGCCCTACTCCTCAGCACTTCCAGTTCCTCCAGAATCGCCCTTATTTCTCGTTGGCAGCTTGTGGCCTCCCCAGAATGTTGTCTTCCACCCAGGGGCCCCTCATGTATTTGAGGGCTCCTCTTCAATGTGCGGGGTGAGGGGATGGGCCGCTTGGCCGTTGGGTTTCCGGCCCGTTCGTTCTCCCTGCGACTTTTTTGGCTGGCAGGAGTCGCACCTGGTGGGCTCCTGAACAGCTTCGTCTGTGGGAGGAACGGGTTCGGGGGAACCGTATCTTCCTGTCGTGAGGGGGGAGTCTTTGTTAGCTCCATCCTCCACGATGTTCTCTGCGTCTCTGACCCAAGGGTCATTGAGCCGCCTGAGCTGCCCCCATGGTGACTTGATCTATACTCCGAGGGCAGTTTCCGTGCTGGAATATAGAAAGTTTTCCTTGTGGCCTTCCTTGTTGTTCCGGAACGGGGAGATTTGACTGCATGTAGTGCTCTGTGGCGGTGAGCGGTCTCCTCCTCTTCCGTGTCTGTCGTTGAAAACGCTGTTGATTCCCCAATTCGGGACGGGAGTGAG
Organism: Nomada ferruginata; assembly: GCA_963583965.1. Taxonomy (NCBI): domain Eukaryota; kingdom Metazoa; phylum Arthropoda; class Insecta; order Hymenoptera; family Apidae; genus Nomada; species Nomada ferruginata. The sequence continues at coordinate 7,195,969 of OY757222.1, forward strand.
GCTACTGATAGCCCCGTGGATGTACCCTCCGTTTCAGAATCGGGGATTATCTCCTGTTCCTTTCCAGGTTTTCCTGGAATTTGTTTGTTATTGTCGTTGTTGCGGTCGTCGGTTAACGATCCGGGGAGTTCGGTGACGGCGGCCATCGAGGCAGGTCGCCTCGGGATCGGCGGTCCGGTTTACGCCCTCAGCCTCCCCCGCGCGGATAAACGACAGCCTCCGGCCGTGAAAAGGGCATGGAGATGCCCCCGCGGACCGGCTGGGATATACAGGTGCAGCCGCAAGCACAAACCCAGCTGATCTGTGCCATGTGGCCACCACGGAAGCGGTGGGACGAGGAGATCACGCAACATTTGACCCCCTTCGTCAAACCCCGGAGTCTCCCTACCTGAGGTCCAGGATAAAGGACCTCCCTCCGGATGACAAAACCTGGGAGGTAAACGAACCCGAGATGAAGGGCAGTAGACGGAGAATCCACGAAGGGTTAAGTGTCAAATATCTTAGGTTACCTTTTTTCCCGCCATTATGGGATAATCAACCTCCAGCTCACAGCAGCGACGCGGTGCGGAATAATAGGTAAGCCACCAGCTGTTACAAGATTAGGTTAAACACCTGTCATAACAATACGCTTGGCAATACTCCTCATCACATGATACCGAGGAAATAGCAATAAGAGAGGCGACGGCAGGAACCCACGGGATCCTGGAACCGCCTCCCCTCAGGTGACTACGCCAACGGAGTAACACCCCGAACTCCCCCGTTGGCGTTGACGATGGGACAGCGACGGCGACGGCGACGACGCCCACCGTCGGTGCACACCCGTAGATCAGCGACGCAGGTGGAGGAAGACGCACAGAGACAATCTATGCTCAACCACACCTTCCGCCTGATACGGTGCACCCCCCCTGACAAGAGTACAAACAGCGGGTGCTCCCGCTGGTTAACTCCAACACCAACTTGATCCAAGGAGGAATGGTGGCGGAAACGTCTCCACCCCGAGTTCATGGAACTATTAAAGGTAATGACAACGAGAGAACGTGATACATTATGATCCACTGTAGGGAAATAAACAACTAAAAACCCCTAAAGGTGTAAGATCTGTATACTTCTCCACACTACCCACTTGCGGCGCTCCCATGCACCACCAATATATTAGATCCACCAAATTAAAATCAACCGATAATCCACTCAGGACCAAAGGAATTGTACCTCTCCCATGAACCCCTCAGGGGGAAAAGAGTAAAGGGAAACAAACACGATAAATAAATAAAGGAACGCAAATAACCAAGCAAGAGCTTTATTTATTTATTTATGATAAACTATACTGACCCCCCCCCCCCTTAGCGGATGATACAATGGAGGTGCAGGAGGCGTGCCAGATCCTCCTCGGTCGCGACGCCGGGCAACAACCAAAAGGGCTCCCCTGCGCCGGCAAAGGTGGGTGCCCGACGGGCCCGACGCACCGCCTCAAACAACTGCTGGCATGCCAACAGGACGGACGTGGGATACCCACCGGAGGCTCTCTCCGGCGCTGCTTCTCGGGCCCTGCCGCCAACAGCTGGCCCCCCACCCTGGAGCCAGCCAGATGTGGTACTGCGGGGTGTCGTGTGACCCTGGGCTTGGGCTCGGGTTGCGGCCTCCGGACGCTGACGTTGGCGCTGGCGCTGTCAGTGGCGGCGTGTGCTCCTCCACGAAAAAACGAGGAAACCTTCGGAGGACATTTTCCACACCCCAATAGGGAACCTCCCAAGCGAGTACGTCTCATCCCTCCCTAGAGGTACCTCGGGTGGAATGATGACTCTTGGGACGGGCACAACCCTCAAAACAGCGTGGACAATGGAACTGGGTAAGGCACCTTCCATCCGGCAGGATGGTACTGGAGTACCAAACCCGTTTCTGCCCAAAGCAAAACTCTTCCGGAGCCCTCCGGGCCCGGCGGCGACCCCTGCTCGCCAGAAGCCTAGCCTCAGGGAGAAAGTACAGATAGAGTCACCCAGGATCAATCACCCCATCCCGTCACCCCGCACTCCGACGGGGAGCCCGCGGACCCAAGAGGAGTCCCAGAGCAGAGGGATACATGGGGAAGGGGAAGCAGTACCTCCACAAAATGATCTTATGGGGATTCTACGGGATCTGGAGACTCTAAGGAGCCGGGCAGAATCCTCAGCTAAGACCTTCTTGGAATACGCGAGTACCAACAAGAATGTCAAGGCCGCAATGAGGAAAGAGTGCGCCCGGACGGTGGCGGCTCTGACGGCGATGAAGGGAAGAATACAAGAGGTACGGAGGGTGCCAATCACGACACCTTCCCCCCTTCACAAAGACAGAGAGACAGCCCCGCGCCTCTCCAAGGAGGGACTGGGTCCCAATCCGACAATTAACACCGGGACCCAAACAAGCCCCCCGGAGGGAACAGGGAAAGGGAAACCCAGAAGCATTGGCACCTCCTTGACCTCTACCGCCATAGCGGAAGAGAACTCAAAGGACGACTCCGCCATGATGCAAAAACGGAAGGTGAGATCCCCCCCGGAGGAGGGTGCTGCGAAGAAGCCCCGTCCGGATGCGGCACCCACCTATGCCGCGGTGGCGCGCAGCCCCCCGCCGAAGGACACGCTGACCGACACAGAATATAAGGAGGTCAGGAGAAAACGAAGAAATACGAAAAGGAGGGATAAAACGCCCCCCCCCCCTCTGTCAGGGAGCGTCTCACAACCCGCACGGAAATCCCTCCCTAAGGAGGAACACGACAACCCTAAACCCTCGAGGGAACCCAAAACGGGGCCTACACCCCGAAGCAAGCCCCCAAGGAGGAGACCCCCGAAGGCAAAGCCGGAGGCCCTCCTCATTAGGGTCAAGGAAGAAATTCCGACGGAAGAAATACCGTCGAAATTCGACATGTCGACCCCACGGCAGAGGCCACTGAAATTCTAGAAGGGACAGCACAAATGCTAGGCCTCGAACCAAAGGAATTGCATATGAGGACGATGAGGATGACTCCGGCTGGAACCCAGACGGTGATCCTAGATATGCCGTCCGAGAATATCCCGAACGACCTTAACTCACGAAGGTTCAGGATCGGGTTTACTATGGTCTCGGCGAGAATACTTCCGAAGGTCATAAGATGCTTTAGGTGCCACGCCCTGGGGCATACAAGCATGACCTGCAAAGCCCTACCACAAGGTAAGGAGAGGTGCAGGAAGTGCGGCTCACCAGAGCACTCCATAAAGGAGTGCATAAAAGAGCCGAAATGTACCCTCTGCGAGGCGCAAGGCCTAGAGGGGAAGGAATTGCGGCATGTGGCCGCATCTCTCGCCTGCCCGGAATACCAGAAGGTTGCGCAGGGCCGACGGGGACAAACCCCCCGAAATGCCTAGGCACCTGGTAATCCTCCAGATAAATCTGAACAGATCACGTCTCGCGCAAGAACTCCTGGTGCAACATGCATCAGAGCTGAACGCTGACGCGGTGATCATTTCAGAGCCATATAGACAAAGGAGGGAGTGGTGCAATGACTCCACCGGGGACGCGGCCGTGTGGATAACAGGCTTTAACGGTCTCATGGCGCGCCCCGTTAGCTACACACCACTCCCCGGCATAGCAGTGGGAACGCTCGAGGATACGATCCTCATAAGCGGCTACTGCTCACCAAACATCACGCAGACAGAGGTGGAGGAATACCTAGACGACCTACACGAGACGCTGGGAAACTCCACCTCATGGGGAAGCCGTTTAATTCTGGCGGGAGACTTTAACGCCAAATCCCCGGCCTGGGGAGGTCGCAAGAGCGAACAGAGAGGCGCATTACTACTGGCCATAACCATTAGAGCGCAACTCGGCCCTGTTCGACCTCGGGGGATGTTCACCTTTACAGAAATGGTGGGACATCCTTCCCCGACATCATGTCTGTAGACAGGATGACCCTGAGAGGCCTGCAGAAGAGTGAGGTGCTGGACACCTACTCTGCCTCAGACCACCGTTATGCTCTTCACACGTTCGAAGAATCGAGGCGTAGCCAACCCCGGGTGGCCTGGAGACCATTCTCTCTCAAGAACGCGAAACCAGAGGAAATCCTCGAGGCATACGACGTGCTGAGTAGAGAATCCTCGATTCAGAAATTCATGAGCCCCCCTTCGCAGGGCCCCCCACCTGACAGAGACCCGGATTGCTCTCCGGAGATGATGCAGTCCAGACTCGAGAAGGTGTGCGAGAGAACCCTGCGAAGGAAGATGCTTCCGAAAGGCACGAGGAAACCAAACTTCTGGTGGAACGATGAAATCGCCAATCTTAGATTGGCGACGTTCCGAGCCAGAAGAAGGTACCAAAGGGCCAAAAAGAAGGACCATCCAGATACCCCAAACCTCCTTGACCAGTACAGGTCAATAAGGAAGAGTTTGCAAGCTGAAATCTGGATAAGCAAAGAACAATCGTGGTCTGAATTCTGCGCGATCCTTGATCAGAATCCGTGGGCACGACCCTACAGGGCAGTGATGTCAAGACTGAGGAAAGCGAGAGGTATGGTAACCCTCCCGGCGGGAAAGGTAGAGGAGGTGCTCAATGCCCTCTTCACCACCACAAGATCGCCAGAGGAGGTAAAACCGTGCCCAGATTTCGCCCCAGCACACGACACCTTGTGCACGACAATAGTCACCCAGGAGATGGTGACGAAAGCGGCTAAAGCGCTTAAGGTCGGGAAAGCACAAGGGATAGACGCTGTTCCGACGGAAGTGGTCAAGCTGATTGCCGAGAAATGGCCGGCTGACCTCGCGACGATGTGTCGCATGACACTGGTCGAGGGAACCCTCCCACGCACTTGGAAGACAGCGAGGGTGATTCTCCTTCCGAAACCCGGAAAGTACCCGACGACTCCATCGGCGTACAGACCCATCAGCGTACTACCAGCGCTATCGAAGCTCTGGGAATACGTGATGAAGGACGCCCTAGAGGCGCAAATTGGACGCGACCCCTTCCACCGCCGGCAATACGGCTTTAGAAGGGGCGTAGGAACACTAGATGCAGTAAGGGAGGTTACGCGGTTTGCGGATGCATGCCAAAGTACGGGCACTCTATGTGCACTCGTTACTACGGACATTAGAAATGCATTCAACCGCCTAGAATGGAGACACATCCTGGCCGAACTTGCCCGGAGAGGAGTCTCCGAGGACCTGATAAGGGTCATACGGAACTACTCCGAGGATAGGCGAGCGGTGGTCCATACCCAGGAAAGAACGGTGAGTCTGCCGGTCTATGCCGGAGTTCCACAAGGTGCAGTGCTTGCACCAATGTTGTGGAACTTGGTATACGATGGTGTCCTGACGCTCGCGAACGGCCTGTGGAATACAGCGGCCTTCGCGTATGCGGACGACCTGGCACTCACGATCTCGGCAAGGAACGTAGAAGAACTTCAGTTCCGGATAGACGTCGGCTTGAGGCAGATCCGAGAGTGGTTCACCCATATGAACCTCGAGATCGCCCCCGAAAAAACCGAGATCATTATACTTGCGGGGAAAAGAATCCACAGGATAATCGACATGGACTGGGGCGAGTCCTCCTTGAGGACGCAGAGCACTGCGAATTATCTCGGAGTAGTACTCGACAACCAGCGCAACTACAGGCACCACATCGCCAAAACCTGCGCGAGAGCGGAGAAGATGATGGGTGCCCTAGCAGGGCTCCTTCCAAATACCAAGGGCCCAGCTAGGAAATGTAGGATGCTATACTACAATGTATGGGAATCGGTGGTCCTGTATGCGTCCCCGATATGGGCGCAGGCAGCGAGCGCCTGGAAATTCAACGTAACTGCCCTACGTAGAAGCCAGAGAGCGGCTCTGATTCATACCACCACGGCATACCGTACGGTGGCATATGATGCACTTTGTGTGTTGGCAGGGAGAACGATTTTAGTGGCTTAGAAAACTGACAATAAACGTTAATTATATAAAACTCTAAAGAACTAGTCAAAACTTGAAAACACATTACATACGTGTGATCACCCGGAAAGTTTAAAATCCCAATCTTTTCAGACCTAATGACCGCCGCAACCCAAGGATATCCTCCATGTGGTTGTATAATTTTAAGTCCCGGGGAGGAATAACCCCGAACAACATTTTTAAAGCTATATGGCCCTTGAATACATAAAATATCTAATTTACGTTCCTTAAAAATTAATTCTAAATTGGAGGTGGCTGCGTGCGATCTCTGTGCATTGATTTAGGCGTTTTTTAATTCCATTTAATTTTACTTTTCTAGATTTCAAAATATTTCAGGACCTCCGGGCAATCTCTGCTTCGCACACTATGTGCAGTTTCCTTTCTTTTCGATCTTATACAATTTATGCACTTCGGTTTGTCCTTAGAGTTGCACTTATCTCGAGCGTGATCCTTTGATCTACAAAAGTCACAAATTTCTTCCGTTACACTACACATCTTTGCAATATGGCCGAATCCACGGCACTTGAAACACCTAACTGTGTTGAAGTATTCCTTAACTTTATACGACTTCCAGAGCATGAAAACCCTTCCTCTGTTCAGAAGGTCGCAATATTTTGAACTGGGTATCTGTACCACCCAATTTAGTCTATTTCCATCTTTTGTTTTAAAACTATGCACAAAATTAATAGAGTCTTTCAACTCTTTCAATTCATTCTCTGAGTCTCTCACAAAATTTTTATTAATGAAATGTTCTTTAAGCTCGTCAATTTTGTACTCTTCTCAACATCATATATTATTATTGACGGATTGACTTTTTTCGGATTTTCTATTTTTAGCCCTACTGATTCAAGATTGCAACTTTTTATTAAACCAACATCATTTTTACTATGTTATTCTAATACCAAACCTTTTTTCTTCATTTGCCTCACATTCTTAACTTCCACCTTATGTTCAACACTTATTAGTTTTTTCATAATTTCGCTCTTTAATTCGTCATTATTTCTACCATCAGATTCTTCTTCAGCCGGTTTTATTAAAAGGACTTCACATATAGCCTTACCCCGGCAAGGGGTAATACAAATACAATCAGGAGTCGCCATGTTCCTGGAGGTTGGCCGCTAACGGCCGGTGCACCTACCGACCACGCTCCGGCGCTAAGTCCGGAACGCACCCCTTCGCCGGGGTTTTTTGTAGAGGTTGTCATCCTCGCCGTGCGGTCGGTTAAGGCAAGACCCCCGTTCCTGTGAGACATGACCACGGGTTTACGGTATGCAAAGAGCTCGGGTACCTTGGGTTCGCTAAAACCCATACTGTGTCTGTCCCTGGCCCGACCGGAGTAGAACCAGGAACAGACATAGCCCATGAGGGGAGTAAACAAGGACAGTGGGAATCTGGTTAATCCATTCATGCGCGTCACAAATTAGATGACGAGGCATTTGGCTATATCCTGTACTATAGTCTAACGACTAACAAGGAGAGCGCAAGACCTTGGCGTCACCGATTTAGTTGAAACTTTGTAGACCTATAGACCTCGTTCTCCTGTTTACGAATATATAGTATTATAGGGGTAGATACTCAGTGGGTTTTAAAATATTTACAGTTAAAAATTTGTCACTACCGTGGAATGTATAAACATGTGAAACTTTTATACAGATGGCGTGGTGGCTCGATGGAACGACGTCGGATTCATAAGTCGAAGGTCTAGTGTTCAAATCCTTCTGTCGGTACAGAATTTTGTTTCTTACAATTTTTGTATTATTTATTATTTATGTTAATATATTAATAATTTATTTTAATTTTGGATAATAATGTATCAACAGAATATTATTGTTTAATGAAGTACACAAAAAACGGTGCTTATCGTTATGTCTCGTACAAAAGAAGGTGAGTAGAAACTATCAATAGATGCGAGGTAATGTATTCTGTAACACTCATTCGTTACTCATCAAAAAAGTAGGAATAAAATACTTACAATTACACTGTTCGACAAATTTCAACTTTTTTTTGATTTTGTAACCTTCAATATGCGTTTCTTATAGACTTTAATGTGCTGAGTACGAATCTGCAATCCGTTTTTCTCCAGAGCGTACCATTTTTGAAAAAATCAATTTTGAAAAAAATCGCAAATTTTCAACTTTGGAAGTTTTTTGTACTTTTGCGGTAATAGTTATTCAGTTGCGCTTGGTGCCAAATGATTCTTTGAAGTTTCACGAATAAAATGGTATATGTTGTTATTAGACTATAAACATTTAAATGTGTTTAAATAATGATCAAAGTGAAAAGGACACCGAAAATACACCCATTTTGGCTGATATCTTTCAATTTATTTCAAAAAGTAAAGGTCCAGGGGAAAATCTAACTATGCCACGCGATAGAGCAGACCTTTCTGCAAAGGAAAGCATCAACGGAAGTTACAAAATCATTTTTGTATTCGATATACAAGCGAAAAAGTTTGGCAAAACACGTGGCGGCGACAGTAGTGCTCTATGACGGCGGCTCCCCGCTCATCGCTCAGCGTAGCGGAATCACTAAACGCGCAGTCTTCTGCTGAGTGTCACTGTTGCCGTCGCGTGTTTTACCAAACTATTTCGCTTGTATATCGAATACAAAAATGATTTTGCAACTTCCGTTGATGTTTTCCTTTGCAGAAAGGTCTGCTCTGTCGCGTGGAATAGTTAGATTTTCTCCTGGACCCTTAGTTTTTTAAATAAACTGAAAGATATCAGCCAAAATGGGTATATTTTCGGTGTCCCTTTCACTTTGATCATTATTTAAACACATTTAAATGTTTATAGTCTAATAACAACATATACCATTTTATTCGTGAAACTTCAAAGAATCATTTGGCACCAAGCGCATATGAATAACTATTACCGCAAAAGTACAAAACACTTCCAAAGTTGAAAATTTGCGATTTTTTTCAAAATTGTTTTTTTCAAAAATGGTACGTTCTGGAGAAAAACGGATTACAGATTCGTATTCAGCACATTAAAGTCTAGAAGAAACGCATATTGATGGTTACAAAGTCAGACCCGTGTTGAACAGTGTTATTGTTGGGTGCAGCAATGGTATTTGTCGAAGAAACATACGAAGCACAAAAGATGAAAAACATCGAGCGCATCGTATGAATGCACTTTCGTTACATGCACATTTGTTCTTTATAAAGTCCACTGGGAAACAGAGTTGGTTCACATTTTCAAATATTTCCCTGTCTGAAGATAATTCGGAAGCAAACCACGCATATTGTAACATAGGTTTAAAACTTGTTGCAGACAATTGATGGAGAATAAGGGAATGAATTTTAATTGCATCTTATCTTGATGAAATTTGCCTGTTCTGTTGTAATAAATATGTGCCGTTTTGTAGTCGTTTAATTAAATTCTTTACTTGTCTGTAGAAATACACATCGCAAGGTTGGACTAATGGCGTGATTTAATAAAAACTTTAAAATTTTATCCAATAAGAAATTTTTTTTATTGAATATTTACACTTTGGGGGAATAATTTCAATTGTGTAGTTACTAACACCTTCATCCGTGACAAACACGTCGTCATATATTTCCATATTGGTTTGTCCTCCCCACGAATCAATTAATAATAGAAATTTTTCATCTTGGACGTATGCTTGCAAAACTGATTTTAAGAAAGTTTTATATCTGTCTATAGTTAATTTTCCGGATTTCGTACTTGTTACTATTACGTTTTTGTACTGTGTTGAAAGTTCATCTACTTTCTTTTGTACGAGTGGCCCAAATGTTCATGACGTTCCTTGCAAGCACAAAAATACAAATGGTAAAAGTTTTCCTGACATGGTAATACTATTATATATTGGGCTGTATAGGAGTGTGTGGTTCTTGAAATACTTTTTCTATTAACAATGACAGTTTTTTTACCTCTTTCTGTTAGTGCTCTTTCAAATTTTGATTGATATTGGCAACCTGTTTGATCCGTATTAATTATATAATTTGTATTAAACTGTGGTATGATGTGTTTTATCATTTTTCGGAATTTTTCGGCGGCCCGTGTTATATCTTCTAAACTTGCTGCTTCTTATGATGAAATATATTTCGTGATTTTACGTTGACGGATGCTATGCTTTTTTTTTAAATATGTTGCCCACCGGGAGGAAGCTTTAAATTGAAAATTATCTGATTCGCATTGATGTGCTGCTGCCAGGGCCCATTGTTGAAGATCTCTCGTTGTAACTTGTTCAAAATTTGCTCGGGCTTCTTGAAATCTGTCGAATGTCCACTCATCGATTGCATTATATTTTTCTACTTTTGTTCCACCTTCGTTAATTTGTTTCTCCCACCGTATCAAATCTCGTTTTCTCCTAAAAAATTTTGTGGTTTTTTGATCTTAACGACTGCAAATTCCATGCACGATGACGCCGAGCAACAGCCTTAATTTTTGCGTTTAATGGCACATTTTCTAAGCATTTTTTTTTCTTCTGGTTCATACCACTCATCTTCAATTGAATCTTCGTGCGAAATTTCTTCATACATGTTTTCTTTATCAGATTCGTCATTAGAAATCTCATTCCTCTGTAGTTATTCGGTTCTCGTTTATCATATCCACCACATTTTCGAATATTTTTTCACCCATTGCTATTGCTGCATTAGAAATTACAGAAGACCCTTCCGAAGCAATTAAATTTTCATTCCGAAAGAGCTCTTGGCAATATATAAAAGCATCCTTCAATTGCTGTTTTTCATATTGAAAATCAGGTGTTCCGGCTGAACCGGGAAGCCCAGTCTCGTAGTGTGCGTAAGTGTGAGTGATGTAGGTGTGTGTGTGCGTGTGTGTGTGTGCGTGTGTGTGTATGCGGAAGTAAGCGTCGATACCGACTCGCGTACAGTACATTGAAAAACAACGAACGAGCAAGTCGATAGCGTGTGCGAGGCGTAGTGCGAGACCGTAAAAGGAGAATCAAGTTTGGTGTGTGAATATTTTGAGGACCACACGGAGGAGCCCGAGCTCCCAACGCTTGTCATTGTATACATAATAAAGTGACTATCAAAATATCGCTAGAGAGTTCTTTCCCGCCGCAAAGGTACTACCCTTTAGTTCCCACGTGGACCGGCAGTAATTTTTTGGAGTGTTCCGACGAAATCGAAGGCGTCGTGAACATGAGGATTTATATCCCTTTCACAAACACCCGCGACGGAAATACTGTCGGACGAATTCAACGCAGGCTTTTCCGGATTCATTTTTACTTTTACTTTTCATCATAACTTTCTTCAATCGCAGACGAAAACTGACTGACTGGTTCGCGAAATTCATTTCGAAACCTATTGATGGCATTATCAACTCTAATATAAACAGTTAACATAAACAGTCAGACCTTTCAAGCTCTTGAGAACGTGACATACGGGTTGAAAGTTTCGAGTCTAATGCCTAACATAAGAACGTAGTTCGTTATGCAGTTCGTTCGTTAGTGCAGTGTTATATTCGTGTCTTTTTTTAGTTAAAAACATGCGTTTTGCAGAATACATTACCTCGCATCTGTTACGTAGGAAGGATTGTTTCCTTCGCCTCGTCTATGATGCCCTTATATGGAAATCGAGAGTGCATGCAGTCGGATCTGCCCCTTCCGCGATGACGCGATGACGTAACCCTTCGGGGGAATCTTCCGGACTCCCTTGGAAGATTCTGTACCCCCACCATATTTTTGGTCCGGATTTCGGGTATAAAGAGGGCACGAAATCTGCCCTCAGTGGCTTAGTTCTGAATAGTCAAGCTACGTGTTTACGCCGTAATTGATCGTCAAAAGTTCTGTTAAGCTCAGTGAGATCGGGTTAAATTCCCTTTCGATCATCATCCGATACTTATTTCAAGTTCGCATTCGTCGAAAGTCAGCAAGATCGGGTCGCATTCCCTTTCGAGCATTTATATTTATAAACGTTAAAGACTGTAAGCGTGGGTTTTAACTCCGCGATATCTACGTATTGCAATTCATTTGAGATAAAGAATATAGACTGTTTGCGATGGAGTGTTGAAAGGAGTCGAATTTGGTTTAATGTAGTTTGAATGTAATTCGTAAGATTACATTCCACTTAATTAATATTTTATTAAAGCTTACTCGTATGTGTATTGCTCGTATGTGTATTGCTCCTTACTTCCTTAGCACTGATTATGTGATAATGCTGGTTAAATATATTTAGCGCGACTAAAGTGTTGTAGAATTTGTGTAACTGAGGTACTAGAAGAAGAAGGATTTGCATTCGCGCGGCTCTATATATAGTTAATTCCCCTTTCCTTTGTAAGAGGAAGGGGATCGCTCCTGCTGCCGCGCAATAGGGCCGGGAGCAGGGGAACGCGAGCACGCTGTTGCTATGCGAGCATAGCTAAATCTTGAACATTCCGCCCGCCTCGGCTCGCGGTGCGAGGCGAAATAGCAAGTACGGGAGATCAGTGCAGTGCGCCGGAAGAAAGGAAAGTTATAACAGTGTTTTCGCCGATGACGGAAGTAAACAAAATTCGGTGATTTATAAGGTGACGCGTCGAAGATGGACTCCAACGACTTGACGGCAGCCTCCCAGAGGCCACCGAAGTACAGGGCTGCAGCAGGATTAAATTCCCACGACGTTCCTTCCTGGGACAGGCGACAGGCGAGCTCCTTCCAGCTGAGTTGAGCTGCTGAGAAAAGCCGACGTAGCTCGCGATCCGCGCCAATGAAGTTTGACCCTTGGTCGCTGTACATCGTCGCTGGGGTCCCACGACGGGAGATAAATCGGCGAAAGGCTGCGAGGAAGGCAGCAGTGGTGCAATCGGAGACGAGCTCCATGTGAACCGCTTTCGTCGCTAAGCATACAAACAAGGAAACGTATGCCTTTCGAGTATGATGTCCTCTCCCCGACAAAGTTTTGACAAGGAAGGGCCCTGCATAATCGACACCAGTGTGCGAAAAGGGGCGCGAAGGCAGAACTCGGGGAGAGGGGAGATAGCCCATTTGCTGGTGCGCCGCTTTGGCGCGCCAGCGCCAACAAACCGTGCACGAGGCGATCGTGCGCTTAACCGCGCGTCGCCCCGCGAGGATCCAGTATTTTCTTCGCAATGAAGACAACGTAAGCTGAATTCCTCCATGGAGCAGCCGATGGTGAGTTTGACGAATTAGTAGGGTAATCAAATGACCCTTTGAAGGTAGGATGACCGGATGTTTCTCCAGGTCATTGAGGAGGGAATGCTTTAGTCTTCCCCCGACACGCAGTAAGCCGTCGTCATCGACAAATGGCGCCAGTCGAGATAAGGGACCACGTGCTATATGGCTGCCTTGTGCCAGCAGTTTCATCTCCGTCGGAAATACTGCTTGCTGATAAATACGTAATAAGGTAAGTTCAGCTTTGTTCAACTCCTTTGAGGTTAGGTAGGGCGATACTTGCGGAGCTGAGGCTCGATCCCTGCCAGTGATAAGAAAGCGAAGACACCACCCAACTGTGCGTAGCAATTGCGATAGCGTAGAATACCGCTCGATTAATTCTGTTATGAAACACGAGCTCGCGGTCGCGGCGAGACAACTCACCTGCGGTTTGCGAGCCTCCTGGTCGGTTGAACTAAGGCCAACTAAGTGCTGGTCATAATTATAGTCCGATATGGATAGGAAGGGCGGTCCCTTCCACCAGAGTTTTTGCTCCTGGAGCTGGCTGCCGAGCAACCCCCGAGACGCCATATCAGCCGGATTGAGGGCCGACCGAACATGTCGCCACTTGGCGGCCGGAAGGGCCGTTTGAATGTCCGCCACACGGTTGGCTACAAAGGTTTTCCATTTCGTGGAGTGCCCCTGCAGCCAGCTCAGCACAACGGTAGAATCCGACCATAAATTTAGTGCGCAGTCCTCCAGCTTTAAACTGTCAAGCACCGACTTGACCAAGCGAGTCAGAAGTGAGGCCGCGCAAAGTTCGAGACGGGGCAGAGAAACCTGCCGTAGTGGGGCAACGCGAGTTTTAGCAGCCACCAAAGAAACGAAAGGTTCTGCGTTTTCCGACAAGGATCTTAAGTATATCACCGCAGCATACGCCCGTTCCGAGGCGTCGGCAAAACCATGGAGTTCCATGTGCGTAACGCGCTCGGCGCTGAAGATCCAACGAGGGATACGAATAGAGGAAATTGCAGGCAGATGCTTATAGTAATTGCACCAGTATTGCGCCTGAGCGTGAGGAAGTGGATCATCCCAATTTAAATTGAGCAACCAAAGCGATTGCATGAAGATTTTTGCTGCCGCCACTACTGGAGCGAGAAACCCTAGAGGGTCAAAGAGTCGCGCCGCCTCTCGAAAAACGATGCGTTTGGTGACAGCAGAATGATCTGACACCGGCACGGCTAGGCACGGCCCCTCGACTGCAGCTTCGGAATTTCGAGGCTGCACCGTAAAAAGAAAAGTGTCGGCATCGGATTGCCATTTCAGGCCAAGAAGAGACGATACACCATCGAAATTACAGGCTAGCTCGCACGTCTCCTTGCGAGCTTCAGCGGGAAGTGATTTTAGAAGTTCCGATTTATTCGACGACCACTTTCGCAAATTGAAACCGCCCGCCGTGAGTAACGCCATTAACTCTCCTTGTAATCGGAGAGCGTCAGGAATAGAGTCAGCCCCGGAGACAATGTCGTCCACGTAGGCATCGTTTTTTAAGCAGTCCGCGGCCAGCGGATAAGAGTCCTGACCGTCGGAGCATAATTGATGCAGTGTGCGCACCGCCAAATACGGTGCGCAAGAAGTACCGTAAGTAACGGTTAGAAGTCTGAAATGAAGAGTTGGTCCACCCGGATCTTTTCTCCAGAGAATGCGATGGAAGTCGCAATCCTCTGGAGCCAGTTTGATTTGACGGTACATCTTTTCGATGTCCGCCGAGAATACCACTGCGTGTTTACGCCAGCGGAGCAGTAGGGGAAAAATCTCGGGCAACAAGTTTGGACCACTATGAAGAATATTGTTTAGAGACAGACCCGAAGTAGTTTTTTGCGATGCATTGAAGACAACTCGCAATTTAGTGGTGGAACTCGATTCTCGAAGTACCTCGTGATGCGGCAAATAATAAAAGTCCTTAGAGGATAATTCGCCCGAGGGAACTGGCTCCATATGACCCAGTTGTAGATATTCCTTTAAAAAGGAATTGTATAGATTTTCGAGTTCCGGAGTGCGTCGTAGCCGACGTTCAAGTTTATTAAGAAGGGTTTGCGCGATTGGTAAAGAATTTCCCAATTCAGAGGGAGGTTTGCAGAAGGGCAATCGTACTTGGTACCTGCCAGAGTAATCGCGCGAGTGCGAAGAGCGGAAATGTTGTTCACAGATTCGCTCTTCGGCTGTGAGTGTATGAGAAGGCGCAGTGACCTCCTCAAGTAACCAGAAGCGTTCTAGGAGTGTGGACAGATTGTCCCCTAGTTAAGAATATTGCACCGTGATGCTCCGATTTTTAGCAGATTCGGAGTTCATCAACGAATTGCAATCACCAGTAATAATCCACCCGAGTGAGGTGAATTGAGCAATTGGAGTATTACGCGGACCTTTTCGCAGACCTTCCAGAATAATGTCGGCATAAACATCCGCGCCTAGAATGATAACAACCCGCTCAGCAGAGGAGAAATCAGGATCGGCCAGTTCCAAATTTCGTAAGTGAGAGACGGAGAGCTGAGCAGTAGGGAAACGAGTGGGGCTGTAAGCCGACAGCCGCGGCAATACGTACGCGGTAGTGGAAATTCGTTCGGAGGGGTTATGAATTGAGGAGAAATTCATCGTCACTCTTCCCCTCGTGCACACCCCGGCTTCCCCGACGCCCAAGACCGGGAAGCGCGTCGCGCTCCGATGCAACCCAAACGATTGAACTAGATTTTCCTCTATCAGGGATATTTCGGAACACGGATCAATTAACGCGCGCACGGCAAGTTTCTCACCCCGACCCGTCTCTAGCAGTATTTTAGCAGTAGCAAGTAATATTGATGGCCGATTCTGCGAATTTGACCAGGAGACTGGCGCGCAGTGCGCCGTTCTCGCTTCCGCTACACGATCCTGTTGAGCAATTTGTCGCGAAGAAATTTGTTCGGACTTTAAATGAAGTGACGTATGATGCTTACCCACGCACAGCTGGCAGCGTCTCGCTGACTTACACGATCGCAGAGGATGTTTACGTAGGCAATTAAAGCACAAGTTGTGGTCCGCAACCACTTGTTTTCGTTCTGCCGGTGACATCCGTTTGAAAGTAGAGCAGTATAGGACGAAATGATCCTCCGTGCACAAAGGGCATCTTGAGATGCTCCCTTCCATCCGCGATGTCGTGTGGGCCTTGAACTTCGTTGAGCTTGCCTTTGATTTTAGGTGTTCCGGCGGTGCAGGCGAAGAAGAATTGTTGGCGGAGGGATCCTCCATCGCTTCCAGCGCGCGCAGCCGAGCGTTGAGGAACGTGTGTAGCTGGTCGAACGTTGGAGGGTCGGTGGAGGCGCCTATAGACGTCTCCCACGCCATCCGAGTCTCGGACTCCAGTTTATTAACAGTTATGAAGACCAGCCAATCGTCCCAGTGCTGGACCGGTCGGCCCAGAGCTTGCAGTGCTTGAACGGCATCCAGGCTTCCGTTCAAGAGCGGTTTTAAGTATTGTGCTGCTTCTCGTTCCATCGGCGGGAGAGCAGCGAGGGCGGCTAGTTGAGAACTGATTTGTAGTCTCAGATTCTCGTAGCGATCAGTTATTGACTTCCACGCGCCGCTGAAGCTAACTTCCGTAAGCGGGACATTTTGTATAAGCAAAGCCGGCTCGCCTGATAAGCTGGTTTTCAAGTAATGAAGCCGCTCCACTTCGGTGATCGTCTTATTTTCAATGACGAGTGATTTAAATAAGTCCCGGAAGCTTGCCCATTCTCGGTAGTCGCCCGAGAAGTGGGGCAGTTTGATTTTAGGCAGAGATCGCGGCGCGGAGGGAGTCAATGGGAAATTAGAATTTCCAGTTTTTTGTTCTATCTGGTCCAGCAGTGTAGCTTTCTGAACCAGATAGGCTTCTTCGCACAGAGCCAAGTAGTCTGTTTGGAAGTAAGGGAGAGTTTTAGTTTCCACGGTCACGACATCCAGCAGTTGGTCGTGTCCTTCCGTAAATGCGTTCCAGTTTTTTTCGAGTAAGTCCAGTCGCGAAACCAAGACTCCTTTGGTTATTTTCGCGGCACCCAATTTCTTCATATTGTCTACGGTTCGGCTTATCCGGTGGTATAACGATAGTTGTTTGTCCGTACACTTTTCCATGGCGACTGTAAAGGTTGACTGTATTGTGGCCTTTTTCACGCACTCGTAGCCGTTCAGTACACCAAAGAAAGCCAATGCACTCACCGAGAAGGTCGATGAAAAAAGTTCGATACACACCGGACGGGTTGAAGCCGAACGTTCGATGTAGTTCGACCTTGTTTTTATGAACTATCACTGTTCGTGTGCCCGTTGGTATTAACTGCGAATATTGTTTTAATTTCGCGATTAATTCACTGTGCGACTGTTTCTCCACTTATCCGCGTGATTCGATTAATCCGTGTAATAAGACTAATCCGCGTAATGAGATTAACCTGTGTAATTAGATTAATCCATGTAATAGGATCAATCCTTGTACTCAGATTGATCCGGCTCGAAGGACCAATGTTTGCGATGGAGTGTTGAAAGGAGTCGAATTTGGTTTAATGTAGTTTGAATGTAATTCGTAAGATTACATTCCACTTAATTAATATTTTATTAACGCTTACTCGTATGTGTATTGCTCGTATGTGTATTGCTCCTTACTTCCTTAGCACTGATTATGTGATAATGCTGGTTAAATATATTTGGCGCGACTAAAGTGTTGTAGAATTTGTGTAACTGAGGTACTAGAAGAAGAAGGATTTGCATTCGCGCGGCTCTATATATAGTTAATTCCCCTTTCCTTTGTAAGAGGAAGGGGATCGCTCCTGCTGCCGCGCAATAGGGCCGGGAGCAGGGGAACGCGAGCACGCTGTTGCTATGCGAGCATAGCTAAATCTTGAACATAGACATTTTATTCTTTGATTATAGACGTATTTATTTAATTCTGTTTCCTATACCAATCATAAGCAGTAGTATCAATCCACCGAATAGATATATCTTAACCGCTCAAGGTGTATCGATAGTTACGAGGCCATAATTACTAACATTCCTGTGGCACCCAGTGATGAAATAGGCACTGGCACATCCACAAAAAAACCTTCCAGTGGCACCCAGTGATGAAATAAGCTTTGGCACATCCACAACAACCATCCAGTGGCACCCATTGATGAAATAAGCATTGGCACATCCACAAACTCTAACCCTCCAGCGGCACCCAGTGATGAAATAGGCACTGGCACATCCACAAAAACCTTGACCTTCCAGTGGCACCCATTGATGAAATAGGCATTGGCACATCCACACATTTCCCATCAAACGGCTCGACCGTTTAACTAACAAAAACTCTTAAACAAGCGATCTTCGGCTCCGCAGCCGTGCCCCTTAGCCCTCGGCTCGTAACAAATTGGTGACAGCGGTGGGATACTGCATATTATTTGATTGGATAGAAAATTGAAAGTTTTAAATGTGTTTCAATAATAAAACGGGAGTTCCGTACCGGCGAAAAACCCCCACTTTCGTGGTGGATCCGGCTTATTTATTAAATCTGTGCTGTAGGGCTTGGACAACCACCTTAGAGAACGGTACCAAGGCCTGCACACAGTGCGCGGTAACCTCACCGTTAGATATAAAAAGCTCTGCAACCGAGCATTGGTTCCAGCGTGACCCGCGTCAAATATCGTGTGCTGAATGCAATGAGTCATTGTACACGACACAGCCAATAGCTGATTGTGACGTATGATCGGTTAAATACTTTTTACGCGGAGAGTCAACCGTAGCTAACAAGTAGAATCTAAAGTATTCTAAGGCAGAAAAACATATCTCATTTTTATTTTAACAATTAGAACCTAAGGTTCTAAGGCAGAAACCTCTTACGAAAAATCAATAATTAGAATTTCTATAGTATTCTAAGACAGAGAATCTATTTATTGGTTTGGGTTGATCGCCTAATAATTCTCAAATCATGGCGTCGCTTTCGCCCGAGGAATTGGCGAATTTAACGCTTTCTATAACTAGTTCTATGACTGTATTGACGCGGCGTGATTGCATACAGTTCGCGACAGCATCGATACCCATTTTTGATGGGGAAAATCCACGTTTATCAACTTTTACGCAAAGTATAGAAAACGGGTTAGCTTTAATACCAGAGAACACGGAGCAAGACTATTTAGCCATAGTATTAACCAAATTCACGGGTCCGGCAAGAACGATTATACGAAACAGATCGTTCGAAAGTATCGCAGACCTTATAAAGTTTTTGAAGAAAAGGTACGCTCCAGGAAAGAGCCTGACGTACTTTCAGGGAGAAATTTCTCGTCTTCGTATCCGTAATGACGAGACATTAAGAAAATACATCGATCGTGTCACTCATTTAGTTCATTGTGCGCGGACGGCAGATAAAGAACGTTACGATGCCAACGTCGCGCAGATCATCGAAGAAATGGAGAAAGGCGCGTTAGAGAACTTTCTCGAAGGACTACCGGAACGCGTTACGTTAAGAATAGCAACGTTAGACGACAAAATTAAAACGTTAGAAGAAGCATTCGAGGCGGTAGTATTAATTGATCGGCGTTTGAAGAATCGTCGTCAAGTAATAGAAGGACGATCGTCGAGGGATGACTTCGAAAGAAGAGAATCTCGCGAACGAGAATACCGATCGCCAGCACGGTATCCGCGATCACCATCACCGACTCATTACCGAAGAAATAGAGAAGACAGAAGTACTTCACCAACCGAGGCGGAGTACGAGGGACGTAGAGCAACGGCAACGGCAACGGCAATGACTTTACGCGGTCGACCAAAATCACCGTGTTATTCATCGGATAATTCGGAAACTGGCGATTATCATGGGTCAGAGCGTGGTCGAACGGAAAAAAGGACGACCGATGAAATCCATCTATTTTGTTGGAATTGCGGGGTTAAAGGACATGACGGGAAGATTTGCAAACAACAACGCAGTTATCAACGAGGAATAAGATCTTCGAGGGATTTTTCTCCGAAACCTTAAACTCCAAAAGCGCTTACCGCACGGCCGATACGGTGAGCGTATTGAAGAACAATCGTTAGAAAAGTATCCGGTTCAGCGACGAGAAGAACAACGACTTGTCAAAGAAGCACCAACACCACGGATCAGGGTCCACGTTCCGGAATTAATAAACAAGCAAGGAGAATTCCTTATTGACGGTGGAGCCTCTGTGAATCTTATCACCTTAGATTCATTAGACGACGAAACTAAACTCACTGCAAGAGAAGAAATAGAGATAACCGGGTCATCTCTCCCTTCTATTCGAACCTTGGCTACGACGGTGTTACATATCAATGGCATTCCTGCACATTTTTATGTCATCGACCGTCTCCCGCTGTTAGCGGACGGCCTCATAGGGAGCCCTTTCTTACTACAAGAGAGCGCTGAAATTTCTTACCATCACGGGACACTTGTGACGACCAGTCAGCCCATTAGGCCGATTCGTTTCACGAATTTTCCTCAAGTGGAGGAACGTGCTAGTTCCTCTAAACAAGTGACGGAGCATAGGATCCCGGGCAGAACGACGCACAGTGGTCCCAAATCCCGAAAACGTGGACAAAATTATTGTAGCGTGATTTGAACTAAAAAGACTGCTTGACTAAAAAGACTAATGTTTGCATTGCAATTGCTTGTCAGGTATAAAAATGAGACGTTTTCGACTTACACCCCACCATAGGGACATCAATAAAGTACCCTAAGCAACGGTTAAAATGACCATACGAAAAAATTCATTTTTGGGGTTTTGACCACGTTTTCGGGCTTTGGGACCACTGTGCGACGCGTCAAATTTCATTGAAGATAGCCAATCCTGATGTCAAGGAGGGTTATTTACCACGTCTTAAGACACCAGAAAATATTTACATCGGTGAAGCTGCGGTCAAGAACCACGACGGTTCGTGTTATGTTTTGGCCACAAATACCGGTGAAGAGGATGCTGAAATTTATTTGGGACCTCAATACCTACGTCCATATGACATCTTGGATACCTCCGACGAAGAAATAACGTATTCTGGAGAGGCTGCTGTTCAAGGAGAGGAGAGGAATCAACAAATGTGGGACACCCTAAGAACCGACCACCTCAATACAGAAGAACAACACCATATTCAAGATATAATTGAAGAATTTTCTGATAGATTTTATCTGCCGGGAGATTCTTTAAACAAAGCACCAAATTTTAAACATTGAATATTCGTGAAGGATGATATCCCAGTCAACATCAGACAGTACCGCTATCCTCCTATACATCAGGAAGAAATTAATCGACAGGTGCGAACACTGTTGCGGCAGGGAATCATCAAGCCTTCCGTTTCACCGTACAATTCTCCTTTGTGGATTGTACCGAAGAAAGTGGGCGCTGACGGTGTCAAAAATGGCGCATGGTCATCGATTTTCGTGCTCTCAACGAAAAAACAGTCAGTGATAAATATCCATTACCACTAATTACGGAAATTTTAGACAAATTAGGAAGCGCAAAGTACTTTTCAGTATTTGATTTGGCCAACGGATTTCATCAAATTGAAATGAATCCGAAGGACAAGGAGAAGACTGCGTTTACCACACCATACGGACATTACGAATTTGCACGTATGCGTTTCGGGTTGAAAAATGCCCCACCCACATTTCATCGACTCATGGATCAAGTTCTCACGGGGATGCAAGGGACGGAATTGTTCGTGTACCTTGACGACATCGTAGTCTACTCGTCATCACTCAGGGAACATGAGATCAAAGTCGGGAAATTATTAAACCGATTGAGGGAAAATGGACTCACACTTCAAACCAGCAAGTGCGAATTTCTTCGCAAGGAAGTGACCTATCTGGGACATAGAGTATCAGCAGACGGAGTGAAACCGGATCCTAGAAAATTACAGGCCGTAAAGGATTTCCCTGTACCCTCATCACAGAAAAATATTCAAAAAATTTTGGGATTAACTGGACATTACCGTAGATTTATAAAAGATTATTCAGTTAAAGCAAAACCATTAATTCAGGTACTTGGGAAAGGAATGCGCTTCAAATGGACAGAAGAGCAACAACGAAGTTTCGAGTTATTGCGAGATGAGTTATGTCAAAAACCAATTTTGCAATACCCCGACTTCAATCAACCTTTTATAATTACTACTGATGCCTCAGATTTCGCAATTGGCGCAGTCTTGAGCCAGGGAGAAGTGGGTAAAGATCTACCAATAGCTTATGCTTCTCGAAGTTTATATTCAGCAGAAAATAATTATTCCGCTACCGAAAAGGGATGTTTAGCAATGGTATTCGCTGTTCAATATTTTAGACCGTATGTCTTTGGAAGAAAGTTCACTTTAATAACCGATCATAGGCCGTTAGTTTGGATTCATTCCGTAAAAGATCCTACATCAAGACTGGTAAAATGGAAATTAAGACTTTCTGAATACGAGTATGAAGTAATTCACAAATCAGGAAAAACTAATAAAAACGCGGACGCTTTATCTCGTAATCCAGTAAAAATTTGCCTTCCTTTGATACCGAGAGATGCGGATAAGGACTTCAAAATACAATTACCAAAGAACGCCGCACCTGTTACTGATAGCATTGGACAACGCATTCGAGGACTACGAAGAAGTCAAGAATCGAAACGCAGCCGTGAAGCAATTACCTCCGAGGAATCATATGATCCAGAGGATACACCGAGGAGACGACGGTATCTTCAAAGAAGAAGAATTGATTAACCACCTACAAGACAACAACCGGTAATACATTCACCTAGTACTATATCGGGAAACCCCGTGACAAATTCAACACGACTCCTGGAGGATGTCGAAAATACAGCAGCAGCGGAAGATACAACCATCAATGCAGATTTAGTTTCCTTCAATGATACAAATCCTTTGGACGCTACCGTTGTTAATCAAACCCTTTCACAAACCTTATTAGAAGCACCAAATGACCAAAATTTACCTGTATCATTATCTCCAACCATAATTCAAAATCCATTTATTGCTTCAACTCCATCCATTCCTCAAAATACAATACCTAACATATCCAATTTTGTTAATTCCGTACCCTCGGATTACGAGTCTACACCATCGGAAGACGATATTTCAACAGAAGAGGACTCAGATGACATCGCAGCCGCACCACCAACACCATCAACCGGAACCATTTTAACACCACTTCAAGAAACTAGAATTCAACTCATAGAAGAGGCACATAGCAGCTTAATAGGAGGACACAAGGGTGTCACGAAGACGTACAACCGCTTGAAGACAAAATACCACTGGCAGAATATGAGGAGCAACATACAAGATTTTATCAGGAAATGCAAGAGCTGTCAGGAACAAAAATTAGTACGAGCAAAAACTCGTCAACCGATGATCATTACTGATACACCTTTGGAACCTTTTGACAAACTTGCAATGGACACAGTCGGACCTCTTCCGGAAAGTGAACAAACATCATCAATTGGAATCGTGGATTTCTCGCCAACACTTGAGGTGTACGAGAGCCAGGAAGAAAACACGGCGCCATACTGACTGCAATAAATTAGAATCTTTATGGGCAAAGGAAAAAACCTGCGGTGGGAATTGGCATTGTTTCCGATGGGACCTACAGGACACAGAGTGCACGGCCACGTGCGACTACTACACCATCCTGAAGGGATATTTGCTCTGGAGTCGGGTCTTCGTCTCATACACTTCTCATTCAAAGAACGTTTGTGGGTGCAACTTGAAGAAGTCTCCGTTCCATATATAAGCCCCTGCAAACTTGGAAACTCCACAGTTGAAAATAGAAAACGATACGATGAACATGGAAGTCGCAACGCAGACGGAGAAAAGCGAAGGAACCAGGACCATCTCCGTACAAACAGGAGAACAGGGAATCTGGATCAACGAGTTAAGATATGGTGTTGTCTTGATTTCGTTGGGACGTTACACCAGCGCCGGAACTTGTCAGGTGCCGGGGAGAGGGATGCAGACCAGGCATTACAAGACGAGGGACCGGGGGCTTCAAACATCCGAACCCCCAAAATCAAACAAGAAGAGGAAGTCCACCTGCGACAAGGAAAACGACCTCAACCTTGTTAATATAACCGACGACAATGTCAAGGATTGGATGCCGGGTGAAGCTGCCGTCCAACGCTGCCACAGAGTCGGATTGAGGATCCGCAACATCTTCGGGGACGAGGATGGGCCGCATCCGGATTGAAACATCCTCCGGTGATATCCTCGAGGACGAGGACGGGGACGAGCAATTTCGAAACTTCACCCACCTGCAGTAGCGCCTGACTAGTTTTAGTCGTTTCATCGTTGCGTGAGTGGCCGACTGCATTTTATATCTGCGCTCGCTATTCCCAAAAGGGAGTAAAAGCATCATAATAAATGATGTTTCATCTAAGGGGGGAGATGTTACGTAGGAAGGATTGTTTCCTTCGTCTCGTCTATGATGCCCTTATATGGAAATCGAGAGTGCATGCAGTCGGATCTGCCCCTTCCGTGATGACGCGATGACGTAACCCTTCGGGGGAATTTTCCGGAATTCCTTGGAAGATTCTGTACCCCCACCATATTTTTGGTCCGGATTTCGGGTATAAAAAGGGCACGAAATCTGCCCTCAGTGGCTCAGTATCCAATTAACTGGCTTCGTGATACGTTGCGACTTAGAGATGCGACCGTGAGATCGGGTTAAATTCCCTTTCGATCATCAATCAATATTTATAAAGTTCGCATTTGTCGAAAGTTAGTGAGATCGGGTTAAATTCCCTTTCGATCATCAATATTTATTTCAAAGTTCGCATTCGTCGAAAGACAGCAAGATCGGGTCGCATTCCCTTTCGAGCATTTCATATTTATAACGTTAAAGACTGTAAACGTGGGTTCTTTGAGTCCACAATTATTACATATTGTAATTTACTTGATATATAGAATATAGACATTTTATTATTTGATCATAGATATATTCATTTCTTTCTGTTTCCTATACCAATCATAAGTAGTATATAGAATCCACCGAATAGAAATATCTCAACCGCTCGAGATATATCGATAGTGACGAGGCAACAATTACTAACATTTCCTAGTGGCTCCCAGTTCTGAAATACGCTCTGGTTCGTCCACGACAACCTTCCTAGTGGCTCCCAGTTCTGAAATACGTTCTGGTTCGTCCACGACAACCTTCCTAGTGGCTCCCAGTTCTGAAATACGCTCTGGTTCGTCCACGAACTCTAACCTATCCTAGTGGCTCCCAGTTCTGAAATACGCTCTGGTTCGTCCACGCATTTTCCTTTCTTAAACGGATCCCGGTGATGAAATAAGCACCGGCTCGTTTAACAACTAACGAAAAACCATAAACAACCGATACTCGGCTCCGCAGCCGTGCCCCTTAACCCTCGGCTCGTAACAGGTCCAACGTTATAGACGACTAACAACCCCAAAAACATAAGAATATCAATTTTTATAAAAATCGTGTGAAATTACGAATTTTGGCCAACTTTTTCTGAAATGGCACCACTGTGTGGCCCCTTCTTAGGCAACGTGGTTCTTATGTTCCCACATTTATTTTGTTAAAGAGAAGTTGGGATTTTTCCTGGAGTTTTAGAACGTTTTTTCCTTTGATATAAACTATTAAATCGTCAGCGAATTGTATGGTTTTGGTGTCTGGGGATTCAGGGATGTTAAAGAGTTTGGGGATGTCTGCGTTATAAAAGTTGAAGAGGTCTGGGGAGGTGACTGTGCCTTGTTGGAGTCCGTCTGTCAGGTGGTGCGTTACGAAAGAGTCGGATTTGCAGTTGGAGGTGAAGAAACTTTTGCCTTGCGTCATATCGGCTACTAATTTTAGTAGGTGAGGTGGACAAACTTTTTTGGAGAGTTTGAAGAGCAGTCCTTTTAGCCAAACGGTGTCGAAGGCTTTTTCAAGGTCGATGGGGCATGCTGCTATGGATTCGTTGTTGTGGAGGGCGTGATGAATGTCCGAGGTGAGTGTGTGGATTGCATGGATGGTACTGAGCTTATGACGGAATCCGAATTGTGTGTCTGGGATAAGGTTGATATCGACGAAGAATTTTTCGAGTGTTTTTTTTACTATGACTTCGAATATGTTGGAGATATTCGGGAGCAAACTGATCGGCCTATAGCTGGGGGGGTCGGTCGGGTTTTTTCTTTTTTTTTTATAGGGAGGGCTCTTGCAACTTTCCATGCTACGGGAAAGTATCTGTTGTTTAAGCAGTTGTTGAAAAGAATGTTGTAGTGGTGTGTGACTTTATTGAGAAGTTTTTTTAGTATTATTTTAGGGATTTTGTCGGGCCCCGAGGATTTTTTATTGTTAAGTTTTTTGAAGAGTTGAGCTGTGCGGTAGTGCGAAGTGAAGAAGGTGGGGTCGGTGTCGAGATGTGGGCTGCTGGCGAGGTTGGTGCCGGAGAATTGGGTAGTGCAGTAATTTGTCCGTTTGTCTGAATTTATGTCAGTTATGAGTTTGTTGTGGGGTTTATCTATAATTTCGGTCAATCTAGGATTCCCTAGTGTTGCGTTTTGGACGTTGGTTGCTGCAAAGTGAGCTCCTAGTACGTTGAGTATGTCCGTTTCGTCGTTTATTATGAGATTGTCATTCGGGTCTTTTTGGATTGAATCGGGAGCTGTCAAGGCTCTATCTAGAAGGTCGCGGTTTGATGGCGGGATTTTTAGGATAAGGATAGAGGAGCTCTATTTTTTTCTAAAAATTGCGTTTATTTTTGGAAACGTTTGGTGGAAGTGGAGGGGGATGTTTTTTATTTTATTTTCCCAGTGCGTATTTATCGATTTTTGCAATTCTTTTTTTCTGGATGCTTTGCATTTTTCAGCTGGGCTTTGGTTATTTTGATCAGTTCTTGTGAGTGGGCAGATGTATGTCTGTATGTGTTATTGAGAATTGTGAGTAGGGCGAATTTAGTTCTGTAGAGTTTCTTGATTGTGTGGTTAGTATGTTACGAGCCGGGCTGTGTGGCAGCACGAGAGGCCGGCGAGGGGTATATTACCCAGGAATATGGTTATCAATTTGTTAGTTAAGGTGCGCGGACGAACCTGATGCGAAATCAGGGAGCCGCTAGGATTATTGAGAGCGAGGACGAACCCGGTGCGAAACCGGGGAGCCTCTAGGAGGGTGAAACGTCGTGGACAAACCCGATGCGAAATGGGGGAGCCACTAGGTTGAAGTTCGCAGACGAACCCGATGTGAAATCGGGGAGCTGCTAGGAGGTTGGTTTATTCACAGACGAACCTGGTGTTTGGCCAGGGAGCTGTTCGGAGGTTGGTAGACTTACGGACGAACCCAATGCGAAATCGGGGAGCCACTAGGTTGGAATATGTAGATTGTTTGTTTGGATAAAGATGTGCGAACGAACCTTTTTTTTTTTTTAAAGCCCTCCATCCATCCCTCTCATTCCTCCCCGTCCCGCTTTCGCATACAGGGAGGAATGCCCGGTACTCCGACCCCGGGACGAGCAAACATTTGCGCAGAAGGGGCCCTCGGAAAGGTCCGGCCTCTAAGGAGGAGCCAGTACTACAGTAATAACGGGAAAAGCCCGCTATCTTTGATACAGCATTGCACTATCCATCCGGGGAGATGTCCCCTCAGTCATATATTAAAAAAATATAATAGTCCAATACATATTACATAAAGTATCAAGTAAAAAGTATATATAAGTCTCTCAATATTATTGGGGTTAAGGGCGTGTACCAACGATAATGTGTTTCTCTATAAACAAAGATTAAAATTTTATTCACTATTTTACATTATTTACATGGTTTACAGTCTTACCTATAAACAAAGAAACGACAATTATAGCTTTACACTTATCTCTTCTGTTTGAACACTTATATTATATTTTTACACTTATCTCTTCTTTCCGTTTTCTGTTGTTTATCCTCTGCACGTGTGCTGTATGTGCGGTGGTTCATTAAACGGCGTGCGGATCATGAGAGGCGCGGCGAAATTTAAATTAGCGAAAGTATACTTTCGTTACATATATCCATAAATAAATAAATAAATACATACATAAATACTGAGTCGGTAAGATAATAAGTTAATAAAGATGTATAGGTAAATAGTTAAAATAATAAATAGGTAAGAAGGTAAAATAGGCAAAGTAAGTAGATTGTTAAATGATAAAAAAGGTGAAGGGATAAAATAGATAGGTAGGTTGATCAGGTAAAAGGTTAGGGTATCATGCTATACCATAATATGGTCATAGAACTAAAACGTTGACGTAACTATTGTCTCTGACTAGAACATCGAGGCCTGTTATCAAGGTGAGATCACCATGCCGTTAAGAAAAAATATAAAAAATAAAATAAAAGTTCATTCTCATCGGGTTGGCCCGCCCTGTTTAACTGTGTAAGAGAAAGACTAATCTCGGTATACAATCCCCGAGAGTCAGATACAATAAAATCCAAAAAAGGTATAAAAGGTATATCCCCAGCTAGTAGTACGCTAGTCGTATCGGACTCTGCTTCCTCAGAGGGAGGATAGGAGCCCAAATCTCCTTATTGGGGTGTTCTCCAGCTACACCCTTCGCCCTCTTGGAGGGGCAGCCCCCTCACGTATCCGTTCCTGTTTCTGGATTTCGTTCTTATGGAGGGCATCGATGGTCGATTTCCCTCTCCTGAACCCGAACTGCCTTGGGTGAAGGCCCGTGGGGCCCAGAAATTTCTCGATTCTCGCCTTTATGACGTACTCCCACAATTTCGAGAGAGCTGAGAGGATGCTTATGGGTCTATAATCCCGCGGCAACGCACCTGTCCTATTCGGTTTCTTAAAGCACACTAATCGTGCCATTTTCCAGTCCGGTGGGATTCCACCCGTCAGAGTCGCTGTAAACACCTTTGCTAGGTCATCTGGTGCATTTGTGGCCAGAATCCTTATAATGGCGGCAGGGACCTTGCCCACTCCTGCCGCTTTTTTAATTTTCATCTTTTTCGCCGCAGCCAGTATCTCACTTGGGGATACCGACGGAGCTTCTAGCTCGTCCGAGATATCCAGCGCGGTCACGTCTTCATCAATTCCCGTAGGCGCAGTCACGACGAACAGTGTATCCACGATCTTGCTCATCATATCCTCGGAGATCGGGGTCAAGTTCGCCCCCTTAAGCCTCCGTGTGACGACTATATAGGGTCGTCCCCACGGATTATTATCAAGGGTCTCGCAGAACTCTCTCCATTTGCGTTCTTTACTGTTCTTTATTGCATTTCTCAACTCTTTCCTGGCGGCTTTAAATTCTTGCTCCAGTTCTATCTTGTTTGGACTGTTTTTCCTGGTGGCCCGTTGGGCCTTTCTCCTTCGCTTATTGGTCACTTTCCTGAGCTCGGCGATCTCGGCCGACCACCAGTAGCAGGCCTTGCCTCGCGAACTAGGTGGGGCTTTACGTGCCGGGGAGGGCTGGTAGGGGCGGGGGGTATGGGTCCCCTTACATTCTCCCTGCCTCGAAGAAGCGGTGGGCGCTGAAGCGCCTGGACGAGGACTTGCTGATGGCCGCCTCCCTCGTCGTGGCCTGGCCCGGACTTCCGGCTGGGCCGGTCGTGGACGTCGAAGAGGAAGCTGCGCGGTTCCAAGGGGGTATGGTAGCGGTCTGCGATGCTGCCATGCCCTGGTCCCGCGCCCCGGATCGACGGGCAACGTACTGGTGGTCGCCGGAGATTGCGCGGTTGCGCTATGTTTGCGCTCGTGCCCGGCGACTGTTCCAGAGAGCCCGTCGGAAACGGCGTCGCGACTTGGCGAGGGAGCATCAGCTGTACGAGGGCTACCGGGAGCAGGTGGTAGCCCTCCAGCTGGCCATCAAGAGGGCAAAGGCGGGGGCATGGTCAGAGCTCCTCGAGTATCTAAACCGTGAACCCTGGGGGCGCCCGTACAAAATGGTGATGGGCAAACTTCGCCCATGGGCGCCCCCCGTGACGGAGACCTTGGACCCCGAGTTCCTGGACAGGGTGGTAGACACCCTGTTCCCCCTGGATGAAGGGGGAGAACAGGCACCGGAACTCGGGGAGTCGGACCCGAACAACTGGTCCGACGACATGGGGGTCACGGTGGAGGAGCTCTCCCGGGCCGTCAGGAAAATGGGAGCCCGCAACACGGCCCCGGGTCCTGACGGCATACCGGGCAGAGCCATGGCCCTTGCCCTGCGGGTCCTCGGGCCCCGCCTCAGGCGCCTGTTCGATGGCTGCCTGAGGTTGGGGCGCATCCCGTCCCGCTGGAAAAGGGGACGGATGGTCCTGATTAGGAAGATCGGCAAGCCCGCCGATTCTCCCTCGGCGTACCGGCCGATATGTCTCCTCGACGAGGTGGGGAAGCTTTTCGAGAGGGTGCTGGCTTCCCGCCTCTCGGGGCACCTGTCCCGGGTGGGTCCCGACCTGGCCGAGTCCCAGTTTGGCTTCAGAGGGGGACGCTCGACGATCGACGCTATCAGTCGAGTCAGGTCCCTCTCGGACTCGGCCACGTCCCGGGGAGGGGTGGCGTTGGCGGTCAGTCTTGACATCGCCAACGCCTTTAACTCCCTTCCCTGGGGGCGTATCGGGGGGGCACTCGCTGACCACGGAGTGCCCCTTTACGTGAGGAAGGTCCTAAGGGACTACCTGAGGGACAGGTGGGTCGAATATCCGGGCAGAGGTGGCCGGTTGTGCACGAGGGAGGTTGATCGTGGTGTCCCACAGGGGTCGGTCCTGGGCCCCATGTTGTGGGACATCGGGTACGATCGGGTGCTGCGGGCTGCCCTCCCAGACGGCGTCAGTCTGACGTGTTACGCTGATGACACGCTGCTGATGGCCGTCGGGAGGGATTGGGAGAGGACCATCCGTCTAGCGGAGACGGGACTGGCCTCCGTCGTCGACGGTATCCGGGGACTGGGGTTGCGGATCTCTCCGCCGAAAACCGAGGCCATGTGGTTTCACGACAGGCCGCGGAGCCGGGGACCGCCCCGGTCCTGGATTATGATAGGGGGTGAGCATGTTCAGGTTGGGGACCGGATGAATTATCTCGGTCTCCTCCTGGACAGCCACTGGCGATTCACGGTCCACTTCGACCGACTGGCTCCCCGATTGGAGAGGGCGGCGGCCGGCCTTGGCCGCCTCCTCCCAAACATCGGGGGACCGGATGAGAGGGTGCGCCGCCTATACCTGGGTGTTGTGCGGTCTATGGCGCTTTACGGCGCCCCGATATGGGCGTCAGCCCTGATGGTCGCACGGCGCAGCAAAGTATCGCTGCGCCGCGTTCAGAGGAGGATGGCCATCAGGGTGGCCAGGGGATACCGCACGATATCCCACGAGGCGGCGCTGGTTTTGGCGGGCACCGTGCCTTTCGATCTCTTGGCGGAGGGAGATACTTCCATTTACGAGCGTCTCCGAGAACTCCGCCGGGAGGGCGCGATGGTGTCCGCCGAGGAAGAAGTGGACGTGAGACGTCAGGCCCGGCTGGCTGCGCGGAACAAATGGAGGATGGAGCTCCTTAATCGAGGAGCCGCGCAGCGAGCAGTCGGGGCGGTTCTGCCCAGCCTGGACGAATGGCTGGACCGTGGCAGGGGTAGGCTCACCTACCGGATCACGCAGGTGCTCACCGGACATGGGTGCTTCGGTGAGTTCCTGTGCCGGATACGGGCGGAGGCGACGGCGGAGTGCCACGAGTGTGGGGCTGCGCTGGACACAGCGCAGCACACTCTCGAGGAGTGCCCGGAATGGGCGGCGGAGCGCCGGGCGTTGAGGGCGCAAGTGGGGGCGGATCTCTCGCTGCCTCTCATCGTTAGTATGATGCTGGGCAGCGAGAGAGCCTGGGTAGCGGTGGCCTCCTTCTGCGAGGATGTTCTTCGCAGGAAGGAGGCAGCGGAGCGGGATCGGGAATTGACCGATCCCGTCCGACGCGAAAGACGGAGGGTCAGGGCTCGCCGGCTGCGTTTGCGCAGGCTGGCGAGGTCCCCCCCTCCCGTGGTGTAAAAGCGGTGATGGTCCGAGGGACGACGGAGGTGTCCCCCCTCCCGTCTCTCGGATGGCCGTCACCGCTGACTCAGTAGACGGGCGGCCCTGCTGTGGGAGGATTATGTCCTCCCGGTATCCCGCAGGGCTGCCCGACAGCCGGAAACGGCGTCGAAAATGAAGGAGGGGCGGGCTCGCCGGCCGTTTTCCGCTGGCGAGATCCCCCCCTCCCGTTGTCTGGTATGGCTGATGGTCCCGAGGGGCGCTGTGGTGTTCCCCCTCACCCCCCTGCCGGTTGACCTCGCCAATACCCCGTATACGGGCGGCCCTGCTGTGGGAGGATTATGTCCTCCCGGTATCCCGCAGGGCTGCCCGACAGCCGGAAACGGCGTCGAAAATAAAGGAGGGGCGGGCTCGCTGGCCGTTTTCCGCTGGCGAGATCGCCCCTCCCGCGGTGTGAATGGCTGATGGACCCAAGGGGCGCTGAGGTGCTCCCCCTCACCCCCCCTGCCGGTTGACCTCGCCAATACCCCGTATACGGGCGGTCCTGCCGGGGAGGAACAATCCCCCCCAATCCCGCGGGGCCGTCGGAGAGCCGTGGGCGGCTCGGGTGGGGGCCCGAGTCGCCCTTATCACGGCCTGGAGAAGGTAGGCCGCGCTGGGTGTTACCCCTGGCGCGGCCATGTGCGATACGGCGGAGTTTTTCGGAGGGTCCTTCTGACCCTCCCGAGGATGGGGCCGCAATGGCCGGGCGTGGGGAGGCACCGGAAGGGTATCCGTAGGTCACGGGGCCTCCCCTACAAGCGCCGAGGTTAGGTAACCGGGGTGGTTTTAGCCGGTAGAAATCCGGCACTACCTCCTGCTCTCCCCCAGGGCAGGTGGTGTCTTTCGAAGATTTCCACCTCGTAACAAAAAAAAAAAAAAAAAAAAAAAAAAGGTGGGGCTTTACGTAGGACCGCATCACAGATCGTTCTAACCATAGCCGTGTACACCGTAGGCAGTGTGAATTCGTTAGGGTGGCCCTTGGTAAGTTGTTCCCAAGCTTGCCTATAGGCGTTCAGGACTCTATCTTGATTCAGGTCGTCTAGTGCATAAGCCCATCGGGTTTCGTTTCTACCGGAAGATCCCGTAGGCAGAAACTCGTGCAGCAGATAGTGGTGGTCGGAGGCTGAATAGTCAGCCAGGACTCTGCTGAAACTCATTTTGCCATGGGCCTCGGCATTAATTAGAACGCAGTCTATTTTCGAACGCCTCCCGTTACGCTCAAACGTTGCCCCGCCTGAGGAGTTAATTGGGACCAGTCCTTTTTCCAGCGCCAGGTCCATCAGCGCTGCTCCGCGGTTATCGAGGACCTTGCTGCCCCATGCTGGGGATTTGGCGTTAAAATCTCCCGCGAGGGCCACATATTCAATTCTTGCCATCCTCTCGATCCCGCTAGCCAGGCCATTTACGAAATCGATGTATACCTCCTGGTTGACGTCGGGGGAGCAATAACAGCTCCCTACCAGCCAGTCCGCTGCCCGTAGTAGGACGAATCCTTCTCCTGAGGCCACTTCGTCATGGGACTTCAGGGCACTTCCAGTGGGGGTATAGTTGGTTACGCCCCCCCCCCCCGCGTCAGCGTACCATCCTTCTAATATTCGGTAAGGCTCAGATATGCAAACCACGTCAGCGCGGTATTGCATGGCAGACTTAGCCAGCAGTTCTTGGGCCAGTCTGCATCTGTTCAAATTTATTTGTAGCACTCGTAGTTGTCGCGCTGGTGTCCTATTAGCCATTATTTCCGATCGTAGATTTCCCCCTATAGGCCGGGCAATTTAATGCCCCCACAACGTGCCGAACATTGATCCCATCGATGCCCGTTTTGGAACACAGCACACATCGTGGGGACTTGTCGCAGGATTCCATACTATGTCCCTCAAGCCCGTATTTGCGGCACAGGGACTTCCCTTCCTCAAGGTTTCGGCACTCCGCCCCCACATTGGCCATTTGGTGGCACCTGTAGCACCTAATGATATCCGGGAGGATCTTCGCCCTACATATCACCAGGCCCACCCTTATCCTACCGGAGCGCAGCTCGCCACACACTTTACTGGAGGGGACCCTCACGATCCCCACCTGGGTTCCGTCCCGCATTAGCCTCAGCACCTGTACGTGCACCTCTGCCGGGTCGATCTTGCCTGCTTCTGCCAGGTCGGCTGCCACCTCCTCCTTCGTAACAATGGGATCCAGGCCCCTCAGCTGTATAGTTGTCGTCTCCTGTAACTGCCTCACCTGAGTGCCATCGCCCAGGCAGCTACGCACAAGCTTCCCAATTTCCTCGACCTTAGCCTCGTGTCCAATCTCGATCAGCAAGTGGCCTGTTCGAGTCCTGCGCACCCCCTTCACCCCTTTGCAGTGAGCCTTAAGCTCGACTGCTACCTTTTTATAGGTGTCCAAATAGGAGCTCCCCTCCCCGATTCTTACTAGAACAGCCTCGGGTTTGGCCCTTCTTCTAGGCCTCCTCGACCTTTTCGGGGGGGCTGCCCTTGCGATTTCTTGCCGCCCGGTAGTGCCCATTCCTCGGCTCGCATTAGCTCGAGCCCTGGGGTATACTTGCCGATCCACCTCCAAGATTTCCTGGCCAGACAAATCCTCCTCGTCCACTTCCGTTAGGTCCCCACTGGAATATCCTCGCCATTCCCCATGAGGAATCTTAGCTCGGCGTAGGTACGCCATCTCCCTACTAGTCCTATAGGAGTCTGCATACTGGCCCCTAGGTACGTAGGTAGGCGGTTCTCCCGCCACCTCCGAAAAGAGTGCTCGCCGCGGTGTCGGTTCCCGTTCTTGCACATTTGACACGTACTCCCATCGATCTTCCGGTGGGTGTCGTCTGCGAGGGCGCCTTATAAGCGTGGCTTGTGGCTGGCCCGGGCCTTGCTCTATGGGCCCTGCGCCCTCCATGAGGTACCTTTCTGCAGGGTTTCGTTGCCCGGTCTGCACCTGGCCTTCCGTTACCTTGGCTCCTCCCCTCTTAGGATCCCCGGGGCGTCCCGCAACCTGCAGGGGGCTGTCTTTCGTCCCTCCATTTGGCCAGCTGCGCTTGGCCCTGGTCGGTTCGGGCGGTGAAATCACCTTCCCTTTGCCCCCCCCCCCCCCGCCGTAGTCTTCGCCGTTGACGCATCCGTCTTAGGGTACTTTTTTGGGTACTTACCGCTGGCGGCATCAGCGGTAGTTCCCCTCCTCGCTATTTGCCGCCACCCGTCCTGATCGTTCCCGTCCACTCTGGTGCCGCTGCGGTCACAGCATACTGGGTCTTCTGTTTGAGTAGCAGTGCTCGCCGTCGCAGCTTTCCCTGTGTGTCCCGCCCCGGCCGTCTTTGCCCCCACCTCGACCGGCCGGTGTTCTTGATCCAGGCCCTTCATCAAGGTTTCGAGGTAAGTAAGGGCAATTCCGCTCTTCTCTTTCAGAAGCCGACTAACATTCTTTGTTGTGGCCGCATACTCGAAGATAGCTTTGACCGCTTGGGCAGCTTCCTGTGCCTGCTTTCTCATCTTGTTCAGCGGGCTCCGCGCGATAACCACACTGTCGGCTTGGTCGGGGGCAGCGCTCCTTTCAGGTGCTCTCTCCTGCTCCGCTCTCCTGGGTCGTTGGACCACTAGTATCTCAGAAACCTCATCTTCCCCCTTGCCCTGTTCCTCCTCCTGTCTCGAGGGAGGTCTAGTCGGGCTTCTGCTCAGACTAGTTTTCGGCGTAAAGGGGTTTGGTACCTCCGTCGTCGTCTTTCCCCGCGTCTCCACTCCTTTGCCACACTCCTGAGTCGCTGGGGGTACGCTCCTATGCTCCATCCTATCCATTTGCATGTCCGTTGCTTTGTCCAATACGTCATCCAAGTCGTCATCAGTTAGAACCATCCGGGTTGAATTTTGTTGTGTGTTTGCGTCCATTTTCATAATCGGCCCCCTTAGGCCGAAGCCTCCGGCGGCCACGGTGTTACGTTGGGGGAAATAGATGACCACCTAGGCCTCCTCCTTACCTAGGCTAGGGGACTAATATACTGCGGGGTGGCCCCAGGTGCCCCGATGCGAAATCGGGGAGCCACTAGGTTGAAGTTCGCAGACGAACCCGATGTGAGATCGGGGAGCTGCTAGGAGGTTGGTTGATTCACAGACGAACCTGGCGTTTGGCCAGGGAGTTGTTCGGAGGTTGGTAGACTTACGGACGAACCCGATGCGAAATCGGGGAGCCACTAGGTTGGAATATGTGGATTGTTTGTTTGGATAAAGATGTGCGAACGAACCTGATGTGAGATCAGGTAGTCGCGGGAAATGTTAGTTGCCTCGAAACGCTAAATTATTATTTGATACAACTCGAGCGGTAAAGTTGTATCGGTGGGAACGTTGTTACCAATATGCAAGGATTGTGGGGTAAAGATAGGTTTAACGAATCTACTCGATTTATAAGTGAACGTATAAAGCTATATTCTGAGTTTTCAATATAAATACAAATGTTACTGTCGCGATGAATTAATATAAAGTGTGTAAGTTACCTAAGTATTTGCACGGTGTTGACGCACTGGCGATGCGGGGACTGAGAGCCGCTATTAGAATATGCCGAAAGAACTTCAACCGGACAAGCGGATTCTAACGGGTTAATCTGTGATTCGAGAGGTGCGCTAAGCCCAATCTCACTGGATATAACTGATTCTACACAAGCGTGACACGACGTGACTCTATGCGTGACTATGTTACTCTGAACCCACGAGGGTAGAAATCAAAGGGTTTATATAGTCCCAAAATGCGCGGGGGCGCACTGGAACTTTCCATATAAGGAAATATAGGAGTCGTCGTCGGACCACGCCCGTCTTGGGTCATGATGCAGCTGACCGTGCATGTACTGGGTCCCCCTTATATGTTTACAATAAACGAAAAAATTTAGGGCGTTTTCCCTTCACAGACGCGAGCTCGAAAACGCGTTGCGGGCGACGTATGGAAAATCTTCTTCATACGTAACAAGTATATGTATCCGCGGAGCTATAGTCGAGGAAGGGGGGGACGTTTCGGTCTATTGCTTTTAGTATTAAGTTAGAGAGGTCAGCTAGGTGGGAATCAATTTCTGCGTTTGTCAGGTTTCTATCGAGCGGGATTTCTGTTGTTAGATTTTTCTTTAGATCGTTTCTGAATTTTGTCCAGTCTGTCTTGTTGTAGTTTAGGGAGTGGTTGGGGAGGTGAATAGAATTTTGTCGTCTTTTTGTGGGAGTGAAATGAATAGGAGGATCGCCCTATGGTCGCTGTCCAGGTTTAGGGTGGGGATGGCTCCGTCGGTATTTGAGTTGATGATGCTTAGGCGGCTGTCCAGTAAGCAGATGTCTATGAACGAGTTGCCTCTGGGAAAGGTGGGGATGTCTGAGTTTTTGAGGGACATTCTGTGGTGGAGCCGATTGGTAAAGATCCAGTTAGCAAGCGCTAGTCCTCTGCTATTGTATTGGAGGTTTTTCCAATGCTGATGTTTTGCATTGAGGTCTCCGGCTAGGATGTAATAATTATTTGGATTTTTTAGGTCGAGGGTACTGAAGATCTGGTTTAGTTCGTTTATGAAGAGGTTATTGTTGTTGTGGAGGTTTATATTTATGATGACTGTTTCGAGAATTGAGATGGTGAAGTTAGGGGGAATTGGTTTGAATTTAATATTTTTTTTAGTTAGCAGAGCCACTCCGCCGCCGTTTGAGCTGTTTCTGTCTTTTCGGATGAGATTGTTATTTTTGAATTTGGGGCTATGGCATGCTTTACGCTTCGTTTCATTTAAGAGCAAGAGGTCCGGGTTTTCTGATTTTAGTAATTGGTCCAGCGAAAATCTTCTTTCCATGGATGCGATTGAATTTACGTTCGCTGATATAATTTTGATTTTGGCGGGATTAGGGTTAGACATCGGGGGTGTGTGCGGTGTCGGTATCATGGTAGTCAGGGTTTATTCCGAAGTACAGTAATGATTCGCACTGTGTCCATCGCTTGGGACCGAATGTGGACAGCCATCGTGTACAGACACGATTCTCGAGCGAGTTCGCATCACCTTTGATGTGTGACTTCCGAGAACCGAGGCAGCCAAGCTCAGCGTACGAGGACTGGACATATTTAAATGCCCATGTACGTTTGAGACAACACTAACGCAATCAAAATTTAATATTAACAGTTGCTTATTTTTTGTCCGTTTTAAATGAAATTTTACTAACATGTTTGTTACAATCTCCTAATTAAAATGACACCAAACACGACATAGTTTGGACAATTTTTACTTATCATGGTAGTAATAATGGTCTTCGAAACAATCAGTCCCATGGCACCAATCTATGTCGTGTTTGGTGTCATTTTAATTAGGAGATTGTAACAAACATGTTTGTAAAATTTCATTTAAAACGGACAAAAAATAAGCAACTTTTAATATTAAATTTTGATTGCGTTCGTATTGTCTCACGTACACGGGTATTTAAACTTGCCTGATTTCTTTCCTGGTCGCTGGCTGTGCAGGACATCACTTACCACACCATAGAGTAGAAAATGACAATTTCGAAATTCTTTTTCTACCACCCAATACGACCTCCATTTTGCAGCCAATGGACCAGGGAATTATTGCGAAGGTGAAAACAAGTTTTCGCCACAAAATGCTGCAGTAAGTGTTGACGTTTGACGGTTGGGTGGGGGGGGGGGGTCGGAGTTTTATCAAAATTATATCATAAAACACTGTATCGAACATTTGTCGGCAGCGTGGGGCAGTGTTACCCCGTCAGATATTTGGCACGCGTGGAACAAACTTTTATGCGGAAGTGAAGAAGTAGAAGACCCGTGCGAACTCCGAACGATGGTAAGCATCGTTAGCGGAAATAGTATATCGGTACAGGAATATTTGCGGGGATGTGAAGAAGAAGAAAGGAGAGTCGCAGATGAAGAAGAAAATAATATTGAAATAGAAGACAATGGTGAGGAGGATAATGATAGCGAGGAGGATAATATTAACAATCAAGAGGAACCATGACTGAGTGGGCGAACTGAACAGCAGTTGGAAAAATTAAAATACATTTATAAAGAGCTGACCGATTTATGTGCCACAGATCCACGCCATGTTCGGGAAATGGTTAATGTTTTAAGAAGATACCATCTTGAAGAATACGGTAAAATATTAAATCCATATTACCTACATTAAATTGCTGTGTTCAGTTAATGGCAAAATATTGTTGTATCGGGAATGATTCTCGTTCATGTGTCATTACATTCGGTGTTCATAATATGTAATATATAATTTGTACCGATAAGAAATTGTAAGAATCTATATCGACTTTTTAGATGAAGAAACTACGTAGAGAAAAGAAGGAGGCCACTCATCACACCAGAAATATTAAGTAAATATATAATGTAAACATAATAAACAGAAATATTAAGTAAACATAATAATAAAAATACAATTTAGTGTAATTAGACATTGTTCGGATGTTTTGCTGGCGATTGGATGAAGGACTGGGAATGGGTCGTCCAGTACTCACTTCAAGAAAAGTCTTTTGTGGAACAGTGACTCTGTGACAGCACTTTATTGTAACGCACAGTCTGCACGTACAATCATAACCTGACGACACGGAAATACACGACGCGTGGTAACGAGGGACGGAACACGACGACGTAAACGAATGTTAAATTAAGACGCGGATACAATAAAACAATGAACGTGTATCGCGCTGCTCCTTCATACTTTAAACAAGTGTCGGTTGCGACGGAGTATAAAGAGCTTGGTTGGTAATCTCACGGGTTTAGTGCAACTTGCGACCGGTTGATGCGACGGTTGTCGAAGATCTAGTTTATCACGCCGATCCGGAAGGCTCGCGGATTGGCGGGCCGTTGGGCCTGGCTACGGTGGGGCTGACAATTAACCTAAATTAGGTTTACTGCGCCGGTGGTCTGTCGTGTCAACAAGCACGAAGACGGTCGACCACCGGTGCGAGTAAGAGGAGCGATGTAACCGCTATTGCCAATCCCGAACAGACATCAAATTATAATTTTTCCAAATTCATAATCTCACAATAATAAAGGGGAATACAATTATTAATACCATGATAAGTAAAAATTGTCCAAACTATGTCGTGTTTGGTGTCATTTTAATCGGGATATTGTAACAAATATGTTTGTAAAATTTCATTTAAAACGGACAAAAAATAAGCAAGTTTTAATATTAAATTTTGATTGCGTTAGTTTGTCTCACACGTACACGGACATTTAAATTTGCCTCTTCCTCGTACTCTACGCTGGGCTGCCTCGGTTCTCGTAAATCACAACATCAAAAGTGATCCGAACGACGCTTCCCCGAATCCAAGGGTGGCGGCCCCAACTAGGGGGGATAGAAATGGACAGCTATCGAATCACGATTTTGGACACAGTGCGAGACATTACTGTAGAGGTCGTGGAGTTTTTCTATTTTATTGGAGTTGACTGCGATGAGATTCTCGAGTCAGTTAATTTGTGGGACGAAAAGCTTTTTTTAGGTCATCAAAGAGCTTTTCGTAGGGGGTTTGCGAGGGGTGATGGGGAGTTTGAAGAACATTTTGGGATGGGTGGGGATGATGATGGGGGTTAGGGGATGTGGGCTCCGTTGAGTGGGGATGCGAGGGGTCTCCCTTGTTGGAGGCGAAATTATGTTTTTGGCTGAGGGCCGTTGCGTATGATAATTCAGGTTTTATTGTTGCTGACAAGGAGAGCGCAAGGCCTTCGGGTCAACGATTTAGTTGATACTTTGTGGACTTATAGATCTCGTTCTCCTGTTTACGAATATATAGATAGGGGCAGATACTCAGTAGTTTTTAAAATATTTGCAGTTAAACATTTATCATTACCTTGAAATGTATAAGATGTGACACGTTTGTACAGATTCTGTGGTGGCTCGGTGGAACGACGTCACTCGTCCCTTGCCCTTCACAGGTAGCGGACGTACCCTTTCGAGCTCCGCGCTTGCAAATTACC
The DNA here is from genome assembly GCA_963583965.1 of Nomada ferruginata. Lineage (NCBI taxonomy): Eukaryota > Metazoa > Arthropoda > Insecta > Hymenoptera > Apidae > Nomada > Nomada ferruginata. Next base: position 7,236,872 of record OY757222.1, read on the forward strand.
TTGAGCATACTAGGTAGTACACAGTGCAGTTTTCCTCGCTCGTAGTTATTCAAACATCGTATATACAGTGATAACAACCAGTGAAAATTGATTCCGTGATAAATAACAGTGCACAAGGGGGTACCACCCTCCAACCAACAGAGGAAATAAATCAAATCCTGAAACAAAAAATAAACAAAAAAAGGCTTAACCCAAAGCCAAACACCAAACGAACAATAAACACAAACGCCGAAACAAAAATGCCACCGACAAAGAAAGGTTCACCAACGACCAAGAAACAAGCAGGCAACACGGAACAAGCAAGCCTAGACATAAAAGATTTCATGGCAATCATCGAAAATCTTAACAAGACGGTGGAAAAATTACACAGTTCGACAAATTTCAACTTTTTTTTGATTTTGTAACCTTCAATATGCGTTTCTTATAGACTTTAATGTGCTGAATACGATTCTGCAATCCGTTTTTCTCCAGAACGTACCATTTTTGAAAAAATCAATTTTGAAAAAAATCGCAAATTTTCAACTTTGGAAGTGTCTTGTACTTTTGCGGTAATAGTTATTCAGTTGCGCTTGGTGCCAAAGGATTCTTTGAAGTTTCACGAATAAAATGGTATATGTTGTTATTAGACTATAAACATTTAAATGTGTTTAAATAATGATCAAAGTGAAAGGGACACCGAAAATACACCCATTTTGGCTGATATCTTTCAGCTTATTTCAAAAACTAAGGGTCCAGGAGAAAATCTAACTATGCCACGCGATAGAGCAGACCTTTCTGCAACGGAAAGCATCAACGGAAGTTACAAAATCATTTTTGTATTCGATATACAACCGAAAAAGTTTGGCAAAACACGTGGCGGCGACAGTGGTGCTCTACGACGGCGGCACCCCGCTCATCGCTCAGCGTAGCGGAATCACTAAACGCGCAGTACTTCTGCTGAGCGTCACTGTTGCCGCCGCGTGTTTTACGAAACTATTTCGCTTGTATATCGAATACAAACATGATTTTGTAACTTCCGTTGATGCTTTCCTTTGCAGAAAGGTCTGCTCTATCGCGTGGCATAGTTAGATTTTCTCCTGGTCCCTTAGTTTTTGAAATAAACTGAAAGATATCAGCCAAAATGGGTATATTTTCGGTGTCCCTTTCACTTTGATCATTATTTAAACACATTTAAATGTTTATAGTCTAATAACAACATATACCATTTTATTCGTGAAACTTCAAAGAATCATTTGGCACCAAGCGCAACTGAATAACTATTACCGCAAAAGTACAAGACACTTCCAAAGTTGAAAATTTGCGATTTTTTTCAAAATTGATTTTTTCAAAAATGGTACGTTATGGAGAAAAACGGATTGCAGATTCGTATTCAGTACATTAAAGTCTATAAGAAACGCATATTGAAGGTTACAAAATCAGACCCGTGTTGAACAGTGTTATCAAAGCAGCTCGAGGAGGAACGAGCCCGAAACGCCAAAATTATGGGAAATCCCCAACCACCGACTCACCCTGAGTCACCATTGAAGGAAGGAAGAACGCAGGTAGCCGCCACGCACCCACAGGAAGGCCCGACAACGCCGATGGACACATCACCCTGGACGCAGGTAGTAGCAGCCAAAAGGTCAGCCCCGAAAACGAAAGGAAGCCCAGAAACAGCAAGCAGCCACATCCACCCACCAGCAAGACCCTCTTACCCACAGCGACAGGTAGTATCAAGCGCCTCACCCACCCCGCCACCAAGCAAAAAACCAAAATACAAAATAATGACTCCACCCCCGTAGCAAACACGAAAATAACAAGACCACCTCCCATAACAATAATAGACACTCCCTGCAGCAAAACAATTAACGCAATTTCTCAAAGTACAACCAAATTCTATACAAAAAAGATAGGAACCAATAAACATCTCCCCCAATTGGAAAACATAGATAGCTTTAAATCGGCCCGCGAAACTCTAAAGAATAATAATATAAACTTCTTCTCGTACACCCCAAAAACAGAAAAAACCATCACAATATTACTAAAGAATCTAGAAGGAAACTTCGAACCGGAATCCGTCCTGGAAGAACTCCAGAAAAAAAACTTCGCTAACCTCCAGTTTACATCGGTTAAAAAAATCCAAACGCGAAAATCCCAGCTTGAAGGGCGAAACCTCCCGATCTTCATCGTACAACTATCACCAGATAGCAAAATAGAAAACCTAAAAGAAATAAAAATAGTCCTGCACTCCCTAATCCGCTGGGAGAAAATAATCAAAAAAGACCGTATACAATGCAAAAGATGCCAAAGAATCGGTCACGTCGCATTTAACTGCAATTTAGCCTACAGGTGCGTTAAATGCAACCTCCCCCACAACCCGGGAGAATGCAAGCGTACCGAAGGCAGTACGGAGCAACCATACTGCGTTCAATTGCAAAAACTTCGGGCACCCAGCCTCCTACAGAGGATGCCCCAAACTAAAAGAACTCAAACTAAAAATAGACGAAAGAGTGCAATTTCTCAAAGCAGAGAAGGAACGGAAACTAAAACTAATAGAAAAAAACGGTTAACCCAGACTTTTCCTACACTGCAATGGTTACAAATAAAAAATTCCCAACACTCGCGAAAAACATAACAGCCCCCACGGTACAAGAACTACACACTCAACGCCCGCAACCAGACTCGCACCCCACGAACACATTAGAAGACATTAAACTCATGATGATATCAATTAACAAACAGATGACGCGCATAGCCGAAAGTGTAGAAATAAACTCCAACAGAATTAACCTCATTACAGAAACCCTAGGAATCGAATTCTAATGCATGCATTAGCCCCACCGCAAAACAACCCACTCAATAAAATCGCAATCAGTCACCTTAACATAATACAAATAAACGTAAACTCCATAATTACAAACAAAAGACCAGCCTCTCTCCTAGACTGCCTTGACAAATATAACCCCGACATAGTACTCTTATCCGAGACGAAATTAAATCACAACCATAAAATATGCTTTAAAAATTACAATTTCATCAGAAATGACAGACCTAACGCTAAACAAGCAGGAGGCACAGGTATCCTAATCAAAGAAATGATAAAATACAAACAAATCCACCTTCACCAGTCCCATAACAACGAAAGCCTCGAAGCAACAATAATAGAACTACAGTTACAAAATAGCATCAAACTCTTTATAATAGCGGGATACGCAACAGGAAACAACAAAAAAGAATTTATTTTAGAACTAAAATCTTTGTTCCACCAATTAGAACTCCATAAACAAAATAACTTTTACATCTTAGCAGGTGACTTAAATGCGAAACACCAATCCTGGGGTAACGCAACAATTAACAGTAGAGGCACCGCTCTAAATAAATGGACAGAAGAAAACCAAATAGCCTATAGAATCGCCCTCTACAGGACAGCAATCCCATCCTTCCCCGCCAGTGGAGCTTTCATAGACCTATGCCTCACAGACAATCGTATCAAACTGCATAATTTACTCAGACACCAAACACTGGACTCATACGAACGCGACAGTGACCGCAGAGCAGTTAAGATACAAATATCCACCCCGTCAATTCATACAATGGAGTTAGACGAATTAACGACACACGAAAAATATAACTTCGCTAAAGCCGACTGGCCAAAATTCAAAAAATTTATCACAGATACAGACAACATAACTATACAAAACGATAGAAACTTCACAACAGAAGAAATAGACAAGCACATCGACGCACTAAACAGAAACATAAACAAGGCAACAGATTACGCAATACCACATACACCACGAAAACAAAATTCAACAGATAAATACGTTACACCCCACATCCGACGGCTCAGAAACCAAAAAAGCCACCTGTTAACACAAATAAATAGACTAACGAAAATTACAAATTACACCACTAACAACGACGTACTGATAATAGAACTCAAAGGCACACTCAAAACAGTGAGGTACGAAATCAAGAAAGCGTTCCAAGAATCCATTAGCAAATTCTGGGAAAATAAAATCTCCAAAATTTCCACCCAGAACTCCTCAAAATTCTTCCCCTCAATAAATAGCATTTTCAGACCTAAAACTGCAAACAACATAGAGACGCTAAAAATCCCATCAAGTAACGTACAGCTTCTCCAAGAAGCAAACATAAACCCTGCCTGTCAACAAACAGATGCACAAAGCAACATCACAATCACAGACACAGTACAGAAACTAAATATCCTCGGTGCCCACTTCGAAGCTGTACACTCCCAAAATCTACACATGGGCAAAGAACAGCTATCGAATATAATCAACCTGAAAACTCGGACACTTGAACAAGAGATACACCAAGACAAAAATAATAGCAATACGGTTTGCACATTCGACTCCACCAACACAGCAGACAACCCGGAAGAAAAATACGTACCAACAGACTATTTCACCTCATACACAAGATTAACCAACACCTTTAAAAAACTAAACAACAAAAAATCATCCAGCTTTGATAACATCCCCAACATAGCCCTGAAGAACCTACCGCCTCAATACATATACAACTATACTGTCCTGTTTAATAACTGCCTCAACCTAATATATTTCCCGACAGCTTGGAAAACAGCCAAATTAATTACACTAAAAAAGAAAGGAAAGGACGGAAACTCCCCAACGGACTACCGCCCATCAGCCTCCTCCCGAACATTAGTAAAATCTTCGAAACGACGATGCCATCCTGAAATTCACTAAAGACAACAACATTATCCCAGAAACTCAATTCGGATTTAGACACCAACACTCCACAGTACACGCCTTATCAAAATTCACCTCAGATATCTGCTGGGCGAGAAACGCGAACGAATGCGTAGGAGCCCTCTTTATAGACCTGGAAAAAGCCTTCGACACAGTCTGGCTGGACGGTCTGTTTTTCAAACTAATAAACAAAAAATTCCCGCGACACCTCACAAAAATGATATGGAACATGCTACACGACAAAAATTTCCTAGTCGCCGACAAGAATACAACATCCTCTAGAACCTTCTCAATCAAAAACGGACTCCAACAAGGAACAGTCAATTCCCCAATTCTGTTTAGCATTTACATGAGCGACTTACTCCACATGTACGGCCTAAATAAAGACCACACCAAATTCGCAATAGCCTTCGCCGATGACATACTAATATACATAAAACACGCCAAACCGTCAATATTAAAAACACAACTACAAGAAATCTTCGCCAAAATACAAGATCATTTATACACTTGGAAATTAAAAATTAACACAAATAAATGCGAAACAATATTATTCCGCCCATACATATCAAACATCTTAAACGCAAACAACGACGTACGCATACACTCGAAAAACTTCCAACTATACGACAATAATAACAGACAGATAAAAATTTCTCACAAAAAAGTGGTGCGCTATTTAGGCGTACAAGTAGACTTTAAATTAAACTACACCAACCACATACAAATACAAATTGACAAAGCCCAAAGAGCATTCGCCGCGCACAAACGCCTTTTCTACTCAAAAACACTAAACGTAAAAGCCAAAATCACTTGCTACAAATGCTTGATAAGACCGATTTTAACATACGGTTGCCCCATATGGTTTAACATCTCCGCAAGCACCATGGAAAAACTAGGAATCTTAGAACGACGATGCCTCCGAGCCTGCCTAAATAAATACATATCGCCTGAATCTAACTACACCAAACTTATTAGCAATCAAAAATTATACGAATCCGCCAACTTAATCAGAATAGATCTCTTCATACTCAAGCTCATCCGCAATCACTGGGCAAATATACGAAATATAAAAAGCAACAGCCTCATAAATAGCTCAATCTATCCTAATCCACAATACTATAAAAATACGCGCTCCACCGGCTACACCCCACCCGAATCATTCACTTACTTAGATAGCCTAGGGTACATTCAAAACCGCGAAAATATACCCCTCCTCTACCACCTTTATAGGAAAGCCGACGATAAAAAAATTCTCTACGCACCCACAGACACTAACACACCCAACAGTAACATAAAATATAACGACAAACTGTCAACCGTAGATCGGAAGGACCAACACCGCCGGGACATAAAAAAATACTGGTGGCTATCGTAATAGCAACCACAACATAAACCGAACCTAACAACAATAAATAATATCTACAAATATAAATAATAAAACCTAATCAACCGACCGATTACCCAACGAGAAATTTGTTTTTAATTGTTAAATTTGACCTCCAATCTCCATCAAACTACCTGTCACTCCCTATATACCTAATTAGTATAACGATCAATAGTCATAGTAAACCAATGTGAAAAAACTTTTGTTACCACAATTATTGTAAATAAAATACACATTCCTTCTCCCCCTCACCATCCCCCTCCTCCTCACCCTTCCCGTTCTCAACCAACCATTTAACTACCGCCAAATGTATTGTATAGTTTTTCTCGTGCCTTTCTATACACAAACTAACCCATTCACTTATACAAGCTAACCTTAACTTTATATCATATGTAGCGATAAGCGCAGTAGTTTAAATTTAGTGATAAGATCGCGAGTGCTCAGCGCCAGAGCCATCGATCTCAGTATTAATACTCTGGTCAATTGTTATCCTTTTGTACGTTTTGGTTTATTGTAGCTTTCTCTCTTGTATATATCTTATTTATTTCTGTTATGGCACAATAAACGTATGTTAGAAAAAAAAAAGTGTTCTAATTCTAGTGTTAAAAATTGTAGTGTTCAAATCCTTCTGTTGGTACAGAATTTTTTTTCGTCAAATTTTGGTATTATTTATTATTTATGTTAATATATTCGTAATTTACTTTAAATTGTGGAAAATAAGGTATCAACAGAATATATTGTTTAATAAAGTACACAAAAAACGGTGCTTATCGTTATGTCTTATATAATAAAAGGGTTTTTCGTCGAAAGTTAGCAGATTTGATGGCACGCATTTCTTTCTTAACCATTCTCTAAAACATCGTTGCTTATTAGCAATTTATGAATCCTATATGGCATTTATGTAAATTCTGCCGTTATGAAACCTTTTCAGGTAGGTATATACTACACTTTCCAACAGAGTTTACACTTTCAGCACATATATTTGTATAGTTATTAATATTTGAAAATAATCAATATTTGAGTACTTTTTGTTACGGTTACAAAACTTCATTAACGATTTAGATATGGTATTTAGTTTGTCCCAAAGCTCGTTCTGGTTTCGTCCGGTTGCAGGTTTTATAGCTAATTTATGTTATATTCATATGGTAACTGTTTGGTCGCAAGAACCGAACATATCGACGTCGTTCGTTACCGGGCAAACCTTTTTTATGATCGGGTTTTCCTGAACTTGTCATAAAACAACTCCAAAAAAGTAAAAATTGCTGTATTGTCATTCAAGACGTTAATCTTACGCTGCATTTAATCGAAATAGGGTCGTCTGAGAGTATATACGCATCAAATTGAACAATCTACTTTTGACTCTATTTTTCAAGGGGTTTGAACAGTCTTAAAGAAAAATATTTTAAACAAAAGGTAAATGGTATTCAGACATCTACAAACTTCAATATATCAAATTTCGGAAACAATTTTTTTTATAAAAAATTAAGTTATTTTGTTATAAAATAATGTTTAAATTTATTTTTAATTTCATAACATTGTAGCTGACGTTAAGACCATTTCAACGACCTATTACATTATGGTCTTGAGCCTATAAACAACGCTACAATAGTTTTGTCCGGTTTTTCGGGCCAAATAGACCACTGCAGTGGTCCGAAACCGTAAAAACACGAACTAAATTCATAGCACTGCTATTTCAACATTATTCACTATGAATAGAAAGATTGTAGGTACTTCTTGAGTTATAGAATATAATTGCGATAAAAAATTCTCTTTTATCGATTCTTCACAGATACAATATTTAACATTAAATTTTACTTTGTTTATTTTGTGAAGTCGTTTTATTATGATATACACCAATAAGATACCAAATATATGCAAATTTAAATTTTGTCCACGTTTTCGGCCTTCTTCGCCACTGTGCGAGACATCGACGTCGGCGACGTATGGAAAAACCATAGTCTATACGACGCATGGAGGTCGCCTTTGAGGAGTTAAATAATCGTGTGGGTATTAACAATTCATTAACATACCCTAAAAAGGGTAATTAAATACAGCATCTGTACTCCCCATATGAATTAGGTAATCATTGCAAAAATTCAGTAAATAATTGCTAAATTCGATGTCATTTTGGCATTATATTTCTAGAATATTATTAACGTGAATAGAAGTGACTAAAATACGTCGCACAAACATTCGCGGATTATGTTGATTAGTTTGTGTGCTGTGGACAGATTCACTGGAGCAGAACCGGCTGAATACACTAAGGCTAATTGTAAGCAACTTGTACAAAACATAGGGGCGCGTGGTGCTAAGGGCGTACCTCGACGCAATAGGAGCATTTTTAATTTTCATTAAACGGCTCTTTTGAGAAGCCGATGAATGTATTTTTATAAATGCGGGAGGAGAGCGTCAACAGAGCATATACATAAAATCATAAACCATTCCACAGGTGTCTTTGAAAAGTCTGCATCAAATCAGTTTCCGTAAGGGTCAAGAATGGAGAAGATCATTTCGCAGATTGAAACGTATTAACAATTATTTAAGATCAATTATAGCACAAGAACGGCTATTGAATGTAGCAATGTTATATGAAAAATGAAATATCTAAGACCTCATTTGGCATTTTGCTAATATGAAAGTGCGGAAGGTTTTATTGTAATAATTATAAGAATAATAAATACGCATGAATATTTTTATTTTTTGATTATTACAATTGTACCTACTATTAGTTATGGTTACAAATAACCAATTAATGCAAACCATTTAAATAACAATAATTTTAGGATATCATGTAAATCTTTGCAGAAAGGTGCCAAACAGCCAAGGGTCGGCCCTGTTCGGGATCATAACATATCCGTGAAATAGTTGCGCGACACACGCGATGGCGTAGCAGGCATTGTCCTCTGGCCGGCCCGTTACGAGTTTACGTGGTAACAGGTGCCGAAGTCGCGAAAATCAAGCTGCGTGCGCAGTTCGGTCGCCCGAACGTTACCGAAATTGTTGGATCAGTCTCGCTGCGACTAGTCCTTCGCGCTTTGGGTGGTATAGTGTTTGAACGTGTTGTTGCTTCGTGCCTCAGGTTAGTGAAAATTCGTAAAAACGCAGTCGCATTATCCCTTACGTTAATGTCGCGGCACTCAATTATTAGCTCCATTTGCTACTATTAATTACTAAATTTCACTTAACAGAGTCCTTTTGGACATCTTAGGTTGTACACGAAGTATTATATTATTTCAATTATAATAGCCTATTCAGTTTCTTTGCTTTATCGCCGCCATCGCTTTCAAACGGTCTTGCTCCACTGCGCTATGATTGAATCACTAGCTTTGACTTCTATGAAATTGTAATTATAATTATAATATAATAATATTTGATTAATTGGATGTATCTTGTTTAACATTATGGGATATAATTAGTGACCTTCTTGGCGTTTTCTATTCTCTCTGTTATAAATTATATTTTTCTTTACGTACTTGCTGGCGAGCTTCGATACCGATACTTTAATCTTTTGGTTTATTACAGCCTTATAGTTGCCTGGTTGATGCTAAATAACACATCGGGATATAAGCAATACAGTATGGATATTTAATAACTACGACTCTGATTCATTTGCTGGGCGATTGGTAAGATTTAATAGACCTAAACTAATTAAAATTTGCCTTATATCTGATGTGTCTATGTATTTATATGTATGTAATCGGATCTTTTTGTATGCGGTTATGCGGTGTACATTTCATGCAAATTCTGGATTTCCCCTTTGAATATATGTATATTAATACCTATTGCACGATGCTTACATATACAAGTAATGATATAATACACATGTAAGCGTTATGCGGAACTCATTTGTATCTTCGGTTTCTATAATCTGACCAACGAGACGAGGTGGTAACATAAACCGAACTTGCACGTGCAAAGTAAGGTCATTTCAAGATGAGTCGATTTTTGTATGGGTTTTTCTGTGGAACATGTCTACCGCATAAAAGGAGACCCGGCAGTATTTATATTTGTTTATTTACTGTTGCCTTTTAATTGAATTGCAATTATAATTTATATACAATTTATATTTGTTTCACAATATATGAATTGCGTTGGATAATAATATACAGACTGTATATTGTTATTCTACTAAAAAATTAATATAAATTTATTATTTTATTTACAATGTTGCAAAACATAGGTGAAACAGTAGTGGATTAATGGAATCGTCTTTTGATTTGAAACATTATTAGATGCTATTCTTCTTTTGTACTTCCACTTTTACCAGAAAATATTTATTTATTTTGTTTCTCGTTCGATAAATTACGAAACGATTATACATTTTTGCTACAAATAATATTAATAATACTATTGTATAATAATATTTCTCCCTGTCAGATTTAGAATAGAATTATAGCATAAACGCTTTCAACAAATGATTTACCCCCGATTTTGATCATTTTTATATCGTTTAGTTGGGAGTTGCAGTTCATTGAAAAGTTATTTTATTTTAACACGTTTACTTTGTAAACGTTCGAGTTTGATTAGCTGTCGATCATATTCTTGCAGTATATTCTATGTATTTTATTTTGTATTATATTTTTTGAGTCCAATTTCAGGCACTATTTCTCCCACGCCCTTGCTTCTTATTCGTTTGCAGTTACAATTATTATACATACATAAACGAATCTGATTAGGTACTATAGGAAGGCAACTCGCGGATAGAGCGTGGTCAAGTTGGTGTTCAATGAGTGACAAGAATAAGATTAATAGAGAGCCTTATTTACACGGGAAGGTTCCTCTCGTCAACGTTTCTTCCGTTGCTGATGGAAAATTCTACTCTAACGCATTCAGACCCCCCCCCCCCCCCAGCCCACCTGACTCACAGTCATTCCGTCGCTAATACGCCATCGACGATCGCTTGTTTTATGGCACGGCCCGTGATCTTGCCCCTAAACCAACCCCCGCTCGTGACGGTCAGCCGATCGTCGGTCGACGATACCAAATGCCATCAGTTCAGTGTTTGTCGCTGAAGATTGAAGACGAAGTAGCTCTGATTATAGCTAATAGTGCAGTGGTAATTGTGGCTTATAAAGGTGCGTCCAGACTTGTTGCGTCTCCGCATACTGTTACCAAGATAAGGATCTAGTCAAGTGGTCTTGAAGAGGTTTTGGAGCAAATGTGGAGTGTTTCTTGTTTCCTCGTTGCATTAGCTGTAACGCGGTTCAGCGGGTCGAGAAATTGTCGGTATTTTGACCCGCTCCAAAGGAAGTACTTGAGTCGCTCGTGAATAGTTATAGCTTTCTTTGAATTTGTATCCTTTCTGGCTGCCTTTGGCCGGATTAGGTTGACTAAAGTTGATAATTCTAGTATAATAATAATTTCTATGTCGTATATAATAAATCTTCATTATTTATAAAAATATAAAAATACTTATAAAAATATTTTACAAAGAACTTTTTATTCATATATTGCCGCATTGATTTTTATATATCTGCATCCCTTCCCTCGTCCAGAGGGTTGGTGTGAGAACCGAAGTTAAGCAGTCGCAGCTCTCGCGGTGTATGACAGAGTTATAACTATTGTATGAAAAAATTAATTAAGTGATTAAGTGATGTAAAATTAATTAAGTGATGTACCGATTGAAATTGTATGGCTCTTTACCATGTGTTCTTTTATTTTATGCACCCAGATGGTCGAAGGTCGAAAGCATCCTGCATAAATAGCGTTAATTTCGACCGTGCCATAAACCTGACCTGACGGAACCCCTTGTAACTCTCAACACACAGCTATGTGCAAATGAACAAACGATTGAAAGAAAGTTTCCAGAACAGAATTACATGCGGAATTCGGCTGAGCAAAAAATATTTTAAGCAACAACGGAATATACAGTCGGTCACGAAAATATTCGGACACCACTATAGTTTTGATTATTATAATCCGTTCTTCAGAAATGTAAACAATGAGAACGAAAAGAGGTTTCACGTGTGTTACTATGCAGTGTGTAGTTTACAAAAACGTAAGAAATATTTGTTTACGATACGTGATTATATAAATAATAAAAGAAAAACGGAAAGTACGCTCATTTTCATGTCACAGAAATATTCGGACACTTGCTACACTTCTCAAGTTTCCAGGTTCCAGGAACTGACTGAAACAATGTTTGTAAACATATCATTTATACTATGTACAAAGTATGTTATAGATCGAATATTTGTCAGTCTTGATCAGAATTTGTGCGAAATGGGTCGGAAAAGTAAGAATACATCGTTTGATATGCGACAATTAGTAATTTTTCATCATGAAAAAGGGAAATCGATTCGCAAAATTGCTGATTTATTAAATATTAGTAAGAGTATGGTATGGGATATTGTTCGACGGTACAAGAACGAAGATAGAATTGAATCTATCCCTCAAAGCGGACGCAAACCGATCCTAGATATTCGCGATAAACGTTCCATAATTAGGAGAATCAAATGTGATCCTCGGATAAGTGCTCCAAAGTTAGCAGCTGAATTAAATGAACACCGTGGAATATCAGTGCACCCGGAGAACATAAGAAGAGTGTTAAGATCCGAGAGCTATAATGGAAGAATAGCTCGAAAGAACCCGTATATTAACGCGGCGAACAGGATACAGAGACTGAAATTTGCAAAGGGCTACATTGCAAAGGACAGTGAGTGGAGGGAGGACACAATTTTCGCGGACGAATCCAAATATAATATTTATGGAAGCGACAGAAGAATTAGGGTATGGCGGAAGTCGAAAGAAGAAGTGAATCCGAGACATTTGCAGTCGACTGTGAAACACGGTGGTGGGTCTGTGATGGTGTGGGGCTGTATTTCGGCCCATGGAGTAGGCGAATTAGTTTTCATCGACGATATCCTTGATAAATATAGATATCTACAGATTTTGCAGAATAATTTAAAGAAAAGTGCTGATAATATGGGACTTCAAAATGGGATAAAGTTTTATCAAGATAATGACCCAAAGCACAAATCGCGAATTGTGCAAGAATTCTTATTATACACTTGCTACAATATCCTCCATCCACCACCGCAATCGCCAGACTTGAATCCCACTGAAAATTTATGGGACGAATTAGATCGCCGAATTCGGACAACTCCCATAAACACAAAAGAAGAGCTAAAAAGACGTCTGCAAGAAGAATGGCTACGTATTGGGCAAGATTATTTAAAAAAAATATATTGTTAAGTGCCAACGCGATTACGGCACGTCATAAAACAAATGGGATATCTAACAAAATACTAATTAATAAAAACAAGATTTATATATCGTGTAATAAACTTAGTTTTGATAGTGTCCGAATATTTCCGTGACATGAAAATGAGCGTACTTTCCGTTTTTCTTTTATTATTTATGTAATCACGTATCGTAAACAAATATTTCTTACGTTTTTGTAAACTACACACTGCATAGTAACATACGTGAAACCTCTTTTTGTTCTTATTGTTTACATTTCTGAAGTACGGAATATAATAGTCAAAACTATAGTGGTGTCCGAATATTTTTGTGACCAACTGTAGTTCAAAACACCTTCCAAACAAAAGTCCAAGAACATTTGCCGCACCCTGTACAGTAATGTCTCCATTAGTGTCCCTCGCTCGGGACCGAATGGGGACACTAATGGGGCGCAGACACGATTCTCGAGCGAGTTCATCTCGCCTTTGATGTTGTAGCAGCCGACGCTCGAGGCAGCGTTCCAGGAAAGGGGCAAGTTTAAATACCCGTGTACGTGAGACAATACTAACGCGATCAAAATTTAAGAATAAAACTTCTGCATTTTTGGTCCGTTTTGAATGAAATTTTACCAAAATGTCCGTTACAATCTCCCGATTAAAATGACACCAAACACGATATGGTTTGAACAATTTTTACTTATCATGGTATTAATAATTCTATTCCTCGCTATTATTGTTTCCGATAGCAACCGGAATGTGTATATTAGTTGTTAAGAATAAGGTAATTAGTAGTGAGATTATAAATTTCAAACTAAAATTTCGATTCCATGTCTCCCTTAGTGTCCCTCGCTCGGGGACACCAATGGTGTGCAGGACACGTTTCTCGAGCGTCGGGTCGCCTTTGATGTTGTGGCAGCCGAGGCTCGAGGCAGCGTCATAGGAAAGAGGCAAGATAAAATACCCGTGTACGTGAGACAATACTAACGCGATAAAAATTTAAGAGTGAAACTTCTGCATTTTTGGTCCGTTTTAAATGAAATTTTACCAACATGTTCGTTACAATCTCCCGATTAAAATAACACCAAACACGATATGGTTTGGACAATTTTTATTTATTATGGCATTAATAATTTTATTCTTCTTTATTATTGTTTTCGATAAAAACTAGAATATATGATTGTGGAACTATACATATATTTAGTTATTATTATTGATGGGATGAATGACCCAGCTCTCTTCTCTGCGTAGTTTCTATATCTAAAAAGTAGAAACAATATAGAAACATAAATATAGCAATTTAATGTAGGTAATATGGATTTATTATTTTACCGCATTCTCCAGAATGGTATCGTCTTAAAAGGCCGTACACTTCCTGAATAAAGGGTGGATAAGCGACACATAAGTGGTTCATCCGTTCATGTATATATTTCATTTCGTCTAACTCCTGCTGCGTTTGTCCACTCGGCCTTGCTTCCTCTTGATCGCTAATGATATTCATTTCTTCGTCACTATCATTGATGTCATCTATGTTTTCCATTGTGTCAGCCTCGCTTTCTTCGTCATCAGCCACTCTCCTTTCCTCTTCTTCACATTCCCGTAAATATTCTCCGTCCGATACGCAACCCCCGCTTACAATGCTTATCATTTCTCGGAGGTCGGCACGGTCGCGTTCTTCTTCTGCTTCTTCATTGCTGCCTAACATATTATCCCACGCGTGTCTAATGTTTGACGGGGTAACACTTTCCCATGCTTCAGTCAAATGTTCAATGCAGTGCCTTATATTATAATTTTTATAAAATTCTAACACCCCCCCGTCAAACGTCAACACCTGTTGCAACATTTTGTGCCGGAAACTTCTCTTTACCTTTTCAATAACTCCCTGGTCCATCGGTTGCAAAATGGAAGTTGTATTCGGTGGGAGAAATATAATTCTGAAATGGTCATCTTCTGTTGCACATTGTTGCAATTGGTGCCCTGTACAATTATCTACTAATAAAATTACTTTCCCACATAAATTATTTTCTAACTGAAAGGCTTTTACACTCGGCTTGAAATGTTTTGTAAACCACTCTTCAAATATATGTTTATCAATCCACGCATTCTTCTGGGACTTAAAAACAACGCGTAACGGTGGATTATTATTTTTTAAAGCGCGGGGTGATTTATATTTATATATAAATAAGGGCATAAGCTTATGAGTGCCCAATACGTTCGCACATAAGCCGACAGTTACCCTGTCCTTTTTCATTTTAGACCCCCCGCACTTTCCCTTGTCCTCCGCTAATGTTTTTTTCGGCAGTGCCTTCCACACAAGACCCGTTTCGTCCATATTATAGACATTTGCCATGTTAATGTCCTCTTCTTCCATTAATGTTTTGAAGCTGTCTGTAAATATGGTGGCTGCATTTTCATCGGCGCTTTCCTTTTCGCCGTGCAACTTTAACAGCCGAATATTGTGCCGTTTTTTAAATTTTGTCGCCCATCCTCTGCTGGCTCTGAATGTCGGTAGTTGAAGATTGTTTGCAACTTCTGCAGCTTTCTCTAGTAGCAGTGCATCTGTTATTATATCGCCCATAGCTCGTCTCTCCACAAACCACGTATACAATGCGTTGTCCAAATCTTCGTACACTGGTTTTTTAAGTCTTTTACTCTTCTTATGTTTTCCATCGCTGTCCACTAACCGATTTATTCGTGCCGCATCTTGCCCTATTCTTCTTATTGTTTTTTGGTGCACATTATAGATTGCTGCAATAGTAGACACAGCTACACCACTTTCCAATTGACCAATAATTGTCTGTCTCTGTTCTATTGTTAAAACGACATTTGATTTTCTCGAAGCCATTGTAACCACTTTGTAACCAATTACACTTATTAATATCAATGCCTACAAATGTCACTTATTATTATGTATACTATGCACTAAGTAAAGTCAATGTCACTAACACTAATTACACTATCACTAATAATGTCGTGAAGCCGCTGAATAAAAGTATAATTCGCCTTTATTTCGCTTTAGATGCGTACAGTTTGAACGTTAGTTAAATTCTGTCTTCAGGATGTGGCGTGAGGAAAAATGTAAACTATTGGTACAATACTATTGGACGTTAGTATGGTGAGGGAGTGGAAATAGGATTTTGTATTGGTAGTTAATAAGGGTGGAAGTGGTAAGCGGAAGGAGTGTTAGGATTTTCCAAGGAAAGGCATTTTTGTATGGACTAAAATTTTGGATAGACGACTTTAATTGCGTTAGTATTGCGCTATGAAAATTATATTAAAATATTCGTGAAGCTGTTGTGATTAAAATGAGACAAACACGATCATATTTGCTTCATATTGCAACCCGTTTTTGTAATTTATCAACGCAAATATGATCCAAATTATATCGCGTTTGGTGTTATTTTAATCTCAACAGCCTCAGTAATGTATTAATAAAATTTGCAGAACGAAATAACTAACAATAAAGAAGTTTTATAGTTGCATTAGTGTTGTCTCACCGATATGTAGGTATCTGACCTTTCGTTCACTCTCTGTCCCTTTTAGCGGCCGCCGATGTCGGTGCCAAATTTCTAAAAAAGCAAAGTTATCCCTACCGTCTAACAATAAGTGATCGCGGCCGGTTCCGACCTGCGATCCCTCTTCCAGAAATTACTGTACCTTATTCTTAACAACTAATATACACATTCCGGTTGCTATCGGAAACAATAATAACGAGGAATAGAATTATTAATACCATCATAAGTAAAAATTGTTCAAACCATATCGTGTTTGGTGTCATTTTAATCGGGAGATTGTAACGGACATTTTGGTAAAATTTCATTCAAAACGGACCAAAAATGCAGAAGTTTTATTCTTAAATTTTGATCGCGTTAGTATTGTCTCACGTACACGGGTATTTTATCTTGCCTCTTTCCTATGACGCTGCCTCGAGCCTCGGCTGCCACAACATCAAAGGCGACCCGAACTCACTCAGGGGGCCGCCACCCCAAGTGGTGGGGATAGGAAAAGGACACTAATGGAGACACAATTTTGGACACTAATGGAGACATTACTGTATATGTTGTTATTAGACTATAAACATTTAAATGTGTTTAAATAATGATCAAAGTGAAAAGGACACCGAAAATACACCCGTTTGGCTGATATCTTTTAGTTTATTTCAAAAACTAAGGGTCCAGGAGAAAATCTAACTATGCCACGCGATAGAGCAGACCTTTCTGCAAAGGAAGGTATTGTTACGAGCCGGGCTGTGTGGCAGCACGAGAGGCCGGCGAGGGGTATATTACTCAGGAATATGGTTATCAATTTGTTAGTTAAGGTGCGCGGACGAACCTGATGCGAAATCAGGGAGCCGCTAGGATTATTGAGAGCGAGGACGAACCCGGTGCGAAACCGGGGAGCCTCTAGGAGGGGGAAGAAGCGCGGACGAACCCGATGCGAAATCGGGGAGCCGCAGGAGGGTGAAACGTCGTGGACGAACCCGATGCGAAATCGGGGAGCCACTAGGAAGAAGTTCACAGACGAACCCGATGCGAAATCGGGGAGCTGCTAGGAGGTTGGTTTATTCACAGACGAACCTGGCGTTTCGCCAGGGAGCTGTTCGGAGGTTGGTAGACTTACGGACGAACCCGATGCGAAATCGGGGAGCCGTAGGACACGGACGAACCTGGTGCGAAACCAGGGAGCCGTAGGAAGGGTTAGGTTTCGTGGACGAACCCGATGCGAAATCGGGGAGCCACTAGGTTGGAATATGTAGATTGTTTGTTTGGATAAAGATGTGCGAACGAACCTGATGTGAGATCAGGTAGTCGCAGGAAATGTTAGTTGCCTCGTAACTCTAAATTATTATTTGATACAACTCGAGCGGTAAAGTTGTATCGGTGGGAACGTTGTTACCAATATGCAAGGATTGCGAGGTAAAGATAGGTTTAACGAATCTACTCGATTTATAAGTGAACGTATAAAGTTGTATTCTGAGTTTTCAGTATAAATACAAATGTTACTGTCGCGATGAATTAATATATAAAGTGTGTAAGTTACCTAAGTATTTGCACGGTGTTGACGCACTGGCGATGCGGGGACTGAGAGCCGCTATTAGAATATGCCGAAAGAACTTCAACCGGACAAGCGGATTCTAACGGGTTAATCTGTGATTCGAGAGGTGCGCTAAGCCCAATCTCACTGGATATAACTGATTCTATACAAGCGTGACACGACGTGACACTACGCGTGACTATGTTACTCTGAACCCACGAGGGTAGAAACCAAAGGGTTTATATAGTCCCAAAATGCGTGGGGATGCACTGGAACTTTCCATATAAGGAAATATAGGAGTCGTCGTCGGGCCACGCCCGTCTTGGGTCATGATGCAGCTGACCGTGCTTGTACTAAGGTCCCCTTTATTTGTTTACATTAAACGGAAGAATTTTAGAGCGTTTTCCCTTCACAGATGCGAGCTCGAAAACGCGTTGAGAGCGACGCATAGAAAGTATTCTTCATACGTAACAGTATCAACGGAAGTTACAAAATCATTTTTGTATTCAATATACAAGCGAAATAGTTTGGTAAAACACGCGGTGGCAACAGTGACACTCAGCAGTAGTACTGCGCGTTTGGTGATTCCGCTACGCTGAGCGATGAGCGGGGAGCCGCCGTCATAGAGCACCACTGTCGCAGCCACGTGTTTTACCAAACTATTTCGCTTGTATATTGAATACAAAAATGATTTTGTAACTTCCGTTGATACTTTCCTTTGCAAAAAGATCTGCTCTATCGCGTGGCATAGTTAGATTTTCTCCTGGACCCTTAGTTTTTTAAAGAAACTAAAAGATATCAGCCAAAATGGGTGTATTTTCGGTGTCCTTTTCACTTTGATCATTATTTAAACACATTTAAATGTTTATAGTCTAATAACAACATATACCATTTTATTCGTCAAACTTCAAAGAATCATTTGGCACCAAGCGCAACTGAATAACTATTACCGCAAAAGTACAAAAAACTTCTAAAGTTGAAAATTTGCGATTTTTTTCAAAATTGATTTTTTCAAAAATGGCACGTTCTGGAGAAAAACGGATTGCAGATTCGTATTCAGTACATTAAAGTCTATAAGAAACGCATATTGAAGGTTACAAAATCAAAGGAAAGTTGATATTTGTCGAATAGTGTAATCATTACTGCAGACTAAAATTTTTTTGGCTGCGAATAACCATTACAGATGACGGAAATTTTTTTGGTTGCGAATAACCATTACTGAAGACTACAATTTTTTTCAGTTACGAATAACCATTACACAAACCTAACCCAAACCTAACCATTACAGATCATGGACAATTTTTTTGGTTACGGATAACCGTTATCGACGGCGACAATTCTTTTTTGGTTACGGGTGACGAATATGCATGGGTGAGAGTTTCGTTTTGGTTACGAGTAACCAATACGATGCCCGCGAGTTTCATTCTGGTTACGAGTAACCAATATCGATACCAACTCGCGCGGAATTCAAACTGCTATGTTGTGAAGTCAAAGCAATGCAGATGGACTTTGTTTAATTGATTAACTGTCATTAATTTAATTGATTTGGCGTTAAACACTCGTTATTAATTGATTAGCTGTCAATCTTAAAATGATAGCCAATAGGATTAGTTTTAATTTAATTAATTTGTAAAACTAATGTTAATTTTAATTGGCGACAAACAAAATCGTGAATTGTTTTAATGTTAAGAGTTGAAAGAGACCTTTTTGGACTTTCATTCTATCGTCAATTACGAAAGAGATAGCACGTACCTAGTTATAAATTATAAGTTTGTCTAAAGTTTCTTTAAGTTCTTATTACTAAGTTATTAAAAGTTTATTTAAAGTTAAGTTGTTATTCACTTATTTGTTGCATTTAAAGTTCCCTAAATACAAGTTCGCAACACCATTAATATTGTTATTAATATCATTAATTCTGCATTCGTTTAAGCTTTTCTATTAGTTCAGTGTTAATTTTGTGTAAGTGTTAGTGCATCATGGGTCGAAAGGGGAATATATTCGTACGGGAATTCTTCCATTACGACCCAAACACAAATGAGTGTACATGCAAAACATGTGGCTGTAAATTACAAGGGGCACATGTAACTAATTTGGAACGACATATGACCAAAAACCATTTATAAATGTATATAGAAGAAATGGATACAATTAAAGAACAAGAAAACAATAAGAGTATTTGTGCAATAAAAAAATCTATTTCCATAAAATTATCGGCTGAAGAAGTTACAAATGCTTGTGTCCAATTAGTTACCATACAATCACAACCTTTAAACCTGTTTGATTGCAATGCATTTAAAGTTCTTACGAAACAAATATTTGAAGGCTTAGATCTTCCAGTAATCACTTCAGCAAATATAATGAATTACGTTTGTGAAAAATACAATATGTTAAAAACTGTTATAAAAAAAGCATGTAAGGGGCGGATGGTTTCATATTGTGTGCGTGAAGTGTGCGGCACGCTGCAGCTTGCAGTGAAAGATTATCTGGCCGATAATAAAATTGAAACAATCGATCGTGCTCGTGAAATTGTTAAAACTTTAAGAACTCCAAAATTTAGGTAAAATATTGTAGCAGCTTGTACTACACCATTACGTTCGCCACTCAATTGTATTAATATTAATGTAGGAACTGGAGAAAAATGAAGGGGAGTCATTGGGAATCGAACCCGAGACTTTCTAGTGGTAGGCACTGATCAGTCCATCTACGCCACGGCCCCTTCCTAGGCAACGTGGTTCTTAAGTTCCTCTTATGTTCTTTGATGGAGGCGCCCGATCCCACATTAATATTATATTATTTTTTCAGATATTCGCTGCAACATCTATGTTTAAAAAAGCCGCGAATAGATGTTCCAACTCGCTGGAACTCAACATTTGACATGTTACAGCGTCTGTTACAACATAAAGACTTTTGCCAAGAAAATTTAAAGAAACCTTTATTATTATCAGAAGAGGAATGGCTAATTATTCAGGACTTAGTAAAAGTTTTAAGTCCCTTACACGACACATCGATAAAATTGCAAAAAATGCAATTATTTTTGGGAGACTTTTACAAATTATGGCTGAATCTTAAGATACAAGTAAAATCAATAAATTCCACTGCAGCTGCAATTCTTCTACAATGTTTAAATAAAAGAGAATTGCAGCTACTTGAAAATGAGGCAGTTAATGCTGCACTGTTTTTAGATCCGCGTCTTAAACGCCTGTTGGGAACGGAACAAAAGGCAAAAGCTAAAAAGCATTTAAAAAAGATTGGTGCCCAAATACTTTTGTTGAAACAGGTATATAAATATATACATTTTTGATACTTCTTCTTCAAGTAATGTAACTTCTCACTAATTTATATACTTTCTAGGTTGATATAACCCAAAATGAAGTAGAAAGGGAGGCATCTTGTGCTGATACGATAATTCGTGATGCATTCGCCAGCCCAAGTAGCACGTCTTTTTCTCTATTAAGAGAATCCATTAGAGAGCTGGAGGTGGAGTCATCCTCGGACAACGAATCCGAAAATATCAATTCACAAGAACTGGTAAAATTATGCAATGAGGTTGATAGTTACAAAGAGAAGAGAATTGATGTTGATGTAGATTTAATGACATACTGGAAAAATAAAAAGTATATGCTACCATATGTTGCAAAATTGGCATACATAGTACATGGAGTACCCGCCACACAAGTGAGCGTGGAACGTGCATTTTCTGCACTAAAAGTGACGCTGGACGATCAGCGGACCAATTTATCACCTGATAATTTACACAAACTTATGTTTGTAAAATTAAATGCAGATGTTATGCAATAATTTGTCATATGTATCATTGTCAAACAAAAATAAAATATAATGTTTTATTCCAAACCTTATCCCACCATTTTCATAACCTTGTTTACTTATTAAAATGCAATAGGTCTCGGTTATTCTACCGGAAATATCTTCGTCCCTTCAAACAATATGCGAAATTCTAGGATTTAAATATATGCAAGTCAGTAACTATCAGTTTGAACTAAAAACCAGATAAACAGTTTGGTCCTTATGACTTATTAGCAGAATATAAATGTGTAACATATCATGTATTTCTTTAACATTAAATACAAAACTCCTACATATCTATAAGTAACATTTTCGCAAATTGTTTGATATAATGAAAATATTTCAGGAGAACAAAGTTAATGGGACTGTATATAAATATAAATTCTATAACTCATTTTACATGGTTGACACCCGGACTCCCTGGCCCTCGATAGGCGGGGCACAGGATGGACTTCCAATCGGGCGCGTCTCCGGGTGGCGGATAGGAGGATGACCGGGGAAACGTGTGGCGGGCGGTGGCCCGAGGAACAGCTTATGGCTGGTCCACGGGACCACCCGCTATGCCGCACGGAACCCTGGTTAGCATGGGTGATAAGTGCAGGTCTGGGAAGTAAAAACCCCGCGACAGTCACAAAAACCCGGCCGCGGACCAGTCCCCCAAGCCAAGGTGGAAGCTATCGTGCTGAGGGCTGGATGGCACAGGGTTACAGTGCCGCAAACGATGCCCTTGGGATACCGAGCGAACTCCCAGTGTATCTAGCCTTACCCCCTCAATCGGGCTCTGAGGGGGCGGAACTTATATTTCCCGACCACTCGTGGGACCCAATATGGAAAATAAAACAAAAGAACAAAAGGTACGGGTCGAGGGTGAGGGGGCCTTGAAAGAGAAGGCGCGGCGAGGTAGAAAAAGGGATACGTATTCCCGGAGCCGATAGACTACCGGGATGCGGTCATTGGAGGGAGGAAGGTGGCAATAGTTCCAGCCGGCTACCCCAATGAGAGTCTCTCCAGAGAACAGGGAGACCTGGCCCGGAGAGAGATCGTCAAGGTGATGGATGGGATCCCAGATGGGGAGCACATCCCTTGCTTTGACGACGGCAAATGGAGCGGAGGGGCACTGTGGCTGGTATGTGCCGAGGAGAAATCGAAGAAGTGGATCCAGACCACGGTGCCGAACATCAAGCCATGGGAGGGAGCCAGACGAGAAGTAGTAGAGAAGGAGGTCCTCCCAAAGCTGATCAGGATGAATGTCATCTTCCCAGGTCTACCAGAGGAGACAGACGTCATCCTGAGAATGCTGGCGAGACAAAACCCCGGACTCAAAACAAATATATGGAGAGTCTGGGGGGAAATGGAGACCCCCAAGGCGGTACATTACGCCATGGGAGTTGATGAGCTCTCATATAAAGAGCTGCAGCTCAAGGGCTTCGCTGCCTACACGGGGCTCGGCAGGGTTCTCTTCAGGGAGAGCCAGGCTGGGACAGCGGAAAGGCGGCGAGGCCCAAGGGCAAAAAACAAGAAGCCGGCGACCGGGAAGGCCCAACCGGGAGGGAAGACGGGGAAGGTGCTTCACACCACCAGACCCGCGGTCCCCCCGAAAGGGATACCCGCGACCCCGGCAAAAAGCGAGAAGGCGAAACCACCGGAGACAGGGAAAGGAAGACAGACGGGAGGGACCGAACAGGGCTTACCCGGACTGTCGGAAGCCATGGATCTGGGAGTCGCAGAGACCAGCAGAGAACCGGAAGAGGGCACGAACTCGGGGGAGGTCCCAGAAATGGAGACCACCACGAGCGCAAAAGCACCCCGGGGGAAAGTGGGCGCAACGGCCTGGACGACCGCTGGACGTCGGGCACGTGGCAGACCCACTAAGGCGACGGAAATCGCCCGGAAAGTGGACCAGACGAGCAGGGGGAGCATGGAGGCTCACCTGCAAGCTAAGCCCGCCGGAAGAGGGACGGTCAGAGGAGGACAGAAGCTGGGAAAACCGGCGAACCCGAAGACTGGGGGAAAGGAGGGAGGGACACAATAAAAGGACCCCATCCACAGAAGCCCCGGGTATTAAGCGGAAGCGGGGCAAAAGCAACAGTGGTATCCAAAGCTGAGGCATGCCACCGTTTCACACAGATTAACTTGCACCACTGTATAGCGGCCACGAACGTCTTAGAGCGTGACCTAACAGTGGGGAAAAGCACACATAGCACTCATACAAGAGCCCTGGCTCTGTAATGGATGCGTGGGAGGGTTGGGATCGGAAACTCCTCTATATCTCGTCACAGAATGCGAGCGTGTGGTGACGGCAAGGCTCAGACATCTGGGCCCCCCACTTCTAGACATACAGGAGTGCAGAAAGGTTCCAACGGGCAGGCTTATTAGTTTTGCTAAGGAAGTCGGCCTGGCAGAGAACCACTGCACCCTGGGGTAACTGACTCCTAATAGGAGGCCCAGGCACAATGGTCCAGATGGACTGAGCGCCCGGTTAAGCCCATTAATAATAAAAAAAAAAAATACATGGTTGACAGATACTAATTATTATAATAATATTAATAGCATTAATGTAATAGAATTTGATAATAGGTCAAGATACCAAAAAAAAATTCTGACTTCGATATTGGTTACACGTAACGAAAATGAAACTTCCGCGCATCGTATTGGTTACTCGTAACCAAAACGAAACCAAAACTCTTTCCCATGGATATTCGTCACTCGTAACCAACAAATAATTCTCGCCGTCGATAACGGTTATCCGTAACCAAAAAAAATTTCCGTTATCTGTAATGGTTATTCGTAACAGAAAAAAATTGTAGTCTTCAGTAATGGTTATTCGCAACCAAAAAAAAATTTAGTCTTCAGTAATGAGTATTTATGACCGAAATCAATTTCGGTCATTAATAATGGTTATTAATAACCAATACAATTTCAGTCATTTATAATCATTATTCGTAACTAAAATCATTTAAACTAAGATCTTAACTGTTACACCATATCTTTTAAAAGGCGGGAATTTCATTTAAGCTTAACGAGGAAATTATGCAAATTATGAATATTGTAGTCTCGAATGATGATAGTCAAATATCCAAAATAAATATTAATGAGGAAATTCCACGAGGTATTCAAGATCAGACTCGTCAATTGTTTGCAGAGCATTATGAAAAAACAGTCAGACCCGAACTACCGCAAATAGAAAATGTAATGAAGCTTACAGTAACAGACGAGAAACCGTTTCATTATGCTCCACGTAGGTTATCTCATTATGAAAAAATGAAATTAAGGGAAATAATTGATGATTTGCTGGCAAAGGGCGCGATCAGGGAAAGTGTTTCCGAGTATGCTTCGCCGATAGTTTTGGTTATAAAGAAAAATGGAGAATTACGCATGTGTATAGATTTTAGATTTTTAAATAAAATTACAGCTCGAGACAATTTTCCACTGCCATTGATAGAAGATCAGTTGGATTTGCTAAACGGGAAAGAGTATTTTACCTTGTTGGATTTGAAGGACGGATTTTTTCATATTAAGATGCACGAGGATTCTATTAAGTTCACTTCATTTGTTACGCCATGTGGGCAGTACGAGTGTGTTAGGATGCCATTCGGTTTAAAAGGAGGACCCTTGAGGTTTCAGCGATATGTTGTACAAATATTTGGGAAATTAATTGAGGATGGAGATGTTTCGGTATATCTGGACGATTTCTTGGTTGCAACAGGAACATTAGAGCATCATTTGTGGGTGCTAGAGAAAATTTTTCAGTTATGCGTTGCAAATAAACTCGAATTGCGGGTAGATAAATGTAAATTTGTACAAACTAAATTAGAGTATTTAGGCTATGTAGTTACGAGCGATGGTATTCGGCCTACAAAGCGCGGTATAATTGATGTCAAGAGGTTTCCAATTCCGCGGAGTGTTCGCGAAGTGCAAAGTTTTTTGGGACTTTGTTCTTATTTTTGGAAATTTATTGAAAACTTTTCATTAATCGCGAAGCCGTTATACGACCTTACTAGAAAGTCGGTTGATTTTAAGTTTGGTTTGGAGGAAGCGCATGCGTTCGACGAATTAAAAGAGTGTTTAACGCGTAGCCCTATTTTAAGCATTTATTGTCCTCGTCACGTCACCGAATTGCATTGTGATGCAAGTTCGATAGGTTTTGGTGCGATTCTAATGCAGAAGAAACAGGATCAGAAACATCATCCGGTGTTTTATTTTTCTAAGAGGACTACGGAAACGGAGGCTAAATACCATAGTTTCGAACTGGAAACTTTGGCAATTATTTATGCGTTACGTCGTTTTAGAACATATCTTCTCGGAATTCAGTTTAAAATTATTACGGATTGTGAGGCTCTCAGCCTTACTTTGAATAAAAAAGATACCAACCCACGAATTGCGCGGTGGGTGTTGGAATTGCAGAGCTACGACTATGTGTTGGAGCACAGGTCAAGCTCTAGAATGCGTCATGTAGATGCACTGAGTCGGCAAATCCTCGTTCTGTGCGATAATACTTTCGATCGTAATCTCGCATTATGCCAGGATAGCGATCCTGAAATAGTTAGTATACGTAAAAAACTAGAAAATTCAGAGGACAAGTTTTTCGAAATGTCGAATTGGTCAGTTTACCGGAAAATGAAAGATCGTGTTTTATTTTACGTTCCTTTTACATTGGTGCACAGTATTTTGCAAAAATCTCATAATGATATGGGACACGTAGGTTGCGAAAAAACAGTGGAGAATGTGTTGAACAGCTATTGGTTTCCGAAAGTTAGAGAAAAAGTGAAGTGCCAAATAAAAAACTGTCTTAAGTGTATTGCATTCAGTCCGAATTCGGGTAAGCAGGAAGGATTTTTGCACGAAAATCCGAAAGACGGCAAACCTTTCTACACGTTGCATATCGATCATCTCGGGCCGATCACGAAGCAGCAATCAGTCTGTAAGCGTTACATTTTTGTAGTAGTAGATGGTTTTACGAAGTATGTAAGATTATATTCAACAAAGACCACAAATACGGCGGAAGTTATTAATTGTTTACGGAATTACTTTGCGACTTTTAGTAGGCCATTACGGATTGTGTCAGACCGAGGCAGTTGTTTTACTTCGCAGGATTTGGAAAATTTTGTAGATGAGAATGGGGTGACACATGTTAAAATTGCTACAGCCTTACCACAAGCAAATGGTCAGGTGGAGAGATTCAATCGAACCATTGTACCAATGATATCGAAGTTAGCGGATGAGCGGAACGTACGGTGGTACGAAACGCTTGATGATGTAGAGTATGCGTGCAACATTACGATAAATAAATCGACGGGAGAAACTCCAAGTGTGTTGTTGTATGGGGTGAGTCAGTGGGGGAAAGTAGTGGATAGTATCCAAGATGCGTTAGAGAAATTGGATAGGACAGCAGATAGGAGAGATTTAATGGGGATACGAGATAAAGCTGCTGGAAAAATTAAGCGAAGTTTCGAGATGAATAAGATATATCACGATGAAAAGCGAAAAGCAGGAACGTATCAGGTCGGAGATAAAATAATGATTCGGAATTTTCATACTACAGGTGATTCATCGAAACTAATGCCTTTGTTTAAAGGACCGTATGAGATTGAAAGAGTATTGAGAAATGATCGGTACGTTATAAAAGATATTGATGGGTTTCAGAATACGCGTCTTCCTTATAGAGGAAATGGGCGGCGGCGAACATGAGACCATGGGTGTTGCCACAACCATGAAGGATTAAAACTAACATTTTAATGTAGCGGTTAAGGTTAACGTAGTAATTAAGGTTGATGTTCAGTATTCTAATTATGTGTAATATTCTAATGTAAAGCGTTTACTTTGATGTTAGTTAAGAAATAGTTTACTGTATACGTTTGCATGAATGCAGTGTGTGCGTTGGTGCGTTTATGAATGGATTGCGACATTCGAGGCCGAATGTATTTGTCAGGATGGCCAAATTGTAAGCGTTGGCTGGATTGGGTGTCGTCGCAAGGCCCTTATCGGTGTTTATGGTAAGACGCCACGGAGTCGCCGTTGCGACGGGGTGGTATGGCTTCGACATGGGAAGGGACAGTGTTTTTTGAGAGGGCCTAGTCCTGTCGAAGCCACAGAAGAATAAACCCAGCATTGTTACTTTACTTGGGAGAGCCTATAATCATTGAAAGACCCTTCCATTCTAAAATTACGACGGTCTAAACCCAGCTCACGTTCCCTGTTGGCGAGTGAATAATCCGACGCTTGGCAAATTCTGCTTCGCAATTATAGGAAGAGCCGACATCGAAGGATCAAAAAGGGACGTCGCTATGAACGCTTGGCCGCCACAAGCCAGTTATCCCTGTGGTAACTTTTCTGACACCTCTTGCTGAAAACTCTCCAAGCCAAAAGGTTCGATAGCCCGTGCTTTCGCAGTATCTATGCGTACTGAACATCGAGATCAAGCCAGCTTTTGCCCTTTTGCTCTACGCGAGGTTTCTGTCCTCGCTGAGCTGGTGTTAGGACACCTGTGTTATTCTTTGACAGATGTACCGCCCCAGTCAAACTCACCGCCTGGCAGTATCCTCGAATCGGATCACGCGGGAGTATTGTCGACGATCGGCGCGAAGCCTTCACGCCACTCTCACACGCTTGGCTCTAAAACACCGTGACAACCGGGTCGAAACCTCGGCGCAAGCGCTCCGGCCAACCGAGTATGTAAGGAAACGATGAAAGTAGTGTTATTTCACCGGCCATGTTGCCATCTCCCACTTATGGTACACCTCTCATGTCTCCTTAAAATGCCAGACTAGAGTCAAGCTCAACAAGGTCTTCTTTCCCCGCTAATATTTCCAAACCCGTTCCCTTGCCAGTGGTTTCGCTAGAAAGTAGATAGGGACAGAGGGAATCTCGTTAATCCATTCATGCGCGTCACTTGGGCTCGTACTTTCGTCATCCTTTAACTGTTCTACAAGCTTTTGCAGGACAATATCTATTTCTTGTGGGAGCACCCTCCTTTTCTCCGCCACACAGTGGTCCCAAATCCCGAAAACGCGGCCAAAACTCAAAAAATGAATTTGTTTTTGAGGAGGTCGGGACAGATGGATTGGGTAGTGCAATAATGACTCTGTATGGGGATGGAAGGAAACAAGTCATACTTTTTCACCTGAGTGGCAATTACAGTCCGAACTTCGATTTCGTTAGACAGTCATTTCTCGTGAGCGTAAACGTAAGTGTGAAGTACAAACTGTAAAGTGTATATCGTTTTTTAGAAGATATCAATCTTAATTCTGCAAAATGGATATTGTTCCTGGAAGTACATAGAACATCTTTTCTCTCTGAATATATTAAGAATTGTTATCCGTTAAAATTGTAAACCGGGAAGTATATTATTGGAAATAACATGTAAGATTTAATGCATATATTTTAAAGATGTAGAGAAAAAGTTGTATATTCACAATATCACGCCAAACAAATTGAAGATCAACTCGATTTTTATATGTAACTATATATTTTTGACTTTGTATTATCATACCTGACATCAAGAAGAATTCAACGACCTACCATACTATTATCTTAAGTATCCAAATCACGCTAAAATAGTTTTGGCCGCGTTTTCGGGATTTGGGACCACTGTGCGCCAGGTTCTCGATCTCCTGTTCGACAGCCCTTAGCGCGTGACAGTCGGCGAGTCGATCGGCCCATATGGCGTTTTGGAGGATTGCCTCCCATCTCTCTCTCCCTATACTTCTTCTGGAAGCTTCATAATTTTCTTCAGCAGCCGACATGTAGACCGAGCTCTCCGAGGACGAGTCTACGTCGGCTGCTGTTTGCCTCCCCCGACTGGGTAAGAGCCTCCTTTTATAACCTATTAGTTTCAAAGTTTCATGCGGCAGGGACTCCCTTATTGTTACATTTGGGTATCTTTCTCCTGCAAATCTCTGGTCCAGTTGGATCAGGAGATTCACATCTCCCTGTGACCAAACAGAGGCTCTGCTGCTTGGTCTGTTCCTGCTGTTTGCATTCTCTTCCTCTCTTTTTCTGTTCCGCGCCTGTGGGTGTCTATGTCTTTCATGCTGGGACAACCTACTCTTGATCCGGAAGACATTCCCGCACAACCGGCACTCTATGTGTGTTGTTCCCCCAGCCTCATTGCCTGTTTCCGCTCCTTTGCAGTGCGGAGCGTGACACCTCCCTTCTCAAAGCTCTTTCGGCATGCGGCGCACCTCCACACTGCTTTCTGCTGGGGGTGTTTCTTCGCCATATGGTCTCTGAATTGTGCCTCGTTGGCGAAGCATATCTCCGGACCTCGTTCGGCGCAAGAACCTGCACTTGATATACCCACTCAGGGGTAGGTCTATCGTTTGTGTCATCTCGATTCCTTGTTCGTACCCAGGGTCG
Source organism: Nomada ferruginata (assembly GCA_963583965.1). NCBI lineage: Eukaryota > Metazoa > Arthropoda > Insecta > Hymenoptera > Apidae > Nomada > Nomada ferruginata. The sequence goes on from OY757222.1 coordinate 7,267,345, forward strand.
TCAGCGTTGGTCCTCCTATCCATAGCGGACATGTCCGCCGTAGAGGCACAAGGCCCGAGGACCTCTACATCCGAGGCTTCGTCTTCCGTCTCCATTTTCAAAATTAATTTTAAAATCTTAATTATATTTCCCTATCGTGCCCATTCCTGTCCCTTCTCGTTATGCGTCTTTATTCTTTGGGCCTTCATGTGGGTGCAATTACCCAATATGTGCCCCAGGGTCTCGGATTGGGCACTACATCGTCGGCATTTTACATCCGTCGTTTTCTTGGCTCTGTTTAAGACCACTCTTGTGCCGAACGTATTTGATCTTAACTTTAGTGCGTCTAGGTACCTAGACGGCCTCAATAGCTCGGGTTGATAAAGCCAGGTGTTCCCTACTTTATCCCCGAAGAATTCACGGATCCCCTGTCCTTGGGAGACGAGCTGTCTCCATCGATCCGTTTCCTGCTTTTGTAGGTCCTTTCGTTTAGCCTCGAGCATGTCAGCATTGATGTTTTGATCCCAATCCAGACCTACTGAGCTCGCGTACTTTCGCAACGTTGTTTCCTGGCCGTACGGCCCGCGACTATACAGGGTGTCCCGTAACTAGGGGAACATCGGGAAATGGGGAGAAGCTGAGGTGATTCTGAACAACTTTTTCCTTGACCACAATGTTGTTTGAAGCTTCGTTTTTGAGTTATTAACCAAAAACACTGCCCAATTAGAGCGCTCGAAATCCCGGGACTCAGGCGCGCAACGTTTTGTGGCGCTTCGTCGTGTACGGGGGCCTCGACGGTATCGAGAGAATCGTACGGCAAATGTCACATCGTCTTTAAGCGAGGCTAATGTGGAATTTTTGGTTGTTCATTAATAAGAAATAAACTAATTATTCTTTTATTTAAGCGAGCAGAGTCGTGGTCGCGAAAGAACGCATTGACACGCCGTTAATTCGTGCACGAATGGGTAAATGTTTCATAAGTATTAAAACACTTTATTCCTTTCGGATGACGAATAAAAGTATCGGACACAGTTATTAAACGATTTATTAGTTTATTTCTTATTCCCGAATAACCAAAAATTCCACATTAGCCTCGCTTAAAGACGATGTAACACGGCGTGTCAATGCGTTCTTTCGTGACCACGACTCTGCTCGCTTAAATAAAAGAATAATTAGTTTATTTCTTATTAATGAACAACCAAAAATTCCACATTATCCCTGCTTAAAGACAATGTAACACGGCGTGTCAATGCGTTCTTTCGTGACCACGACTCTGCTCGCTTAAATAAAAGAATAATTAGTTTATTTCTTATTAATGAACAACCAAAAATTCCACATTAGCCTCGCTTAAAGACGATGTAACATTTGCCGTACGATTCTCTCGATACCGTCGAGGCCCCCGTACACGACGAAGCGCCACAAAACGTTGCGCGCCTGAGTCCCGGGATTTCGAGCGCTCTAATTGGGCAGTGTTTTTGGTTAATAACTCAAAAACGAAGCTTCAAACAACATTTTGGTCAAGGAAAAAGTTGTTCAGAATCACCTCAGCTACCCCCCATTTCCCGATGTTCCCCTAGTTACGGGACACCCTGTAGTTGTGTTCTTTATTTTTCGTACTTTCGCTGCCATTTCCTCAACCGTGATGGGCGTCCATATACTTTCGATCGGGAAGCTATTGGTTTCACTGTCCCTTCTAACGTTCTTTAATTTCACTTGGGGCCCAGCTACACCCCAGAGGTCTCTATATATAGGACCTACTTCTTCCTTCTTGGGCACATCTATCGCTTGCCTGGCCTCGGGTTGCTTACCCGCTATCGCCCAGTCAATCAGCCTTTGGGGACACTTTTTGTATAAGTCTTGCGCTCTCGCATACTTATATGTACTGTTTTGCTTTGGCTTTCTTTCTGCCCCTTATTGTCCCCCGGCTGTTTCCTGGGGGCCCTCTTGTTACTAATTATTTCTACCAGTTCCTGAAGTACTATTTCGACATCTTCCGGGAGTATTCGCCTTCAATTGGCCAGGTTTTCTATTTTCTTTTCGACCTCCCTTAGCGGGTGGTCGTCATGTAGTTGTCTGGCCTGTATGTTGTTGCGGAGGGTTGTCTCCCATTCCTCCCTTCCAAGGCTTCTTCGGGGGCCCCCTCTAACTCCTCGGTGGCTGAGGCATACACCGAACTATCCGAGGACGAGGAGTCCTCTTCAGCCACCGGATTCCTCCTCCCCCGAGCAGGTAGGAGCCTCCATTTGTTGCTTATTTGTTTAAGTGATTTGTGCGGCAGGAATTCCCGTATTTTTACATTTGGGTATCTTTCGTTGTGGAACCTCCGATCCAATTGGATTAAGAGGTCCACTTCCTCTTTGGTCCAAGCCGAGGCTCTGTTGCTTGGACCGCTCCTGCCGCTTCCTGTCTCCTGCCTTTTTTGGTTCCGCGCCAGAGGGTGTCTGTGTCTTTCATGTTGTGACAACCCTCTCTGGGTCCGGAATACTCTACCGCACATTTGGCATTCAACCTGTGCCTCCCCCTCGGCTGTTTCCACTCGCTCTGTTCTTGCATTTCGGGGCATGACACTGCCAACCATGGAGTTGGATAAAACTCCTTTGGCAAGCAGCGCATCTCCAAGCCGCTCTATGCCGAGGGTGTTTCTTTTCAATGTGTTCTACGAACTGTGCTTCCTTCATGAAGCACTCCTCCGGACCCTCGCCGGCGCAGAACTTGCAGGTAATATACCCCCTCAGGGGTAGGTCCGTCCATTGTTCCATCTCATTATCCGTAACATCGCCTATGTCGTCATAAATGGTCCTCCTATCCAAAGCGGACATGTCCGCCACGGGAGCCCCAGGACCAAGGGCCCCCGTGTCCGAGGCTTCTCTACTATTCAATTGATCCATTACTTGGGTTTATCAATTTGTTCCTTATACGTTCGTTTCCATCCATATCCATATCTAGTCCCTTTACCTGCCTAGTCGAGTGGACAAACTGTCAGGATGGCAAGTGGGCGTTGGCGGCGTTATAGAATTCGTCGGGAGATGTGGCCATCAGGTGTTATGGAATTTTTAAGTGCTGGCGGCACGGTAGATAGTTCTCTGCAGCTTGTGCCTTGTCTTATATAAAATATATTATTAGCTTTCTGGCAGTCCCAATATGAGACATACTGCCCTGTTCGTCCGGCCTCCCTTAAAAGGAAGGCAGAGTTCCAGGGCAGCGCCATTCGGCTACAGTCATGAGATAAGATAAATAAATAAATAAATAAATAAGACGTTCACATAATAATTTAACATGTATCATGAGTACGTAATGTGACGTAATGTGATCATAGTCCAGAAATTCGTTTGCTATTTCAATTGACGAACGTGACGCTATCAATGAAGCCGTTAGACAATCTTTTCTTCCGAGCGCCAGGCATTTCATATTTTGCATTGTTGCTTTGGGCATGGCTCCTCTGCATCCCACTACTATTGGTAATGTCTCTGCCCTTACTCAATTCATTTTGATTCTTAAGTACTCCATGGTGTCCTTATATTTCCTTTCATTTTCTCTATACGCCTGGGGGAAGTTTTCCCGGTCCTCGTACCGGACCGTGACATCCACCACATAAACCGTGTCATGGTCTTTATTGACCATATCTGATTTACGTAGCTCCCCCAACACGTTTATGATCGGTTCCTCGAACACCGCGCAGTGATTAGACACTTTGCTTCTAATGAGTTTACAAATCTCGTTATGCCTTCTTATTCTATGGGCTTTTGTATGGGCGCAATTGCCCAGTATATGTCCCAGGATCTCGGCCTGGGCGCTAGAACGTCGGCGTTAAACGTCTGAGGTTTTCTTTATACTGTTCAATACCACTTTTGTGCCGAACGTGTTCGTTCTCAGTTTCAGCGCATCCAGGTATCTGGGCGGCTTCAGTAGTTCGGGGTTGTATAGCCATTCATTTCCGAATTTATCCCCGAAAAATTCTCTAATCCCTTGCCCTTGGGAGACGAGTTGTCTCCATCGATCCGTTTCCTTCTTACGGAGGGCCTTTCATGCTGCCTCGATCTGCTCCATCGTTATGCCTGCATCCCAGCAAAGTTCTATTGATGCCGCATATTTGCGTATTGTACCCTCCTGCCCCAGGAGTGCTGGTCTCACTCACATCGTCTTAGTTACAATGTCCTCCACTCTCTGGACACCCAAGCCTCCGTGGCTCTTGGCCGTATATATCAGTCCATCTGTAGTGGGTGGATGGAGGTGCAGTATATGCTTTATTTCCTGTCTGATGTCTTGATCTAATTGTCTAAGGGTGCCCAGAGGTGGAGAATCTGCTACCAGTTTGTGGATATATCGCCGGGGCAGGAGGTACGTCCGGATAAGATTTATCTTTTGATGAGGCTTCAGCTTCAGCCTCCTCACTGCATTGATTGCTTGCAGAATTTCTTTTGTTGAGGAGCCTCGAAGGCCCCTCGACGGATCGAGTTTGATCCCTAAGTATTTTATCGTTGTCTCGGGATCTGTATAGGTTATGGTCGACCCTCCCATTTCTATCTTTGGGTCGACCATATACCATGTCTTGTTACCTTGGACGATCTGGAACGCTGTGCATTTAGAGGCCGCTACACTCATGCCCAATTCCTTTAAGTAATTGTTGAGCATCTTGTTTTGCTTGGCGGCCTCCTTCCGTGTCTTTGCCAGCAAGACCAAATCGTCCGCAAATGCTAGATGGAGACTTTCTCGTCTCCCATCTGTATGCCCTCCGTCGGCTCGTCTATTTTGCCTATAATGGGATCTGTTATAATATTGAATAATATGGGCGATAGTGGGTCGCCCTGTTTGACTCCCCTTTGCACGTTCATTCTGACCGTTTCGCCTCCTCTACATGCTATTTCGGTCTTACAGCCGTCGTACATCCTGCCAATGTATTGCGCGGCTGTGTCGGGGATACCTTTTTCCTCCAGGCAGTTGCCCATCATGCTGTGGGGTACCGTGTCGAACGGTCCCAGGGTCGGGAGCCGCCGCGTCCGAGGCTTCATCTTCTGTCTCCATTTTCATATTTTGTTATAAGATCTGACTTACAATTATCCTTTCATGCCCAATCGTGTCCCTTCGCCTTGCCTACTCGTGTGGACATATGTATCGAGATGGCAGGTGGGCCCAGCCGTTGGCGGCATTTTAGAATCCGTCGGGGGATGTGGCCGTCAGATGTTGTGGAAATTTTCTAAGTGCTGTCGGCGTATTGCTTTCCGTCGCCCGAACAACGGCATTATGCCGCTAAGTTCCAGCGGCCTATTGCTTTACGCCGCCGGGCATATTCGTATTTGCTACTTGGTTCCTTGATCGCACCACATCCCCAACGAGCACCACTGCCAGCTCGAGTGGGTGGGGTCGCCCTCACCGCTCTGCTATGTATCGCTGGGAGCACCGTGAGGCAAAGTATTAATAACTAGGCCACGGTTTTGGGCTCTCAGGGATCTTGCTGGGCACATTGATCTTTGGTCTTAGACCCAGGATAGGTGCAAATATGAGACCTCCCGTGAGGCTCGTTTCATCCATACGCGCACCTTGCATTAATATTCAAAAGTGGTTTCCGAGTGTGACGGGCACGACAGACGCCGACGTTGTCGTCCTCCTATTTGGATGAAACCTGGACGTAATGCTATTGAACCGTCTCCAGTTCATCCATGAACCCCATAATACTCGAGTGGTTAAGCTGTTCATCTGGGCCCGTGTTATGCCCAATTGTAGCAGCTCTCTGACACTCTGGGAGCTCCAGACCCCCCGCCACGAGATGGTTATGGCGGAGAAGACGACATTTCCACGTGGCACTCCTGCATGGGCTCCAACCAGATCGTGGAGATCCGAAATCGACTCGTACTTAGCCACTTTACGCCTGTGTGCTAGATCCAATGCCCCTTCGCTGGATACAACCTGCGCATCAACGACAACTGCCCTATCACCTAGGACAGCTGTGAGATCCGGTCTACGGCGCCCGACAGATGTAGAGAAAGCTAGCTCCTCGTCCACCTGCCATCCCCTTTGTCTAAGAAAACCAGCGACTCGACGGCACAGGTCGTTATGCCGTAGGATCCTCCCACCGTGCGTGCGGAAGCAGCGCTGAACGCAGTGCGCCGGAGTCTCCTTTTCAGGACACCCGGCACAACAACGAACATGGCCAGATGAACCCTCTGACACCCGGCGCGAAATCATGGGAACAGCAGCAGACTCACGGAGCCCACTACCGTCACACGAGGCGTGCAACGCTGCAGTCCAACCTCGTCGAAGTTCAGAAGTCGTGCAGACCCTCTCACCTCGCAGGCGCATCTGGTTTTCACACCAGACCAGCTGCCGGGCGACATAAGGCTTCTCGGCAGCTGCCCTTGCCGGAGGGAAAGGACTTTTGCACAGCTTCTGCAGTCGCTTCCATTTCAGCATCGGGATCACAGTTCTTAACTGGGGCAGTCCAGGACCTCCCTCCCGTATCTGCGCATGGAAATATCCAGCAGGAACATCATGGGGTAGGCGCAGCCAAGCGCGTACCGAGGCACGAACCTGGACGTCGGCCTTCTTCAGCACCTTGGCGCTCACGTCGCCCACTATCCACCGATGGTGGTAGCGGGGTAGCAGGCAATCCCGGAGCAGCCGCAACCTCTGTTGAGGCTTTAGCGGATCCCGGGTTATCCGAGCTAGCGCAAGGTCTAAAGGGACCGGCTCTACGCATTCCCTAGCCCCTTCGTACTTGATGCCCAGGTATTCCCAGACGTGAGACGGGGTCACCTGCCGTACAGGCACATCCCCAAGATGGACTGTAGGGTCCGACATGACCCGCACCTTCTTCTCACGCCCAGGGGCAACCTGAGACAGTACCATGGTCTTTTTGGCATTGATCTCCAGCCCAGCACGTTTGAAAGCGGCTTCCAGCAGAGTCAGATTTTGTTGCAAGTCCTGTGAAGTACTTGCAAAGAGCACAATGTCGTCTGCATAGGCGAGGGCGTCAATCATCACACCTCCTAACTTGAAACCAACATCCTTTGAGAGAATCCCCAATGCTCGATCAACGACCAGATTGAACAGAAGGGACGACAAACTGACGAACTCCACGTCCCAGCCGTATCAGCGCTCCATAACTATCCCCAGAGGGATGCAGAGTTGTCGTTGCGTTAGAGTAGATAGCTTTTATATATGAGAGGAAGCCGGATGGCAAGTCCGCTTCCTCTATGCATTTGAATATGGCCTCGTGGGAGACCGTGTCAAACGCCTTCGACACGTCCACGCAGGCCATGTGCAGGGACCGGCACTTCTCCCGCGACTCCCGGAGCACCGCCGACAGGATAGTGATATTCTCACATACCCCATCGACGGGCCGAGGATACCTCCTAACTCTCTCCGGAAACACGTCACCTAGCCATCTGTTAATGGCATCAGTGTCTACGTTCCCTTCAAGAGCTGCCTGCGCAATCACGCGCAGACGACCAGCCTGGAAGCTCATCGTTCGCGACGATCGCTCAATGAGTTCACTAATCGCAGAACGTTGTTTCTCCAGTTGTTCCGGAATTGTCAGACTGGCAGGAGGACCGCACCTGTGGGGAGATAGGATGTTCGAGGGACCAGCAGTATCAAGTACTGCCGCTCCTGTCCCTTGGCCGTCCTCGGCAACACCTGTAGCACTCGGGATCGCCTATTGGCAGAAACTGAGGACCATCTGGCGATATGCGGCCTGTCGCCGTTTGCCTTTGATGGCCTCTACAGTTCTGTGGGGGAATAGGTCTTGAAGATGGGCATTCATGAACCTGATTCCCTCGGCTGAGCTGGCAGTAGCCTCAGCCCGAGCCATCCTTCTCTGCTCCTCTTCGTTCCAGCGGGCACTAGACCTTTCGACGTTGACAACGTCGTTGGCTTCAAGAGGGTGCGCATGACGCGTGTGTACACCTCGGCCGATCTTGGAATGAAACTCCCGATCGCAGTACTCACAGACGAACCTTCCGGGCGCTGCGGGAATTTCCCGACTCGGAACGTCCCGGGTTCGAAGGACTCTTACGTCCGATGTACTCTCCTGCGCCTCACCCTCTGAAACCCTCCTCTCACGCAACACACATAGTGGCCGGGCCATCCGAGAACCCGGCCGTGGATCATTCTTTCTTTTGTCCTTATCCATTGTTGCTATGTGTGTGGGGATCAGTCGGATTGACAGCCGACAGTCCCCAGATAGCCTGTTCCGTTTTTGGCCTCACATCTTCCGTGGAACTCGGCACTTGAGCGCAAGGCCCTTCGAGGCGCTTTCGCAGCGGTAGCTCTTAATTTCCCTCAGATGTTCGGAGGTACTTACCGGGGGAACCTCGTGAAGGTGGCTACTTGCTAACTATGACTTGGGTTCTCTCGGATACTAGTACCGGCAAGCCGGCCCGACACTTCATCGATTACCCCTATACTATGCCTGTGGGGACTTAGTCTCGGATACTAGCTCCGACGAATCGGGCCGACACCTCAAACGACTAGCCCCATCACGCTCGGAGACTCAAGCTGCATTGTTACCACCATGTACTTGCGGTCAGCGGCGTATTGCAAGGCTAGATATTATAAGGAAACACCGTGAGACTTAGTTTCAGATGCTAAGTTCGTGGCGTTCCACCCCAGCAAGAGGAGAAAATTTTAGGGCTGGGAGCCAGTTACTAGCGATACTTAGATCTTTGTCGCGCCGTGGCTAAGTGCCGGCGGCGTATTGCTTTCATTTTACTTTCGATTGCTTTCGATTTCTGGGCAAGTCATAGCGGCAACATAGCTGCTTAGGCCATAGTATAATATAGATAATAATATATATAGAACGCCACTAGTACGATGGCGGGACATGTGTACACCTGGCGCCACCATGCACAAATAGCTATGTATCAATACGGGCACCGTGAGGAGAAGTATGGTTAAAGCTAATCCACGGTTTTGGGTCCGTAATGACATTGCTGGGCATTTTGCTCTTTGGTGTTTCTCACCCAGGATAGGCGCAAGCGAGACCTCCCGTGAGTCTCTAATAGTTAAATGCGCTACATTCATTCTATATTCATACTCACCCCACACCGACGGCAGCCACAGTGCCCCGCACGGTCAGTCTCCTCGATGGTTGGTATCTCGAAGTTATGCTATTAAATCTACGCCAGTTCATCCACGAGCCCCACAGTACACGAGTAGTTAGACTCCTCATCTGGGACTTGGTAAGGCCCAGATGACGGAGCTCCCTTTCTCTCTGGGGACTCCAGACTCCTCGCCAACTGATTGTTATGGCGGAATAAGCGACATTTTCTTGTGTCACTCCTGCGTGGGCTGCAAAAAGTTGACTTAAATTGGAGACCGTCTCATACTTAGCCACCTTCCGACTGTGAGCTAGATCCAATGCTTGTTCGCTGGATACTACCTGCGCGTCTACGACGACCGCAACTCCTTCCTTCGCGATCGTGAGGTCTGGCCTCCGGAGCCCCTCGGACGTGGAGAACCCAAGTTCTTCATCCACCGTCCATCCCTTCTGTCTAAGAAATTCAGCGGCTCGACGGCACACATCGTTGTGTTGCAGGATCCGCCCACCGTGCGTTCGGAAGCAACGCTGAACACAGTGCGACGGGGTTCCTTTTCGGGGCACCCCGCGCGACAGCGAACATCGCGCCCCTCGCGCCCGCGGGAGACCCTCACTCGAGACGGTAGACAGTTGGCGCGCACGTGGTGATAATGCACATAGTCGGCACCTGGAATGGCGGAAGAACCCTCCGCCACCCAGTGCGTGCTCAGGGAGCTGGCAGCAGACTCACGTAGTCCGCTGCCGTCGCAAGAGCCGTGCAACGCGGCGGCACAACTTCGCCTGAGTGCGGCGGTAGTGGAGACCCTCTCACCACGGAAGAGCATCTGCGATTCACACCAGACAAGCAGGCGTGCAACATAAGTTGACTCGGAAGATGCCCTCGCCGGGGGGAAGGAACTTCTACATAACCGCTGGAGACGCCGATATTTCAATATTGGGATTATGTTTTTGAATAGAAGTAATCCCAGACCTCCCTCGCGTATTGGCGCATGGAAGTATCCAGAAGGGACATCGTGGGGCAATCGCAGCCATGTACGCGCCGTGTCGCGCACACGGACGTCTGCCGCCTTCAGAGTTCTGGCGCTCACATTTCCTACTACCCAGCGGTGGAAAAACCGTGGGAGTAGGCAGTCCCGAAGCAACCGCAACTTTTGTTGGGGTTTGAGCGGTGCCCGGGAGAGGCGAGCCAACGCAGGCTCCAAAGGGACAGACTCTCCGTGTTCCCTAGTACCCTCATATTCCGTTCCCAGGTACTTCCAGACGTCGGTCGTAGACCTTTGCGGTAGGGTTACCCCATCGAGGTGGAATGATGGGGTAGTTAGTACCCTAGTTTTCTTGTCACGTCCAGAAGGTACAAGGGACAGAATTCCGGTCTTCTTTGCATTGATCTCTAGCCCGGATCGTTTGAAGGCAGCAGCAAGCCGATCTAGGTTCTCCTGCAGACCCATATGTGTTTTGGCTAGGAGGACAATGTCGTCAGCATAGGCGAGTGCGTCGATCTTCACGCCGCCTAATTCGAAACCAACGTCCGTAGAGAGGGTTTCCATTGCTCTATCCACTACGAGATTAAACAACAGAGGCGATAGAGGGTCTCCCTGCCGTACACCACGTCCTAAACGAACAGGCATTCCACAATCCCCTTGCGGTGACTGCAAGATCGTGGTTGCTTCGCTGTAGACTGCCCTTACATACTCGAGGAAGGAGGGTGGAAGACCCACCTCCTCGGCGGCTCTGAGAATGGCCCTGTGTGAAACCGTGTCAAAGGTTTTTGACAGGTCCACACAGGCGACATGCACTGGTCGGCTCATCCTGCGGGCTTCTCTCATCACCGTCGTGAGAATAGTGACATTCTCACAGACACCATCGACGGAAGCCACGCTGGCGCTCATTGCAGATGTTAAGACATGACAGTCTACTAGCTAAAATTTTGTGGAACTGCCTCATCGTGACGGAACCTACACTCAGGGGCCGATAGTTGGCAGGTGAAGGCCTGTCCGACATACCAGCCTTCCTGAGGAAGACCGTCCTGGTCGAGGACATACGCGCAGGTACCTCTCTTGCAAGGAGGAGCAGGTTGTAAAGTAGTGTTCGCACCGCGGAGGGAACGGAATTCCACAACCGCGGGGACACACCATCCAATCCTGGTGCTGAACCAGCCCTTACGGCGTGCTTCTCGACGTCTTTCGACGTGATCGGCCACCATAGGGAAGACAAATCAGGAGGGGGAGAACAGTCCTCATCACCTGTGCTCTGGCCGATGCCTTCGAGGTGTATACCCCGGGCAGTCGGACCACTGGTCCTTGTGTGCCTCACGCTGGACGGACATCTGGGGAGACCCGTTATGTCCCCATCGGCAGGACTGGCTTGCTCAATGAGCGGTCGCCAGTAGTGTTCGAATTTGCCGAAGGACGGGCGGTTCCCTTCGATGTCTCCTTCCAGTATCTTACTGAGGCGAGCGCGCAAGTTCTTTCTGAAAAGAGTCTGCATCTCGGCATACTCCTTTCTGCGCCTCTCCTCCCTACCCTCTCTCTTTGTGTCAGGACGACGCTGCTTTCGTCGGGGGTTATGATGAGGCCGCCTCCTCTCTCCTTCGGGAAACACATCACCTAGCCACCCGGAGATTGCATCCGCAGCTGTATCTCCTTCGAGAGCAGACTGCGCTATTTCGCGCAGCCGACCAGCCTGAAAGCTTTCGATACGCGCCGTTCGCTCAATGAGTTCACGGATCGCGTCTCTCAGTCGCTCCAGATCTTGTGGAGGGTCAGGACTGGGAGGAAGAACGCACACATTGGGCGAACCGATGGTCGACGGAGCCGTTCTCTGTGCTCCCGTGCCGTCCTCGACATCACCCGGAGAACCCGGGCTAGCCTGCTGGCAGAAACTGCGGACCAAATCCCGGTAGGCGGCCTGACACCGCTTTCCTTTGGTGGCCTCGACAGTTCTGTGGGGGAACTGGTCATGAAGAGGTTGGTTCATGAACCTAATCGCCCCGGCTAAGGTTGCTGATGCCTCAGCCCGAGCCATCAGTCGCTCCTCCTCATCACACCAACGGGCTTTCACCCGTTCGACGTTGACAGCGTCGTTGGCCTCGGCAGGGACTGGGGAGCTGTTTAGGTCGAGGCACTGCCACTACCGTGAGCGGGTGACTCGTTCTCTCTCACATGCACTTGTAGTGACCGGGCCATCCGAGAACCCGGCCGTGCAACTCTTTTATTCTGACTATCCATTGTTAGCTACAAGTGGGGGGATCTATCAGATTGGCAGCCGATAGTCCCTTAGATAGCCCATCCCGTTTTTGGTCACACATCTTCCGTGGGATTAGGCACTTGAGCCGAAGCCCTTTGTGACGCTCTCGCAGCGGCAGTTCTTGGTTTCCCTCAAGGTGGTCAGAGGTACTTACCGGGGGAACCTCGAGAAGGTGACTGCTTGCTAACTATGACCGGGGGTTCTCTCGGATACTAGTACCGGCAAGCCGGCCCGACACCTCGTTGATCACCCCGTACTATGCCTAGGGGGACTTAGTCTCGGATACTAGTACCGATAAATCGGACCGACACCTCATACGACTAGTCCCCTCACGCCCGGAGACTTGAGCAACCAGGCCACCGCCATAAGCACTCTCGACAGCACGATGTTATGGTACGCCGTGGCTAAGTGCCAGCGGCGTATTACTTTTTAAAAACGAGCAGGACTTTAACTCGTTTCCAGCGGCGTGTTGCTTTTGGCAAGGTGTTAGCAGCCTTTAGAGCCAACAAGAGGCGAAAATTTCGCAGCTGGGAGGCAGTTACTAGCAACAGCGCGGTGTTCTTAGTAGGCCGCGGCTAAGTGCCAGCGGCGTATTGCTTTTATAAATCGAGTGAGTCATAGCGGCAACGTGGCAGCTTGAGGCCATAGTACATATATAACACCACTAATACGATGGCGAGACCTTTAACAACCGATTAAGAGTGTCATAGTTACTCCCGCCGTTTACCCGCGCTTTCTTGAATTTCTTCACGTTGACATTCAGAGCACTGGGCAGAAATCACATTGCGTCAACACCCGCGGGGGCCATCGCAATGCTTTGTTTTAATTAGACAGTCGAATTCCCCTAGTCCGTGCCAGTTTTGAGCTGAGCGTTGAATGGCAGCCGAAGAGAACGACCACGACGGAAGATCCCCCCGGAAGCCTCGCAGCAAGGAAGATCCGCGGGAGGCCAAGGCACGGGGCCGACCGCGGATCCCGGTTTCGCAATAATGCGTCCGTTCACCTCGCACAGGCCCGGCACGTCGGCCAAACCCACTTCCCGACCAAGCCCGACACGCCCCGCTCCTCAGAGCCAATCCTTATTCCGAAGTTACGAATCCAATTTGCCGACTTCCCTTACCTACATTAATCTATCGACTAGAGGCTCTTTACCTTGGAGACCTGCTGCGGATATGGGTACGAACCGGCGCGACACCTCCACGTGGCCCTCTCCTGGATTTTCAAGGTCCGAGGGGAAGATCTGGACACCGCCGCAACTGCGGTGCTCTTCGCGTCCCAAACCCTATCTCCCTGCTAGAGGTTTCCAGGGAACTCGAACGCTTATACAGAATATACAGAAAAGAAAACTCTTCCCGGATCTCTCGACGGCGCACAGTGGTCCAGAACTGAACGCTAGCTGTTCATTTGGTAAAGAATCGATTTCCTCATATCGCTGTTCTTTAAATGTATATTGATTTACAAGTGTCCATTACTTTCGAAAATAATAAATTTAACTAATTTATTCAAAATTGTGATTAGTACAAGTGTTTAAAGATCAACATTTTATAGGTACCATTTTTCACGCGAAAAATTGCTTTTTTTTTAATGCCGTGATGAATCCATTTATATTTTCTGATCGTGTTTGTGTCCAAATGAAGAGTATTCTTTTGCGTTAAAATGCACACCTCGAATTTAGAATTGCCGTTCGTTATTTATTAGAAAAACAATGCTCAGTGGAGTGAATACAGTTGTCAAAGTTGTTCATTTTCAACAAGGAATATCTTTTAAGTTCCATAGAGTTCCGCATTCTTTCAAAGTGGAATGTTTTCTTCATACTTTCCCCTATACAGGGTGGGGCAATAACTATGTCCACCTTCAATATTGCCGTTGTTTGTAATAATATGAAAAAATATCATATATAAAACTTGCACGGTGCAAAGGGGGACATATTGTGATACATACATTTTTTGCCTAGGTGGAGGCATAGAGGAGATTTGAAGGTCATGTCTATTTTTTTAAATGAAATAGTATGTTTTTTTTTTTGCTGTACGATAGCCGGTGTTGATACAATTTCAACAAGCTACCGTTGAAGGTCATACAAGATCAATCATCCCTAGGTTGACGCTGAGGCTGAACTTCACTTTCATTTCGCCTTTAGGTTTATGCATCCTAATGACTCGCGCACACGTTAAACTCCTTGGTCCGTGTTTCAAGACGGGCTCTGAGAGTACCCAAAGTTGTAGCGTCAACTTCCAGCGGCGTATTGCTTTTCTCCGCCGACTTCCAAGTGCCAGCGCCGTATTGTTTGGCGTCTGCGGACACCAAACCACCAGCGGCGTAATGTTTCCTCTATGCTGCAAGCAAACTTCCATCGGCGTATTGCTTTGCCTCCACCGACTTTCAAGTGCCAGCGGCAAATTGTTTGTCGTCTTCGGACACCAAACCACCAGCGGCGTATTGCTTCCACTATGCTGCAAGCAAACTTCGGATCCACTACTCTCCAGCGCTATTAAAATTCCTCTTCTCTTTTCGAAGCTTCGAGTAATAAAATGTAAGAATTTTTGAAATCTTTCTTCTCAATTCATTAAAAAACTTTTTTCAACATCTGGATTCAAAATTTCATTATATCTCAATTCCTGACACCTAGGGAATCTAAAAATTGTGTGGTTGACGTCTTCTTCTTCCTCTAAATTGCAGACTGTACAGTTTTTATTATTAATTCTATTCCTTGGAAAGAATGTACTATTAATTGGTCCGTATCCTGTGATTATGTAGGTGCAAAATCTATTGGGGGTGAACCATTTATTTTTTAATTTTTTTAAAAACGTTTTACGTCATTAATAAAGTCAAATGTATTTCTTCCTCTTACCATTATCATCATAGACAATATTTTCTATTTTTTCCATTTCTACTTTTATTCGCATAGGCTTGTTACGAGCCGAGGGCTAAGGGGCACGGCTGCGGAGCCGAGGATCGGTTGTTTAAGAGTTTTTGTTAGTTAAACGGTCGAGCCGTTTGATGGGAAATGATGAGAAGTGGATGTGCCAATGCTTATTTCATCAATGGGTGCCACTGGAAGGTTAGTAATTATTGCCTCGTAACTATCGATACACCTTGAGCGGTTAAGATATATCTATTCGGTGGATTGATACTACTGCTTATGATTGGTATAGGAAACAGAATGAAATAAATACGTCTATAATCAAATAATAAAATGTCTATATTCTATATCTCAAGTAAATTACAGTACGTAGATATCACGGAGTTAAAACCCACGCTTACAGTGTTTAACGTTTATAAATATAAGTGCTCGAAAGGGAATGCGACCCGATCTTACTGACTTTCGACGAATGCGAACTTGAAATAAGTATCGGATGATGATCGAAAGGGAATTTAACCCGATCTCACTGTCTTTCGACGAATGCGAACTTGAAATAAATATCGGTTGATGATCGAAAGGGAATTTAACCCGATCTTACTGAGCTTAACAGAACTTTTGACGATCAATTACGACGTAAACACGTAGCTTGACTATTCAGAACTAAGCCGTTAATAAATAAAAGTTGCTCGAAGGGGACTTGAACCCGATCTCGCTGGCATCAGTATGACTATCTGGGACCGACATGGTACGCGGCTAGTAAGGTCCATACTGATCCTTTAATAAATAGATGTTGATCGAAAGGGACTTGAACCCGATCTCACTGGCATCAGTATGACTATCTGGCACCGACATGGTACGCAGCTAGTAAGGTCCATACTGATCCTTTAATAAATAGAAGTTGATCGAAAGGGAATGGAACCCGATCTCACTGGCATCAGTATGGCTATCTGGCACCGACATGGTACACAGCTACTAAGGTCCATACTGAGCCACGAGAGTAGATTTCATGCCCTTTTTATATCCGAAAAGCGGACCAAAAATATGGTGGGGGTACAGAATCCTCCAAAGGAGTCCAAAAGATCGCCCTGAAGCGTTGCGTCATCGCGCCATCGCGGAAGGGGCAGACTCGACTGCATGCACTCTCGATTTCCAAATAAGGGCATCATAGACGAGACGAAGGAAACAATCCTTCCTACGTAACAGGCTCGTCTGCAATCCGTAAATTTTCCTTTTGTGTATATAGATACGTCTTCCATCTTATTGTTTTATTTTGCTTTATTCCGTATATTAATGCACGTCTAATTATTGATAAGTCCAAAGGGACTTAGCATTCAATGTTCAAGAAATTTTTGAAAAAATGATGTGATTAAAAAATTTCAGTTTTAAACTTTTCTCATTATGAATAACGGTTATAAATGACTAAAATTTGTTTGGTTATTAATAACCATTATTAACCATTATTATTTTTGGCTGCGAATAACCATTACAGATGACGGAAATTTTTTTTTGGATACGGATAACCGTTATCGACGGCGACAATTCTTTTTTGGTTACGGGTGACGAATATGCATGGGTGAGAGTTTCGTTTTGGTTACGAGTAACCAATATCGATACCAACTGGCGCGGAATTCAAACTGCTATGTTGTGAAGTCAAAGCAATGCAGATGGACTTTGTTTAATTGATTAACTGTCATTAATTGAATTGCTTTGGCGTTAAACACTCGTTATTAATTAATTAGCTGTCAATCTTAAAATGATAGCCAATAGGATTAGTTTTAATTAATTTGTAAAACTAATGTTAATTTTAATTGGCGACAAAAAAATCGTGAATTGAATTAATGTTAAGAGTTGAAAGAGACCTTTTTGGACTTTCATTCTATCGTTAGTTACGAAAGAGATAGCACGTACCTAGTTGGGCGATCGGCGGACCAATTTATCACCAGAAAATTTACACAAACTTCTGTTTGTAAAATTAAATGCAGATGTTATGCAATAATTTGTCATATGTATCATTGTTAAACAAAAATAAAATATAATGTTTTATTTCAAACCTTATCCCACCATTTTCATAACCTTATTAAAATACAATAGGTCTCGGTAACTCTACCGTAAATATCTTCGCAGTAACTATCAGTTTGAACTAAAAACCAGATAAACAGTTTGGTCCTTATGACTTATTAGCAGAATATAAATGTGTAACATATCATGTATTTCTTTAACTTTAAATCCAAAACTCCTACATATCTATAAGTAACATTTTCGCAAATTGTTTGATATAATGAACATATTTCAGGAGAACAAAGTTAATGGGACTGTATATAAATATACATTCTATAACTCATTTTACATCGTTGACAGATACTAATTATTATAATAATATTAGTAGCATTAATGTAATAGAATTTGAGGATAGGTCAAGTAACCAATAAAAAATTTCTGACATCGATATTGGTTACCCGTAACGAAAATGAAACTTCCGCGCATCGTATTCGTTACTCGTAACCAAAACGAAACTCTTACCCATGGATATTCGTCACCCGTAACCAAAAAGAATTCTCACCGAAATCAATTTCGGTCATTAATAATTGTTCGGTTGTTTGCTGGTGTGGAACGAAGGACTGGGAATTGTACTTCCAGGTCTTCGTGAAATAAAAGTCTTAATTTTGGATCACTGACATTGAGACGGCACTTTATTGTTAACGACAAAGTCTCCACGATCACGAAACAATAAATAGTGAAACGCACGGCACAAAACGGTGAACACGAGAATGAATAAATAATAACGTTCGGTTGAACTTGGTTCCATTTATTCGGTAGCGACGGTAGAGGCGATTTGCTTGTGCGATATTTATCTCGGTTTGCTTGTACTGAAGGTTCAGACGATTCTGGCCGGTATTGCCGATCCGGAGAGGCTCGCGGATCCACGGACCGTTGGGCCTTTTTTTTTTTTTGGTTCGAGGAGGAGAAAATGCCTCTATGCATACCTAGCCACGCTGGGTTATGTGGGACTCTGCTGCCAAGGATGTTGTGCGGCAACTACCCACTAAAAACCCCTCCTCTATCGCACCATCGCATAGGATACGCACCCTCCCCCTCGGCCCTATACTTCGTATTACTACGAGGGGGGGGGGGGGCTCCGCAACGGAGTATCCTCATTGCTGGAGCGGCTCCTTCCGTGTTGGGATTAGTCAACCAACACCAGGTTGCCGGCATCAGATGGTTTGAGTTGAACTGGACACCCTGGTTACAGGTTTTCACCGTAGAGGGTTGTGAGGTGGAGTCTCTCCTCCGCCCAACGATCACAACGGAAAATTACGTGGTCTGCGTTATCCACCGGATGTCCGCAGTCCCAGCATTCCTCGTTGGTCGTTCTTCCTATTCTCTTCCTGAAGCTGCCAAACGAGCCATGCCTTGTTAAGAGCTGCATCGTATGGAAGTCCAGGAAGAGGGCAGGGGACTTCCGCTCGAAGGGTCGGACTGAGCTGACCAGTTTCCGGGTCCAGTTGGTCGGGTCGAAGCTATCCCATCTGGCCTGCCACTGGACGGTAGCTTCTTCCCAAATCCTTTCCTTATATATTTGGAGGTGGGAGGGTCCTCCTGCGGTATCCTCCTCTTCGCCGTCGGTAGTCTGGCGATTAGTCTTCTCCGTATAAATTTTCCAGAGAGCATCGGCTCTGATGTGTATTGGCATTCTCCCTGCCAACACACAAAGTGCATCATACGCTATCGTACGGTATGCCGTGGTGGTATGAATCAGAGCCGCTCTCTGGCTTCTACGTAGGGCAGTTGCGTTGAATTTCCAGGCGTTCGCTGCCTGCGCCCATATCGGGGACACATACAGGACCACCGATTCCCACACATTATAGTACAGCGTCCTACATTTCCTAGCTGGGCCCTTGGTATTTGGAAGGAGCCCTGCTAGGGCACCCATCATCTTCTCCGCTCTCGCGCAGGTTTGAGCGATGCGGTGCCTGTAGTTGCGCTGGTTGTCGAGTACTACTCCGAGGTAATTCGCAGTGCTCTGCGTCCTCAAGGAGGACTCGCCCCAGTCCAGGTCGATTATCCTGTGGATTCTTTTCCCCGCCAGTATCCGGATCTCGGTTTTTTCGGGGGCGATCTCAAGGTTCATATGAGTGAACCACTCTCGGATCTGCCTCAAACCGACGTCTATCCGGAACTGGAGTTCTTCCACTTTCCTTGCCGAGATCGTGAGTGCCAGGTCGTCCGCATACGCGAATGCTGCTGTATTCCACAGGCCATTCGCAAGCGTCAGGACACCATCGTATACCAAGTTCCACAGCATTGGTGCAAGCACTGCACCTTGTGGAACTTCAGCATAGATCGGCAGACTCACCGTTCTTTCCGGGGTATGGACCACCGCTCGCCTATCCTCGGAGTAGTTCCGTATGACCCTTATCAGGTCATCGGAGACTCCTCTCCGGGCAAGTTCGGCCAGGGTGTGACTCCATTCTAGGCGGTTGAATGCATTTCTAATGTCCGTAGTAACGAGCGCACATAGTTTGCCCGTACTTTGGCACGCATCCGCGAACTGCGTAACCTCCCTTATTGCGTCTACTGTTCCTACGCCCTTTCTAAAGCCGTATTGCCGGCAGTGGAAGGGGTCGCGTCCAATTTGCGCCTCTAGGGCGTCCTTCATCACGTATTCCCAGAGCATCGATAGTGCTGGTAGTACGCTGATGGGTCTGTACGCCGATGGAGTCGTCGGGTCCTTTCCGGGTTTCGGAAGGAGAATTATCCGGGCTGTCTTCCATGTGCGCGGGAGGGTTCCCTCGACCAGTGTCATACGACACATCGTCGCGAGGTCAGCCGGCCATTTTTCGGCAATCAGCTTGACCACTTCCGTCGGTAGGCGTCTATCCCTTGTGCTTTCCCGACCTTAAGCGCTTTAGCCGCTTTCGTCACCATCTCCTGAGTAACTACGGTCGTGCACAAGGTGTCGTGATATTTGGAGAGCAGTAGCCGCTTATGAGGATCGTATCCTCGAGCAACCCTACTGCTATTCCGGGAAGTGGTGTGTAGCTAACGGGGCGCGCCATGTGACCGTTAAAGCCTGTTATCCACACGGCTGCGTCCCCAGTGGAGTCATTGCACCATTCACACCTTTGTCTGTATGGCTCTGAGATGATCACCGCGTCCGCGTTCAACTCTGATGCTTGTTGCACCAAGAGTTCCTGCGCGAGGCGGGATCTATTCAGATTAATTTGTAAAATTACCATTGACTTAGGCATTGCGCGTCTGTGGACCGCGTCGGGCCTGTGTGGCCTTTTGGTATTGCGGGCAGCCTAGTGAGGCGGCCACATGTCGCACTGTGATTCCTTTAAGGCCTTGGGCTTCGCAGAGCGTGCATCTCGGCTCATTGGTGCATTCTTTAATTGAGTGCTCCATGGAGCCGCACTTCCTGCACCTCTCCTTGCCTTGAGGGAGAGCTTTGCAGGCCATACTCGATTGTCCCAGGGCGTGGCACCTGAAACATCTGACGACCTTCGGGAGCACCTTCGCCGTGACCAGGGTGAACCCGTTTCTGATCCTTCGGGATCCAAGGTCTCTTGGTACGGCGTCAGATGGTACGTCCAGAATAACGGTCTCAGTGCCAGCCGGGGTCATTCTTAGTGTCCTCAGGTGGAGGTCCTTGGGATCTATGCCCAGAGTTTGGGCGGCCCCTTCCAGGATCTCTGCTGCTTCAGCCGTGGGATCGACGCTTCTTATTTCTATCGTCGATCTCGCCTGTAGTGGGGCAACCGGCGTTGCTTCGCCAAGAACTTTCCCCAGCGTTTCGGCTACGGCTTGCGCCCTCGCTGCTTTGGACAGTTCTATTAAGACATGTCGATCGCGAGTTTTCCTCACCCCACTCGATTCACCAAGGCAGGATTTTCCTTTCCTTACAATTTCTTTCACCGTTTCTAGGTAGGAGGTGCCCTCCTTCACCTTGATGAGGATGGCCTCCGGCTTGACCCTCGGAGGCATTCTTCGTGGGGGTTTTGGGGGTAGTATCTTCCCCTTTTTTGGTTCCTCGGGGGGTTTTACCCTCTGGGGTCCCTTAGCTCGGGGGAGCCCTCGTGAGTTCTGTGTTGTATTTCCCGATGGGGGAAGGAGGGGTGATCTACCCCTCTTTTTCCTGGTCCTCCTACGGTGTCTGACCTCCGTGAAGTCAGAGTCGGTTTGGGTCTCCGTCGGGGGTGGGCTACGTGGTACCGTTGCGTATGTGGGTGCCTCCCCAGGACGGGGCTTCTTAGCGGTGCCTTCTTCTTGAGGGGATCTCTGCTTCCTCTTCTGAAGGGTCCGTTCATCCTTCTCGTCTTCCCGGGTTATTGGTTGGGGGGGGGGGCGTATGTTCCTCCTCTCCCTTCTCGTCCTCTTTCTGTCATCCCTCCGAGGCGTCGTCTGAGTCCCCGTGTCCGTTTTGGGGGGGACCCGTGGTGTCCGGTTTGTCTGTGGTGCGGTGACCGCCCCTGGGGGGGTTGACGCCGAGGCTGCTTCCTCTGCCTGTGGCTTTGAGGTGAGGGGGGGAGAGATGATCTGGGCCGGGACATTTTTTCCCTCCAAAATTCTCTTCTTCATTGCGTCCAGCGCTGCAATTGTCAGCGCGCTTTTCTCCCTTAATAGGGCCTTGACGGTCCTCGTTGAGGCCGCGTATTCCACAATCATTCGGGCGGAGGACTCAGCTTGTGTCCTCAACGCCTCTATGTCCGCCAGGATCGCCCATAGTTCAGATATTGGGACCATGGGTTCTCCTGTTTGAGGGTTTCTCTCGCATCCATTGACGCTCTTCCTCCTTGGGGTGTCATTGGATTGTGGATTTTTTCCGCCCTCCTTCTTTTCTTCCCCTGTTTCCTCCGGGCGGTTCACATGTCCGGGGCACTTGAGGGATTCGGCGGGCTTCTGGCCATTTTTGCCTTTGGGCTAAAAGGGTTCGGTACCACCGATTCCCCCATCTTTGCCGTGTTGCCCCTGAATGGCACGGGTGGTGGGGGTGTTACCTCCATCCTGGTCCCTGTGGATAGGGACAGGGTTAGGGGCGGTCCCACCCATTCCGCGGTTCCCAGGGTCATGGACCCGCCCGAGGTGCCCATACGGCGCGCTGTCAGGAGAGCTGGTTGCAGCGCCGGCGTTCGTGGAGTGTGTGGGTCAATTTTTCCCACCGGGGTGTGGAAGGTCTCCTGGGCGATCGTCCTGTTGCTGTATGGAGGGCCTATTGTGTTGCTTGGCATCCCGTGTGAGAGGGCACCTTCTCCCTCCGTGTCGGAGTCCGACATAGTTAGGATGTGTCCCTGTCCGCAGTGGAGAGAATCGACCGAGGGGATCGATGACATGCCGTCCGTGTCCACGTCGGCCTCGCCTTCGACAGATGGGAGACGGGAGTGCGGTGTTAGCCGCAGCATCCTTGTATTCTCCCTGACTCTCTCGTCGGTCGGACCTCTGTCCCTGTCGTGCATTCCTCCCTGTTGTGGTGGTGCTTGTAGTGTCACTTTTTCTTTGGTTTTGCGGTCGTTGGTTAACTATCCGGGGGGGCCCGCTTGCCCACCACCCCTCGGACCGGTACTGGGGTATCCCTCCCCTGCACCGTAAGATCCTTCAGTTTGTTTTATACTATCCATTTGATTGGGTGCTTCTCGTTGTCCGTGTCGTTGCCGATGTCGTATATTAAGATTCCGTCCAGTGTTTATTTCCCAAATTGTTGGAGTGAGGAAGTTATAAGTCCACCTGGACAGAGCCTCTTGTCCGGGCAAGGGGACTAGGTTACTGTAGCGGTGGCCCCAGGTGCCCTACAGGGAACGTTTGCGACCGCATGGTTTTGAGTCACTGCGGCCATTCAACCCTCGGCACGTTGCTTTACACCTTGGTTTGTGACTGTAATCTATTGTCTAATGTATCCTGAGCTTAGCGGATTTTACAACCGGAGAGGTACCATTGATGGCTCGCCTTCGCGATTGCTGTCCGTATAACTCCTGTATCCAATACAACAGGGCTGCTGTTGCAGATGGGTAGGGTGTTGCTCCCGCATGATGGCAGCCCGACTTACGCTTCCCTCGACTCATCGTGTTTCTCTTCTCATCTCGAGGTAAATGCCCCTGTGTGAAGGCAACCCGACTGGCGTCGAGTTTCGCGTCGGGTTCTAGGTAGTAGTCTATCTATGGGCAAACTCAACTCGACGTCTCGCCCGTCGAGTTTCCTGCCATCATACTCTATGGTATCTGGCGTCTTGTCGCGGGTGTGCATCTCTCCATGCTGCGCTTTCGATCGTTCTTTCCTCTCCCATGCTTGTGCAGCATTTCGCAGGTGATCGGCGAGGGGGAGGGGATGACGAGAAATTCTTTGATTTCAGCAGCAGGGAGGTAGTGCATCGAGGAGTTTGCATGTTGGATTGCATCAGACAACGCTCATTATGTTCATAAGTGGCGCCTTGTAAGTGAGGCGCTGTTAGATTTAGTTAGTATAGCTTTCCTTTCTTAGACAAATATATATCCTTCTACTTCTCGTGTTCGTAAGAAAAGAAGCGCATGTGCGATAATAAATACCTTAATATTAATCCATGTAATCTGATTAGTTAATATAAATAACCAATACAAGGTAGCGCCTAACGCGAAGTCTGACGCATCTACCATAATCGCGAGCTGCGAGTTTTTATGTGGATGCGCTAATAATGCGGCGTCAGCTAAAGCGTTCTTTATTGTATTTAACGCGATTTCCGCTTTATTCTTCGCCCTTTTAGAAGTGCGTTGAGGGGGCTCTGGATTTTCGCGGCATTCGCGATGAAACGTCGATAGAAACTAACCATCCCTAGGAATCGGCGTAACTGTTTAACCATCTTTGGCGTAGGGAATTCTCTTATCGTGTTTACTTTGTCCGTGAGCGGTTTCGTGCCTTGTGCGTTCACGATGTATCCGAGGAAACTCACTTCGAGCGCGGCAAATACGCATTTTGTCGGGTTCATTATTATCCCGTATTCCTCTAAGCGTGAGAAGAGCTGCCTTACGTGTTCCTTGTGCTCTTCTTCGTTTCTAGACGCGACTGAGATTTCATCAAAATAGGCGTACCAGAAATCTAAACCTCGAACGTCGTCTATAAATCGTTGGAACGTTTGGGCGACGTTTGTCAACCCAAACGGCATTGAAATGTATTCGAACAGTTCGAAAGGCGCGACTACCGCGGTTTTAGCGACGTCGTTCGGATGTACCGGGGTCTGATGATACGCGCAAACCAGATCGATTGTCGTGAAGATCGTGTTTCCACTCGCGCGGCGGAGCGGCCGTTGGGATTTGTTTACGCCTCGTGGCGCCATTCTGTCGCGTAGAGATAAGTGGACGTGCGACTTGGGCTCGGCTCACCTATCAGCTTAATTAAGGAAGATTCTGTTCCTCGGGAACGATGAATTGCGTCGCGTTATTAGGAAGAGATTTTATGGCATCTCCTCACATTTCTTTATCTTTAAAAGAAGCCGCAGTAATGTCTAAGGCAAATTGCAATCCCGTCGAGGAAAGTGAACAGGTTAACGCGCTTAATGAAATCTTGCTTGTTGATTATAATGATATAGGAACGAGCGACGGTCATGTAAGATAATCGAACGGAGAGGAGTAGTCTCTGTCTCGATTAGGTATTACTTATTACAATGATTTTGTAGGCGTGTATATGTTAAAGGGTGTTTTGTTTATTAAAACTGTGCTCTCTCGACCGTAGTCTATACAAGAATGCCTTTCCTTGGCAAAAACGTCGGTCGTGAGGACGCCTACGTCACCATGGCCCTTTTTAACCATTTTGGGGTTCGCCCCAAAAGAAAGCTACGCTAGACAAAGATAGCGTGCATCGGCAAAATGCACATGGCCCGCCTCGGCCGTTCCTGTACCTCGAATATTCTAACATTCGGCCATACTGACATCAGGTCTGTCCTCAGACTTCACATTTATTTGCTGAAATTCTAATGTCAAATTAGTACTTGGGGTCGTAACGCGACACCGTCGTATCGTTTACGATTACCCAAGATACCGTCGTATCCCTGCCACCTCCCTGCATGAGATACATTCGTGTCCGTCTGGTTTGGTGTTGACCTCAGGTAATGCCATTGCATTTCTCGGATTGTCACGCCCTCCCTGAGACACCGTTGTGTCCGTCTGGTTTAGTGACAACCCCCTGATAAAGAATGACATCTATCCGTTGCCACTTCCCTGCCTGAGACACCGTTGCGTCCTTCTGGTTCGGGGCCAACTATTGAGAGCATGCCGTTGTAGTTATCAGTGGTCACTGCCTAATGTACCCTCGTACCTTTACTGGGCTATGCCTAAGGCACCGTCGTACCCATGCTCAGCACCGTTGCCTATGGTACCGTTGTACCTATCCTGGGCTATGCCTAAGGTACCAATGTACCTATGCTCAGCACCATTGACAGCCATCGTGTCATAACAGTCGTTGCGACCTCCCCTCTCTGAGGTAGCACTCGTTGGTGCCCTAGTGGATGGACAGCTGTTGTCGTCCTCGTTCACTGTCGTCTAGAAGCCTTTGCCTCCTCTTTGGTGGAATTTGCCTGGTTGTCGGGCAACGTCCCTTTGCACCGCTTATTCCCCCTCTCTCACTCCTTTGCCTTAGCCTTAAGCGTTCGGCTTCTGTCTAAAGCTTTCTGTCTGTGGACAGAACATAGAGGTGAGATAATGTGCAACATTTAATTTTCTGGACCCTGATTCAAAATATACATTAAATGAAGGATATCAAAGATGATGTCACGCATCCTGGGCGTCCCCCTGGATCGTGATCCACGGTTTAATCTTATCGGCTGCAACGACTGTTCGCAACCGCTTCGAACCTTCCCTCAAATCTTCGACATCGTAGCGGTCGTTCGGTAACACCGCTCGAATCCGAAATGGACCTTTAAATTTGGGTAGTAGTTTCCGGCTACTTCCTGTTGCAAGTTCGCTGGTTACCTGGATCAGCACCAACTCGTCCGTGGTATACTTGCGAGCTTTCTTTCGCGTTTGGTCATACCGTTCCTTCTGCTTCTTCTGCTCTTCGGAGATATGTTCGCTGATATCTTCTCTCAATGCTGTTAGATCGAGTCGGTCTAACTCTTCTCGAATAGCGCTTAATATTGGCCCTCCAGCTATTGATTTCACGTCGCAACCAATCAACGCTTTCATTGGCGTTGCGTTGATGCTTTTATTGTGCATGGTGTTTATGGCACTCTGCACCTTCTTGACGTGCGTGTCCCAGTCCCTTGCATCTTGACCTGCCGCACTTGTCGCCAGGGCGTCCACAATAGTTTTATTGTAGCGCTCGCACTGACCATTCGCTCTTGGTGTAGCCACTGCATGAAGCACGTGTTTAATGCCGTACGTTTCGTACAATAGTACGAATCTGCATGACGTAAAACTCGTTCCACGATCGCTTATGATCCTCGTCGGTACACCGAACAGGTACATAAAATTCAATAACACCTTTTCAGTATGACGGGTCTTTTGACTCTTCACCGGTTCGATAATCGTAACCTTTGTGAACGCGTCCACCATCGCGAGCAGGTACTTGTTGCCCCTCCGACTCGTCTCGAACGGTCCTACGTCAGTGGTCTTCCCCGCCGAAAGCCAAAGTTCCCCCACTACCAGTTGGGCGAGTCCCCCACTATAGTTACCTTCCCCTACAACGCTTCTACTTCAGTCCTACTCTCACTGCTACCTATTTTCTTCCGTTACTTAAAATTTACACATGTGCCATCCTTGGTCCTGGTCGGTACAGAATTTCGAAAGTAAATTGTTGTACTTCCAGCCACCATCGACCTATCCGTGGCAATAAATCCTTCTTCGAGAACGTTGTCCTTAATGCATTGCAGTCCACTTTGAACTCGATGCCAAATAGGTAGACTCTGAAATGTCTCAGCGCGAAAACAACAGCCATCGTTTCCAACTCGTACGAATGGTAACACCTCTGGCCCGCTGTTGTTTGTTTGCTGAAATATGCAACTGCTGCCATATCTCCGTCTTCTTGTTGTTGCAACAGCATTGCCCCAACACCTATACAACTTGCGTCCGTATGTAATTCCGTAGGTCGTGTAGGATCAAATATGCGCAATATCGGTCTTGATATTAGCTTTTCCTTCACTTGGCGAAAAGCATCTTCTTGTTCTTTTCCCCATTGCCATTGTACGTTTTTACGCGTTAACCGCGTGAAAGGTTCCACAAGGGCTGCGAAATTCTTAATGAACTTCCTGAAATAGCTTGCCAGTCCCAAAAATTGATGTACCTGCTTTACGTTTCCGGGCGGCAGCATTTCCTGAACCGCGTCGATTTTTCGTTGACCTGGCCTTACCCCGTGTTCGCTTATTTCACGACCCAGGTATTCAATATTTTTCCTAAAGAACGAACACTTCTCCAGTCTAAGTGTTAACCCATGTGTTCGAAGAGCCTCCAGAACAGTTCGTAATTTTTCGATGCCCTCTTCTACAATCTTCGACGGTATTATTATGTCGTCTAGGTAAAGGATGGCTGTTGCCTCTTTCAAGGGTCGGAGAACCTTTTGCATCAACCGTTGAAAAACAGCTGGCGCGTTCGTTAGGCCAAACGGCATCCTTAAAAACTCGTAGTGTCCCTCCGGGGTAACGAATGCTGTACGTGCAACCGAATTTTCTGCGACCGGAACTTGATAATAGCCAGATGCTAAATCGAGACCCGTGAAATACCGATTACCCCCAAGCTTGTCGATTTGGTCGTCGATCAGCGGTAAGGGATATTTGTCCTTCACTGTTATCGTGTTCAATTTGAGGTAATCTACGCACATTCTGTAATCTCCGGTTTTCTTCTTGACGAGTGTGATCGGACTCGCGTAAGGTGAATCGGATTCTCTAATAATCCCGTTATCTAATAAATCTGTAATTATCTCCTGGACAATCATCTTCTCCGGACCCGCGAGACGGTACGGATGATACGCGATCGGCTCGTCCGCGAGACATTTGATTTCCATTGACATCGTGCTCGTCTTCCCGAGATCCCGCATCGATGACGATATGCAATCCCGAAACTCTTCTATTAACGCGGCGCATAATTTTCGGCCTTCCTTCCCAATGCTTCCCAATTTCAAATTAAGGTCCGTTTCGATGATGTAAATATCCATCGCTGGGGTTGCCTGCGGTCTTTTATAATTCCTAGTGTCGTTAAATATCAGTCGATTTCCTCGTTTCAGCATTATAACGTGCTCCTGCTGAAGGAAATCCCTTCCAAGTATCGTGTCGTAAGCCATACATTCGTCCGATACGATAAAGGAATTTACGTTGGCGGTTACGTTCTGTACTTTAACCTTGACCTTGACATTTGGTTTATCGTAATCGATCGTCCGGCAAATCCTTTAAATATGATATCTTCTACCAATTTAGACTCGATTCGACACTTCTTTGAAATTGACGCATGTATTACCGTGCATGCACTTCCAGTATCCACCAGCGTTTCCACTTTGTGTCCTGTTACGAGCCGGGGCTGTCGGCAACGCCTAAGCCGGCGATGTGGATATTTCTCAAGGAATATGGTTGAGAATTTGTTAGTTTAATTTATTGTTCGATACAACTCGAGCGGTTAAGTTGTATCTGTGGGAACGTTACTACTAATGTAAAGAATTACGGAGTAAAGATAGGTTTTAACGAATCTACTCGATTTATTAATGAACAGTTATAACTTTATATAGTAAATCAGTTGTTTATACAAATGTAATTGTCGCGATATCATTTATTAGTGTGTGTGATTATTACCTAAGCTGCACGGTGTTGACGCACTGGCGATGCGGGGTCGGAGAACGGTTACACGGTATACCGAAGGAACTTCAACCGTACTTCGCGGATTCCGACGGGTTAACTTGATCTGATTGATACTCTAAGTCCAATTCTTTCTGAACGTAACCGACTCTGCACAAACGTAATGCGACGTAACTACGCACGTAACTGTATAGTTATGAACCGAAGATGGTAAAAAACGAAGGGTTTATATAGTGCAAAATGTATGGAGGGGACTCATTAGAGGCCTCCATATATGGTAAGATCGCGGGGTCTTGGCCGAATTACGCATGTACTCTATCGGTTATGATAAATTTAGTTGATATCAAAAGCCCTATTATTCGTATGATAGTGAGCGAAATCCTTGAGCGTCTTCCGTGTTTAGGCAAGATCGGACGGCACGTGCGACTGCAGCGTAAAAGAATATTATTCATATGATAGTGAGTAAAATCCTTGAGCGTCTTCCGTTCTTAAGCAAGATCGAACGGCACGTGTGAACGCAGCGTAAAAGAAATGTTATTCATACGTAACATCTCCCCCCCCCCCCCAGATGAAACATCGCGTTTCGCGTGATGCTTTTACAAAGAAGGGAAAACGGTCAAAGATTTCTTTTAATATTGAAAGGTGTGAAAATTTGTCGGGTGTAGTGTATATGTGTGTGTACTTATTGCTACCGTGGTTGTTGCGGGGTCGGCCTCATCCGGTGGTGGGAACAACAAAGCCCAACTCCATCCATCCTTGGGCGACGTCGTACGGCGGCTGTCCGGGGAGACGGTCCAGTAGTAGGTTGGCGGTGAGTCCGTCCAACGTCCATTGCAGGTCAGTGAGGCGGCCCTTCCTCCCATTCACGGCCAACTTGGCGATCTCCATGGCTTCGGGGCCCGACATACGGAGTTGAACACCACGTAGCCGGATCCTTACAGCCTGCCAAGGCAGGTCTGCAAATCTGGGTGGCAAAGATCTCAGCTGCCTTATTTCGCATCTGATCGTTCTGCCATGGTCCCCCAAGAATACTGCGCAGTATCTCCGTCCGGTCCGGCGGACTTCTCCTCGACGCCACACTCCGGTTGGTTTTTGGACCGCCACCTCTCGTCCCGTTCTGACGCTGTCTTCCACTGGCACGTGGAATTGTTCCCGGGTTGCCATATATTGGTTGAGAGCCATGGCAACCCTTAATGCCGTACTGCTAGACTCCTCGATAGTTATCCAGAAGGTCATCGGGTCCTCCACGTGCACCACCTTGCACGCCGCGGTTTGTCCAAAGTCCTGGATGCTGGGTTTCCACATGGTTTTTCGTACGACTTGGTTTTGGATGTTTTTTGGTGTATTGAATACACTTATGTGGAGCCGAGGGTCTCGAGGCCTTGCTTATATAGGACAGAGGCCCTTATCGCACCCCCACCCTTGATTTTTAAGGAGGCGCGATGCTCGGATTTCTTTGTCTTTCTAGAAGACAGTTGCGCTTGGTTTAAAATTTTTTTCTTCTTCGGGTGGATTCGTTGTGTTCGGAATATTTATTATTATTTCGTGGTTTTTTTTGGGAGAATATTTCTTGGTTCAGATTCGGAATGGTTTAAATCTGATGATTACGAAGGCGCCCAGAATAATTAATATAAATGTTATGGTTCCAAAAGAAGAGAAAATTGTAGTCTCAAAATATCTAAATGACTTTTGATGGGTCGCCAGAATTTTTGCGCGTTGTTCTATTTCGGAAAGTGATAATGCCGCAGGGAGATCGTCCCAACGAGCGGTATTTTCCTTGTTTATTTCCAGGACTTCGAAATGATGTTCTACAACTTCCGGTATAATGATTGAGAGGTTATACAATTCAGAAGGGTAATATTCGATGTTCTGTGATGTTCCAATGGTTGCCAATGATTTAAGGTGTACTGAGTCTATTGTAGCCTGACATCCAGGTTCCAGTTTAAATACTCCCAAAGCGTGGATATTATGTGTTATTTGTTTCTTTCCTTTACAATAGATTTGCGCCTTCTTGTTTTCTGGCATAAAGTAAAGCCAGGTGGCTGGTGCATGTAATGTTTGCCAATATGGTTTTAGAAATGGGGATACTTTGATGTCGCAGATATTCCAGTTAATAGCGGTGGGATTCAATAACAATGCAGATTCGCAAATTGGTTGTCGATCCGTTTGATATAGTGGTAGTGTAGTTGGTCCGAGGATGTGATTGTGGTGAAAACGGCAAGTCTTCAAATATTCTTCAGTTGGTGTAAAGTATTCTTGTTCGTCGGAGGATACTGCGATGTATTGAATTACTGGTTGGATGTATGAAATTATATCCTTTCCTTGAAGTTTGTGTATCGAAGGACAAGGATATATTTTATACAAATTGTATGATTTCCGTTCGAGCAGAGGTATGGTGAGTTCAAAAAGTATTCTGCCTTTTGTAAAAACCACGTTTAAATTTGTTATTTTTTCAATTTGTTCAGTAAGTAATTCTTCCGGTGATAAAGGAAATTCGTATGCCAATGTTTGTTTAATTTTATGGGCAGAGGTTAACAACTGTTCAGGCGAAAGAATAGCGGGATGTAAAATTCCTTGTTTTGCTAATAATATTGCGTCTATTAATAACAACAAATTTGGGCTATAGTCGTCTAATGTTCTTGCGATTTCTATTACAGAATCCCTTATCACTGCTTCAAAACGTAGTTTACCAATGTCTGATTGTGCTTCGTGTAATGCGTCAGAGTGCATTGTCATCATTTTAGTCATTTGTGATATATTTTTGGTTAAATTGACTAATCTTGCGTGAGTGACCGAGAATTCCCCTTTGATAATATGTGTTTGATTCGCTATTAACTCAGTGATTTCCCGTTGATCCTTATAGATTTTATTTAATTCGTTGTTGTAATAATCTGCATTTTCTTGGGTCAGTGTTCCAAATAGAACTTTGCTGATAGTGCCAATGAAACCAAATGGAGCACTGCGTTTTGAGGATGGGGTAACATAGCGTGAAGTATCGCCTATTGCAGCGCGAATTAGCCAGCCGTAGCGTTCAGTACTTTCCTCTTTCTTAATTAATCGGGGTCCCAACTCTTTGCTGAGACAGTTGATAGATTCGTGATGATCACAAAGCTGATTCATCAGCAATATGTGTTCCTTCACATGTGGTGCCCGACTTAGGTATCTGTTTACGTCTAGGGATGTGACCAAACGCCATTGTGAGTGAAAGGTCCTTATCTCAGGTAACCTTTCGTAAAAAAGTCCAGTATTTGATCCAATTGGTGTTATAGCCGGGCTATCGCTAAGGACAGCGAGCGGCAACAGGAGCAAGAAAGCGAAAATCATGATCGATTTCAACTGTGGATGAAGAATAAGCGTGTTTTAATTTATCTTGATGTTTTATAATTACTTTATTGTTTTTCTGTAGTACTACGTTATTCAGGTCTGTTACGTCTACTATCTCGTATGGTCCAGTGTAATGTGGATCGAATTTATTAATACGTGGTTCCAGGAGTACGTAAACAGAATCGCCTACGTTAAACGTTGCAGGTTTTGCGCGTAAATCGTAATAACTTTTCGATCGAACCTTTGTTTTGTCTAGGTTATCTGAGGCTAAATTGCGGATGTTAGTCATATGTGTTATTAATTCCGTTAAATAATCTCCATATGATTTTAATTTTTCATCAGTTGGAAACGAACTTGGTTCTCGGGCTGGTCTTCCAAAAATTAATTCATATGGAGTGAAATTTGTTGCTTCATGTACAGATGTATTGTAGGAAAACATTGCAAAAGGTATTAATAAATCCCAATCTTCGTAGCTATCCATGTAGTGCTTGAGGTATTCGGTGAGTACGATGTGGCTTCGCTCCAGTGATCCGTTGGTTTGCGGCCGGTATCCCGAAGTTGTAATTTGTTTGATTTTAAATATTTCAGACAAATTTGTCATAAGGTTTCCAATGAAGCTAGTTCCCTTGTCTGTTAATATTGCGCGAGGTGTGCCATAAATTGCGACAAAATGTCTAGCAAACGCGTCTGCAATAGTAGCGGCCCGAACATTTGGTATTGCTACGACCATACAGTACTTTGTTAAATTATCTTGCATGGTAAGAATGTATCTATTTCCGCTAGGTGTTAATGGTAAAGGTCCCACTGTATCCAAAGCAATTTTATCAAATGGTCCCATAGGTGTGTCAGTAATTAACATAGGCTGACGAGTTTTTGCTCTAACTAATGTTTGTTCTTGACAACTTTGGCATTTCCGTATGTAATTTTGAATTTCGTTGCGCATTTGCGGCCAATGGAATTTTGAACGAATGCGTTTATAAGTCTTCGTGATTCCTTTGTGTCCTCCAATTAAACTATCATGAGCTTCGCGGATTATTTCTTGTCTGTCTTCTATGGATGGTGTAGTGATGATACAATTGCAAATAACAATTTGCTGTGCTGTTCCAGTGAAAACTTCTTCTAACATCTTGAAGAATTCGTTGACCGGTAGTTTATGGAAATCTCCGGTTGCAGATATTCGAAATGATTTAATATGGTGTTGGTTTAAGGTGTCCTTAAGAATTTTCAAACCCGTGAGGACGTCTGATTTTTTAACGTTATCATAAAAATTGTCGGAGACTATTATGCTGAAAGATTTATACAATCCATTATCTAAAGTTACTATGTGTCCCTTTTCCGGTTGCTTTCCGAGAAGGTCTTGTTTGCTTATTATCTCGGTATCCAGTAGCAGTTTTCCAACGTCGGTTTGTAAATTACAGTCGGCAGATATAAAGTGTACACAATGTCCTTCTTCAGCCGTGAGGGTGTTTGATGAGACAGTAAGTTTAAGCGGTTGTGTAGATAACGCCTCCTCCAGATCATCTTCATCAGACGTTTTTTCTGAATCCGAGGCGATGAATGGATAAGGGTCGAGCGTATGGTCCAGCAAATCATGTCGGGTCGAACCGTTTTCGGGTGATCGTATAACACTTGCTTCGGCAAGGGTCTTTGCAGGTAGCTGGTTTTTTGGGGCTTGTAAAACTACACCCGGTATCGATGTCAATGCTTGCGGTGTACTAGGCAGGTCCGGACGAACATTATTTGTATTCTCTATTATAGTATTCGTGAATGGTTCTTCGAAAGATAATAAATCGTTGTGTAATGTCTGATCCTGGTGTGGTGGACAAATTTGAGTAGAATTTGCTGCAGGCAAGAAATTAGTCGTGATTTCCTGTTGTTCATCTGGCATTATTATCTCTTGAGACAGGCTAGGAAAGGATCGATTTCTGTGTATAATCGGCGAGTGTTGAACCTTTCCGTACGCGGCTTCTTCTATTTCATCGGAGCTGTTGCTTTCCCGATACTTGGGTCGGTTTTCCTTATCTCGTCGCGATTGTCTAACGCGTTGTCCAATTGAATCTGTATTAGGATCTATTTTAGGTATCTGTGTTTTGAATTCGGAATCCCTGCATTCTCGTGGTATTAATGGTAAACAAACAGATACAGGGTTACGTGATAGAGCGTCTGCGTTTTTATTCGTTTTTCCGGATTTATGAATGACTTGATATTCGTATTCTAAGAGTCTAAGTTTCCATTTCATGAGTCTAGAAGTTGGATCTTTAACAGAATGTAACCAGACTAATGGTCTATGATCTGTAACGAGTGTGAATTTAGTTCCATAAATGTAAGGCCTGAAATACCTTACGGCATAAACCATTGCCAAACATTCCTTTTCTGTAGCTGAATAATTTTTCTCAGGTTTATTTAGGCTACGGGACGCGTACGCAATCGGAAGGTCGTTTCCTATCTCTCCCTGACTGAGCACGGCTCCGATAGCATATTCGGATGCATCTGTTGTAACAATGAACGGTTTATCGAAATCCGGATACTGTAAAATTGGTTGTTGACACAATTCGCTGCGTAATTGTTTGAAACTTTGATCTTGTTCTTCTGTCCATTTGAATTTGATGCCTTTTCCTAACAGGTTAATTAGAGGTTTTGCTATTAAGGTGAAATTAGGTACGAATCTTCGGTAATATCCTACAAGTCCTAGGAATTGTTGAATATTCTTCTGTGTAGTAGGTGTAGGAAAATCTTGAACGGATTTTAATTTCCTAGGATCAGGTCTGACTCCGTCTTTTGATATAATGTGTCCGTCGGTGACGGCGGCCATCGAGGCAGGTCGCCTCGGGATCGGCGGTCCGGTTTGCGCCCTCAGCCCCCTTCCGCGCGGTTAAACGACAGCCTCCGGCCGTGAAAGGGGCATAGAGATGCCCCCGCGGTCCGGCTGGGATATACAGGTGCAGCCGCAAGTACAAACCCAGCTGATCTGTGCCATGTGGCCAACCACGGAAGCGGTGGGACGAGGAGAACACACAACATTTGACCCCCTTCGTCAAACCCCGGAGCCTCCCTACCTGAGGTCCAGGATAAGGGACCTCCCTCCGGATGACAAAACCTGGGAGGTAAACGAATCCGTGATGAGGGGCAGTAGACGGAGAATCCACGAAGGGTTAAGTGTCAAATATCTTAGGTTACCTTTTTCCCGCCACTATGGGATAATCAACCTCCAGCACATAGCAGCGACGCGGTGCGGAATAATAGGTAAGCCACCAGCTGTTACAAGATTAGGTTAAACACCTGTCATAACAATACACTTGGCAGTACTCCTCATCACACGATACCGAGGAAATAGCAATAAGAGAGGCGACGGCAGGAACCCACGGGATCCTGGAACCGCCCCCCTCAGGTGACTACGCCAACGGAGTAACACCCCGAACTCTCCCGTTGGCGTTGACGATGGGACAGCGACGGCGACGGCGATGACGCCCACCGTCGGTGCACACCCGTGGATCGGCGACGCAGGTGGAGGAAGACGCACAGAGACAATCTATGCTCAATCCACACCTTCCGCCTGACACGGTGCACCACCAGACAAGAGTACAAACAGCGGGTGCTCCCGCTGGTTAACTCCAACACCAACTTGATCCAAGGAGGAGTGGTGGCGGAAACGTCTCCACCCCGAGTTCATGGAACTATTAAAGGTAATGAAAACGAGAGAACGCGATACATTATGATCCACTGTAGGGAAATAAACAACTAAAACCCCATAAGGTGTAAGATCTGTATCCTTCTCCACACTACCCTCTTGCGGCGCTCCCATGCTCCACCAATATATTGGATCCACCAAATTAAAATCAACCGATAATCCACGCAGGTCCAAAGGAATTGTACCTCTCCCATGAACCCTTCAGGGGGAAAGGAGTAAAGGGAAACAAACACGATAAATAAATAAAGGAACGCAAATAATCAAGCAAGAGCTTTATTTATTTATGAAAAAGAAAAAAATATACAGACCCCCCCCTTAGGGGATGCTACAATGAAGGTGCAGGAGGCGGGCTAGATCCTCCTCGGTCGCGACGCCGGGCAGCAACCAAAAAGGCTCCCCAGCGCCGGCAAAGGTGGGTGCCCGACGGGCCCGACGCACCGCCACGAACAGCTGCTGGCATGCCGACAGCACGGACGCTGGATACCCTCCGGAGGCTCTCTCCGGCGCTGCTCCTCGAGCCCTGCCGCCAACAGCTGGCCCCCCACCCTGGAGCCAGCCAGATGTGGGACTGCGGGGTGTTGTGTGACCCTGTCGACCCTGGGCCTGGGCCCGGGTTGTGGCCTCCGGTCGCTGACGTTGGCGCTGTCGGTGGCGGCGTGTGCTCCTTGTGGCCGGCCGCCTCTCCACAAAAACACTCTGTTGTGTGGGCCCCCTGCTCTCCAGGGTGGCCCCCCGGAAAATATACGTGACATCCTCTCCCCACAGTTGTAGGTCGAACTGCACCCGCCCGCGAGGCAGAGGGATGGCAGTGACCGGCTGCATCCCGGTCCGAGGCGGACTGACCACCTCGGACCCTCTGCCCCTGGGTTGGACCCCCCTGGGTTGGACCTCTCCCTCACGCACACGAGGGCCGCCCATGCCGCCCTCGCAGCATGGGCACTCCCCCGCCAAATAATGACGGCACTGATGTGCCGTGACTGCGCCTGGTACAAACATTTTAGATCAAGTACATAGCAAAGGATATATAACTCAGATAAGGAAACATTAAACCCAGCCGGTTAGCGTAGATGATGGACATGAACGACCCGGCCGCTACTGGTATGGATGCACCAAACAGTCCTCCACACGGCTTCCCGCTGGAGTTTTCCTGGTTACAGCTGAGCCCACCTTAGGAGAATGCAATTAATGCCCGGTCTACATACAGGGAGAGCAGCACTAACCCAAATTAAACATGGAGGTAACGGCCACTGTACTGTACGATTGTAATAAGGAGCGGCTACGATTGAGGTAAGGAACGGTTAGGAAGGGAGGCCATGATATGATTATGACAGCCCTAACCCCACACGACAAAGTTTAATAAGTACAGAGGGACGAGACTCCTTCACAGTTCGAACCCAACGCACTTCCAGCTCTCCGCGTGCCTTCCATTCTTCAGGAACCTTGACGACCCTAAGCGTCTAGTCGTCCGTAATGGCGACTCTAATGCTCGTGAAGAGAAGGGAAGTGTCGGTAGACAGGAAGGAAGTAGCAATTAGGTCGAGCACGAACATCCGCCATAGACTAATTGGACCAAGAAAGGCAACTCGAATGGAGGAATGCCCACAAACTAAACCCGTCGAGAAGCGGAACTCGATGAATCAAGAGAAGCGCATGGCGGGCGTCCAGTTTTCAGGGGCAAACCCCCATTCGAGACAGCTGACCTTCCACCAGAGGCGAGAAAATAAACGGGAAGACGAGGTTTCCAACGATACCACGCCCGACCGAAAATCCGCACATACTAGACCCCAGTCACAAACCAAGGTGTAAGGTAACGTGCCGAGGGTTGAATGGCCGCAGTGACTTAAACTATGCGGTCGCAAACGTTCCCTGCAGGGCACCTGGGGCCACCACTGCAGTATCTTAGTCCCCTTGCCCGGACAAGAGGCTCTGTTCGGGTGGACCCTTAATTTCCTCTTCCTACAATCATGGGAATAACTGGAAGGATTTTTTATATACGACCACGGCAATTGTACAAGGACAACGAGATTCCCGTCTATAATATGAAAATGTCAGGATTAGAGAAAGAAGTTTACGGTGCAGGGGATGGATACCCCAGTACCGGTCCGAGGGGTGGTGGGCAAGCGGGCCCCCCCGGATCGTTAACTGACGACCGCAACTACGACAACGACAACGACGACGACAAACGAACTCCAGGGAAACCCGAAACAGGACAGAAGAGAGTCCTCGACTCGGATACGGAGGGGACATCCATGGCGCAATCAGTCGCCTCACTCCCCTCCCGAGTTGGGGACTCGACAGTATTTTCAACGACGGACACGGAAGAGGAGGTCACCGCTCACCGCTACAGAGCACGACAGGCGGTCAAATCCCCCCGTTCCGGGTCGACAAAGATGGCCACAGGGGAAGCCTTCTATACCCCAGCGGGTAAACTGCCCGAGGAGTATAGATCATCTCACCTTGGGGGCATCGCAGGCGGCTCAATGACCCTTGGGTCAGTGACTCAGAGGACACCGTGGATGATGGAGCTAACGAAGACTCCCTCCTCACGACAGGAAGAAATGGTGCCCCCAAACCCATTCCTCCCGCAGACGAAGCTGTTCAGGAGCCCACCAGGTGCGACTCCTGCCAGCCATAAAAGTCCCAGGGAAAATGACCAGGCGGGAAACCGAACGGCCAAGCGGCCCATCCCCTCACCCCGCACATCGGTGAGGAGCCCTCGAATACTTGAGGGAACCCTGGGCGGAGGGCAACACCCGGGGGAGCCCGTAAGCTCCCCACGAGATATTAGGGCGATCCTGGAGGAACTGGAAGTGCTGAGGAGGAGGACCGAGCACTCCACGAAGACCTTCCACGAATATGCCATCGGGACAAAAAACGTGAAGGCACAAATGAGGAAATAGTGTGCCAGGGCGCTGGCCACTCTCTCCTTAATGGAAACGAAAATTCTGGAGGGGCAGAGAGCCTCAAAAACACCCATTTCAAGCGTGGGGGGAAGGGGAAACCAAGAAACGACGAGTACCGGGACCCAGACAGGGTCGCCGGGAAAGATTGAAGGTTTGGCCAAGTGCCCCCCGCCGAACCCGAAAAGGAAGACGAGATCTCCCCAGGAGGAGGCCGCCACGAAGAAGTCCCGTCCGGAGACGGCTCCCACCTATGCCAAGGTGACGCGCAGCCCGCCCCCGGCGGCGATCCATACACAGTCAGACTCGGACTTTATGGAGGTTAGTCGCCGTAAGAGGACCAGGAAAAGGAGGGGTAGATCACCCTTCCCACCACCCTCTGAAGGCTTGACAGAGAACGTACAAGATCCCCCCCGAGCTAAGGGACCCCAGAGGGTAAAACCCGCTGAGGAACCAAAAAAGGGGAAGATACTACCTCCAAAACCCCCACGAAGAAGGCCTCCGAGGATCAAGCCGGAGGCCATCCTCATCAAGGTGAA
The DNA here is from genome assembly GCA_963583965.1 of Nomada ferruginata. Classification (NCBI taxonomy): domain Eukaryota; kingdom Metazoa; phylum Arthropoda; class Insecta; order Hymenoptera; family Apidae; genus Nomada; species Nomada ferruginata. Next base: position 7,306,653 of record OY757222.1, read on the forward strand.
GGAGGGTACCTCCTACATAGAAACAATGAGAGAGATCCTAAGGAAAGGAAAATCCTGCCTTAGTGAATCAAATGGGGTGAGGAAAACTCGCGATGGACATGTCCTAATAGAACTGTCCAAAGCAGCGAGAGCACAAGCCGTAGCCGAAACGCTGGGAAAAATGCTTGGCGATGCAACGCCGGTTGCCCCACTACAGGCGAGATCGACGTTGGAAATAAAGAGCGTCGATCCCACGGCTGAAGCAGCAGAGATCCTGGAAGGGACCGCCCAAATTCTGGGCATAGATCCCAAGGACCTCCACTTGAGGACAATACGGATGACCCCGGCTGGCACCCAGACGGTTATTCTGGACGTACCATCCGACGCCGTACCAAGAGACCTTGGATCCCGGAGGATCAGAATCGGGTTCACCCTGGTCACGGCGAAGGTGCTCCCGAAAGTCATCAGATGTTTTAGGTGCCACGCCCTGGGACATACGAGTATGGCCTGCAAAACTCTCCCCCAAGGCAAGGAGAGGTGCAGGAAGTGCGACTCAATGGAGCACTCCATTAAGGAGTGCACACTCTGCGAGGCGCAAGGCCTACATGAAATCAGGTTGCGACATGTAGCCGCCTCACTAGGCTGCCCGCAATATCAAAAGGCCACACAGGCGCGACGCGGACCATCGACACATAATGCCTAAGTCAATGGTAATTCTGCAAATAAATCTGAATAGATCCCGCCTCGCGCAAGAACTCCTGGTGCAACAAGCATCGGAGTTGAACGCTGATGCGGTGATCATATCAGAGCCATACAGACAAAGGAGGGAGTGGTGCAATGACTCCACCGGGGACGCAGCCGTGTGGATAACAGGCTTTAACGGTCACATGGCGCGCCCCGTTAGCTACACACCACTTCCCGGTATAGCAGTAGGAGCGCTTGAGGATACGATCCTCATAAGCGGCTACTGCTCCCCAAATATCAAGCAGCCAGAGGTGGAGGAATACCTAGATGACCTTCAGGAGATGCTGGAAAACTCCACCTCATGGGGCAGCCGTCTAATACTTGCGGGCGACTTTAACGCCAAGTCCCCGGCTTGGGGAGGACGCAAGAATGAACGGAGGGGCGCATTGCTACTGGCAATAACCATTAGAGCGCAACTCGTCCCGGTCCGACCTCGGGGGATGTTCACATTCTACAGAAATGGCGGGACATCATTCCCCGACATTATGTCTGTAGACAGGATGACCCTGAGAGGCCTGCAGAAGAGTGAGGTTTTGGATACCTACTCAGCCTCAGACCACCGATATGTTCTTCACACCTTCGAAGAGTCGAGGCGTAGCCAACCCCGGGTGGCATGGAGACCATTCTCTCTCAAGAACGCGAAGCCAGAGGAAATCCTCGAGGCATACGACGTTCTGAGTAGAGAATCCTCGAGTCAGAATCCAAAGAGCCCCCCTTCGCATCGCCCCCCACCTGTCAGAGACCCGGATTGCTCTCCGCAGATGATGCAATCCAGACTCGAAAAGGTGTGCGAGAGAACCCTGCGAAGGAAGATGCTTCCGAAAGGCACGAGAAAACCAAACTTCTGGTGGAACGATGAAATCGCCAATCTCAGATTGGCGACGTTCCGAGCCAGAAGAAGGTACCAAAGGGCCAAAAAGAAGGACCATCCAGATACCCCAAACCTCCTAGACCAGTACAGGTCAACAAGGAAGAGTTTGCAGGCCGAAATCTGGAGGAGCAAAGAACAATCGTGGTCCGAATTCTGCGCGATTCTCGACCAGAATCCGTGGGCACGACCCTATAGGGCAGTGATGTCAAGACTGAGGAAAGCGAGAGGTATGGTAACCCTCCCGGCGTCAAAGGTAGAGGAGGTGCTCAATGCCCTCTTCACCACCACAAGACCGCCAGAGGAGGTAACACCATGCCCAGATTTCGCCCCAGCACACGACACCTTGTGCATGACCGTAGTCACGCAGGAGATGGTGACGAAAGCGGCTAAAGCGCTTAAGGTCGGTAAAGCACAAGGGATAGACGCTGTACCGACGGAAGTGGTCGAGCTGATTGCCGAGAAATGGCCGGCTGACCTCGCGACGATGTGTCGCATGACACTGGTCGAGGGAACCCTCCCGCGCACATGGAAGACAGCGCGGGTGATTCTCCTTCCGAAACCCGGAAAGGACCCGACGACTCCATCGGCGTACAGACCCATCAGCGTATTACCAGCGCTATCGAAGCTCTGGGAGTACGTGATGAAGGACGCCCTAGAAGCGCAAATTGGACGCGACCCCTTCCACTGCCGACAATACGGCTTTAGAAGGGGCGTAGGAACGGTAGACGCAATAAGGGAGGTTACGCGGTTCGCGGATGCATGCCAAAGTACGGGCACACTATGTGCACTCGTTACTACGGACATTAGGAATGCATTCAACCGCCTAGAATGGAGACACACCCTGGCCGAACTTGACCGGAGAGGAGTCTCCGGTGACCTGATAAGGGTCATACGGAACTACTCCGAGGATAGGCGAGCGGTGGTCCATACCCCGGAAAGAACGGTGAGTCTACCGATCTATGCTGGAGTTCCACAAGGTGCAGTGCTTGCACCGATGCTGTGGAACTTGGTATACGACGGTGTCCTGACGCTAGCGAATGGCCTGTGGAATACAGCAGCATTCGCGTATGCGGACGACCTGGCACTCACGATCTCGGCAAGGAACGTGGAAGAACTCCAGTTCCGGATAGACGTCGGTTTGAGGCAGATCCGAGAGTGGTTCACTCATGTGAACCTCGAGATCGCCCCCGAAAAAACCGAGATCATCATACTTGCGGGGAAAAGAATCCACAGGATAATCGACCTGGACTGGGGCGAGTCCTCCTTGAGGACGCAGAGCACTGCGAATTACCTCGGAGTAGTACTCGACAACCAGCGCAACTACAGGCACCACATCGCCAAAACCTGCGCGAGAGCGGAGAAGATGATGGGTGCCCTAGCAGGGCTCCTTCCAAATACCAAGGGCCCAGCTAGGAAATGTAGGATGCTGTACTACAATGTATGGGAATCGGTGGTCCTGTATGCGTCCCCGATATGGGCGCAGGCAGCGTACGCCTGGAAATTCAACATAACTGCCCTACGTAGAAGCCAGAGAGCGGCTCTGATTCATACCACCACGGCATACCGTACGGTGGCGTATGATGCACTTTGTGTGTTGGCAGGGAGAATGCCAATACACATCAAAGCCGATGCTCTCTGGAAAATTTATACGGAGAAGACTAATCGCCAGTCTACCGACGGCGAACAGGAGGGTCCCGCAAGAGGACCCTCCCACCTCCAAATATATAAGGAAAGGATCTGGGAAGAAGCTAGCGCCCAGTGGCAGGCCAGATGGGATAGCTTCGACCCGATCAACTGGACACGGAAGCTGGTTAGCTCGGTCCGAACCTTCGAGCGGAAGTCCCCCGCCCTCTTCCTGGACTTCCATACGATGCAGCTCTTAACAGGGCATGGCTTGTTCGGCAGCTTCAGGAAGAGAATAGGAAGAACGACCAACGAGGACTGCTGGGACTGCGGACATCCGGTGGATAACGCAGACCACGTACTTTTCCGTTGTGATCGTTGGGCGGAGGAGAGACTCCACCTCACAACCCTCTACGGTGAAAACCTGACGACGACGAACCTGGTCACTCAGATCACCTCGTCGCAAGAAGCTTGGAAAGCCTTCCAGAGATTCGCGACCAAGGTGATGAAAACCAGAGAGTCCCAGGAGCGAGAGAGAGAAAAAAGTGGCGACCCCGCATACCCTCCCAGGAGGAGAAGGCGCCGCCCTTTTACCAGACTTTTAACGGACCACTGAAGAACAACAGGCTTCGTCCTGTAACCAGGGTGTCCGGCTCAACTCAAACCATCTGATGCCGGCAACCTGATGTTGGTCGACTAATCCCAACACGGAAGGAGCCACTCCAGCAATGAGGATACTCCGCTGCGGAGCCCCCCCCTCGTAGTATTAGGAAGTATAGGGCCGAGGGGGAGGGTGCGTATCCTATGCGATGGTGCGATAGAGGAGGGGTTTTTAGTGGGTAGTTGCCGCACAACATCCTAGGCAGCAGAGTCCCACATAACCCAGCTTGGCTGGGTATGCATAAAGGCATTTTCCCCTTCTCGAACCAAACAAAAAAAAAAAAAAAAATGATATAATGTGTCCGAGGTATGCAACTTCCTTCCGTAGGAATTCGCATTTATTAGTCTGAAGGGTTAATCCATGATCTTTAAGGCGGTTCAATAATTTTTTAACTTTATTGTTGTGTTCTTGTAATGATGAAGCGTATACGACTATGTCGTCCAAATAAATAAAAAGGTCTGTCCCTTGAAGTCCAGTGAGTACTTGATCCATAAGGCGTTGAAAAGTGGGTGGTGCGTTCTTTAATCCGAAAGGCATTCGAGAAAATTCGTAATGTCCATTCGGGGTTTGTAAAAGCAGTTTTTGGTTTATCTTTTGGATCCATTTCTATCTGATGAAATCCACTTGCGAGATCAGAAACTGAGAAGTATTTAGCTCCTCCTAATCGGTCTAAAATTTCCGTGATTTGAGGTAATGGGTATTTATCGGAAATTGTTTTTTCGTTGAGTGCACGAAAATCTATTACCAAACGCCAGCGTTTAACTCCCTGTGCGTCTGCTTTCTTTGGAACAATCCATAATGGTGAATTAAACGGAGATTTAGAGTGATCAATTATGCCTGCAGATAGCATAGTGCTGATCTGTTTTTGAATTTCTTTTTGATGTACTGGCGGATAACGGTATTGCCTGGTATTAATTGGAATATCATTAGTTGTATGAATTGAATGATTAAAGTCACGAGCCTTTCCGAGTTTATCTCCTGGAAGGAAAAATCGGTCAGGAAATTCTTCTACTAAATCTGTCACGAAATTCCGTTCCTCTTTATTCAAGTGATTTAAATTGAGAGTTTGGAGAATTTCATGTATCCGGTCTTTCCTAATCTTGAAGCTCGATGGATGGTCCATTTCTGCGTAAGGCTCTTCTTCTGATGAACTCGAGATATCGTAGGGCTCCAAGAATTGGGGCTCTATCTCTACCTCGATTGTTTCTTCGCTGGTGTTTACTGCCATAACGTGACACTTTCCATCGTTGTTTGTCACGACTGCTTCTCCTATGTAAAGATGTTCGTGGGTTTTGATGCGCGGTAACTATCCTTCCTTTACCTTCACATTTGCTACTCTTACGGCAATCTGTTGCGATGTTCTAGGTTTGATACAAAATTTTGAAACTGTCTGTTTCTCTTTAATTTGCTGAGGTAAATCTTGATAGTTTCAAAAACGTAAAGGTCGGATTGGTTTATTTTTTAATGTTAAAGTTCCGTGATAATAAGAGATTTCAGCTTCTTCTTGTTTTAAAAACGGGCTTCCGATAAGTCCATCTGCGTCTATTGCAAGATTTTTTACCACATAGAAAAATGCTGGGGATCCGTGAATATGCAAAATTGTAGTCCCAAGGGTCTGAATCGGCGTTGTAGTGAGTCCTGTCAATTAAATTTCTTCCCTAGAAACTATTTCTGCGGTCTTTCCGAGCACGTCGATGACCACCAGATTAACAGCTGCTCCACCATCAATTAAGAATTCTCCCGTTCCTGATTCCAGTTCCGGTACCTTGATCTTGATTCTTGGTGCAGGTGCTTCCTTGATGAGTCTTCTTTCTTCTCGACGCTGAACCGGATTGTCCTTCGGCGATCTTCCTCGTTTCCGCTCATCGTGTCGCCTGTACGTTGAGCGCGATTGAAGTTTAAAGTCTTGTTTGATTCAACGGATGAATCTCGTGAATCCCGGCGATAATGCGGACTGCGCGGACGATTCCTACATGACTTCCCGGCATGTCCACCAATGCCGCAATGCCAACAATATAACTCTGACTTACGATTTTTTTTCAGGATTCTTAAGAATTAAACATTTTTTATCGCGATCATCTATGGATGAATCGCGATGGTAAGAAGGGGATCTCGAGGGAGTCCTTTGTTGTAAAGTCCAGGCCGTCGTGCGTCCTTGTCTCTCTCGTTCCTCTTCAAATTCGGATGTTCTCGCTGGTCGTTCCCTGAACCGATCATATCTGTTCGGAGATAGTGGATACGACACTTCGCGGTCGTGATTACGATAATCCCGATCATAGCGGTCTCGGCGCGACCACCTAGAAGGCGATTCTCTGGATGGCGACCGTTGCCGATTACTTAATTTTCTGTCTATATGTAACACGGCGTCGTAAGCCTGTTCAAGCGTTTCTAAATCTTGAAGTTTAGCCGACACTTTCCAGGAAATTCGATCCGGTAAACCATCGATGAAGTTTTCCTTAACGTCCTTTTCCATTTGTTTGACGAATTCTTCAGCGTGATCCAGATCTCTTTCCCGGATAGCTCCGCGCGCACAATAAACGAGATGAGTTGTTCTATCGATGTATCGTCGAATACTTTCTCCTTCGCGAATACGTAATTTCGCGATTTCTACTTGGAAGTGAGACAAATCTCTTCCAGGCGCGAATCTCTTTTTTAAATGTTTAATTAAAGTCTTAACAGAGTCGAATTTATGCTCTATCGTGCATCTACGTGCTGGACCGATGAGTTTAGTTAAAACAATAGCGAGATACTCCGCTTCCGTACCCTCAGGAATCAAAGTTAACCCGTTTTCCACACTTTGTGCAAAGTGCGTCAACGATGGCTTTTCTCCGTCAAAAGTCGGAATGGACAAAGTGATATTCTGTATACACGTCCGTTGCGTTAAGAGTGTCATTGTATTGGTAATCGAAGCTGTTAAGTTCAGCATCTCACTAGCAGAGACGTTCGCTTGTGGATTTGCCATTTTAAAAGATTACTAAAGTAACTAACTAGAGAAAACTAGTATATTGTAAATGTTCACCTACGAGTAATAGAACGTATTTTAAATCCGAACTTCACGGCAATTCTAAATCAGTGGTATCCCACCGCTGTCACCAATTTGTTACGAGCCGGGGCTGTCGGCAACGCCTAAGCCGGCGAATGTGGATATTTCTCAAGGAATATGGTTGAGAATTTGTTAGTTTAATTTATTGTTCGATACAACTCGAGCGGTTAAGTTGTATCTGTGGGAACGTTACTACTAATGTAAAGAATTACGGCACGTGCGAGTGCAGCGTAAAAGAATATTATTCATATGATAGTGAGTAAAATCCTTGAGCGTCTTCCGTTCTTAAGCAAGATCGAACGGCACGTGTGAACGCAGCGTAAAAGAAATGTTATTCATACGTAACAGTCCATTGATACGGACGTGCATGTGAAACATTTTTTTTTTTTTTTTTATATCTCCTTTATTCAATGTTCCTAATTGAGTACAATTAATTACATTCTTTGTAATGGATTTTTACTTTAGGTATCATGACGATTTCGATACATTTATCGACAATCAATATGTTGGTGTTGCAAGTGTTTATGTGTGGTGTGTTAAGAGCAAGTCAGAGGGGTGTTTTCTTTTAAGTCTCCTGGGGAGATTTGAGTAGCTATTCCTAGTGTTACGTAGGAAATACTGTTTCCTTCGTTTCGTCTATTATGCCCTTATATGGAAATCGAGAGTGCATGCAGTCAAGTCTGCCCCTTCCGCGATGGCACGATGACGCACGCTTCAGGGCGATCTTTTGGACTCCCTTGGAAGATTCTGTACCCCCACCATATTTTTGGTCCGCTTTTCGGATATAAAAAGGGCATGAAATCTACTCTCGTGGCTCAGTATGGACCTTACTACCTGTGTACCATGTCGGTGCCAGATAGCCATACTGATGCCAGTGAGATCGGGTTCCATTCCCTTTCGATCAACTTCTATTTATTAAGGGCTCAGTATCCAATTAACTGGCTTCGTGATACGTTGCGACTTAGGCTGTTTGAATACTCAAGCTCAGTGAGATCGGGCTAAATTCCCCTTTGATTAACCGATATTTATAAAGTTCGCATTCGTCGAAAGACAGCAAGATCGGGTCGCATTCCCTTTCGAGCATTGTATTTATAAACGTTAAAGACTGTAAACGTGGGTTCTTTGAGTCCACGATTGTTACACATTGTAATTTACTAAATATATAGAATATAGACATTTTTATTATTTGATCATAGATATATTCATTTCTTTCTGTTTCCTATACCAATCATAAGTAGTATATAGAATCCACTGAATAAATATATCTCAACCGCTCGAGATATATCGATAGTTACGAGGCAACAATTACTAACATTTCCTAGTGGCTCCCAGTTCTGAAATACGCTCTGGTTCGTCCACGACAACCTTCCTAGTGGCTCCCAGTTCTGAAATACGCTCTGGTTCGTCCACAAACTCTAACCTATCCTAGTGGCTCCCAGTTCTGAAATACGCTCTGGTTCGTCCACGAAAACCTTGACCTTCCTAGTGGCTCCCAGTTCTGAAATACGCTCTGGTTCGTCCACGCATTTTCCTTTCTTAAACGGATCCCGGTGATGAAATAAGCACCGGCCCGTTTAACAACTAACGAAAAACCATAAACAACCGATCCTCGGCTCCGCAGCCGTGCCCCTTAGCCCTCGGCTCGTAACACTAGCAAGTGGATTTGTGTGATTATTTATTCTATTTAGGTGGGCCTTAGTTTGCCGTACCATTTCTTCTTCTACTGTGGAGATGTTTAGCGTTTTCCTTATATCGTCGTTTCTGACAAACCATGGCGCATTTAGGATGGTTCTTAAAATAATGGATTGAAGATTTTCTATCTTTTTAATATTAGATTTAGCGGCCATTCCCCAGATTTGCAGCCCATATGTCCAGATGGGTTTGATAATTGTTTTGTAAATTAATAATTTGTTGTTTTTACTTAATTTTGAGTTATTCCCTGTGAGCCAGTACATAGATTTTCTGATATTTCTTATTTGTTTGACTTTTTCTTGGATATGTTTTTTCCAGTTTAATTTTTTATCTAGGTAAAGTCCGAGATATCTAACGGTGTTTAATTGCAGGATTTCAAGATTTCGGAAATAGACTTTGGGAGTCGGTCTTTTATTGAGTGTAAAGGTTATGTGCGAGCACTTTTCTGAATTGATTTTAATTTTATTGGCTCCCGTCCAGCTTTCTATTTTGTGTAAGTGATCTTGTAGATTCGTTGTTGCAATTTCGATGTTTTTGTGTACAGAAAGTATAGCCGTGTCGTCTGCAAAAGTGTGAATTTCTTAGTGTGGAGTTGTTGGTATATCTGCAGTGAATAGGGAGTATAGAATAGGACCAAGGACACTTCCTTGTGGTACTCCAGCGCCAATTTTTTTTAGGGAGGAGGTTACATTTTTTATTTTGGTGTAAAAGTATCTGTTTGTGAGGTAAGAAGATATGACTGGAAATATATTACTAGATAGGATTGTTCGTAATTTTTGTATTAACCCTTTGTGCCAGACTTTATCGAAGGCCTTTTCCACATCTAAAAAAACCGCAGTGCAGTATTTGCCTTCTTCCATGGAGGAGATTATTTTGTTTATCATTCTATGGATTTGTTCGATTGTATTGTGCTTCTTTCTGAATCCGAATTGGTGGTCTGGGATTAGATGTTTATCGATGATTTCGGTCATTAGCCTTTTATGGATGGTTTTTTCGATAACTTTGGAGATTATTGGAAGGAGCGATATTGGTCTATAGGAAGATGGTGATCTAGGATTCTTGCCAGGCTTCTGTATTGGTATTATCTCTGCACATTTCCAGATTTGTGGAAAATAACCTATCCTGAATATGGCTTTTGTCAGGATTGTTAAAAATCTTATTGCGTTTTCCGGTAGTTGTTTTAGCATCTTTGCCGTTATAAGGTCATATCCAGGCGCTTTGTTGGTCTTTAGCTCTCTGATAATTGCAGAGATTTCCTCTTTTTTTACTGCTTTATGGGTCAGGGAGTTATTGTAGTTGTTAGGTATGGGAGTGCATGGTCCGTTTGTGAATATTTCTTGTAAATAGTCGGCCATGGTTTCAACTTGGTCTTCGATGGACTTCGTCCAGCTTCCATTTTGTTTTTGTATTGGTGGTATAGGTGTAATTGGTCTTTTAAGTCTTTTTGTGATTTTCCATATCGAGTAGTTTGTTCTTTCAGTGTAGTCCAAGTTAATGATAAAGTTCGTAAAATTTTCATTGTTCATTTTACGAATTTCGTTTCTCATATTGTTGGTAAGTGCGTTCAACCGGGTTTTGTATTGCGGCCATCGTGTTTTTTTGCCATTCTTTTCTCACTGCTTTTCTGTCTTTGATTAGTCGTAAGATGTGATTTGGATATTTTGTTGTTGTCACTTCTTGTTTCCTGGGACTTGTTGAGCGGTAAGCTGCTGCTTGTAGTGTAGTAGTTACAGTTTCTGCTGCTAATTCTATGTCCTGTGCTGTTTTTAAGGGTATATTACAGTGCAGGTTGTTGTTAATGTATTCCCTGTATGTTATCCAGTTTGTTCTACTGTTCGTTAGCATTACTTTTTCACTTGTTACTGCTTTTTGTTCAATTTCGAAGATTGTGGGTGTGTGATCTGAAGACAGTTCGAGTAGTTCTCTTGCTTTTATATCGAGATTTGTGTTGGTGATCGCTATATCAAGTATGTCCGGTGTTTTGTTCGTATCTGTTGGCCAGTACGTCGGTCTTCCTGTTGAGTATACTTTTAGTTGGTTTTTGGTTATGTAGTGGAAGAGCTTGTTCCCCTTAGGGTTGTGAGTTCTACAGCCCCAGTGTCTGTGCTTTGCATTAAAGTCACCTAGAGCTAGAAATCTTGTGTTGAGAGTTTCAAAGAAGGTTTCGTATTCTTCGGTCGTTATTGAGTGTTTTGGTGGACAGTATACTGCTGAGATGTTGATTTCATAGGTATTTAGTGAGATGTTAATTGTTGTTGATTGTATTTTGTCTGTTTGGTGTGAGTTTATTTGTGAATGTTGAATATTATTTTTAACAAAGATTCCTGAACCGCCATGTGCCCTTCCACTTGGGTGTGGTGTGCTGTAGTATGTATAATTTTGAATTTTTATATGAGATTTTTCTGTTTCGTGTGTTTCTGATACAGCGATTATATCTATATCCTGGCAATTTACGAGTAGTTTTAGCTCGGGTAGCCTGTTTTGCAACCCGTTGCTATTCCATTCCATTATTTTGAATTTTCTTGTAGTGTTAATAGTCTCGTTAGGAGGTTTAGCATTATTGACATTTAAGTGGTTAAGTTTTCTATCAATTTTTCTAGTTTGTCTAGGTTGCTTGATTGTTTTCCTTCTTGGACGTGTGGTGTTTGTTCGGTGCTTGATGCTGTTGCTTCTGCGTAAGATTTGTGACTTGTTAGTGGAGTTGAGGTCTGTTTAGTTTGTGCATTTACGTGATCAGTAATCGTTTTTTCGCTGGGATGGTTAGGGATGCTCCTGGCTCTCACCGTAGGGAATAGTTTTTTTTGAAGCTCTTTTCTCACTAAACAACCCTTGTAGTTAGCCGGGTGATTGTTTTTGCAGTTAGAACAGGTAACCTTTTCTATTTTTTTACCCAGTGGGCAGCTGTTTAAGAGGTGGGGTCCTGCGCATTTTACACATGTTGGTGGCCTGTTACAGTAGTTTTTAGTGTGTCCATGTCGTTGACACCTCGCGCATTGTGGTATGTTTCTACTCGCTCTCGGTGGTTCTACTTTTACTATTGTGTTGCATACTACCGTGGTATTGTACATTTCCGTATTATTACTAGCTTGTTCTATTTCTATTAAAAACATTGGCAGAGGAATTGATGTACCACTTTTTGTAAGGTTAATGATGTTACCGCTGGAGGTGGTGGTTTGGGTATTGAAGTGGTGGTATTTTTTACCGTTTCTTCATTTAGATTTGACAGTATTTCATATCTGTTTGTTGATTGTGGTTCTCCTAGCCACTTTGCTTCTTGGTGTATTTTAACTATTTTTATTTTTGTTGCTGATCCATCAGGGTTTTTTATCTGTTTTCTCTTCTTAACTTGTTTAGGAAGCTTCCAGATGTCCGTGGATTCCTGTTCTGTCTCGGTGTCCGAAATTGGGGTGTCCGTCGCGTATTTTTGGTTTATCTTTGGATTGTAACCTTTTTCAGTTGATACCGAGGGCTCGGTATCCATTGCTTTGCTCTTTAATAAACGCTAGTAGCAGAAATCGGCTTCCGCCGAGCCGTTGCACGGTTTTCCGTTGGTAACGTTTGAATCAGTGTCACTCGGTTTAGAAGCAGCTATCACTCACTAATACGTTTACTGCTTAGCGGCCGAATATAAACACGTCCGAACAATACGACGTCTAGGTAAAATGCTTAACGTTCTGTACCATATTACCTCTTTCTGCGGACAGTCTTCTCGTTCTTGACCCGATTGTTTGCATAGGTTGCACCAAGTCCTCGGATTCCTGCAGTCTATCGATTTGTGGCCCATTTTCCCACAATTGTAACAAGTGAAAGGTAACCTGCTTCCCGTCGCGTTTCTGGCTGCCGTGGTCACTTGTTCTCCCACCTTCTTTCTTTCTTTGCGCGGCATACTACCCATCGCTCGCATGAAGGCGTACAATTCGTTGGGGTCGGTATGCTTCGCTGACCGCACTGTCCTGGCGATGGCTTCATCCGCGATACCGTAGATGATCATATCAACGATCCGCTCGTCGGGTAGATTTATATCCAGATGTCGGATTAAATCTAGTTTTTGGAAGCAGTAGTCTCCCAGTGATTGTCCCGGTTTTGCCTCGTACCAATCCGCTTCTCGAAGCTGCTGTGAAAATGGCATCGTCCGACGGAACTGTGTGACGAGGTACACCTTCATTTGCGCCCATGTGGTTACACTGCGCATTGTGGTTTCGTAACCACTGGTGTGCATGTCCTCGCAACCTCGTCGCGATGAGACGCGTGATGCTCAGATCGTCCCACGAAAATCGCACAGCCAGTTCGTCCACGTGACGTACCCAGTTTTCTATAGAGATGTTCTCCTTCCCTGGATCATATTTTGGCACCGGACTCTCGTCCCCGATGCGTACACGACCAGGCGATCTTGCCCGCGACCTGGAAGTACCGTGCGTATTCACGCTACCCGCTCCTTGCTCTGTACGCTCCTGTTGCACATCATCGCGCACTTTTTCCGCACCCGATTTGCAATGTGGGGTACGCGAACGCGAACTCGAACCCGTCCGGTAATGAGTCCGCGAACGATGGAGTACTCGACGGTGCGATGGTGAATGCGAACGAGATCGCGACCGGGTATTCGATCGTCGACATGATCGCGCGCGAGATCGCGATCGAGGTGAAAATTCCTCCATCATCGATTCCAGTTTTCCGAGTCGCAACTCCGTTGTATCACGGCTCGTACCTTCCTTTGGCTGAACCTCGCGGATGATCGAATCACGACTCATATTGTCCAGAATAGTATAAAAATCGCACAAAAGTGTCAATCAAAACGATTAGTAAATCACTATTACTAATTATACACTTAGTTTCAATAAACTAAACTCCGTAGTTCGATAACGGTTACTCACTTTGTCTGTACACGGCATCCAATAATTGTCTTTGCACGTAGTACGCGTATACGTATATCGCCACAATGTGCACTAAACAATTGGTAATCCCACTTCTGATTATGTAAGATAATCGAACGGAGAGGAGTAGTCTCTCTGTCTCGATTAGGTATTACTTATTACAATGATTCTGTAGGCGTGTATATGTTAAAAGGTGTTCTGTTTATTAAAACTGTGCTCTCTCGACCGTAGTCTATACAAGAATGCCTTTCCTTGGCAAAAGCGTCGGTCGTGAGGACGCCTACGTCACCATGGCCCTTTTTAACCATTTTAGGCTTCGCCCCAAAAGAAAGCTACGCTAGACAAAGATAGCGTGCATCGGCAAAATGCACATGGCCCGCCTCGGCCGTTCCTGTACCTCGAATATTCTAACAGTCAGAATTTGAATATTAACCCCCAAATTTGGCATAGTGTGTCGGAGAGACTCAAAAATTTATATATAGAGCAGGGCTCGGAATGAAGTGAACTTTCGGGCCGATTTTCAGAGGCAACGCCCCTTTTCTCCGGCCGCACGTCTTGGCCCCCGCGATTGCCCGGCAGCACGAAGGTCCTCAGGCGCGTAACCGCGCGGATCGCATTAGGGTGACACTCGTATCAATAGGATTCTACATCGTCCCATGTCCCATGGACATATGCTACGCGCCTGAGGACCTTCGAGCCGATTGGTGATCGCGGGGCCAAGACGCGCGGCGGGAGAAAAGGGGCGTTGCCTCTGAAAATCGGTCCGAAAGTTCACTTAATTCCGAGCCCTGATATAGAGGAATGTTTGAATAGTACGCGCGTAAATCAAGCCTCAAATGATGTGGAAATGGTTGTTAGTCTGAAACATGATCAGCCTATCAGTTTCCGACCGCGTAGGTCAGCGTTTTCGGACAAAGAGAAACTGAAAACCATTTTGGATCAGTTATTGTGTGATAAAGTTATTCGACCGAGCAATTCGCCGTATGCGAGCCCGATTGTTCTCGTCCGGAAGAAGAATGGTGAGATACGATTGTGCGTTGATTATCGTGAAGTAAATAAGGTTACTGTCAGGGACAATTTTCCAATTCCGCTTATTGATGAGCATTTACATCGAGTGGGCGATAAGCGCTATTTTAGCTGCTTAGATTTGAAGAACGGCTTCCATCACGTGCGCGTCTCTGACGTCTCTCTATAAAATTCACGTCATTTGTCACCCCATTTGGACAATACAAGTATCTCAGGATGCCTTTCGGTTTGTCAAACGCTCCGAGAGTATTTCAGCGTTTCGTGACCTCTATATTTTCCGAATTGGTACGACGAAACAAAATATTGTTATACCTGGACGATATCCTTGTTGCTACGGAGGGTATCGAAGAACATTTTTGTATATTGCGAGAGATATTTGTGCTTGCGTCGCGTCACGAATTGCATTTTCGGCTGGACAAGTTTTTTTTTTCGAGGAGATAACGTATCTCGGATATTTGATTAGTAAAGACGGTATACGTCCTAATAAAGATACCGTACAAGCAATTTTAAAGTACCCCATGCCGCGGAATTCTAAAGAAGCTCGTAGATTTGTGTGTTTGGCGAGCTATTTCCGACGCTTCGTCAAGGATTTCTCCAGTAATGCAAAACCTCTGTACGGTCTGGTAAAGAAGAATGCGGAATTTCGATTTGGTCCCGAAGAATTGTCTGCGTTTGAAACATTGAAAACCTGCTTAGCATCGCGACCGATTTTAGGTGCTATTTTAATGCAAAAGCAATTGGATGGTTTGATCAAACCAGTATTTTATTTTAGCAAACGGATTACCGAGGCAGAGTCTAAGTATCACAGCTTTGAGCTGGAATGTTTGGCTACAGTGTACGCTATTCAAAGGTTTCACATTGATTTGCTTGGTATAAAATTTAAAATTCTCACAGATTGCGATAGTTGCCGGTTGACACTCAGTAAGAGTAATATCAATCCTCGAATTTCGAGTTGGGCTCTACTTTTACAGGCCTATGACTATGGTATCGAACATCGACCAGGGACCAAAATGTCTCACATCGATGCACTCAGTAGATGTCACGGAGTGCTCATATTGGAGAGTAATGGGTTTGAACGAATCTTATCGGTCAAACCGTATAAAGACGAAGAAGTTGTAATAATTGGAGAGCGGTTAGAAAACGAGGAGGATAAGTACTTTGAACTGCGCGACGGACTGGTCTACCGAAAGACAAAAGATCATTATTTTATGTACCGCAGTGTTTAGAAAATAATATCATCCGCACTTGTCACGACGACATTGGACATGTGGGAATTGATAAAGTTGTGAATAACATAAGTCGCGTGTATTGGTTCCCAAAGCTTCGCGATAAGGTAAGAAAATATATTGCCAATTGCTTGAAGTGTATCGAGTTCTCACTGACTAGCGGGAAGCGTGAGGGATATCTGCATAATTTACCGAAGGGAAATATACCCTTTCAAACGATTCATATCGATCATTATTTCAAGCACATTTTTTCAATTGTCGACGCGTTTACCAAAGGCTATAGCCGGATAAGGGAGGCAAATGTGCCCCTAAACCATGTTCAACGTGTGAGGTGTCATTCGATAGCTTATCAAGAAAAACCAATTCGTACCAAATTTCAACCCTATAGCTCGACTGGGAGGGTAGTTACAGCGAAAAAACAAAAATATGGTTTTTTGCCCAATATCTCCCATTTTAGCTCATACAAAATTTTGAAAAAAATTTGAGACATAGCAATTATGATGGTACACATTGAAGAAGTTTTGCAGATTTTTACATTAAAAACCCGAGCTGCATTTGTTTTTACACATTGATGAGATGTAGTGAATAATCTACTTATAATAATTGGGTGGTTGATGACTGCCTGGTCGTTGCAGCGACGCTCGCAGTCTAATGGGGTTTATTATGTCTTAAAATTATTACGGGGTTTTGGTCCCTTTTTGTAGCGTCTTTTTTTTCCCTTTACGTTTGTAATTTGGGGATAGGCTGTATTATTTCCCTATAATTTTTTGGTGGATCCCGGAAAAATGGTTAAAACGGGATGTTCGGTGAGGTTGCCTCTAGTGTCGGGCAGGGGTACTTATTTCTATATATTCACTCGCTGCTCATTCATACCTATATACAGTCATTCACGCATTTTTATTTACACACTTGTTATTATTACTAGTTAATAACTACGTTATTTTGAGTTATTTACAATAATGTGATATTACTATGACTACGGTCGTTAGGTGGTTTTAGTTCCGGGCGGTCTCTGTTAGCCACCAGTATTTTGGGTTTTTGGTGTGGTATTTGTTGGTTTTGTCTTTTTTGGGGATGGTCGTATTGTATACTATTCGTAGATTAGTGTTCTGTCCGTTTATGTGGGGTTCGTACAT
The DNA here is from genome assembly GCA_963583965.1 of Nomada ferruginata. Classification (NCBI taxonomy): domain Eukaryota; kingdom Metazoa; phylum Arthropoda; class Insecta; order Hymenoptera; family Apidae; genus Nomada; species Nomada ferruginata. Next base: position 7,323,525 of record OY757222.1, read on the forward strand.
GATTTTTTTGTCCTTAGATTTTCGATGTATATGGTATAGTATTGGGATGTTATTTTCGTCGGTTATTCTACCTGTTTTGTCCAGGAAGGGGAAGGCTTCTGGGGGGATGCTTCCTGAATGTAGTGTTTTTTTATCGTGTTCGTCGTTTGGGTACAGGTTGTTTATGAGGCTGTTGTTTTCTATTTTTGGTATGTTGGCGAAGTAGTCTCTGCAAAGTTTTATTATGAAGCTGTCTGTTCTGGGAGTGTTAGCGGTGTTATATATGGTTTTGTTGCAAATGTGGTATTTGAAGTTTGTGTTTGCGTTTCTGTAGAGGCCCGTGCATGCTCTCAGGCATTTCCGTTCAAAGATGCGAAGTTTTTCCATTAGTGTGGGACTAATGTTATACCAAATTGGGCAGCCATATGTAATTATTGACCTAATTAGGAGCATGTAGCATATTGTTTTGATTCTATTATTTAAGTAATTGGAGAAGAATATCTTCGGGTTACTGAAGAAAGCTTTTTTGGCTTTCTCTAGCTGTATCTCTACGTGGTTGTTGAGGTATAGGAGTTCGTCTAGGTGGATGCCGAGGTATTTGACTACTTGTCTGTGTGGTATTTTTTCGTTATTTGTTTCCAGTTGGAATGTTTGGTAGGTTTTTTTGAAAATTTTGCTATTGTTTGTTAGTTTGTTCCTAAAGAGTATTGTTTCTGATTTTAGGGTGTTTATTTTCAGCTTCCACGTCTGGTAGTAGTCGTTGATTTTGTCGAACAGTGATTTTAATTGCTTTTGGAGTCGGGCTACGTTTTTCCCCTTGATATATACTATCAGGTCGTCTGCGAATTGAAGTGATTTAATTTCCGGAGAATCTGGTGTCTAGCAAAGAGGTTTGGTATATCAGTGTTGTAAAAATTAAAGAGTTCGGTCGATATGACCGTTCCTTGCTGTAGGCCGTCTGACAATTGAAGTACGAGGTCTGTTTTTGTTTTATTTATGGATGTGTAGAAGCTTTTTCCTTGGGCCATACTTGCTATGATCTTTAGGAGGTGGGACGGGCACCCTTTTTTGTGAAGTGTATAAAGCAGGCCTTTAATCCAAACTGTATCGAAGGCTTTTTCTAGATCTATGAGGCAGGCTGCTATGTTCTCGTTGTTGTGTAATGCATGGTGTATGTCTGATGTTAGTGTGTGGATTGCGTGGATTGTGCTAAGTTTGCGGCGGAACCCAAATTGGGTATCCGGGATTATGGAGTCCGATTTGTGGAATCTTTCTAGCGCTTTTTTTATTAGGACTTCGAATATTTTTGTCGCGTTCGGTAGTAGACTACTTGGTCTGTAGCTGGCTGGGTCGTCGGGGTTTTTTCCTTTTTTTTATGGGTATAACTCTGGCTATTTACCAGGCTACGGGGATGTATTGGTTATTTATGCAGTTGTTAAGTAGGGTGTTGTAGTTTAATATGAATTCGGGGGGGGTGTTTTTTCAGCACTATATTGGGAATGTTCTGTTGTGTTTGAGGTGTCTGTTGTTTTAGTGTTTCTGCGTACGAAAGCGTCTGGCTATTTTTTTTTAAGATTTTGTCGGTTGCTCGTGATTGTCAGTAAGTTTAGTTTTCTTTCCGTTTTTGACGCGGTTTGGTTTTTGAATCTACTTTTTAATTCTTTGAATTTTGGGCAGTCTTTGTATGGTGCCAGGTGGCCGTATGTAGAGGGATAAATTAGAAGGGAAAAAGGTTTATTGTGAAAAATGTAATTTGAGAGTTTATAATGGAATTCGATGTCCGTCTTTCACATTCAAGCGCCGGTTGCCAACTAACTTATTTATTATAAACATATTTGCCGCTTGTTAATGTTTTATTATGTTTCCTCGGAAACACTTGGCTAGTTTGTCGCCGCTGGTCGCTTGGTCCTCTATTGAAGTATGTGAGCTTGGTCGTGGACTTGGTGGCCGATCCTTCGGGTTTATTTTTCTTCCGCGTCCAAGGGGCTGGTGCCTTTTAGGGCTGAGTGGGGCCTTTTCGCAGGTATGACCGACCATGTTTCCGCGGCGGTTGCATTTTTGCCGGTGGTAAAGGAGCACGGTGGTTTTCGCTCGACCGCGGGACGCTGGCTCTCGGTACCTGAGCTCTTTTTGTCGGGCTCTTGGGTTTTCCCCGATAGGGGTGCGTTCTTTAGCCTCTCTTCCTCGAGCTGGCGTGAAAGGTTTCCGATCGTTTTGTTCAGGTTTTCGATCGTTTTAACGAGATCGCTGAATTTGGCATCGTTTTCTTTAATGTTCTTCCTTGGTGTAGTGAGGTGGTTAGAAGGCTTCATTTCTAGTGGCCTTTGAACAGGGTTCGTTAGAATAGTTCGCCTTATTGGTAGAGAAGCTGAGGGGTTGATTCTCTACGGCGTTTTTGCATGCCTGATTTGGGCGTGAAGTGAGATGATGGTCTCGCTGGTGATTGCGCTATCACTACTGGATGCTGCACGAGCCCTACCTCCTACAGCTGGCCCCCCGCCCTGGAGCCCGCCAGATGTGGTACTGCGGGGTGACGTATAACCCTGACTTTGGGCTCGGGCTGCGGCCTCCGGACGCTGACGTTGGCGTTGGCGCTGTCGGTGGCGTCGTGTGCTCCGGGTGGCTGGCCGCCTCTCCACAAACACAGTCTGATTTGTGGGCCCCCTGCTCTCCAGGGTGGCCCCCCGGAAAATAAACGTTACATCATCCCCCCAAAGATGTAAGTCGAATTGCACCCGCCCTCGGGGCAGAGGGATGGCAGTGACCAGCTGCATCCCAGTCCGAGGGGGATTGACCACCTCAGATCCTCTGCCCCTGGGTCGGACCTCCCCCTCACTCTCACGCTCACGAGGGCCACCCATGCCACCCTCGCAACATGGACACCCCCCAGCCAAATAACGACGGCACTGGTGTGCCATGACTTCACCTGAAACAAACATAAATATCTTAGATCAAGTACATAGCAAAGGATATATAACTCAGATAAGGAAACATTAAACCCAGCCGGATAGCGTAGATGATGGACATGAACGACCCGGCCGTTACTGGTATGGATGCACCAAACAGTCCCCCACACGGCTTTCCTCTGGAGTTTTCCTGGTAACAGCTGAGTCCACCTTAGGAGAATGCAATCAATACCCAATCTACATACAGGGGGAGCAGAACTAACCCAAATTAAACATGGAGGTAACGGCCACTGTACTGTACGATTAAAATAAGGAAAGGTTAGGAATGGAGGCTACAAATACGGCAACCCTAACCCCACACGACAAAGATTAAAAAGTACAGAGGGACGAGACTCCTTCACAGTTCAAACCCAACGCACTTCCAACTCTCCTGGTGCCTTCCATTCTTACAAGAATCTTGGACGACTCTAAACGTCCGTGTAAAGATAAAGGAAGTGTCGGTAGACAGGAAGGGAGAAGCAAATAGGACGAACACGAACATCCGCCATAGATTAATCGGACCAAGAAAGGCAACTCGAATGGAGGAATGCCCACGAACTAAACCCGACAAGAAGCGGAACTCGATGAATCAAGAGAAGCGCAAGGCGGGCGACCAGCTTTCAGGGGAAAACCCCCATTCGAGACAGCAGACCTTCCACCAGAGGCGAGATAATAATCGGGAAGATGAGGTTCCAACGATACCACGCCCGACCGAAAATCCGCACATACTAGACCACAGTCACAAACCAAGGTGTAAGGTAACGTGCCGAGGGTTGAATGGCCGCAGTGACTTAAAACTATGCGGTCGCAAAAGTTCCCTGCAGGGCACCTGGGGCCACCCCTGCAGTATTTTAGTCCCCTTGCCCGGGCAAGAGGCTCTGCCCGGGGCGACCTATAATCTCCTCAGATTCAAATTCTTGGGAAAAAACAAACTGGATTGGACTCTATATATGACTTTGGCAACGGACACGGACAACGAGATTCCCAAATTAAAAGGATAATGATGTCCGAATTAAATAAAAAAGTTTACGGTGCAGGGGATGGATACCCCAGTACCGGTCCGAGGGGTGGTGGGCAAGCGGGCCCCCCCGGATCGTTAACCGACGACCGTACAACAGACAGGAATGGTGAGGAGCAACTACAAGAAGGCTCCATGATAGAGAAAGGAGGGAGGGCGGAGGGCCGACTACGCACTCAGCGTACACCTCCACCTCAAACCACGGCGGAACCCGATTCGGAATCGGATGAAAGATCGACGACACAGTCGGTCGTATCTTTCTCCACCCGACATGGGGGTACACCATTTTTTTTTTTTTTTCTTTTTTTGTTATGAGGTGGAAAGACACCCCCTGCCCTGGGGGTGAGCAGGAGGTAGTGCCGGATTTCTACCGGCTAAAACCACCCCGGTTACCTAACCTCGGCGCTTGAATACCGGGAGGACATAATCCTCCCACAGCAGGGCCGCCCGTATACGGGGTATTGGCGAGGTCAACCGGCAGGGGGGGTGAGGGGGAACACCTCAGCGCCCCTCGGGTCCATCAGCCATACCAAACAAGCGGGAGGGGGGCATCTCGCCAGCGGAAACGGCCAGCGAGTCCACCCCTCCTTTACATTCGACGCCAGATTTCTGGCTGTCGGGCAGCCCCGCGGAATACCGGGAGGACATAATCCTCCCACAGCAGGGCCGCCCGTCCACTGAGTCAGCGGTGACAGTCATCCGAGAGACGGGAGGGGGGACACCACCGATCGCCCCTCGGACCGTCACCGCTTTTATACCACGGGAGGGGGGGATCTCGCCAGCCTGCGCGAGCGCAACCGGCGAGCCCTTTCCCTCCACCTTTCGCGACGGACGGGGTCGGTCAATTCCCGACCCCGCTCTGATGCCTCCTTTCTGCGAAGAACATCCTCGCAGAAGGAGGCCACCGCTACCCAGGCTCTCTCGCTGCCCAGCATCATACTAACGATGCGAGGCAGCGAGAGACCCGCCCCCACTTGCGCCCTCAACGCCCGGCGCTCCGACATGGGGGTACACCAACCCTTCTCGACACCGACACGGAGGAGGAAGTTGCCCGTCGGCGCAAGGAGATAACTCCGGGCAGAGCAACCCCCTTCACCGGCGCGATGAGGGTCATGGAAGAAACCTTCCACACCCCGATCGGGAAGTACCCCCCAGAATACGTCACAATACATCACATGGGCAATTCAGGCGGGTCTGTGGTTCAAAAACCCAGCCCGATCACAAGACTTCCCTGGGAGATGGCGTCTCACCAGGCACCCCCAATCCGAATGGGAGAAATAGGGACCCCGAGTCCATTCCTCCCCAAGACGAGATTGATAAGGAGTCCACCGCACCTTACGGTGACGCCTCCCCTGAAAATGGCAAACTCGAAGGAGAAAGTAGAGTCGACAGACAGACAGACTGTCTCCCCTCCGCTTGCAGGGAAGAGGAGCTCTCCCAACTCTACGAGCCCCAAGGAGGCCAAATTACAGCCAGGTGAACCCGTGGTCTCTCAAAGGGAGTTATGGGCGATATTGGCTGAGATAGAGATGCTGAGGGGGAGGGCCGAATCCTCCGCCAAGGCATTCATGGAGTATGCGGCTACAACAAAAAATGTTAAAGCCGCGATGAGAGAGAAGAGCGTCCAGGTGGTGGCCGCTCTTGGCAACATGAAGCACAAAATCATGGTTGCCAGAAGGATCCCCACTGGGACTATCCCAGCTCATCATAAACCCTCCGTGAAGCCTCCCTCCCTTCCCTCCCAGGGTAAGGGGACCAGGGCGAAAATAAACGCGGGTACCCAGACCGGCGCCTCGGTTGAGGGGAAAGCGAGGACAAGAGTGGGGCAAATGGATACCCACCGCCCCCACACAACCCCTGTGGAAGGGAATACAACGGAGGGCTCTATACCGCACCTAAAGAGGAAAATGGTGGGATCCCCACCAGAGGAGGGTGCAATCAAAAAATCCCGACCGCGAGTGGCATCCACCTACGCGACGGTGGCGGGCAGCCCTCCTCCCACGGAAACGCCAACGGAATCTCAGACTGAGTCTGACTTCAAGGAGGTCCGGAAAAGGCGGAAAAATAGAAGAAGGAGGGGGAAAACGCCTCCACCACCTGCGGGAAGCGCGCCGCAACCCTCACGGAGTGCTCCCCTTGTGGAGGGGCGCCCAAGGCCCAAACCCCCCAGAGAACCCAAGGTGGAACTCAAAAGGGGACCGACGACCTCCAAACCCCCACGGAGACGGCCTCCGAAGGTCAAGCCGGAGGCCATCCTCATCAAGGTGAAGGAGGGCACCTCCTATCTGGAGACAGTGAGGGAGCTCCAAAGAAAGGGGAAAGCCTGCCTGGGAGAAGCAAGCGGGGTCAGGAAAACCCGCGATGGGCACGTTCTTATAGAACTGTCCAAAGCCTCTAGGGCGGGCACCGTAGCCGAGATGCTGGGCAAAGCACTCGGTGAAGCCACGCCGGTTGCCCCACTGCAGGCGAGGTCGACAATAGAACTGCGAAATGTCGACCCCACAGCAGAGGTATTGGAGATCCTTGAGGGGACCGCCCAAGCCCTGGGAGCAGAGCTCAAGGACCTCCACTTAAGGACACAGAGGATAACGCCGTCTGGTACCCAGACGGTGATCCTCGACATGCCCTCCGACGCCATACCAAAGGACCTTGGATCCCGGAAAATCAGGATCGGGTTCACCATGGTGACGGCAAAGGTGCTCCCGAAGGTCGTTAGGTGCTTCAGGTGCCACGCCTTGGGACACACAAGTTTTGCCTGCAAAACCCTACCGCAAGGTAAGGCGAGATGCAGGAAGTGCGGCTCAACAGAGCACTCCACAAAGGAGTGCACCAATGAGCCGAAGTGTACCCTCTGCGAGGCACAAGGCCTCGAGGGAAAGAAACTGCGGCACGTGGCCGCATCACTCGGCTGCCCGCAATACCAGAAGGTTGCACAGGGCCGACGGGGACAAAGGACCCGAAATGCCTAGGACCATGGTAATCTTACAAATAAATCTGAATAGATCCCGCCTCGCGCAAGAACTCCTGGTGCAGCAAGCATCAGAGTTGAATGCCGACGCGGTGATCATTTCAGAGCCATATAGGCAGAGGAGGGAGTGGTGCAATGACTCCACCGGGGACGCGGCCGTGTGGATAACAGGCTTTAACGGTCACATGGCGCGCCCCGTTAGCTACACTCCACTCCCCGGCATAGCAGTAGGAATGCTCGAGGATACGACCCTCATAAGCGGCTACTGCTCGCCAAACATCACGCAGACAGAGGTGGAGGAATACCTAGACGACCTACAGGAGACGCTGGGAAACTCCACCTCATGGGGAAGCCGTTTAATTCTGGCGGGCGACTTTAACGCCAAATCCCCGGCCTGGGGAGGTCGCAAGAATGAACGGAGAGGCGCATTACTACTGGCCATAACCATTAGAGCGCAACTCGTCCCTGTTCGACCTCGGGGGATGTTCACCTTTTACAGAAATGGTGGGACATCCTTCCCCGACATCATGTCTGTAGACAGGATGACCCTGAGAGGCCTGCAGAAGAGTAAGGTTCTGGACACCTACTCTGCCTCAGACCACCGATATGTTCTTCACACCTTCGAAGAATCGAGGCGTAGTCATCCCCCTCGGGTGGCCTGGAGACCATTCTCTCTCAAGAACGCGAAGCCAGAGGAAATCCTCGAGGCATACGACGTGCTGAGTAGAGAATCCTCGATTCAGAAATTAAAGGGCCCCCCTTTGCAGGTCCCCCCACCTGACAGAGACCCGGATTGCTCTCCGGAGATGATGCAATCCAGACTCGAGAAGGTGTGCGAGAGAACCCTGCGAAGAAAGATGCTACCGAAAGGCACGAGGAAACCAAACTTCTGGTGGAACGATGAAATCGCCAATCTTAGAATGGCGACGTTCCGAGCCAGAAGAAGGTACCAAAGGGCCAAAACGAAGGACCATCCAGATACCCCAAACCGCCTTGACCAGTACAGGTCAATAAGGAAGAGTTTGCAGGCTGAAATCTGGAAGAGCAAAGAACAATCGTGGTCTGAATTCTGCGCGATCCTTGACCAGAATTCGTGGGCACGACCCTACAGGGCAGTGATGTCAAGACTGAGGAAAGCGAGATGTATGGTAACCCTCCCGGCGGGAAAGGTAGAGGAGGTGCTCAATGCCCTATTCACCACCACAAGACCGCCAGAGGAGGTAAAACCATGCCCAGATTTCGCCCCAGCATACGACACCTTGTGCACGACCGTAGTCACCCAGGAGATGGTGACGAAAGCGGCTAAAGCGCTTAAGGTCGGGACAGCACAAGGGATAGACGCTGTACCGACGGAAGTGGTCAAGCTGATTGCCGAGAAATGGCCGGCTGACCTCGCGACGATGTGTCGCATGACACTGGTCGAGGGAACCTTCCCACGCACATGGAAGACAGCCCGGGTGATTCTCCTTCCGAAACCCGGAAGGGACCCGACGACTCCATCGGCGTACAGACCCATCAGCGTATTGCCAGCGCTATCGAAGCTCTGGGAATACGTGATGAAGGAGGCCCTAGAAGCGCAAATTGGACGCGACCCCTTCCACTGTCGACAATACGGCTTTAGAAGGGGCGTAGGAACAGTAGACGCAATAAGGGAGGTTACACGGTTCGCGCATGCATGCCAAAGTACGGGCACACTATGTGCGCTCGTTACTACGGACATTAGGAATGCGTTCAACCGCCTAGAATGGAGACACACCCTGGCCGAACTTGCCCGGAGAGGAGTCTCCGATGACCTGATAAGGTTCATACGGAACTACTCCGAGGATAGGCGAGCGGTGGTCCATACCCCGGAAAGAACGGTGAGTCTGCCGATCTATGCTGGAGTTCCACAAGGTGCAGTGCTTGCACCGATGCTGTGGAACTTGGTATACGACGGTGTCCTGACGCTCGCGAATGGCCTGTGGAATACAGCAGCATTCGCGTATGCGGACGACCTGGCACTCACGATCTCGGCAAGGAACGTGGAAGAACTCCAGTTCCGGATAGACGTCGGTTTGAGGCAGATCCGAGAGTGGTTCACTCATATGAACCTCGAGATCGCCCCCGAAAAAACCGAGATCATTATACTTGCGGGGAAAAGAATCCATAGGATAATCGACCTGGACTGGGGCGAGTCCTCCTTGAGGACGCAGAGCACTGCGAATTACCTCGGAGTAGTACTCGACAACCAGCGCAACTACAGGCACCACATCGCCAAAACCTGCGCGAGAGCGGAGAAGATGATGGGTGCCCTAGCAGGGCTCCTTCCAAATACCAATGGCCCAGCTAGGAAATGTAGGATGCTATACTACAATGTATGGGAATCGGTGGTCCTGTATGCGTCGACGATATGGGCGCAGGCAGCGAACGCCTGGAAATTCAACGTAACTGCCCTACGTAGAAGCCAGAGAGCGGCTCTGATTCATACCACCACGGCATACCGTACGGTGGCATATGATGCACTTTGTGTGTTGGCAGGGAGAATGCCAATACACATCAAAGCCGAGGCTCTCTGGAAAATTTATACGGAGAAGACTAATCGCCAGTCTACCGACGGCGAGCAGGAGGATCCCGCAGGAGGACCCTCCCACCTCCAATTATATAAGGAAAGGATTTGGAAAGAAGCTACCGCCCAGTGGCAGGCCAGATGGGATAGCTTCGACCCGACCAACTGGACACGGAAGCTGGTCAGCTCGGTCCGAACCTTCGAGCGGAAGTCCCCCGCCCTCTTCCTGGACTTCCATGCGATGCAGCTCTTAACAGGGCATGGCTCCTTTGGCAGCTTCAGGAAGAGAATAGGAAGAACGACCAACGAGGACTGCTGGGACTGCGGACATCCGGTGGATAACGCAGACCACGTACTTTTCCGCTGTGATCGTTGGGCGGAGGAGAGACTCCACCTCACAACCCTCTACGGTGAAAACCTGACGACGACGAACCTGGTCACTCAGATCACCTCGTCGCAAGAAGCTTGGAAAGCCTTCGAGAGATTCGCGACCAAGGTGATGAAAACCAGAGAGTCCCAGGAGCGAGAGAGAGAAAAAAATGGCGACCCCGCGTACCCTCCCAGGAGGAGAAGGCGCCGCCCTTTTACCAGACTTTTAACGGACCCCTGAAGATCAACAGGCTTCGTCCTGTAACCAGGGTGTCCGGCTCAACTCAAACCATCTGATGCCGGCAACCTGATGTTGGTTGACTAATCCCAACACGGAAGGAGCCGCTCCAGCAATGAGGATACTCCGGAGCCCCCCCCCCCCCTCGTAGTATTACGAAGTATAGGGCCGAGGGGGAGGGTCCGTATCCGATGCGATGGTGCGATAGAGGAGGGGTTTTTAGTGGGTAGTTGCCGCACAACATCCTAGGCAGCAGAGTCCCACATAACCCAGCATGGCTGGGTATGCATAAAGGCATTTTCCCGTCCTCGAACCAAAAAAAAAAAAAAGGTTTTCGATCGTTTTAACGAGATCGCTGAATTTGGCATCGTTTTCTTTAATGTTCTTCATTGGTGTAGTGAGGTGGTTAGAAGGCTTCATTTCTAGTGGCCTTTGAACAGGGTTCGTTAGAATAGTTCGCCTTACTGGTAGAGAAGCTGAAGGGTTGATTCTCTTCGGCGTTTTGGCATGCCTGATTTGGGCGTGAAGTGAGATGATGGTCTCGCTGGTGATTGCGCTATCACTACTGGATCTTATTAGTTTGTCGATGCCGCTTTGGCTAATTTTGCTTCTTGTTGAGCCTGGTGCGGAGTAGCATGATGGTGCGGAGGATAATCGCCCCTGTGCGTTTGTCGTTCTTCTGCTTATTTTGCCGATTTATTTTTCCTTCTTTATATTTAATAAAAGGGGGTTTCCCCGTGTAAGCTATTTTATTCACTAGTTACGCACTTAACTAAACATAAACTTTAGCTTTTTGGATACACTTTTTAATTGTTTGCACTTTACGGTGGAGGGTCTGGACTGGCACGTCCGGCGTCTACGAAGGTCAGTGACAAACTCGTCCTAGCAGGCCCTGCCTTAGACACTAGGATAGTCAGTCCGACGCTTTACCGCGGGACCACCGACACCGTTGAAGAGATGCTAAATAGATTATAAGATAAGGTACGAAGATATCGGTTTTTAATTTTTTAACTGCGGCGCACCCAATTCAAATATCTGAAAAAAATTGAGAATAGTAGTATCACTAATATCTACATAAAATATATAAAAGTGCGTCCCCGACTCCTTCAATACAAAATCGGCATTTTTCTGCATTGTTTTACGTTTTTTATTATTTGCAGCTCGGGTTTCCAATTTAAAAAGATGAAAAACTTCTACAATGTGTACCTCCATAATTGCTATGTCTCAGATTTTTTTCAAAATTTTTATGGGCTAAAATGGGAGATATTGGGCAAAAACCATATTTTTGTTTTTTCGCTGTAACTACCCTCCCAGTCGAGCTGCAGGGTTGAAACTTGGTACGAATTGGTTTTTCTTGATAAGCTATCGAATGACACCTCACAAGTTAAAATTGGTTAAGGGGCACATTTGACCCCCTTATCCGGCTATAGCCTTTACTCGACTTTACGCCTGTAAATCTACTGCCACTGACAAGGCGATCAAACATTTGAGCGAGGACTTCCGATCATACAGCAAGCCAAAGCGTCTGGTAAGCAACCGCGGAACTTGCTTCACCTCTGCTAAATTTGCGTCTTTTGTTGAAGAATGGGCGATCGAGCCTGTATTAGTCGCCGTAGGTACACCACGTACAAACGGTCAAGTGAAGAGATTTGACCGGGTTATTACACCAATGTTGTCACAATTAATTGAGTCCCCAAATAAATGATACTACGCCTTGATCTCCGTAGAATACGCTTTGAACAACACGTTGTGTCGATCTACGGGTACCACACCCAGTGAGTTGTTATTTGGAATTGCGCAATCCGGGAAATCGAGCGATCGACTGCGCGAACGTAGTTCTACAAGCCTTGGTTAAAATAAGTAAAATAGATCTCTACGTAGGAAGCAAATGCCTCATTATATGTGTCTTGTGAATCTCACCATACCATAGACCTGAACCATAACTAACAATAGGCAGAAAAACCGCATTATAAAGAATTCTAATAATATTGTATTTCAAACCCCAAGTGTCCCTTGCGAGTCTCTTTAAAGCCATAATCAAATTAATTATTTTAGACCTCACAAATTTTGCATGTAAAATAAAATTTAATCTATCATCAACTATAACGCCAAGATATTTTATTTTTTCTGTAAATTTTATTTTCGTTTCATTTATCTTGATAATTCGGAGTCTTTCCTTGTTTAACTTGCCCTTAACTAACATAGCAAAAGTTTTATTGACAGATACTTTTAGTTTATGCTTTTTGCACCATTTACAAAGAATTTTCAAACCTCTATCAGATATGAGTTCAAGCTCAGCTCTTGAATTACCTTTAATAATCATGGCAAGATCATCAGCGGTCGCAATAATTTCACCTTCATTATCATTTATCTATGCCTAGAATGAGTCTGTGAAAAGCGATCATCATCTCGGTAATCGATTGGCACCACTGACTGATCGATATACTGTACAAATGAGCGTGCGTGATAAAGCGCGGTGTACGTGTTTTTGATTTATACTATATCCATTTAATCTTAGTATTAGTTTCTTTATAATTTATAATTATAATCATTTTATAAATAAATAACCAGAGTAGTATCTCATGAGTATGTTCATTAAACATTGAAACGTAAGTGTAGCATCGTGATCAAAATTTAACAGAGTCCAAAAATACATCCATACACCAACACCAAGCAACTGGACCAATAACTAACCCCTGAGGGCAACCTTTTTGCATGCAAGTCTTTACACTCTCAAACCGTGAACGTACAGACATATTCCTAGTTTTAAAGTAACTCTTAATTAATTTCACTAAAACCATGCTACACTCAGCCTTTACAACTCTTTCTATAACAGTTAGCCACCGTAAACTGTCAAAGGCAGCCTCAATGTCGATAAAGATGACAACAACATATTTTCTATTCGTGCATTCTATTCCAGTTTTCAATGCGACCAGCGCATCATCCGTGGACTTACGAAGTCTAAAGCCAAACTGTCTATCATTTACCATATTCTTATTTTCGTAATTGGCCTGAACTCTACCAATCACAATCCTTTCGAAAATCTTTCCTACTGTCGATAAAAGAGCAATAGGCCTATATGAGCTAAGCAAAGACTTGTCCCTCCGGGGATCCTTTAATATAATCTTCAACTTGGCACTCTTCCACTCACAAGGGAACACCGTCACTCCCGGATTTGAACGAAACTTTATAGGTTTATAGAGTGATCCAAGACAAGAATAACGGTATGCTTCATTCGGGCCCAATCGCCCTTTAAGGGTGTGAAACCTAACCTCAAAGTCAAATCGGCGTTTCCACTTTTTCGCGTATATCTCTTAAAATACATGAGATAGGAGAAAATGTTTTAGGTAAAAGTTTAATGATACAATGAGGGCTATAAAATTACATTAAGAAAATTTGAAAATAAATTTTTTTTAAGTTATTTTTAAACAATTTTACGTTTTTATAATAACTACAAATATTACGTGTTTTATTCTGAATTCAACCATGCATACCAATTTTATTATACACCATCGACTTATGCAGATATACGACGAAACGTACACCGTGCGCGCGACTGCGCGGCTAAAACACGCAGTATATTACATATTCAGATTTCTTGTTTTCGTTGCAGTTCCTAATATGTGACGATATTGAGTACGATAACATAAAAATAGCATAATATAAGATGTTACATCAAGATTGATGATATGTCACATAAATTGCGCTATATCACATATAACCATACATGAACATTTGTTTCATACTGATTTAATATTTTATTCTATTTTGAATACGCTCATACATGTATTTCATTCAACATAGTTTTCACAAAAGTGATGTGCATCAAAGAAATGTTCTATACATAGATACTTTTTGCACCAAGCACATCTTATAATAGCAGGGTTATCACACAGATCACAACGAGGCAGGTTATACATATACCAGGTTATATACCAATATGCGCCGGAGTTGAAATTTCACCGAACGCACCCCGGCCCCCCTCCCCAAAGTCCACCAAAATGAGGAGTACTAGGGGGAATGAATTTCCAGGCTACGCCGTCACACGATAATTTGTTTCGCGCGTCAGCGTTCCGGATCGCGGCGCGGTACGACCGCGCGAGTTCCCTGTCCGCGCCCACGAAGGTCGTGCCGTTACCCGAATAAACGGTGGACGGCAGACCACGACGAGACGTGAATCTCGCGAAGGTACGAAGAAACTCTTCCGTGCCAAAATCGGTAACGCGTTCAAGGTGAATCGCGCGCGTCGCGAGGCAAACGAAGGCGGCGAAGTAGGCCTTTCGCGTTGCAATGCCTCGTCCCATGGAGGCGCGAATCCGTATCGGTCCAGCGTAGTCGACCCCGGTGTGGTCGAACGGCTTGATGGACCGCGTTACGCGCGGGTCGGGTAGCTGTCCCATCAGTTGCGTGGGCGTCGTCGTTCCCTCTCTGGCGCAACGCACGCACAGACGGATCACGGCGCGAACGAGACTTCCGGCCCAGAGCACCCAAAATTCCCGCCGGAGCGTACAGAGCAGCAATTTCGGCCCTCCATGTAACGTGCGCTGATGCACGTTTACGATCATCAGTCTCACGAGGCGATGGTCACCGAGCGCGATCGGGTGGCGCTGTGGGAAATGTAATGCCGCGTTTTTTAATCCCCCCCCCCCCCACGCGAATTATTTTTCCCGGTCCCAAGAACGGATTCAGGGCGTTTAGCGGACTCGATGCTCGTACCGCCCTCCCTCGCTCTAATGCCAACACCTCTTCGCGAAATAATTCCGACTGGATTGTCCGCATCCAATGATAGCGCGCGCGCTCGCGCGACCTCGTCGGCTCCCAGTGCGTCCACGGGGACGTCCGGATCTGGTGGTTCACGGCGGCAGCGGCGGATGAATCGGAATAAAAGCGCGGTTACCCGGAGCAGTTTTGTCCCACGAAGGGGCTCGTGCTGTCGCGAGGACCAAACGACGCCTCTCCTCCAGGGGAACATCTGCCGATGGTGGAGTTGTGGTCCGCGGCCAGAGTTCGGGCGAGCCCGCGAGCCACCGTGGTCCGTTCCACCACAACGAGAACGTCGGTAGCTGCTGCCCGGTCAAGCCCCGCGACGCGCAATCCGCGGGGTTGTCCATCGTCGGGATGTGTCGCCAATCAGCTTCCGGAATCCGAGTCTGAATGTCCGGAACCCGGTTCGTGACGAACGTTTGCCACCGCGACGGATGGTCGCGAAGCCACGCGAGTACGACAGTTGAGTCGGACCAGCAATGTGTTGCGTGCACGGTCCTTCCGATCGTCTCCCGGATCATCTCGATCAATCGTGCGAGCAGAGAGGCGGCGCATAGTTCTAGCCGCGGGTTAGTAAGCGGCTTTACAGGCGCGACTCGCGATTTGCCGGCGAGCAACGTCACGGTCGAAGTTCCGTCCGTGCGAGTCACGCGAAGATATGTGACCGCGGTTTATGCGCTACTCGATGCGTCTGCGAAGCCGTGTAGTTCGACGCGGGTTCTTGTCGAGTCGCGACCCGTCCAGCGCGGCAGGGAAGTCTCGCGAAGGCTCGAAAGACCCCGATACGTCCCCACCCACCGCTCGCGAAGTGGTGCCGGGAGCGCGCCTCCAAATCGACGTTGGCGCGCCACAGCTCTCGCAGCAGCACCTTTGCCGCAATGATGACCGGCGTTACCCAACCGAGCGGATCACAAAACCGTACACCGACGGAAAGAATCGCGCGTTTCGTCGTCGGCATCGTGTAGGGCGGCGTGACCTAGAAGCTAAACGAATCGCCTTGCGGATGCCACGCGATTCCTAAGATCTTGATTCGTTCGTCCTCCGCCAGTTCTCGTGTGCACGACAGCCCATGATCCTCCTCGTTCAATTCCTCGAGCAATTTGGGAGAGTTGCTCGCCCACTTGCGGAGCTGAAATCCGCCGCCCTTCAAGAGCCCGACGACATCATCGCGCGTTCTTTCTAGAGCTCTCCGTGCTCTCTTCGCCGAATAATACGTCGTCGACGTACGTTTGTTGCCGCACCGGTGCGGCGAGCGGAAAGCGCGCCTCGTCCTTGTTCGTTAACTGGCGCAAGACTCGCAGCGCGAGGTACGTCGCGCAGTTCAAACCGTAGGTGACGGTTATCTTAAATGTTTAGCTTCATAAAAGGAGCTCCTTCTTTTATACATTTCATTTGTATAGTTGTTGAGCTTCCTGACCTCATCGATACCTCTTATAAGTCTGTCTTTTGGTTGTTTCTGATGTAGTTCCTGGTATCTTATTTCTTCGTAAGCTTCACAGTCGTATAATTGATGATCGACAGTTTCCATTTGCCCACATGCTGGACATTCGTCCGTTTCGGCTGCACCTCTCTTGTATAGCGTGTCGTTTATTGGGCCGTACCCACTTATTATACAGGGTGGCCCACATAACTCTGAACAGCTCACTATCTCGAAAACTATGCCATCGATTTTAAAGTTCTTAGTCTTAAATTGCATGGAACTGAAGGGCCTTTCTGACTACATAAACGTGAAGTGACCTCCCTCCCCCTTTAACGGGGGAAGGGAGGTACCTTTGTAATTTTAAATGGAACCCCCTATAAAATGTTACATATTTAGATTCTACAGGAAAAAACAAGTCAATTTTGTCTGAAACATTTTTTTGTCAGATACTTCCATGATGAGATGTAACAGTTTGAAGTTTCGAGTTGTAGGTACTTGAAGCGCTCGGAAATAGCGTTATGGTATTATACGCGTTTGAGTCCTTTGCTTATTCGTGAAGAAATAAAATGTACTTTAAATTAAATGTTCAAAATGTCCACCACGGGCTTGTAAACATTTATTTACTCGAAACATCAAAGTTGTTCTAACATTTTTTAACATTTCGGGAGTCACTGAAGCGCAAGCGTCACGTATTCTTTGCTTCATATCCTCTTTTGTCGTCGGTGGTTCAAACATAACTTTGTCCTTTACATATCCCCATAAGAAAAAATCTAATGGTGTTAGATCGGGGGATCGAGGAGGCCATTGACGAGGTCCCCCACGACCTATCCATTTGTTCCCAAATTTTTCGTTCAAAAATTGCCTGGTGATGATTACAAAATGTGGAGGAGCGCCGTCTTGTTGGAACCACATTTCTCTTCTAACGTGCAGTGGCACATCTTCCAAAAGCGCAGGCAAATGATTTTTTAATAAATCACAATAACTTGCAGATGTTACAGTTTCTTGAAAAAAATAAGGTCCAATCACAAAATCTCCTATTAGGCCACACCAAACATTTAAAGGCCATCGATGTTGAAAGGGAACACATCGCATCCAATTTGGGTTTTCCACGGCCCAATAATGCAGATTATGTCTATTTATATGCCCTGAATTCATAAAAGTGGCCTCATCGGAAAAAAGTATTTTGCACAAAAAGTCATTTTCCACAACAACCTGCAGCCACTCACAAAATCTTACGCGGTGATCGTAATCTGCTATCGAAAGCTCTGGTGATAAAATCATGTGATATGGATGATATTTTTGCCGTTTCAAAATTCGTTGAATTGATGAACGACTAATATGTGATGTTTGTGCAAGTGTACGTTGACTAATATGAGGATTTAATGTAATTGCAGCAAGAATACTGGCACTATTATTTTCATTAGTGACAGCTTTAGGTTTATTGCGAGTTTTTTTACACAATTCACCGTGCTCGCGAAGCCGCGTTTCTAAATTATGAAATGTTGCATGACATTTTTTGATCCCATAACGTTCAAAAAACATCACTGCTGCACGCCGATAATTTTTTTGGCATTCACCTAACGTTAATAACATATTCACTTCTGTCTCAAAAGGAGCCATAATCACAATGTTACTGCTTGAATAACAGCTCTAAACTGAAAACGTTTTCATAGATAAGTGAGTCAAACTCAAGAATTGTAAATATTATTGTTTGTGTTTCTTCATGAATAAGCAAAGGACTCAAGCGCGTATAATTCCATAACGCTATTTCCGAGCGCTTCAAGTACCTACAACTCGAAACTTCAAACTGTTATATCTCATCATGGAAGTATCTGACAAAAAAATGTTTCAGACAAAATTGACTTGTTTTTTCCTGTAGAATCTAAATATGTAACATTTTATAGGGGGTTCCATTTAAAATTACAAAGGTACCTCCCCTCCCCCGTTAAAGGGGGAGGGAGGCCACTTCACGTTTATGTAGTCAGAAAGGCCCTTCAGTTCCATGCAATTTAAGACTAAGAACTTTAAAATCGATGGCATAGTTTTCGAGATATTGAGCTGTTCAGAGTTATGTGGGCCACCCTGTATATGTAGAGAGTGAAACCAGCGGTGTAGAGAGTGAAACTAGCTAAGTGTTTCCTCGGAAACACAATAAAACATTAACAAGCGGCAAATATGTTTATAACAAATTAGTTAGTTGGCAACCGACGCTTGAATGTGAAAGACGGACATCGAATCCCATTATAAACTGTCAAATTACATTATTTACAATAAACCTTTTCCCTTCTAATTTATCCCTCTACATTTTGGGGGCTCGTCCGGAATGGAGGGCAGCACCGACCACACGAAGCATACGACGACGACGATGACGACGAACGAAGCATTGCAACGCACGACGGCGAAGCATGCGACGTTACACGACGGACGGCGGCAATGAGGGACACGAATTCAAGGTGTGAAATTGTCGTGCGTCTCAAGACGAAGGAACCGTCGGCAACGAGGTACACGAATTCAAGGTGTGAAGTTGTCCGAGCGTGTTGGAAAGACGATGATGAAAGTTCGAGGACGAACTTGATTCAAGAAAGGGCCGAGTGTGGGATCGAGCGCCTCCATCAATGAACATAAGAGGAACAGAAGAACCACGTTGCCTAAGAAGGGGCCGTGGCGTAGATGGACTGATCAGTGCCTACCACCAGAAAGTCTCGGGTTCGATTCCCGATGACTCCCCTTCATTTTTCATCAGTTCCTACATTTGGGGGCTCGTCCGGGATAACTGAAGAGAAATTTTGTGGATGTGTTTGGTGTTTTAAAGTGAGAGCGGTGTTCGTGAAAAATAATACGACGAAGACGATAAAGACGATCGAGACGCGTTCAAATTCTCAGACGGGGTGTGTGAACGTGAAGCGATATTTGTGACGATACGTGGTGTGTGAAGACATAACGATATTTGCGACGACGACATGCCAGACTCAAGTGAATTTAGAATTGCGGAGTTGCGAGAAAAGGCGAAAGCTCGTGGATTGCCCATGGCGGGGACAAAGGCCGAGCTTGTTGCCCGATTGATGGAAGACGACCCATCTGGAGATTGGATGAAGGAGAATAGCCGGGAAGAAAATATGCAGCGTGAGAATGAGTTGCACAACAGGGAAGTTGAGTTCTTTAGACGAGAAAAGGAACTCGCTGAACGTGAACTTGAGCTTGCTCGACGAGAGATTGCAATTTTACGTGGCAGCGATCGTGCAGAGGTGGTGAACGGTGATCGGGCACCAAGAACATTAGACGATGACAATGGTGTAGCTCGATCTCACACACGGATGAATTTGACGACCATCGCAGATCTAGTGACTGAGTTCGATGGTGTTTCTAGTGATTTTGATACGTGGGAACGGCAGCTGAAATTCATAAAGGATGTGTACAAATTAGAAGATAATTCCGTGAAAGTTCTGATCGGAATGAAGTTGAAGAAGAAGGCGCTCGAGTGGTTTCACTCAAGACCTGAGCATATAGGAATGACGCCCGACGGTATTATTGAGGAGTTGAAAGCCGTGTTTCGTCATCGGCAAAGCAGAGTCACTTTGCGAAGAAAATTTGAGGAACGCTTGTGGAGGAAAGAGGAAACATTTCATGAATATGTCCACGATAAAACAATACTTGGAAATCGTGTATCAATAGACGCGGAAGAGATGGTGGATTATATTATTGAAGGAATCCCAGACAATTCATTGCGTGACCAAGCGCGTATTCTTCGGTTTTCGACGAAGGGGGCATTACTTGAAGTGTTTGGGAAAGTAAGGTTGCGGGATTGGAACACTCTGAATTCCAGTCGGCGGGACAGGCGGGGAAGTGTTTCAACGAGAATAGAACGAGGTGAGAGGACCAGCGATGGTGCCAGGAGCGAGAAGAATGAAGCTAGTAGCAGTGGAGTGAGAAAAGTGGTGTCGAACCAGACACGCTGTTACAACTGTGGCATGCGTAACCATATCAGCACGGTGTGCCCTTCGAAGGACCTTGGTCCCAGATGTTTTCAATGTGGGGAGTATGGTCATATCGCAGCGAAATGCAAGAAGAGGGATGACGAATTGAAGAATGCCTGCGTTGTATCATGTTGCTCGCGTAAGACCTTTATGAAAGATGTTTTGATTGACGGTAAGTATGTGGAAGCGTTTTTGGACACTGGAAGCGATATTTCATTGATGCGTGAGGATGAATATTTGAAGATTAAGAGCGAACTATCAGAGTTCAGACCATCATCGACGCGTTTTTCGGGGGTAGGTTCTAACGGTATTCCGGTGTTGGGAGAATTTCATGCAAATTTGACGATTGACGGTTATACATTTCCGGTTCTTTTTCGAATAATTTCTGACGCGGTTTTGAGACAGAAAATATTGATTGGAGCTGATTTCCTAGACAAAGTGGAAGTTCATGCAAAATATGGTAAAATTAGTATTAGTCCCATCCGCGAAACTAACAATGATGACGACAGACCGGAAGTGCTTCAGATCGATTTACAGGACGAGACAGAGATTAATCAGGTCGATCTTCTTCATGTGCGTGATGTAGAATCCAGACAGTTAGTATCGACAATGATTGACAATTACAGACCGAATAAGACGATTGAGACGGACTTTAAGATGAAAATTGTTCTTAAGGATGATGAACCTATTTACCAAAAAGCGAGGCGCTTATCTTCGGCGGAGAAAAGTATTGTAAATACTCAGATTGATGAATGGGAGAAAAAGGATATTGTGCGTCCCTCTTCCTCTGACTATGCGAGTCCGATAGTTTTAGTGGAAAAGAAAGACGGTTCACATAGACTATGCATAGATTATCGGTTATTAAATAAGAAAATAATAAAAGACCGCTATCCTTTGCCGTTGATAGAGGACCAACTGGACAGATTACAGGGTGCCAAGATTTTTAGTACACTTGACTTAAAAGACGGGTTCTTTCATGTGCGAGTTGATGAACCGAGTGTAAAATTTACGGCGTTCATTGTACCTGATGGTCAGTATGAATTTTTGCGTGTGCCGTTTGGTCTTTGTAATTCGCCTTCTGTTTTCCAGCGATATGTCAATGTGATTTTTAGAGAGTTAATTCGGGATGGTACAGTGTTACTGTACATGGATGATATAATAATCCCTTCGAAAGACGATTTAAGCGGTATAAGGAGTCTTGAAAGAGTATTAGAAACAGCGAGTAGGGCCGGGTTAATAATTATTTGGAAGAAATGTCACCTTCTACAAAGATGCGTTGAGTTTTTAGGTCATACGATTGAAGACGGGTTTGTTCGACCATCGGAACGTAAGACGGACGCGGTGAAACGATTTCCGGAACTTACGTGTATTCGTCAAGTTCAGGCGTTTTTAGGCCTAACCGGATACTTCCGAAAATTTATTGCGGGGTATTCAACAATTGCTCGACCATTAACAAATCTGTTGAAAACGAATGTGAAATTTGACTTTAATGTGGCCGAGAAAGAAGCGTTTGTTAAATTAAAGATGTTGCTAAGCGAGAGGCCCGTGTTAGGTTTATATCGATTAGGTGCCGATACGGAATTACATACTGACGCATCAATGTATGGATATGGAGCGATCCTCTTGCAGAGAAATGATGAAGATCAGCTTCTACATCCAATTTATTTCGCGAGCGGAAAAACGACGCCGGCCGAGGAAAAATATACAAGTTACGAGTTAGAAGTGCTTGCCATTGTTAAAGCACTTAAGCGATTCCGTGTATATTTGTTAGGCATCACATTTAAAATTGTAACTGATTGTCGTGCGTTCACTCTTACAATGAATAAGAAAGATCTTTGCGTGCGTGTGGCTCGATGGGCATTGTTGTTAGAAGAATTTCAATACTCAATTGAGCATCGTCCTGGTATAAGGATGCGTCATGTCGATGCATTAAGTAGAAACCCGCTTCCGACATGCTTGATGATAGACGAGTGTGAGAGTAGTATGACGGCGCGATTAAAAAAAGCACAGTTAGAGGATGAGGATGTGAGAAAGAAGTTAGAAGATGTAAAGCAAGGACGTCTTGATGGGTACAGTTTACGGAATGGGCTTTTGTACAAAGACGTTGGTGAAAAAGTACGTTTAGTTGTTCCTAAAGCAATGCAGTTACCGATCATTCGAAGAGCGCATGAACAGGGACATTTTGCTGTTGGAAAACGGAGGCGTTAATTCAAAGGGACTTCTGGATATCTGGACTGCGAAACAAAGTCGAAAAGGTGATACGAAATTGTATTTCTTGTATTCTTGCCGAGCGACGACAAGGAAAGCAAGAATGTTTTCTCAATCCTATTGAAAAAGGAAGTGTCCCATTGGATACTTTTCATATTGACCACTTAGGTTCACTTCCATCGACAAAGAAAAGTTACGTCCATATTTTTGCTGTTGTGGGCGCTTTCTCAAAGTTTGTGTGGTTGTATACAACAAAGTCGACTACTGCCTCGGAAGTAATTGATCGTCTACGAAAACAATCAATTGTATTTGGTAACCCAAGAAGAATCATTTCTGATAGAGGGTCTGCATTTGTGTCAAGAGAATTCAGGGATTACTGTAGATCAGAGAATATTGAACACATTCTAATTACGACTGGCATCCCGAGAGGTAATAGTCAGGTGGAACGTTTAAATCGGACAGTTATACCATTGCTGACGAAGCTGGCAGCACCAAAACATGATGAATGGTATAAGCACGTAGATGTGGCCCAACGATGTTTGAATACCACGATGCAACGGAGTATAAGGATGACTCCTTTTCAATTATTGTTTGGAGTACACCCTCGTATTCGTGATGATCCTGATATTAAAGAACTTCTACAGAACGAGTTAATTTCATCTTTTGTAAGTAAACGAGATGAACTACGAGATGAAGCAAAAAGTAATATCGAGAAAATCCAGATCCAAAATAAGAGGAATTACGATGCGAAGAGGAAGAAAGCTTTTAATTATAGCAAAGGCGATATTGTTGCAATAAAGCGAACTCAGCAGGGTCCGGGATTAAAATTGGCTCATAAATATTTTGGACCAAAGTATTACGTAATGATCGATACATTGTTCATAAGATCGGTGAACATGAAGGACCTCGACAAACTTCATCATCAGCTGACTATATGAAGCCCTGGATAGACGATGATCTTGAAGATTTACTTAATAGTGATGGAGATGAATAATGAATGAATGATAGAAAGAAATGAATGAATGGTAGTGAATATTCAAGGTGAATATTCAGTCAGAATGGCCGAGTGTAGAGAGTGAAACCAGCGGTGTAGAGAGTGAAACTAGCTAAGTGTTTCCTCGGAAACACAATAAAACATTAACAAGCGGCAAATATGTTTATAACAAATTAGTTAGTTGGCAACCGACGCTTGAATGTGAAAGACGGACATCGAATCCCATTATAAACTCTCAAATTACATTATTTACAATAAACCTTTTCCCTTCTAATTTATCCCTCTACATATATGATATCATTGGGCCTGAGACTCCCATGGTCGCCAACGTATCCAAAATCGTCTGGTGTGTGACTGAGTCAAACGCTTTTGCTAGATCTATAGATGCCATGTACAGCGGTTTAAAGTGTTGTCTGTGATGTCGCAGCAGCATATCA
This sequence comes from Nomada ferruginata, assembly GCA_963583965.1. Taxonomy (NCBI): domain Eukaryota; kingdom Metazoa; phylum Arthropoda; class Insecta; order Hymenoptera; family Apidae; genus Nomada; species Nomada ferruginata. The sequence continues at coordinate 7,347,384 of OY757222.1, forward strand.
ACTTTGAAGGCGTTTTCGGCGCACCCATCCGTCGGAATGAAAGCTCGCTGACGTCGGTCCAGCTCGCCTGTCTTTACTAGTCTCGTGGCTAGTATCTTATGGAGCGTTCTTATAATGACCGACGAGACCGTAATCGGTCTGAAGTCGCCGGGCTCTGTTGCATTGTCCTTCTTCGGGATCAATGTCGTCCGAGATTTAAGGAGCCACTCGGGCGACTTCCCGCAAGCCAACATGACATTAAAGACTCGGGCCAAGATTTCTAGAGGGACTGCCCTAAGCTGCCTGGCGGTAATACCGTCAGGGCCGGGGGCAGTAGTCGTCTCAGGAAATGCTTTGCGAACTTCCTCGGTCTCAATCGGTTTCCATAGCGATTCTTTCACAGGCCTTCTTCCTGTAATGCCCGGGGACTGCGTGCTTTGGCCGCTCATGACTTCGCGCCAGTAGGGCACCATCATGTCCTCGGTAGGTGACTGGTCGGAGCTCTTCCCTTTCAGGATGTCTCTAAGACACCTGCAGGGGTTCCTCCTCCAAGGCCGCTGCACTCGGGCATACTCAGCTTTGCGCTGCTGTCTTCTGGATGATAATCTGGGTGTCTCCCCAGCGCCCTTGTTTGATGTTCTAACTGCTTTGGGCTGGGGAGGGAACACACCTCTGAGGTAGGCTGCTCCTCAGAGATTGTTTGTGTGATCCAGCGCTTTATGTTGCTACACATACAGTTTAGCTGTTCGGCGTGTAATGATTCATTATCCACTGGTTCCGCCTCTTGCAGAACATCGCGGATCTTATTTACTAGGATCTCGTCGCCCTCGCCTGCCTGTTGGTCAGTAGGCGATGCCAGGTTGTCTGGCGGAGCACAAGGATCATTAAGTTCCTGGACAAGCTGCAGGACTTTCTCCTTGTGCTTCTTGTATCTCCGCTGTCCCTTGATTGCCTCAAGGGTGCGGTTCGGAAAGTAGGGCGCAAGGGCCTGATTCATGAAGCATTCACCCGCGATGGTCAGGTGCGCTTCTTGCCGCGCTAGGAGTGCTGCTTCCTCCTCGCTCCATGGAGCTCTCTTATGCGAGACACTCTGTAACGCCATCTCGTCGTGCCAATTCTTGTGCATACGCTGTTCGTGCAGACCTCGCCCTCTAGAGGTTTTAAATGTAGACTCGCATCCCGGCATTCTACAGGGAAATGTCGGGTCTCGAGCGGCTTCGGCTATTGGGCTGCCGATGTCGGTGTTGTGTGTTGGGCCGGATAAGCCTGTGGGCCCTCCGACGTTTGTGTCCATCCGAGGCTTTGTACTATCTTTTGGGCCAACATATCAAGGTCGAGGGGGCCGGCAATCCACCAGGACCGTTCGATCGCCAGGGCAGCTCTTAGTTTCCCCCCGGAGGGGTAGTCGTGGCGGGAAAAAACGTAGAGGTGGCTCGAGTCACCCACACCGCCCGGATGCAAAGGCATCACACGATGCGGGTGGCGGGAGTAACTATGACTCTCTTAAGGGAGTTATAGTTACAGGGTAGGTGATGCGTCTTACAGACCTTTTATTAGGTCCGTTAGCCTCTCCCTACCAAGCGGTTGTTGCCCACCTCCCATAGGTGCCTGCCGGTAACGGGGTCGATGGAGAAATCCGGAAGCCCCGGCTAAGAGGCACAACCGCGGATGGGGAGCAACTGGATTTAGATCTTGCTGGTTACTCCTCGAGCCAAATGGGGGATGCTGGGGTCAGGGGACAGAGGTCCGAGACCATCTTGCTTCTGTTCCGTCTGGAAACCCTCCCCAAGGCCGAACTTCACGTCCAGCCCCTAGGCAAGGCTACGTGGCTCCGGGAAAGGGACCCCTCTTGTGCCTGGTCCCAATTAACGAAGCCGGCCGAAACGGGCGCAAGCCCACGACATTACGTCAGGGATACCGGGGGTTAGCAGCCCACGGTTATCCCGGAGCTCCGCTCCACTCTACTATTGCTCCTAAAAACCCAAAGAAGCCTCGGAACCCCGATTGCTCTTCTGTTGACGACCCGGCGACGTCTCATGGATATCCCGTCGGTTCACGGATGGATTTAGGTTTAGAATTAGATTTAGGTTTAGACATAGATGTAAATTCAGACTTAGATTTAAATGTAAATATAGCTTCCAACGACGGTTTAGAATACTCTAGTTGCCCTACTTGTCAAATAACTCTAACATCGAGAACCCTGGCGCAGAGAAAGCAGCATATACGGCGATGCAATAGGCCTCCTCCTAGAAGCGATGGCACTTATCATTGCGAGAGTTGTCCTTCGTGCTATAAGTCCTATGCAGGTCTTAGGCAGCATGTTAAACGCGCACACCCCACGACTTACAACGCGGAGGATGTCGCGTTAATAGAAAAAAGAGCTCCCTCCAGCAGAGCTAAATGGACGCTAGCCGAGGACAAACAACTCGCCCGACTGGAAATACAACTTCCTCCCGGTCTGCCTCAGAGAGAAATAAATATCCGACTGGCAAGTCTTCACTCTGGTCGTTCGGCGGAGGCAATTAAAAAGCAACGCCAGAAACCATCCTACAAAACTTGCTTGCAAGCCTTATCTACAGAAATTTCTTCAGACCTATTAGCCTCCTTAGCGTTACCCTCCACCTCCAGAGCGGATAACAGAGCGGATAACATCCGACTACGTTCTCCCCGCCTTCGCCTACAGCGCATAGACACAATAGCGCCTTGGAATACCCTTATTACCCAACAAACTACCTATACTCGCAATAGTAACCTGTACATCTCCCCTAATGAAACACTAACTGACAGCACATGCAAATAGATACAAAGCGCGGATATCTATACATATTTAAAAGAACTACTACCCTTGTGTACTTTGGAGGTTCAGGCCCTCATTATTGCGGTACTAAGCGACCAAACATACTCTGACATTGACACAATGTTTTCGACAATAATTCACAAAATTGCCTCAGTACGCCATAACAGTAATATAAATATTAAAAATAATATTAACAACAATAACAATAACAATGATAACGCCAATAGTCATAACAACAATAATAATAATGTACATAATAAATATAATAATAAATATAATAAATATAATAAATATAAGAATAATAATAAGGGTACTAAGAATAACAATAAAAAGCGCAGGCAGAATCGGGCCTCAGTCAGGTCGGCCACTTTTAGCAAATATCAGCGTATGTTCGCACGAAATCCCACCCAACTGGCGCACGCAATTCTAGATCAGAAAGACCTGAATGCCGCCGTATTCCCTACAATGGAGGAGATCGAACAGGAATACCATTCCATTTTTTAGGAATGTCCTACATATATTGGCCCCCTTTCTAGTCGGCCTAATGAAATCATTTTATTAAATTACCCTATCTCCTTCAGAGAAACGGAACTAACACTTCGTCGGCTAAAACAATCAGCTTGCGGCCCAGATGGGATTAGGAGAGAGGACTTAAGAAACGCTGACATGGCTGACCTGGTTGGGTTATTGAATCTAGTGTTCGGTCTTTGTCGTACCCCTTCTATATTCAAACGGAATAGAACGGTCTTGATCCCTAAGAAAGGGGACTTATCTAAAATCTCCAATTGGCGCCCAATTACAATATCTTCGCTATTTACACGCCTTCTGCATAAAATTTTGGCAGCCCGCCTCTCTGAAAACGTTAAACTACACTACGCTCAGAGAGGATTTACACCTGGAGATGGAGTCATGACTAGCTTCACTGTACTCGATACCATAGTGCGAGAACATCGAAATAACGGCAAACCTCTCTATGTCGTATCTATTGATTTATCTAAGGCCTTCGATAAAATACATCCCCTGGCCATCGAACAGGCCTTGATCGCAAAAGGCGTCGACGATCACACTGTCAACTATATAATGTCGACGTATAGAGAGGTAGACACTATTATTGAATGCCATAGACAGAGAAGCTCGCCTATCCAAATTAAAAGAGGGGTGCGCCAAGGAGACACAGACAGCCCGATTCTATTTAATATCGTAATGGACAACTTAACTTCATCTATTTGTCCGGCCGATGGCGTGACATTGGGGTCATCTAAAATGGGTTGCATTTTATTCGCGGATGACATTGTGCTGTTCAGTAACTCTGTGCATGGTATGAGGGAACACCTCCATAAACTACATACCTTCTTACTTAGAACAAATATGGAGGTCAATCCAGCTAAATGCCGAGCGCTCCAGTTAACACGCGTCATAGGCTCTAAGCGGGTCGCGGTTGATACCCGTCCCCGTTTTAGCATCAATGACAAAGCAATACCAACGCTAAAAGTCCAGGAGCAATTGAAATATCTAGGTCATAATTACCATCAGCGCGGCATGATTGCTCCCTCTACCTCCAACTTAGAGGACATGCTGGATCGTTTACATCGCGCCGCCTTACGACCATGGCAAAAATTGTTCATCTTAAATCGTTACCTAATCCCAAGGCTACTGCACTGCAACCAATCCTCCGACATTACTGCTGGGAAATTAACCTTCATCGATCGTCTCATTAATCGATTTGTGAAGGCTACATTACACCTCCCGATTACGACCCCCACGGCATTGTTGTATGCTAAAATAAGGTACTGAGGATTGTCTATTCCGTGTATGAGACACCAAATAGGCACTATATACCGTCGTCGGTTGCAGCGCATTAGCACGCAAAGAGATCCGGACTTTGAAGCGGCTTTCCAAACGCCATCCTTCCAGCGTTTAATGCGGAAACTAAATGTCATATGTCAGAGCTTACCGTCTACACGCTCTGCCGTCTCCCGTCACTGGGCAACTACTCTCCACCAATCAGCCCTTGGAAACGGTTTGAAATATGGTTCCCGTGCAGCCAATAGTTGGATCTTAGATCCACCTCCCTTCTGGTCCGGCAAGGATTATATACGAGCAATTCAACTGCGTATTGGTCTTTTACCTACAGGTGGCGCCCCCTACATCAATGCACAAGCCGCACAATGCAGGTATCCGACCTGTGTTGGTAGGAGAGAGACTCTATCACACATTTTACAATGGTGCCCTGTCACGCACTACCAGCGTATCCAACGACACGGTCGACAGGGTCACTCAAGATTTGGCTAACCACTTGAGGAAGATAGGTCTTAACGTTCAAGAGGCCCCTAGAGTACATACTAGGGATAACAGATATATTCCAGACCTTTTAGTTATAGATAATGGAAATAAAATAGGCACTATTATAGAAACCACGGTCGTTTGGGAGTTTAAAAATAGTCTCTTAGATTTTTTATCTTTAAATTTTGGATCTATCTTTTCACTTTTAACTTCTAAACATTATTCTTTTAGGTCTCTTAGGCATTACACAAATTGCGCAATGTTTCCGTCCCTGCCACGAGGACGCGGACCTTCTACTTCCAGCTTTCCTTTTCTTCCTACATAACGTCTAATTTTTGTTACTACCACTTTGTCTATTCTTCTTCTTCTCTGTTCAAGTCGTTTCTTCTCTGACAGATTCTTTTCTCAACTCGTATACTTTAGCCACAAACTCGACAAATCTCTCATATTCTTCTTTAGTTTCTATTAGTTTCTCCAGCTCAATGTTCTCCGTTTCCAATGTTTCGTACCTAAACGCGGTGTATCTCGGACAACTAACCAATATGTGCTTAACTGTTTCTTCCCCAAACCCACACGATGGACAACTTGCAGAATTCTGCAATCCTCATCTAACCAAAGACGCCCTTATCGAACCATACCCGGTAATGATTCCGACCACTCTCATGGAAGGTCTGAACCACGATATTGTTTCCAGGAAATTTACTTTTCGAATGAATTTGTATGCATCCCTGCCGTGTTGATTCTCATCCGATGCTGTCTGCCAGGTCTCGAAAATCTTTCTATCTATGAGATCAAACTTTTCTGCCACTGTCATTTCGTCGTCGTGCTCTGAGCGGTTTATACTGATCCCACTCCACAACACACTCATCTTTCTTTTAGATAATCTTCGTAATGCCGATCTTATTATTGTGGTATTGATGGATTTTAGGATATGTATATTAGCGGATAGGGCCAGGTTCTTTGGCGCCTTTTAGTTTATAGTACTGTCTCGAGGTTTGTCGAGGCAGTTATAAGATAAGCATGGTGTGAATGAAGAGTGTTAGTAGAAACGTCGAACGTGGATCGAGTGAATGTTTAGCTCGAGGAAAGAGTGAATGGTTTCGAGGAATGCATGTGGAGTGTTTGGTGCATGGTGACCCGTGGTAGAACTGTGATACGTGGCAAGGGTGTGTGTGTCGGTGTGAGTCCTAAATGAGTGAGAGCAAATGAGAGATAGAATGAAAGGGAAACTGTGAGTGAAAGAATATATGGAGTGGCTGATGCGTGCGCGAAGCAGAATAGTTGAGGAGGTGAAAGAGAGCAGAATAGTTGGGGAGGTGAAAGAAAGCAGAATAGTTTGGAATGTGAAAGAGAATAGAAGTGCTTGCGAAGCCAAAGGGGTCACTCCAAGCCAAATCGATCACTTTTGGACGTCACCATCGGCGATTTTGTTCTAAATGAAATATGTTGTAGGACTAACTGTTCCGGAGATAAAAATTCCGAAAAAAAGGCCGTTTTCGAAAAAATGGCAAAAATTACAAACTTTGAAGACCTGTATCTTATAAACAAATTGTCAACCGCAAAAATGATGAATTAAACCCCCCCTAATTCCATATGGACTACAACATATTTCATTTAGAACAAAATCGCCGATGGTGACGTCAAAAAGTGATCGTTTTGGCGTGGAATGACCCAAAGAGATTATTGTTTAGAGAGTATCGTGCGACGATATTTTATATTTATAAAATAGTTCAAAGTAGAAGGACATAGAAGTACCCTGACCTGTGTTCTGTTTTTATTGGTAAAGAAGTTTTCTAAAAATAACTTCTACATTATTTCCAACTCTACTGGCAATCGACCTGCACCGACCTGCATTGCAGCCGTTGACACAGTTCTGCATGCCTTTGCATTGATCTAATTTGTCTAAAGGCCCCCCTACACGATGATGCATGTTGCGATGCATGCATCGACTCCTAGGTTTCATGAAACCTGCGAGAGTCTCAGCGCTGCATCAAGCAGCCTCCACACGACCGATTCCTCTCAGTTTGTCGTGTGACGCCAACGCTGAAACACGTGCGTGGAAATGTCTGAGTCTGTTCCACTTCCAATCTTATTGGCTATCGCAGGAGGTATGTCAATTATAAAAAAAAATAAATTAAAGACTAAGCAGAAATGGGCAACAAGATGGTTAGCCGAGAGACCGAGATTTTCTAATTTGTCATTACTAAAAGAGCTGAAAACAAATGAGCCGAATGATTATAGAAACTATTTGCGTATGGATGATTGTGCGTTTAATTTTCTATTGGAAAAAATTCGGCCAAGGATTGAAAAACAAAATACGACCATGCGAGATGTAGTTAGTGCAGAAGAAAGACTTTCTGCAACACTAAGATTTTTAGCCACAGGCAACAGTTATGAGGATTTAAAATTTTCCACTGCAATTTCACCTCAATTATTGAGCAAAATGATTCCAGAAGTATGTACTGCTATTTACGAAGAATTAAAAGAAGAATATATAAAGGTAAAATTTAATGTTTACTCTAAAAATTTGCATACAAATCAGCTAACAAACTTAAAACTATTTTAAAATTAGATTTGGATATTAAAATGGATATTGAGAAAGCGGGTTCTATACAATTTTATTACGTATCTTTATTGGCATACAGTTGAAAATTGTCGTTTTTTGTTAGCCTCCGAAATTTTGCGTGGAATATCACTTGTTGCATAATGTGTTCGGCTAACAGATATTGTTCGTCGTCCAGTAATCTAAAATCACTTGCAATTTTTTTGGCTGCAATGTCGAAACGATCCTCTCGTGTTTCTGAATTGTAATTATGGAGAGTTTGGGCGGCCAGGCTGTAAAATTCTTGTTCGCTAATTTTCGTCCTCCGGTTTCCTGTATTTGGAGCGATCTGCAAAATATTATCCTCGCTTCGCGAGGATGAAGCTTCCATTACATCTTCCTCTATGCGTGGCAGCGTCGGTGACTGTATATCTTGCACCTAAAACAAGAGATTTAAAATTACACAAAATAAGAAAAAGTAACAAGCTAACTTCTTTCTTATCTTCGATATCGAATTATTTTTTAGTTTCCAAGAAATGAAGAAGAATGGAGAGTAGTTGCTGCAGAATTTAAAGAACGATGGAATTTTGATACATGCTGTGGAGCCATAGATGGCAAACACATTAATATAATGAAACCTCCAAACAGTGGATCTTACTATTATAATTACAAAGGAAAATTTAGTATAGTATTATTAGCAGTTGTCAATGCTAATTACGAATTTATATTTATTCATACCGGCACTAACGGACGTATCTCGGATGGAGGAGTTTTTCAAGGGACAAAATTGTATGAAAAATTAATGAATGGTTCTTTGAATTTGCCATCACCAGAGGTACCTAATGGTACTCAATATTCTCTACCATTTGCTTTCGTGGCCGATGAAGCATTTCCGCTGCTTGAAAATCTATTGAAACCGTACGCTCAAAGAGGACTGACATTTGAGCAACGAATTTTTATCTATCGACTAAGTCGTGCAAGAAGAATTGTAGAGAACGCATTTGGCATTATGGCTTCTCGATTTCGGGTATTGCAAACCGATATGGCTATTCGTATTGAAAATGTTGATAAAATAGTATTAGCAACTTGCGTTCTGCATAATTATTTAAGGCGCACATCACTTGCAACGTATTCACCTCGTTATTACAATGATGTAGAAGATTCAGAAGGAGGAACAATTATACCTGGTAATTGGCGACAAAATGGAAGCAATTTAGTATCGTTAGAACATACTCCAAGAGGAACAACTACACGAGCGAAAGAAAAAAGAGATGAATATAAAACTTATTTTAATAGGGAAGGCAGTGTACCATTCCAAGAAAGAATGGCAATCATGGTAAATCATGGAATTCAATAAACATAATGTACTTTGTCTTTAAATATAAATATGTACTTACATCAAGTGGTATGTTAATTTCGCTTTCCGCGTCATCAAAATTTGACCTCCCTCGGCGTGGTATTTCGCAGTCCGCAATGAACTGCAGCTGCTCGTAATACCATAATGTTGGCAAATACAACTCGTCCGTTGAACAGCCACTCCTCCTGGACGATAATACTTTTTTCAGATCTCTGCGGAAGCTACACCTCAAAGTATGTATTTTTTTGGCAACAAAATCTTTTGTGGCCGCGGGAAATTTAGTCTTGCACAGCTCTACAAGATCTGCGTATGCCAAGTTACGCATATTCCTGTCTGCATACTCCGATTTTGTATTATTCCACAGACACTCGTGCATTCTGTACGTGTTTATAAAATGCTCCCAGAATTCCTTCTCGTTCTGCATGTTGATGAGACTTGAACCTCTTCAAACACTTCAGACACTTAAGAGTCAGGACTCGGGCCTTGCACACCAACAGTACCAAGACTCTGATTCTTGCTCTGATGCAAGTTTTCAATGCCGAACTATAGGTATATATGTATATTGCCGTGAATGACCGTAGATGTTTGTCGCTTGAATTTTATACTTATTATAATTTCTCTACGTTGCACAAGGAAAAAAGTAAACTACGGGAGAAATCCTATTGGTTAATATTATTGTGGTGGTGTGGAAATAGGAATTTGCATTGGTTGTTAATGAGGGTGGAGGCGGTGCTAGAGAGAAATTTTTACTTTTGGGAAGGGTGTATTTTATGGTCGGAAATTCCCTGAGGTTGTCCTGTCTGCGTTCCGGCAAAATTGAATATTGCTAAAAAGGACGAACGGTTTCAATGGCTGACAGTGGCCAGATGTCTTTTTTATTGGAAGTCCGAGGTAACTCACAAAGTTATGGTTTCCAGATGTGTGAAAATAGAAAGCTATAGGCATCTAACAAAAAGTAGAACAGATAGGTTCTAGCAAACACTCTTTTACATATTTCTATTAAATATTGTTGTTCCATGTTTGCTAAAATTTGACAATGTAAATTACAGATCATTACGAAAGATACGTATGGTTATAAGTTTGTATTATCAGCTATATCAGATATATCAGCTATTTATATTATGCCCTGTGCTCTTAACTAGTCCTTGGGTGTGAAAAATTACCCCTTCAGGTAGCAATGAGTTTCAGGTAAAACAGTAATTTCTCGAAGAGGGATCGCTGAAAGGGACAGAGAGTGAGAGAAAGGTCAGATACCTACGTATCGGCGAGAACACTAATGCAACTATAGAACTTCTTTATTGTTAATTATTTCGTTCTGCAAATTTTATTAAAATATTGCTGAGGCTGTTATGATTAAAATAACACCCAACGCGATATAATTTGGATCATATTTGCGTTGATAAATCACAAAAACGGCTTGCAATATGAAGCAATTATGATCGTGTTGTCTCATTTTAAGCATAGAAACGTCAACAATATCGTAATAAAATTTCCAGAACAAAAGAACGACCGAGCATGACACCCTTCCGAACGCGAGACGCTTTTGACCACCTGGTTCTTTAATTGCCTGATTCTTTAAAAACATAAAAGCATACTACAATAATCATGGGTATCTTACAATACAATTTTTTTTTCTACCTTTTCTTACATACCTATAGCTTTCTATTTTAACACATCTGGAAACCATAACTTTGCGAGTTACCTCGGACTTCCAATAAAAAAGACATCTGGCCACTGTCAGCCATTGAAACCGTTCGTCCTTTTTAGCAATATTCAATTTTGCCGAAACACAGACAGGACAACCTCTGGGACTTTCCGGCCATAAAATACCCTTCGTCGAAAAATCAAACTTTCTCTCCAGCGTCGCTTATTAAGACCCTTATTAAGACCAATACAAATTACTATTTCCATACCCTCGTAATAATAATAACCAACAGCATTTTTCCTGTCGTTTATATTCCTAGCCGTGTAGCGTATGAAGTTAGAAGAACAATAGAAATTAGCTAGAAATTCAAATTGAAATAAATTCAGATTTATAAAAATCAATAAAAATATATTTGTTACATAGCTATAATTGTATTAAATTCTAGGATTTCAAATAAGCATCTCCCATTTCGCCCAATATTCTCAATAATTCATTTATAAATGCAATTAAAAAAGAAATTTCATTGATTATTTTGTACCGACAAGATTGCATAATATAAAAAAATGAGGGTTAAATATATGATTTTCGACTTAAAATATTTTTTTGCGCCTTTGAGAGGCAAACTGATTTGCCGTGAACCACTGGTCTGCATTGGATCTAATACGGAGTCGTGATTCTAGCGTCGATTCAAGTTGCATCGGTGATGATTCCTCGATGCCGGCTTACACACATTGCAACATGCATCATGAAACCTAGGAGTCATGCAACATGCATCATCGTGTAGGGGGGCCTTAAGTGTTCTTATTAACACAGAACTACAGCCAGGGACCACCACTCTGTTTTCTATAGTCGGCCACCATAAATTATCGAAAGCACCCACAATGTCTATGAAGAGGGCAACGACATACTTTTTGCTGGTACAATCTATCTCCTTCTTTTCTTTTTTTTTTCTTTTTTCTCCTTCTTAAACTCGATTAACGCATCCTCTCTTCCAACACCCTTTTTAAAACCAAACTGCCGGTCGCTTGACAGACCCCTCTCATTATATTGTAATTGTACTCTGTTAACTATTACTCTTCTAACATTTTGCTCACGACTGATAGCAAGGCGATCGGCCTGTAGGACGAAATTGCTTGTAAATCCATATCCAGCCTTTTAGGCAGCACTATAACTCTATCTAGTTTCCAGCTCTTAGGAAACCCACCGCCCCTCAAGCACTTATTGAATAAAATCATTGAAATTTCCACTTTAATTCTTCCTAATCGTTTTATACAGTCCGGCGGAATCTCGTCCGGTCCCGGAGCCTTAGCGCTCTTAGTCTTTTTAATTGAATCTTCTATCTCGGTTTCAGACACATCAGGCTCGACGTTACTATTTCTGTATTCGTTATCTATTCTTCTAATTTCTCTGTGGTAATCAGATTCATCTGCTTGATTGTCTTGAGGACAAAACTTTTCACATAGAGCCAAAACGTAACTACGAACTCCGATGGCGGAGAGAGACCACACACACCAGACAGTGTGGGATTACACTGTTCGAGAAATTTCAATAGAAGCGGAGTTCGTAGTTACGAAAGCCATGCGAACCCCTAGAGCGCATGGGTATTCTTTCGTGTAGTGGAGGTTGACGCCAAAACTGCTAGCCACTTAAGCGTTCCAGTAAGAAACATTTCTTCTGCATTCTATTATAACAATATCCCTTCCTTAACGAATGTTCATCTATGTAGAACCTAGGAAACGCTTAAGCTGGCAGAGTCATTCGACTATTCTTACGAGCAAGATGTATCGTTCAAACCAGGAGTACAACCAAATGTTTGTATTGGGTGCCACAATTGCATTGGGTGCCTTTCGGAGCCACAATTTTTTAAACGCAGGAAGGATAAATCGTTCCAAAAAGTGAAAATGACTGTTAAGTGAAGTGACCGTGCTAGAAAAGTGACCGTGCACCGATACGGCTGTAGCATCAGATGTTGTGGAAGGTCAGGATCGACACAATGACCCAGTGTCAATGACCCACTGCCGTTGGAGCAGGTTAATACATGGACGAATTGGTAAGTTTAACTTTTTCTAACATTATTTATCCAAATCGTTTTTCTTAAAACACAATTTATCCACCTGAAAACGTGCTGTTAAACAAAAAATAATTCATCAGTAATAAAATACTTTATTCCTTTCGGATAAGGAATAAAAGTATCGAACACTTATTAATTTATTTGTTCTTCATGAATATCGAGTAATTCCACATTATTCTTAATTTAAGACGATGTAACATATGCCGCACGCTTCCCTCGATATCCACGCTGTCCCGAGCGCGGTTGAGAGCCACGCGCCCGGGCGCTCTGATTGGCCACTGTTTTTCGTTAATAACTCAAAAACGAAGCTTTAACCAACATTTTGGTAAAGGAAAAAGTTGTTCAGAATCACCCCACCAACCCCCCATTAAACGCGGGATGAAATACTCCGCCGGACCCTGTAGATTACGTCAAACAGGGATGGGGTTCATCGAACGATGGGAATACAGCCCGCCGATTTTTTTCAAATGCCGAAGTTTCAGCTGAAATTACTGGAATTAACGTAGAATTAATTAAAAAATTTCATATTATACTTCAGGTAATCTTTATCTCAACAAATAGATGTTAAAAACTTATAACTGGTTATATGACATATTCTACAAGTACTTGCTATCGGTATCAAATAGATTTTGAAAAGTCAAAATTAATTTAATACAATTAGAAAATTCTATTCTTTATGACAGGTTATTTCTTCACCCTATACAATAAATATTGCAAAATTTGATCAATATACGCAAGACACAGCGAAATATTATGTCAAATATTATGGCTGGTATTATATGCCAGCTTCCGTGCACAAATTATTAATGCACGGAGCAGAAATAATACAACATGCATTGCTCCCACTTGGACAGCTTTCTGAGGAAACTCAGGAAGCCCGACATAATGATTTTAACTGTATAGATTACTGTTAACATCCGATCCTTATATATCGAATAAGCGAATAAAATTATATACTAAAAAACATAAAAATTTAGATTTCGAGGCTGGGGAACTAATAATTCAATAATATTAATGTTACGTAGGAAGGATTGTTTCCTTCGTTTCGTCTATTATGCCCTTATTTGGACATCGAGAGTGCATGTAGTCGGGTCTGCACCTTCCGCGATGACGCGATGACGTAACTCTTCGGGGGAATCATCCGGACTCCCTTGGAAGATTCTGTACCCCCACCATATTTTTGGTCCGGATTTCGGGTATAAAAAGGGCACGAAATCTGCCCTCAGTGGCTTAGTTCTGAATAGTCAAGCTACGCGTTTACGCTGTAATTGATCGTCAAAAGTTCGTCTAAAGCTCAGTGAGAACGGGTTAAATTCCCTATCGATCATTCATCCGATATTTATTCCAACGTTCGCATTCGTCGAAAGACAGCAAGATCGGGTCGCATTCCCTTTCGAGCATTTATATTTATAAACGTTAAAGACTGTAAGCGTGGGTTTTAACTCCGCGATATCTACGTACTGTAATTCATTTTAGATATAGAATATAGACATTTTATTATTTGATTATAGACGTATTTATTTCATTCTGTTTCCTATACCAATCATAAGCAGTAGTATCAATCCACCGAATAGATACATCTTAACCGCTCGAGGTGTATCGATAGTTACGAGGCAATAATTACTAACATTCCTGTGGCACCCAGTGATGAAATAGGCACTGGTACATCCACGACAACCTTCCAGTGGCACCCAGTGATGAAATAAGCACTGGCACATCCACAACAACCTTCCAGTGGCACCCATTGATGAAATAAGCATTGGCACATCCACAAACTCTAACCCTCCAGTGGCACCCAGTGATGAAATAGGCACTGGCACATCCACAAAAACCTTGACCTTCCAGTGGCACCCATTGATGAAATAGGCATTGGCACATCCACACATTTCCCATCAAACGGCTCGACCGTTTAACTAACAAAACTCTTAAACAACCGATCCTCGGCTCCGCAGCCGTGCCCCTTAGCCCTCGGCTCATAACATTAATATGTAATAATAATATTAAAAACAAAATATTGTTAAAATAATTTTTTTATTATTTTTTCTTTAACCTACATGTAACCTACCATTAGTAGATTGTTGATTCAAAATTTCGTATCAATATCTTTTACGGTTCAAAAGTTATATACAAATGGCACGAACTTTCTCGATCCGGACCACTGTGCGACGCACAGTGGTCCCAAATCCCGAAAACGTGGACAAAATTATTGTAGCGTGATTTGAACACTTAAGGTAATAGTGTGGTAGGTCGTTGAATTCGTATTGATATCAGGTATCATATTCTATTGTCAAAAATATATAATAACATTTATAAATTGAAGGTGACCTTTAATTTGTTATTAAAAAAAAGATTCTGTACAATTTTTTATATTGATATTTGTAGAAGGCTGAATACTGTTTTGTCTGAAACATATTTTTGTCAAATCATTTTTATTACACCATAATTGAAAAACAAAATGCTTCATTTTAATTTTCTTAAAAATTCGCAGTAATTTGGAGTCTTGGAGTGTTTATAAATAAAGATTGGGTACATCTCTTATCTAAATATATTTATTGAAGAAATGCGTATAAATTAAATAAATAAAATTAAATAAAAAAAAATGAATTTTAAATTTGAATAAAACTAATTAATTGCTATCGTCCGAATCTGTTTCGGAAGTTCTTTCTGTAGCAACTTCTTCATGTATATTTGCAGCAGCGAACAATTTCACAGCTCCTGTAGAGAAGCTTCTAATTGGCTTCCCTGGCAGTTGTCTTAAACTAGATATATTCGGATCTGAATTGACTAGAAGTCGGTGAAAAACGTCCTCCATTGTGTTCACTCTAGAACATTTTCTCGAGAAATCTTCTCGAAATCTCTTGATATGTTTATTTAGTGCTTCCTGTGCATCTTCTGACATTTGCCCGATTGGCAATATGGACCTTGCAAGTATTGCGGAACCGTGTATTAAAATCTTGTGTACAGTAGTGGGCATATAATACCACGGATATAAGGTTACAAATAATTTTGCAGTGTCTAGTGCATATTTTTCATATCTTTTAGAATCGATTACGTGACCGCTCGATATGACTTGCAAAATGATATAGAACCGTTCGATTAAAACTTCGTCAATCCCTGTTATCGATCCTGATATTTCGAAGTTCTGGAAAAATCGGCGAGCGGTATTACCGTCATTGGTAGTACCAAATCCCGGCTTTGGGCGATCAACGATGAGACCCAATTGTGATTGGAAGGCTTTCTGTATTTCCCGTTTCCGATCTTCTGTCACTTGCTTTTCTTCGTTGCTGCGTGCTTGCCATTTTTTAATTTTCAATTTGAATGACAAATGCAAGCAGCATTCGAAAAATCGAATCCACGCATGCAGTGTTGACATTCCAAACCGTACGTGGTCTTCGTTGATCACCCTTTGCAAAATCGATTCCAGGTTATTAAATTCTTTTGTCGTTGCTCCACATAGGAAGCAACGTTGGGCCGATGCCGTATGTGCAATGGCATTGCACACTTTTCCGTCAATCATCGTCAAGCATAATTTGTAGTTGACGGAAATTTTCTTTCCACTTACAATTCCTGTGAAAGGAATTAGATGTTTTATTTCTTCTTCAATGCAGGTTACTTCGTTTTGCGTAGCTTGGGTGTTTTCGTGAAGAAATTGTAAGTGAATGGGCCTATAATTACGCGGGGATGCTGGCCTTGGATTTTTCCACATGACAATTTTATTGTCAGCAGAAATAAGTTCCAAGGGAAAGACGGATGTTAAAAAAATGTCTGCATCAGAATTTGTTTTGTCCACAAATCTTTGTTTGTAGACGCTTTGTCCGGAACTCCCATCACAACCCCATTTACATATGAGGATCACATCTTGCATATTCTCTTCCCTTATGTTCTCAAATACCGCATCTTGTAAGAGTAACATGCGTTGGATCGTATGATCCAATAAAGCTTGCAGTGCAATTTTTGCATATGACTCAGTAACCATGATATTTGCAGGATAACATTGTCTCTTGGCATCTAGTACTACTTTGTACGATGGGTACAAATTACACTTATTTTCTATACCTAATTTTCTAATTCCTAAATACTGGTTCTTGGACAGTTTTTGCTCCATCATTAGTGACAGTGCAATTTCGCCGGACAATGTCCTTTCTTCCTTCGATGGAATATTTTTTAAATAATTCTCTGCTAGTGAAGTGCCTGACGTTACATCCTGAACAACTTTTGATGCAGCCAAATTTCCTGATGCTCGGAGGCTCATTTGTGTTGCATACGACAATACCTCCATAGGAGTGTTTGAACGAATCTCCGCTGTCCTTCTTCGTTTTGTCCTTTCACTTGCACTTGCAAATTCTGAAGAAGGTCGACCACTTTTTTCCTTTGGTTCAACATTTGCAGTTAGAGGTACGCGGAAAGCAATAAAAATGTTCAACCAGTTAGCAAATTTTTATAACAAAGCACATTCCTTTCTGTGCACACTTTGCCACTTGGTTCTCAATGCATTGCATAATCTGCACAATGCAACCCTCCTCTCATGATCGATATTAATGAAACATCCATTCTGCTGGAACACCTGACTTTTGAAATGTTCAATTATGCTGCTCAGGTTCTCATTCAAATGATTTTTAATGATCAAAAAAATTATTTTCTGGTAAAACGAATTTCGCTATCACAAGAACCTGAAAATAAATATTAAATTTAAAATAAAGTGCCCATTCTTTATAATTAAAATGAAATCAAAATGGATTGAACGGTGGCTACCTGGGCCCCTGGGTCCGATGGAGGCCGTGTTCTCTCTCGCTCTCTCTATTGTTAACTTAAACGAGGGGGAAGGTGGGCACTAGTACACCAGCAGAAGCAGGTATGTACATTGCTCACCGTCGATCGAAGTAAGCACGCTACTATTCAATGCGTTTTTATTTTTAAAAATATAAAAAAGTTTTTAAATAAATATTTAATTCATATGTTCTTTATACATCTAACTTATAAAACACTACACGGAACTACATAATTATGACTCCTCGAAACTCATAAGTTTTCTCTAAAACACATGTCAATATCATTGAACGCGGTCAAAAATGACTAGCATATATACGGAACATGGCGCCATAAGTGCATCTGCAAATATCTGCAGCTAATTTTTCTCACATTGCAAGATAACAGTATAAACTAAATGCCTAAAAAAAAATTTCCGCGGGATATTGCGGGATATACAACTTTTGAAGTGTAAACTTCTTTAGGCGCGCCACGCACAGAATTTTGCTGGGGGGTGAATGCGTCTGATGCGTCACACTCAGCGCGTCACGCTCAGCGCGTCACGCTCAGCGCGACACGGTCAGCGCGTCATGCTCAGCGCGACACGGTCAACGCGACACGCTCAGTTCGGGTAAACTCGGGAGCCGAGATCGTCAGGCTCACGAGGTAGAACAAGAGAGCCGAGTTTTCCGAGCGAAGATCAGACAGTGCTTAGTAGTGGTGGAGAAATATCGATGGTCAGCACTATCGATAATTTCCGATAGTTGGACCATCGACCATCGATAATTATCGATAGTGCTGGAATGTGATATGTATGCATATGTAGTACATACATAAGTAATGTAAGGATGAGCGCTCTCACTGGCAGCCAAGGAAACAACGTTAGGCGCAGAGGAAGAGAGCGCTCTCCTAAAAACGCGCAGATACAGTTCAATCCTGTACAAAGGATATAATATTCTTTGAATTGCAGATTCTTTCGTACGCAAGATCACACAGAAAGCCAGCCTTTAATAGAACAAATGCTTATCATCAAATTACCAAACATTTTTAAATTCGCGGCATTACGAATGTTAACCCACATTTTCGATGTACTATCGATAGTAAACATATATTATCGATAGTTTTCGATATTCGATAGTAGCAACCATCGATAATATCGATAGTGCCATCGATATTTCTCCACCACTAGTCCCCACTAGACCCCAGAGAAAGTAAGAGGAATGTGCATGTGCAGTTAAACAAATAATTATCTCTTATTGTTCTGAGAATATATTCTATATTCATTCGTTAGAGTTTCTCCTCTGAATAAGGACCTGCCTTCTTTTACTGTATAAAATAAATTACTTTTAGTAAAGTGAACTGTACATTATATATAATCACATTAATCACACATCCGCATAATCTAGTTTTCCAACAGATTCGTCCAAGTAATAAGACCCGTAATAATAATATTCATATTATTCATATATATATTAATTAAAATAGATTACCATCGCCATCGACGTTCACATTTCGGTCGTGCGGTCTTAAGCGCACACTAGTTCTTACTTTGTCCTTTGATCTCCTTACTTCATGCTATTCGTCTAGTCTAATGTCGCTCCATTCTTGTCCTATTCTTGCATTGAAGTCTCCTCCGATTATCAATTTGTCCTCCTCTTTCTCTTCTATTATCTGGTCCAGCTCTTCTTTCGGCTCCTTCATATCTCTGCTGTATACCGTAATTATTCTCCATTTTTCATTTTGTATCCTTACTCTTCTCTCTTGAATATGTGCTGTTCCCTCGGACGCTTCTTCCTCTACTATGCCTTTCCGTATACCTGTAATAATTCCACCTATTGCTCTCCCCTTTTTTTTCTCTCTGATGGCATATTTACATTTCCATTAGAATTCCTGTGGCAACTTGTCCTGCAGTCCTTCCCATTGTTTCTCCTCAATCCATGTTTCTATTAATCCTATTACATCGAGACCTTTTAGATAATCCCAAAACTGTTTGTCTTTACTGAATAATCCTGCCACATTCCAATATCCAATTTTTATTGTGTCTATTTCTCTTAGAGTTCTTGTACCTTTGCCACTCCCGCGTACCACCCCTCCCCTCATGTCTGCATCCACAGACGCGCGAGGAGCAGGTATGGGTACTGCCTTTTGCCATGCTTTCGTTGTCCCTGTAAGGCCGGCCGTACACCAAGGAGGCATGAAACACGCAACACGCAACATGCGACATGCGGTAAATACCGCGCTCATACTAATACCGCACAGAACCATTTAAAATGTATAGCTACTTCTTCTACCCTCGTACACCAGACATGCATGCTGCACATGTTGCGCGACACTACTGCGTGCGGGATTTTGTGCCTGTCTTGCCGCGGTATTTACCGCGCGGTAGAGAAGACATTTTCAGTTTGTAGGAGATTTTACGTAGGGCTCTGGTTTGGCTCGGGCCATGATGGTTTATATAAGACTACTTTTTGGGTATAATTAGTCTATAAAGATAATACTTGTATTTATTGCAAATACACGCTGATAATACAATATTCAGTTTTTCTATTCTCGGTCCTATAATTTCCACCAACACTTTAAAACTCTCCTGGCTCATTCTATAAAATTCTTTAAATTTTTCATGCTTGAGTGCGAGCTGCTCCTGGGTTACTATAGCTGGGCTATGCCTTAAATTATCACAGAATAGAGGATTAATCCAATATCTACGGATTCTATTTCCTCGTTCCCTACGTCGCAAATATTGCCAAGCGACCACTACGTCTTCCTCGGACGATGACATTGTAGGAACTGTTTCAACATTTGCTGCACTGGTGTACGCGGTGTAGCAACATGAGACATTTACCGCATGTCGCATGTTGCGTGTTGCGTGTTTCATGTCTCCTTGGTGTACGGCCGGCCTAAGCTCTGTGGTCCTCCAATGATTTAGAGGTTCACCGAGCTTGGCCGGTCCCAAAAATTTACCTCCTTTAACCCCCCTTCCTCTTTCCAGATAAATGTCTTCTCATTGATTTGCACTTTCCTGTACCCTACTTTAACCTTTGCCCCTTTCCCCTTCTCTGTATCTCCCTTTCCTTTTTCGTCAGGTCATTATCGATGAACAACCTCTTATCTTTCAGAATATTCTTCTTCAGCATTATTTCTCTTTTCTGTTGCCAGTTCCTTAGCTTCGCTATCATAAGCCTTCTTTTCTCCCCTCTTCCTACCCAGTAAGCTTCCTCTATTTCTGCCTCTACCTGCAATTCGTGCCTTAACACATACTCCACGGTTTCCTTCGGCGTCTCTTTGCACACTAAATCTTTTCCCCATATAGTGATCTAAATATTAGATAGTGTTTAAGATAGTATTAAGGTGATATTAAAGTAAGTATAATTAAAGTGCAGTGAATATGTTTTTTTGAGCCCCCCCTTTTTTGATAACTTTCCGCTTAGGATCTCTTTTTTTTGCTTTTCGATTTTTTTTTTATTATCAGCAACTGCCGCAGCATTTCCTCATCCTCGTGGTCCATCTCCGATTGGGTGGCGTGCACTCTGGCCGGCAGAGGTGGAGGGGACGGCATTAGTGGGCCCTGCTGCGGGTGGTGCTCGTCGCACCAGCACTGCCGCAACAACTCCTCGATGTCGGTAGGCTCGAGGTAGGAGTCATTGACGTCCGTCACCGCGAACCGATCGGGGGTTGAGAGGATCTCCAACAAGGACCATAGATCCGTGTCCTCAAACGCTCCGTGCTCCACCTTCAAGGCCGTGGTCGTATCTAATATTTCCACGACCGGGGGTGGTTGAGGAATCGGCATAGCCGGACCCTGTTGCGGGGGTCAATAAAGGTGGGGTTGGTGCCTCGTGAAGAAACGTCAGGAAGCCCCTTTCTAGGTCCCCGTGTTCCATTTGCAGCATGGCGGCGATGTCAAGGATCTCTTGATTCGGGGGCGGTGTAGGGTTGGTAGGAAGCGACAGGGGCGGAAGCCAAGACGGGAAGTCATGGGCTGGCGAAGTATATGGAGGCGGAGAGGGATATGGAGGAGAGGGAGAATAGTTATTGGTGGTTCTGGGGGGAGGACCCGGGTCGGTCGTCCTACTCAAGCTCACCCTCTACCTAGGGGTGATAATACGGTCCGCAATCATTCGCGGCAACCGCCTTCGCACGACATAAGGCCTGTGAGTGCCGGCTCTGCGGGAGCGTTTTCGGGCTCGATTCTTACCAGCCATACTAACTGATTGTGAGAATTGTGAGTGTCTTACGTGCGTCGTTATACTTATAGCATCTAGGCGGCAGGGATTCTCCGTCCGAAGGGGTTCCCAACCTTCAGTGGTTCTCAACCGCCAGTGATTCTCAACCGCCGGGGGGTACCCAGCCGCCAGGTGTTCTCAACCGCCAGTGGTTCTCATACCATTCTTGAGTATGCAAACCAATGTGGTTTTCATAAATGGTAAAGCAAATATTAAAAGGGGGTTAACCAGAAGGGGAAGGGAGGGGCGACATCCGAATGGGTATCGACACGCGCTGATAAATTATATTAGTTTTCTAAAAATAATTGTAAGAAAATTGGAAAATGCCTTTGGCATGTAGGGGAATATCTTTTAAACAGATATTTAATGACCCAATTTCCGTGATTTGTTAGCATGGATAATTTTATATCCTCTATCCCAGATAACCCTGTGTGGTCCGGTGTAATGATCCGCGAATTTCCCTTTCCGGGTATTTTTTATTACGAAAATTTCGTCTCCGGGTTGGAAGGTAAGCCGTGGTTTTCCATTACGCGATCCTGAATTTGCGAGCTATGGTTTTCATAAATGAATGAGCTGGTGAAATTCGAACCTTGGTCGGTGAGGACAGCTTTCGGTGCGCCGAATCGGCATATTAAATTTTTAATGAAGGCGCCCGCTATTTACGTTGATGTTGTCCCCTTAAGCGGTGCACATGTAAAGTATTTCGTAAGCAGATCTTGCATTGTCAGGATATATGTATTGCCACAAGGAGATGTAGGGAGTAGGGCCTACTATATCCATGCCGACCTTATCAAATGCTACCCCGGGGGTATCGGTTAAAACCATGGGTTGTCGTGTTTCAACTCGTACTAATTTTTTCTTCTGACACAGCATGCAGTTCTTTATATATATTTTGAGTGTTTTAGTTACTCCTCTGTGCCCTCCAAAAGCCGAGGAGTGGTTGTCTTGTATTATTGGGAGTCTCAAAGTTGCATCGGTTATTTGAACGGTTTACGTGCAAACGGTTAATTGCACGTTCTCCTCTATTAGTTTTGAGTGTATTTCATTTATTATTTCTTCCCAGGTGAAGGTTTCAATCTGTGCGGTTCTTGTGATGCTGACAGCGGATAATTGCAATTGTCGCACGACATCCTTCAAAGAGTCTGTTGCACCGTGGAAAATTCCGGGATCCACTGGAAAGTTAGCTTTATCCTTGATAACTAAACCGATGACCGTTTTTCCTCTATATTTTAATACGCGTGCTCGCCAGAGCGTGAGGTCTCTTCGAATAGGAAGGTCTGTATATTTCCGTAGATTCTGTCCTCCTTCGTCGCAAGGGTTGCCGTCGGCAGCCAAAAAGATTATTACGGGACCGTGTTGCACGACTAAGGGGTCACGACTGACGCGGATGGTGTTGATGTAATTTAGGTTTTGCGGAACTATTTCCGGTTGGTCGCCATCCGTGGCATCATCGTCGGATTCTCCCGAAGAGTCGTCGTCTTCACTGAGAGGGGGGTTCGGGGGCGTAAGAATTTCTTCTACAGGGTGTATTTCGGCATGCCTGACAGGCGGAAGTTCTGCTTCGGTTCTGCTGGTGGATGGCGTGCTATACGATGGTTGTAGCGACACGGCACGTGACCTCTCCGATTTGGAAAGTCGGTATTACAGCAGCTTTTTCCTGCACAGAAATGGTAATACCGACAGGCGAGAGGGAGCTGCTTGTTATTTTGATATTCTAATCTGAATGTGGAAAGAAATTGTCAGCTGTTGCGTTGCACTTGAAAGAATTTAAACGGAAAGTCTGCTGGTAGTGCAAGCGTAGAAAATTCATTGGGCATTGGAATTACTTGAAATGTGGTTATGCTTCAATATGTTTCGTTGCAGTAAGGAATTATAAGTGAAAAGAAAAAGTAGATGAGCTTCTATAAATTTACCGAAATCAGATCCACTCATGTTAGAATATTCGAGGTACAGGAACGGCCGAGGCGGGCCATGTGCATTTTGCCGATGCACGCTATCTTTGTCTAGCGCAGCTTTCTTTTGGGGCGAACCCTAAAATGGTTAAAAAGGGCCATGGTGACGTAGGCGTCCTCACGTCCGACGTTTTCACAGAATCATTGTAATAAGTAATACCTAATCGAGACAGAGAGACTACTCCTCTCCGTTCGATTATCTTACACTCAATTGTTCGAAACATTTTCTGCAAACCGTTTTTCCAACTATTCACTATTGACCAGTCAGTCTCGTACACATGTTTAAATGGTGATGAGAAAGTTTTGAACACTACATTGTATTGTGATGACAAAAATGCAAGAAAAGATTGGCTGGAGAAATGGACTATCCCCCCTCCACGTGGGGGAATGCTCCGTGGCGATAACGACGCTCGACGAGGCGGTGTAATACGATCCGAACCAGAGTATCGGTGTCACTAATACTAATTCAACGATGAAACTTTTTTATTTATTAATTTTTCTACATGCAACTTTTACCAATGTATCTGGGAGATACAATCACGATATAATTTGGATTGTATTTACTGGTTGATACAGACTTTGTGGTACGTACTCAATTAGTATCAGCAAGTAAATATAATTCAAACTATATCGTGTTTGGCCTTAGTTTAATCAGAAAACTCTCGCAAGTACGTTAGTAAAAGTTTCATGAAGAGAAATTCAGAAAGTAAAAAAATGAACACGTGCGGGACTCGAACCTACAGAAAAGTTTCTGACGGCTCGAGACAAAATCTCCGCCCGAGCCGATTCATTCAGTTAGCTGATGATCACATTTGTAACAGATGTGGCAACAGCGCGACAGAAGTCTTAATAAGTTGCGACAACTATGCCTTACTGTGTCTGTATTCACGTATCACGTATGCACGTCTGAATCGGCGTCCGATACTACATACATAGGAGCGTAAAGCTTATAAAAAAAATCAGGGAGTCAACTGTTGACTGATTTAGACATTTCCTTATAATATGTTTTATACAAAATAGTCAAAAGAATGAAAAAGAATAATAAGAGCAATAATTTCAAATAATTGCTGTACTAGCACATTCTGAAAATATGATATCAGTACATCAATACTTCCAGCATTAGTAAGAAAGTTCCAATCTCTTCTTTTATATTTTAAATAATATAGCCATATAATTATAACATAAATTCGAGGTTGGTTAGAGGGTAAGGTACAAACAAAAATAAGAAAAACTAGGGCAATAATAGAATAATCAAAATTAAGGGCGAGAAAGAACGTAAAGGGAGGCCACGTAAAGAGGATAGGAAGAAAAATAAAGATATAGGTTGCGGTAAAGGGCAAGCAAAGCGCAAGGTAAGAAAAAGTGAGGTTAGAGTAAGCGACACGTGGGGAAAACAGAGTAAACAGGGAAAGGAAAGCGGAACCTTAGGACAAAATGAGCAAGGGGGAAAAGCGACAGGGGAAGAGACGTGTAAAGCAAAGGAAACAGAAAATACTCCAAGAATCGAAAAGAGAAAAAGAGGCACGCCACCAGCGGAGGAGGTTAGGCTGAGAGAGAGCTACTATAACAGGAAAATAAAGGACATGTGGAAGTCAGATTCAGAGGGGGAGGCAACCGGGAATACGTCAAGCGACAACGAAGAGGCAAGGAAGAAAATAGACAAAAAGCTAACTCCACAGAGAATTGAAGGGCCGGAAGGGGTACAAAAAAATATGGAAGAGGACAAGGATCTGGCCAGCCTGCTAACAGAACAAAGAAAGTCGTTCCAAGATATGGCCAAGACACTGGAGAAAGTGATGAAGGACTTTAACAAGGGCAGGGAGGAGCTTGAAAAGAAAGTAGAGGAGGAGGTGAAAGAGGTAACTAGAAGAATAACGGGAATGGAAGATAGTTGGAAAAGAAAGGAGGAACAAGTACTAAGAAGAGTAGAGGAAATGTTGATAAGAGCGGAGGAAAAGGAGAACGATGTCGAGAGGAGAATGGGGAAGGAGAAGAAGGAATGGATAGCAGAGGTAGTGATGGAGGTAGACAAGAAGTTAGAACAGACCAAAGGGGAAAAGGAACCAAGATCAAAACAAGGAGAGAAGGCGGAAGCATCAGACCAGAACATACGGAGAGAGATGGATGTGATTAAAAGGAAACTGGAACAGCAGGAGAGAAAAGAGCGGAAAAACAATATAGTAATAAGAGGATTGAAATACAAGAAAGCAGAAGCAAAGGAGGAGATAGAAAAGTTCATAGAAGATAAATTTAAAATAAGTAACGGGGTAAAGACAGTGGAAGCAATAGGAAGGGATCAGGAAAGCAAAGTAACAATAGTCCAGCTAGTAGATTGGGAAACGAAACAAAAAATAATGACAGGGAAAAGCAGGAACAGGCTAGAAGAAGTCTATATAGACCACGACCTGACAGGAGAAGAGAGGGATGTCCAGAGAAGGCTAAGGGAAATCGCAAGAACACAAAGGGCTCAGGGGAAAGAAGTCAGAGTCAGATACAGAAAAATTGGTATAGAAGGAAAATGGTACGATTGGAATGAGAAGAGGGCAGAGATAGTAGAAAGAAAGTTTTTTCAGAAGTAGCCTCGAGGGCGGAAAGTAGAAGAAAAGGGGAGAGAAGGCAAGGGGAGACAAAAGTGACTAGGAACAGAGGTAAAATGGTATTTTGGAACGTGGCGGGATTAAAGGGGAAAGATAGGGAATTTTGGAAATTCATAGAACAGTTTGACTACATTGGACTAACGGAGACGTGGGTAGATAAAAAATGGTGGGAAAATTTGAAGAAAATCCTACCGAAAGGGCATGTATGGGTAACACAACCGGCAAGAAAAGAAAGAAGGAAAGGGAGAGCATCAGGGGGAATTCTGGTAGGTGTGAAGAAAGGGTGGGAAATAACGGAAGAAAACAGCAAGACACAGGGAATGGTAGGTCTGAAGGTTAGAATGGAGAAGGAAGAATGGAAAATATGGACAGTCTACAATGACAGAAACCTAAGCAGGTTAACTACAGTTCTGCAGATGGAACAGGAACAAATAGGAGAAGGAGTATTAATAGTTGGAGGGGACTACAATGCCAGAATAGGAAGCGAAGGAAGTATCCACACTGGAGAGGAAACCGACGAGCAACCAGCAAGGAATTCAAAAGATAGGATAAAAAACAGTGAAGGGGAAAGACTGTTGAAGTGGACAGAAGAAGAAGGATTATTCATCTTGAATGGAAATGTAAAAGGAGATAAGGAAGGAGAATACACGCAAGTGGGGAGTAGAGGACCATCGGTGATCGATTATATAGTGACAAACTGCGCAGGACTAGACAAAACAGAAGAACTAGTCATAGAAGACAGAGTAGAATCGGACCATCAACCACTGAAGCTGGTGGTGGAAGTAAAAGGAGGAGAGCAGAGTAGCAGGGAGAAAGAAGTAAAGAAAGAGGTAACAAACTGGAGCAAAGGCGCAGCAGAGAAGTATAAAGACGCAACAGAGGAAATCGACTTTGAAGAAGAGATGGAGACAGAGGAAGCCTGGGAGCGGCTAAAGAAAGCAGTACGGAGCAAAGTAGAAAAGAAAACTATAAAAGTAAGGAAATGGAAAATAGGACAGAAGCCCTGGTGGGATAGAGAATGTAGCAAAGGTAAGAGAAAGGTAAAAAAAGCCTACAAGAAATGGAAAGCAGGCAAGATCGACAGACCAGAATATCTGAAGGAAAAGGCGGAATTCAGAAGGATGTGCGAGAATAAAGAGGCGAAAAAGAGACAGGAAGCCAAGGAAGAAAGGCAAATCTGGAAGTACATAAATAAGGTAAGGAAAAAGAAACCAAAGGTAGAAAACAATATACGAAAAGATGAATGGAAGGAACACTTTAAAAAACAGCTGGGTGGGTCAGACGAAAGAAGAAAAGGAACGTCAAGAGTGAGACTGGAAGAAGAGGAAGATGAAACCGAAATAACGGACGGCGAAATAGAAATCCAAATAAAGAAAATGAAAAAGAAAAAAGCGTCAGGCGTGGACGGGATACAGAACGAAGCTTGGTTGTATAGTGGAGCAAACACAAGGAAGGAACTCAAAAAACTGTTGAAGAAAATCTGGGAAGGAAAAGGTTTCCCGGACGAATGGAGAAAGGCACGTATCATGATTTTACACAAAAAAGGAGACCCAGAGGTGACAGAAAACTATAGAGGCATCAGCCTACTCTGTACAGCATATAAGATATACGCTTCAGTACTAAATGACAGGCTAGTGAAAGAAATAGAGAAGAAGGAAATTCTACCAGACACACAGGCGGGTTTCCGAAAGGGCAGAGGAACGATGGACAACGCATACATTCTTCAGCATGTGGTGGAAAGAGAACTAAAAAAGAGGAAGGGGAAAGTGTACGCTTTTTTCATAGATTTGAAAGCGGCCTTCGATTCGGTAAAACGGGAAAAATTATGGGAGCAAATGAACAACCATGGAGTGAACAAGGGCCTGACGGAAAGGATAAAGGAGATACATGAGGAGACGAGAAGTGTAGTCGGGGCCGGAGACGAAGAGACGGAAGAGTTCTGGACGATGGAGGGACTGAGACAGGGATGCCCTGTGAGCCCGACTTTGTTTACGCTGTTCCTCGCTGACCTGGAAGGGGTGCTAGAAAGCAACAGAGCGGGAGGCATGAAGGCAGAAGGGAAGAAGTTCTGGTCACTCGCATATGCGGACGACGTAGTGTTCCTGGCGAAGGAAGCAATAGAGCTGAAGGTGATGATGGCGAACCTGGAAGAATACTTAGAGGAGAAACAGCTGACACTGAACACCAAGAAATCAAAGATAATGGAATTCAGCAAAGGGGCAGGAAGGGGAAAGAAGTCGAAGTGGAGGTGGAAAGGGGCAGAATTGGAATCTGTGACAGAATTCCTATATTTGGGAGTTCTGTTTCGAAGAAACGGAGGTATGGCAGGGCACATAAAGGAGAGAGTAAAGAGGGCGAACGTTGCATTGAACCAGGTATGGGGGCTGGGGGAAAGGAAGTTCAGGGACAACTTCGGAATGAGACTGTATCTGTTTGATACCCTAGTGATGGGAGTTTTAATGTACGGGGTAGAATTATGGGGGTATAGGGAAAGGGAGGAAGTGGAGAGGGTACAAATAAGATACCTGAAATGGACTCTAGGATTAAGTGTACAAACACCGGGGTATATTGTTTTGGAGGAGACGAAGAGAGAAAGATTGAGGATTAAAGCGGGAGCCAGGGCATGGAACTTCGAGGAAGTAGTAAGAAGGAAGGAAGGGAGAGATCTGCAGATAGTGAGGGAATGTTTGAAAGAGAAAGACGCAGGATGGCCAAAGACAACAAGTGTCATGGAAAGAGAAAAATATCTGTGGAAAAATGGAACTAGCTCTCGAGAAATGCTGCAAAGAAGAGAGGAGGCGGGGGCAGGGCAGAAGGGCTAAAGAGCAGGGACAGTGAAGCACAAAAACAAGTGCAATATACAGAGATTAACAAATCCAAATTTAACCAAAGATATAGAAATATAAAGACTGATGGCTTGCCAAAGTATCTAAAGAATGAGGGAAGAGCGAGGTGCGGCTCGTTGGAAAAATCTAACAGGTACTGGGAGGACGAGGAGAAGAGGCGCTGCGAACTCTGTGGACACGGAACTGCCAACCTAGAGCACATGACACGGGAGTGCAGGGAGCTCGAGAGGGGTGTCAGCCTGAAGGCAGTGACGGACGAACGGGTAACGGAAAAGGCGCTGATCTGGCTGAGAAAGCTAGAGAGGAAAAGAAAGGAAAGGCGAGAGGCTCAAAGTTAGGATAGTTATGTATAAGCTAGGTATAAGTTAGGTATAAGGAATAGATAAATAGGAAAGACGGGTGGAAGGATGAGTGGATGGATGTGTGCGGATTGTAAAAGAAAAAAGAAAATGTAAATCAAATCCCTTCTTTTGGCCGCGAGGCTAAGAAGCAAATAAACACTACTATAACATAAATTCGACAGCGATTTCAAGTCAAGCATGTGTTACAGTAAAAGCGTTTAGTAAATTTATACAGTTCCCAGTCAACGTACGCCTAAAATGCATGACCTACCCTATAATCGTACGAAAATGCATACATTGACTGCATCACGCTTTTCCTGTAGCACATGTCACAAGCCAACGCTTCAGTTTTGCTATGATTTTACGTTGCCAGCCTGTGGCGACCGGTGTTTACCGACGTTGGTCGCAGAGTAGCGACCATTGTTACCGTCGGTGGGCGCACATATTTGTAACTAGATTTAACTAGGCTTAGTGTTTTTATAGTTAGTTTTAAGGCTAGTTCTTAGTTCTAGTTCTTTAAGTTATTTTATGTTAAGACACTACTTTTTAAGTTCAACCTTTTCTAGTCAAGTAGCGCCTAATTTAGTAGTAAGAGAAAAGTGTCCGCAGAGAGTGGTTCGTTTAAGAAAGCGAACTCCCGTTAAATAAATTGCATACTGGTATCGGTAATTTAGTTTCCATATTTATTACCTTCTCAACAATTGGCTTCACCGCTACAAATTGGTGCCGAAACTCGCGTTGAAGAGTTATTTATATTTTTTAAAATAAAAAGTGAGTGAAGTCGTTGAAGATGACGACGCGCAGCCAAGCCGCTGCAGCTGACCAGAAGCCAGCGACGCCAAAAGCGACGCCAAACGAGAAATGCAGTTTGGACATGGAAGCGGGAAGACTCCGTCACATCCGGATGCCGCCGTTCTGGAGCGATGAGCCAGAACTCTGGTTCGAGGGACTCGAGGGCCAGTTCGAGTCGTTTGACATTTCGACCGACGCGTTGCGACGCGCCGCGGTGGTCCGTAACCTGGATCAAAAGGCTATGCGCACGGTCCGCGATTTGATCCACGCGCCGGCGGGAGCGTCGTACAGCGCGATTAAGACGGCGTTAATCTCCCGATTAGCGTCGTCCAAAGAGTCAAATTTAAAACAGGTATTGGCGGGAATAAAGCTAGGAGACCGTAAGCCATCTGAATTGTTACGTGAGATAATTCAGATGGCAGGTCCCGAGACTAGCGAGAACGTCGTGCAGTCGCTTTGGCTCAAAGCCCTGCCAATACCTACGCAACAAGCGTTGGCCGTTTTGCCACAGGAGCTTGCGATCGACCATTTGGCCAATATGGCGGACAAATGGCACGATCGCACAGCAATGGCGCAAACGGACGCCATCACGGATCCTGTTTTGGCGCCGTCTTCATCCTTGGCGTCTTTAGAGGGCGCTATCGCGGCCTTGACAAGGAGGCTCGCCAAGATGGAGGCCAGCGGACATCAGCAAGGACGTAAGAGGTATAGGTGGCGTGACGATCGGTCCAAGTCGCGCCGACGAACGGGATCAAGGAGCCGCAACAGAGCGGATGCTAGCGGACATTGTTACTTCCATGCGAAGTTCGGGGCGAATTCGTTCCGCTGCAGGAAGCCCTGCGCATGGACAGCCCCCGACAAGAGGTCGGAAAACTAGCCGCGACGTCTCAAATAGAGGCGCTTGAGGACGTTGCGGAAAGTCGACGCCTATTTATCAGCGATAGGAAAACCGGTATAGGTTTTCTTATCGACACGGGCGCAGATGTTTCCGTCGTCCCACGAGATTTTGGTAAGGGGTGCATGCAGCCGTGCACCTACACGCTTTTTTCGGCAAGCGGGGCCGTTATTAATACATATGGCGAGAAATTACTTGCACTTAGTTTCGGGTTACGTCGCGATTTTTCCTGGCGATTTGTTGTAGCCGACGTAGCCAAGCCCATTATTGGCGCAGATTTTTTGCATAATTTCAATCTGCTAGTCGATTTGCGACGCAAGAGACTAGTAGATGGACATACGAACTTGTTCACTAACGCCACTGTAACGACTGACAAGACGGAGACAATTACAACAATAGACAGTACCAATAGATTCCAGTCATTGTTAAGAGAATTCTCCGACATTACCAAACCAACCGCCAGGAAACATGTTAAGCACTCAGTCGTGCACAATATTTGTACAAAAGGACCCCCGATTGCCGAAAGAGCGAGGAGACTACCCCCAGAGAAGCTCAGGGTGGCTAAGGCAGAATTTGAGCAAATGCTCAAAGAGAACATTTGCCGGCCATCCATGAGTCAGTGGGCTAGTCCGCTCCACATGGTGCCCAAGAAAACGGGTGAATGGAGACCATGTGGAGATTATCGTAGATTAAATGGCTTGACCGTTCCGGATAAATATCCGCTGCCACATCTTCACGATGTGGCACATCAATTCAGCGGATGTACGGTGTTTTCGGTGATAGATTTAGCCCGGGCATACTACCAGATTCCAGTAGCACCCGAGGACATACCGAAAACAGCCGTCATCACGCCTTTCGGGCTTTTTGAGTTCACGGTCATGCCATTTGGTCTATGCAATGCAGCACAGACTTTCCAGAGGCTCGTGGACAATATGCTCAGGGGATTAGATTTTTGTCACAGCTACATTGATGACATCATAGTAGCATCCCCTGACGCAGAATCGCATGAGAAGCATCTGCGCATAGTGTTTGAAAAGCTTCAAACAAACGGGCTGATTATTAATTTGGCCAAATGTCAGTTGGCGGAATCTGAGGTGAAGTACGTTGGTTACAAGGTTTCTAGTGAAGGGATCGCCCCGTTGGACGAACGGATTCAGGCGATCAGAGACTTCCCTAAACCACGTACGGTAGCCGATTTGCGGCGCTATTTAGGTGTTCTTAATTTTTACAGACGATTTTTACACCGCGCAGCACATTGGCTCACTCCTTTAAATGGACCCCTCAAGGGAGCCAAGAAAAGGGACGGAAGGTTGGTTAATTGGGACGATGAATCCGAAAAAGCTTTCGAAGAGAGCAAGAGGCATATGTCGGACGCATCGCTCCTATGCCATCCTGTCGAGAATGCTCCAATAGCATTGCGTACGGACGCATCGGATGTTGCCATAGGAGCCGTACTGGAACAATGTAATAACGGTAGGTGGGAACCACTCGGATTTTTCTCGAGGAAATTGGAGAAGGCCCAGATAAAGTATAGCGTGTACGACAGAGAGCTTTTAGCCATCTACAAGAGTCTCAGATTTTTCAGGCATCTTGTAGAAGGTAGAGATTTTCGTATATTAACGGACCATAAACCGTTGGTGTATGCATTTCTGCAGAAAGCAGACAAAGCTAGTCCAAGACAGACATGCCAATTAGACTTTATCAGCCAAATCACCACCGACATTCAGTATATCAAAGGCGAAGACAACACGGTAGCCGACGCGTTTTCTCGAATAGAGTCAATAGAAATGCCTTGCATCATCTCTACAGAGGAGTTGGTGCAGGCGCAGCAATGTGATGAACAATTAGATAATATTATTTCCGAACAACCAAAAGGTTGGAATTTGCAGAAAATTTTCTTAAATTCGGCTGATAAATTTCTCTTTGGCGATGTCTGCAAGGGCAATATCCGACCCTATGTGCCAAAAACACTTAGGAGACGGGTTTTTGAAAAGGTACACAATCTATCGCATCCTAGCGGAAGAACAACTAGGACGTTGATAGGTCAAAACTTTGTCTGGCCAACGATGAATCGAGAAATTGCTGAGTGGTGTCGCACCTGCATTGCGTGCCAGAAAAGTAAGGTTCATCGTCACAATAAGCCACAGCCGGAGGAAATAGAGATCCCCAAGGGTCGATTCGAGCATATACATGCTGATTTAATTGGTCCATTGCCTATAATTAAAGGATACAGATATTGCCTCACCATCATCGATCGCTTTTCCAGGTGGCCTGAGGCGGTACCGTTAACCGACAGCTCGGCTGAAAAAGTCGCCGCCGCGCTATATGAGCACTGGATAGCCAGGTTCGGAGCACCAGCAACTATTACGACGGACCAAGGGTCGCAGTTCGAGTCGCAGTTGTTCGAGTCTCTGATGCGACTGTTAGGTTGCAACAGGACGAGAACAACGGCGTATCATCCCCAGTCGAACGGGATGATTGAGATGTGGCACAGGTCATTGAAGGCCGCAATAATGTGCCACCAAGATAAAAATTGGCTGGAGATTTTGCCAACGGTGTTGCTGGGACTTCGAACTAGCTACAAAGCTGACATTAAAGCGTCAGCAGCTGAAATGGTGTATGGTACCACCTTAAGAATACCTGGAGAGTTTTTCGTGAGCGATGGTGACGAGGCAAATCCTCACATATTTTTAGAAAAATTTAGAGAGGCCATTAGGCAAGTTAAGCCGACGCCAATGGTACACCACAGAAGGAGGAGTAATTTCATCCATTCCGATTTGTACACTTGTACACATGTATTTGTTCGAATCGATGCTGTGAGGAAACCGCTTGAAGCTCCTTATGAGGGGCCATTTGAAGTAGTAGAGCGCATTTCTGATAAAACTTTTAAAATTCAATTCAAAAATAGACTGACCGTAATTTCAATAGAACGTTTAAAACCAGCTTCTCTGGAAGAAACTGAAGGAACACCTAGGTTAGCGCCAAAAATGTACTCTGGCCCAAGGCCAAATAAGATGATTAGCTTCACGAGTTTGAAGTAAATAAACTCACTCGGGGGGGAGTACTGTGGCGACCGGTGTTTACCGACGTTGGTCGCAGAGTAGCGACCATTGTTACCGTCGGTGGGCGCACATATTTGTAACTAGATTTAACTAGGCTTAGTGTTTTTATAGTTAGTTTTAAGGCTAGTTCTTAGTTCTAGTTCTTTAAGGGGGCCGACTCCAAGCGCCATGACGTGTGTGCGTGCACTCACACAAACAAAGGAAAGCATGCACGTATACGCCATGCGCGAGAGAGAGACTCGATTTCGTAGCAGCAAATACTCGTCTGAACAATTGCATTAATGAAACTTTCGCGGATATAGTACACACGGGTAGACTTCACCATAGCCGGGGAAGTATGTCTGAACGCCAATAAATACCATTCGTTGAGAAGAATGGTATTTCTTAAACTGGCAAGCTTGAGACAGACAACGACGTAGGAAACAAGATGGCTGCAGGCGATTTGACACATTTCACAGTTAGCAAATATTGAACGAATGAATAGTTTATTCACTGCTAAAAACACTCTACCCGACTGTCTTGAAGTAGCACAAGATCACAGAAATACGATTTTTCACAATCTATCACTTCTGGAAGGCGAAAAACGACTGTTACGATTTGCACGTATCCGACGTAAGAATAGTTCACTGATTCTCCGTCGGTGGCGTTTATGGTACATTGTAGTGAATTTGGCCAAGTTACCGTCAGGGTCGATAAAAATACAAATCAGTCGGTAATTGTAAGTTATAATTTCACACCACGAACGGCGATTCATACGTGAATACGTGATGCGTGCACACAGGCATCAGTAAGGCATAGTTGCCTGCACGTATCAAACCTCTGTCACGCTGTTGTCACATCTGTTACAATTAACATAAGCATCAGCAAAATGAATCGGCTCGAGCCGAGATGTTGATTCGAGCCGCTGCAAACTTTTTTGTAGGTTCGAGTCCCCTTGGGGTATATTTTTTTACACTCATTTTTTTTTCATTGCTAAGTATATGACAATGATCAATATTTGTTTACAAATGTTTTAAAAATATTTGTTAAATACTTTAATTTAATATACGTAAATATGAAGTTGAAGCGATTTTTTCTACCGTTTTCTTCTCAAGTATCTTGCCAATTATGGAACTGTTTGATATTTCTAACATTTGGACGCGTATACACGTCAAAGCTCAAAATGATCAACTCAAAATTTCAATCATTTGGTGGTATGTTTCATTTATATTACCAATAAGGCTGCTATGTTAATATATATGAAATATATTAACTATATTATACAACAATAATATAATTGTAATATAACTAAAATATATGTAAGATTTTCAAAGGCGCTTGAATTGGTATTCAAATGATTATGTCGGCGTGTAGGTGTTAAAAAGTTGTTTTGTTTAGCTCTCGTGACCCTAGTCTGTACAACAATACAATGTCACCGTGGTCCTTTTCGATCATTTTATGATTCGCTCTAAGCAACAGAAAGCTATGATAGACAAAGATAGAGCTATGTACGTCAGATGTACCTATGACGTGACAGCAAGACGGGAATCGGTGTGATACCGCAACTATGACGCAGTGTGAAGGCCGTCATTTGTTTGTAAGATGAACCGCGTGGCCCGCCAGTTGGCTGTGCCTGACCTATGTCAAGCAGCAATAGGGGCCCTTCTCTCATAAGTTCCAAAAATTATTTTTTTACACATATTAATATTGTTTTATCAATCTGTTTTTTCAACTTGACCCTTGTATCTTCTCTTTCATTTGCACTATTCTCTTTTATGTTCGGCAAAATCAAAATCTCAACTTGAGTCGAATCTATCGAAGTTTTCCTGAAAAGCAAAACTGTAATAGATATGTCATTCTACATTCTACACAATGACCGAAGCAATGGGAAAAAGCGAATGAAATGAATTAACGATTATCAATATATGCATATTCAGTACTCGCATAAAATCTCTATAAATAAATATTTTCCTTTATTTCTGATGGTATAATTGCTTTCGCAACAATAATTATTTGTAAAAAAGAAATGATTGTGTCATCTAAAAGAAAGGCGAAATAGTAGTAAAACATCACACGAGTTAACCTGCACTTCATCTACGACTGTTCAATCTAATTGTAAGATGCCTGAAAATGCTTCATACATTATACTTCAATGTTAGAAATATTAAACGGTACCGTAATTGACAAGATATGTACATGGCAAGAGAAACGGTAGCGCAAAAAGCGCTATAAGTTCAGATTTAGGTATATTAAATTAAAATATTGGTAAGCAAATATTGATCATTGTCATATAGTTGGGAATTAGAAAAAAATTAATGTAAAAAAATTATAGCCGAGGGGGATCGAACCTACAAAAAGGTTTCCAGCCGTTCAGCAGCTATGTCTATGTCCGGCAGGAATGAAAATCTCGGCTCGAGCCGATTCATTTAGCTGATGGCCACGATTGTAACAGATGTGGCAATAGTGCGACAGAACTCTCAAATAATGTGATTTGGCAACTATGGCCTCCCACTCTCCTTTTATAATTCTGCCTAATGATGTTAGATGTCACATCGTGAGTTTATAATTCTGTATATTGAGTTTAGATGTCACCCCGTAAAATGTCGAAGTAGACGATTTTTCTGTTTTCACTAACGCCCGTTCTGTCTAATGGCGCTTAGATCGATTCGGAGTTGACCCCAAAAGAGTCGGCCCCCTTAAGTTATTTTATGTTAAGACACTACTTTTTAAGTTCAACCTTTTCTAGTCAAGTAGCGCCTAATTTAGTAGTAAGAGAAAAGTGTCCGCAGAGAGTGGTTCGTTTAAGAAAGCGAACTCCCGTTAAATAAATTGCATACTGGTGTCGGTAATTTAGTTTCCATATTTATTACCTTCTCAACAATTGGCTTCACCGCTACAAGCCCTCCTGAGTAAGCGCCACCTCGTCACCACTACCTGAACTAAATTTGTGACGTCACGTGCTCTGTTTTAACGGCAATACTAAAAGCGGACGACGAAACTCGTCTGTGGGAGTGCAGTCAGAAAGGTTCGTTTTTCTTCCTTATATGAGAATATTTTGAGCTGGGTGAGGGCTCATTCGAAAGAGGAAGGTTCAACGAGGAGCGCTGCACGCCCTGATTGTGTCACAAAACTCTTTTAGTGACCCAAAAATGCTTGTATTCTGCGGGTGTATTTTATCGATTTTAGGTTACACTTTGAACACTCATATTATTAGATATCAACACAATTTCCTTGAAAAGGCTGTGCAGCGCTCCTCGTTGAACCTCCCTCTTTCGAATGAGCCCTCACCCAGCTCAAAATATTCTCCTATAAGGAAAAAAAACGAACCTTTCGACACCCATGTTTCGGGCCATATTATGTCGATATACAGCTCGCTGCATTACCCATGTCTACCCCCTTAACTCCATAACTGAGACATCGTCATGTGGTGGCCATCTCGGAGGTTTGGGGGCACTAAAAATGGATTCGTCCGAGTCGTTTGAGCTCACGCATCCAGTTTCCCAATGTAGGTGTACGGGTCTATGGTATCTGGGTAATTTCCTGTTTTCGGCTTCGAGAAGTAATTCCGTGTCGGAATCAAAATTTGATCGTGGGCGGATAGGACAGGTGACTGTCGTCGTATTTTTGGGAGGGTTACGGGAGAGCGCATCGTCTACCTTATTAGATTTTCCCGGTTGGTATTGTGTCTCGTAATCGAATTCGGCTAGTTTTAACCGGCAACGGACGAGTCGAGATGTTGGGTCCTTGACTCTATGAAGCCAGACCAATGGTTGGTGATCCGTGTATAGGATAAATTTCCTCCCATACAGGTAAGGCCGGTCGAAAATGGCTAGTACAGTATACGATGGCCAAGAGTTCCTTCTCGGTCGTGGAATAATTCACTTCCGCTTGGCACAGGAGTCTCGATGCGTATGCAAGGGGGAGTTCCTTGTCCTCCTAGGTTTGGGAGAATACGCCTCCGATCGCGTAATCAGATGCATCAGTCGTGAGGTGGAATTCTTTCTTGAAATCCGGGAATTGCAGAATGCAGTTAACCAATTTGTCCTTGAGGTACTCGAAGGACTTTTGTTGCTGTTCGCCCCAAGTAAAGGGTCTACCCTTTTTAAGAAGTGATGTGAGAGACCGTGTTTCCTTGGAGAAGTCAGGGTTAAATCGCCCGTAATATCCGGTCAATCCCAGGAATTTTTGAAGTGTAAACTTCTTTGGGCGCACTGCGCACAGAATTTTGCTGGGGAGTGAATGAGTCTGATGCGTCACGCTTTCGGGTAAACTCGGGAGCCCAAGCGTGTCAGGCTTCGGGTAAACTCGAGGAACCGAAGAGCGTCAGGGTTCGGGTAAACTCGAGGAACCCAAGCGCGTCAGGCTTCGGGTAAACTCGGGAGCCGAGAACGTCAGGCTCACGAGGTAGAACAAGAGTTTATCCGAGCGAAGATCAGACAGTGCTGAGCGTCGCAGTTTAATTGTATTTTGATTTGGTGTAAAGTTTCTTTAATTTTTTGAGTTATTTTATTATCAGTTAATTTTATACCACGAGCAGAGCGCTTTCGCGTAAAGGCGGGCACATAACCCCACATTTTAAAGTTCACCAAAGACAATTTCGCAACGCCCTGCTGTGGTTATTAAAAGTTCATTTATCAAAAGTTTATTTATTAAAAGTTTATTTAAAGTTAAATCGTTATTGATTTCTTTGTGTTATTTTTGACTTATTAACAGTTAATTTTATACCACGTGCAGAGCGCTGTCGCGTAAACGTGGGCACATAACCCCACACTTTAAAATTATTAAAAGACAATTTCGCTACACCGTGCTGTGATTAGTGTATAAATATTTGTTGAAGTGTAAGCTCTTTGGAATATTGCCTTTTATAATTTTGAAAATCGAAGATGGATCAAAATTGCCAGTTCGACGATGAATTAAAAGAATGTAAAAGAGAGCGACAAGAAGTTCAACAGCCGAATTTACTCTCGCAGAATGAAGAAAAGAAATAACTTAAAAGAACAATTTTGAAAGAAGAATGAGTATATTCAGAAGCATAGCGAAAAGTATTGTTGTGCCCTAACCGTTCCCACAAGCTAACCACGATAAGCGCGACTCAGCAGTACGTGCAGTCAAGGCCGTGTTCGAGGAATAGCAGACGGATACGCGCAGGAAGCAGCGTATCCATTTACTGTCGATCCAGCAACTTGCGCCAGGCTAAGGGCACGCCAAGGAGACTGCCCACCACCGAAAAGACACAGCACATTCCTGCATCAACTCTGTATAAAACCCCGAATCGGGGTTTTTAGTGGCGTTTGCTATAACTTTTGAACCATAAAAGATATCGGAATGAAATTTGTTTTAAAAAATAGTAAAAAATAAGCCCGTTCCTATGACATATAATATGATTTATTTTGCATTTGTTTAATCATTTTTTTTCTTAAATTTTTAAATTTAAATACCTTAAAAATTGTTAAATACGGTTTTTCTAATATCTTTTTTAACGGTTTGTAAGACAAATTAAACTACAAGTCGAAGAATTAACAAATGTCAAAAGTACTAATAGAATTTATGATAAATGACTACTATTGAATATGGGATACAAACAAAACAACTTTTATATTTTTACTAATGCAATATATTTAAAACATCTCGGAAGAAATGTAATTTCTCTATGGAAAACGTGTTGGTTGTTAGAAAGGTGGAAGGATGTGACGGGAAAACTGCCCTATACTATTAATTCTGCAGCTTCCGGATCTAGTGCCTTAGGTTTCCTATTGCATGATTTAATTCTAAATGTTGATATGTATGGATCGGATGTTAAAAGTAGTCTATAGAATACATCTTCGTTTGTAGCTGTTCTTGACATTTTTCTTGAATTCTGGTTTCTAAATTTTTTGAAGTCTTTGTGTCTTGTTTCTTGCGCTTCTTCAGACAGTTGTCCAATTGGCAGTAACGCATGTTTTATTATTTCATCCCCATGTATTAATAATTTGTGGACGGAGACTGGCATATAATACCATCCATAATGGGTAATAAAATATTTTGCAGTCTGACTGTATATGTGGAATTTTTTTACGTCTATTTGATATGGGGAGGAAGTAACTTGCAGTATTGTGTGGAACCTTTTAATTAATGTAATATCAATTCCAGTAATTTGTGCAGAAAGTTCTGCATTGGCGAAAAAACGTCGGGCCGTATTTCCATCATTGGATGAGCCCCATCCTTGCTTGACAAAATCAATTAATAAACCCATCCTTTCCTTAAATTGTTTTTGTATGAACTGTTTCCTCTCACTTCGTAGTGCCTTCATCTCTGGTGACTTTACAATCCATTGTTTAAAAGGCAAGTTATATCCTACATGTAATAAACATTCAAAGCATCTAATCCAAGCATGTAAGGAGGAAATTCGGAAAGTGTGATTAGCAGTATTACAAGTTTTGGCGTTTATAATTTCCAAATTATTCATTTCCGTAGGCTTCGCGTTGCATATATAACAACGCATGGATGACGTAGTGGCCGTTATTGCATTACATATTTTATTATCAACCATTGTAAGAGCCATGGCATACTTTATATTCACAGTATTTAGTGTCAGTGTTTTGAAATTGTCTATTTCTTTGTTAATTTGGTTTATTTCATTGTCTATTATTTGTTGAGTTTCTTTCGTAAATTGAAATTTTATTGGTCGACAGAACCATGGCGACGAAGGTCGTGGATTTTCCCACAATACCGCAGATGTTTCTGTATTTTTTAAGATTAAGGGAACCAGGCTTGAAACAAAAACACTATCTTCCTTTATGTCACAGCCTGCATGTAAAACTTGCTTATATCTCGGTTGCCCAGAAGCCCCATCACAACCCCACTTGCATATGAGTAATAGTTGTGCTCTTTGTATTGGTTTATTAATTGTTTTTAATATTCGTGAAACGGTGTGGTCCAATAAACTTTGTAAATTAACTTTTGCATATGACTCTGAAATATCTATTGCGTTTTTTGTGTTAATCTAAGTCGAACGTCTTGTTCAATGCGTAGTCCATGCCCATACGGGCAATAGCGTTTAGCCGTCTATGTCTGTGATCGATGGTAATCGATGGTTGAAGATTGTGAATGTGTAACGGGCATGTGGCGAGAACTTAAGTACAAAGAAATCCTAAATAATATAGATTTAATGTAATCATTACTGTAGTGTGTAAACTGTGTGAATAAAGAACAATATAAAAACTAACATTTTGGCGGATAACAATTCTTTTTTTCTTTTAATAATTGAAAATATGAGGGCCATTGGTTATTATGTATTTTAATTGCTTCGTTTCGAATTGTAATATATTGGAATTTCGACAGATCTGCCATTATGAAAATACTTAAAGCTTTCTCCACTGTAAACATTTTCTTATGCGGCAAGTACTGAATATTCTGATTGTACTCGTTGTCCTCCAGATACTTAAGCATATGTCCTTTTTTATACATGCCGCGTTTTCGGAAGCTCATTTTCGTGGCATTTAACAATTCTTTCAATGAAAAATGGTTGACTAATTACTTGGCCCTTCGATTTTTTTCCCTGCTACTACATTCAGAAAATAATTTCCTTCCCTTGTAAATCTGTACGAGAGATTCAGCCCTTGCTACAGTATTTGCTGTACTCGTAGACGGAATTTCTTCTAGTGACATGCTTGGATATGAAAAATTTTGCTCTAACCATTCCTTATTACGTCTAAGGAATGTGGTTTCTATGTAATGAGATTTGACCCATTTGTTCTTTAACTTCCAAGTAAATTTCCTTAAATTTGTTCTTAGTTCCTCAGAATTCTGTGTAGGTATTGTAATTTTTTCAGATATCTTTTCGTATAGAAAAGCGTGATCTCCCAAATCATTGGATGAATTTCTTAATATGAGAAACAAATCTAGATTTTTACGAAAAGCGTCCATTTTTGTTAAATTATAATATCTAAATAATAAAGAAGAAAATATTGAATCTGGGAAATAACTCATTTAAAAAATATTTATATGTTTTCGTACTTACCAAATATAATATGAATATAAAACAATTCAGAACTTAAATATGACCTTTATGTACACTGCACTAAATACAGGATAAGTATATATAATATGCACTACGTTTAAACTATATATAGAAAAAACTAAAACCGAAATAATAACGAAAACTAGAATATAACGTTAGAATATATAATAAAAAAAGTCTATGAAGCTCTCACTGTGCAGGCTCAGATGCAACTGTCTTAACTGAGTGCAGACCAAAATTATAAAACCTAGTTTAAACCTTCTCTAGACCATAGCATAAACATTTCACTTTTCTATAATCTAAACCTAAACACTTCTAAGAGCGTTAGCACTTCACACTTCACAGTGCCTCAGCGATAGGCGCGAACGTATATAAGCACGTCAAATGGCTGAACGGTGATAGCTTTAAACACTAATAACACTGTTCAACA
This sequence comes from Nomada ferruginata, assembly GCA_963583965.1. NCBI lineage: Eukaryota > Metazoa > Arthropoda > Insecta > Hymenoptera > Apidae > Nomada > Nomada ferruginata. The sequence goes on from OY757222.1 coordinate 7,389,920, forward strand.
CGGGTCTGATTTTGTAACCTTCAATATGCGTTTCTTATAGACTTTAATGTGCTGAATACGAATCTGCAATCCGTTTTTCTCCAGAACGTACCATTTTTGAAAAAATCAATTTTGAAAAAAATCGCAAATTTTCAACTTTGGAAGTGTTTTGTACTTTTACGGTAATAGTTACTCGGTTGCGCTTGGTGCCAAATGATTCTCTGAAGTTTCACGAATAAAATGATATACATTGTTATTAGACTGTAAACATTTAAATGTGTTTAAATAATGATCGAAGTGAAAGGGACACCGAAAATACACCCATTTTGGCTGATATCTTTCAATTTATTTCAAAAAGTAAAGGTCCAGGGGAAAATCTAACTATGCCACGCGATAGAGCAGACCTTTCTGCAAAGAAAAGCATCAACGGAAGTTACAAAATCATTTTTGTATTCGATATACAAGCGAAATAGTTTGGTAAAACACGCGACGGCAACAGTGACACTCAGCAGAAGACTGCGCGTTTAGTGATTCCGCTACGCTGAGCGATGAGCGGGGAGCCGCCGTCATAGAGCACCACTGTCGCCGCCACGTGTTTTGCCAAACTTTTTCGCTTGTATATCAAATACAAAAATGATTTTGTAACTTCCGTTGATGCTTTCCTTTGCAGAAAGGTCTGCTCTATCGCGTGGCATAGTTAGATTTTCCCCTGGACCTTTACTTTTTGAAATAAATTGAAAGATATCAGCCAAAATGGGTGTATTTCCGGTGTCCCTTTCACTTCGATCATTATTTAAACACATTTAAATGTTTACAGTCTAATAACAATGTATATCATTTTATTCGTGAAACTTCAGAGAATCATTTGGCACCAAGCGCAACCGAATAACTATTACCGTAAAAGTACAAAACACTTCCAAAGTTGAAAATTTGCGATTTTTTTCAAACTTGATTTTTTCAAAAATGGTACGTTCTGGAGAAAAACGGATTCGTATTCAGCACATCAAGGTCTATAAGAAACGCATATTGAAGGTTACAAAATCAAAAAAAAGTTGAAATTTGTCGAACAGTGTAATTAAGGCTATCCTGTCCTTCGAGCACTCAGGGACTGCTTCTGGTACAAATACCTGTTCACAATTTAATTCTTCTGCGAAGTAGTCACAAGTTTGTTTCTCGGCGTTTTTAACTTCAGAATTTCCAATAATTTCCTCACAAACAGGGTTTAATGGCCGATCGGTAACATATGAGGGAAGAAAGTCTACATCGGTAAAGATGTTTTCGTTAAACGGAAATATCCCTGTTGCACGAAAACCAGACTGAATTGCCGAAGGAGTCATTGCCAGAGGAAAAGCTGCAGCGACGATTTTAGGGATATCATATATCGTCATGGTTTTCCCCGGATGGATCAACATCCATGAATTCAGTGTTAATATATTTTTTGAATGGACCAAATATAGTCTTGTCAAGAGTTTGGAGTCGATGGGAACAATGAGGAGGAAAAGATAACATGACAATGTCATTTTCTTTGGCAAAGCGGTGACCTTCAATACTGAGGTGGAAGCCATGGTTGTCTAACACTAACAACACCGGTCTATCTCGAGTGCAGCGGACAACTGACACGAAGTGGGTCAAAAAGTGTAAAAAATGGGACTCCAGCATCCAGCCTGATTGATTGGCATATTTTTTGGACCCTGGGGGGCATTGGCAATAAAATGATCCTTATAATGAACCCGCGGAAGAACAAATAAGGGGGGTAGATGATTTCCTGCTGCCGATACTGCTGCAGCTAGGGTAATCAAAGTTCCCCTCTCGGCTGAAACAATGGAGCCCACTTGCTTAAGGGGGTAGACACGGGTAATGCAGCGAGCTGTATACCGACACAATCTGGGCCGAAACATGGGTTTGGGACTATGCATTTTTCGTCCTTATATGAGAAGATTTTGAGCTCGGCGAGGGCTTATTAGAAAGAGGAAGGTTCAATGAAGCACGCGACACAGCCCGTTCATCGAGATTGTGTTGATATCTAATAATATGAGCGTCCAAAGTAGAGCAAAAATTGACATAATACACCGCGGAATCTAAGTATATTTTAAGTCACTAAAAGAGTTTTATGGCTCAAACAGGCTGTGTCGCGTGCTGCATTGCACTTTTCTCTGTCGAATGAGCCTTTATTCATCTCAAAATCTTCTCATATAAGGATAAACGATGCATAGTCCTGATTGCATTCCCGCAGACCAGTTCCGCCGTCCGCTGTTCATATTGCCGTTAAAACAGAGCACGTGACGTCACAAATTTAGTTCACGTAGTGGTGATGAGGTGGCGTCTACTCAGGAGGACTGGCAACGTGAAATCATAGCAAAACTGAAGCGTTGGCTTGTGACATGTGCTACAGTAGTAACAGCGTGATGCTGTCAATGATGCATTTTCGTACGATTATGGGTTAGGTCATATGCATTTTAGGTATTGACTGGGAACTGTGTACAATTACTAAACGCTTTTACTGTATATAACACATGCTTGACTTGAAATCGCTGTCGAATTTATGTTATAATTGTATGGTTATATTATTTAAAATAAAAAAGAAGAGATTGGAACATTTTTACGGAGATTGGAAGTATTGATGTACTGATATCATATTTTCAGAATGTGGTAGTTACGTCGAATATTTGAAATTATTGCATTGCTCTTATTAATATTCTTTTTCATTCTTTTGATCATTTTGTACAAAACATATTGTAAGAAAATGTCACCAAATCAGTCATAAGTTGACCTGATGTTTTTCATTCATACGTGAATACGGATGCGTGAATACGGATGTGTGAATACAGACACAGTAAGGCATAGTTGCCGCAACTTATCAAGACTTCTGTCGCGCTGTTGCCATATCTGTTACAAATGTGATCATCAGCTAACTAAATGAATCGGCTCGAGCGGAGATTTTGTCTCGACCCGCCAGAAACTTTTCTGTAGGTTCGAGTCCCGCACGTGTTCATTTTTTTACTTTCTGAATTTCTCTCAATGAAACTGTTACTAACGTACTTGCGAGATTTTTCTGATTAAGATAAGGCCAAACACGATATAGTTTGAATTATATTTGCTTGTTGATACTAATTGAAGACGTACCACAAAGTCTGTATCAACAAGTAAATATAATTCAAACTATATCATGTTTGGTCTCATTTGAATCAGAAAGATCTCCCAGATACATTGGTAAAAGTTACATGTAGAAAAATTAGTAAATAAAAAAGTTTCATCGTTGAATTAGTATTAGTCACACCGATACTCCTCTACATGTATATTACACCGCGTCGTCGAGCGTCGCTACGGCCAAGCGGGATTCCCCCACGTGTAGGGGATAGTCCATTTCTCCAGCCAATCTTTTCTTGCATTTTTGTCATCATAATACAATGTATTGTTCAAACCTTTCTCCTCACCATTCAAACATGTGTACGAGACTAACTAGTCAATTGTGAATAGTTGGAAAAACGTCTGATTTCGGTAAATGTATAGAAGAGGGATTTTTGAATATGTTGTAGAAATCAATATTCTGAACAATTTTTGAACAGCAAACCAGGGTGTACAGCATGATAATTCATGAATGCAGTATCGTCTCCTACAATGTTATATATAATGTTTGTCCAATAACTGCTTTCTACGTAGGACGTTTAATTATTTTATAATAAGTGTATAACTTTCATGTTCCGCTTCAGTGTTTTGTTAACAAAATAATGTCTAACCTAACAATACCATGCCCCTCATCTAGTTTTACGTTTCACTTGTAATTCCTTACTGCAACGAAACATATTGTAGCATAACCACATTTCAAGTATATAATTAAAATGTACAATGAATTTTCAACGCTGGCACTACCAGCAGACTTTCCGTTTAAATTCTTTCAAGTACAACGCAACAGCTGAGAATGTCTTTCCACATTCAGATTACAATATCGAAATAAGAAGCAGCTCCCTCTCGCCTGTCGGTATTACCATTTCTGTGCAGGAAAAAGCTGCTGTAATACCGACCTTCCAAATCGGAGAGGTCACGTGCCGTGTCTACCCCCTTAAAGCCTTTTCGGGCTATAACTTTATTGGGTCTTTGGACTGTAGTAATCCCAGTTTCATCCATATTCCAAATATCTTGAGGAAGAAACTTAAATTCGGCCATCACCTTTTTTAGATTTCCAAAAAATTTTGCAACGTTAAGGCGGTTGAAACTTGAGGCTCTTCCTAAGCTTGTAGCCTCTGGTATTCTAATTCGTAAAGTAGGATTCCTCTTCATGTAAGAGTTTAGCACGGTCTGCACCTGCCATTTTGTTTAAATCCAGTTTTGGGGAATCTTTAAATTATTGGCTGCTCCTACTTCATACGCCAATTTTCTCAGCTCTTTTGGACTTAAACCAAAATAAATGTTTGATGCTTGTAGCACATAATTGACCAGCTCATTTTCTGCTCCAATTGAAAATACCTGCCGATGTTTTGCATAACCGACAGGTATTGAAGGAACGTCAACATTACCATTTACGTCCGTTTCTTCAATTTTTTGAACATAACTAGATAATGTACGATAATTTATTTTGAAATCATTAGGTGCTTGACGAATTGATATGTGCTCAATTTTAACCCTCCTTACTGCTCTCAGCATAACATCAGGAGGAATGTCCCCACGATTTGTACTCTTTTTGAAATGCCTCACCATTTTATGGGGTAGAGTTATTTCCTGGAATACAATTTAACTATCTACTAAATGGTTTCTACGAATGGGGTCGGTTGTCACATGGGACAACTAACACCACGTATGCTGTGACAACCGACCCCATTTGACAACACGCTACGTTTTGTATTTTTACAGTGCTATGAAATGAATTTTTCAATCCCACCAAATATAAAAATGTAAGGCAAACTATTAATAATATAAAGTCCACTGTTCATAATATAAAATTAAAATTTATAAATATGTAAAAAATACTCACTCAGCACAAAAAAACTAACCAACTGTGAAAAAAAATAGGTTGGCGTTCAGCAACGTTTCTAAGGTAAGAAAACAACTCAACCTAGAAACGGAAACATATGCATGTGGTCTGAGCCGCGATATCAAAATACATCTACTGGCGAACGTTCCGCCTGATACAGCTTGTAGAAAAAGGAGAAATTAACTTTGTGAAAACCAACCCATGTGCCAACCAGCCCCGGTCTCCCCTATTAATAAGAAAGAAGGCGAGTCGATAATAACGTGAATAGTCGTATATATGTATACTATACTATTACAGAATTCGGCTCTGGCTTTTGAAAATGTAAACATCTAAAAATCGAATCAGTACGGGAACCAGGGGTGGGTTAGTATTTCTGACGAAAGTAAAAGGGTCACTGAGGTCTTTTCGAAGTTTGATATATTTTATATTTATTTTTCTTATATTTCACTGTTCATTGTAAAAAAATTACACCGTCCAAAATAATTAGAGAACGATATCAAATAGTTTTACACCAGTTCTAAAAGCACTGTCTCTCTCAGCACTCAGTGTTCAAATAGTTTTAATGCACTATTGTTTCAATAGTGTTATAAAGTATTTAATATACTATTATTTATGTAGCGTTACACACTATTGAATAAACTATTGTTTGCTTGTTAATAATAGTGTGTGTGTTAATATACAGGGTGGGGCATTTTAAACAGGTCACCTGAATAACTCGCTTGTTTTTGAAGATAGGAGAAAATGCATTGGACCAAACTTACTTGGTATCGGGGGGCTCATAATCTGGCATTACCAATTTTTCTGTAGGTGGAGGCGTCAAGGAGATATGAAGGTCAATTCTGTTTTTTTAAATAGAATGGTATGGTTTCTAACTTATAGTCTGATAGAGTGTTTCAAGGGCGAATACAGTGACCTATTATGAAGGTCATTCAAGGTCACCCAAAGTCAACTGCAATAGAAAATAAATTGTCTCAGAGTACTTTTCGAATACTTGGATACTTTGATACTGCTACTACAAGTGTACAAAATGGCGACCTTGAACATGGATACATAGTCTAAATCGTTGCAATACTGATGACACTGCCTGGCAAATTTAATTTGTATCTATTACAGAGCAAGCTCTTCTTATACGTTCTTGCATGTCAAGTTTGGTAGTTGGTTTTTCGCGGTACACTTCTGCCTTTAATTTTCCCCACAAATAAAAATCGAGAGGTGTCATGTCTGGGGATCGTGCTGGCCATTTGTTACTTCCTGATCGACCTATCCAACAATCTCCAAATACACGTGATACACAAGTATTCGAAAAGTACTATGAGACAATTTATTTTCTATTGCAGTTGACTTTGGGTGACCACAAGCCAGAATAGCAGAGACTTCTATATACAATTTTATTTCCGTTACTATTTGTTCTATTTGGACTCACATTTTCTACTTCATGGCAAGTAAGGATGTTGTCACCTATTACACTATTCTAATTAATAAAAAAAAGAAAACAAGCATCTGTATTTGTATATCTGTACTTGTATTTGTATTTGTAAATATATCATGTTTGGTCTCATTTTAATCGGAAGAATTTCAACAATATCTTTAAAAAAATTGGAAGTCGAAAAAACTAAAACTAAAAAGTAAAGCTGTCGTTTTTATTATAGCATCGTTTTGCATTTGTGTAATCACACCGACGCGGTGGCATTTAAATGGCTCGGCTGCCTGGGCCATCGTTCTGTCCTTGTTGTTTCCTTTACAACCTAGCGACACCGACAAAAGCGAGCCGCGAGCCGTGCTACTGACACTGACACTGTCTTAAACAGTTTACACATTGATCAGCAGTATATCATATACTGTATATGTGCACCCATTTCAAATTGGCATGGCACAGCCCTGCTCGATTCGACGAGCGGTCGAGCTTTGTAGTTCGTTTAGTGGGGTGAGAAATCCTCACACCACTTTTTTCATTTAGCTCTGGACGTACTGTACTAATAGTTGCTAGTGTATACAATACAATATGTACAGTACGTCCAGAGCTAAATGAAAAAAGTGGTGTGAGGATTTCTCACCCCACTAAACGAACTACAAAGCTCGACCGCTCGTCGAATCGAGCAGGGCTGTGCCATGCCAATTTGAAATGGGTCCACATATACAGTATATGATATACTGCTGATCAATGTGTAAACTGTTTAATACAGTGTCAGTGTCAGTAGCACGGCTCGCGGCTCGCTTTTGTCGGTGTCGCTAGGTTGTAAAGGAAACAACAAGGACAGAACGTTGGCCCAGGCAGCCGAGCCATTTAAATGCCACCGCGTCGGTGTGATTACACAAATGCAAAACGATGCTATAATAAAAACGACAGCTTTACTTTTTTATTTTTAGTTTTTTCGACTTCCAATTTTTTTAAAGATATTGTTGAAATTCTTCCGATTAAAATGAGACCAAACATGATATATTTACAAATGCAAATACAAGTACAGATATACAAATACAGATGCTTGTTTTCTTTTTTTTATTAATTAGAATAGTGTAATAGGTGACAAGCATCCTTACTTGCCACGAAGTAGAAAATGTGAGTCTAAATAGAACAAATAGTAACGGAAATAAAATTGTATATAGAAGTCTCTGCTATTCTGGCTTGTGGTTTTAAACGGAATGAGCAGAACATTGTCTCTATATTTGGAACATTAGAGTTTGTTAAAAAGGTGTAACTCCACAAGCGTTATATCGAAAGTGGTTCCTATACTACAAACCAAGGATAATGCGGCGCGAAGAATCGAAATTCCATTAAACACTTAAAATATTAAATAAAATGTATAGCTATACTAGTAGTAACTGAACTACTAGTGTAATTAAAAATTAATTCATAAGCTTCTCATCTTATTGCTTAGAACCAAACATCGACAGGGCGCTTACGGCCCTGCCGATCGGCGGGCATCAATCGGCCGCTCTCCCTCCACTTTTTTCATTTAGCTCTGGACGTACTATACCGACAAAAGCGTTCTGTAGTGTGGCAATACTTTGAAAAAAAAGATACCCAACAACTGCCATGTGTGTTTTATGCAAAAGAGAGTATAAAAGTGCAAGAAACACCACTAATTTGCATGAACACTTGAAGCGCAAGCATTTTACAGTGATTCAAGCCAATCAAATTCTGCATGACGAAGAAGCGCAGTTGATTAAAATTGATGGAAGTGGAACACCTGGAACATTAATGGACGATACAACACCTGTAGCATCTACTTCGACTGTAAATTTTACAAGCCAAAATGTTACTTTACCAAATATAGCTCAGAGACCTCAGCTACAATTAAGGCACTTGACGTCAAGGACAATTTCAAACGAACTGCCTCAAACTAAAATCAAAAAGTTAAATAATCTGGTGGTCAAAGTGAATTTTGACCTTTGATTTGATTTGCAAAGACTTACAAACTTTGAGCATGGTCGAAGACAAAGGGTTTATTGAATTCATAAAAGAACTTGGTCCTCATTACGAACTGCCGAGTCGAAGAACCTTGGGACGCACCATATTACCGCAAGTATATGCTGACACAAAGATCCAAATTGTACGAAATCTGCAACAAACAAAGTATGTCACAATCAGAGCAGATATATAGTCAAACTAAAATACACAGTCTGTTTTAACAGTCACCACTCATTACCTTCTTCAAAATAAGCTGTATTCAAATGTACTAGCCACTGCTAACTTTCGGCCGATTTTCAGAGGCAACGCCCCCTTTCTCCCGCCACGCATCTTGACCCCGCGATCGCCAATCGGCCCGAAGCTCCTCAACCGCGTAGCATATGAACCGCGCGGGTCGCATTAGGGTGACACCCGTATCCGTAGATTTCCACTAGTGATGGGCACCATCGACTAATTACTAATTAGTAATGATACTAATCGACTAATTAGTGGTAGTTTTTAGTTGACTGAAATTTCACTTACTGGTGATGTCTGGAGTCATGAAATATCTATGTCATGAAATATTGGTGTATTTACTTTTTGTAAATTTATTAGTTCATAATTAGAATTTTAGGAATCTAAAAGGTAAACAAGTTTTTTTTAACAATTACTATTATTTAAATTTGTTATAAAGTAATTAATATTGGCACTTAAAAACTAACTGACCTAAATTTTTTGTGACAATCAATCAGGTTTTAAGTAATATTTTTCTCAGTTCTTGAAAATATGATGGCATAATTTGTTGATTGTCATTTATGTTGTCACATCTTCTTTTTTCTAGGGCAGATATAAAAATTGCAATATTAGAAATTTAAGAGTAACAGAATTTCCACTAAAAAAATGTTCATACAATTACCTGATATTTCGACCTATATTAAGGCTAATTCCATATTAACATTTAGAAAAAGCAGCTGGCCCAAATTTTTGGCTGACAATCTATTTCGTCTTTCGCACATTACATATCTGGCCAGCTTTGGAAAATATTCTTTCCGATGGTACGGAAGTTGCAGGAGTAGATAAATATTTATCACTAATTCTTTTTAGCTGAGGCATTGTATGGCCGTACTTATCCCAAAATTCAATAGGATCACTTTTAATCGTTTCATAAGGCAAATCTAAATATGGCGTCATTATGTTCGTTGCAGTTTCTGAAGTGGTAGAGTATTCTCTCGTTAAATGTGAAATATTTTCAACATGAAAGTTCCAAAACCCTGAATTTGTGTTAATTACTTCTTCTTCAATTGTTGATCTATTTTCACAAGTTTGTTGTTCATTTAATAGGGTTGTAATTTGCGATTTTATTGAATCTATAGCAGAATGTGCATTTCTATCGTGTTGAAAAATTACTGTTTTAAATCTAAGATTTATTATTGTTACGGTAGTAGGTATAGTGTTTCTTTCTATGTAATTGAATCTAATTTCGATATTGTTTATTGTATTGTTTTTCAATCCAAGCCCAGGCCTTGTGTTCGGTATGATGTGTTCAATTGCATTCTATGTACCTCGTATCAGGGGAAATCACTTTAAACGCCGTCAAATATTTTTCTGCACATAGTTCTGTTGTGACATATTCAGTAGGTTTCAAAAGTAGTATAATGTGTTCCAAAACTTTGTTGGGCACCTGGGTAATGATACCACAGCTGCAAGTAGCGGAACTTTTAGGGTCAATAGCGCCTCTACCATTAAAAGAGACGAGTTCCACCGTGTACTGACATCTTGTTTTAATTTTTTATTATGTAACCCCATTGTTCCTGTATCTTTTTTAATTTATCTACCGCTGTGACACTCATTTTAAAATGGGCAACCAGGGTACGGCATATTTTTAATAAATTTGCTATCTCTGCAATTCCATTTATAAAGTCGTTAACTATTAAATTTAACATGTGTGCTGTACATGGCAAATGTGGAAAGCCCAAAGTACGCACAGCACCTTTCATGTTTGCAGCATTGTCTGTTACAACTGCAACTGTTCTGTTTAATATAATAAAATCGGTTAAAATCTTTCGTACTATTTGCGCTATAGTCCTACCTAGATCTTGCACCTCCAGCGAACTGGTGGCCCGCCAGCCACGCGTGTCTTGCCCCTGTGCCCCAGCCAGTCTTTGCCAGTCAGGATCGGTACAATGACCAAGTGCCAAGGACCCACTTTCGTCGAAGCAGGTTACTTCGTGAACGAAAGGGTAAGTTTATTTGACTACCCTTTTCTAACATTAATCATCCAAACACTTTTTTCATTATTAATAAAACACTTTATTCGCTTCGGGTAACGAATAAAAGTATGGCACGGTTATTAAACGATTTGTTAATTAAATTGTTATTCATGAATAACGAATAATTACACATTATTCATTTGCCGTACGTTGCCCCTCGATGCACCCGATCGCGACCGCGCGCAGTTGTGCTTGACCTCGCGCTATACGGGCGCTCTCGTTGGCCAGTGTTTTTCGTTAATAACTCAAAAACGAAGCTTCAAACAATATTTTGATCAAGGAAAAAGGTGTTCAGAATCATCCCAGCTACCCCCCATTTCCTGGAGTTTCCATAGTTTTGGAACACCCTGTATGCTAATACAAAACTAACCTCCTCCTCTGCCCACGAATTGCGCACCACTTGTTGCTGTCGGATACGGGGGCCAAGTGATCAACTTCGCACCCTCTCCGTAGCCGTGCAAAGCACCACTTTCAGGCAATCTCCACTTTTTTTCTTCGAAGGCTTTTGGAACCGCCTATTTTGGAGTAGGGCATCTGAAAATGTAATGTAAACAAAACCTATATAGTATGAATACTGAATACCATATAAAGTAATAGTATCACAATCATATGAACAGTGATTCTTATCCTGTATAGCATCAGCCGCTCTCGTTTGGGCCAAACACATTTTTCCGTCTTCGCGGCCCAACAACGGATAAGATGTCACCACACTGTCATCAAATAGCTCTTTGAATGATGGGGTGACTGCTTCCTTGACAGTGGAACCACCCAGAAATACCAAATAGTTTATCTAAACAAAGTAAGTAATGATTGACAAACATTTATCACACAAAGATGAATAAAATATGACTTATATAATATCACTTACAATTACCCTGTAGCCATCTTCATCAATATCCTCGAATTCCTCTACCGCAGATGGAGAACAGAGTGGCATACATGCAGGTTTTGGTATTTGTATCAGCTGCTGTTGCTGTTGGATCATCTGATGTTGTTGCTCCAATATTTGTTGCAGCATCTGCTTTTGTTCTTTGAATGCTTCCTGCCATGCCCTTTTTTGCTCATAGTGCAAGTGTTGCACAAGCTACCTCTTCAAACCCGTTGCTATAATGGTAAATTATAATTACATATATATTATAATAACAATAATGCAATCAGTACTTACGTTTGGTTTTGCTGCATTCTACTGCTTCCTACATTACTGAGCACTCCACTGTGTTGTGCATATGTGCTCAGTTGTGGCTGGAAAGCATTCGGTGGCTGGAATCGGGTTTGATAATTGGGCACGTACGTGTGGCCTTGATAATTATGCCCGTCTTCTGTACGGCGGGCTTCTGCGCCTACGCCCCCCATGGCGGCCTACAGGATTCCGTGCACCTCTTCAATATTTCCGCGGACCCCCTTTGACCGCTTCCGTGGTTCCTCTTCGGGCGACGTGCTGTTGGAACGTGCGGGTTTGCTAATTACAGTATTGTCTCGATAGTTGCGAAAAAGAGCTGCACGATAGTTGCAAAGAGTTTATCCCCACTCCTGGGGGGTATACCCCTAGAGGCGTCCAGAAGCTCGCTTGCCGATCAGTGTAACGCGATCCGGGGTCAGGTATATCGGTGAGGTAATACTAATTCAACGATGAAACTTTGCCATTTCTCATCCTTTTCTTATGAAATTTACACAGCATAGCTGACATTTTTCTGATTAAAATGACACCAAACACGATATAATTTGGACTATATTTACTGGCTTAATTAACGTTAATAAGTTTCGACCGCAGAAAAGGATAGGTAGTGAAAAGAAAAGAGAAGCTGCGATCGTCTTTTGGCTTGGCTGCTCGGCCGCTTATCTTTACTCGCTGTCCTTTTCTACGTTCGACGCTGTCGGCAAATTTCAAACAACGTAGGAACTACACGCTAGTTGCAAACGTTCAGTCCCGAGGCTTTCGCAACTATCGAGACAATACTGTACTCGCCTTGCCCGGTCCATTCGAGTTTGCACTGAAACAAGATTTTAAAGAAATTAATTAATGATTATCCGTTTGGAGAAGTGCGGAAAATTCTAAGTATGTAAATGGTTTGTGAAGATCTTCTCTTTTCCTTTCGGCTGTTCAAGTTAGACGTGAAATAGTACAGATCTGATCCTTGAGGCTTCTTCCTCTTTCCATTTCGGCTCTGGTTCCTCTTTCCGAGTTCCTTGATCCTCCCTCCTATTTTGCTTGATCCAATGGGGTTGAGTGTTGCCGGCCTTTGGCGCGTGGAGGTGGCAACGCTTCCGCTTTTCGGTAAGGACGATGCGGCGCGCGCCTGGTAAGCGAAAACGCGGCAAAGGTGTGGAAAATGCACGAAAGTCAGAGAAAACGCAGCGCAGAATCGGTCGACTTTTGGGAGGCTCCATTGTTTCGAAGTACAGTACGTCCAGAGCTAAATGAAAAAAGTGGTGTGAGGATTTCTCACCCCACTAAACGAACTACAAAGCTCGACCGCTCGTCGAATCGAGCAGGGCTGTGCCATGCCAATTTGAAATGGGTCCACATATACAGTATATGATATATTGCTGATCAATGTGTAAACTGTTTAAGACAGTGTCAGTGTCAGTAGCACGGCTCGCGGCTCACTTTTGTCGGTGTCGCTAGGTTGTAAAGGAAACAACAAGGACAGAACGATGGCCCAGGCAGCCGAGCCATTTAAATGCCACCGCGTCGGTGTGATTACACAAATGCAAAACGATGCTATAATAAAAACGACAGCTTTACTTTTTTATTTTTAGTTTTTTCGACTTCCAATTTTTTTAAAGATATTGTTGAAATTCTTCCGATTAAAATGAGACCAAACATGATATATTTACAAATGCAGATACAAGTACAGATATACAAATACAGATGCTTGTTTTCTTTTTTTTATTAATTAGAATAGTGTAATAGGTGACAAGCATCCTTACTTGCCACGAAGTAGAAAATGTGAGTCCAAATAGAACAAATAGTAACGGAAATAAAATTGTATATAGAAGTCTCTGCTATTCTGGATTGTGGTTTTAAACGGAATGAGCAGAACATTGTCTCTATATTTGGAACATTAGAGTTTGTTAAAAAGGTGTAACTCCAGAAGCGTTATATCGAAAGTGGTTCCTATACTACAAACCAAGGATAATGCGGCGCGAAGAATCGAAATTCCATTAAACACTTAAAATATTAAATACAATGTATAGCTATACTAGTAGTAACTGAACTACTAGTGTAATTAAAAATTAATTCATAAGCTTCTCATCTTATTGCTTAGAACCAAACATCGACAGGGCGCTTACGGCCCTGCCGATCGGCGGGCATCAATCGGCCGCTCTCCCTCCACTTTTTTCATTTAGCTCTGGACGTACTATGTACTTGAACCAGGCCTCGGATTTAAGTGATCTTTCGGGTCGATTTTCAGAGGCAACGCCCCCTTTCTCCCGCCGCGCGCCTTAGCCCCGCGATCGCCAATCGGCTCGAAGGTCTTCAGGCGCGTAGCATATGAACGGTCCATGGGACATGGGACGATGTAGAATCCTATTGATACGAGTGTCACCCTAATGCGATCCGCGCGGTTACGCGCCTGAGGACCTTCGAGCTGCGTGGCGATCGCGGGGGCCAAGACGTGCGGCCGGAGAAAGGGGGCGTTGCCTCTGAAAATCGGCCCGAAAGATCACTTAAATCCGAGGCCTGACTTGAACAATATACCATTTTATGTATCACGTACGCTCATCCGGTTTTGCATTCCGCTCCTAAGTTATTTATCGCTGCGAGATTGAATTGTGAAATTCAAAGTAAAACTATACGTTTCGCTTATTCATTATAGAATATGAAAATACAGGTTTAACTGACGGTTTGAAGCATTAAACATTTTTTAATTCAAGTACAAATAGTGCAAAGTTTGGCAGAATTTAAGAAAATGCTAATTGGTTGAAAGGAACGTAATGGAAATGTAAAGTAACGGCCGCTGTCTGCCTATCACTCGATGCGATTACCTAACGGCTTGCAAGTAGTAAAGTTATAAATGTGAGTTTGGAAAAAACATGCTAATCCTTAGAAAATGACCTGTACAAGTTTTTAATTATGTGACTCGCAATTGCATAAGGCAATACGGTAAACGTAGAAAGGAGCAGGCAGTGGAGGAGAGAGAGAGAGAGAGAATTCCGAGGAAACGAGGCCAGGAGCCGAAACGTATCGGTAGGCAATAAAACTACAAATAACTCTATTCTTATGACTAAGAGGAAGAAATAAATAAAATTGTTATATTATTGTATATTAATTTACTGAAATGAATTGTATTTACTTTGTACGTGATATAACGCGATATACAGGGTGGCCCAGAACTCGCGCGGTATTTTTAAAAACGGGGTAGCTGAGGTGATTCTGAACAACTTTTTCCTTGACCAAAATATTGTTTGAAGCTTCGTTTTTTAGTTATTAACCCTTTGCGGACGGGACGGTTCGAAGCCAACCATACCGTGGGGCCGAGCTGCTGTCGCGATAGTCCTTTGAAAATGTCAGCGCACATTTCTGCCTACACGCTATTATCGTTCATAGCACTCCAAGATGCCAAATTCTGGACATATGTACACGCACAGATTGTCCAGGATAAATAAAATGATTATTTTTGTCATTTCTTAAGCGGCATATATCTATTCATTAGCGACAGCGGGGCCACACCGATGTATTTACGCCGGGCGCATATACATATGAGTCTTTCGGCTCTATCAGTTGTTTTCGTCGAACGCATATATGAGTCCATCGGCCAGATTGATGGTTTGCGCTGGACGCATATATGCGCCCGTAGTCCGCAAAGGGTTAACGAAAAACACTGGCCAATTACAGCGCCCGTATAGCTTGAGCTCAGTCACAATTGCGCGCGGCCGAGATCGGGTGCATCGAGGGGCACCGTACGGCAAATATTACAATCGTCTTACATTAAGAATAATGTGTAATTCTTCGTTATTCATGAATAACAATTTAATTAACAAGTCGTTTAATAACTGTTCCATACTTTTATTCGTTTTCCGAAACGAATAAAGTGTTTTATTAATTATGAAAAAAGTGTTTGGATGATTAATGTTAGAAAAGGGTAGTTAAATAAACTTATACATTCGACCGCGAATTTACCTGCTTCGACGGTGTCTTGCCATATGGTCATTGTACCGATCCTGACCTATTTTTAGAATTTAAATGCCACGTCCCGGCAATCGATACAGATCTGATTCGCACTTGTTTGCACACGCAAACGACACGCACATTAACGAACGTAGGCGCGATGTATTGCAAACGGTCATGGCGCACGGAGGCCTTCTCGTCGCCAACCGATCACGCTGCACGCATCAACACGACATCAAGGGCTGATCCCACGCCATGTAATCGGTTTCTGTCGCCAATTCTCCACTAAACGTGGAAACCATAAATCGGCCCTTGAAGTCGTGTTCTGCGTGCAGCAAATGGAAAAAAATTTTAAATTTGGGTAAACTTACCCATTCGTCCACGAATTAACCTGCTTCCACGGAAGTGGGTAGTCGACACCTGGTTAATCCTGACCTGTCGATTCAATCCTGAACAGCTGATGATACGGCCGGGTCGGTGAACTCATTTCACTTACAGTCAGTTTTCTAGCACGGTCAAATTTCAGTTTGTATACTTTAAACGAATTACTGTTTCTACGTTTCAATATTTAAAAAAATGTGGCTCCGAAAGGTGCCGATTGTGTATAGTTGAAACCCCTTGCTATTCCTACGTTTAAATATTTAAAAATTGGCTCCGAAAGGAGCCGATTGTGGCGGCGGCGGTGGCGCTGGTCCTAATCTAGTGTGCTGAGGACGTGCTCAAATTGCGCCCCATCAACCTGTAATGTCATTTATTAAATTTTACATCGACGTGCAATACACTCGTATAATATCATTCTTACAATACGCTTTTACAAACCTGTATTGCACGCCTCAGCGCGACGCTGCACGCTGCGTTGGGTTTTACGCAACGTGTCGGGAGTGATGGTGGCGACGGCAGCATGTATTCTCGCCACCACTTCCTCCCTGGTGTTCACCGGTTGGCTGTATACTACAGCCTGAAAAAATGAAGGTAGAATATAAATACGAAAATAAAGATTATTTATGGTAGTGTAAAATGATAGTAACACTGAACGTACCTTCAGGTGACCCCAAAAATAGAAATCCAGCGGATTCAGATCCGGAGACCGTGGGGGCCACGGCACAGGACCGCTGCGGCCAATCCACCTGTCGCGAAAGGTTTCATCTAGGTGGGTACGGACATCTGCTGCATAATGGGCGGGAGCCCCATCATGCTGGAAATACATATTCCTCCGAATCTCTAAAGGAATTTCTTCCAAGAGATCCGGAAGAACGTGCTCCAAAAAGTTTTTGTATGCTGGACCATTCAATCTATCTGGTAGCATGTATGGTCCAACAACAAACTCATCACAAATGCCGGCCCATAGATTAACTGACCAGCGTTCCTGTGCCGCCCGTGTGCGAATCGCAAACGGATTCTTATCGTCCCACACGTGCGAATTGTGGGCATTAAAGCACCCCTCCCGTGTAAAGAGTGCTTCATCCGTCCACAAAACGTACCTGCAGAACGACGGATTCCGCGCGATTTCCCCCAACAGCCACCTTGAATACTCCATCCGCGGGGCGTGATCTCTGTGCAGCAGGAGTTGGGCCCGTCCACACTTAAACGGGTGCATACCTTATTCATGCATGTGCCGTTGCAATGATGTCCGGCTGACACTAAAATAAAACAGAAAAGTACACTGTGTAGATAGGTTAATAGTGAGGTAGGTCGTGGTGAATGAGGCGATTCAGCGAGTCGTTTGATCGTTGCGTGTGCGTGCATGCGTGAGCGACAACGAGCCGCCATGCCATTGTCGGTGATCGGCGTCGAAACGCGGGCGAGCAGACTTTTGTTTCTTTCAGATTCCGATAATCATATAATTATTTTGGTATAGTACGTCCAGAGCTAAATGAAAAAAGTGGAGGGAGAGCGGCCGATTGATGCCCGCCGATCGGCAGGGCCGAAAGCGCCCTGCCGATGTTTGGTTCTAAGCAATAAGATAAGAAGCTTATGAATTAATTTTTAATTACATTAGTAGTTCAGTTACTACTAGTATAGCTATACATTTTATTTAATATTTTAAGTGCTTAATGGAATTTCGATTCTTCGCGCCGCATTATCCTTGGTTTGTAGTATAGGAACCACTTTCGATATAACGCTTGTGGAGTTACACCTTTTTAACAAACTCTAATGTTCCAAATATAGAGACAATGTTCTGCTCATTCCGTTTAAAACCACAAGCCAGAATAGCAGAGACTTCTATATACAATTTTATTTCCGTTACTATTTGTTCTATTTAGACTCACATTTTCTACTTCGTGGCAAGTAAGGATGCTTGTCACCTATTACACTATTCTAATTAATAAAAAAAAGAAAACAAGCATCTGTATTTGTATATCTGTACTTGTATTTGCATTTGTAAATATATCATGTTTGGTCTCATTTTAATCGGAAGAATTTTAACAATATCTTTAAAAAAATTGGAAGTCGAAAAAACTAAAAATAAAAAAGTAAAGCTGTCGTTTTTATTATAGCATCGTTTTGCATTTGTGTAATCACACCGACGCGGTGGCATTTAAATGGCTCGGCTGCCTGGGCCATCGTTCTGTCCTTGTTGTTTCCTTTACAACCTAGCGACACCGACAAAAGCGAGCCGCGAGCCGTGCTACTGACACTGACACTGTCTTAAACAGTTTACACATTGATCAGCAGTATATCATATACTGTATATGTGAACCCATTTCAAATTGGCATGGCACAGCCCTGCTCGATTCAACGAGCGGTCGAGCTTTGTAGTTCGTTTAGTGGGGTGAGAAATCCTCACACCACTTTTTTCATTTAGCTCTGGACGTACTGTACAGTATTCCCTCGAAAGTTGCGAAAAATAGGTATGCAAAAGTTGCGAAGAGTTTATCCCCACTCCTGGGGGGTATACCCCTAGAGGCGTCCAGAAGCTCGCTTGCCGATCAGTGTAATGTGATCCAGGTTCGGGTATATCGGTGAGGTAATACTAATTCAACGATGAAACATTGCTATTTCTCATCCTTTTCTTATGAAATTTTTACACAGCATAGCTGACATTTTTCTGATTAAAATGACACCAAACACGATATAATTCGAACTATATTTACTGGCTTAATTAACGTTAATAAGTTTCGACCGCAGAAAAGGATAGGTAGTGAAAAGAAAAGAGAAGCTGCGATCGTCTTTTGGCTTGTCTGCTCGGCCGCTTATCTTTACTCGCTGTCCTTTTCTACGTTCGACGCTGTCGGCAAATTTCAAACAACGTAGGAACAACACGAAAGTTGCGAACGTTCAGTCCCGAGCCTTTCGCAACTTTCGAGGGAATACTGTATGTACCAAAAGAATTTATGCATACCTAAGTACAACGTCTACATTATTACAGGCAAATGTTTACATATTTGAAAATTTAAACTTACCCCACTCGCCTGCTGACCTCTCGTACACTCTGCGTACCATCCCGGAAGAACTCTTCCATCCCCGCATCCAACCGTGCCATCGGGACTTCCCTTGTTCGGCCCGTTTCTGCACGACTCGGTTGTATCGTGCAATTCGAAAATATGCGGTACGCCAGCCGCCGGAAGGTTTCCTCGTCTGGGGCCCGTTGACCGGGATGCGCCTCCCGGTACTTCTTAACGGCAGCGCGGGCATTGCCGTTACACTGCACGTACAAAAAAAACATTGTATAATACTCGTTATTACTGAACGACATCTTTCTCCGTTCGTTCACAGAATGGCTCTACAAGTCTAAGTGTTTGTCGTATCCAAGATGTTAAAAAACAAATAAATAGCAAATAATTAAAACAAACGAACGTTCAGCTGGGCAAACGACTTGTTAATTAAATTGTTATTCATGAATAACGAAGAATTACACATTATTCTTAATGTAAGACGATTGTAATATTTGCCGTACGGTGCCCCTCGATGCACCCGATTACGACGGCGCGCGATTGTGACTGACAAATACGGGCGCTGTAATTGGCCAGTGTTTTTCGTTAATAACTAAAAAACGAAGCTTCAAACAATATTTTGGTCAAGGAAAAAGTTGTTCAGAATCACCTCAGCTACCCCGTTTTTAAAAATACCGCTCGAGTTCTGGGCCACCCTGTATTGTGTTGTGCTTTCTTTTCGAAATACTTGTGTAGGATTGGAAATACTGCATGAATGTTGAGTACTTGAGAAAGTCGTGCGCATGGAGGGTACAGCGGCCCAAGGGTTCGGGTGGTCGGGACCGACCATCACCGAGGAATGACTGGGGGGTGTGTCCTGAATGAGTGAGAGCAAATGAGGAATAGAATGAAAGAGAAACTAAGAGTGAAAGACTATAACGAATGAACGATGCGTACAAGAGTCAGATTTAGGAGAGAGTTTGAACAGAGTGAAGAGTGTCGTGAGCTGAGAGTATTGTTGAGAGTGTTGAAAGTATCGTGTGTGAGTCGTGTGTCGACATACTATTATCTTATAATAAAGCTAGTGTTTTATTTAATCAGTGTAACTGAAGTCTTATTACACCACCTGTCCTCTATTCCCAAACTACGTGAGGTTTACTAAAAATAACTTCTACACTTGTGATATTGAAGTGTACAAAAGTGAAATAAGATAAATAATATATATAATATATAAATAAGTGTAGATAAGACTAATAGAGTTCCTTAGGGCACAGTACATTGGGCAGTGCGGCTCCGATCTCGTATTGCCCTTTGTATTTCGGCGCCAATTACCTGCTTTGCCCAGTACATACTTCCTGTACCCACATACCTGTAGGCCACATACAGTCGGGGATAAAAATAAGTGGACAGGTAGAGAGAATAGATATCCATGAAATTTAATCGACTTTACATTATTGATATAAACTTAACTTTTATTTGTCTTATATCCTTATAATACATAGATTATTTAATCACAAATTCAATTAATATTCACATTTTTATGTACCCAATCCACATTTAACGAAATAATCAGCCATTTCTCGAGAGACAAAAATAAGTGGACACCTACCAACAACGCTATAGTGGGGCAAGAAATCTAAACAAATTTTACAAATTGGTTATGCTTGCACGCAATAATCTCAAAGACGTCTATCGATAGCAATTTAGGCTTTTTGAGGATAACATCGCCCCTGAAATAATCTAAAAATGCCGAGAGGAACAGAAATTTGTAATCAAATTCGCAACTTAATTGTTTCGCACTGTCATAAGAAGTTGAGTTACCGCGAGATAGCCCAGAAGTACATATAGCGTTTCGAAAAGTGCAAAATTATAAAAAGTATTTATTATACAATACCGTGGAAAACTTAAGAGGGCGCGGGCGCAACCGATGTACGACTGTGCAAGAAGACCGTCGAATTGTCCGCAAATGTCGTAAAGATCCAACTATTCCATCAAGAAGCATGGCAGAAACGTTAGATGTAAACGTTTCAACAAAAACAATTAGAAGAAGATTGCACGAAGCTGGTTTAAAATGCTGCACGGCTAGGCGTAAGCCATTAATTAGTAAAAATAATGTGAAGAACCGTTTGGCATTTGCGAAAAAATATGTAAATATGCCATTGTCATTTTGGAGAAACATAATATGGATTGATGAAAGCAAATTTGAGTTGCGGCAATTGAAAAAGAGGTACCAAGTATGGAGAACAAAAATGAAGCATTTAAAGAATCGTTTATTACGCCAACAGTTAAATTTGGCGGCGCGGCGGATCGTTAATGGTGTGGGGGTGTTTTTCTTTGAATGGGATTGGTGCACTGGTACAAATTGACTGCGAATGATTACATCGATGTTATAAATGAAAATTTAGAGATGGCAGTAGCAAAGATGGGCCTCAACACCGGATTTGTATTCCAACAAGACAATGATCCCAAACACACCGCCAGAAAAAGTCAGAAATTTTTTAAGGATTCGAATATTCAATTGCTTAAATGGCCTCCACAGAGTCCTGACTTGAATCCGATTGAAAACCTGTGGAGTTTGTTGGATACAAAAGTACCATTGGATAAGAGAACCAATAAAACGGAACTTTTCAGAAACCTACAGAGAGAATTTGAAAATATCGAAAGAGATTACGTTGAAATTTAATAACCAGTATTCCTAGACGGTTGGAAGCCGTAATCCAAGCAAAATGCGGCAACACAAAGTATTAACTTTACTATGTATTCTATTTATCATGTAATTTATTGTGTGTCCACTTATTTGTGTCTCTCGACAAATAGCTGATTATTTCGTTGAACGTGGATTGCGTACATAAAAATGTAAATATTAGTTTGAATTTGTCACTAAATAATCTATGTATTATAAGGATATAAATCAAATAAAAGTTAAGTTTATATCAATAATGTAGAGACAATTAAATTTCATTGATATCTATTCTCTCTACCTGTCCACTTATTTTTGTCCCCGACTGTACTTCCTCGGTGCCTTACGCCGTTTATCGTACCTTTTTTTTACGTCGATCTGGTTTTCTCTGAGCAAAGCCGGTACGCCTTGTCGCTCATGTTCAACGCCTAGCTCTTCATTAAAAGCTCGGATCTCGCGGGTGACGGGAGTCGCGTGCCAACCCGTTACGGGAAAATTAAAAACTGTTAAGGAAATGTTATGCACGGAAAGAAAACTGTGAAGATTTATTAATCAAAAGAAAAAGGAAAACTATAGAGAATACACTTCGCTTTCGCTGCGCCACGACCGAGTACGATCAACAGACTGTCGGGAAGCGAGGCACACACGCCGAAAACAAAAAACTGTACGCAAGAGGCGTCAGCGTCGCCTGCTCGTCTGGGGCTAATATTTACAGCCGATATCCTCACCCGGGACGCATGCGAATGTGACTCGCAGAATGTATAGTTTATTTCCAGCAAGAACTACCTCGAACGGCGCCACAGTGGGGTATTTGCACCGAAAAGCTGGCCAAAAATATTTTAGCTAATTAATCGATACATTTTGAAGTACCTTAACATTTTATTGCATTGTATGATAGTACAATATATTTTTTAATACTTTGAAGACTAACAAATACTTTTTTTGTTAAAAAATTGTTTATTTCAAATAATGTAGAAATTATTTTTTGTCAATCGCACGTGAGATTAATCGGATTAACTAGGAAAGTAATAAGGCTGCAGTTATATTAAAACTTGTCTTTATTGGACAAAATCTCGAAAATTAACGGTCAAAGTACAACTATTCGCAGTCAGTCCCCCGTCCAAGCTCTTTCCACCTTGCATCTTTCGTTCACAAATACAATCCTTTCACACTTCTAAGATTCTTGCCACAAAGATTCCTCAATCATGCTACGGTTGTTCTGGTCCAAACATATCGCAATCGCACTCGAGTTCATCCCAAATATTCTCTCTGAACTTTCATTCTCACAATAATTACATAGATTATAATACAAATTTAAATATCTAACGTTTCTGCTAATGATAATAATTACCACTAACATTAATTATTTTGACAATACTGACGCTTCTGATATCGCTGCACTAGTTAGTTTTCAGAATCAACGTCAGAAACGTCAGAGTTGCCAGAATAAGTGGAAGTCATTGGAAGCAGCATAGCAAGAGTTTCGCTTGAGAAATAATTTTTTTTTCTAGGAAGTTTTCTTAAGGGGGTAGACACGGCACGTGACCTCTCCGATTTGGAAGGTCGGTATTACAGCAGCTTTTTCCTGCACAGAAATGGTAATACCGACAGGCGAGAGGGAGCTGCTTCTTATTTCGATATTGTAATCTGAATGTGGAAAGACATTCTCAGCTGTTGCGTTGTACTTGAAAGAATTTAAACGGAAAGTCTGCTGGTAGTGCCAGCGTTGAAAATTCATTGTACATTTTAATTATATACTTGAAATGTGGTTATGCTACAATATGTTTCGTTGCAGTAAGGAATTACAAGTGAAACGTAAAACTAGATGAGGGGCATGGTATTGTTAGGTTAGACATTATTTTGTTAACAAAACACTGAAGCGGAACATGAAAGTTATACACTTATTATAAAATAATTAAACGTCCTACGTAGAAAGCAGTTATTGGACAAACATTATATATAACATTGTAGGAGACGATACTGCATTCATGAATTATCATGTTGTACACCCTGGTTTGCTGGACAAAAATTGTTCAGAATATTGATGTAAGAGATCGCGGAAATAATAAAATGTAAACGCGAGGTATCGACTCGAAGTGTTCTTTATTAATATATTCCGTAGAACTCGTCAGGACTGCTCCGAACGGCGATCGATGCAAGAATGTCCTCGCTGCATCGTGGTCGCCAAAGGACGCGCTGTCTGGGTTTTTCCGGGCCCAATTCCTGTAAGGGCCTGGGCCACGTGCATCCTGTAGCTCATCGCATCCGCGGTGTACGTGCGCCTTCGGGGCTCGCGCTGACGCTGGCCATATGCCCCGGTAGAGCGCACGCGGTCCGAAATCTCTTACATTGATTTCTACAACATATTCAAAAATCCCTCTTCTATACATTTACCGAAATCAGACGTTTTTCCAACTATTCACAATTGACTAGTTAGTCTCGTACACATGTTTGAATAGTGAGAAGAAAGGTTTGCACAATACATTGTATTATGATGACAAAAATGCAAGAAAAGATTGGCTGGAGAAATGGACTATCCCCTACTCGTGGGGGAATCCCGCTTGGCCGTAGCGACGCTCGACGACGCGGTGTAATATACATGTAGAGGAGTATCGGTGTGACTAATACTAATCCAACGATGAAACTTTTTTATTTACTAATTTTTCTACATGTAACTTTTACCAATGTATCTGGGAGATCTTTCTGATTCAAATGAGACCAAACATGATATAGTTTGAATTATATTTACTTGTTGATACAGACTTTGTGGTACGTCTTCAATTAGTATCAACAAGCAAATATAATTCAAACTATATCGTGTTTGGCCTTATTTTAATCAGAAAAATCTCGCAAGTACGTTAGTAACAGTTTCATTGAGAGAAATTCAGAAAGTAAAAAAATGAACACGTGCGGGACTCGAACCTACAGAAAAGTTTCTGGCGGGTCGAGACAAAATCTCCGCTCGAGCCGATTCATTTAGTTAGCTGATGATCACATTTGTAACAGATATGGCAACAGCGCGACAGAAGTCTTGATAAGTTGCGGCAACTATGCCTTACTGTGTCTGTATTCACGCATCCGTATTCACGTATGAATGAAAAACATCAGGTCAACTTATGACTGATTTGGTGACATTTTCTTACAATATGTTTTGTACAAAATGATCAAAAGAATGAAAAAGAATATTAATAAGAGCAATGCAATAATTTCAAATATTTGACGTAACTACCACATTCTGAAAATATGATATCAGTACATCAATACTTCCAACCTCCGTAAAAAAGTTCCAATCTCCTCTTTTTTATTTTAAATAATATAACCATACAATTATAACATAAATTCGACAGCGATTTCAAGTCAAGCATGTGTTATATACAGTAAAAGCGTTTAGTAATTGTACACAGTTCCCAGTCAATACCTAAAATGCATATGACCTAACCTATAATCGTACGAAAATGCATCATTGACAGCATCACGCTGTTACTACTGTAGCACATGTCACAAGCCAACGCTTCAGTTTTGCTATGATTTCACGTTGCCAGTCCTCCTGAGTAGACGCCACCTCATCACCACTACGTGAACTAAATTTGTGACGTCACGTGCTCTGTTTTAACGGCAATATGAACAGCGGACGGCGGAACTGGTCTGCGGGAATGCAATCAGGACTATGCATCGTTTATCCTTACATGAGAAGATTTTGAGATGAATAAAGGCTCATTCGACAGAGAAAAGTGCAATGCAGCACGCGACACAGCCTGTTTGAGCCATAAAACTCTTTTAGTGACTTAAAATATACTTAGATTCCGCGGTGTATTATGTCAATTTTTGCTCTACTTTGGACACTCATATTATTAGATATCAACACAATCTCGATGAACGGGCTGTGTCGCGTGCTTCATTGAACCTTCCTCTTTTTAATGAGCCCTCGCCGAGCTCAAAATCTTCTCATATAAGGACGAAAAATGCATAGTCCCAAACCCATGTTTCGGTCCAGATTGTGTCGGTATACAGCTCGCTGCATTACCCGTGTCTACCCCCTTAAGGGCTGTATATCGACATAATATGGGCCGAAACATGGGTGTCGAAAGGTTCGCTTAATTTCCTTATATGAGAATATTTTGAGCTGGGTGAGAGCTCATTCGAAAGAGGAAGGTTAAACGAGGAGCGCTGCAGAGGAGTTTCAACGAAATTGTGTTGATATCTAATAATATGAGTGTTCAAAGTGTAACAAAAAATCGAAAAAATACACCCGCAGAATACAAGCATTTTTAGGTCACTAAAAGAGTTTTGTGACACAATCGGGGCCTGCAGCGCTCCTCGTTGAACCTTCCTCTTTCGAATGAGCCCTCACCCAGCTCAAAATATTCTCATATAAGGAAATTAAGCGAACCTTTCTGACTGCACTCGCATAGACGAGTTTCGCCGTCCGCTTTTAGTATTGCCGTTAAAACAGAGCACGTGACGTCACAAATTTAGTTCAGGTAGTGGTGATGAGATGGCGCTTACTCAGGAGGGCTGGCAACGTGAAATCATAGCAAAACTGAAGCGTTGGCTTGTGACATGTGCTACAGTAGTAACAGCGTGATGCTGTCAATGATGCATTTTCGTACGATTATGCGTCATATGCATTTTAGGTATTGACTGGGAACTGTGTACAATTACTAAACGCTTTTACTGTATATAACACATGCTTGACTTGAAATCGCTGTCGAATTTATGTTATAATTATATGGCTATATTATTTAAAATATAAAAGAAGAGATTGGAACTTTTTTACTAATACTGGAAGTAATGATGTACTGATATCATATTTTCAGAATGTGGTAGTACAGCAATTATTTGAAATTATTGCTCTTATTATTCTTTTTCATTCTTTTGACTATTTTGTATAAAACATATTATAAGGAAATGTCTAAATCAGTCAACAGTCGACTCCCTGATTTTTTTTATAAGCTTAACGCTCCTATGTATGTATGTAGTATCGAACGCCGATTCAGATCGTGCATACGTGATACGTGAATACAGACACAGTAAGGCATAGTTGTCGCACCTTATCAAGACTTCTGTCGCGCTGTTGCCACATCTGTTACAAATGTGATCATCAGCTAACTAAATGAATCGGCTCGAGCGGAGATTTTGTCTCGAGCCGCCGCAAACTTTTCTGTAGCTTCGCGTCCCGCACGTGTTCATTTTTTTACTTTCTGAGTTTCTCTCAATGAAACTGTTACTAACGTACTTGCGAAATGTTTCTGATTAAAATAAGGCCAAACACGATATAGTTTGAATTATATTTACTTGTTGAACTAATTGAATACGTACCACAAAGTCTGTATCAACAAGTAAACATAATTCAAACTATATCGTGTTTGGTCTCATTTGAATCGGAAAGATCTCCCAGATACATTGGTAAAAGTTGCATTTAGAAAAACAATAAATAAAAAAGTTTCATCGTTTAATTAGTATTAGTCACACCGATACTCTGGTTCGGATCGTATTACACCGCGTCGTCGAGCGTCGTTATCGCCACGGAGCATTCCCCCACGTGGAGGGGGGATAGTCCATTTCTCCAGCCAATCTTTTTGTCAGCATAATACAATGTATTGTTCAAAACTTTCTCATCACCATTCAAACATGTGTACGAGACTGACTGGTCAATTGTGAACAGTTGGAAAAACGGTTTGCAGAAAATGTTTCGAACAATTGAGTGGATCTGATTTCGGTAAATTTATAGAAGCTCATCTTTTCATCATACTTTTTCTTTTCACTTATAATTCCTTACTGCAACGAAACATATTGAAGCATAACCACATTTCAAGTAATTGAAATGTACAATGAATTTTCTACGCTGGCACTACCAGCAGACTTTCCGTTTAAATTCTTTCAAGTGCAACGCAACAGCTCACAATTTCTTTCCACATGCAGATTAGAATATCGAAATAACAAGCAGCTCCCTCTCGCCTGTCGGTATTACCATTTCTGTGCAGGAAAAAGCTGCTGTAATACCGACCATCCAAATCGGTGAGGTCAAGCCAAGCTGGTTATGAGTGGATTCGAACTGATTAATGATCTATTGATGACATCACGGTTACATGCTACTCTTGAAAAGTTCCTAGAAAAATTTTGCCGATAATGGCGAAAATGCTTGTTTCTGCTCCTTCCTCTGACAATTGCCCAATTGGTAACAGTGAGGTTTCAATCACCAACGCCCCATGCACCAAAATCTTGTGGATAGTTGGTGACATTGGATACCATGGATACAATTCCACATACTTTTTTGCTGTATCCATGGCGTATGCTGCAAATTTCTCCGTTTCTATTCTGTACCCGCTTGATATCGTTTCCAAAATTACTTTCATACGATATATTAAATTCATGTCAATACCAGTAATTTCACTGGACAATTCGTGATTATTAAGAAACCTTCTATGTAGTACTATTGCCGTCATTCGTGTTCCCAAAACCTGGTTTGGGAACGTCAATATTAAAGCCCAATTGACACTTAAATTCATTATGAATTTTCCGTTTCCGGTCCTGTACTACCGCTTTTTCACCTTCAGTTCTGGCTTGCCATTTTTGCAGCGGTAATTTGTACGAAAGGTGTAACGGGTGCTCAAGGAACCGAATTCTCGCGTGCAAAATTGACAAACCGAACTGCAAAGTCTCCCTTTGGATTTCATTTGCCTTTGATAAATTATTAAAATCTTTCGATGATGCTCCGCATATATAACATCTATTTGTGGACTTTATATCCGTAATCGAGTTGCAGACTTTGCCGTCAACCATTGTAAACAGTAAAGTGTGCTTAACTCTAATATTTTACGGCACATCAATTTTTCTTTCGGTCAATTTGGATATTTGCGAATTATGTAATATAATTCACTTCTTCCTTTGCGACATCAATCGATTCTTTTAAAAATCGAACCCGAATCGGTCGGAAATAACGTGGGGATGATGGCACACGATTTTGCCAAATGACAGTGTGCTCATTCGATTTTAATGAAAGTTGCAGTGGTACTAGCGAGCTTTGAAAAATATTTTCATCCGAACTGCAACTTTTATCGAATGTTTGTTTAAATTGTGCTTGCTTTGGGCCATCACAACCCCATTTTGTTATTAACCCATTTGCATCATCGGTCTACTTCAGCTGCCGCGTTGAAACATCAGCGACGTTGAACTGACGACTGACCCGTATCACCGCGCGCGGTCGATCGTATGTGCAGTAGCGGGCATCCAAATTATTCATGGAGTTTAGTAACAATGAATACACTGATGTATATTAAACTGATGGAACCGAAACGCTCCCACAAGTGCTTAAACGTGGTCTGTCGCAACTAAAGAATATTTCGCAACTGGTAAAAAAGGCAGTCGTACGCTCGCGGAATATTCCGCGCTTGGTGATAGCAGACTGTCGCGGCTCGCGGATTATTCCGCGCTTTGATGCAAATGGGTTAACTCCAATTCCAAGTCAGTTTCTGGCAAGCTTTCTAACACCTCTGCTAAGTATTGTACCCATCTAACAGCTGTATGATCCAAAAGACATTGTAAATTTATTTCTACGTGAGTTTCTGTTAATCGAAACGACTCCGGATCCGGGTAACACTGTTTTTTGCTCTCTGCAATAGTGTGTAGCATGGATAAAATTTCCTATTTGTTAATCTAATTGTCTCGTATTGTTTACGTGATGGGTCGGCTTCAATAAACATACATAACGCCTCAAAACGCGTTAATTGGTCCTGCTTTTTTGTAGGACTTTTGGAGTAAGCTTTTTTGTACGATAAAGCTTCACTTGGCAAATGGATCATTGTCTGAACAATTTGCTATGCGGCTACTTGACCAGTCGTTCTTAATTTCATGTGTGTTGTAAACATTAACTCGTCTACATCCACAGATTTACGAATGAATTCCGTTTTCTGCGCTTGCTTCGTTTGCTCGAATTAGAAAATGACTTGCCTGGTCGCCCACGAACATTTTTCGCAGCCGGAATACTAACAGCTCCATTAAGTCATTTCTCATTCATTTGACAGAAAGCATGACTTGTTCCTTTTGCTTTTACCCATTTAGCTGATAAACAATATATTCGAATATTTATTGGACAAAAAAAAAGATGTATTAAACACAAAATTTATGCAATCATTTGTTTACCTCTAAACTTTAATTTAAGAAAGTGAAGCTGATCTTTAACGCCTTTCACTTCGGTTTCCGAATAATTCTGCTTCTTCAACAAGTAATTGTCCATAAAATTGAACTTATGATCGAAATCCTTACACTCACGGTTTTGCATGATTTCGAACAATTTCTTCCTTGCGATCACTGTAATCCCGGGAGAACCTGACAATAAAATAAAACATTTGTCTAAAAACTTCTATTAGAATTTCTATCAAACGCAATAAAAGTTCCAACAGCTTTGAAGTACACATACCCATAATAATAGAATCCAATGGTAATAAAATGAGCCAAGAATTAACAAAAATTTCTTTGGCTTGAGTAAAATTAAAAAAATTAGAAAAGGTAAACTTTAACTCCTACGAAATACGGAATGAAAATTACATATGTGACTTGCCCAGTTCGCCATCTGTCCTATAAATAGATTACAAATCAGCGACAGAATCTGTCACGATGTGCCAGAATCTTGCGCTGACAATGAGTCGGGATCCACCTGTGTCCGCATTTGGCGCCCCCTGTGAAATCAGATTCTGTAAACTGCCTTACTTGCCAGATTGGAAACAGATCTGGCAACTTCAGCCATTTAAATTTTATATGTATGTATGCGCATATACGTGCATGCTTTCCGTTGCTTGTGAGGGCACGGTTACTGGATGGGGCCCTTTAAATGAGCTCTTTAATATTATTCTTATTGTTTATTTTTTGAGTTTTATTATTTATTGTTTATTATTTTATTAAAATGACACCAAACACGACATAGATTGGTGCC
Organism: Nomada ferruginata; assembly: GCA_963583965.1. NCBI lineage: Eukaryota > Metazoa > Arthropoda > Insecta > Hymenoptera > Apidae > Nomada > Nomada ferruginata. The sequence goes on from OY757222.1 coordinate 7,420,625, forward strand.
ATGGGACTGATTATTTCGAAGACCATTATTACTACCATTATAAGTAAAAATTGTCCAAACCATATCGTGTTTGGTGTCATTTTTATCGGGAGATTGCAACAAACATGTTGGTAAAATTTCATTTAAAACGGACCAAAAATGCAGAAGTTTTATTCTTAAATTTTGATCGCGTTAGTTTTGTCTCACGTACACGGGTATTTAAACTTGCCTCTTTCCTGGAACGCTGCCTCGAGCCTCGGCTGCCACAACATCAAAGGGGACCCGAACACAAATCGTAGACAATGTTGAACACTAGTCGAGACATTACTGAAATTGTAAAATCGTTGGCCGAAATCCTCTCGAGTTGCTGGTTCGCCCAAGCGATAAAGGCCTCGAGTGCAAAGGGTTAATATACATATTGACAATTTCGGTGTTCAGTTTTACATGAACAATTTCTGTGAAGTAATACTTTATATACTATCAGTCAAAAGTTTGGAATCAGGATTGTAAGCAGTACAAACATAAGCAGAAGACATTTGAAATAATATTCCTGTATGGTTTTAAATCAATAAGAGTATTTCAAAATAGTGACTGCTAGTATTTTGTTTCTTCTTTGTTGGGATGATTCCTCTTCTCCACTGCATTTGATTCTTCTTGAAACATCTGTGTTGCTGTACACAGAAAGAAGAAAAACAATTCATTAGTATTAATCAAAGCAACAAAGCTACGTTGTGTATATTCTTCTTTCTTGTCCCTTCTCGTCATTATCGTCCGCGTTGTCACCAGGAAAAAGCATCCTGAAACATTTAGCTCGAATATTATGTGGATTAATATAAAACTCGGGGCTCAAAATACTACATTTATGTAGGATTGAAGCGGGTATAGCAATACGTTATACTATACACTAATAACAATAAGGATAATAAAATGAATAAAATAAGACGATCACGTCAACATTCCGTTCGCTATGTCGATTACATTAATAGTGACTTCCCGTTCATTCTCTTATGCGCTTCGCCTTCGCGCATTCTTTGTCTTCAGTGTCGCTAGGCCACATTCACACACTCGCTACGCACGCATCGCACGTATGCTACTCGCTCGCTAGGCCACACGACACACTCGCATACACACGCATGTATGCTTCTCGCTCGCTTCCATCCCTCACTCGGCCTTTCCTGCGGGTCAATCCACGCCAAATCGATCACTTTTGGACGTCACCATCGGCGATTTTGTTCTAAATGAAATATGTTGTAGTCCATATGGAATTAGGGCGGGTTTAAGTCATCATTTTTGCGGTTGACAATTTGTTTAGAAGATACAGGTCTTCAAAGTTTGTGATTTTTGGCATTTTTGCGAAAACGGCCTTTTTTTCGGAATTTTTATCTCCGGAACTGTTAGTCCGATTGAGCTACTTCTTTTTTTGTTTTACTCGCAAAGGATTGGGCTATCATAAAATAATTTTTTCAACCTCGGTAATTAACTTTATAATGTCGAAAAATATAAACAAATTGTACCCGAACCCGGATCGCGTTACACTGATCGGCAAGCGAGCTTATGGACGCTTCTAGGGGTATACCCCCCAGGAGTGGGGATAAACTCTTCGCAACTTTTGCATACCTATTTTTCGCAACTTTCGAGGGAATACTGTATACACATTCCGCTTGTTATCGGAAACAATAATAAAGAGGAATAAAATTATGAATGCCATGATAAGTAAAAATTGTCCAAACCATATCGTGTTTGGAGTCATTTTTATCAGTAGATTGCAAGGAACATTTTGGTAAAATTTTATTTAAAACGGACCAAAAATGAACAAGTTTTCATCTTAAATTTTTATGATCTTTTAATATGATGTCTCAAGACGTTTAGTTACGTTCAACGCCAACGTGTGTATAGAATAACTAACAAACGGTTACTTACGGAACAAAACAGCATCGCTACAATACATTCAAGAGTTATGTATCGGAAATAAGCAGGTGTCTCATATTAGGAGAGGTCTTTCAGTAGGCTACTTTACCCTACGGTTCACTTTCCGATGCTGAAAAAAGAAAACCCATCTGGAACGAAAAGTTATGCGGAGGAAATTCAGAGATTGCAAGAAGATTTCAGTTTGCGTTTTAAAAGCTTACGTGCAAATCAAACAAATTTTGATATTTTATCATCTCCCTTTAATATAGATGCTGAAAGAACTCCCGAAGAATTTCAAATGGAGATAATTGACTCGCAAAATGATACAGAACTAAGGAATAAATTTCAGAATGCTAGTCTTATAGAATTTTACAAGCGTTACTTTCCTGCTAACATACTTCCATTGCTAGGTATGTACTCACTTCAGGAAAATAATACGTCTATTTGGCAGTGCGTATCTTTGTGAACAATTATTCTAAAAAATGAAAATTGTCAAATGTGAACGTCGTAATCGACTCGATGACGAACGATTAACAAATTGTGTTAGAGTAGCACTTGCGAATATCATACCCAATATTGAAAAGCTTTTAGATGAAAAACAGAATGAATTATAATATCTCATTGTCAATAAGTGAATATTAATAGTTATTTAATTGCATTTAATTAAAAAACCACATGTACATACATGGTGCTGTATATGTTACTAAGAAACAGTAGATCAAACTGAGAAAAACCGTTTGATTGCATATCTATAAATAGAATTATAAATGATAAATTCAATATTTAAGTATTTAATATTGCGGCCCGCCTACAATATTAGGTTTAACTTTTGGCCAAACGTGGTTCAAAAATCGCGCGTGCCTCGCGGGTCACATGTTTTCGCGGGCCGCAGTTTGCTCATCGCTGTATTATATGTATAATTGTATAAAAAAATATTTGGAAAAATTAATGGCAAATACGTAATTCGAGAAGAACACGCACGAAATATTTCACGACGAGCAACTAACCAACTTGTTAAACGAGCTTCTAACTTCATCAGGCCCATTTATTTCTACCCTCAGACACCACCCTTAAGAAGTAGTAATTTGGAAATACCATCAGAAGCACTTTCTTTGTTATTCCTGTCAACGTAAGTATGTTTTATAATATTGAACTGATTCGTATTTCTGAAAGTAACCAAATATCATACTTGACCGAATAAACAAGGATTTCGTGAGTATTACTATTCTACCAGTATCTGAACAGGGAACATCGACCAATATGTGTATTTCATTTCTTTTTCCAGCTCCACGGGTCGGGTACGGAAAATTTTCTAATGAGGACATCCACCTTGGAAAGGAACGTAGTTACAGAGGCTCTTATTAAATTGAACCTAGAATTAAAACCTGATCACGATGGCCGATTCCTTTCCAAAGTTCAGGAAGATCCTAGCAGAAGGACTTTTCTTCAAGGTTTTCGACTCTGCGTTATTTAATAACTTCGAATGTAGCGTGTAACTATTTTTTCGAAGCGGAATGTTCTTTTTTGAGTAATCCAAATAATACGGCACCTTTATTTATTTCTTTTCCTTTTACGAACAAAAAGTTATTAAAGTCTTTGGATGTTGCACCACAAATGTAACATTCATCGTCGATGGTGTATTAGTGACAGCATTGCACACCTTCGCGTCAATCATTGTGAAAATCGTATTACACTGCACAAATAACATTTTTTCAGTATCATGAACCACCGGGCGCAAAAGATATATCTGCTGCTTCCCGGGTTTATTTTCCCCGAAATGCGCCTAATCCCTTTAGCGTTCTACGTTCCAAAAGTGAGCATAATCGTCGAAAGTAATTCTTGGTAATCTTTGTAATCTTGGTAATCTGAATTGTTATTAAATCGATTGTTACAGTAACTGGTGAACCTCCACAGTGTACGAACTATGCGATACCTGCTGCAATTGGTTATGTTCTCAGTTCTGCAAGAAGAGATGCAAGGAATGAAGATCATTGGTACCAATTGCGTCAGTATTAAGCAATATTTCGTAAAGCATTTTCTTTATAATTAAATCCTATCTATTATATATTGTGTTTCTTTTGCAGATAGTCCTGTAACTACGAAGAAGATCGCCTTGAATAGTTTAACCAGCATAGAGCAAGTGGAATTCTAAAATAATAATCCGTGTTATTAATAAACTACGTTCGTTTGTCTATTATGCAAACCCATTTGCACTTCGTTATAAAGGAAACAAATTTATATATGTATATGCACTTATTTTATACACAGTTTGTATATGGTATATTTTTATTAGGTACATATTGTATGTATATACAGTAGAACTCGAGAATATAGTAATGTATTAATGTAATGCTATGTTCGTAAAATTGGCGACGTTCTCGATGTACGATTCTATTGTATTATAATATATCGTAGGTCCCTCGAAAGCTTGGCAAACAGTTAATAACACAATAGTATGTTAAGTATGGCCGATGGTTTAGGCGCGTATCTATATACAGGGTGTCTCTTAACTCCTGTCCTTCCCGGAAATGAGGGATAGCTGGGGTGATTCTGAACAACTTTTTCCTTGACCAACATGTGGTTTGCAGCTTCATTTTTAAGTTATTAACGAATAACACTGGCCAATGAGAGCGCCCACCGGGCGGCCGATGGCGCGCGCTCAGGCACGAACCTATCAGCTGTTACGATGGGGGGCATCGAGGGTACCGACGGAAGCGTGCGGCAAATGTTACATCGTCTTAATTAAGAATAATGTGGAATAATTCGTTTATACTTATGAAACTAATAAGTCGTTTAATAACCGTGTTCGATACGTTTATTCATTATCCGAAAGGAATAAACTGTTTCATTACTTATGAAAAAAATATTTTATTTAACAGCACGTTTTTAGGTGGATATATTATGTTTCAAGAAAAACGATTTGCAGAACTAATATTATAAAAAGCTGGTTAAACTTACCCATTCGTCTACGAATTAATCTGGTAAACATTGTGCGAATCCTGACCTAGGCAACGCTCAACAGCTGATGTCACCGGCCGGGTTTTTTGAACTCACTACACTCACGGTGAATTCACTTCGAGATCACTTCCCTTCACGGTCACTATCACTTGCCACTGTGAAATGTGGGAATATTTAAAACCGATTTATTTTTCTTACGTTTAAACATTTCGTAATAGTTTGCGTTTTTACGATTCATGTTGTCCGTTCGGCTAGCAGAACAACTCTGCCAGCTGAAACGTCGCACTCGCTTCCACGCCCACACGCACATGTTCTTTAATGTGGATAACAGTGTAGTGCCGACGCTCACACTGCGACGCACACTACGCAGGGGCCGATGCTGCCCTGTGTGATCGGTATCTGCCGCCGATTTCCATTTTTGGAGACAGTGTGTGTGCGTGTACGTGTGGAAGCGAGTGCGAACGTTTCAGCTGGCAGAGTCGTTCTGCTAACCGAACGAGAAACGTGAATCGTGCAACCGCAGAATATTACTAAATGTTTAAACGTAGGAACAATAAATTGTTTTTAACTATACCCAAATTTCACAGTAGCAAGTGCAAGTGACCGTGAAGTGAAGTTATCGTGAAGTGAAGTGATCATGCAAGGATACTAACCCAGCCGTAACATCAGCTGTTGAACGTTGCCTCGGTCAGGATTCGCACACGTTAAGCAAGTTAATTCGTGGACGAATGGGTAAGTTTAACTAGCTTTTTCTAACATTAGTTGTGCAAATCGTTTTTCTGAAAACATAATTTATCCACCTGAAAACGTGCTGTTAAAAAGATATTTTTTTCATAAGTAATAAAACAGTTTATTCCTTTCGGATAATGAATGAACGTATCGGACACTGTTCTTAAACGACTTATTAGTTTATTTGTTATTCATGAATAACAAATTATTCCACATTATTCTTAATTATGACGATGTAACATTTTCCGCACGCTTCCGTCGGTACCCTCGATGCCCCCCCATCGCGACAGCTGATAGGTTTGTGCCTGAGCGCGCGCCATCGGCCGCCCGGCGGGCGCTCTCATTGGCCAGTGTTTTTCGTTAATAACTTAAAAATGAAGCTGCAAACCACATGTTGGTCAAGGAAAAAGTTGTTCAGAATCACCCCAGCTACCCCCCATTTCCGGAAGGACAGGAGTTAAGAGACACCCTGTAGATGGTATTCGCGTTCAGGCGAATCATTTTTATTTTCATTTTTACATGTGTTTCGGATAGCTCTTTTAGATGTTATTTTAAATTTAACGGATTAGGTTTATTTATAAAAAGGCACAGTTCACAAGTTCAACGAGTCACAAATGTATTTTCACAGCACCGAACAAGAACAATGTACAATACAATAAAGCACGAGTAAAAGACAATTAAATAGTTTCTCCGCACACTTATCACCCCTTTAGTTTAGTAGAACGGTTGTAAGTCGTTCTACTCCAGTAAATTAACGTAGTAATAAATCTAACGCTGTCGCAAATCTCGCTTGTAAACCTCTCTCTTTGTTATCTCTCCTCAAATTGTAGTAAAACCGACAAAATAGTGTCCTCGCGCAGCGGTATATATGAGACCATATATCGTTGCGCTTGGCAAGGGGCATGCGGAGATAAGTGGGGAAGAACGCTCGCGCTTGTCGCCACGGAACAGCGCTAGGCGCGAAGCGAACGAGCGCCCTCCCCATGAGCGAATCCAGAACAACGTGCGACGAACTGGTGATTTTTTTCACAATTAGAACGAAATAAAATAAACCCTCCAAACGTAGTGTCTGAACGGTGACGTTCTAATCTCGTGAAACCATTTAATATTATATTTTCTGTTAAATTCTATATTGCAGTATGTGAGATGTATCCTATAACTTAGAATATAAAACTAATTTTTTTTAATTTAGTTAAAGTAGCATCGACTGTTAATGGTCATTAGCGACTACAATAAGATGTGAAACGGTGATCGGTGAGTTTTAAACCTATATTTAGACCTACAGTAGTTTAGGTGGAATCCAAACCATCAGAACCACATGTACAGAGGTGCCACCTGAAATCGGCAGCGGCAGGACTCGAAACGAAGATCGTTCGATTCCATTCGATTAGCAGTCCGGCTCCTAACCGACAGAGCCACCGCGGCACAGACGAGATATATGAATAGACAAGTCATCTTATGGACTTTCGTGGCCCACCGTGACGGCCATACCGACCCAGAAATCCAACACTGATTTGAGCGTCCTCTGCTCATGAACAGTGATCAGTTGAAGAACTATTATTTACTGAAGTAGTGTTGGGGACAGGACTCATGCGATTGTGTGAATATATGTGAATGCTTTGGGGGAAATCAGGAAAACTATTTCTCGGTCAACATTTCGGTAGGAAAATTGAGCTCCGGTCCCTTCTCGCGTGATACTCTTTGGTTCGGCTCGAGTTGGGTCGAAATCACATCGAGGCAATGAATTTTTAAACAATGCGATGCGTGTATCGCGTTAGCATCCTTTTTTAAAATGGGATCATTTATTTTTTAGTTCATAAATCAATTCTTTTAAATATCCCAAATAAGTTAAATTTCAAATAAAGAGTTTGAGATATCCTGTTACAAATTAACATATTTTTTAAAATATGTATACATGAATCTTTTGCGTATGCCTTATTGTACATATGTATATGTATAATTATGCATATGAAACTACATACACACGTATATAATTTTTCGACCACTTTACTTCCATACTTGTTTGCGCAGAATTATGGGAGATCCGACTTATGTAAAAAATATGCATATCCATTTAATAAAACAATGCGGTTGTTAAATATAGATGCAGCGTTATTTGTAACCAAAAATATATGGTTATACAAATATAATAATTTGTTCCTCTGAACATTACTTTTTAGTTGCACTAATTGCGAGTAATAATATCCTGGATGCGTTGCGCAAAAAATAATTAATTTGTACTAATAATTGTTAGTAGAAATTGTTAGCGCAACGCATCCAAGATATTGCAAAAACTGCTTCATTAAAGAAAATATACGCAAATAATGACTAAAGTTTAAATGGATAGATTGTTATATTTATAAAGTCACTTTCGAAAAAGTAATTTTTGTCTTCTACTTTCCGTTAAATGTCTTTTCCATTTTAATGCATTTGGAAACCATGATCCTGTTGGTTACCTCGGACCCCAATCATAGAGCCATCTGGCCACTGTCACCCATTGAAACCCTTTGTCCTCTTCAGCAATATTCAACTTGCTCAGAAAATAGATAGAATAACCTCTAGGATTTATTCTTCTCTTTTTTTACGTTTTTATATCATTCTGATGTTTCTCTGTTTATCCCAGAAATTTTCTTTTATTAAATTTTATTGTTAATGAAAGACACCATTTTTTAATTATATTCAACTAATAATAATAACTCATTCGAATGAGTTATAATTAAAAAATGTAGTCTTTCATTAACAATAAAATTGCCCCAATGAAAAAGATAATTAAAGAATTTGTATAGTAACTATACATATAAGTAATAATTGTAGTATACATACAATTATATCGTCACAAGTTTTTCATTGCGGCAATTTTATTGTTTGTGTGTTAAAAAAATATACATCTCTTAGCTCGATTGTAAGTAGTTCTATATCATTCATTGTCATTTACCAGAAAATAATGTAAAGTATAACTTTCAAAATTATTTCATTTATTAATACTACAATTGAAATAAGAAAACGTTGTAATGTTTTTTTTTAATATTTTTAATTAACATTAATTGTTTGCTATGCTTTGCCGCCTTTCATTGCGACAAAGAACAAAAGAATTCTTTAAAATTATTTAATTTTCGCATTGTTTTCTATAATCTGTTGGTAACGTTGCGAGTGACTCGGAAATGGTATGGGTACCTCGGATACCCAGAAATTCGGGCCGAAAAAATACATTGGATGACTTGTCTATTCCTATATCTCGTCAGTGACCGCGGTTCCAAAACAATATAATTTCGAACTGTATCGTGGAATTAACTGAATAGAAATTTAGGATTTTAACATTGTTTCAATTGATAGCGAAAATTGTTCAATAAAATTTGTGGAAATTAGGAAGAAGGTACTACAGTATTGTCTCTATTATAGCGGAAATGTTTTATTCCATACAAGCATAAAGTTTATCCCCACTCCTGGGGGGTATACCCCTGGAGGCGACGGGAAGCTCCCTTGGCGATCAGTGTAACGCGATCCGGGTTCGTGTATATCGGTGAGGTAAACTAATTCAACGATGAAACTTTGCTATTTCTCATCCCTTCCTTATGAAACTTTTACATAACATAGCTGACATATTTCTGATTAAAATGATACCAAACACGATATAATTTGGACTATATTTAATGGCTTAAATAACGGTAATAAGTTTCGGCCGCAGAAAAGGATAGGTAGTGAAAAGAAAAGAGAAGCAGTGATCGTGTTTTGGCTTGCCTGCTCGGTTCCTTATCTTTACTCGCTGTCCTTTTCTACGTTCGACGCTGTCGGCTTTCAAACAATGTAAGAAGTATGCTATTTAAGCGAATGTTCAAATCCGAGGCTTTTGCTTTAATGGAGAAAATACTGTACACATTTTGTCGAGTCATGAGTCATGAATCATGAATGGTAGATGGTACTAATAATGGTTGGAAATATTATTTTAGATTTGTATTAGGATAAGTACTTTCACCTTCGAAGCCAGATTTAAATGTAGTTTATTTGTCCGCGACTGTGTACTTAAAAAAATAGCGTTCCGATGTTTTTATCCCTTGGTCGAGCTAATACAAGCACAGGTATGCATCTTCCCGCGTATCTTACCAAACATTTTGGCTGGAAACATTTCAAATCCCTGGACCTTGATGATTGTTGGGAAAATGAAATCTTGCTCAGCTTGAAGTAACAATATTATTGTCTCGTAGAGAAAATCAGCGTCATCTGGGTGTCACGAGTGATTTTGTTGCTACATTTGAAACTTTATTTGCACATACATGGTCTTTATAATTTGATCCGTTCCGTTCGGAACATAGTATTGTACAATACTGATGGATTAATGTCGAGATACGATACAGCTCCAAACAATTTTAATAATTAATTTACCGCGGTTATAGTAAGCTTTAGAATAATTATTTATCTGATAACACACATTCATAAAATGGTAATATACATATATGTCAACAGGAATTGTAATTAATGCCTGTAAGGTCTCATATAGGACCTAATACACTTAGGTCGAGTAGCAAGTAATTTTCAATTTAAGGGTCGTGCATTTTCAATGAAACGTGAATATATATTCAATTAATATGTTGTATCCCACGGTGCGCTTCTCATTGGCAGAATATAAAGTTTAGCATTCCCTGTCGTAAATATTTTATAAGCACTGTACACCATTTGACGAAGGCGAATGTATACGTCGAATAAATTTACAACTCGACCATTTTTATTAACCTTAGTAAGGGCTAACTAAATACATATCGATAATATAACCAGTGTTTTATTTACCTATATTCTAACACAAACAAATATAAATATACAGTCCCCTCATGAACTGGCTCTAGCAATTACTTCTTAAAAAAGACCTTGCCTTTTTTATTCGCACTGTAACATTCAATCGAATAACATACCTACGATAGCGCGAGTATCATTACTATAAAATTCATTCACTATATTCATTTAGAAATACATATTTGCGTAGCGTAATATCTCTAGATTCAGGGACGTCCAACCTTTTCTCCTCGATGGCCCACCCTGCCCCCACTACCAGTTAAAGTCGCCCCATTCCAATGCAAAGCCACAACCGGGCCACGGCACAGGGGCAAGACGGGGAACGAGCGATTAGTGCCTCGCGAGGCACCAGTTCGCTGGAGGTGGAAGCTCCAAAGAGGGGAAGGCCTCGCGAGCCGCGGGTTGGACATGCCTGCTCTAGATAGTTCAAAACGAAATGAACAGAAATGAACAACGATCGCTAAGCAAAATAGTCACAGCGACAAAATTTCGAATAAAATAATCGAAACGGTATTGAAATCGTCCGTGTATTTTTGCGTTCCGAGCCGTTCGAATAAGAAAAGGTATCTAAGGTTAACTGCTTCGACATTTGAAGCACGCTCAAATGTGCGGATATTATTTTTTGCAATTGTACATTCAATTCACCAATGCTGGATATTGCTTCGTGTAAGACGCTGGTAGGATATGGTTTTTCCTGAGAGCTGAAGCTATTAATTGTCGAAATTGCGGGATACGACGATTGTCCCTTGGTAACTTCCCTTGACGTATCAGAGCCTGTCGAAGAGGCATTTTATTCAGCCGGATTGCTAAACTATTGGAAAAAGCATAAAATTCGTGTATTTTGCTCTGATGTTTCTCATCAGAAAATTTTAAAAATAACTGCAAAAATGGTGTGTTTTCGGCTTGTCAGATTGATAATTATTTAATTACTTAAACATACTTAAATGTTTATATTTTGATAACTACTATATCATTTTATTCGTGAAACTCTACAGCATAATTTCGTACCAAGAGCAACTGAATAATTATTACCGTAACACTAGAAACCAGTTCCAAAGTTAAAAACTTATAATTTTATTTTTAATCGATTTTTTCAGAATCGCCTACTGAAGTTTAGAAAAAAGGCACGCGTGAGAAGTGTTATAGCACGACAACCTAATCCCCGTTATCATTTCCCTGATTGTTTCTTATTGGTTAAATCTGCGCGGCAAATCGCCCGTGTCAAGCCATCGCCGGATTGGCCACTCACGGGGACCAATGGGGTCGCGCGTGCCGTCGTCATCGTGATCATGTCGCCATTCGCGCTCCGCGCACGTGCCATCGCATTACAGTTCGAACGTTCGTGCGTAACTGCTGTAGCTTCCGTTTTCGCCGAATCTGGTTATAGATTCCTTACCTTCCGGGCATTGTGATTGCTTCGACAATTAGGTAATTTTATTGAATGAGAGCCTCTCCGAGACTTTACTTTGGTGGCTTTTGTGCATTGTGTGTGTAGACCGCGTACAAGCTGGTTGTGTAAACTGAAAGGTTGATCTCTATTGCATTGTGTGTCGGTAGTATGTTTTACGTTTCATATTTTGACGGTGTGTAGTTTTGATAGACGCCTTTGCGTGTAGATTTATACCGCTTGTAAGTGTTGTGTCATACGTGTGTCTGATTTTATATAATCTACTAAGCAACTGTTCAGTTATTTCGTTTGGATAGCCTAATAGTTTATTCGTCCTACATTATATCCATACTATTATTATCATTCATTCCTTATTATTTAATCAGATGAAATTTATCTGTAACCTTCTGCCCTGCGGTTGGGGTGTCAAGTTAGATACGCAAAGTCCTGCTGTTGTATTGTTCTGTGAGTTCTTTCAGTTTTTATTTTAATCTCCAAGGGGTATAGCTGGATAATTTGGACCAAGTTTCAACCCTGTAGCTCTACGGAGAGGGTTGATACAGCAAAAATACAAAAAAAATTCTCAATACAGTGAAGTCTCGATATAAACGAAAGCCTCGGGACTGAACGTTCGCTTACATTGCATAGTTGCTAGTTTCTACATTGTTTGAAATTTGCCGGCAGCGTCGAACGTAGAGAAGGATAGCGAATAAAGAAAAAGGACCGAGCACCATCTCTTTTTTTCACCAGCTATCCTTTGTCCCGTGTCTGTGTAAAAGTTTCATTAGTAAAGGATGAGAAATAGCAATATTTCATCTCTGAATTAGTATTAGTTCACCGTTATACCCGAGCCTGGATCGCGTTACATTGATCGCCAAGCGAACTTCTCCCCGCCTCCAGGGGTGGGGATAAACCCTTCGCTTTTTCGCTTATATCGAGACTACACTGTATCTCCCATTCGAACGCATAAAATTTTTTGAAATGGATCTGAAACATTTCAATTATGGGGGCACATATTATATTATAAAAGTTCGAATTTTTAAATTGGCAACCCGGGCTGCAAAAAATAAAAAACGTCAAACATGCTAAAAATACCGATTTTGTATTTAGTTTTAATTTCAACCCAGTTTTAATTTTGTGCGCCGCAGTTAAGAAAAATGAAAAACCGATTTCTTCGTAGTGTATATTCTAAAGTACTTTTCAACGGTGGCGGAGGTTCTGCGGTAGACTGCCAAACTGCTAAACCGCTGCAAACTTTTTAGCAGGTTCGAGCCTCGGTCGGGTTAATCTTTTTTAACATTAATTTTTGTTAACTCCTAACCATATGACAATGATCAATATTTGTTCACAAATGTTTTAAAAATATTTGGTCAATATTTTAATTTAATATACGTAAATATGGACTTAGAGCGCTTTTAATGGTAGGCGATCCGAAAATTCCGAAAATTAAGAAACTGCGTACAAGTATGCCATCCGTAATACAACCTATCCATACTACAAATCCGTGGGGGGAAAGGCAAACAATTTGTGTACACAGTTTCGTAAAGGCAATAAAGCGATGCAAGTTCTGTTCATGCGTTTTTTAGATATCTTTCAGGATTCTTGAGATATTTTACGAAAACGAAAATCTTCAACTTTTTCCAAAGGCACTTCACTGTTTAAGACCGTATTATGCAACGAACGAAAAATAGAGTTGTATTATGGTTGATGTACTTTACTTGCACGCTAAGTTTTATCACTTTCTGAATTTCCGGGAGAGATTTCTGCTGTAGGTCAATTATGATTGGTGTTTGGGATTGAATTGGAAGGGATATTAAGGAATGCAGTGGGAATGGGTGTGAGTTTTCTTGAAAATGTGACAGTTCTCGGTTTTTGCTATATTATTGTGACTGGTTGTAGTTACGGTTAAAAAATAGCGCGCTATCCTGGTCGTCACCACACTTGCGAGCCGACTGTTGCACGATCTACGTTTCCTAAGTGCGACACCTATGTTTTGCAAATGTTCGTACCGAGTACGATCAGCATGCTTTGTTTTGTTTGATTTTGGATCCTTTATGTTCTTAACATTTTGCCTGCAGTAATATCTCGATCACCAATGGGCAAGCACCAGCTACTGATCTGTGGGTGTGCCAGGCGAACCAAGTGTCCACAGCATGCGCCACCATCGCCACCACCTGCGCGCTCCAATGAGGGAGGTCGTATCATAATCCAGAGCGGGATGCGACCCATATCTCTGAGGCAGGCCTCACCCCGCCGTGTATCTTTAACGGTCACTCTATGGGGAATGGTCGTCACCATTTACTTTAGCGGTACGCTGCAGATGCAAGCCGATGGGGGCTGCCATGCAAATCTTACGTGCAGCGGCAAGGCCTACGTGAGAACTGCGACCGGGATAGCCGCAGCCGACGTAAAGGAGGAGCTCGACTCAGATGAGTGAAGGATAGGGAACGGAATAATAATCCATGGTAACCTACTCATCAACCATTACCTCACTTTCCCACTTTCCGCATGCGTAGCTATTAGCTGTTCTTAGCTATTTAATTTCGCCAGCATTTATGCTTATCTGTTTGGTTTCAGTTTGGTCGAATAATGAGCATTCTGTTAACATAGAAGATGTTTACGATTAATTATCATATATATGTATGTAGGATGGGAAATAAAATGAAACGATTGGCATGTGAAGTATGAAACACAAAAGATTGTTATATTATATTCAAAAACCTCCGACTCGTAGCTTACGCTACCGCAACTATTCTACGCCTCTTTTCCTTACATGCATTTCATTTGTTTTTTCGTCTCGGGCTCCTTCGCCTAGCCTCGCGCTCCATCGCCCATGCTGTCGCCACACGCCGCATTCGCTCTCACCCTTACACTACTACATGTATGTATGTACATAATTTTCACCTCAGTCCAAATCGAAATAAGCAAATAAAAGATTTTTGGTAATCACCTTGAATAACAGTTAATTTAATATCGATTGACCCCTTAAAGTAACTGAGTAACCCTTTTAAACATTGCTAATGTTATAGAACATTACGTACATCAAACATCCGACAAGATTTCGACATTGAGCATCCTACTTCTCATCAGAATTTAGGGCACCATAATCTACGTTATTTTCGTGAGGTGTACAAACAGAATTTACTTATAATGATTTTGATGTATGAGCTTTAATTCGTAGCTATCGTATTGTAACTTCTATCAATTTTTATCCCCAGAAAGAGATTGATATCTTTTATATCTACCATAAAAAATTTACTCTTCGAATAATTTTTAAAACTATTCATAACGTGAATATCAGCTGCAGCAATAACAAGATCCTCCACATAAAGAACCATATATACAATATTCTTCCGTATGTCTCCTCTATTTAAGATGTAGATACATCGATCGACAGAAGAATTTCGAAAACCTTTATCGTTAAGTCCCTTTTCGAAAACATTGAGCCAGCACCTTGCTGCCTTCTTTAATCCATACAAGGCCTTCTTAATCTACACATTTGATTATTACCACTTTCAATTCCCTCTGGAACCTTCATATAGATCACATCGTTCAATGTAGGAGTTAAAAATCAGTTTTTACGTCCATATGATGAACTAACAAGTTGAATTGATTCGAAAACGCCAATATAAATCTAAAACTCGATATTATTGCAAGCGGAGCAAATGTTTCATCATAATCTACTAAATAATGTTGACTGAACCCTCGAGCAACAAATCAACCTTTATATTGTAATGTGTTTCCAAACTCGTCATTTTTGATCGTAAATTCTCATTTGTAGTCAACGATATTTTTATTTTCTGGCCTTGGCACTAGAATCCATGTATTATTAATTAATATACATAGAATTAACTTCAAACGTTAATATATTTGTGAAAAATTTGATATGAGATAAAAAAAATCTATCGAAAACACTAATATACTAATAAATAAATAAATAAATAATAATTAAAAATAATAAATGTAAGAGTTGGGATTTTCAAGCGACCGGATCAGCAGCGGGGTAAAATGAAGGCAAATGATGAACTGCTAATTCAGTTTATTATAAACTTAAAGTGAAATGATTATTATCACACACGCTTCGGATATTACTTCGCTCTCTCACGTCTGAACCCAGTTCGTCTCTGTTTCAACTCTCTTCTGACTCTCTCCGTCCCTTCTTCTCTTCTAACTCACGCACGCAACGTCCACTCAATATATTCGTTCACTCTCGCAAGGAAGGTTAGGCAACCCGAAGATTCAGAAACGTATGAAACTGTGCATACAAGTAAAGTGTGTCATCCGTAATACAACCCTATTTTCTGTTTGTGCCATAATTCGGTTTTAAGGGGTGAAATCAGCCTTTGAAAAAAATTCAGAATGCTCTTCGTCGTGAGATATCCCAAGAACGTTGACAGATATTTAAAAAAAGTATAAACAAAACTTGCATCCCTTTA
This sequence comes from Nomada ferruginata, assembly GCA_963583965.1. Taxonomy (NCBI): domain Eukaryota; kingdom Metazoa; phylum Arthropoda; class Insecta; order Hymenoptera; family Apidae; genus Nomada; species Nomada ferruginata. Next base: position 7,436,807 of record OY757222.1, read on the forward strand.
TCGCGTCTACAAAACTGCGTAAAAATTATTTTTGAAATATCCATGGAAAAAAAAATGAAATAACATCAAGGATTCTTCAAAAAATTTGATTACGCAGTTTTGTAGACGCAGTAATGCGCCGCAAGTTTTGTTCATACTTTTTTTAAATATCTCTTAGCGTTCTCGAGATGTTTGACGATGAAGAACTTCCTGAATTTCTTTGAAGGGCTGATATCACCCCTTAAACCAAATTATGGCACGAACGGAAAATAGGGTTGCATTACGGATGACATACTTTACTTGTATGTCAAGTTTCATACGTTTCTGAATCTTCGGGTTGCCTGACCTTCCCTGTTAGCTAGATGTAAACATGCCCTCGATCCACAGTCGATACTTCTTATCACACGATCCATACAAAACTCTTACATAGACTTCTACGAATTCTGGCATTAATAATAATAATAATAATGCGTGCAAGATTATAGACGACTAGCAACCCAAAAAACGTAAGAATATCAATTTTTATGAAAATCGTGTGAAATTACGAATGTTGGCATCAGCCATTGCCATTTGGGAAAAGCCATTTTCAGAAATGGCACCGCTGCACTGCACCACCAATTAATTTTTCAAGTTTAATATTTTGAACAAAATTTTTTTCCTATACACTTGAAACCAATCAAAGCTTCGAAATCCAACAATTTTATGCACTTAAGATAATTCTCTGCTGAAATATAGCCTTCTGAAGACAAAATTGTAAAATTCAAAGTAAGACTATACGTTTCAGTTACTCATTATAGAATATCAGAATATAGGATTAACTGGCGGTTTTATACCTATCAGCAGGTGTATGTCAAATATTTAATCTAGTTGTAAGCATTTTTTAACCCATGTTCACATAGAGCAAAGTTTATAACAATTTAAACTTTGGGAAGGCCCATACAAAAATGTGTAAGTGTGTTCAAGCTTCGACATTTTGTACATGGAAGCTTAAACACTTATTATCAAGACCATATAAATTTCAACTGCCGCTTCTTGCCGCTTATAATTCTGTATGGATTTTAATAAGTCAACGTCCGTGGTATTTTGGCGACCTCGTCGCGCGTAGCTGCGGCGTCGGTGGGACCATTGACAAAATGATTTGACAAAAACATGTTTCAGGTAAAAGCTAATCAGCATTTAGCCTTCTACAATAATCAATATAACAAAAATTTAATTATTTAATTAAAATTTTATTTAAAAATATATAACATTTTATATGTTGTTATATATTTTTGGCTTTATAATGTCATACCTGATATAAAGACGAATTCAACGACCTATTATACTATTATCCTAATAAATTGCAATAATGCTTTAAGGGCAACTTGACGAATACTTAGAGCGGTGGCGCAATTCGCTGAAAAAGACTACGTCGATAAAGCCTGTAGTCGAATGAAGCTCTGGCTTTTGTGATGTGGTTCAGTATATGTATATATATTCGGGGAAAATGGGAAAGAAGGAGTTATCTACGATTTAGTAAGGAATACGGAAAAGAGTTTGAAGTTCAAGGGTTGAAGACATTGTTTTTTAAGCGTGGCAAGGAATGCAAAAGTTAAAGATTAAAGACGGCATAAAAATGAAGAATGTTATTTTGACCTGTTATCTAGTGCTTAGGACCTTAATGGTAGTTCTATTTGCAGAAACTGCATCAACAAGGATTAGTAATGTATAAAATTCAAAAGATACATTTGTCGGAAATGTTTAAATAATTTATTTCAATCAAGTTTGAACAAACCAATGTTCTAAACTCACTTTTATGAAATACTTCCGAGATTCACCTGGATTCGCGTTAATTTTTACATACACATGTAGGCTTTAATTTCTAATTACGAGAAAGAGATATTCTTACAAAACTTTTTGATTTAAGAACATGTCCGTCATGACGGGTCATGGAGGGGGAAGCCCTTTACCGAATGATGACGGTCTGCACCGAGGAGAGTTCATTCGTGACGATTTGTGAAACATGTTGTTACAATATGAATCGTTGAAGTATATTGTTACGATATGAATCGTTGAAGTATATTGTTACGATATGAATCGTTAATATGCATATACATATTATGTATATTGAATATTAACCCCTCAACGACGGCGATCTCGTCGAATATTTTTTCTGTGCGGACTCCGCGGCGCGGCGGCGGCGGCATACGCGAAACTTTCTGTACGGACAGCGACGGATCGCGACGTATGCAACTACGAAGCCTGGGTAGAAAGGGACAGACAGTGGAGGAGTGAGAGAGAGGGAGTGGTCCATGGAATCAAAGCGAGGGGCCGAAACGTATCGGTGAGACAATACTAATGCAACAATAAAACTTTCTTGTTTATTAATTTTTCTAAATTTAACCTTTACTAACGTATTTGCGAGATTTTTCTGATTAAAATGAGACCAAACACGATATAGTTTGAATTGTATTTACTTGTCGATAATGATTAAATACGTACCACAAAGTACATACAAGAAAATACGATTCAAACTGTATCGCGTTTAGTCTCGGTTTAATCAGATAAATCTCACGAATACTTTAGTAAAAGTTTCATTAAGAAAAAGTCCAAAATAACAAAGTTTCGTGGTTGAATTAGTATTAGTCACACCGATATTCCTGTTCGGATCACATACCCCGCACCCCGTCAGCATACCGGTTGCTCAATGCGACGCACCGATGTTGGCGGCATGTGAAAACGAGGTGGTCTATACGACGCATCGATGTCGGCGACATATGGAGAAACTGTGGTCTATACGACGTTAGCAGTCGTCGTTCAGGGGCTAAACAATGGTTGTACACGCTCTGCTATTAGCTTACGCTTATCGCTCGCTCGCCTAATCGCAACTGCCGAAAACCGTTGTCACCTAGGGGGGGAGGGGCCCACTCCACCGACGTATGTACATATTTCGCGATTTGTGGTACCCGCTCTATGTGTAAATGTACATATGTATGTCGATTGTCTCATAAGTACATAATTTAAATCTTTAACGCCTCAGAAAGATTAGTACAAATGTCTCGAATTTTTCCATCTTGTACACTTTCCGCTGAGGTTACGTTACTTACAATTAGTCCCATGCATATGCAAAGGTATGTAATGGGATAATCTGGGGTACATACATATCTCCGCTCATTGCATTAGTCGCTTCCTTCACCGGCTCCAGTACATTTTCCCTGGAATCTACCAATTCCCATTCATCGTCATTCCAATTTTGCGTCATATTGTTAGCGTATATGGAATGCGGAGAAGTAACATTCGTTTGAGCATCGCGTGCGTGGAATTCCAGCATGCGTCTGTTTTTCGTGGGACTTGGAGGAGTGGTGTATGTATTGTTTAACCCTTTAAGTGCTTATTAAAATTACGAAAAGTGATAAAGAAAACACCTATTTTTTTTAAGACGTATGTTATCTCTATTTGATAGAAATAATATGAAAATATGTGTTTTTTCGGATAATTTGCATATTTGCTTTGTTTCACTTACAATCAGATTTACTACTTCATTACTCATATAATATTCGAATTATTTGAGCACCTACAGAGTCATTTTCCGAACTATCGTATTCACTAGTAGACATTATTGTAATGAAGATTCAACACTTGACAAAAACAATGCACTTTTTATGAATATCAGAAATGTTATATGCAAACTCGATTGCTCTGACGGTCAAAGCACGTGAGAGCTAAAGAACTAAGAATCTATGTATTTCCTTTAGATTTTTAGATGTGTTTATTCGATATATCATTCATTTCGGTCTTCAATGCACCTGAGAGTTTACGGTGGGTATAGACGAACGCGCCGCGGCTGCAACGCGGCATGGAACGAACGTGTTTGGGCGAATATTCGTTCGTTTGGACGGTAGCACGCGGTAATACTGTAATGCCGCGCAACGCACCATTTTCAGTCGGTCTTTTGCGCGAACGCAAAGGGATTCGTTGCCGCAGTGTGGACGGTTTTCTACGGGTTTGCCGCGTTCGAGCCCAGGCACAGTGCGGCAATTAAATGGGCGTTCGGGACAAACCTCCAAAAATGAATATAATGTATAAATTATGAACATTTTTATAGTGGAAAAGATGAAACTAGTTGTTTTACATAACATCATCATAACAATAACAACAAACGTATTCCTTGCCTACCCATGACTGATTATTTTGGATAAAAAGTTAAAAATTCATGATTTTTCCGATTGTGCCAGGTAGCGAAAGCAATAAACCGCTTTATCGTGCACGTTCCTTTATTTCTGCGAGCGGATCCTTTTCTGGGCCGATGGAACCGCGGCCGATGGCGAATGCGTGTTCGTGGTAAAAACGAAACACCGCGCACACTTTGTAATACCGCGTTGTAGCTGCGTTGCAGCTCGTCTATAGCCACCTTTAGATTACGCACAAGGGGCCCAGGCGGAGCGTTATCGCATTTACCGCCGCGCACCACAGTGGTGCCATTTCTCAACAAGCTGGCCACAATTCGTGATTTCACACGATTTTCATAGAACTTGGTATTCTTATGTACTCGGGGTTGCTGAATTCAAATATCTTATGAAAAATGCAAAATTCATAATTGACAATTTGATATCAGTGGTGTAAACGTTGGTTTTAAGTTACCTTTTGTCAAAAATTTACGATTTTCCGATTTTTGACTAAAATTATATAATTAGAATGTCTTCACATGACAACGTGAATTTCAAAACGTTGTCGAAATTAATTATTTGAAAATTTTCCTTTTTTCGATTTTAGTGAAAAAGTAAGCATTTTTGTGTTTAGTAGATCATGTAGTTCAAATGTATTGTCGAAAATAAACAAAGGGATCTATAGATTATAAGTGTGGTTTGAAATAAAGAGTACTTTTACTAACGTACTCATATACTAATGTTTGTTGGTTTTATGCATTGTATAAAACTCAGTTAAACAAAAATTATCTCTTATAGTTCCGAGAAAATATTGGGGCATAGAATATTTTAGCCGCGCCTAAGAAATTAGACATTTTTAGAAATCGCTATAACTTTTAGATTAACCAATATAATTTATTCAAATATCTCAAATATCTCAGGAACGCTGGGAGATATCTGAAAAAAGTTTAAGTAAAACTTTCACCGTTTTATTGTGTTTATTAAACCGCGTAAAAATTTGTTCAAAAAATTCGTGGTTTTCGAGTTATCCCTCCCCCCCTACCCACCACCCCGCCGTAAGAAAATATTGTTTACTATTCGTGCTGAAATACCTCTGGGTATTCTCTTTTCATATCTCTAAATGACATATGTGTTAAATTTTTTTTTTTAATAAAAAAAACATTGTTGACGAATTTAGAGTCCATTTACGCACTTTTCTTTAATGAACTGGCCTCACAACGCAATACTTAAATAATTTACATTTATTTTTAGTTCATTTACATGAAAATTATTCATATTAAATTTAATTGTAGCAGTATAACAGTTTTTAATAATAAAATAATTTGTACATTTTTCCACATCGAAGGGTTGTATAAGTAACAAACGACAAAAATAGAACAAAATTACGGTTGGTAATTACTACAATAATGATATTGCTCGTAGAAATGTTCGGATAAAGGTACTCGCCACACCACGCACATCGCATAAAGGCCGCAGCGCCACAAATACTACACTTTGGTATAGCCTTTTTACTCCTATAGTAACAGATATCTACAGGATTTTGAAACTCGCCGGGATGCGTTTCTAGATGTCCGCTTTTAAACCAAGCATGTTGGAAAAGATTTTTGAATCTAGGCGAAGAAAGTTGGTTGGATGTACGTATCTGGTGTGCGGATTTGGAAAAATTTTGTACGGACATTTTCGGATAATGTAATTCTCCTGGACGAAGATATCAATCTGCATTCACGCAATGAAATAATTAAAATCCAGTCGTTAACCCATAACCAACTTTCTTCGCCCAGATTCAAAAATCTTTTCCAATATGCTTGGTTTAAAAGCGGACATCCAGAAACGCATCCCGGCGAGTTTCAAAATCCTGTAGATTTCTGTTACTATAGGAGTGAAAAGGCTATACCAAAGTGTAGTATTGGTGGCGCGGCGGCCTATCCATGTGCAATGTGCGTGGTGTGGCGAGTACCTTTTTCCGAACATTTCTACGAGTAATATCATTATTGTAGTAATTACCAACCGTAATTTTTTTCTATTTTTGTCGTTTGTTACTTATACAACCCTTCGATGTGGAAAAATGTACAAATTATTTTATTATTAAAAACTGTTATACTGCTACAATTAAATTTAATATGAATAATTTTCATGTAAATGAACTTAAAATAAATGTAAATTATTTAAGTATTGCGTTGTGAGGCCAGTTCATTAAAGAAAAGTGCGTAAATGGACTCCAAATTCGTTAATAATGGTTTTTTTATTAAAAAAAAAAATGTAACACATATGTCATTTAGAGATATGAAAGGAGGATACCCAGAGGTATTTCAGCACGAATAGTAAATAATATTTTCTTTAGGGGGAGGGGTAACTCGAAAACCAGTTTAATAAACACAATAAAACGGTGCAAGTTTCACTTAAACTTTTTTCAGATATCTGCCAGCGTTCCTGAGATTTTTGACGAAAACGAAAATCTTCAATTTTTTTCAAGGGCTGATTTCACCCCTTAAACCCGAGTTATGGCACCATTGGAATATAGGATTGTATTACGGATGACATGCTGTACTTGTATGCAAAGTTTCATAATTATCGTTTTTTTATCTCATATTAAATTTTTTACAAATGTGTTAACCTTTGCACGAAATATCGTTACGACGCTCTACTGGGCATACCGTGTATACCCATACTGGCACTTTAAATTCAGATAGCTTAAAACTTTCTCAATTGGATATCACAGTTGACATGCAACCTTGTATCAAGAAACTTGTCCTACCTTGAAGTTTGGCGAATAAGATGTTTGTTTTCCATCCGGTCTATTAACATATGATTAAGATTTATAATATATGTATATTGAGAACGGAATTACCTGGATAAATTCGAAGATATGTAACTTCATTTCTGTGGGAGGTTTATGTTTATAGAACCTACTTTAATGGTAAAATGTTTGACGTATCAATTTTTTTAAGACAAGCTTTCCCCGTCGCATTAAACAAGCTGAAATTTTCAAGACATGAAGGAGCATGAAATTACGTTAACTTTGACGGCCTATATCTCAGTGACTAATCAATATATTTAAAAAATTCAAGTGGCATTTGATGCATTGTATATACAGGGTGGCCCGGAACTCGTGCAGTATTTTTAAAAGAAGGGTAGCTGAGGTGATTCTGAACAATTTTTTCCTGGACCAAAATATTGTTTGGCGCTTCGTTTTTGACTTATTAACGAAAAACACTGGCCAATTACAGCGCTCGTATAGCGCGAGCTCAGTCACAATTGTGCGCGGCCGAGATCGGGTGGATCGAGGGGCAACGTATGCCAAATATTACAATCGTCTTACATTAAGAATAGTGTTTAATTCTTCGTTATTCATGAATAACAATTTAATTAACAAGTCGTTTAATAATTGTTCCATACTTTTATTCGTTTTCCTAAACGAATAAAGTGTTTTATTAATTATGAAAAAAGTGTTTGGATGATTAATGTTAGAAAAGGGTAGTTAAATAAACTTATCCATTGGACCGCGAATTTACCTGCCTCGACGGTGTCTTGGCACTTGGTCATTGTACCGATCCTGACCTCTCTTAACAATTTTATGCCACGTCTCGGCGATCGATACAGATCTGTTTCGCACTTGTTTCCACACGCACACGACACGCACTTACAGGAGGGATAGACCGGAAATCGAAATCATTATCATATTCGTAAGGTTGTATCTCTTAAAATTCAACGAGGAGCTGCAGAGCGGTAATTTCGTTCTATGGAACATCGTAAAATAATGAAGAATACGTGTCATGTGCCCTTCGCGATGTTAATCCTACTTGACCGCGCCGGTAACAGAAATCTGACCCACTCAATTGTTAGAAACATTTTCCGCAAGCAGTTTTTTGAACTGTTCACAATTGACTAGCCAATTTGGTACACATGCATGGAAGGACACGGTTGAAGCAAGCCATGTGCGTTTTGTCGACGCACGCTCCCCTTGTCTAGTATAGCTTTCCCTTAGGGCAAAACGTGAAATGGTCAAAAAGGGCTAGATGTTTGTGGTGCTCAGGAATGCACGAAAGATTTCACGATCGATAGTGCCACGTAACGAGATCGAACGTTCTACGAGGACGTAGACGTTCTTTATCCCCATTCAATGTGATCAAGTTCGTGGTTACGTTTGTTTATTCTAGATGAGTTCAGTGGCGGCTCGTGTATAGGCACTGTGCAACTGCAGCACGCCCTATTTCAACTTGATATTATCGATAACATTTAATATAATGAGTCTCTTTTTCTTCAATTCTTTCTTTATAATTGTAGCCATCCCCCAGTTTATGAAAAAGATACAAAAATTGTAGCCATCCCCCAGTTTATGAAAAGGATACAAAAATCTTTGTATGGAACTGTGCACTTCACAGTTCCAGCGGTGTGGTGTTTGCCTGTTGTGCGCATGCGCACATAGGAAGCTGCACGCGGGGCTGCGAGGGAGAGAGGGCACTGTCGCTACCGCAGTGCCTTTTACACAATTTTAAAACAGAAGGCTAAAAATGTTGTGGAGCTGCATCCCCACTAATTTTAGCTACGAGCCGCCACTGTATGAGTTCAACCCTACACATCGGTGGTGATACTGATTATCTATTACCCGGACGAAATCCCCGAATACAATGTACATAGATACATAGCGAGAAATCAAAATAACATCCTGTGACACCTCAATAAAAGAATAATTCCGTTCTATTACAAAAGACTAACTTGACCTTGACATCGCTTCCAGTACCTCATTCATAAAAAAGCGTGTAAAACGAAAATGAGGATAGTACCGTTCAATTATGGTTATACACGTCTAACTACATGAGCCTCGTGCTCGCTCTCCACACTAAATTTTGGGAAGGGGTGCAATTACCAAGAACCAGTACGGCGAAGATGCGTTCCTCTGCACGTGGGGTCGTTCATAAAAAAAACATTTGTACCAATACGTCCGATGGAACTAATATGAAACAGTAAAATATTCAACAATTTTCACTTATTGGAGTCATTCCTGAGCAATAAAATAATTGTTACACCTATATCATGAGAGCTACTGGAGGATGAGAACCACCACAGAGATTCTCGACATTTTTCGCATTCCAGTCTTACCATACAAATAAGACGCCGTACCGGCAAACCATTTAGTTCTCTGTAATCATGGCTGGAAAGAACCGAAGTCGCAGCGCTCGCGTAACGCCGCACCTACCGTCCCACGTCAAGCCAGAGACGGTATCCGCGGATTACGGAAGACCGCATTATCACCCCTGCGGTGCGTGTCACCTTGGTACAGGTTGCGACAGAATCGCCTCCACCCAATCATTCTCCTCCACCTTCCACTAACCATTCACCCCCTCCATCATATCCTTCGTCGCCCCCATGTAGTTCTCCATCCCCTAACTTCCCGTCCCTTCCACCTACTACCAACCCTTCACCCCTCTCTGACCTAGAGGTGTTCGACACTGCCACCGCGCTGCGGATGGAACATGGGGACATAGAAAGGGACCTCCCAGCGAACTTCTTGACGCCTCCAGGAGTGGGGATAAATCTCTTCGCTTATATCGCATAACACGTTTTCGCTTATATCGAGACTTTATTGTATTCAGTAAATTCGGTCGCATCGTCCCTCGGTTCAAAATCTAATTTGTACGATGAAAGTAATTCAGCGAACAGTACTCTCCGATCCTCGTGGCTATTTTGTCGCTGCTAATGGGTCCTAAAAGAGAAGGATAGAACGGAGGCCGTAGCAGCCGAAGAATAATAATAAGAGCAATAATTTCAAATAATCGCTGTAACTTCCATATTATAAAAATATGATATCAGTAAATCAATACTTCTTATATTAGTAAAAACACTTCAAATCTCTCTTTCTTTATTTTAAATAATGTGGCCATATAATTATATTTGATCATATTTTATTTATAAACGCACCGAAGCCCTCTTACATAAATGTTGACATAAAAGAAGAAGACTTTCCATGTCATAACAAAGAACGGACATGTACAAAAGTTATGGTACTACAAAGATTTAACTTTATCCGATAATTCTATGTACATACTTGTTTTTTTAAAGTAATAAACTAGTAAAGTAAATAATTGTAACATAAATTCAACAGCGATTTCAAGTGATGTATGCGTTACAGTAAAACCGTTAATTTAGTAAATGTATACAGTTCCCAGCAGTTCCTAGTTAATGTATGCCCAAAATGGATATAACCTAACCAGAATCGTACGAAAATGCATACATACATCGACTGCATCACGCTTTTACCGTGACTTATTCACAGACGAGATATACCGGGTTCTCAGAAAATCGTTGTACAAGCCGAGGGGGGGGGGGGGGGGGTATTCTTTTTGCAAGAATAAGTCGAAAAAAGGAATAAAGTTTGTTCGTGCGAGGTTCCGTTTCCGAGGTTATCGGAAATTTCCGTCTAGTGCACGTGTACTTGAGAGGGACCGAGCGTTGACTGAATGTGTTTCTTCGCGCCCGGCTACTCTGCTCTTATTTATGACTGGGTGCGGGCTGAATTACTTCAATAAGCATCAATAATACATAATTTAGTACACGTTCATTTATTTACATTCGTAGGAATTCCGGGGACCGATACTACAAGGGCTCGATCTCTTTACTAAAATAAACTTTATTTCTCTCGACTCTGACTATTCTCTTTCGATTCCATACACATTCTAACATTCATCCTCACACTCGCTCACCGTCTCTCGTGTCACGGGATTTCGTGGCAATTAAAATAAAGGAAATATATCTCAGAACTATTTCCGTACAAAATAGTCAGAACAAGAATTCGGGCAGAATAACGAACTGTGACGTACACTTTCACAAGTAAGACTCTCCTTTATTGTTTCTGAACTGTCCTTTTATACATTTATCGCTGTGTCGCGGAGAGGGAGTGTTTGTCTCCTGAACCTTGTTCTTACAATTAGGGGGTTTTGTTAAGAGGATGGAAATTTTAAGTCTTCATACTCGCATTCCCTGTCTCTCTCGCACTCATTCTTCCACGCTCTCTGTCTCTATCCTTGCTAATCATACAATCGTTTCCAAACATTCCATCTATAATGCTTCCTGATTCGCGTTTTTCAAACACACACCCATACACACCTCATTACGCGCATCACCTTCGCGGCTGGCGCGTAATTCAACCCCTTGCCTTACGATTTGATTTCCAATAGCGCGTGCCATATACAGTGGATCAAAAAAGTATTGGCACACCCAGTTTTCTTTGAATATCTTTAAACTATAAAGTAATCTATTAATATTAACTATGTTTATTAGTGCCTTTTGACACACATGAATATGTAGTATGTTTACTGAGAATTCTCAGTTATTTGTTATAAGGAAGTAAATTGAAGAAAACAAAAAATCCATAATCAAAAAAGTATTGGCACACGTGTGATGTTATTGGAGAAAGCACAATATTAAACAATCTGAACAATATTGAACTTACCTAATATTTAGTGTGCGTACTTTTAGCCTTAATTACGGCTTGTAATTGATTAGGCATCGATTCGACAAGTTTTTGTGTAATTGTGTAATGATGAAGAGCGAGTTATCCTTGTGCGTGCGAAATAAAATTATTTCATTGTATAAAAGTGGTGAAAGTTACCGAAAAATCGGTAATTCATTAAATTTAAGTTTCTCGACAGTGAGAAATGTAATAAAAAAATTTAAGGAAATTGGTAGCATCGAGAACAAACCTCGATCAGGTCGTCCGCAAGTACTTACAACTAGAGAACGAAGAGACATCGTCAAAGAAGCAATAAAGAATCCTTTTGTAAGTGCCAAAAATTTAGCTGTTGACATCGCAACATATTCGGGAAAGAGAAGTGAGTGCCTAAACAGTCCGAATGTTTTACATTCTGCGGAAATTTATGGTAGAGCAGCCAGAAAAAAACCGTTCATTAATGCGAAGAAAAGGGAGAAACGGTTCGGGTTTGCAAAAATATATATAAATAAGACAATGGAATTTTGGAAGACGGTTATTTTCTCGGACGAGAGCAAATTTAATCTTTTCGGCTCTGAGGGAAAAAGATTTGTATGGAGAAAACCGCACACCGAATTAAATCAAAAGAATATTATTCCTACAGTAAAACACGGTGGTGGTCACATCATGGTATGGGGCTGTATGTCATACCATGGAGTAGGAAATTTGGTTTTTATTGACGGTAATATGAATGCAGACGTTTATATCGACGTGTTGCGAAATAATTTATTAACGAGTGCAACAAAAATGGGCATAGACGGAAAGTTTTTTTCCAACAAGACTACGACCCGAAGCAAACGGCTGGGGAAACAAGAGAATGGTTATTGTATAATGTACCAAAACAACTCCCTACACCACCTCAGTCGCCGGATATTAATCCGATAGAAAACCTTTGGCATATTATAGATTTAAAAATCCGAAAAAAGAAAATAAAGAATAAAAATGACCTAAAAGCGACGCTTTTAGAAGAGTAGTCTAACATTGCATCGGAAATTACACAAAAACTTGTCGAATCGATGCCTAATCGATTACAAGCCGTAATTAAGGCCAAAGGCATGCACACCAAATATTAGGTAAGTTCAATATTGTTCAGATTGTTTAATATTGTGCTTTCCCCAATAACATCACACGTGTGCCAATACTTTTTTGACTATGGATTTTTTGTTTTCTTCAATTTACTTCCTTATAACAAATAACTGAGAATTCTCAGTAAACGTACTATTCATGTGTGTCAAAAGGCACTAATAAACATAGTTAATATTAATAGATTACTTTATAGTTTAAAGATATTCAAAGAAAACTGGGTGTGCCAATACTTTTTTGATCCACTGTACAACAACAAGGTCGGTCACACGTCGGGCCATTCACGGTTTGCCTGAGCGTTCGAAATTGTGCAAATCGCAGACATCCTATGATTGTATACATTATAATTTCTCAATCGCGCTAACTCGAATCCTTACCAAACCTAACCGCGTTTGAAAATTAGCAAAGTCAAAGCCTTATCAGCTCTACAACGTCTGTGAGACGTTTTATTTTCATTTGGCACGGCCGCCCCACCACGTTTCTGATACGTCTTGTTGGTGTTTGGCCCGCTCACATATGACGTCTCTGATACGATTCGTTTATGTTTGGCCCGGTCGACTTACCACGTCTCTGACACGACATTGTAAGCTAAGTGGTCAATTCAACACATTTATGTTAGAAATTGCTCAGTGTCTTCCCCTACGTCCCAAGCAAAGCGTCGCTCGTCGAATTACACAATTATGGACTGATAATGTTATTCGATTCTTCACTTCCTCGAATGCTTGTAGAACATTATGTTTTAATTCGTTTCCATTTTCATTATTTTTCGCGCAAACAAATTCTTTTACGTTACCCCATATATAAAACTCTAATGGAGTCAAATCCGGCGAACGAGCAGGCCAATTTATTGTTTCTCCACGTTCGATCCAACAATTATGTCGCGTGTTCAATAAATTTTTTGCACGACGGTCAGCGGTAGTTCCTACAATAGTTCGGGTAAGTCACTGCAGATACGATTCTATCGGTAGTTTTTATATGATTATATGCATATGTATACATAATGCATATGCCAAAGATTCATGCATGAGAGATGGGGTGGCCGGGAGCCGGCGAGTACGATCGAGAGCGATCGATGTGTTCGGTTTTCTTCGTCGAATGTCGGTTAGGTAACGGACTGCTTTTCCGTTTCTTTGTTTTGGACTGCATGCTATAAGTGGCGTGCTTGCGACGAGTAGTCGTTGCCTGTCGGTGTCGGTCGGTTATCGGTTGCGTCTCAATGAATACATTGTCTCATTTATTGTAATTTATTCGTTTACTATTAACCCCTCAACGACGGCGATCTCGTCGAATATTCTTTCTGTGCTGCCGACGGCGGCATACGCGAAACTTTCTGTGGGGACGGTGTTACAGAGAACTAGATATGCGTAATAGTAAAATAGTATAATGAGTAATGGACAAACATAGACTTGGAAAAGTCTATGACGCGATGTTGTTCCCTGAGTCACCAGGACCAAGGAGCAGTAGTTGGAAATTTCCAAAGGATCCACAACACACCCTCCAACGTGGCGTTAGTGGGGGCAAGATAACGCACGGTAGAAAAGGGCTCCCAAAACAGGAGTCGAGGCCTTTTGAATTGTACCATCGTTACGTGCGGACTGTCTAAATTTTAATAAAGTTTCGTTACGTTTAGTAAATACGGTATTCCTTACTTTTCCTTCGATTCTGTAAAATAGTCAAGTTTCGTATACTCCCTCGCGGTGCGGAACTCTCTACATAACAACGGCGACGTATGCCACTATGAAGGCTTGGTTGAAAGGGCCTGACAGCGGAGGAGCGAGCGGGAGAGGTCCAAGGAATCAAAGCGAGGTGCCGAAACGTATCAGAGAGACAATACTAATGCAACAATAAAACTTTTTTCTTTATTAATTTAACCTTCACTAACGTATTTGCGAGATTTTTCTCATTGAAATGAGACCAAACACGATTAGTTTGAATTGTATTTACTTGTCGATAATGATTAAATGCGTACCACAAAGTACAAGAAAATATGATTCAAACTGTATCGTGTTTGGTCTCGTTTTAATCAGAAAAATCTCACGAATGCGTTAGTAAAATTAATAAAAAGTAAAGAATAAAAAAGTTTTATGGTTGAATTAGTATTAGTCACACCGATATTCCTGTTCGGATCATATTGTACACTGCTCCCCCGTCGGCATATCGTCGGTCAACGCGACGCATCGATATCGGTGGCATGTGAAAACGTGGTCTATACGACCCATCGATGTCGGCGCCATATGGAGAAACCGTGGTCTATACGACGGCGTATGGAAGACTTTGAAGGGTTAATCCAAGGATCTAGATTCGCTCTGTGAATCTCGATTTCCCAAATCCTATATATGTATGTATATGTATAATGCATACGGAAAAGATTCATGCATGCATATTTCAAGAAATGAAATTTCCATCACATAGCAGTATGCAAACGACATTTTACAAAAATTTTCGGGCAGTACTAAAATACATCGATCGTAGATGTAGAAACATTTTTGGAATTTTTGTCACGTTTTGAGGATTTAGCACCACTGTCTGGACCTTCCGAACATTTAAGCGGTCTGACAATTTACACTAAAGCCTTCAACTTCTTTTTTCATTCGTTACTTCAAAGTTATATTCATCAGTCCATATACATTGTCCCAGATCGACTGAAGCTTGTCAATGTGTTCCTTAGGAAATTGTAAACGTTTCTTTTTATTTTTCGCCGAAATGAATGGTTTCTGCTTTGCTGTAAAATGCTTACAACCATTCTCGTTTAAACATCTTCCTATAGTTCTTCGACAAGTCTTAAATTTTCCTTCATTTCACGCGATATTACACATGGACTTTTCTTTACCTCGCGAATTATCATTTTACCACCCGGCTTTGAATTTTTTCTTGGCCTGCCAGATTTTTCGAATTGTTCACTGTACCGCATTTTTCACACTTGTCACGTACATCTTTAGCTCCCGTAATCAAAATTTCGTATCTAATTGCAATTTCTTTAACACTAGAACTACCGATAGATTTTGATACCATTTAGATATCATACGTCAGACAGATTAAAACGACGAAAGTCGTTGAATGAACATTTACTAGAGATATACAATTGTCACTACCTACAGCGATACCTATATATTAATAATTTTGAAGCAAAAGATCAGGAACAAATCAGTTTGATTCGCCGGGTAGTCCTAGTGTTAAATGTTGATCCATTATTGTCTCCAATTATTAAATTCCTTATGTCTAAAGATTTTCTAATTCTTTTGTCCATCTGTATAAAAAGAACCCATGCGTGATTAGTCTAATACGAAATAAAAATAAAAGGAATACACTATTCTTATTGCTTTGTAAAAATGTTTAAGTAGTGTTTTACCAAATTATTACCTTAAAAAAAGTTTTAAACCTTTTTTTGACCAGCACTGTGTCACTGTATGTTTTTACGATTGTAGCATGTTCCGGAACAGTTGAATATTGCCAAAAAGGACAAAAGATTTCAGTGGGTGACAGTGACCAAATGCCTTTATGATTGGAGGTCCGAGGTAACTAACTGGGTTATGGTTTCCAGATGTGTTAAAATAGAAAGTCAAATGCATCTAACAGAAGTTAGACGCTCTTCATAACCCATCATCATAAAGTCATTGGGTTCGCTGAAATTCTCTAATTTTTTTTCCGAACCCCTATTGCCTTTTGCAGCTGCGAGCCACATGCATAAAAATTCTGCAACTCATTTTCTAAGGATTAGCATGTTATTCTAGACTTAGCACGCTTTACGACTTTATTACCTGCGAATCGTTAGCTGAACATGTGGACTTCGCGCGAGTCACCCCCAGGTCATTCGGTACCCAAAGGTGACCCGTAGACAGGGGCGGGTAGTTTCCATTTCCACTACGTTTTATTGTAACCAATTAGAGACTTTTCTCGTCACCTGTCTACATCGGACATTATAATAAATTTGTACCGTCCCATCTTAAAAAGTACATAGCTGCAACACTGACAATGAGTGTTGCAGCTAGTTTCAGAAAAAGATGTAAAATTCTTAAAATATAATACGTAACGTATCCAAATATGTATGCACCTCAGGATACTCTCTGCCGTTTTGTCATTTTTATTATTTTAGAGTTTCACACGTTATGACTAAAAGTTGACCGGAACCATTTCACAGATAAAAAAAATATGCATCCACTGGTGAGCAGCTTCCACCAGAAATAATTTTTATAAATATAATTATTCACAAATGCGGAATACTGATAGTATCGAGCAACAAAGCAAGGATGTTAGCTTCTTGACAGGTTTAAACGCCTTTTTTTTATTAGGTTCCTTGTCGTTTTTATGAACTACAACAATTATCACGACACTGGGTCGGTCTGATAAACAAATCTCATGAACAAATATTATTTGAAATATGTACAGTAAAGTCTCGATATATATGCGAAAACATCTGGACCGAACTTTCGACATTTTTCTCAGTACAATGACAACAACCACGATTTAATTTGGTCTCCATTTACTGGTTTAATTGATGGTAATAAGTTTCAGGCACGTGAAAAACAAAGGGAAGCTGCGACTGCGACAATTGGCAAAGACCAGATGCGTTTTTGTACTGATCAAGATACCAATGCATTGCAATTTTTTTTTTATTTCAGTTCTTTTTTTATACAATTTTTATTAACATATTTGTGACATTATTCTGATGAAAATGAGTCCAAAGGGTCATGTTTCCATTATTTAAAAAGACGGTCATAATGCATTGTGAACAGCAAATGTGGCCCAAATTGTATCGTTTAATGTTATTTTAACCAGAAAAATACAAAAAAAGAAGTAAAAGATGTAAAGTTGCATCGTTGCGGCAACATTCTCGCAGCTAGATGCTAAATTTGTTTTGCCAACCCTTTGGCAAAAAATGTAAGAAGAATTCGCTATAAGCGGAAGATTGGTCCAGAGGCTTTCGCTTATATTAAAAATTTACATACCTGCTTTCAAACATAAGAAAAAGTCATAAACAAACCAGGTGTTTCGAAGAGCATTCAACTGCGAAACGTCTCGAGTAAAAGCCATTAGTTTAGACAAAGCCCAGGATTTTACAAGTGCACAAAAGACAAAAAGAATACCAGTACATTGATCCTTGCATATTCAAATATCTTGGATAATAAAAGTTTTACAGCTTGGAACAAATATTTCAAATCGACTTTTGGCCAGGTGGATCGAGCAAATACCACACCGTGCAACGTCAAGAAATTCGGGACCATAACTTACCTCCTTCCTAAAAATCAAATTTACCTGCACCCCATCACCATCCATTTTTTTCAATTAAGTTTTAAAATTAGAATGAAGTAACAAAAAATGAAGAAACTGAAATTATTACAATCAGTTAAAAATACAAGTTGAATGTTACGTATGAAGAATACTTTCCATACGTCGCTCTCAACGCGTTTTCGAGCTCGCATTTGTGAAGGGAAAGCGCCCTAAAATTCTTCCGTTTAATGTAAACAAATAAAGGGGACCTGAGTACAAGCACGGTCAGCTGCATCATGACCCAAGACGGGCGTGGCCCGACGACGACTCCTATATTTCCTTATATGGAAAGTTCCAGTGCGATCCCGCGCATTTTGGGACTATATAAACCCTTTGGTTTCTACCCTAACGGGTTCAGAGTAACATAGTCACGCGTAGAGTCACGTCGTGTCACGCTTGTACAGAATCAGTTATATCCAGTGAGATTGGGCTTAGCGCACCTCTCGAATCACAGATTAACCCGTTAGAATCCGCTTGTCCGGTTGAAGTTCTTTCGGCATATTCTAATAGCGGCTCTCAAATACTTAGGTAACTTACACACTTTATATATTAATTCATCGCGACAGTAACATTTGTATTTATACTGAAAACTCAGAATACAACTTTATACGTTCACTTATAAATCGAGTAGATTCGTTAAACCTATCTTTACCCCGCAATCCTTGCATATTGGTAACAACGTTCCCACCGATACAACTTTACCGCTCGAGTTGTATCAAATAATAATTTAGAGTTACGAGGCAACTAACATTTCCCGCGACTACCTGATCTCACATCAGGTTCGTTCGCACATCTTTATCCAAACAAACAATCTACATATTCCAACCTAATGGCTCCCCGATTTCGCATCGGGTTCGTCCACGAAACCTAACCCTTCCTACGGCTCCCTGGTTTCGCACCAGGTTCGTCCGTGTCCTAGCAGCTCCCCGATTTCGCATCGGGTTCGTCCACGACGTTTCACCCTCCTGCGGCTCCCCGATTTCGCATCGGGTTCGTCCGCGCTTCTTCCCCCTCCTAGAGGCTCCCCGGTTTCGCACCGGGTTCGTCCTCGCTCTCAATAATCCTAGCGGCTCCCTGATTTCGCATCAGGTTCGTCCGCGCACCTTAACTAACAAATTGATAACCATATTCCTGGGTAATATACCCCTCGCCGGCCTCTCGTGCTGCCACACAGCCCGGCTCGTAATATGAAAGAAAATTAATATTTTTAAAAATGTATTTGTAATAAATAATTGGATTATATCAGGAGATTGAAACAAACATTTTGGTACAATTTCATTTAAAACGGACCAAAAATGAACAAATTTTGATCGCGTTAGTATTGTCTCACGTAAATGGGTATTTAAACTTGCTTCTTTCCTGGTACATACGCTGCCTCGAGTCTCGGCTGGCTCATCATCAAAGGGGACCGTCAATAAACCGTCACCGATATTGTTGTTGACGGTTGCTCGCGCCTCGACCCTCATCCATACATTGTACATACATTGTATGTATTCTATTTGCTTTGCGTCCGGATATTTTTTTTCTTTACTACGTACAGGAAAAAATAATAATTTCGTGAATTGTAATAAACATTATTTTCATTATAAATTTGTATTGCTACATGTGTAAGATAATCGAGTGAGAGGAGTCTCTCTGTCTCTATTAGGTATTACAATGATTTTGTAGGCGTGAATATGTTAAAAAGGTGTCCCGTTTATTAAAACTGTAATAAATTTCCAAATAATTTTTCTTTTGATCTTTACCCATTCCTAATCCTTGTTGATGCAGTTCCTGCAAATAGATTTACCATTAAGGTCCTGAGCATTAAATAACAGGTGAAAATAGTATTCTTCATTTTTAAGCTATCTTTAATTTTTAACGCTTGTATCCCTTGCCACGATTAACAACAATGGGTTCAAGAAATGAAAATGTCGTTTTTAGCTGCTACGGACATCTATGTATGTATCTTGATATTGGATATAAAATTATAAGCCTACGCCGTGTTCTGTTTTTCGACTTTTGCACACCTCAATTGGCGTTTTTCCCCACTGTGCGTCGGTCGTGAGGACGCCTCTACGTCACCATGGCCCTTTTTAACCATATTAGGGCTCGCCCCAAATGAAAGCTACTCTAGGCAAAGACAGCGTGCATCGGCAAAATGCACATGGCCCGCCTCGGCCGTTCCTGTACCTCGAATATTCTAACTGTTAGAATATTCATATGAATATTATACGTTAGAATGTAACATATGAAGTATAGAAAGTTGATAATTTAAATTATTAAAATTCTTCTTCCTTTGTGCTTACAATAATATTAAGATACTTATAATTTTCTACTACAATATTTGGTGTATAATTAAAAGATTGACAGCAAATATTAAACAAACTCTAAATACAGTTTAACTTGTCTTACAAAAAGAGATGAAAAAGATTGGACTGTTTAACGTCTACATAAACGAAGCAAGAACACCGAGCCTGCTTTATTCTTAGTTCTTAATAATGAGACAATCGATATACATACATGTACATATATACATGTATGTATGTAAGGGCACGCTTGGAGCGTTGCCCTGGGTCGCGAGGTGCGTCAGGGGGAGAAGCCCGCCCAGGTGGGAACATATGTAGGTAGTCAGTTGCGATTAGGCAAGTGATAAGAGTAAGCAGAATAGCGGAGCGTGCCATTGTCAATCTTTAATTATTAATAATCAATATTACATATACATATACCTGTACATACGTCGGTATTGTAAGAATAAATACACATATTTTGTTTCATAATTTTACTGCTTACAGTATATGCATAAAAAATGTTGTACATTCAGATCAGCGGATAAATAAAAACTACGATTTAGTACAGTACGTCCAGAGCTAAATGAAAAAAGTGGTGTGAGGATTTCTCACCCCACTAAACGAACTACAAAGCTCGACCGCTCGTCGAATCGAGCAGGGCTGTGCCATGCCAATTTGAAATGGGTGCACATATACAGTATATGATATACTGCTGATCAATGTGTAAACTGTTTAAGACAGTGTCAGTGTCAGTAGCACGGCTCGCGGCTCGCTTTTGTCGGTGTCGCTAGGTTGTAAAGGAAACAACAAGGACAGAACGATGGCCCAGGCAGCCGAGCCATTTAAATGCCACCGCGTCGGTGTGATTACACAAATGCAAAACGATGCTATAATAAAAACGACAGCTTTACTTTTTTATTTTTAGTTTTTTCGACTTCCAATTTTTTTAAAGATATTGTTGAAATTCTTCCGATTAAAATGAGACCAAACATGATATATTTACAAATGCAAATACAAGTACAGATATACAAATACAGATGCTTGTTTTCTTTTTTTTATTAATTAGAATAGTGTAATAGGTGACAAGCATCCTTACTTGCCACGAAGTAGAAAATGTGAGTCTAAATAGAACAAATAATAACGGAAATAAAATTGTATATAGAAGTCTCTGCTATTCTGGCTTGTGGTTTTAAACGGAATGAGCAGAACATTGTCTCTATATTTGGAACATTAGAGTTTGTTAAAAAGGTGTAACTCCACAAGCGTTATATCGAAAGTGGTTCCTATACTACAAACCAAGGATAATGCGGCGCGAAGAATCGAAATTCCATTAAACACTTAAAATATTAAATAAAATGTATAGCTATACTAGTAGTAACTGAACTACTAATGTAATTAAAAATTAATTCATAAGCTTCTTATCTTATTGCTTAGAACCAAACATCGGCGGGCATCAATCGGCCGCTCTCCCTCCACTTTTTTCATTTAGCTCTGGACGTACTATACCTGTGATAAGGTTTCAATGCTTCTTTAACTTGTGCACACATCTACATATATCGCGACCCTCGAGCGTGAAGTTTCTATGTATGTATATACATACAGTAATGATTCGCACTGTGTCCATCGCTCGGGACCGAATGTGGACAGCCATCGTGTACAGACACGATTCCCGAGCTAGTTCGGATCACCTTTGATGTTGTGGCAGCCGAGGCTCGAGGCACCGTTCTTCATAAGTGTACATTGCCAGAGTTTGTCGATCATGCCACACAGTGGTCCGGATCGAGAAAGTGCTTGCCATTTTGCCAAAAAACGAACTTTCTCGTATCGATATCTAATCAATGAACTTTGCTTCCTTAATGTCCATGAACCTCGAAAATGGATAGATTAGTCCAAATTCATAAATATTATAGTTGTAGTAAACACCAAAAGTTGGACATTTTAAGAACAATATTTTTCACGAATAAAATTGCCTGATCCTATTTCATATTTTCGCTTTGTTTTTTTTTTAAATGTTCGGCATAGTTTTCTGATAAGAAGTACACTTTGTGTTAAGAAGTATTGTTCCTATTTTAATATAATTATCATGCTTAAGGAACTAATGAAAATTTTCAATATTCTTCACAATTGACAAGGGATATCTTAAAACATCCAGCGAGTTTCACAACCGGACAAACTGCATTCTTTTCAGCATACTTTTCCCTACAAAATGACACAAGAACCGTTTCCCCCTTCGAGCCACTTTACAAATTGTTAGTGTTTAAAGTTGCCAACGTTCAGGCAGGCCGTATAGCTTCACGACACATACGGTTCGCATCCATCGTCACATCTCCGCGGAGATACGAAATTCGGCGAAATTTTTTTTTTATTTCATTGTACCTTTCTTTGGTAAGTATGAAAACACTTAAAAGCTTATCTTACGAATTTTTTCCTGCATTTAACATTTCCCCTTTTGCTATTCAGATGTCATATACTGTATAGATTACTGTTAGCATCCGATCCTTGTAATATATCGATTATGCGAATAAAGTTTTATACTAAAGAAAATTAGAAAGTAATTGTAGAAATTATAAAAATTATAGATTTCGAAGCTGAGGAATTAATAATTCAATAATATTAATATGTAATAATAATATTAAAAACAAAATATTGTTGAAATAAAATTTTTATCATTTTTCTTTAACCTATTTGTAACCTAACATTAGTAGAACATTGATTCCAAATTTTGTACCAATATCGGATCCGGACCACTGTGCGTCAGCAAATTCTTGAACCCCACCCACCATCGCGATGCTTCGCTTTGTGGCATTTATATAAAAACCCGATTTGCATTCCAATAAAGCGCAATTCTTATATCTGTTTCCTACAATGAGCAGCACATCGATGTCGCCCAATCCTAATGTTACTTAGTACTACTAGTTGTTTGTTACAAGCGCGGAACTTTTATATTTGCGCGAAGACATAAAATTCCGTGACACTTGCTTGCTGGACGCGTACCAAGAGAGTTAGGTCTGTCTCTATTACCGCCTACCTGTTCCTTATACTATACCAATAAATGAATTGCTGTATAATGAAGTTACTTTTTAATATGTTAGCGTTAGCGTATTTTTAAAGGAAAGAATAGGATTGGATGGCGAAGTGCCAGGCACCCTGTGGATTATTTATGGTTGGGGCCCAGTCCTGCGGGTGGTCGAAGAGTGTTTTGGGAACAGACAATCGGGGCGTCGGACGATGGCTGGTGGCACGTCGCCATTCGGTTGTCGGGTGCCCCAGGATTTACTATTTCATTGAGTGCCTTGAAAATAAATGAATGGGACTAATGATCTTGTCGGCAGGCGATGGGTATCTGAACTACAGCCGGGTGTCGAGGGATAACGATTTATGAGAAACAGAAGAGTATTGCTAAAGAATAGTGACTCTGAATAGGGACTATTAAATCTAACAATCTTATAAATATATATACACTATATCTGCCAAATAAATATTTACAGTTTTCTGCGATTACTATACACTATCTTCTATTTCACAATTATTATGTATTATCGAGTATTAATGTAAGCACCAGACAGTAACATGCCCTTAAATAAACATTAATGTGTTAACAGCAGGTTAACATTTCAAAGAAACGGTAAATAGATACCGTACGCCCCATATTAATTAGCTAATCGTGTCAGAGTGTTTTATGCGATAGGCTGAAAATGACGATCGTAGCTGATTTCCCATCCCAAGTCCACACGAATAAATTAGATCGCTGGGCGGCATTTTTATGGAACAGAATGTCCGCGCTACACGAGGGTCACCTGTACTTTATTTTTATCCGTTTTTCCAGACATCGAGTAACGCGATTTATCTGTATTAGAAACCCCACGAATAAATAAATTTAAATAACACTAGTCTAATAATCCGAGAAATAATGAGAAAATGTGTAAGTTTTGCATTCTACATACTTATTAACACTCGGACGTTAGACCGCCGGACTACGACGCCTGGATCCACTTGGATTCCAAGTAACATCTTTTCTGTTATATATTATGTAAGTAACATAAGAGAAAATAGGAAAAAATAATATATGCATGTTAGCGTCACTTTTTATAACAAAGAATATTCGCTCAAAAACTCAAGAATCGACTGATAAGCTCCAAGGTTCTGGGGTAAGTGCTGTGGGGTTCATCACAGTCCTCTTACCAAAAGGCATAACCTTCCCCACTCCGTGGCCAGATCCTAGAGGAACAGAGTCCCTATTCATTAACAATACGGCGCACAGTGGTTCGAAACTGAGAAATACTAGGCATACATAAAAAAAAAAATGTTTGCTTCTGCATTCTTATGTTCATTTTTTAAACCTTCTAATATTATACTATATATATTTAGTCAAATTTTATGAATTTATTTCATATTTTTCTCATAATTAGCCAAACATTACCTTAACCTCTCGAAAGTGTTCTACAATATTTTATATTTTTATGTTTCCAGAAAGTAGTTGGCGGTTCAATTTTTATTGGAATGGTTATAGTTAGCTTTCTTCTTATAATGAAAATTATAAACATTTACATAGTTAATATTTTCCTACCAAATTATCATTTTTTTTTCTTTTCCTTTTTTGTAAATAACAAAAATTGTTTGTATTTGTTTGTAATTTCACGCATATCCCATCATTCTAGACAGTTTCAGGTATGCAAAATTTAAAAAGTTGCATTCGTCCGCGTCCGTCCCTTTGAGAAATTGATGTTTTTCTTGCAACAAAAATAGGTGCGAGATAGGTAAAATGCCTCGAAAGTGTTCTACAATATTTTATATTTTTATGTTTCCAGAAAGTAGTTGGCGGTTCAATTTTTATTGGAATGGTTATAGCTACCCTTCTTCTTACAATAAAAATTAGAAAAATTTACATGGCCACTATTTTGCCGTTCAACCCTTTTGGTCACGTTTATTAATTTTCTTTTTTAATTTTTTTTTCCAAGTTTGAATGAGTATCGTGTAGTAATATTACCTATAACCTTGAACTAGAAAAAAAATTATGAAATATGTGAAATTTCGAGGTATGTATGCCTAGTATTTTTCATTTTCGAACCACTGTGCGGCGTCGGGCCGCTTGTACCTTCTGATCATTCTATCTCCTTTTAAACAGTTCATCCTTCGACAACCGATAACCGAAAGACCCAACGTAGTCAACAGTCACCGCCCGCCGACAGGATGTTTGGACTCATTCACTCACACTCTAGACCTATCATAAATTAGTCAATCCTAGGACATTCGATAGTTGAATGGCGACGAGCCACCAGCCATCGTCTGTCGCCCAGATTGCATATCCTCAAAACAGTCTCTCTGACCACCCGTAACCTAAGCCCCTACCATAAATTAACCCTGAATGAATAGCACTCCACCATTCAGCCCTATTTCTTTCTTTAAACATAAACTGACGCTAACATGCAAATATCATAGAAACAAAACAAACTACACTGCATGATCATTGTGTCTACAGCGGTGGGGGTAAACGGACCAGCGCGTCGCCGCGGCGCACAGTGCGGCCTCCAATGGACAAAAATCAAAAAAGTCATGATTGAATTTTGAACTTTTTATCCAAAATAATCATTTGCCGTTTGGTAAGGAATACGATTGTTGTTATTGTTATGATGATGTTATGTAATACAACTAGTCTCATCTTTTCCACTATAAAAATGTTCATTACACTGTTCGACAAATTTCAACTTTTTTTTGATTTTTTAACCTTCAATATGCGTTTCTTATAGACTTTAATGTGCTGAATACGAATCTGCAGAACGTACCATTTTTGAAAAAAACAATTTTGAAAGAATCGAGAATTTTCAACTTTGGAAGTGGTTTGTACTTTTGCGATAATAGTTATTCAGTCGCGCTTGGTGCCAAATGATTCTTTGAAGTTTCACGAATAAAATGATATATGTTGTTATTAGACTATAAACAGTTAAATGTGTTTAAATAATGATCAAAGTGAAAGGGACACCGAAAATACACACATTTTGGCTGATATCTTTCAGTTTATTTCAAAAACTAAGAGGCCAGGAGAAAATCTAACTATGCCACGCGATAGACCAGACCTTTGTGCGAACGAAAGCATCAACGGAAGTTACAAAATCATTTTCGTTTTCAATATCAAAGCGAAAAAGTTTGGCAAAACACGTGGCGGCGACAGTGGTGCTGTATGACGGCGGCTCCCCGCTCGTCAACCCCCGACAATCAAGGGCAAACGATTCGTAACCTCGTATGTACACATACATTTTTTTTCGAATTAAAAATGGTTCGTAACTCTCGAATAACTTTGTTGCATTCGTAGCCTTCAGCCCAAAAATGTAATTTAAATTTTGTTCAAATATACTCGGCCGCTCCCCATCCATTTGATATTCTCCATCGTCCTTTGTAACCCTTCCTTTACCGTGCGTGCATTCAATGATGTATCCGTGCCACGTGCCAACTTTCGGCCAGGACGCAGTACAGTATTGTCTCCATTAAAGTGAAAGCCTCGGGTCTAAACATTCGCTTAAATAGTATACTTCTTCATTGTTTGAAATTTGCCGACAGCGTCGAACGTAGATAAGGACAGCGAGTAAAGATAAAGGACCGAACGGCCAAGAAGCAAATCAAAATCCAGCGTGTCGGTGAAACAACACTAATCCTACGATGAAACTTTTTTCTTTTTTTTTTATCAAACTTGATCCAACAGTTTTGTGACATTTTTCTGATTAAAATAACACCGAACACGATATAATTTGGACCATAGTTACTGTTCACAATGCATTATACACCTCTTATTAAATAATGTAAATATGATCCAAATTATATCGTGTTTGGTGTCATTTTAATCAGAAAAATGTCAGCTATGCTATGTAAGAGTTTCACAAGGAAAGGATGGGAAATAGCAAAGTTTCGTCGTTCAATTAGTATTAGCTCACCGATATGTATACCCGAGCCCTGATAGCGTTACACTGATCGGTAACTGTAGTCTATTTTTCGTTACTGCAATTGTATGTACATCCACAGCCCACATTTGTACGAATGAATTATGTACGCTTCCCTAATAACTAGACGAATTGTACTACATATTTCCGCAAGCGTCGATAGTGTAGAAGGGTCATTTTTCAGGGTAATTATTTAGAAAAGGGGGGTCTCACCGATTTCGATGATTTTCGAGTATGTACAGAAATCAACATTTTGCACAAGTTTTTCCTATACATATAAGCGCCGCTCGGCCTTAGTTTCCGAGATTTTTCCGAGATTTTTCCGAGAAAGTCTCTTACACCAGCTTTTAGTTATAGCTGCAAATTACCAATTGATGCAAGGCATTATAATAAGAATAATGCTATGACGTCATATAAATTCTTGCATACTGCGCAACGGGATCATACACACTCGTGAAATCGTCGCACGCCACACGCAACGGCGAAGAAGCATTGTCCTATGGCCCGTCCATTACCAGGGTAACATGCGCAGAGTCCCGCAAATCCAGTTCGTGCGCAGTTCTTGCATGAGCTTCGCTGCGACGCGTCATTAGCACTTCGGGCGCCGTAGTGGTCGGAAGTGTTGTTTCCTCGTGTTTCAGGTTAGTGAAAGTTCTTAAATATGTGTTATAACAGTTTGTTCAGTTCTTTTGTGTTATCGACAGTATTGCTTCAATAGATCAGTACTTGGATTTTTTACAAAAATTACTAATTTTAATAATATTACATTAATTGTGCCGGGGAATCGATGGGTAGAGACGCAATGGGAAAAGCCGTCAATTGCGACGGTTCGGTTGCGTCCGAACTTTCATTTGTTTTTCGTTTTCGATCACGGGCTTTGTTCGACAAGAGACACGGGAGTCAGTTGCCGCAGAACACGCAACAACAATAGACGTGTCAATAGTTTCAATTACATACCGTTTTACATTGTTGTAGCCAACATTTATCTTCAATAAATTGATAATTAAGGAGAAAAACATCGGTACGTAGGAAACAGTCATTACACCCTTTCCGTACTGATCAAATTGAATATATGTATCTTCTTTTTACCATCATGTTTTTAACATTTAATCATTTTCTCAGTTCTTACCAGTCCCTCTGTTATTAAATATATTTTGATTTTGGTTTGTTACAGATTCATTAGCTGCCTGGTCGATGGTGAATAATTTATCCAAATGAGACGAATACGGTATCGAGATTTAATTGTTACGACGCTTGATTCATTTGCTGGGCAATTGGTAACGTTTTACATATCTATTACAATTCAAATTCGTTTGTACAATATATGTATGTATGTATTTATTAATGTACAATCGAATCTCTTTTAATGCGGGAAATGCGTTCCACGGGAAACTACATACAAATCAATCCCACAAAAAAGATATACATATGTAACTTGCATTCAAAAATTGGGGATACGTTCCATAATATTCTAAAACCACATAGATGCAAAGTAGTGAGCTAAAAAAATTCCTTCGAAAATCTGAAAGAAATGTATATAAACGATTGGGTAACCCAGAATTTCCATAATATATGCACCAGATTAAAATAGTGCGCATAAAAAGAGGGTCGACTGGAAGTACTTACATGTATTTTTTTATTTATTGTTGCCTTCTAATTCGACTTCGGTTGTAATTTATATGCAATTGAAAGTTGTTTCACGATACGTGCCTTGTGTTGGATAACAATATACAGAATGTGTATTGTTATTCTACGGAATAATTATTATAACCATATTATTGTATTTGCAATGTTGCGAATCCAAGGTAAGACACGAATGGATTAATGGAATCGTCTTTTTATTTGAAACATTGTTAGATGTTACTTTTGTTTTATACATAATTTAGCCAGAAATCATTTATTTATTTTGTTTCTCATTTGATAAATTACCAAACAAGTATACATATATTCTTTGCTGCAAATAATACTGCTAATGATAATGTTAAGTAATATAATTGTCCTTTATTCATATCTAGAATAAAGGAAAATGAAACTGGTGCCGATTTATTTATTATCTACCGTTGCTTCATGTTCTAATTTGTATAATTATTTCAGAAAATGTGTGGCCGTGCGCAAGGCGGTCGATAGAATCAGTGTTTGCATCGCTAAAATAAAGTATTTTTTGTTATCATCAGAGCGCAACCGCTCGAAATAATTGCAATTGAAAGTAAATAAATAATAATTTCGGGAAACTAGGATCAGTGCGTACGCCGATTATAGTAGGTAGTCGTTGATGTTTCTTTTTGCTCTCTCAATCTCCAATTTTAGAAATATGTGTTTAATTTGGCATTAGAATCAGTGTCCTGTCCGGCTGGATTCGATCTTCATTCAGCCAGTTAGAAGTGTAAGTATATTTATATTTTATTTTTCATTTGGTTTTATAACTGGTACGAGTAGTTTTATGCGTGTACACCCGTCCCTCAATTTACGCGAATACCCGTTCCACGTGGATTTGGTTTGCGCGAATAAAAATCGTGTAAATTGAATCTGTCAGTATAAAAGGAAAAACATTGGAAATAAAAGCTAGTAAAAGTTTTAGAAATACATGTGTATATATTTATTTCACATAACTTAACAGAATAATAACTTATCAAAAAAATAAGTAAGACATTTCAGAAAACAGAAGTATGTAAGTTTTATTCGATGTCACTATCGCTACTGTAGTTCAAAACAATAAGCCTTTTCTTTTTAATTGGCATAAACTCATTATCTTCATCGCTTGAAATATTTGGAAGTTCGTCTTCATTTTCATTGTGAATGTAAATTTTTTCGGACAAGTTTTTCTCACTATTTTCTGTTACTAAGTTTTCATAAATTTGCTGATATTCGCTGCAACATTTCATTAAATTTTGACGAAATTTGAAGGCTCGTTGAATGTTTGGATCAATGTCTATAATGGCATATTCCAATTTTTTGGCTAACTCAAGAGCTTTACAAAGATTTTTCGCAGTCACTGCTACATACATCATGAGGTTGGGTTTCAGATATGATATTTATTAATTCAGTATCGGTTAATTCGCGATCTGCTACTAAATCATTAATGCCACACTCGTTTAAATTGGCAAAGCATCGTATTGCAATATCTTGTGATAAAGTAATAACACTGGATATAAAACTGTCAATTTTAAAACTTATAGGAAAATATGTACATATGACCGCGTAAAATAATATCGGGTAAATGAATTCCGCGTAAAATAATATCGGGTAAATGAATTCCGCGTAAATTGAGGTTTTGCCGCGTAAAAAAGTTCCGCGCAAATTGGGGGACGAGTGTACATTTCTTAGCACTATTCCTACCGACACCTCATATATACCTATTCCTACCGCGACCGGTCAAATGACCAGTCTTTAGCACAACTTATATTTTTTAATATAAATGAAGATAATAGCCAATTTGACAGTATAAAAATATAGTTTCTGTTATTCAGAAGTATATGTACCATATAATGAACATTTTATTCGTTTTCACCGCATTTTTTACAAATAGGCTTCTCGATTGTACATTTTCCACATACGTACTCTTTACATTTCAGACAGATCTTGTTAGTCTTATTGTCGTTGCAATACCTTATCTGACATGTTTTCCGTCGACGTGAACCTGTACTTATATTTGTGACTATTGTTGCTTGATCTTCTTCCAGCTGTAGCTCTTTTTGATAATCGGTGACAAGTTCTTCTGCCAATTGAAATAAAAATTCTTGCCTCGCGCCGCGTGCATACAGGAGTGCAATAAATGCATGTAACTTTGCAGTAGATAGATCCCATTTAGATCCCAACACTCGAAATGCCTCTGTTTCCATGCACTTTCTTATATGTCCGATTATATTCTTATCAATAATCAGAGAAAATGCCGTCCTGACTTGACCTTTTATAATATTTCGTTTACTATACCCTGTCGGGCCTGATGTTTCCCTAAAAATGTTATGAATCCGTGCTCTTCCCGGATTAGACCCTTCTTTTACTTCTTGCCATACAGTTCCGTGTATAGCAGTTTCGAGTACGTGTTTCTCACTATCGGAACTAACTAAAAATCTCCTTCTCTTTCGTCCTCTACGTATGTTCGAAACATTCTCTTCGTTCTCATCGGTGTTCGAGTCGTTCTCAAATAGC
Organism: Nomada ferruginata; assembly: GCA_963583965.1. NCBI lineage: Eukaryota > Metazoa > Arthropoda > Insecta > Hymenoptera > Apidae > Nomada > Nomada ferruginata. The sequence goes on from OY757222.1 coordinate 7,468,119, forward strand.
ATAATGATTTTCCGCATTGTCATTTTCAATATCAGAATTTTCCTGATCATCTTCCGAACACCAGGGGTGTGCGGGTTCTCGAATTCACGAGATTCCCGAGCCGAGAGTCGGGTCGGGACAACTCGGGCGAGATCGGGCGGGCTCTCGGAAATGTGATACTCGTCGAGATTCTCGAAAGTATACCAACGCTTCGAGATCCCGAAAGGAGGAACGAGAAATGGAGAGCCCGAAACTGACTATACGATGCAATGTCTCGGGATCCCAATAGAGCCGTCTCTTATAGTATTTACTATTTACTACTATCTTTCAGCGTGCAGAACGTATGGTTTTTGAAAGTATGAAATTTTTGCAATTGTTTTGTGCTTTTACAGTAATATGTAGTTGTAGTCATTCAAGTTACTCTTGGTACGAAATGATTCTGTGGAATTTTTAACCCTTTCGCTCCTAACGGTGACTATAGTCACCCAACGCCTGACGCTCGCTATGTACTAACGGTGACTATAGTCACCCGTGAATTTTCGCATTCACAGAGTATATCTGTTATATCCATGGTTACCAGTCGTAAGTGTTATGCATTTGTTTTATGCTACGACATTTCAGATTGGCAAAATGAACAGCAGTATAAAATTTACCTCGCGTCACTAGACGTTAAAAGATACGTTCCATCGGCAGTCTTTCAGTGCGCCTTCGTTGGGATTGGCCCGTACTGAGGCAGCGCTACTACGAGCCGGTCCGCCTACGGCGCGCCGTAGCGAAAAGGTTAAAAATAAAATTAACATAATAATAACATACAAATTAGAATCATTATTCAGCAGTTCGGGGATCCTACTATTGTTACTACTTGATGCGGATGATGCACTCGGGTTGTTATTATGATTATCTAGATTAATTAGTTGTTCCAATTTTTATTTAATTGTACCGCTTTAACGAGATTGCGTCCATTGTCCGTTATAAAAGAAACTGATCTATTGACACTAACTAAGCCCCCAAACTGTTAATAAATCCGTTAATATATAAATTGGTGAGATTTGTACGAATCTTTCTGAGGCGTTAAAGGTAATTTTAATTACTTAATTTAATTTTAATCTCACAGAGAGGGACAATAGAATAAATGTATTTATTTATAGGAACGTTTTGAACCTTCAAAACAAAACGAGACATTATTGCTAGCCATGGTATTACACCCGCAATTTAAAGACCGTCTTCTCCTGGATAGCGAAAAGACGATTGTCACTGAAAAATTGGAACAACTAATTAATCTAAATAATCAAAATAACTGTTTTCATAATAATTTGTTTTTTCACTATAATTTGAAATAAAATAAAATATCTTGTATTAGACTCTACGTGTATGTGATTATTTAAACGCCCAATCTAGGTGGAAAAAATTCATAAATCGTTTTACGATGTTCATAATACGATGAAATTTTATTTGTAAACCTGAGATCTGGTTTTCTAGCGTTTTTAATGTTAAAAAATAAATTACCTGCATTAAATACAGGATTTTTAATTTTTTTTAAATTCATTTATTTTAATTTAATAAATAGCACATAATAAAATGTAAATAAAATTAATGCATAATATGAATTTAAAAAAAATTAAAAATCCTGTATTTAATGCAGGTAATTTATTTTTTAACATTAAAAACGCTAGAAAACCAGATCTGAGGTTTACAAATAAAATTGCATCGTATTATGAACATCGTAAAACGATTTATGAATTTTTTCCACCTAGATTGGGCGTTTGTCCCACTGCGCAACGCGCCGCGCCGGGTCGCGCGGGCCTCGCGAGGCTCGAATAATATTCGAGCTGCTCGATTTTTTCAAGTAGCTCGCTTTCTTTCGAGTAGCTCGAAGATTTCGAGTAGCTCGGAAGTTTCGAGCGCTCGGCTCGGCTCGAACGACCGAACTTTACTCGGTTCGAATTTCGAGTACTCGGTCTATTCGAGCGCTCGCACGTCCCTAATGTACAGGGTGTTTGAATATATGTGCCGTTTGATGTAGGGTATGGCCGCGCGGAAAGTCCCGTTTTTCGTATAAACCTATATAAAGTTTAGTACGAACAATCTACAGATAAATTTTTTATTCTGTATTAAACTATAACCATTATACTTTAGTTTTACAAAGTTTTTTGCCTGATATATTCATTTTTTGTTGAGTTATATAACAAAATGTGGTGGTATGTCTCGAAATTTACAAGAACTTTAAAACAATAGAACTCAAAGATTAGCAAATATTAGCAGCCAAATTTTTGTACATGCATTCTACATACTAGTTCAAACTTTAGTACCATACAAGTTTCAAAGCGGACTTTTGCGGACTTTGTTAGTTCTACTCTATTAAAGTCAGGTAAACGGCATCAAAAAAATGCTTTTGAAAAACATCCAATAATTATTGTAAACGGCATTATTTTTAATTTTCGTATATTGCTATGTGAACATTCACTTATGCTAATATACTCCATAATGCATAGAAGTTTAAAGAATGGTACTAATTCCTGTCATATAATTTTCTTTACAACGAAAATAAATGTACGATTTCGTCGTGATCAGGTCGGGAGTTTTCAGAGGTCGATTTCCATATTTAAATAATCACTAAATTAATTATTATGACCATTATTAGTGTCAGCAAACATTCCTTAACAAGAATAAATGAAGATACGGCTGTTTCGCGATTTGAATTTTTTCCGCCTAGATTGGGCTTTTGGCCCACTGTGCGCCGCGCCGCGCGAGCCTCGCGAGGCTCGAATAATATTCGAGCTGCTAGAGTTTTTCAAGTAGCTCGCTTTCTTGCGAGTAGCTCGAAAATTCGAGGGCTCGGCTCGGCTCGCATAATCGAACCGAGTTCAGCTCGGCTCGTAAAATTCGAGCGCTCGCACACCCCTAGATCCGGCAAGCGAGCTTCTGGACGTCTCAGGGCTATACCCCCCAGTAGTGGGGATAAACTTTTCGCTTGTATGGGATACCACATTTTCGCTTTAATGGAGACAATAGTGTACAACTTGTGTAAGAGACTTCGAATTTCGGGCACTCTTGCTGGGCATCTGGGCAGTGTCACCGCGAGACCCGATAGAGCACGTAACCAGCGGACACCGTAGGAGGTCATAAACAATAAACAAGGCCCTCGAAGGCACTGCATCGTGGGTTCATGAGACGGCCTGCCTTTTTGGCAAAGACGTAATAGACAAGCATATTTATTGAATAAATAACAGTACGAGTATAACGTTTAAATAGAATTGCGTCTATATTGTGTTTTACTCATCCTTTCCGGTTTCATCCTGAGTTAACCGGTGTTTTTACGTCTTACACTAGTTTCATCTTTTCCACTATAAAAATGTTCATTATTTATACATTACATTTTGGAGTTTTGTCCCGAACGCCCATTTGAATGCTGCACTGTGCCCGGCCTCGAACGCTACAAACCCGTAGAAATCCGTCCACACTGCGGCAACGAATCCCTTTGCGTTCGCGCAAAAAACCGACTGAAAATGGTTCGTTGCGCGGCATTACAGTATTGCCGCGTGCTACCGTCCAAACGAACGAATATTCGCCCAAACACGTTCGTTCCATGCCGCGTTGCAGCCGCAGCGCTCTCGTATATACCCACCTTGATAATGACCTTTTTTGTATTGTGCAACCAGTTTCTGGATTTTTTTCACTTAGCATTTTCATATTGCATGTGGTAATATCGTTTAATAAATTGTTCATTTCCGATTCTAATAAGGCTGAACCGTGATTAACATTTTCCATATTCCGAAAGCCTTCCTTCTTAAATCTTGGATCAAGAATCGTTGCTATTCTAGGCACGGTTCTTAATTCATATGGAAATAATCCTTCCGTTACACTATGTATCAATTTGTTGCATATTATTTTGCCCTCTTCTGTGTTTAGTTCTGAACTGAGACTTGTTAAATAATTATATATCCCGTAATTAAGAGGTTTAATCATTGCTACCGTTACATAATTTTCCGCTGAATTTTTTGTTTGTTGCTTCATCAAAGCAATTCAAAACTTTTTTAATATCCCTTAAAATCATTATTTCGTCTATTGTTAATGATGAAGGGGCTTTGCGTAACTTGATCAGAGATCTGTTGACTGCATCAATAACTTTCAAAATTCCCCCAATCATATTGTAGCAGCTATTCCATCTAGTTGGAACCTCTTGAATTAATTTATAAGCTTGATTATTCATATTTTGTTGCTCTTGCTTAAGGGGGGAGGGTCAAGTAAACTGAAATTTGTTCACCTGTTTTTTTTTGCTTAGAATATTATTTTACTATCTGGAGAATGTGCTCTGAAAATTTCAAATAGAAATTCGGAGTCTAAGTGTACCTACAACGTCGTTAAAGTGACGCGCTCCGAACGGTCCGGAGCGCGGGCATACGAAAATGAGTCGAAAAGTGAGTGAAAGTGAACTGAACTATCGCACGAACCGTCCACGTCGGCGTAAATTTGGTGGAAATCAGTTTACGTCAAGTGAAAACGCAAATGAAAGTTTTAACGCTACTGTGTGGCGTCTGGCCCCTAAGCATCTAAACTGCGGCTCAAAAATCATTGAAATTGCTGCGTATTTGGCTGCCGGCATGTTTAATGAAGGATACACCTTCATATTACAAATAATGAATGATTTACAACTGGAAATCGGGTTCCAGTGTAAGCATTTTGCCGATACCTACGATAGACACCGTGTTAGCAGACAGGACCGCCGCAGCGCCGAACGCACAAAAGAGGCAAGAACTTCAAGAAAAGAAGAGCAAGCGGCTTTGCTGAGCGAATTTGAGGAAGAGGAAGGCCTAATATACGGTCCTGGCATCGCTGATTAACTTCAAATAAGCTGTAAGTTTCATGAACGACTGTTTATCCTTCCGAAAACTTTAAACGCGTTTTTCTCGAAATGCTTAATTTAACGTTTCGTGCAATGTAGCTTAGCCATTTCTCAACCGATTGTTATGAAATTTTGCACAAACATTCCTTAACATATCTTTATGCAAGTGAACATACAGGATTTAAAGAAAATTGAAATAAACAATGTTTATAACCATTTGTTTGTAAAAAAACCCCTTGATTTCTCTTCAAAGTGGCGCAGAATTTGTAATTTTTGAATTTTTTTTTCAAATTTAGGTTCAATAACAATGTATTATTATATTTTAACGAAAAAGTTTTTGTTTTTTGATTTCAGATAAATACAGCGACCTGTGCGTTGCACAATGCATTTTCGAAGAGCCAACTTCAAGCAGCTGTTACACAGTCAATTGTGAATATTTTTATAATCTAAAAAAAGAAATAGATTGTCTAAATGTTACACAAGAACATACAACTATTGTTCAATAAAGAAATATTATAGTCTTTTCATACCAGCTTCGAAAAGAAATGCCAATTTATTTCAGTTTACTTGACCCTCCCCCCTTAAAGCTATCAGTTGCAGCAGTGCTGCCTTTAAGAAATTGTACAATTTCCTTACATTTTCCTACTACAGATTTTATAATATCTAATTGAAGGATACTTGAACAGTTAAATTTAATGTATGGGCATAGCAGGGCAAATCTTTTTTTTTCAAAATAGTACATGCTTTGTCGTATTTGCTGCATTGTCTGTAACAATGCAGGAAATTTTATTTTCAATTTGCCATTCCTGGCAAATTTCCTGTAGTGTCTGTGCAATATTCTCTGTAGTGTGATTTATATTTAAAAGTTGTGTGGCTAATACAACATTTTGTAATTCAAAATTAAAATTAACAAAATGACATGTAACAGTTAGATACGCATCATTGTTTCTTGACGTCCATACATCTGTTGTTAAAGATAAGTATTTAATATTATCTAACATTTCTTTTAATTTATTCATAGTATCGGCGTATATAGTTTTTATAATATTTTCTCTAATTGTGTATATGCTTTATATAGTGTATCTAGGATCTAGCTTTTTTATAAATATTCTAAAACCTTTATCGTTTACTATAGTAAATGGTTGCAGATCTTTTGCAATTAATATAGAGCCAATGCTGAATCTGACTCTCTTTTCCTCTCAGAATTGTTGTCATATTCAGTGGATCTTGTAAAAAATGAACTTATGGACTTCATATTGGTTTTTATTCAAATTGATTCGCTACTTGTAGAGGCTTCATTTTTTCACCTTTTTCATTATTTACAAATGAATGAAATCTTTTTACATGGTCAGCTAAATTGCTGGTCTTATACTCCTTCCCATAAGTCATAAGTAATACATTTAGTAAATTTGCCATCGGTAGATTTTTTAAAATAATTCCAAACAACTGAAATTGTCTTGTTTTTTTTGTACATTTTTGCAGAAGATACCACATTGATATTAATAATATAAATATCTTCATTTTCTTGTCTCTGTCTTTTCAAACTGAATTTTTCAGAGTTATTTTTTTCTACAAAATATTTATAACACAATAAAATAGAAGATAAGTAATATAATGTATACATAAATTAACACGTTCCCTGCCAGACCGTTTTTTGAAGACTTCCCGTTCAAGCCGCGTGGGTCGTATGCGCCCCACGCTTTACATTTGTATTATTTTGTTTCTGGCGTATGCCTTACAATAATTAAAATAGTGCAAAAATCATAATTATCAAGGAAAGGATGTATAGTTTAACATGCATAACACAACAAACCAATAAATTTATTTTTCTAGGAATTAGTTTAACAAATAACTGGCTGAACATTATTATGCCAAGCGAGTGGCATCCTCACATATAATTTTTTTTATCATGCCTATATCAATTTAAAATATAACATTTTAGTTAAATTCAAGTTTGTATGCAATTACAAAGAGATGTTACGATGTTAAAATATATGTTGCGAATCGTCTTTAGTAAATTTTGATTTGTGGGTTCGTGCGCCCGTGGAGCGCTTATGCGCTCTGCTCGTGGTAGAAATTTGAATTAATTATATGTAGAAAATGAACAAATAACAATTATAAATTGAACAAACTTTTAATAACTGTTAAACAAACTCGAGTAACTTTAGACCTTTATAACGATGCTATCGCCTTCAGAGCTCACGATAGATATGAATGTATGAAAGCTCTCTTTCAACTCTTGACATAAAACATTAAACAACTTTGTTTGTCGCCAATTAAAATTAGTGTTAGTTTTACAAATCAGTTAAAAGTAATCTTATTGGCTAATATTTCTTAACTGACAGGTAATCGATAAATAATAAATTATTCATGTCATAGCAACGAAATTCATGACAGATAATCAATAAATTACGAGCATTTAACGCCAAAGCAATGCAATTAATGACATTTAATCAATTAAACAAATTCCATCCGCATTGCTTTGTTAAAACAAGTCACAGTAAAGAAAAATTGCCCATCACGCCGCGTGGGGCGTATACGCCCCACGATTAAATGAGGGCATCAGCAATAGTATTAAGATCTCCATAATTGACTCCATAATGAATTTTTAAAAAATTCTTCATTTTTCAATGATAATACCAAATGGCTTGAACGGAAAGTTCAGCGTGGGGCGTGTACGCCCCACGCGGCAGGGAACGTGTTAATAAATATAAAAAAATTTAACTTACCATTTTTTGGGAAATCCATTGTTATAGCAAAAAATAAAACAAAAGTCAATTTGGAAAAGGAATAAGCAATAAATAAGATGAACAAATATATTAAACACTAATAAACTATATTAACTATTTACTATAATCAATAATCTAAATAATATATGCATAATGTAAACTACACAATGTAAAATAATGTAAACTACATATATGTATATAAAAAATAACAAGGGTATAAAATTGTCGATTCTTTCGTACGCAAGATCATGTAATGGGTGGGTTACACGTGAAAATAAGTCGGAACAACCTTGTTCGAAGACTGGCTTTTATTTTATGTTTATAAAATAACTTAAACGACGATGATGGACTTGTGACTCGGATTTTGAAATAGTAATGCTTGAACTTGGTCTTCGAGTATAATAATAAAGTATAATGAATCGTAATGAAGGAATGGTCAAGGGTTTATAAGGGATCTGAAATGTAGGAGTAGGGGTGATAGGAGAGGTCGAAAGTAGGGATGGAAAATAGTTAGGGACATAGGTCAGGAATTGGAAACATTGGACGAGTGACTAAACGGGATGACTCACAGGGTAAGGGCAAGGATGAGGAAGGTTTGGCAAGATGCAATAATATTTGTAGTACAGTATTCTCTCGAAAGTTGCGAAAGCCTCGGGACTGAATGTTCGCAACTTTCGTGTAGTTCCTACGTTGTTTGAAATTTGCCGACAGCGTCGAACGTAGAAAAGGACAGCGAGTAAAGATAAGCGGCCGAGCAGCCAAGCCAAAAGACGATCGCAGCTTCTCTTTTCTTTTCACTACCTATCCTTTTCTGCGGTCGAAACTTATTAACGTTAATTAAGCCAGTAAGTATAGTTCGAATTATATCGTGTTTGGTGTCATTTTAATCAGAAAAATGTCAGCTATGCTGTGTAAAAATTTCATAAGAAAAGGATGAGAAATAGCAAAGTTTCATCGTTGAATTAGTATTACCTCACCGATATACCCGAACCCGGATCGCGTTACACTGATCGGCAAGCGAGCTTCTGGACGCCTCTAGGGGTATACCCCCCAGGAGTGGGGATAAACTCTTCGCAACTATCGTGTAGCTCTTTTTCGCAACTTTCGAGGGAATACTGTATAGCTTAAGATTAAATGGGTTGGTACATTACAATCACACAAAAAGCCAGTCTTTAATGACAAAATACTATCGCTATCGTCAGTTATAGAACAAATGCCTATCATCAAATTACCAACATTTTTAAATTCGCGGCGTTACGAATCTTAACCCACATTTCCGATAACTAACGATAGTAAACATACACTATCGATAGTTTTCGATAGTGCCATCGATATTTCTCCACCACTACACTTCGGACGCCGTAGTGGTCGGGCGTGCTGTTTCTTCGTGCTTCAGGTTAATGAAAATTCTGAAATATGTGTTACAACAATTTGTTCACTTCCTTTGTGTTATTGACAGTATTACTTCAATAGATCAGTATCTTGTTTTTCTACAAAAATGACTAGTTATAATATTACATTAATTGCATCGGGGAATCGATGGAAAAATGCGACGGTGTCGGTTGCGTCAGAACCTTCAGTTGTTTTTCGTCAACGATCACGGGCTTTGTTCGACAAGAGACACGGGAGTCAGTTGCCGCAGAACACGCAACGACAACACACGTGTCAATAGATTCAAATACAGTAATTCTTCGCTTGGCGCTCGCCACGATCTCTAGCGTGGCCGCTCGCGAGTCATCCCCACCACTGGGGGGGCCCCTCTAACTTTAGGTGGACGGAGAAATCCGTCACCTTTTGACGAGCCGACGCGTCGCGGCGGCTGACGGCCGCGTTACCCATTGAAAGATTAAATGGCTTGGTATCGGTGAGACAACACTAATGCAACAGTGAAACTTTTTTATTGTTACTTATATCGCTATAGTTTTTTTTTTAAATATTGCTGAGATTGTGGTGATTAAAATGAAACCAAACACGATAGAATTTGTATTATTTTTACTTACCTAGTAATATTATATGTAATGGGCAAGAATCCTTACAAGGAAAGCTTGCGAACGGTCGTACTCAGTTTTTAATAAAACTTTACGGGCTTAGAGGATAGTTCAAATCTAAACATATATTCCAATAGGTTTTCTCAAGATAGGATCCACATTTATTAGTATGGTTTTATGTTTTTCGTGTTTTATTGCCAAACGTACTTTGCGAAAAGCAATTAAACACAGGTGGCAATTCCTAGACTGATAGGAAGTTCGATAGGATTTCTGGAAAACCATGCAAGCACATAATAATGGAATGCCACATGCAATACTGAAATCATTAGCCGCAATTGAATATAATAAAGAAATGTGTGGTATGGTAGAAGCGCCGAAAACACAGCCGTCGGCCGTGTCCACGCTCGAAACTCAGGTGGATCAAATTCGTTGTCAATGCATTCCCGGCGCTCGTCGAAATTCGTTTTGTGTTCATCGAGGAACGTCGAAAAGGCCTTGTGTCGCCGCGACTGTCGGACCGACACCAGGGCTTGGCGAGGTTCCTCGATGAACACGACCGTTCGCGAGCGTTCCGTATAAGCATCCTTGCCCATTACATATAACATTACTCAGTAAATATAATCCAATTTCTATCGTGTTTGGTCTCATTTCAATCACCACAATCTCAGCAATATTTAAAAAAAAAATTATAGCGATATATGTAACAATAAAAAAGTTTCGCCGTTGCATTAGGGTTGTCTCACCGATGCGAAGGCATTTAAACCTTTTACTGACGCCCGACTTCTCATTCCACTTTTTCGTTCGCTCGCTGTCCCTTTCTGTGGCCGCCGATGTCGGTGCCTACATTGTAGCCGGGCGGCCGAAATTTCGAGGGACCCAAAGTTCACCTGAATTTGCTCGGCGCTCGCGGCCGGCCCCGAACAGTGAGCGCCAAGCGAAGAATTACTGTACATACCGTTTTACATTGTTGTAGCCAACATTACTCTTTAATAAATTGATAATTAAGGAGAAAAACATCGGTACGTAGGAGACAGTCATTACGACTCATTACACCCTTTCCGTACCGATCAAATTGAATATATCTTCTTTTTACCATCATGTTTTTAACATTTAATCATTTTCTCAGTTCTTTCTAGTCCCTCTGTTATTAAATATATTTTACTTTACTTTTATACAGATTTATTAGCTGCCTGGTCGATGGTGAATAATTTATCCAAATGATACGAATACGGTATCGAGATTTCATTATCACAGCGCTTGATTGATTTGCTGAGCAATTGGTAACGTTTAACACACCTATTACAATTAAAATTCGTCTGTATATATGTATGTATTTATTCATGTACAATCAAGTCTCTTTTAATGCGGGAAATGCGTTCCACGGGAAACGGCATACAAACCAATTGCATAAAGAAGGTGTAACTAGCATTCAAAATTTAGGGAAACGTTCCATAATATTCTGAAACAGCATAAATGCAAAGTAGAGAGCTGAAAAATGTCTAGAAAATTCCTTCAAAATTCTGAAAGAAAGAAATAATAAATAAGAATTAATAAATTAAGTATGGAAATCAATTTTATCCTTAGAATTTTATTGACGAGTAAGAAATCTCTTCACATTTTTCATCAGAAACATCGTCTCTAACAATGTTCGCGGAATGTGTATCGATGCACGTTCAGCAGGAGGTGGCTAGTTACGCCATATTGCGTTCTCATTCTGTTCCCCCTCTCCTGAACCACACGCCTTGTCGTTATTGGCTATGGCCAGCGACAAAGAACGACGGCGAGCATATCGAGACAAAGTGAGACAGAATGATGACTTTAGAGCAGTGTTTGCAAACGAGGGGTCCACGCGCCACAGGGGGCAATACATAATTAAAATAAAATATATAAAAAAACTTTTTAAAAACCACGCTTATATTAAAATGCACTAAAAAGGAGAAAATAATATAATAATTTAATATGAATTTAAATGAAATCATGACATTAGTGACTATAAACAAAAGCGTGGAGTGCCCACGAAGATTACGTCAATATAGTTTAGCACACCACGCTTTTGTTTATAGTCACTAATGTCATGATTTTATTTAAATTCATATTAAATTATTATATTATTTTCTCCTTTTTAGTGCATTTTAATATAAGCGTGGTTTTTAAAAAGTTTTTTTATATATTTTATTTTGTACTTTTTAGTCTTCACATATCTTGTAATCGATTGTAATTACCACTTCACCAAGATGTTTTGTAACAGGGACAATATTGTGTCATGATTAGACAATAGACAATATTGTGTCATGGTCCAAATTATATCGTGTTTGGTGTTATTTTGATTATAAAATTATTATAATCAAAATAACACCAAACACGATATAATTTGGACCATGGATGGTCCAAATATATTTACTGTTCACAATGCATTAAATAATTTGAATATGATCCAAATTATATCGTGTTTGGTGTCATTTTAATCAGAAAAATGTCAGCTATGCTATGTAAAGGTTTCATAAGGAGCGGATGAGAAATAGCAAAGTTTTGTCGTTGGATTAGTATTAGCTCACCGATATACCCGAGCACTGATTCATTACACTGATCGGCAGCGGCGTAGCGATGTGCGTTTGTTTGGAAAAAGCAGTGTCGCTCAACGAGCAGTGCCGTTACAGCTTTGGCATTTTTATTGTTTTGTTTATTATTGTCATTTTTGGCCCCCCGAGTATGGCATCAAGTATTGTCATCGGAAGCAAGTGCGTATACAAAATTTCAGCAAGATTGGACTATGGGAAGTGGTTTAAAATTCAATTACAAGGTTTGACGCATACAAGATCGTTGCGAGCTAATATAAGCCTGGTAATAATATAGAACAATCTTTCATTAACGTCTAACATATCTTCTGTTCTCCATTATATATTTTGAATATTTACTTACTGTGTTCCCTCAAAAACATTGCTGTAGATACTACTGCTAATGATAGTATTAAATACATTTTCCTTCATTCATATCTAGAATAAAAGTATAGCCCTAAATAATTTTCTGACCTGTTCCGATAAAAAGAAATAGGAAAAAGAAAAGGCATGTAAAACGTGTGCCGCTTTCTGTATTATTTACCCTTGCTTGATTTTCTAATTCGTACAATTATTTCAGAAAATGTGTGGCCGTGCGCAAGGCGGTCGATAGAATCAGTGTTTGCATCGTAAAAATAAAGTATTTTATATTATCTTCAGAGCGCAACCGCTCGAAATAATTGCAATGGAACTAAATAAATAACAAATTCGGAAAACTAGAATCATTGCGTTTTTTGTTTTTCTTTTTTTTATTTAAGCTTAAATTGAACTCTTGGAGAAGAGTTATGAAGCTATACATTAGGCTTACATATTATGAATTTACGCTTACGTTACATGTATTTACAAGCTTAATATCTATTTGAAAAACGTTACGAACATATGACGAATGTTCGACTTTTGTGTTATGTTTTTCAGTTTAATTGTAAATAGTAAATAGTTTATATTAACTCCTTGACATTTCATTTGCACTGCTTTGTTAAGTACTTTTCAAATATCGATCTTCAATCCCTCAACATACTTTACGTGCCTATGCATGTTCAATTTGGAAGAACAAATTATAATATCCTTTATTTCTCGTCTTTTTAAAGATATTTTCCGAGCTAGATGCTAACAAAGCTTATGACGATTGCTCCTTCCGAGGTATTTATATCATCCATGGTCTCATCAGAACAGTGAGTACATACTGCCTATTCAATATCATACGTCGGTTACACGTATCGCAGGGCGAAAGGTCCGAAACAACGCTACCGTTTGCAATTGCTCAGAATTGTCTGCCGAGCACAGTGGCCACATGCGTATATGTATATGTACATAAATGAATAGAAGGCTACTTTCCTGGCTTGTGGTTCTAAACGGAATGAACAGAACATTGTCTCTATACAATAATGACTGGATAAATGCAAGAAAGATTGGGAACCAGACATTGCGTTTGACCGGTCGAGGTGTCGAGTCTATGTTTACTTCCGTTGAAAGGGTCAGCGGGGCGAGAGAGAGAGTGAGGTCCAAAGAAACAATACTAATGCAACAATAATACTCTTTTGTTTATTAATTGTGCTAAATGTAACTGTCACCAATATATTTTTGATATTTTTCTGATGAAAATGAGACCAAATACGATGTAGTTTGAATTATATTTACTTGTGGATACTGTTTAAATACTTACCACAAAGTACAGAAACGCGTTGCTCGTATTAACACGTTCTGTGCCGGACCGATTTTTGGAGACCTTCCGTTCAGGCCGCGTGGGTCGCATGCGCCCCACGTTACCATGGTTAATAGTTTTGCTTCTGACGCACGCCTTACAATATTTATAGTAATGCAAAAATCATAATTACCAAGAAGAACGTGTAGAATTTAAGATGCATTGCAGAACAATGCAATAAATTTTATTTTAATGAATATAGTTGAACCTACATTTTATAACGCGGGTCTCATGTTACTACACAATACTTTTTCAATGACGTTATAATTAATTTTACATAAAACATTTTATTACATGATAGAAATTTATTTACAATTACAAAGCCGTATTTCTATGAACTTTGTTAAAACATGGTAAACGTAAATGCGGTTTATCAGGACAACTATCACAGAATGTTACAACTTTATAGTGCAATTTCTTGCCGGTTGTGTACCAAACCTTGTTACATTATGTTGGTAGCAAATTTTGCAGCATTTTCTTGCCGAATTAAAGGCTATAGCCGGATAAGGGGGTCAAATGTGCCCCTAAACCAAATTCAACTTGTAAGGTATCATTCGATAGCTTATCAAGAAAAACCAATTCGTACCAAGTTTCAACCCTGTAGCTCGCCTGGGAGGGTAGTTACAGGGAAAAAACAAAAATATGGTTTTTGCCCAATGTCTCCCATTTTAGCTCATAAAAAATTTTGAAAAAAATCTGGGACATAGCAATTATGGAGGTACACATTGTACAAGTTTTGCAGATTTTTAAATTGGAAACCCGAGCTGCAAAAAGTAAAAAACGTAAAATAATGCGGAAAAATGCCGATTTTGTATTGAAGGAAGCGCTAACACACTTTTATATTTTTTTTGTAGGTACATATTAGTGATACTACTATTCCCAATTTTTTCAGATTTTTGAATTGGGTGCGCCGCAGTCAAAAAAATTAAAAACCGATTTTTTCGTCGTCCTTTGCGTGTCAGAATAACTTATACGGCGAATTTTCTTCTATTCTTTGCGAAATAAGTGTTTTATGCAATGTTTAATGTTTTCACATACAGCAAACCAGCATAGAAATTGACCAAACTAGGTAAACCGAACCAATTGATATTACGTCACTCTCTATATTCTAATCCTAATCTATTTAGCATGTCTTCAACGGTGTCGGTGGTCCCGCGGTAAAGCGTCGGACTGGTAAACCGCTGCAAACTTTTTTGTAGGTTCGAGCCTCCCTCGGGTTCATTTTTTTAACTTCCTTTTTTCTCTAATTCCTAACTGTATGACAATGATCATAACTTGCTTATAAATACTTTAAAAATATTTGTTACATATTTTAATTTAATATACGTAAATATCAACTTATAGCGCTTTTCGTGCTACCGTTTCCCTTGCCACGTACTTGACCAATTATGGTACTGCTTGACATTTTCTACACTAAAGTAATCGATTTAACCCTTTCGCTACGGCCGGCTTTTCCGGCGTGGCAGTCCCGCTGAACGGGCCGCCGCACAGTGCGGCCTCCAATGAACAAAAATCAAACAAGTCATGTTTGGATTTTGAACTTTTTATTCAAAATAATCATTAATCGGTGGGTAAGGAATACGAATGTAACAATTATTACTATAAAAAATTAATAGGGGACCGGCAATAGTCATCGGTTTATAATAACTGAAATCTAAAAAACTAGATAACTCGTGCATCACTCGTTCTTTTTTGTTCGTATTTTGTAATATGGTTTGTTGTACCTTAAATATGGAGAATTTCATAAGCGGAAGGCAAAATTTTAATTTGCAATCTAAAATTTTTAATGGTTTGTTAAAATTCAATTTGCAAAGAAGCGGCACAAAACGTCCTGTAATTTTTGTTGTTTTGAAGCGACAAGGTGTTGCACTACATTGCTATATAATTTTTATCTGCAACTACCTGCAACACTCCAAGTTATTGAATTTTTCGGAGAGACCTGTTACGTAGGAAATACTGTTTCCTTCGTTTCGTCTATTATGCCCTTATATGGAAATCGAGAGTGCATGCAGTCAAGTCTGCCCCTTCCGCGATGGCACGATGACGCACGCTTCAGGGCGATCTTTTGGACTCCCTTGGAAGATTCTGTACCCCCACCATATTTTTGGTCCGCTTTTCGGATATAAAAAGGGCATGAAATCTACTCTCGTGGCTCAGTATGGACCTTACTACCTGTGTACCATGTCGGTGCCAGATAGCCATACTGATGCCAGTGAGATCGGGTTCCATTCCCTTTCGATCAACTTCTATTTATTAAGGGCTCAGTATGGACCTTACTACCTGTGTACCATGTCGGTGCCAGATAGCCATACTGATGCCAGCGAGATCGGGTTCAAGTCCCCTTCGAGCAACTTCTATTTATTAAGGGCTCAGTATCCAATTAACTGGCTTCGTGATACGTTGCGACTTAGGCTGTTTGAATACTCAAGCTCAGTGAGATCGGGTTAAATTCCCCTTTGATCATTAACCGATATTTATTTTAAAGTTCGCATTCGTCGAAAGACAGCAAGATCGGGTCGCATTCCCTTTCGAGCATTGTATTTATAAACGTTAAAAACTGTAAACGTGGGTTCTTTGAGTCCACGATTGTTACACATTGTAATTTACTAAATATATAGAATATAGACATTTTTATTATTTGATCATAGATATATTCATTTCTTTCTGTTTCCTATACCAATCATAAGTAGTATATAGAATCCACTGAATAAATATATCTCAACCGCTCGAGATATATCGATAGTTACGAGGCAACAATTACTAACATTTCCTAGTGGCTCCCAGTTCTGAAATACGCTCTGGTTCGTCCACGACAACCTTCCTAGTGGCTCCCAGTTCTGAAATACGCTCTGGTTCGTCCACAAACTCTAACCTATCCTAGTGGCTCCCAGTTCTGAAATACGCTCTGGTTCGTCCACGAAAACCTTGACCTTCCTAGTGGCTCCCAGTTCTGAAATACGCTCTGGTTCGTCCACGAAAACCTTGACCTTCCTAGTGGCTCCCAGTTCTGAAATACGCTCTGGTTCGTCCACGAAAACCTTGACCTTCCTAGTGGCTCCCAGTTCTGAAATACGCTCTGGTTCGTCCACGCATTTTCCTTTCTTAAACGGATCCCGGTGATGAAATAAGCACCGGCCCGTTTAACAACTAACGAAAAACCATAAACAACCGATCCTCGGCTCCGCAGCCGTGCCCCTTAGCCCTCGGCTCGTAACAGACCAAAACTCAGTTTCGGCTCACCGAACGACGCACAGCGGTCCCGAATCCCGGAATACAACAGTATGTTAACTATGTGCCGTTCATTCCACTATATATTTTTTTTATTACAGTATTCATGTTTTACTTATATGTATGTTGTTATGTAATAATTATTTCTTCTTATTTGTTACTATTTGTTATTAATTGTTATTATTCATTGTTACTGTTATGATGATGTTATGTCGTACAACTAGTTTGACCTTTCTCACTATAAAAATGTTGATTATTTCTACATTATATGCATTTTTTGATTTTTGTCCCGAGTGCGCATTGAAAGGCCGCACTGTGCGCCGCGCCAAAATTGTGCACGGTGCGCGACAACGATCGTCAGCAAACATTTGATAATAAACATATTTGATGATAAAAACAAAACACTGATGGTACATTTCCAGAGAAACACGCGCCCGTCGTATATACAATACGCGGCATCTTATACAGAGCGACTATAGTCGCCCGTAGTATGTCAGTGGCATCTTGTGCAGAGCGACTATAGTCGCCCGTAGTACGTCAGGGGCATCTTATGCAGAGCGACTATAGTCGCCCGTAGTATGTCAGTGGCATTTTATGGAGGGCGACTATAGTCGCCCGTAGTAGCGAAAGGGTTAAAGATACTTATCTTTTTGATTGATGTGGAAAAGAAGCGTTACAGCAAAGTTTTTAATCTTCAACGCTATCTTGGTTAATTATTGGTGCCACTTGTTAGTTGCTAAGTATTAGGTCGTCCCATAAGTTCGTGCCACTTTTTGTTTCGCTATTTAAATTAATGTATGAAACATACCTTTAAAGTTTATGAAAAAACGTAATCACCCTCTCGTTCCACAACTTCTTCCCATCTTTTTGGTAAAGTCATTATACCGTCACTATAAAATTTCTGTGGTTTTTCGTTAAAATACTGTTCAATGTTTGTTTTCAGGCACTCCACATTATCAAATTTTGTTCCGGCTAAAAAATTTTGCATTGATCGGAACAAATGGTAATCCGATGGAGCAATATCTGGAGAATATGGTGGGTGCAATAAAAGTTGCCAACCAAATTCGCGTAATTTTTTTTGCACGTTTTGTGCCACATGTGGTCTTGCATTATCGTGATGAAAAACCACATTGCACCGATTCACGAGTCTCGGCCGTTTTACTCTTATTGCTTCTTTCAATTTATCCAACTGAGCACAGTATTTGTCTGAATTAATTGTTTGGCTGGCTGGAAGAAACTCAAAATACAAAATTCCTTGATAATCCCACCATACAGAGAGGAGAACTTTGCGAGGGTGTAGACCTGGTTTCGCAACTCGTTGTGGTGGATCTTCTCCCCTTGTCCATGTTCGTTTTCTTTGGGGATTGTCGTACGAAATCCACTTTTCATCCCCAGTCACTAAATGTTTCAAAAATGGATCTTTTTCATAGCGTGCAAGCAAAGATATGCACGTTGCTACGCGATCAGAACGGTTCCGTTCTGTGAGCTGGTGCGGCACCCATACGTCCAGCTCTGTTACCATTCCCATTTTCTTTAAGTGTCTGTGGACAGACGATTTGGGGATATTTAACGTTGTAGACATCTCTTGAACCGATAAACTTCGCGTTTGATCCACTAAATCACGAATTCTGTCTTCGTCTAATTCTGTTGGACGCCCAGAACGTGGTTGATCTGCAAGATCAAAATTTCCTTTTCGAAATCGATCAAACCATTTTCTGCACGTACGGGGCGATAAAGAACCTTCTCCGTAAACGGCACAAATGTTGCTTGCGGCAACTTTTGCTGTATTTGCTTTGCGAAACTCATACAGCATAAGATGCCGAAAATGAATACGCATCTCACTCATGATTTTTCACTGTCTAAAAGACGAAACGCTTGCTGTTCACGAACTTTTTCTTTGGAATGCCTTCTCTAGACTGAACTCGATCATTAAACTCTAATTCCTTTCATCGCTTATCGCTCTGTGTTTATACAACGCACCGCAGAAAGTATAAACGAATCCGCGGCACGAACTTATGGGACAACCTAATACAGTAATTTCTGGATAAATGCCACTCGAGGCCTACTGCATAAGGGATCGCGCTTCATCCCCACCACTGGGGGGGATCCCCCCGGGTTCTAGCCGACACGGCCCGGCGGTTAATACCTGGGGTAACCCATGAAAAATTAAATGCTTCGTATCTGTGAGACCACACTAATGCAACCGTGAATTTTTTTAATTGTTACGTATTGCGCTATGAAAATTATATTAAAATATTCGTGAAGCTGTTGTGATTAAAATGAGACTAAACACGAGATAATTTGGATCATATCTACTTATATGTCTACATAATAAAACTCTTACCCATCGATTTTTGTTTTCTTTTTTTTTAAGAGGAGGGAAAAATGCTGTTTGCACACCATATCTGTTCCGTCAGTTAATTGTTCAAAGGATTAGTGCCCGAAAATAACAATTCGGGAAAAGTCAATCCAGGACTGAACTTTCGCTGCGGTCATAAACAACCCAGGTTGACCGCGGAGGTTTATTTCAGGTCAACGTTTTCACAGAGTGCTAAACTGTATTGTATTGTATGCCCATTGTATTGTAAGATACCCATGATTATTGTAGTATGCTTTTATGTTTTTAAAGCATCAGGCAATCGAAACCGAAAAACGGTTCTCGCCTCTACCTGAGGAACGAAAAGCGTTTCTCGCACCTACGTAAATGAGCGAAAAACGGTTCTCACCTCTACCTGAGGAACGAAAAGCGTTTCTCGCGCCTACGTAAATGAGCGAAAAGCGTTTCTCGCCTCTACATGAGGATCGAAAAGCGTTTCTCGCCTCTACATGAGGGATCGATATTGTTGTTGATTTATTACGATATTGTTAACGTTTATATGCTTAAAATGAGACAACACGATCATATTTGCTTCATATTGCAACCCGTTTTTGTAATTTATTAACGCAAATATGATCCAAATTATATCGCGTTTGGTGTTATTTTAATCACAACAGGCTCAGCAATAATTTAATAAAATTTGCAGAACGAAATAATTAACAATAAAGAAGTTCTATAGTTGTATTAGTGTTGTCTCACCGATACGTAGGTATCTGACCTTTCTTTCACTCTCTGTCCCTTTCAGCAGCCGCCGATGTCGGTGCCAAATTTCTAAAAAGGCAAAGTTATCCCTACCGTCTAAGTGAGCGCGGCCGGTCCCGACCTGCGATCCTTTATCCAGAAATTACTGTACATGTAAAAAAATGAACCCGAGTGAGGCTCGAACCAACAAAAAAGTTTGCAGCGGTTTACCAGTCCGACGCTTTACCGCGGGACCACCGACACCGTTGAAGAGATGCTAAATAGATTGTAATATAAGGAACGAAGAAATCGGTTTTTAATTTTTTTGACTGCGGCGCACCCAATTCAAAAATCTGAAAAAAATTGGGAATAGTAGTATCACTAATATGTACCTACAAAAAAAATATAAAAGTGTGTTAGCGCTTCCTTCAATACAAAATCGGCATTTTTCCGCATTATTTTACGTTTTTTATTTTTTGCAGCTCGGATTTCCAATTTAAAAATCTGCAAAACTTGTACAATGTGTACCTCCATAATTGCTATGTCCCAGATTTTTTTCAAAATTTTTTATGAGCTAAAATAGGAGATATTGGGCAAAAACCAGATTTTTGTTTTTTCCCTGTAACTACCCTCCCAGTCTAGCTACCGGGTTGAAACTTGTTACGAATTGGTTTTTCTTGATAAGCTATCGAATGATACCTTACAAGTTGAATTTGGTTTAGGGGCACATTTGACCCCCTTATCCGGCTATAGCCTTTCCCTTCCTTTTTTTATTTCATGACGATTTCTTTTCGGTATTATGGGGGCGGTATTATCATTATCATTACACGATATCAGATGCATTGCTAATTTTTTCCTGAATTCGAGGCTTGTGATTTTATCATGTGTAATACTATTATATATAATCCACGCATTTACAACAGCTGTGTTTAAACAAAGTTCAAATACAATTTTTTTATACCATTTGATGGATTTACGTAAAGGATTGCAATACGACGTCATTTGATCAGAGACATCTACATAGGACTTTCCTTCATTATAATCTATAATAATCCTTGGTTTTATGCAATTATATCCTTTTTTCTGTACAACAACAGATTCATCTGAGTGCTTTGTAGATAATAAAAGGACATCGCGTTTGTCTCTCCATTTTAGTAAAGTAATACCATCTGTACTTTCCTTAGCGATCTGTTCATTTCGCTTTAAGGGGGTAGACACGGCACGTGACCTCTCCGATTTGGAAGGTCGGTATTACAGCAGCTTTTCCCTGCACAGAAATGGCAATACCGACAGGCGAGAGGGAGCTGCTTGTTATTTTGATATTCTAATCTGAATGTGGAAAGAAATTGTCAGCTGTTGCGTTGCACTTGAAAGAATTTAAACGGAAAGTCTGCTGGTAGTGCAAGCGTAGAAAATTCATTGTACATTGAAATTACTTGAAATGTGGTTATGCTTCAATATGTTTCGTTGCAGTAAGGAATTATAAGTGAAAAGAAAAAGTAGATGAGCTTCTATAAATTTACCGAAATCAGATCCACTCAATTGTTCGAAACATTTTCTGCAAACCGTTTTTCCAACTGTTCACAATTGCTAAGTCAGTCTCGTATGTACACATGTTTGAATGGTGATGAGAAAGTTTTGAACAATACATTGTATTATGCTGACAAAAATGCAAGAAAAGATTGGCTGGAGAAATGGACTATCCCCCCTCCACGTGGGGGAATGCTCCGTGGCGATAACGACGCTCGACGACGCGGTGTAATACGATCCGAACCAGAGTATCGGTGTGACTAATCCTAATTCAACGATGAAACTTTTTTATTTATTAATTTTTCTACATGCAACTTTTACCAATGTATCTGGGAGATCTTTCTGATTCGAATGAGACCAAACACGATATAATTTGGATTGTATTTACTGGTTGATACAGACTTTGTGGTACGTACTCAATTAGTATCAGCAAGTAAATATAATTCAAACTATATCGTGTTTGGCCTTATTTTAATCAGAAAAATCTCGCAAGTACGTTAGTAAAAGTTTCATGAAGAGAAATTCAGAAAGTAAAACAATTAACACGTGCGGGACTCGAACCTACAGAAAAGTTTCTGACGGCTCGAGACAAAATCTCCGCCCGAGCCGATTCATTCAGTTACCTGATGATCACATTTGTAACAGATATGGCAACAGCGCGACAGAAGTCTTGATAAGGTGCGACAACTATGCCTTACTGTGTCTGTATTCACGTATCACGTATGCACGTCTGAATCGGCGTTCGATACTACATACATACATAGGAGCGTAAAGCTTATAAAAAAATCAGGGAGTCAACTGTTGACTGATTTAGACATTTCCTTATAATATGTTTTATACAAAATAGTCAAAAGAATGAAAAAGAATAATAAGAGCAATAATTTCAAATAATTGCTGTACTACCACATTCTGAAAATATGATATCAGTACATCAATACTTCCAGTATTAGTAAAAAAGTTCCAATCTCTTCTTTTATATTTTAAATAATATAGCCATATAATTATAACACAAATTCGACAGCGATTTCAAGTCAAGCATGTGTTACAGTAAAAGCGTTTAGTAAATTTATACAGTTCCCAGTCAACGTATGCCTAAAATGCATGACCTACCCTATAATCGTACGAAAATGCAGACATTGACTACATCACGCTTTTACTGTAGCACATGTCACAAGCCAACGCTTCAGTCTTGCTATGATTTCACGTTGCCAGCCCTCCTGAGTAAGCGCCACCTCGTCACCACTACCTGAACTAAATTTGTGACGTCACGTGCTCTGTTTTAACGGCAATACTAAAAGCGGACGACGAAACTCGTCTGTGGGAGTGCAGTCAGAAAGGTTCGTTTTTCTTCCTTATATGAGAATATTTTGAGCTGGGTGAGGGCTCATTCGAAAGACGAAGGGATAACGAGGAGCGCTGCACGCCCTGATTGTGTCACAAAACTCTTTTAGTGACCTAAAAATGCTTGTATTCTGCGGGTGTATTTTATTGATTTTTGGTTACACTTTGAACACTCATATTATTAGATATCAACACAATTTCCTTGAAAAAGCTGTGCAGCGCTCCTCGTTCAACCTTCCTCTTTCGAATGAGCCCTCACCCAGCTCAAAATATTCTCGTATAAGGAAAAAAAACGAACCTTTCGACACCCATGTTTCGGGCCAAATTATATCGATATACAGCTCGCTGCATTACCCGTGTCTACCCCCTTAAGGGGGTAGACACGGCACGTGACCTCTCCGATTTGGAAGGTCGGTATTACAGCAGCTTTTCCCTGCACAGAAATGGTAATACCGACAGGCGAGAGGGAGCTGCTTGTTATTTCGATATTCTAATCTGAATGTGGAAAGAAATTGTGAGCTGTTGCGTTGCACTTGAAAGAATTTAAACGGAAAGTCTGCTGGTAGTGCAAGCGTAGAAAATTCATTGTACATTTGAATTACTTGAAATGTGGTTATGCTTCAATATGTTTCGTTGCAGTAAGGAATTATAAGTGAAAAGAAAAAGTAGATGAGCTTCTATAAAGGCTATAGCCGGGTAAGGGGGTCAAATGTGCCCCTAAACCAAATTCAACTTGTGAGGTGTCATTCGATAGCTTATCAAGAAAAACCAATTCGTACCAAGTTTCAACCCTGTAGCTGGACTGGGAGGGTAGTTACAGCGAAAAAACAAAAATCTGGTTTTTGCTCAATATCTCGCATTTTGGCGCATAAAAAATTTTGAAAAAAATCTGAGACATAGCAATTATGGAGGTACACATTGTACAAGTTTTGCAGATTTTTAAATTGGAAACCCTAGCTGCAAAAAATAAAAAACGTAAAAAAATGCTGAAAAATGCCGATTTTGTATTGAAGGAATCCCTGATACACTATTATATTTTTTTTGTAGGTACATATTAGTGATACTACTATTCCCAATTTTTTTCAGATTTTTGAATTGGGTGCGCCGCAGTCAAAAAAAATAAAAACCGATTTTTTCGTCGTTTTTTGCGCGCCACAATAACTTATGCGTCGAATTTTCGTCTATTCTTTGCGAAATAAGTTTTTTATGCAATGTTTAATGTTTTTACATTCCGCAGGCCAGCATAGGAAACGAGAAATGTAAATAAAACCAGTTGATTGAAGTCACGTTACTGGTCTTATATCCTAAAATATTCACAACATTTTCAACGGCGTCGGTGGTCCCGCGGCAAGGTGTCGGACTCGTAAACCGCTGCAAACTTTTTTGTAGGTTCGAGTCCCCCTCAGGTTGATTTTTTTTTTTCGCGAACTAACTTTTTTTTTGTTCCCAACTATATGACAATGATTAATATTTGTTTACAAATGTTTTAAGAACATTTTCTTAATATTTAATGTACGGTAATATGATTTCGGAGCGCCTATGGTGCTATCGTTTCTTTCGTCACGCATCTTGCCAATTACGGTTTAACATTTGCTATGTTAATGTTATATGGTTATCCCTGGGAAGGCCCGGCTTATGTCTAGTTGAACCCAGTCACAGATTCCCTGGCCGTTTCAGGATTACCACTGTGTTCCGTACTTAATTACTTTAATAGCCAACGGAACAAATGTCTAATACCGAAAGGCATTTTTATTAACGTGACAAATTCATAACATGGATCTTTATAGCAGATTTTTCTACACTAATAATTTTATTCTCTTCAGTCTTAGTGTTTTCTTTATGCGCTCAATAAAATGATAAAATATCTTAGACCATGCTATTAACATCTACTGCAGCTCCGCGTTCAGAGCCAAGTTCGTTTATGATACACCAACTGTTATTGAGGATATAGGAACAAAGCTTTGCAGAAAACGTGCAAAGAATTGACTTATCTATTATTATTCCCAGGGATAACCATATAACATTAACATAGCAAATGTTAAACCGTAATTGGCAAGATGCGTGACGAAAGAAACGATAGCACCATAGGCGCTCCGAAATCATATTACCGTACATTAAATATTAAGAAAATGTTCTTAAAACATTTGTAAACAAATATTAATCATTGTCATATAGTTGGGAACAAAAAAAAAGTTAGTTCGCGAAAAAAAAAAATCAACCTGAGGGGGACTCGAACCTACAAAAAAGTTTGCAGCGGTTTACGAGTCCGACACCTTGCCGCGGGACCACCGACGCCGTTGAAAATGTTGTGAATATTTTAGGATATAAGGCCAGTAACGTGACTTCAATCAACTGGTTTTATTTACATTTCTCGTTTCCTATGCTGGCCTGCGGAATGTAAAAACATTAAACATTGCATAAAAAACTTATTTCGCAAAGAATAGACGAAAATTCGACGCATAAGTTATTGTGGCGCGCAAAAAACGACGAAAAAATCGGTTTTTATTTTTTTTGACTGCGGCGCACCCAATTCAAAAATCTGAAAAAAATTGGGAATAGTAGTATCACTAATATGTACCTACAAAAAAAATATAATAGTGTATCAGGGATTCCTTCAATACAAAATCGGCATTTTTCAGCATTTTTTTACGTTTTTTATTTTTTGCAGCTAGGGTTTCCAATTTAAAAATCTGCAAAACTTGTACAATGTGTACCTCCATAATTGCTATGTCTCAGATTTTTTTCAAAATTTTTTATGCGCCAAAATGCGAGATATTGAGCAAAAACCAGATTTTTGTTTTTTCGCTGTAACTACCCTCCCAGTCCAGCTACAGGGTTGAAACTTGGTACGAATTGGTTTTTCTTGATAAGCTATCGAATGACACCTCACAAGTTGAATTTGGTTTAGGGGCACATTTGACCCCCTTACCCGGCTATAGCCTTTACCGAAATCAGATCCACTCATGTTAGAATATTCGAGGTACAGGAACGGCCGAGGCGGGCCATGTGGATTTTGCCGAAGCACGCTATCTTTGTCTAGCGTAGCTTTCTTTTGGGGCGAACCCTAAAATGGTTAAAAAGAGCCATGGTGACGTAGGCGTCCTCACGACCGACGTTTTCACAGAATCATTGTAATAAGTAATACCTAATCGAGACAGAGAGACTACTCCTCTCCGTTCGATTATCTTACACTCAATTGTTCGAAACATTTTCTGCAAACCGTTTTTCCAACTGTTCAAAATTGACCAGTCAGCCTCGTACACATGTTTGAATGGTGATGAGAAAGTTTTGAACAATACATTGTATTGTGATGACAAAAATGCAAGAAACGATTGGCTGGAGAAATGGACTATCCCCCCTCCACGTGGGGGAATGCTCCGTGGCGATAACGACGCTAGACGGCGCGGTGTAATACGATCCGAACCAGAGTATCGGTGTGACTAATGCTAATTCAACGATGAAACTTTTTTATTTATTAATTTTTCTACATGCAACTTTTACCAATGTATCTGGGAGATCTTTCTGATTCGAATGAGACCAAACACGATATAATTTGGATTGTATTTACTGGTTGATACAGACTTTGTGGTACGTACTCAATTAGTATCAGCAAGTAAATATAATTCAAACTATATCGTGTTTGGCCTTATTTTAATCAGAAACATCTCCCAAGTACGTTAGTAAAAGTTTTATTAAGAGAAATTCAGAAAGTAAAAAAATGAACACGTGCGGGACGCGAACCTACAGGAAAGTTTGCGGCGGCTCGAGACAAAATCTCCGCTCGAGCCGATTCATTTAGTTAGCTGATGATCACATTTGTAACAGATGTGGCAACAGCGCGTCAGAAGTCTTGATAAGATGCGACAACTATGCCTTACTGTGTCTGTATTCACGTATCACGTATGCACGTCTGAATCGGCGTTCGATACTACATACATACATAGGAGCGTAAAGCTTATCAAAAAAACCAGGGAGTCAACTGTTGACTGATTTAGACATTTCCTTATAATATGTTTTATACAAAATAGTCAAAAGAATGAAAAAGAATAATAAGAGCAATAATTTCAAATAATTGCTGTACTACCACATTCTGAAAATATGATATCAGTACATCAATACTTCCAGTATTAGTAAAAAAGTTCCAATCTCTTCTTTTATATTTTAAATAATATAGCCATATAATTATAACACAAATTCGACAGCGATTTCAAGTCAAGCATGTGTTACAGTAAAAGCGTTTAGTAAATTTATACAGTTCCCAGTCAACGTATGCCTAAAATGCATGACCTACCCTATAATCGTACGAAAATGCATACATTGACTGCATCACGCTTTTACTGTAGCACATGTCACAAGCCAACGCTTCACTCTTGCTATGATTTCACGTTGCCAGCCCTCCTGAGTAAGCGCCACCTCGTCACCACTACCTGAACTAAATTTGTGACGTCACGTGCTCTGTTTTAACGGCAATACTAAAAGCGGACGACGAAACTCGTCTGTGGGAGTGCAGTCAGAAAGGTTCGTTTTTCTTCCTTATATGAGAATATTTTGAGCTGGGTGAGGGCTCATTCGAAAGAGGAAGGGTTAACGAGGAGCGCTGCACGCCCTGATTGTGTCACAAAACTCTTTTAGTGACCTAAAAATGCTTGTATTCTGCGGGTGTATTTTATCGATTTTTGGTTACACTTTGAACACTCATATTATTAGATATCAACACAATTTCCTTGAAAAAGCTGTGCAGCGCTCCTCGTTCAACCTTCCTCTTTCGAATGAGCCCTCACCCAGCTCAAAATATTCTCGTATAAGGAAAAAAAACGAACCTTTCGACACCCATGTTTCGGGCCAAATTATGTCGATATACAGCTCGCTGCATTACCCGTGTCTACCCCCTTAAGGGCCCCGACTCCAGGCGCCATGACCGGTGTGCGTGCACTCACACAACAACGGAAAGCATGCACGTATATGCCATGCGCGACAGAGAGACCCGATTTCTAATATTAGAAATCCTGTCTCAATAATTGCATTAATGAAACTTTCGCGGATATAACGCACACGGTTAGACTTCACCACAGTCGGGGACTTACGTTTGAACGCCAATAAACACCATGCGTTCAGATGAATGGTATTTCTTGAACTGGCAAGCTAGAGACAGACACCGATGTAGGCAACAAGATGACTGCAGGCATCTTGACACATTTTCCAATTAGCAAATATTGAACGATTTAATGGTTTATTCACTGATAACACGAAATCCCCTACTTCCTTGAACTAGCACAAGATCACAGAAATTCGATTTTTCACAGTTTATAACTTCTGGAAAGCGGAGAAAGTAAAATACGATTTGCACGCATCCGACGTACGAATAATTCACTGATTCTCCGTCGGTGGCGTTTATGGTACATTGTAGTGAATTTGGCCAAGTTACCGTCAGGGTAGATAAAAATACAAATGAGTCGGTAAAAATGTAAGTTATAATTTCACACCACGAACGGCGATTCATACGTGAATACGTGATGCGTGCATACAGACACCAGTAAGGCATAGTTGCCGGCACGTATCAAACCTCTGTCACGCTGTTGTCACACCTGTTACAATTATAACATAAGCATCAGCAAAATGAATCGGCTCGAGCCGAGATGTTGATTCGAGTCGCTGCAAACTTTTTTGTAGGTTCGAGTCCCCTTGGGGTATATTCTTTACATTCATTCTTTTTTCAATACTAAGTATATGACAATGATCAATAGTTGTTTACAAATGTTTTAAAAATATTTGATAAATACTTTAATTTAATATACGTAAATATGAAGTTGAAGCGCTTTTTTCTACCGTTTTCTTCCCATGTATCTTGCCAATTATGGAACTGTTTGATATTTCTATCATTTGGACGTGTATACACGTCAATCCAAAGCTCAAAATGTGTAACTCAAAATTTAAATCATTTGGTGCTATGTTTCATTTATATTACCAATAAAGCTGCTATGTTAATATATATAAGATATATTAACTATATTATACAACAATAATATTATTTTAATATAATTAACCCTTTGCGCGCGGGCAACTTTCTGCCGATGCGCGCCGGGGAGACTGAGCGCGCTCGGCGCTGGCGATCGCTGTGGACGGAATACTTTTTCGCTCGCGTGAGCTCTGTTGATTAACTGTTCAAGGCGCAACTAACAAGTTATTATTGTAATTTTTTGCACTAGATTAAATAATGAAAGAACGTTATTTTCAAGCAACAATTATCTAATAGAAACAGTCAAATTTACAATGTAACTTAACTTGAAAATAAGGAATAAAAACTAAACGCAATAAATATATCAAAAATTAATAGTTTATTTGTGTATGATAAATTTCGAAACAATCATCAATGCACAAACCGACATCGCATTTTCTGCATTGATATCGCGTGTCACGCCATCTTTTCCGTTTCGCACAAACAATGCATTTTCTTCTTGCTGGTTGTGCTTTAACCGCTTCATTCGGACATTTTGATAAAAAATGCCTCCCGGTTAATCGAAACGGTAAGTCTTCGGGATTTTCTTTTTCCTCCGCCTGCTGGGGTTTTATCTTGTGGATATTTTCGTAAAATATCTCTTATGAGAGCTAAATGGAATTCGTTGAACTTTTGTCTTGATCCAGTATAATTTTTATACAGAATATATGCATTGTAAATGGCTAAATCTAATAAATGGAAGAAAAACTTTTTGTACCATTTTATAGTTTTCCTTACGGAATTAAGAGTGCTTAAAATCATGTCCACTCTGTCGACAGCACCCACATTAGAATTGTAATCCTGAATGCAGGATGGTTTCTGCTTAAATAACCCCGTACGGTAATCTCTTTTCCCTGTTTCAACCAACATAGTTGCGTGTACAGAAGACAAAATCCAAACGTCCTTCTTGTCACGCCATTTCATTGCCAATAAATTGTTTGTTGACCGATAGCAAATTTCTCCTCTCTTGAGATTTTCTTCCATACGAGGCATTTCAATTCTGTTTTTCCGAACAGTCCCAAATGCGTTGGTTTTGTGTTCGTGCAGTAAAGTATATATGCGTGGAAATCCCAATGGCTGATTTATTTTTATTAATATTTGTTTTTTTCCCCGGTATAAATTATGAAATCTAATATGTAATTAGTTTTACAGTCACATAGGAGAAATGTTTTGATGTCGAATCTACTTCTCTTGGAAGGTATAAACTGTTTAAAATAGCATCTGCCTTTGTATAGTAAAAGACTTTCGTCAATGCACAGATTTTCGTATGGTGCAAATGATTGCGAAAACGATGCCCTCAGTTTATCGACTACTGGTCGTATTTTTGTCAATGGATCGTCGCTTGTGGTATTATTGTCACTGAAGTGCAACATTTGTAATAATATCATGTACCGATCTCGTGCCATCATTTCCCTGAAAATATTGGTTCTCAGCATTTCATCCGTAGACCAATATTCTCTCAAAGAGAGTTTCTTCATACGCGGCATTAGCATTGTAACGCATAAAAATCTGTACATTTCACAGATCGAAGCATCCCTCCAACTGTTCAAACGGGAACTTGTTTTATATATTGTACGTTCTCGTACATATTTGGCATAATTGTTCGTCTGGTCTGTAATTTCAGAGACTAATTCCTCCGGGAAGAAGATTTGAAAAGCATCTAACGGTGTTGACTGTGGATTTAGATGAGCTTTTACACCTGAATTTTGTTCGGAAAAGAAATGTTGTTTCGGCGTCAAATTCTCTCTTGTCCACAATAATACTCCAGCCTGATTACCGTTCTCCATATTTTGAACTATATTTGAATCTTCCTCTTCAGAAGATGTACTTAATATTCTAGGCCGTTCTCTATTTACATTTTTTCGTCGCACTAATCCGTTATTTATAATATTTCCCATGTCTTCTTCACAGTCCGATGATAACGTAGCAGATTGGTACACACTATTCATTGAATCGTTTGATTCATAATCCTCTTCTATTTCACTGTCGTCTCTTGTAATATATTCTTCAGTATTACGCGACATCTTGTAGATTGTAGGATATCACTAATAGATGTTAATAATAGATGTCGCATAGTCATCATTTGTTTTGTTTACTGCCGTTGCTAAGAAACACACCTATGTTGGCTCGCATAAAGTTAATTGTAATACTACTACATGGGAAACCGAAAAACTTGACAAACTCACATATGCGTCCATCGTCCCTGCTGGTGACTTTGAACAACCGCATATATGCGCTCATAGTCCACATGTTTTTTTCTTTCGATAAATCATGCCAGTAGAATTTGAAACCATCCGGCCCATCTAAATTAAATTTCTTTTCATCGGAAAAGATAACATTTTGCCATTCAGTACTCCATGACATGTGTACTCTTGCAAACTCGAGACGAGCCTCTTTATGGTGTGGCTTTAGACCTGGTTTTTGCAGCATTTTCGACCATCGAAACCGCTTAGAACTTTTAAGTACTTGTTGCACTCGTCTCGTGGACACTGGTAATTCAAGATCATTGCGAAGTTGTGATGCACTTTTCATTTCTTTGGCTGCAGATCTCATAAGTAGCGTACGTTGCCTCCTCGTCAGCTTCTGATTTCCACCTTTAGGATGGTTTTTACCATAATTTTCACCTAGATGTACGTAATTATTTATAACAGTTCGTGAACGATTAAGCTTGTTCGCTATTGTACGATTAGAACAACCCATTTCCTTGTAAGCATCAATCGATGCCTTCTCTTCACTGGATAATAATTTTCCTCGCGGCATTCTGATAAAAATGTACTTAAATATAATAAATAAACTATTTCTGTAAATGAAGAGATTGATTTGAACACTAATACTTATATTTGAATTGATTGGACCACGATATGTAGTAGGTATCCTTACGGAATTAGTATACGAACTAAGTGGCTTTATAGAAACTTCGCGCTTAAATACTGCTTTATGTCGGAAAAGTTCAAAACGGACGCAAAATGTAAACGTAGCGGAGCATACAAAGTATTAAATGTAGACTTAACAGCAAAAAACCGTGAACAGAGTCGTGAAAAAGTAACAAATTTGGTAATATTGTTACAATATAAGCGAAAATGAAGGTGGCTTTATGGAAATTTCGGGCAGTGTATACATAGAAACGATGGACAATTGCCGATCAAACGCTTACGCATACGCTTTCATGGACGCGTACGTATAGACAGAATTCAATGTAGTAGTACCTTTTTTTTTTTGGAAAAATCTCGAAAACTAAGGCTGAGCGGCGGTTATATGTATAGGAAAAAGTTGTTCAAAATGTTGATTTCTATAACATACTCGAAAATCAGCAAAATTATTATTATTATGTGATAATGAAATCAAAAAAGAAAAATTATACCCCGGCGAGTATCGAACGCAGGAACTTCGCTTTACGAGCCAACGAACTATCACACTTCGCAATCAAAGATTCTATATATAACATAATTTTATACTCATAATAGAGATAGAGTTACGTACTGTCCGTTCGCCGGGAGTTGGCGAGTGATAGTTTACGCTCTCACTCGGCTGCTATCACGTGACTTGCTGCTATTGGCTGAAGACGGTGACAAAGGTTGACGATCAGCATATCGGGACAGAGTGAAATACAGTATTGTCTCGATAGTTGCGAAAAAGAGCTGCACGATAGTTGCAAAGAGTTTATCCCCACTCCTGAGGGGTATACCCCTAGAGGCGTCCAGAAGCTCGCTTGCCGATCAGTGTAACGCGATCCGGGGTCGGGTATATCGGTGAGGTAATACTAATTCAACGATGAAACTTTGACAATTCTCAACCTTTTCTTATGAAATTTTTACACAGCATAGCTGACATTTTTCTGAGTAAAATGACACCAAACACGATATAATTTGGACTATATTTACTGGCTTAATTAACGTTAATAAGTTTCGACCGCAGAAAAGGATAGGTAGTGAAAAGAAAAGAGAAGCTGCGATCGTCTTTTGGCTTGGCTGCTCGGCCGCTTATCTTTACTCGCTGTCCTTTTCTACGTTCGACGCTGTCGGCAAATTTCAAACAACGTAGGAACTACACGCTAGTTGCAAACGTTCAGTCCCGAGGCTTTCGCAACTATCGAGACAATACTGTACAATGATTCCAAAGCATTGGCGTAGCCTCAGGAAATCATTAAATTTCTTAATACATAGTGTACACTTTGATGGGGAGGCTACGCCAATGCTCTAAATTCATCATTCTATCTCACTTTGTCTCGATATGCTCGTCGTCGTTCTTTGTCACTGGCCGTAGCCAATAACGCCAACGCACATGGTAGCAGCAGAGTGAGAACGCAATATGCTGTCACTCGCCAACTCTCGGCGAACGCAGAGTACAGTAATTCTTCGCTTGGCGCTCGCCACGATCTCTAGCGTGGCCGCTCGCGAGTCATCCCCACCACTGGAGGGGCCCCTCTAACTTTAAGTGGAAGGAGGAATCCGTCACCTTTTGACTAGCCGACACGTCGCGTCGCGGCGGCTGACGGCCGCGTTACCCATTGAAAGATTAAATGGCTTGGTATCGGTGAGACAACACTAATGCAACAGTGAAACTTTTTTATTGTTACTTATATCGCTATAGTTTTTTTTTTTAAATATTGCTGAGATTGTGGTGATTAAAATGAAACCAAACACGATACTATTTGGATTATATTTACTTACTTAGTAATGTTATATGTACATAATGGGCAAGGATGCTTACAAGGAAAGCTCTAATTAATGAATATGTAGTACTTATCTAGCAATTCGATGATAACTGCATGTCATGTTCACTGCTCCTTTGAGTATTTTTTTTTTTTTTTTTATAGGGCGGAGGGGAAAATGCTTTGCGCACACCAGGGCTTGATTATTGGTAGTG
Organism: Nomada ferruginata; assembly: GCA_963583965.1. Classification (NCBI taxonomy): domain Eukaryota; kingdom Metazoa; phylum Arthropoda; class Insecta; order Hymenoptera; family Apidae; genus Nomada; species Nomada ferruginata. The sequence goes on from OY757222.1 coordinate 7,501,933, forward strand.
TGGGACTCCTCTGTATTAGAGTTTACCCACTAAAAACCCCTCCCCCATATTCTCACATAACTTATAACTACACTTCCACACTGCACTTTTACACTGCACTTATTTATTTAGCAGGTAAGCTTCCAGGCCTTTGACGTGATATTTCACACATGAAGCTTCTTTCTTTGTTAATTTCTTCAATTTTTTCAGTACTTCTTCGAGAGCTTCTTGTCTCTTTTCCTCATCTAGCTCTTCTTCATCGCTTTCTTCGTCTTGAGCGGGATTTTCCTCTTCTGAGTCCGGTTGGTCGTCGATTAGAATCCTCTCCGCTTCATCACACGTAGACAAAAACTGAGTCTTCTGCTCGTGCGATATATCTGTATCAAGTTGACTCATGACACTTTGCATTTCATTTTCTAGGAAATGCGTGTCGTCAATATCATCTGTCGTTATGTTTATTTCCGACATAATTTTACGCCAGCTGTTCCGTATATTCAGAGTACTTATCTCTGTCCACGATTTATGCAATAAATCAATGCAATCTTTTAGCGTATATTTTTTATAAAATTCGGTTGTGCCACCTTCATAGGTGAGCACACACTCCAGCATTCTATGGCGGAACAATCGTTTAGTCTTTTCTATCAGACCTTGATCCATTGGCTGTAGAATCGATGTTGTGTTGGCCGGCATATAGACAATCTTGAAGTACGGATCTTCTTCTTCCGAAATTTTATGCCCTTGAAAATTGTCCAACAATAACATTACTTTTCCACATATCCGTTTTTCCAATTGGTATACACGAACTGCTGGCTTGAAATAATTGTTATACCAATCGGAAAACACGGATCGATCCACCCATGCATTTGCCTGTGATTTAAAAACCACTGGCAATCGGTTTTGGCAATGTTTTAAAGCACGGGAGTTTTTATATTTATAAATAACTAACGGCATCAGTCAAAAAAGTAATGAACTTCGTCGCGGCCATAGTAAGCGCGCTTTAAATTTAAACATTTGAGAATCGGCAGCCGTTGATACCGCGCAACTCAGAACGGTCTCATATCGTTTTAGGATTCCAACGGAAATTCGTTGTCAATGCATTCCCGGCGCTCGTCGAAATTCGTTTTGTGTTCATCGAGGAACGTCGACAAGTTCTTGTGGCGCCGCGACTGTCGGGCCGACACAAGGGCTTGGCGAGGTTCCTCGATGAACACGACCGTTCACGAGCTTTCCGTGTAAGCATCCTTGCCCATTACATATAACATTACTAAGTAAGTAAATATAATCCAAATTCTATCGTGTTTGGTCTCATTTTAATAACCACAATCTCAGCAATATTTCAAAACAAAAATTATTGCGAAATATGTATCAATAAAAAAGTTTCGCCGTTGCATTAGTGTTGTCTCACCGACGCGAGGCATTTAAACGTTTTACTGACGCCCGACTTCTCATTCCACTTTTTCGTTCGCTCGCTGTCCCTTTCTGTGGCCGCCGATGTCGGTGCCTACATTGTAGCCGGGCGGCCGAAATTTCGAGGGACCCAAAGTTCACCTAAATTTGCTCGGCGCTCGCGACCGGTCCCGAACAGCGAGTGCCAAGCGAAGAATTACTGTACCTTTAATTGTTTATATCTTTAAAAATATTGAATCTTATCATTAGATTCCTATATACTATCACCTTACACAAGATCGTTAAAATCGAAGTAGAACAGTTGGGGTCCTTCGCTTGTAAAAGAAAGGCGAAATAGTATAATATTAAAATATACAGCGAGTTTGCCTGCACTTCATCTACGACTGTTCATTATAAGACATATGAAAATGCACAAAATAAATTAATTGAATGCTATAAATATTAAACAGTGCCATAATTGGCAAGATACATGAAATTAAAAACGGTAGCATATAAAACGCTATAATAGATAAAAATATTTAAAAAATATTTAAAATATATTTTTAAAACATTTGTAAATAAATACAGTATTCCCTCGAAAGTTGCGAAAAATAGGTATGCAAAAGTTGCGAAGAGTTTATCCCCACTCCTGGGGGTATGCCCCTAGAGGCGTCCAGAAGCTCGCTTGCCGATCAGTGTACGCGATCCGGGTCGGGTATCTAATTTTTGTTTAGTCAGATATGAGTTTCTTGAGGAAAATTCCGCGTAGTAAATTAAAAAAAGGACGAAGGATTACTATGGTTGTTTTTGCCAGATGTGCGCGGACTTAGGGATTCCCGCGGTACTACAGGTATGACGTTCTGCGGTCGTTCAAGGTGGCAGGTCAGGTATTTAACCCTGTACTAAAAAATTATTGCTTTTTCGATGAGTTGACCGGGTACACAGTTTCTCATCGATAAAGAAAAATCTAGCCGAAACCTAACCCAAACTCATATCTAATTAAATAAAAATTAGATTCGGATTAGGTTTGGTTAGAAATTTACGGAGGGGGGTGCAGGGGTGGGGCTCTGCCCCTCCCCCGCCAATACCAAGTCTGATATGGTATATCTAGTTGTAGAGGTACAATTTTGATGAGTCCACCCGGTATACAGATTCTTCGCCGGCTGCCGGAAAAGCGGCGGTCACACACGTTGCCCCGAGCGTGCACGTATAGACAAAATTCAATGTTCCACTTTGTAATAGGCAATCTGTCATATCACTTTCCTTGGTTTGTTGGTTGGATGGTTTATTTAACTGGACAGAATGGGAGGGGTCATTATCTATAACAATAACCGTATTTGGCGGAATATTCGGCAGCAACATTTCCTGCATCCATTTTTCAAAATTTCTGGCATTCCTTTGGCCATGGTAATCACCCCTCGGGCTACCTGCTTTAAAAATTAGAGCAGCCCTGCGTCAAATCCGTTCTTCCCACCCGCATGAAGAATTACAAGTCGATGGGGGGAACTGAAGCTCTGTAAAATCCCTGGCTCATTATCACTCTGCCAACATTTCCCAAAGCTAATCGTGTCGTCCACCCACGTTTCGCCGAGGTATATAATATTTCGCCCTGGTTTTCCGTAGCAACCCACCGTTTTTAAATATTCTCCACTCAAATTTACAATATTCGGCTGTTCAATTAGCATTGTCCGAATGTTCCTTTTAGAAGACCTTAGCATACCTTTTAGAAGTGATATAAAGTGGTTCGTTGCCAGGGAAAATCAATTGTTTCACGAATTGCAGTCAGTAATTTTCACAGAGTCGGTGTTCCCTTTTGTATGACATAAGAGTGATGAATAATGCCCCTTATTATTGTTTTTTCCTCCTCGGAACAGTGGAACGTCTCCGCAATCGGCCTAGGTCGATTCTTTCCTGGTGATAGCAATAATGTCCTTCTTCAGATTCCGAACCTTCCAACCGAATCCTGGTGATTGTTCGGCTACACAAATCGCTATATTCGGCAATACGTTCGTTTGCCTGACTTATTGGGAGAAAATGAATCCCCTTCGCAGCTTCCTCGTCACATTTCATGATGAGGTTTCGCACAATGTTTGTCGCACACCAATTCGTCGAGCTGAGTTCTTGGCGTGCTAATTTTTCACATTTTTGACCGTATATTACTGCAGGTGCATTAATTATCCTGGGATAAACAAATGCTTTCACTGCATTTGCACAGTAGCTGCAAGTCCGACGACCGCATACTCGTCCGAAGTTCGAGGTCGTCAAAAGTTTTGACTTACAAATTAACCATCTCGGATTTGCTTGTCCAATGGTGTCCATCTCAATCTCTTCTCTTCTATTTTGCCAGTTGTGCAACATTTCCATATGTTTGTTTTTCTCCGATTCATAAATGGTTTCTGCCATACCTGGCCTCGGAGCGTTCGGCCCGTAATTCGAATGCTTTTCTCAACGGATTTTTTTCCGCATCTTCTTTCCTTTCTCCTTTTCAAGGGACTTCTGATTTTGTTAATCCTTCTGTTCTCAATTTTTTGTAAAGTGACAGGCCGTTTCTTTTTCATCACCGTATTCAGATGTGACAACACGTGCTTTGTGTTATACTGCAGGACAGCAGCAGCACATATTCCCGTGTATGATCCCCTCTCGCTTAAGTTCACTCTTTTTCCACCTATGTGTTAATGCCGTTGAAACTTTCTGCACTGTTATTATTATTGTCGTATAGCAAAGTCCGAGCATGCGCCAACAATGGTCGAAGTATTTCTTTAATTTGTCCGTACACTGCCCATCTTCGTCATCTTTCATACTACATCCATCCCAGTAGCATTGGAAGTTTTGAACAATCTGCGTGTTCACCAAAAACGTGACCAGGGACATTGTGTATGTCGGCATACAAATACTTAATCTTTTCAGCGATAGTCACATTCTGACTATATCTGTATTCTGCGGCTTTCAGTATGTCTGCGCGCATTCGCAGAATGCTACTTTCAACGATTCTTCACAATGGGCCAGGTGTTTTTCTTCTTTTTCTTTTCTTCACAATGTTGTAGTCGACGGGCGATCGTTGCGTTGTAGTCGACCAACGAGCGTTGGACGATGTCGCGTGCGATTTCGAGGAAGCGATCGTGGCGTCGCTGCGTTGCCACGATTCCCGAAAAGATCGCGAGAGAGTCGATGCAAGGCAGTTATCCCTTAGCAGCCAAGGAGGCCACAGTAAAATAATTAAACTACCATTTTATTGACAGGAATCTGGGTTTTGTATGGGTCTGCATCTATAATTTTCTTACATACACTGCTGTCCCCATCAGGAATCACCGATGAGTAAACGAGTCCACGTTTTTCGACGCTAGTCTTTGAACCCTTCGACTATCGCATCACTTTCCATCGCCATTGATGCTTGATTCGTGCCCCAGTTTTTGAAGCGCGTCTGCTTTCGGGGCTGTTCTTTCTTTTTTGCAGCACACCGACAAATCCTGCAATCTTTGTTCGTCATACCGGTGAATAAAACTTTCTTGGTATGGTAACCAATTATTACGCCGATTCCAGAACCGGAATCGTACGGTCCAGTCCGGTAGGATCGCTTCATCCAGCTTCCGTCGGCCACAACGGGGATGTGGGGTATCCCAAGTCGTGGAACGATATCGCCTCTTTCTATGGCCAAACGTTTCTCTTCCTCTGCCGCTTCTACAATTTCTTCCCCTGCAGCAATAATTAGCGACTTCACGATTTCATCATGGTGCTTTCGAAATTCTTTCCTCGACATGGAGGGTATGTCCATTGCTCCAAGGAACTCCTCCATTTGGGTGCAACTGCTTCCATTCAAAACTGTCCCAGCAACGGCACCGTGGTTTGTTTCCATTTTACTGCTTTCGTCAGGTTCACTGTGTATTTCACCTTGATATTGGCACATAGCGCATGTTACGCTGAGGATGGTGCTACGCGATCATAAAACTTATAGGAATAAAAGCTACATGGCGATTATTAATAATTTCAGGAAAGGAATACATAATAAAAACATGCAATGATTTATATTGTATATAGGGGCGGCCAGGAACTAGTGGGTGTATCGGGAAATGCCGGGTCGATGAACTCGTTTCACTCACGGTCATATTTCTGTATAGTTGAACGATTTACTGCTTCTACTTTTGAATATTTAAAGTCGGCTTAGTGCAGAGTGGTAAAGACGTTCTCAAATTGCGCCCCATGAACCTGTAATGTCATTTAATATATTCTACATCGACGTGCAATAACACTCCTACAATGTCATTCTTACAATACGATCTTACAAACCTGAATGCACGCCTCTGTATGACGTCGTACGCTGCGTTGAACTGTATAAACTGTTCACCATTAAATCGAGTAGATTCGTTAAAACCTATCTTTACTCCTGTAGGAACTTTATAAAAATGAAGGGGAGTCATCGGGAATCGAACCCGAGACCTTCGTATTACTAGGCACTGATCAGCGCCACTACGCCACGGCCCCTTCTTAGGCAACGTGGTTCTTAAGTTCCTCTTATGTTCTTTGATGGAGGCGCCCGATCCCACACTCCGTAATCCTTTATATTAGTAGTAACGTCCCACAGATACAACTTAACCGCTCGAGTTGTATCGATTATTTATTTACGAGTCAAACTAACTTTTCCTGCGACTCCCTGATTTCGCATCAGGTTCGTCCGTACGTTTACCAAACCTCCGAACAGCTCCCTGGTTTCGCACCGGGTTCGTCTGTGAATAAACCAACCTCCTGCAGCTCCCCGGTTTCGCACCGGGTTCGTCTGCGCACTCTTTCCTAGTGGCTCCCCGATTTCGCATCGGGTTCGTCCTCGCATACATCAATCCCAGCGTCTCCCTGATTTCGCATCAGGTTCGTCCGTGCAACTTACTAATAAATTCTCAACCATATTCCTTGGGTAATATAAACATCGCCGGTCTAGGCGTTGCCCACAGCCCTGGCTCGTAACAATAATATCGATAAACTGACGAACTGTTTGAAAATGATCAGCCTTGCAATCTGCAATCTTATTGCATCAGACCGATGCAATAATAAAAATTATACAATTATACGCAAAAAAACATCGATAACCTTGTAAACTCCGAAAAAAATTACCCTAAAAAAAAACATATTTTGCAATAGAATGGTTTTTTCAAACCATTCAAATAGCATACAATATATTTTTTGTACCCCCACAATTAGAGGAGATATTTGGGTGGCCTTACTTAGGTGGACCACCCTGTAGACCACACGCATGCCTCTCAATATGTACATCGAAACGCTCACACATTTTAGCTGACGTCAGGCGTCGGGCGAATCGCCCGTTTATAGTGGTTTGGTAACTCAAATGCGACTCGTGCTCCCGTTAGTCTATCACACTAAAATTTTGCAATTATTATTTTCATCAAGATTACATGGTAGTATTATTAACTGAATGTAAAGTTTAATTGAATTATAGATTATTTGAAAATGTTTAATAGGAGTACTAGAACGGAAATTAATTCAGTGGAAAGCAGAGAAATAGAACTCATAGCGCTATGAATGACAGTGCATTCACTATTATATATACCTCTATGTTGCTGTTTAATTTCGGGCTTACAATTTTATTTTTATGACTTTCAAAGGGTCTTTAAGGGGGGAGGGTCAGGTAAACTGAAATTTTGTCACCTTTTTTTTTTTACTTAGAATATTATTTTACTACCTGGAGAATGTGCTCTGAAAATTTCAAATAGAAATTCGAAGTCTAAGTGTACCTACAACGTCGTTAAAGTGACGCGCTCCGAACGGTCTGGAGCGCAGATATACGAAAATGAGTCGAAAAGTGAGTGAAAGTGAACTGAACTATCGCACGAGCCGTCCACGTCGGCGTAAATTTGGTGGAAATCAGTTTACGTCAAGTGAAAACGGAAATGAAAGTTTTAACACTACTGTGTGGCATCTGGCCCCTAAGCATCTAAACTGCGGCTCAAAAATCATTGAAATTGCTGCGTATTTGGCTGCCGTCATGTTTAATGAAGGATACACCTTCATATTACAAGTAATGAATAATTTACAACTGGAAATCGGGCTCCAGTGTAAGCATTTTGCCGATACCTACGATAGTCACCGTGTTAGCAGACAGTACCGCCGCGGCGGTACTATCTGGAGAATGTGCTCTGAAAATTTCAAATAGAAATTCGAAGTCTAAGTGTACCTACAACGTCGTTAAAGTGACGCGCTCCGAACGGTCCGGAGCGCGGGCATACGAAAATGAGTCGAAAAGTGAGTGAAAGTGAACTGAACTATGGCACGAACCGTCCACGTCGGCGTAAATTTGGTGGAAATCAGTTTACGTCAAGTGAAAACGCAAATGAAAGTTTTAACGCTACTGTGTGGCGTCTGGCCCCTAAGCATCTAAACTGCGGCTCAAAAATCATTGAAATTGCTGCGTATTTGGCTGCCGGCATGTTTAATGAAGGATACACCTTCATATTACAAATAATGAATGATTTACAACTGGAAATCGGGTTCCAGTGTAAGCATTTTGCCGATACCTACGATAGACACCGTGTTAGCAGACAGGACCGCCGCAGCGCCGAACGCACAAAAGAGGCAAGAACTTCAAGAAAAGAAGAGCAAGCGGCTTTGCTGAGCGAATTTGAGGAAGAGGAAGGCCTAATATACGGTCCTGGCATCGCTGATTAACTTCAAATAAGCTGTAAGTTTCATGAACGACTGTTTATCCTTCCGAAAACTTTAAACGCGTTTTTCTCGAAATGCAAAATTTAACGCGCCGTGCAATGTAGCTTAGCCATTTCTCAACCGATTGTTATGAAATTTTGCACAAACATTCCTTGATATATCCTCCTTTGCATGAACCTAAAGTTTTACAAAAAATTGAAAAATAAACAATGTTTATAACCATTTGTTTGTAGAAAAAAACCTTGATTTCTCTTCAAAGTAGCGCACAATTTGTAATTTTTGAAATTTTGTTTCAAATTTAGGTTCATGCAAAGCGTATTATTATATTTTAACGAAAAAGTTTTGGTTCTTTGATTTGAGATAATTACAGCGACCTGTGCGTTGCACGGCGCATTTTCGAAGAGCCAACTTCAAGCAGCTATTACACAGTCAATTATGAATATTTTTATAATCTAAAAAAATAAATAGATTGTCTAAATGCTACACATTAACATACAAATATTGTTCAATAAAGAAATGCTATAGTCTTTTCATACCAGCTTCGAAAAGTAATGTCAATTTATTTCAGTTCACCTGACCCAATTTATGGTATTAAGTTTGATGGAAAAAGGTATGTCAAAGTGGCTTTGATTAATATCTAAAATAATAAGCCAAGTTTGCTATTACTGAACTTTGCCTCAATATTGAATATTTCTTTGCGAAAATGATGTAAAATACAAATATATAAGATACACAAATAATGTTGAAATGACGCAGCAATATATGCGAACATTTCGGCGTCTGGAGAGTAACCAAACCCATCGTTCAAATTGCATTGACCACACATTACGTTAGTCCAGCTTACCAACGTCTAACACAGTGGTGATCTAGCTCACTCACTTCACATGTTGTTGAATTAAAAGAATCCGCGGTTTTTGCGACCCCATACTGAGTTGAGTTACCCTGAATAGACCAGTGATGCCAACATGATGTAGTATTTAGTATTAATGTTATTAATGCATGTAATGCGCGTATCAGATTTAAACTCTTGTGACCAGCACTGTTAATTTTTGTTTAGGGCAGGAAAAGCCAGTTAACAAAGGGTCATCTGTAGTTGTCATAATCATACATGAACTGGAACAGATAAATTCGATTCGTTAGCTTCCCGTGGAATATACCGTGGAATTAGAAAGAAAGACCGGTGCAGATGATTAAACGAGTAGTATATCCTTAATCGATTTTATTACTTTCTGTTCATATAAAATATACAGGGTGTCCAATTTTAATCTATAAATGAGAATAACTCGTAAACTGTGCTGTACGAACATGTGGTTCAGTGAGAAATTGAATGGTTTCTTGGGGGACATAATCTAGTATAATTAGCATTTTAGTAGATGCACATGTAAATGTCGTGAGAACGTTACATACGTTTTTGTAAATGGATCTGTGCAATGTTTGCTGCATTCGTCGATGCAGCCCTTTGTTCTCTATACGAAAGTATATCAAGGTATTTATAACAAAACACCCTATCTCCAAAAACCCAGGGTTGAAATCCTTATAGACACCCTCGTGATTGGTTTTTATGAAACGAATCGAGAGCAATGGGGAAAAAAAAATGGTATAACGTCACGTATTATTTTATTTAAAGAGTTTTGAAACAGAATATCGAAAGTAATTCAATTATTAATGAGTTGAAATGTTCAGATATCGTCTTGCCTGTCAATAAATGGTTGTTCATAGTTCTTGCCATTTCTGATGTAATGTGATGTGAAATACCGCTCTAATGTTTACTGGGCCTCGGTAGCACATTATCTGACGTTATACACCCTCGCAAGTATGAGCCCACAAGGGCCGCATAGCATCGAGCGCGCGCGCTAACCATCGATTGGAAACATCACATATACTACATCTATAGTGGAGGCCAGATATAGATAATTATTAAGCACTGGTTACCTACAGTGAGTAGAACGAAGATATCCATGGGTGTATTGAATATGCAGGGCGTAACAGTGGAGAGCACAGTGTGAGATCTTGGCCTCCAGCAACGAACAAAAGGAACATACGATCTGTGGCATCGTGGTCTCCAGCAACGAACAGAAAGAAAGAAAACAAGATAAGCGAGAATGCAAAGGGCCATGGCATTAGAGCCGTACCTACAAAGACGCAGATCACGGCTCTGCCATTTGGTGTCAGAAGTGGGATACTGGAAGTGGGCTAGAATAGGAAGAGGCTGTGGCATCAGAGCGACTCATCATTTCCTACAAATTTGAAGATCGCGGAATCTATTTAATTCCGATGGGCCTGCACTTCCTTTTTTCTCGGTTCCTACATTCGGGGCCTAGTTCTGGATGAAGAAATTTACGATAAGGCAGACTCTCTTGATCTTCAAAATGTTACGCAGATGGGATTAAAGGGAAAAATTGGGAAGAAAGTGTGAACATAAATAGAAATGCAGAAGGTGGAAACAGCACCGCGAGGACGAATTGTTATGCAGGATGGTGGAGCCTGCAAGTGTAGAGCTTATTTCGACTCTGTTGAAGACCGAGTGCCAAGTCTGTTAGAAGATCTGGATTTAACAACACTCTACACGCACAGGTATCAACAGGATGGTGCACCATGATGATATGTGGAAATGTTTCCAGTTGACGACATACACTGGGTCGACTGTGAAAGGTCTGTCCAATGTCCACCTATTTCCCTTGAACTGACGCCTATGGATTTGTTTTTTGGAGGTCACGTGGAAGAAGAGGTTTATGCCCATCAACCAACGACAGTAGCTGATAAAATAAAGGAGGCGAATCATTGCAGTATTGAGTAGTATTATACCAGAGATATGTAATATAATTTCAAAGGGAGAATACAAGCCATTTATTTACGATCGAGGCGATATCTTTTGGAACGTATCAACCATTAAATAAATTGCTCGGGGATATTCTGTTTCACAATTTATTTCTCTTTCAGAGAACAAGACAGCCATATTAATGACTGCAACTAATAGAAAAATTAAAATAACTCTAAAACAGTAGCAAGAAAGTAAATGAAAGAGAAAACATGACAAGGAAGAAAAAAATAACTTCCTACGCCCGTGTCGTTTGCCCAGCTTAACTTTGAAGAAATCGTGACAATGCTTTTATATTATATGTATAAGACACATTTCCTATATTCATATACTATTTTTTGAAAAGAATCTTCTGGCCTGTACTGTGAGATTTTCTAGCCTTCTAAATGTTAATAAAATAACATTGTCAATACAGAAATTGAATCTGCAGATAGATGTGCTTGCCAAATAGGAGGGTGCCAAATGAGCTTATACAGGGTCCGGCGGAGTATGTCTTCCCGCGTTTAATGGGGGGTTGGTGTGGTGATTCTGAACAACTTTTTCCTTTACGAAAATGTTGGTTAAAGCTTCGTTTTTGAGTTATTAACGAAAAACTATAGAAAACTATAAACCCAGTTTGTCTTCAATTCGTCGGTGGCTTGATCACTTTCATAGGGAAACAAAGAATCCAATAATGTACGTGATAAATACTCGACGGTTGCAGCACGAAATATTGCGCGTTCCATTAAGATTCAGGCGGCCTTTATTTTTTAGATGCTTTGTACGATTAGGACATACAGTTAACCCTTTTAGTGTTGTCCGACAGAATTGTACGTAAGAGAAGAATACCGAACCAATTTTATGTAATTTAGTAAGGTTTGAGAAAAATAGCGTAAAAAAAAGGAAGATCGATATTCACAAAATTTAAAAAGGAATATATTACTCAACAAAGGGAGAATAAATGAATGCCAATTGTATTTCAATATTTGGTGCGAATCATATTAATCCTTTGCACTCGAGCGGCGCCGATATTGCGCCAGGCTGATGTGAAGCGGCGCCGCTGGAGCGCCCGGCTACAGTAATGTCTCGACTAGTGTTCCTCGCTCGGGAACGAATGTGAACACTAATCGTGCGTAGACACGATTCTCGAGCGAGTTCGGGTCGCCTTTGATGTTGAGGCAGCCGATGCTCGAGGCAGCGTTCCAGATAAGAGGCAAGTTTAAATACCCGTGTACGTGAGACAATACTAACGCGATCAAAATTTAAGAATAAAACTTCTGCATTTTTGGTTAGGTTAGGTTAGGTTATTAGGTTAATTTCATTTAAAACGGACCAAAAATGCAGAAGTTTTATTCTTAAATTTTGATCGCAGTAGTATTGTCTCACGCACAAGTTGCCTCTTTCCTGGAACGCTGCCACAACATCAAAGGTGACCCGAACTCGCTCGAGAATCGTGTCTGCGCGCCATTAGTGTTCACATTCGGTCCCGAGCGAGGAACACTAATGGAGACATTACTGTATTTCGCTAATTAATTGCAACTGAAATTTTGCCATGGATATCGGTTCTTTCATTTTGTGTTTGTAACGGCAATATTAGCCATTGACAGCTTCAAGGAGATTGGAGTGTGATTCTTGTCCCGATTCCTTCCAGTGCACGTTTTTTTTTTGTGGAGTAAAGCAAATCAAGAACGAACCAGAGAATGTCAAGTGCCATCGGTGTGTAAGATGCATACAAACAAAAGAAACAAGAATCACGTGGATGCCGCCTATAGCCGGCGCTCGTAACGAAAGTGTTAATAATGTGGAATAAGATTAGTCTAAGGCAATAGTGTGAATAAAGTTAGGGTGAGGAAACGTTTAAAGTTCAATGGCGGGTTCAGTAAACGGGGTAATGAATGAACTCATTATCCAGTTGCACTTATAACCGAGTCATTAGCGTATTTGATTTGAATTGACCTTGGGATCGCCTTTTCCATGTATGTCAAATTTTCTGAATGTCATTCAGATAATTGGCAATGTTAATAATAGGGGAACTGATATAATAATTTCTAACAGAGTTTTTCTTCATTTTACATGACAGAGTTGGAAACCCTATCCCTAGGGGTCGACTTTTAATAATAATAATAATGCTTTATTTCGCCGCCTGCCTCTCACAAGGGAAAGCTCTTAAGTGGTCGACTCGGATTTTAATGTACTTTTGCAGGTACATATTACACATGTCCCTGATGGTCTACGTAAAATATTAGGTGTAGTTATTCAGAAACTTTAAAGATATTAACAATTAAAGTTTCATACCTTTTTGTGCCCTCCATATCTTCTAGAAATAGAAAAGAATCTTCAAGAAGATTGGTAGCCAAGTGACATGGTTTGTGGCTTGTATTGTAGAGGTCCCGGGTTCGAATCCCCGGTTATATTGATTTTTTTTTTATTTATGATATCATTTTGGCGACACTGCACATTTCTGGCTTATAACTAGTTCATTTCAAATAGTAATAACGTTGAAACAGTATTTCTTTACAATGCGTTCGTGTAGTGAAGATGCGGTTCACACTGTTTATGATCAGATTAGAGATAAACTGGAGTACGTTTCCAATTTCACGCACAGGCTCAACTCCCCACACACGTCGATCTCTATTATTTATCTTAATATATACAAACTAAAGAGTTTTCGAGTTTTAATTTTTGTGATTTATGGACATTGTGCGAAAATGTCGCCAAAATGAAATCATGAATAAAACAAAAATATGAATTTAACCGGGATTCGAACCCAGGACCTCTAAATACAAGCCACACACCATGTCACTTGGCTACCAATCTTCTTGAAGACTCTTTTCTATTTCTAGAAGATATGGACGGCACATAAAGGTATGGAACTTTAATTGTTAATATCTTTAAAGTTTCTAAATAACTACACCTAATATTTTACGTAGAGCATCAGGGACATGTGTAATATGAACCTGCAAAAGTACATTAAAATCCGAGTCGACCACTTAAGAGCCTTCCCTTGTCAGCTTTGCGGCCACCCCTTATCTACATCTTCCATAAATGTTTTCCTTACATACTAAAACTACTAATACATACTACCTAACTTACATACTAATTTAAATATCTATATCTCTATTTCTAATCTCTATTGCTTTTCTTTGGCTTCTGTTGCCTTCCTTCTACCTCCAACTCCATCCTCCTCTCTTTTCTTCTCCTCCCCAGCTGTTTTCCCCATTCTCTCCCTTTTCCTTCGTCTCCCAGTAGCTCCTTAATGCTACCTGGCCATCTGCTCATCTTTGCGCACTCCCACGCCAGGTGTTCCAGCGTCTCTTTCTCCAGCCCACACAGCTCGCATCTCCTCCTGTCCTCCTCTTCCCAGTACCTGTTTGCCTTCTCTTCATTTCCGCACCTTAGCCTGGCTATCTCCTTCATGTAGGGGTCGACTTTTATAAATGCTAGTTTCAGTTTATTCGCGTGAACGGTCTTATATTTATTCGGTCCTAGTTCTATTTCGATCGTTAAGTCGTATAGGGTTTTCACGCGGTAAGGTTCTGACCAGGAGGAATCGAATTTCGATATTTTTGGTACTTTCAATAGGTAAACATGATCGTTTTCGTGGTTTTATCATACAGGTTTTTCGTCTGCTCGTTTGCCTGATTTAGGTTATGAGCAGCTGCAGCTTGGATGGTGTTGATTTTGGAGAATAATTCGTCGAGGTGGTCGACAAATGTACGCGGTATTTGTTGTATAGCGAATTCGGAGGGAATAAGGGCCTTAACAAGTTTCTTAACACCATAGACCAGCTCATGGGGGGTGAACCCGGTTGCTTCGTGGACTGAGGTATTGTATGAAAACATACCGAATCTAATCCATTCGTCTCAATCTGTTTCTGTGCAATAATGTTTGAGATAATCTATGAAGACTCTTTGCGTTGGTTCCGGGGAACCTAACGACTGCGGATGACATGTAGTGGACGTAGGATTTTGAAAATCCTACAGAAGGTCTTCATTATTTGACTAGTGAAGTCTCTGCTTTGGTCAGTATGGATCGCTCTGGGACATCCGTACCGATTAATAAACTGCCCTGCGACCGCAATGTAACAGTTACCGAATCTATTGTCTGTAGGGGAATGGCGTCTGAATATTTGGTGAGATTATCTTGGAGGGTCATTTGGTACCTGTTACTCTTTTTTGAAACCGGGATTGGGCCAACGATGTCCATTTGTACATTTTCGAATGCTTTACTGGGGGTGTCTGTGATGCGCATGTGTTGTCTGGTTTTGGTTGAGAACAATTTGTTTTCCTGGCAAAGAGGACAGGAGCGGACCAGATCTGTGATTTGTTTTGCCATTCCAGGCCAATAGAAATTTTCCTTGATGAGGTTAACACATTGGTGACGGGGCATTTGGAATACAG
Organism: Nomada ferruginata; assembly: GCA_963583965.1. Taxonomy (NCBI): domain Eukaryota; kingdom Metazoa; phylum Arthropoda; class Insecta; order Hymenoptera; family Apidae; genus Nomada; species Nomada ferruginata. The sequence goes on from OY757222.1 coordinate 7,517,164, forward strand.
TTCAACAATGACGCATATACGCGTCATCCGTCGCCAATGTGTTAAGAAGTTTCCGTATGCCCCTGTGACCGCCTATAGTGGATTCGTGGTGTTCTTTGATTATGTGTGGCGTACTAGATTCGTAGGGCATTATTATTTCACCGGAGCAGATAGCGAATGTGTACTGGGGGTTATTGAAGGTATGTTCTATGTGATATTGGAGCTGACTCAACTCGAGGGGCTCCAGCCTGTTGCGAGTGCTAGCAATTCTAACATTTTATTTCTAGCGAATCCATGAGTCGCTTCAGTGAATTTACCGAAGTTCTAAGGTCGCGGAAACTGGTTATCTCGTGAGGTGTAGCCTTGACGAACAGATGCAAGGTATGATAACTTTGTCGACAATAAGTTTCCTGCAGGTTACCAAATCTATTCCTGTCTGGGTTGTGATGGAAATGAAGTTTATGAGGTTGTCGTAGCGCATAAGGAGGTGATTTTTGAAGTACTTCAGTATAAGTAAGGAGGAAGTGTTAGTGTCTGGCTCGGTATCAGTGGTTCTAATGGGAAGAATATTGTGGATTGTCGTCTCGGGAGTGCCTTGTTTTATTTTCATATCTCGTTTCTAGTTTGGATTGCGTTCCATCAACAAGTGCTTCACTGCGCGTCTCTTCTCCCCACTCGTTCTCCGGTATTGCATCCGGCACAGTACTGCTCTTTCTCTTTCTCACAGGTGCTGTCGGCGTTGCGTTCAGAACAGCACCTGCCGGCATCGAGCGTGCGCTAGCCGGGGCTAGGGCGGAATTATGGGTGCGGCAACCTATCCGGTTTACCAGCCAGCGGTTTCGAACATCAGCTCCGATGCGGATGAACGCAATCCTTGCACAATTTAAGTCCATTGCGTAATTAAAGTTTGTATTTTAAATATATGCAAACTGAGATTCAAAGTTTCTGCTTCTCGAAATGAAAAAAGCTCATCCCGATTAGTATAAATGCAACGTTTAGAAAGGGCAGTAACATTTAACTTCCTTACCAAAGGGACACGGAAATCGGTAGAAAACGGTAACGCTAGGTCCTAAAACGTACGCCGTAGCTACTCCCGGTCGCGCGGAGGGGTGACTTAGAATCAGTCCTCTTAGAACAAGCGGGAACCTCCTCCTCGTCTGCGGTATGATATTCGTCGGAATCAGTGTCGGGCGGGTTTAAGTCTGTGTCTGGTTCGTTTTTGTTTTTGCCTTCGGCCTACGCCTTCCCACGCGTTAGGAAAGCAGCGGACAGCAGCTCGCCGGCGCACAGTGGTTCGAAACTGAAAACTACTAGGCATACCTAAAAAAAAAATTCTTGCTTCTGCAGTCTTATGTTAATTTTTTAATTCTTCTGCTATCATACTACATATATGTAGTAAAATATTATGAATTTATTCCATATTTTTCTCGTAATCAGCCAAACATTGTCTTAATCTCACGAAAGTGTTCTACAATATTTTGTATTTTTATGTTTCCAGAAAGTAGTTAGCGGTTAAATTTTTGTTGGAATGGTTTTAGTTAGCTTTCTTCTTGTAATGAAAATTCCAAACATTTACATGATCATTATTTTGCTACCAAATTACCATTTTTTATATTGATTTTACATTTTTGTAAATAACAAAAATTGTATTTGTTTGTAAATTCACGCATATCTCATTATTCTTGATAGATTCAGGTTTGCAAAATTCCATTATTTGCATCCGTCCGCATCCGTCCCTTTGAGAAATTGACGTTTTTCTTGCAACAAAAATAGGTGCAAGATAGGTAAAATGACTCAAAAGTGTTCTACAATGTTTTATATTTTTATGTTTCCAGTAAGTATTTGAAGATTCGGAAGGTATGTAAACTGACAGAGAGGCATAATAAGGCCTTACATTTGTTTTTTTTTGTTTTTTTTTTAATAAATTTTTTTCTTTCAAGATTAAATGAGTATCATGTAGTAATATTACCTATAACCTTGAATTACAATCAAAAAAATAATGAAATACGTGAAATTTGAAGGTATGCCCAGTATTTTTCAGTTTCGAACCACTGTGCGGCGCCAACGAGCGCCGCACAGACACTCTCCGGATGGGAGTTTGATTGTTGTTAGCGGTTGGGGTTCAACAGGATTACTGGATAGGGCGTCTGCACTGGACTTTACCCTTGCAGGTTTGTAGATGATGTTATAGTCGTATTCCTCCAGTTTTATGCCCCACCTCAATTTTTGATGTGGGGACACTTTTACGTTGTGTAACCAAACTAGGGGTCGATAGTCTGTAATGAGGGTGAACTGTTGGCCGCAGATGTAAGGTCGAATACAATAGCAGTCAACTCCTTCTCGCTAGTGGAGTATCTAGCTTCGGTTTCAGTGAGAGTTCTAGAGGCATACGAAATGGGGAGATCTTTTCCGATGAGTCCTTGACTCAATACTGTTCCGATCGCGAATTAAGATGCGTCGGTCGTGACCAAGAAAGGTTGGGTGAAATCCGGAAATTGAAGAAGGGGTTCTGAGCAAATTATGTCACGGAGTTTTTCGAACGCTGCTTGGGCTGCAGCGCTCCATGCGAAAACTATATCCTTTTTCAGTAGCTTGAGTAAGGGGTTTGGCGATGGTTGCCATATCTTGAATGAACCTTCTATAATATCCTACGAACCCTAAGAACTGTTTTATATTCTTTTTACTTCTAGGTAGGGGGGACCGTTTGATGGCGTCCATTTTCGCGGGATCCGGTTTCACACCCTCACTGGAAATGATATGTCCCAAGTAGGTTGCTTCTTTACGAAGAAACGAGTATTTATCAGGTTGTAGGGTCAAACCGGCGTTTTGTAATCGTGACAGCAAAGTGTTTTATTTCTGGGCATGCTCGGTAAGAGAACTGGCATAAATTACTATATCGTCCATATAGACTATAGACAAATACCTCGGTTCCTTGCAGGCAAGACAGAGCTATGTCCATGACTCTTTGAAAGGTGGCGGGTTCATTTTTGAGGCCGAAGGGCATTCGATTGAACTCGTAATACCCATTGGGTATTGCGAAAGTCGTTTTTGAAATCGATTCTGCTGAAACAGGTACCTGATGGAAACCAGAAGCTAGGTCTAAGCTGCTAAAATATTTAGATCGACCCAGATAATCCAGAATATCAGTAATATTGGGGAGGGGATACGCGTCGCCAATTGTCTTATTTAGTTTCCGATAATCGATTACCATTCGCCAGCGCGGTTCTCCCGTCACGTCCGGTTTTTTCGGCACTGTCCACACGGGGAAATTGTACATCAGGGCATCGACATGATTTTTTATTTCCGCCTTATGGGCGGGGGAAGCCCATACTGTTTGGTGTTTATTGGAAATTCGTCGATCATTCGGATGGAGCGAGCGGTGAGCACGGTACAGCTTAAATCGTCTTCGGGGAGATGCAATTGATAAGGAAATTTTCCGATTGTCTCGAGGAGACCTTCCTTTTCTTCTTCATTTATTTCGTCAAGTTTAAGGATCCGGAGCAGTCTAGAAATTCCTAGGGCACTGGCCTCGACTTATCTCTCTTCTAATTCGCGTGGCTCCACAGTGAGAGTAATGTAGCTGGAGGTGGTGTTGATTGCAAAGACTTTTGCAAATCCACACTCCTGTTTTGCCAAAACTTCTCAGATAAAAATTCCTGGGCCAGCACCTACGCGTTTCATATAACCGAATTCCCTGTCTTGTTTTACGGGTAGCGCTATTAAAGTTTTGCTACGCGGGGGTAGCTCGAAGGATGAAGAGGAATGGAGAGATAACCTGCGGTCGGGAGTCGAATGACAGTGGGTGAAGTTTTTCTGAATACTACCGCTGCCTCCGTCTTTTTTTAGAAATGGTACCTCTGGAATTCCATTTTCATTGGGAAGAAAGTCGTCGCTGACTGTCTGGAATTCCACTAGGGTACCGTACATGCTAATGATCAGCTGTCTGTGCGTGCGAGGCATTCCTTCTCCAATACCAACGAGCTCGTACACGATGTTCGCGTCGAGTTTCGCGAAAGGTTTTAAACATCCCATTTTAATGAGATTTAGTTCGGCACCTGTGCCGACGAGGAAGGAGGCTACGCTGTTTTGTCCTCGGCATCGTTGGCATGTCCTACGATTTTCTTTCGGATATGGCTGAGAAGCAGCTATTTATCCGCGGGCTTTACAGAGCTATATGTTCTGCGGCAACCCTTTATGAAACGCGTAAGGCTACGGGTACAGTGGAACCGAATTTCGGCCTTACGACGTCTGATGAATTCGGAAACGAATCAACGCCATGAGATTAAATGGAAGCAGTGCCACTGCATACGACCCGAATGCGTGCGAAGACGCGAGACACTTGACGGGATTTTGATTTTTTCGTCCGAACTGAAGTGGCTGGCCCCCCCGTAGCGAGGGTCGTGGCCCTATTTTCTACATAGGTTCGTCCTAAATAAATAGAAATACGATATTTTCGTCCGAATATGCTAGCCGATCAACTGAGTTTGATTTTTTCGCCCGAAACCGACCGTGGTCCCAATACTTCACGATGGACTTTTTGTTGGTATATTGTCGCATTGATTTTTACATTTCTGTTAATGAATATTAAGGGGTCTTCCCTCGGAGTTGGTGTGAGAACCACTATAATTACGGTGCCGTTGCATGGCCGGTCGGAACTCACTCAGTTTATGACAGAGTCATTGCTATTGTGTTAAAAAAGAGAGGCAATGTGTCCACTGTCATTGCTTGGCTGTTGAAATTGTTATTTTATTCTAAGCCTTATCATCTGAATTTGTAACCCAGATGGTCGAAGCGGTAATTTAGCGAAAGCAATATGCGGTCCGGAAGTCCGAAACGAGAGGTTGCTCTGTCAGTTTTTCGGGAAAGCTGAATTTTGCTAAAAAGGACACAATGGTTTCGGACGCTCACAGTGCCAGATGTCTTTATGGTTCGAGGTAACTAACAGGGTTATAGTTTGCAGATGTGTTAAAAAGGAAACCGTAGTTCTGAAGCCCACCTTGACTTATATCGACGGTTCATTGTTCCCCTTATAATCTACCTTTCCGAAACTATTCTTCTTATTATAAATGCGAACATCACGCCAGTTATTTTACGTTTAGTTGTATTAAAATATTTATGCACCGTAAAAGCAACAATTTAATTTTTCCGTTCTAATCTCTCATTTGTTAACAAGATTGTTAATAAATTGAGGACGCTCGCGCTTCATCCCCGCCACTGGAGGGGTCCCCCCCGGGTTCGAGTGGAAGGAACACGCTGATACGTTTTGACTAGTCGACATGTCCCGGAGGCAGATAGCTTAGAAAAAGAAACAAGTGGCTTAGTATCCGTGAGACAACACTAATGCAACCGTGAAACTTTTTTATTGTTACTTATTTCGTTATGAAAATTGCATTAATATATTATTGGGGTTGTTGTGATTAAAATGAGGCCAAACACGATATAATTTGGATCATATTAGCCAAATCCATGTGCCTTTTCTACGGCGTGCATCATAGCTGTGAACTCACATTCGTCGGAATAGAATACGCAGCCACTGGCACCGCTCCACTTCGCGCAGCCGATTCGGTTCGCTCTGACGACGTCGTAAGGCCGAAATTCGGTTCCACTGTACTCGTTGCCTAAGTGAACAGGAGTTACCGTCGGATCGGGGAATCGTATCGCCGACGAACTTCAACAGCGTATATTGTTCTTCTACCGGTTTAATAGGGAATGTTTCGAAGCTATTAGAGAAACTACTAGTACCGGGAGGGCTGAACGCGCCGATTTCACGAGTTGGACGCGGTATTAGACACGTATCGGTGCGTGGGGAATTGCTCACCGGGGTTGCGACGGGGACAGGCGCCGTCGGAACTGGCATTACAGGTAAATCTTCGATCGGCTCGAGGCAGCGTCATAGGAAAGAGGCAAGATAAAATACCCGTGTACGTGAGACAATACTAACGCGATCAAAATTTCAGAATAAAACTTCTGCATTTTTGGTCTGTTTTGAATGAAATTTTACCAACATGTTCGTTACAATCTCCTGATTAAAATGACACCAAACACGACATAGATTGATGCCATGGGACTGATTATTTCGAAGACCATTATTACTACCATTATAAGTAAATATTGCCCAAACCATATTGTGTTTGGTGTCATTTTAATCGGGAGATTGTAACGAACATTTTGGTAAAATTTCATTCAAAACGGACCAAAAATGCAGAAGTTTTATTCTGAAATTTTGATCGCGTTAGTATTGTCTCACGTACACGGGTATTTTATCTTGCCTCTTTCCTATGACGCTGCCTCGAGCCTCGGCTGTCACAACATCAAAGGCGACCCGAACTCGCTCGAGAATCGTGTCTGCGCCCCATTAGTGTCCCCATTCGGTCCCGAGCGAGGGACACTAATGGAGACATTACTGTACTTGCTGAATCCCTGGGGGATGACGCATGCTACGGCAAACTGTGGCGCAACACTTCGGTGTTAAAAAGAATATCTCCATACCCGCTTTCCATATCATTTAGATATTCTTTCAATTCGCGGCAATTTAGTCCACGAGATCGAATAAAATTTATAATTTTAATAGTTGGTGGAACACCATTAGACATTTTTTAAAATTCTTGCACTTAGATTTTCTTGATGCAAAATACAATGAGAAATAATTATTTCACGTCCTGTTAATTTGTTTACATCTTTGGATAATGATCCCGACAGACCAACATTCGAACTTGTCATCGCTCGAGCTCCATCTATTGTTTATCCAACAATGTTCTTTATTGGGATATTTATTGGGTAGCAGTTCATAAAGGAATAACAGAAACACATGTAATGAATTATAAATATATAATATAATATAATACAAAAGTAAAAGTAAGTAAAGTAAACTAGTAAAAATTATATTGTATATTGCCGCCGTGGCCTCTCCATCCGCCACGGCCACTTCGGCAACCGCGGGGGCTGTATACAAGCTGCTTTACCAACTTTTTCACCTGAAATATAATAATGTATGTTTAATTTGAAAAACAAAAAGCAATCATGAGAAAATCAACGCTTTTACTTACTTCTTTCACCGACATCATGTGCTGGCCCTCTTTTTTTTGCTCTTCCCTTTTTTTTTCTTTATTTCCTTCTCTGCTTATCTTTTCCCTCCTTTCCTCTCTGTTTAAATTAGTTCCTTCTACTTCCATCTGTGTTCAAAGTAATTTATATGTATATTGTTAACATATGATTAAGGATGTAATATTATACTTTCCGATTACACTATTCGACAGATATCAATTTTTATTCAGATCTAACCTTCAAGACGCGTTTCTTATAGATTTTGATGTGCTGAATACGAATCTGCAGTCCGTTTTTATCCAGAACGTACCGTTTTTGAAAAAATCAATTTAAAGAAAAATCGCGAATTTTCAACTTTGAAAGTGTTTTGTGCTTTTCCGGTAATAGTTATTCAGTTGCGCTTGGTGTCTAATGATTCTGTGGGGTTTCACGAATAAAATGATGTAAGTGGTTATTAGATTATAAACATTTAAATATGTTTAAATAATGATCAAAGTGAAAGGACACCGAGAATAACTATTCCATATCCTCTTTCATTTGCACTATTCTCTTTTATGTTCGGAAAAAATCAAAATCCCAACTTCAGTCGAATCTATCGAAGTTTTCCTGAAAAGAAAAACTGTAATAGATATGACAATATCAACTGTCTCCGTATTTTTCGTTTGTCATTCTACACAATGACCAAAGCAATGGGAAAAAGCGAATGAAATGATTTAAAAATGATCAACATATGCATATTCGGTACTCGCATAAAATCTGTACGAATAAATATTTTCCTTTATTTCTGATTATTTGTAAAAAGGAAATAATTGTGCGGTCTAAAAGAAAGGCGAAATAGTAGTAAAACATCACACGAGTTTCCCTGCATATCGTCAAGACTGTTCAATCTAAGACGTCTGAAAATGCGCTTCATACATTTTATTTTAATGTTAAAAATATTAAACAGCACCATAATTGGCAAGATACATGGCACGGGAAACGGTAGTACGAAAAGGGCTCTAACTTCATATTTACCTATATTAAATTCAAATATTGGTAAGCAAATACTGATCATTGTCATATACAGTAATTTCTCGAAGAAGGATCGCAGGTCGGGACCGGCCGCGATCACTAGGAGTGTAGAGATTATAACTTTGCCTTTTTAGAAGTTTGGCATCGACACCAACGGCCGCTGAAAGAGACAGAGAGTGAAAGAAAGGTCAGATACCTACGTATCGGTGAGACAACACTAATGCAACTATAAAACTTCTTTATTGTTAATTATTTCGTTCTGCAAATTTTATTACAATATTGCTGAGGCTGTTGTGATTAAAGTAATACCAAACGCGATATAATTTGGATTATATTTGCGTTGATAAATTACAAAAACGGGTTGCAATATGAAGCAAATATGATCGTGTTGTCTCATTTTAACCCCTTTGCATCGGCGGACGAGATATCTCGCCGCGTGATTTCGTTCATGCGACGCTGTGTACGGAATATCTCGCAAGCCTTTCTATTACAACCCGAGATATCTCGTCCAACGATTTGGATCAAAATGAATTCCTAGGGTACTATGAATGTGGCATTCAGTTGTAAACAGTGAAAAACGGAACGGAACGGAAAAACGTCCTTAGCATATCATGAACGAAATCACGCGGCGAGATATCTCGTCCGCCGCACAGTGGTCCGGATCGAGAAAGTTCGTGCGATTTTTAACACGTTCGGCGCCACGTCACCCATATGTGGGTGACGGTTATGCTGCCGTGGGGGACCGTCACCCAAATATTGGTGACGCTCTTCTTGTTCAAGTTAAATAAGACTGTCAGTGCGATTTTTTAAAACCTATCCGAATCACTTTGGGCGCCGAACGTGTTAAATAACTTTTGAACCGTAAAAGATATTGATACGAAATTTTGAATCAACAATCTACTAATGGTAGGTTACATATAAGTTAAAAAAAAAAAAAAATTATTTAACAATATTTTGTTTTTAATATTATTACATTACCCACTTGTACTATATAGAATATAGAACAAGTTTTCCAAAGAATTTCTTATCTCCGCTTTTATTATGTGCTATTTATTAAATTAATATAATTGAATTAAAAAAAAATTAAAATATATTGTAAATTAAAAATCCTGTATTTAATGCAGGTAATTTATTTTTTAATATTAAAAACGCTAGAAAACCAGATCTCAGGTTTAAAAATAAAATTTCATCGTATTATGAACATCGTAAAACGATTTATGAATTTTTTCCACCTAGATTGGGCGTTTGCCCACTGCGCAACGCGCCGGGCCGCGCGAATAATATTCGAGCTGCTCGATTTTTTCAAGTAGCTCGCTTTCTTTCGAGTAGCTCGAAGATTTCGAGTAGCTCGGAAGTTTCGAGCGCTCGGCTCGGCTCGAACGACCGAACTTTACTCGGTTCGAATTGCGAGTACTCGGTCTATTCGAGCGCTCGCACGTCCCTAGTGTGAATACACCCCTCCAAAGAAATGTTGACTTTTCATATTATCGTGAAAATTACGAAACTGTTTAGGATACAGGAAAAAAGTTAAATTCAAAGTTGGATGGCTCCTTATGGTGTATAATAAGGACGTGAGAAATTTTGAAAAACATTAATTTTTCACATCTGTATTGTGGACCATAAATGGCCATTCAACTTTGAATTTAACATTTTTATGGGGTTAAAATGTGCTCCTAAACCGAGTTCGACTTTGTGAGGTGTCATTCGATGGGCTCTGGCTCGAACCTACAAAAAAGTTTGCAGCGGTTCACCAGTCCGACACTTTATCGCAGGACCACCGACGCCATTGAAAAGATGTTACGTACTTTAGAACAGGGACGTCCAACCTTTTCTCCTCCAGCAGTTACCGTGCCCCCACTACCAGTTAGAGTCACCCCACTCCATTGCAAAGCCGTATACGGGCCGGGGCACAGGGGCAAGGCGGGAATCGGCAGCCCGTTGTTCGAATAGGTCGCGGCGATTAGTTTGATGAATTGCGATGAAAAATGTAAGAAGAATTGCTACTTTTCCAACAAAGTAATTGAATAAAGTTTTATTATTATTAGAATTATTATAACTACTACAAGCATTATTATTCTTATTATTATAGAAAAAACACAAAGATATTAAATTAAAACATAAAGAAACTAAAACATAAAGAAATTAAAACATAAATATAAGACATAAATATAAGACATAAATATAATAAAAGATAAACCTGAGTACAAATTTCTTACACTTAATGTGAAACTTGTACCTGAGACATTTCCTGTACGAGTTCTGGTATGTCAACAGAAATTTTAGTTGTTGCTATTCGTAATAGAGAGCATAACGACTCGTGGGCTAAATTAGATCGGTATTTTGATTTGATGTATTTCATCAGCGAAAAGCTAGACTCGCATCTTTACGTCGATCCAAACATAGAGCCTAGCTTCAAACTTAAATCAATAATTTCCGGATATTTATTCCGTGATAATAACTTGAAAAAATTAAGACCATGTTCCTTATTACTAAGTACAATTGGATCCGCTTGCAAGAAGCAAAGTTCGATGCGATACTGTATTTTTGCCTCTATTATTTCACATCCTTTGGGGTCATCAAAAATTTGAAGATCATTTTTTAACGAATTAAAATCTTCGAAGCGTTTCGCAAATTGTTCTTGAATTTCCAAAAGTGGAAAGCGAAATTGGGAAAAATTGATTGCAACATTTGTGTTCTGTTGTACGATTTCTTTGCAACAAGGAAAATGATGCAATTGACCTGCTTCTACTTCATTGATAAATAACTTTAATAGGTTTTTGAACCCTTCAATGTGTAGGCCGTGCAGGGAAAGAAACCAAACTCTTTGTTCTTAAAATGCTTTATTGTGCGTGCTCTACGACACGACTGCCTCACGTTAGTGTCTGGGCAAGAGTCCCTTTGTCTCCATCGTTCGACTTCCAGCAAACCGGCATCGTCGAACGGTAGCCCGTCGTGACGTCATTGGCGCGACGCATACAATGTATCGGCCGTGCGGCCCGCGACTACAAATGTGGCCGACTAAAATCAGAAATTGTCTGATCCTGCTGCTGTAATTTCGAATTTAAATTATTAAGGTGGCATGTAATGTCGCAAAGAAATGCCAAGTCGATCAAAAATGTTGTGTCAATCAATTTTTCCTGTATATCTTCAGTACCATTCACTTCAGTTTTTAAAAACTGCAATTGTGGGATATGGTGATGGGAGTTGCGAAATGAGACAGTGGACATTCAAATGTCTTGGAATGTCTTTTTCATTCGCTATCCTTCTCTGCGGTCGAAACTTTTTTCTCCATCAGTGTTTATAGTCGTATCAACTGCACTGGTCATTAGCGATCACGGTGGAATTATCGAACGGTCAAGTTTGGGATTTGAGATTTTAAGCGAAAAAAAGGAAACAAGTAAACGGTATACAGTAAAACTTGCATATACAGGGTCCGGCGGAGTATCTCATCCCGCGTTTAATGGGGGGTTGGTGGGGTGATTCTGAACAACTTTTTCCTTTACCAAAATGTTGGTTAAAGCTTTGTTTTTGAGTTATTAACGAAAAACCCTGGCCAATGAGAGCGCTCGGGCGCGTGGCCGTCAACGGATCTCAACCTCGGTCGTGGTCGTGAACGAACGCATTGGTACGTTGTGTTACCTCGTCTTAAATTAAGAATAATGTGGAATTATTCGTTATTCATGAATAACAAATAAACTAATAAGTGTTCGATACGTTTATTCGTTATCCGAAGGAAATAAAGTATTTTATTATTTATGAATTATTTTTTGTTCCACAGCACGTTTTCAGGTGGATAAATTGTATTTTAAGAAAAACGATTAGGATAAATAATGTTAGAAAAAGTTAGACTTACCAATTCGTCCACGTATTAACCTGCTCCGACGGCAGTCGGACACTGGGTCATTGTGTCGATCCTGACCTTCCACAACATCTGATGCTACAGCCGTGTGGGTGCACGGTCACTTTTCTAGCACGGTCACTTCACTTAACAGTCACTTTCACTTTTTGGAACGATTTATCCTTCCTGTGTTTAAAAAATTGTGTCTCCGAAAGGCACCCAATGCAATTGTGGCACCCAATACAAACATTTGGTTGTACTCCTGGTTTGAACGATACATCTTGCTCGTACGAATAGTCGAATGACTCTGCCAGCTTAAGCGTTTTCTAGGTTCTACATAGATGAACATTCGTTAAGGAAGGGATATTGTTATAATAGAATGCAGAGGAAATGTTTCTTACTGGAACGCTTAAGTGGCTAGCAGTTTTGGCGTCAACCTCCACTACACGAAAGAATACCCATGCGCTCTAGGGGGTCGCATGGTTTTCGTAACTACGAACTCCGATTGCGAAGAGAGACCACACACACCAGACAGTGTGGGATTACACTGTTCGAGAAATTTCAATAGAAGCGGAGTTCGTAGTTACGAAAGCCATGCGAACCCCTAGAGCGCATGGGTATTCTTTCGTGTAGTGGAGGTTGACGCCAAAACTGCTAGCCACTTAAGCGTTCCAGTAAGAAACATTTCTTCTGCATTCTATTATAACAATATCCCTTCCTTAACGAATGTTCATCTATGTAGAACCTAGGAAACGCTTAAGCTGGTAGAGTCATTCGACTATTCTTACGAGCAAGATGTATCGTTCAAACCAGGAGTACAACCAAATGTTTGTATTGGGTGCCACAATTGCATTGGGTGCCTTTCGGAGCCACAATTTTTTAAACGCAGGAAGGATAAATCGTTCCAAAAAGTGAAAATGACTGTTAAGTGAAGTGACCGTGCTAGAAAAGTGACCGTGCACCCACACGGCTGTAGCATCAGATGTTGTGGAAGGTCAGGATCGACACAATGACCCAGTGTCAATGACCCACTGCCGTCGGAGCAGGTTAATACGTGGACGAATTGGTAAGTCTAACTTTTTCTAACATTATTTATCCAAATCGTTTTTCTTAAAATACAATTTATCCACCTGAAAACGTGCTGTTAAACAAAAAATAATTCATCAGTAATAAAATACTTTATTCCTTTCGGATAAGGAATAAAAGTATCGAACACTTATTAGTTTATTTGTTCTTCATGAATATCGAATAATTCCACATTATTTTTAATTTAAGACGATGTAACATATGCCGCACGCTTCCCTCGATATCCACGCTGTCCCGAGCGCGGTTGAGAGCCACGCGCCCGGACGCTCTGATTGGCCAGTGTTTTTCGTTAATAACTCAAAAACGAAGCTTTAACCAACATTTTGGTAAAGGAAAAAGTTGTTCAGAATCACCCCACCAACCCCCCATTAAACGCGGGATGAGATACTCCGCCGGACCCTGTATACACAAAACAGTGCTTGGATATAGTCCCATTGACTATCCCCTCCACTTAAGGGGATTCCCCTTCGCGATAGCGACGCTCGACGATCGAGCGGCGTAATATGACCCGTGCCGCAATATCGGTGTGACTAATACTAATTCAACCATAAAACTTTTTTATTTTTAACTTTTTTTCAATAAAAAATTTACTACCGTATTTGCGAGATTTTTCTGATTAAAATGAGACTAAACACGATATAGTTCGAATTATATTTACTTGTTGATACTCATTAAATACCTGCCACAAAGTACAAAAACGCGTTGATCTTATTAAACTAATAATAACAGGATAATGTAAAACATTAAGTAAAACAACATTATCATACATTGTCGATTCAAGCACGGCTGGACTCGCATGTGACAAATTCGACACCCGGCTTCGTTATAGGCGACAGAGGTGGGGCATGTAGTAAAGAAGGGTGTCGAATCTATGTTTACATGCGGCTCGAGCCGAGCGTGAATCGACACCTCGGTCACAATCTAAGGTCACGCTCTATTATGATTTATTAAAATGTATTACAGTATTTATTGTAATGCACGTTACTATTTTGCATTATCCTTTTATTCTTATTCTAATGAGTAAATATAATTTAAATTGTATCCTGTTTATTTCAATGTATTATTATATTTATTATAATGTACTTTATTATTTTACGTTATCCTGTTATTATTAGTTTAATACGAGCAACGCGTTTTGCACTTTCTGGTACGTATTTAATGAGTATCAACAAGTAAATATAATTCGAACTATATCGCGTTTGGTCTCATTTTAATCAGAAAAAGCTCGCAAATACATTGGTAAAAGTTACACTTAGAAAAATTAATAAACAAAAAAGTTTTAATGTTGCATTAGTATTGTCTCACCGATACGTTTCGGCGCCTCACTTTGATTCTCTGGACCTCTCTCTCTCCTCCACTGTCTGTCCCTTTCTACGTTCACGCTCGGCTCGAGCTGCTTCTGAGAACAGATTCGACACCCTGCTTGGATATAGCCACAGCTTGGGTCCCAATCTGTGTTGTACAGAAGCGAGTGGAGTCGGGGACAGCGGATATTGGCAAAGTCAATGATCAAAAACAAGTAACGGTCAAATTGCCGTTTCCTCGCCCCTCGCTCCCTACATGCCGTCCGCCCGAGCGACGATAACATATTTGCGCTCTGGTAGGTGACAAAGAGGGGGTAGAGTCTAGCGCGGCTCGATCGTCGCCGATAGGATCGAGGACGTTAGATTCAAATTAGCCGCAGAAGAGAAAACATTTTCAAAACCAGAACAATTCAAGAAGACATCGCGTCCGCCTACTCTGTAAGCCGATCAGAAATAAACGTGCGTTTGTCGCAGAAACCATTGGGTATTTCATTACCTTCAGTCGCGAGAGACCATCGCGAACAGCTATCAATATTCGTCCAGACCAGGTCCAGAGTATTATCATAAAAGTTAGGATTACCATTAAGTTGTTTCAGACCAACATAAGAAAACGTATCGCATAATCTGAGGGCAGCTTCTTTGTTGGCAAAGGAAGTATCGTTAGTAAATTTAGCTACAGTGGAGTAGCTATTATTAACCCATTGAACTTTGGGAATATTATAATCGCCAAGAATACAAAATCTCGCTTTGCGGTTAGAGTCAAAGATATCATCAATTTGCAAACAATGAGCGTGATACGCTTCCATATTAGAGTTTGGTGGAATATAACATGCCCCAACAATTAGTACTTCTCCGCCCAACTCAATCCTCACAAAACAGTGTTCAATAGTGTTACTATTGATGAGGCAAGGTTCACAATTTAACTGATTTGAGACAGCAATTAACCCCCCCCCCCCCCGTGTGTAAGGACTAGTTAACAGGCTGCGATGACACCTAAAGATATGATAATTAGGAAGGCTCAGTTCAGCGTTAGAAATTCCATCGTAGAGCCATGTTTCAGAAAAAACAATAATATCATATTTAATGCACGAACTTAAGACCGATAAATACGAATCGCCCAGTTTAGTACGTAATCCTCTAACATTCTGATAATAAAAATTTAAACGCAGTGTTTTGAAGACGAGTAAAGCCCATGGAGATTACCACTTTTTCTGTTTCCCATCGAGGTAGTATTCACGATGGTGGGTATGCTATTAATGAATTTCATCCGCTTCTGTCGATCTCCCTTTGCGTGAAAATTTTTCCCAACATTCAATGTCAACTATTTTACGTTTACATAGATATATGTATTGTAGAATATGAATAAATATCTATGTATATTATTATAAATATGAAAATTACCATTAGTGCCCATTTCTTCACTAATCTTCTGCCATTCTCTCCGACAAAAATCATGGTTGTGGTAGTTTTGGTCCCCCAAGTCCCACAAATTGCGGTTGTCGTAAACGAGAGCAATTAATTTTTGTATATCTACAACTCTATCCATAGGTATTTATTAAAAATTTCACTGCGATGTACAACGAATCAAACTCGTTTGATTATTGTAATATGTTCTGACACTTTCGTGCAGTCGAAAAAACAAAATAATGCGGACCTATATATAATTATTATCCTCAAGAATTTATTGATTTTTATGTTACTATGGTAATGTTTGATTCATATATGGTAGGTGATCGAATCGTTACACACCACTACATAGAGAGATAGAGTTCGTACGATCGATTGGAATATCAAAGTCTCCTCACGAATTCGTGCGACATCGGAACAAAAATTGCATGCCGTGTAACCAGTCGCATAAGAACTAATGCATTTGATTGTTCGGACGTATTCATCAGAACGCCAGTTCCTACGAATTCGCATCCACCGTAACTATAGCCTTATATTCTCCTCCAAACAGTTTATCTGTTCGAATTCAATGTAGCTGCTCAACGGTGTTACGAGCCGGGCTGTGTGGCAGCACGAGAGGCCGGCGAGGGGTATATTACCCAGGAATATGGTTATCTATTTGTTAGTTAAGGTGCGCGGACGAACCTGATTCGAAATCAGGGAGCCGCTAGGATTATTGAGAGCGAGGACGAACCCGGTGCGAAACCGGTGAGCCTCTAGGAGGGGGAACAAGCGCGGACGAACCCGATGCGAAATCGGGGAGCCACTAGGAAGAAGTTCACAGACGAACCCGATGCGAAATCGGGGAGCTGCTAGGAGGTTGGTTTATTCACAGACGAACCTGGCGCTTGACCAGGGAGCTGTTCGGAGGTTGGTAGACTTATGGACGAACCCGATGCGAAATCGGGGAGCCGTAGGACACGGACGAACCTGGTGCGAAACCAGGGAGCCGTAGGAAGGGTTAGGTTTCGTGGACGAACCCGATGCGAAATCGGGGATCCACTAGGTTGGAATATGTAGATTGTTTGTTTGGATAAAGATGTGTGAACGAACCTGATGTGAGATCAGGTAGTCGCGGGAAATGTTAGTTGCCTCGTAACTCTAAATTATTATTTGATACAACTCGAGCGGTAAAGTTGTATCGGTGGGAACGTTGTTACCAATATGCAAGGATTGCGGGGTAAAGATAGGTTTAACGAATCTACTCGATTTATAAGTGAACGTATAAAGTTGTATTCTGAGTTTTCAGTATAAATACAAATGTTACTGTCGCGATGAATTAATATATAAAGTGTGTAAGTTACCTAAGTATTTGCACGGTGTTGACGCACTGGCGATGCGGGGACTGAGAGCCGCTATTAGAATATGCCGAAAGAACTTCAACCGGACAAGCGGATTCTAACGGGTTAATCTGTGATTCGAGAGGTGCGCTAAGCCCAATCTCACTGGATATAACTGATTCTGTACAAGCGTGACACGACGTAACACTACGCGTGACTATGTTACTCTGAACCCCTGAGGGTAGAAACCAAAGGGTTTATATAGTCCCAAAATGCGCGGGAGCGCACTGGAACTTTCCATATAAGGAAATATAGGAGTCGTCGTCGGGCCACGCCCGTCTTGGGTTATGATGCAGCTGACCGTGCTTGTACTCAGGTCCCCTTTATTTGTTTACATTAAACGGAAGAATTTTAGGGCGTTTTCCCTTCACAAATGCGAGCTCGAAAACGCGTTGAGAGCGACGTATGGAAAGTATTCTTCATACGTAACAACGGCCTTCGTTACCTGGCAAGCAGATGACGAAAGGCTTTCGAACTTGTCATAAAGTAGCCCCAAAAAAATAAATTTATAAATTTTTGCGCTTTCCACAATAATCGTATCGTCCGGGAAAGAAAAACCGCCAGCAAGCCACGGAAACTGAATACGTCAGAATTGGAAATACGAATGTACATATCAGTAGTCCCTCGAACAATGCGGGGGTTAGGGACAGCAGCAGACCGCGTAGAGTGAAATCCGCGTAGTTTCGGAGCCACCCCCCCACCACCACCGTTTTTACCCCCTGCACCATTACACACACAAGAACTGACGTACATACACACATTTATATGGTTTAAACGCATGTGCATAAGAATTGGCTATCGGGATGCTGTGCATCTACTAGCAAAAGAATTGGCTATCGGGATGCTGTGCATCTACAGTAATGATTCGTACTGTGTCCATCGCTCGGGACCGAATGTGGACAGCCATCGTGTACAGACACGATTCTCGAGCGAGTTCGGATCACCTTTGATGTTGTGGCAGCGTTCCAGGCAAGAGGCAAGTTTAAATACCCGTGTATGTGAGACAATACTAACGCGATCAAAATTTAAGAACAAAACTTCTTCATATTTGGTCCGTTTTCAATGAAATTTTACCAACATGTTTGTTACAATCTCCTGGTTAAAATGACACGAAACACGACATGGTTTGGACAATTTTTAGTTATTATGGCAGTAATAATGATCTTCGAAACAATCAGTCCCATGGCACCAATCTATGTCGTGTTTGGTGTCATTTTAATCAGGAGATTGTAACGAACATGTTGGTAAAATCTCAGTGCGAGACATTACTGTACTTCTGATATAGTCATAACAATAAATATAAAAATAAGAAATGTATGCACAAATTATCATTAAGGAGGCCATACACTACAACCGGTCCTGTATAAAGAAGAAATTGTCTAAATTCCACTGCTTTGAATTTTGAATAATAAAGTAGGGATCTTGGGCGTCTTCCAAACTCAGATGGGCAAAATTCTTTTAGACTATTAAGTCTTTCACATATTCGAGAAATGTGGGTCCCCGGTAATTTAGAGGAGCGTGAATATTTACCAGATATCCACGCAGATAATGCTTTCTTCATGACGCCCAAGCATACTAGGTGCATATATTCAAATGGAACTTGAGATACCATTCCAAAAGGCAGGGAAGATAAGGGACTGCTGCCTTCTTTATGGTGGTCCTCGTCCACACATTGAGAATACTCATTATCTGTTCTAACGGGATGATTAATGCCATTGAAGACATGTCTACGATTGCTCTGTACACCAGAGACTTTGCACTTGGAACAAGCCCGGCTGGATGTATGGCCATAATGATTTAATATAAAAGACCTTGCTGGTGCATCAGCAATAAAACACCTGAGTTTGATGGGAACTTTAGTCCCATGAAAATCTATACCACCCATGGAAATAATGTCATTAAAGTTCATAATGAACATACTAAAAAATCTATTTGGGTCATGCGGCTTTTGCAATCCTTTATAAATTCCTATAATTATCGGCTTTGATTCAGGTATGTTCCTAATCATACACTGAATCGGCCTTAGATGGATTGTTCCTGCTTTATCTAAAGCACATCCATCTGTGTTGAAATCTAACTCTAATTCCCTATCTAATTGAAAAGAAGCATTGTTAAGGTACTTAACAATTTCAGCTTCAAGATTGAAGTGGATATACTCCCCCGGTTCTACAACATGTGTTGGAACACGAGTTCGTGGAGTGGCTAAAACTGTTCTAATATCCTTGGGTAGGTGGTTAAAATACCGATGGCTTCGAAGGAGCGAAAGCAAATTGTTGCCCTGAGTATGGTTGATATTATTCTCAATGCAGAAAGAAGCTAAACTTTCCTGAAAAGAAGTTTCAGAAACTGCTTCAGATCTACATGAGAGCGTAGAAGAAGAAGAAGAAGAAGAAGATAAATTCTCATATGTTTCAACATTACGGGTGGCATCAGTACTATCTGTGTAACCTGCAGAGGATGACGGAACATCCTGCAGGTTAACATTGGTGTTGATGTCCTGACTAGAAGAAGGAACAGAAGAAGAGAAGGAAGAAACGTGCTTTGCGATATTGGCCCGTATCTCCTTCTTTATCCTGCGAAACTGTCTGGACGATATTTTCGATATCGGTATCCTCGAAACGGATGATTTCAAATTGAAATTACTCATGATTAAATGAAATGAGTAATGCAAAAATATGACTACTATGACCAACAGATACTATGATACAACAGATACAACAGATACTAGATACTATGAGATACTGTAACACTTCTTCACTGCACTACACTGCACTCTCGATTTGTTCAGCGTCACAAAGCGAATGCCGCTATGTCATATTCAAAACGGTTAGATGCTATGCCTCGTATAATTTTTTGCGGGAAACGCGTTCATTGGTTGCGCATACTTTTGGACGTCTGCGCCGATTCACGGTGATTTGTCCCTCCAATACCTGCCGCGGAAATTTATGGATCGTCTTTTGTTTTATAAAGCAACGATCGCACAAAGGATCGTTAAATCATTTATAATCCGACGATCGTCGAAACAGCATTTCAAGGGTACATCAAAATGTAAGTATTACTTTTAATCATTACAATTACATGTATCGCTGATATGAATGTATAAACATTTTCCAATTTTATTCAAATATTCTTTCATTACAGATCGAAATGGAACGGCCAAGGAGAATAATTAATAAACCATCGAGGTTTGAGACCACAACCTCAGAAGCGGAACCACCAGCGAAACGTACAAGGATAGTCCCCGGCAGTATCGACGAGGACGTGGAAGACCTGAGGAGGGCTTTGGAAGGCCCTCATTGCACACCACTCACAAACAATTACACACTGCCCACAGACAATTACATACCGCCCACAGACAATTACATACCGCCCACAGACAATTACATACCGCCCACAGACAATTACATACCGCCCACAGACAATTACATACCGCCCACAGACAATTACATACCGCCCACAGACACCTATAGACCTCCCACTAACACCAACACACCCCCCACTAAGCGAGGCAGCATTCCATCAAAACCAGCGGGATTACCGATAACATCGGAACAGGAGATGACAGATTTAGAAAACCTGGATGAGCCTGGTTACAAGGCAGCTGTAAGTGAAACAGAAGTTAGATTTAATTCATCTTTATGTAATAAATGTTTGCATTAATCGTTACTTACTTTGTTTAGGTATCATATTTCGAATATCAAGGCGGGTATACTGTTAAAGAATCTGTGGCGATGTGTTTTAAGGAGGTATTTTCCGACTGCGTCTTGGCCAAATATTCTTGGCTGGGTCGCGAGGAGAACAATCTACCTCTGCGCGAAACACGGGCAGTTAGAGCTATTCATGGTAAGAATTTATATGGTATTTAGTGTTCATACTATATAATACTATATGTTACTACGGTAACATCGGGAAATGGGGGGTAGCTGAGGTGATTCTGAACAACTTTTTCCTTGACCAAAATGTTGTTTGAAGCTTCGTTTTTGAGTTATTAACCAAAAACACTGCCCAATTAGAGCGCTCGAAATCCCGGGACTCAGGCGCGCAACGTTTTGTGGCGCTTCGTCGTGTACGGGGGCCTCGACGGTATCGAGAGAATCGTACGGCAAATGTTACATCGTGTTTAAGCGAGGCCAATGTGGAATTTTTGGTTGTTCATTAATAAGAAATAAACTAATTATTCTTTTATTTAAGCGAGCAGAGTCGTGGTCGCGAAAGAACGCATTGACACGCTGTGTTACATTGTCTTTAAGCGAGGCTAATGTGGAATTTTTGGTTGTTCATTAATAAGAAATAAACTAATTATTCTTTTATTAAAGCGAGCAGAGTCGTGGTCGCGAAAGAACGCATTGACACGCCGTGTTACATTGTCTTTAAGCAGGGATAATGTGGAATTTTTGGTTGTTCATTAATAAGAAATAAACTAATTATTCTTTTATTTAAGCGAGCAGAGTCGTGGTCGCGAAAGAACGCATTGACACTTGCAAAAGTTCCACATTAGCCTCGCTTAAAGACGATGTAACACGGCGCACAGTGGTCCAAACGGGCCTTTTAGCTGGACAAAACCTCTTACGATCAACCTATGGGAGCAAATGATGTATTTATTTTAAACATACGTTTCCTTGGTGAAAATCAATTATAAAAAAATGGGATTTGCTTGAATAAGCGGCAGAAATACGAATTGATTCAGTATTATAAAACATATTTACCTTATAGTAGTAATAAAGAAAGTACTTCTGAAGGCATTTCCGAAATAACACTTATCACGTGTGGCCTGAGTGTAGAAATATATTAATTAATTAATTAAATAAATAAATAAATAATAATTAATTAAATAATTAATAATTAATTAAAAACGTAAACTCCTTCCTCAAGAGGAAGGAGTTACCTGTTGATTATCAATATTAATGTACGATTGAGATATATTTAGATTGAACAATCAGAATTTATTTATTTATTTTATATTTTCTTTATTTAATACACTAATTTATCTGGTTTCTAAAAAAAACCGGAGTCCTTTGATCCAATTTTTTAGAAACTTATTGTATTTTAAAGATAGCTGTATTACTTTTACTCTTCACCGTACACCTATTAAAAATGATCTACGCTTCAAAGTTGCAAAAAGTTGCAGATGGGACTAAATTTTTCAGATTCTATACACTTTTATGAAGTAACTCGAACAAGTCCCACGTTAATGCAAAGTAATGCTTTTTTTTAGAGACCATCAAAGTACAAACGTCGCACAATATTTCAGTATATTATTGTCTATAAGCAAATGAGTCAGTTATTCGAGTTTTAAGATATGTACACTTACGATTTATGCTTAAATCCATCACAAATTCAATATAAAACACAAAAAATGTCACAAAAAATATGCTGGTGTTACGTCCCGGTGTGGCTTTACAGAATTTAGAACAGAATTCTTCTTACCACGGCGCAAGACGATTTCTCTGCAACCTTGTGATCCACGCGACACGTGCGTTCGCGTCTGATCGGGCACCACGGCCAGTTACGCGATCGCAATCTTATGATTGTCACTCACCGGTCCTTCGGATGTCTGAGGTTTCCAGGCGCGGGGTTCCACTTCAGATACGGTCGGCCTAGTTTCACCTGAACGATTCGATACCTCTGGTTGGCTGGTTCCGTGTGGCGGGAAACGGAGTGGTTTCTTAGTGAAATACACCGACTCGAATCACATTTAGTTTAGTGTATATATTTTAACTATTATCACAGAACTCTTAAGGTCTAACGTATAACTAACTAGATATAAGTAAACTAAAGAATATAAGCTAAACTAGGTATTAATAACTAAAGAATGTAACTCTAATTATAAAGTGGTGAACTGGTCACGCGTAGGCGCGTGGAAAAGTTAGTCTCTAGTAAAGCGTTCGTAATAGCTCCAAAGGGGAGAATGCATCTCCGCCAGCGTCCGCATGGCGTTATATAGGGGCTGTAGGTCCTATGTTGCCTATCTGCAGGCGCTCCCGGTGTAGGGTGATTCCATTCCACTTAGGCGAAGGTTGAGGGCGACTGCAGTCGGTATGGCAGCATTCCTCTTGGGGCGGCTTTCCTAATTAACCTAACTTAAACCTAAGTCAAACGTCGCACGACGTCACACTGGGAACTGCTAAGAACTGTTAACAAACGATAGATACTGATGAACTGTGGGGCCTCGATTACTGACTATCGCGTATGGTTAGAAATCGTGAGTGGAAGAGGGGAATTGTTTATATAAACAGCATACTATCGTATAAGGGCTAGCTGTAATTCTTTTTATCTATTATATATCTTTCACTTACCGTAGTCGAAAATCTTTTCTTAGCACTTTCAGTTTTTAGGTTTTGTCCAGCTAAAAGGCCCGTTTGGACCACTGTGCGGCGTGTCAATGCGTTCTTTCGCGACCACGACTCTGCTCGCTTAAGGGGGTAGACACGGCACGTGACCTCTCCGATTTGGAAGGTCGGTATTACAGCAGCTTTTCCCTGCACAAAAATGGTAATACCGACAGGCGAGAGGGAGCTGCTTGTTATTTTGATATTCTAATCTGAATGTGGAAAGAAATTGTCAGCTGTTGCGTTGCACTTGAAAGAATTTAAACGGAAAGTCTGCTGGTAGTGCGAGCGTAGAAAATTCATTGTACATTTGAATTACTTGAAATGTGGTTATGCTACAATATGTTACGCGAAAGAAAAGTGAAAAGTGAAAAGTGAAAAGTTAAAAGTGAAAAGTGAAAAGTTAAAAGAAAAACTAGATGAGGGGCATGGGATGTCCAAAAAAAAACGAAGTTTGTTAGGTTAAATATTTTTTTGATAGAAAAAGTGATACTAAGATACACTTATTATAAGATAATTAAACGTCCTATGCAGAAAGCAGTTATTGAACAAACATTATACATATAAAATTGTGTTGGATGTTGAATGGAAGGTGTAGGCGACGATACTGCATCCCTTGAATTATCATGATGTACTATATATGTATACCCTGGTTTAATCTGCAAAAATAAATAAGTTTAATAAACATTCCTTTTTGAGTTCATACCACTTGAATGTAAAAACTGATCCCTGAAGAATCCATTATTATTGTTTCCTATTTCAGAAATATTTTCTTGCAGTGGCAGTGATCCCTTCCGATTACAGTTAGTTGTCATGGAACCTGTGATAAAAAGATAGAACGATTTGTAATCAATATGTATGTAATAAAAATGTAAATGTATGTATGAGATTTACTTTACGCATGCATTGCGAAGACTTGCTTCTTTTCCTCACTTCATACAGCATAAATAATTTTTGCCTTTGATATTGGTGCTGGAAATAACTAAAGTAAATTCATGATGATTTCCAATTAATCCAATTATGTGCATAATAAAGTATAAGGGACATACTTACGCTTTTATACATGTCATTTCCACTGAAAGAATAGCTGCAAGTATAAATTATTAGGAGAGTGTGAAGAGACCCACCACCACTCCCGTCATAGACGGTCCTCTTCACTCTCCATTTTCCTATGCGCTAGATGCACTCGCGGGTGCATCATTGGCTTTAGATTGCAGTTTATTATTATTACTCGGTACGGTACTAGCTGTACTGGTACATGCTCCTCCTGTTTTTATGTACGGAGGTTCTCTAATCGGTTGATGCCGATTGAATCTACTATCTATGATTTCTGGCAACATGCAGTCCTCATAGAACTTTCCCAATCTTTCCTCCATCTCTGTTGCCCAGAATGTATCATCCCTTGGTACTTTTACAACATTGGTAATTATTTAGAAAAAGGGGGGTCTCACCGATTTCGATGATTTTTGAATATGTTGTAGAACTCAGTATTCTGAACAACTTTTTCCTATGCATATAACCGCCGCTCGGCCTTAGTTTTCGAGATATTTGGAAAAAACTATAGCTACTACAACATTCAATTTTGTCTATGTATACGTGCACGCTCGGGGCAACGTGTGTGACCGCCGCTTTTCCGGCAGTCAGCGAAGAATCTGTATACCGGGTGGACTCATCAAAATTGTATCTCTAGAACTAGATATACCAAATCTGATATGATATATCTAGTTCTTGAGGTACAATTTTTTTCACGTATACACAAAATTGAATGTAGTAGTAGCTATAGTTTTTTACAAATATCTCGGAAACTAAGGCCGAGCGGCGCTTATATGTATAGGAAAAAGTTGTTCAAAATGTTGATTTTTATAACATACTCGAAAATCATCAAAATCGGTGAGACCTTTTCTAAATAATTACAGATAAATCCTTCGCCGATTCGGGACATTTTACCTCGTCGATGGTATCATCGTCCACGAGGCCGTCAGGATATCATCGTCACTAGTATAATTATCATTGGTTTCAATTTTATAATTTCATTTTCTTTTCTTTATGCTGAAATTCGCTTTCTATAATTCGTACCATACTTGCCAAGATACATATACATATGTATATGGCCAGAAAACGGTACCACAAAAAGCGGTAGTCTAAGTTCATATTCACATGAAAATATTTACTAAATATTATTAAAATATTTGTCAACAAATATTGATCATTGTTATAGAGTTAATAATTAAAAAAAAATTAATGTAAAAAAATGAGCCAGATTGGGACTCGAACCTAC
Organism: Nomada ferruginata; assembly: GCA_963583965.1. Classification (NCBI taxonomy): domain Eukaryota; kingdom Metazoa; phylum Arthropoda; class Insecta; order Hymenoptera; family Apidae; genus Nomada; species Nomada ferruginata. The sequence goes on from OY757222.1 coordinate 7,542,819, forward strand.
AGAAAAGTTTGCGGCGGCTCGAGACAAAATCTCCGCTCGAGGGCTCGAGCCGATTCATTTAGTTAGGTGATGATCACGTTCGTAACAGATGTGGCAACAGCGCGACAGAAGTCTTGATAAGTTGCAGCAACTATGCCTTACTGTGTCTGTATTCACGTATCACGTATTCACGTCTGAATCGGCGTTCGATACTACATACATAGGATCGTAAAGGATTACAAAAAAAATCAGGGAGTCAACTGTTGACTGATTTGGAGACATTTCCTTATTATATGTTTTATACAAAATAATCAAAAGAATGAAATAGATTAATAATAAGAGCAATGCAATAATTTCAAATAATTGACGTAACTACCAGTTTCTGAAAATATGATATCAGTACATCAATACTTCCAACCTCCGTAAAAAAGTTCCAATCTCTTCTTTTTTATTTTAAATAATATAACCATATAATTATAACATAAATTCGACAGCGATTTCAAGTCAAGCATGTGTTATATACAGTAAAAGCGATTAGTAATTGTACACAGATCCCAGTCAATACCTAAAATGAATATGACCTAACCTATAATCGTACGAAAATGCATACATTGACTGCATCACGCTGCTACTACTGTAGCACATGTCACGAGCCAACGCTTCAGTTTTGCTATGATTTCACGTTGCCAGTCCTCCTGAGTAGACGCCACCTCATCACCACTACGTGAACTAAATTTGTGACGTCACGTGCTCTGTTTTAACGGCAATATTACAGCGAACGGCGAAACTCGTTTGTGGGAATGCAATTAGGGCAATGCATTGTTTGTCCTTATATGAAAAGATTTTGAGCTCAGCGAGGGCTCATTCGAAAGAGGAAGGTTCAACGCGGCGCGCTGCACGCCCCGTTTGTGTCGCAAAACTCTTTTAGTGACCTAAAAATACTTGTATTCTGCGGGTGTATTTTGTCGATTTTTGCTCTACTTTGGACACTCACATTATTAGATAGCAACACAATCTCGTTGAACGGGCTGTGCAGCGCGCTGCATTGAACCTTCCTCTTTCGAATGAGCCCTCGCTGAGCTCAAAATCTTTTCATATAAGGACAAACAATGCATTGCCCTAACCAATGTTTTGGGACCATATTGTGTCGGTATACAGCTCGCTGCATTACCCGTGTCTACCCCCTTAAGGGGGCCGACTCCATGCGCCATGACGTGTGTGCGTGCACTCACACAAACAAAGGAAAGCATGCACGTATACGCCATGCGCGACAGAGAGACCCGATTTCGAATTTGACTATTCCCGTCTCAATAATTGCATTAATAAAACTTTCGCGGATATACCACACACGGGTAGACTTCACCACAGTCGGGGACTTACGTTTGAACGCCAATAAACACCATGCGTTCAGATGAATGGTATTTCTTGAACTGGCAAGCTAGAGACAGACACCGATGTAGGCAACAAGATGGCTGCAGGCATCTTGACACATTTCCCAATTAGCAAATATTGAACGATTTAATGGTTTATTCACTGATAACACGAAGTCCCCTACTTCCTTGAACTAGCACAAGATCACAGAAATGCGATTTTTCACAATTTATCACTTCTGGAAGGCGGAAAAAGTAAAATACGATTTGCACGCATCCGACGTAAGAATAGTTCACTGATTCTCCGTCGGTGGCGTTTATGGTACATTGTAGTGAATTTGGCCAAGTTACCCTCAGGGTCGATAAAAATACGAATCAGTCGGTAAAGGTAAGTTATAATTTCACACCACGAACGGCGATTTATACGTGAATACGTGATGCGTGCACACAGACACCAGTAAGGCATAGTTGCCGGCACGTATCAAACCTCTGTCACGCTGTTGTCACATCTGTTACAATTATAATAATCAGCAAAATGAATCGCCTCGAGCCGAGATGCTGATTCGAGCCGCTGCAAACTTTTATCTAGGTTCGAGCTCCCTAGGGGTTCATTTTTTTTTACATTAATTATTTCAAATTTCTAACTATATGACAATGACCTATAATTAAAAAAGGAATAAAAGAAAGGAATAAACAATAAAGACATGTAATGATTTATAAATATATTAAATGTTTATTTGTCTTAAAAAAATTTTAATAAATATGGAATACGACGGGGCGCCCCCCGTCGCTGCTTCCCGGGCCGCCGCGGCCACGACCACCTCCGCGGCCCCGCCAGCCGCCACCGCCGCGGCCACGACCACCTCCGCGGCCCCGCCAGCCGCCACCGCCGCGGCCTCGCCAACCCCCGCGGCCACTTCGGCGACCGCGAGGGCTGTAAATTAGGCGCTTCACCAGTTTCTTGACCTAAAATATAATAACGAATGATTAATATAATAAACCAAAAGCAATCAGGAAAAAATCAACGGTTTTACTTACTTCTGTCACCGTCATTTTCTCTTCTCTTTTCTTCTCTTTTCTTTTCCTTTGCCGTGTCTTCTCTTTTCTTTTCCTCTGCCTTGTTTTCTCGTTTCTTTTCCTCTGCCTTGTCTTCTCTTTCCTTTTCTATTACAGTTTCTTCCACATCCATCTGTGTTCAAAGTAATTTATATATTGTTAACGTATGATTAGTGATGTAATATTATACTTGCCGATTACACTTTTCGACAAATTTTCTTATAGATTTCAATGTGCTATATACGAATCTGCAGCCCGTTTGTCCGCGGGATGTACCATTTTTTTAAATTGAAAATTTTCAACTTTGGAAGTGTCTGTGCTTTTCCGGTATTATTTATTCAGTTGCGCTTGGTGCCAAATGATTCTGTGGAGAATGGCCAATAAAATGATGTAAGTGGTTATTAAATTATAATCATTTAAATATGTTTAAATAATGATCAAAGTGAAAGGACACAGAAAATAACTATTCCACGTGATAGGGCAGAACTTCCTGCTAACGCAAACATCAGTGGTAATTAAAAAATCATTTTCGTTTTCAATATAGAAGCGGAATACGTAGTTCGGTAAAACACGGGACGGCAACAGTGACACTCAGCAGAACTACTGCGCGTCTGGTGATTCCGATACGCTGAACAATAAGCGTGGGGACGCCATCTTAGAGCACCACTGCCGCCGCACGTGTTTTACCTATTTCTAACTATTTCGCTTCGATATTGAAAACGAAAATGATTGTTTAATTTCCACTTATGCTTGCCTTAGCAGAAAGGTATGCTCTATCAAGAGGAATAGTTACATTTCCTCATAGGCCCTTATTTTTTTAATAAATTGAAAGATATCAGCCACAGTGGGTGCATTTTCGGTGTTCTTTCACTTTGATCATTATTTAAACATATTTAAATGTTTATAATCTAATAACCACTTACATCATTTTATTCGTGAAACTCCACAGAATCATTTGGCACCAAACGCAACTGCATAACTATTACCGGCAAAGCACAAAACACTTCCAAAGTTGCAAATTTGCCAGATTCGTATTCAGCACATCAAAAACTATAAGATACACGTTTTGAAGATTACAAAATCAGATCCACGTTGAAAAATGTTAGACGTACCTCACGCACTTCCTCCTGGCTCGACATTTTCGGCTTGAGTGCCTTTTGTCTCTAACGCTCTAGTAAGGGAAGTAGCCACGCGCGGCTCGCGGCCCGCTAATTGGCTGTCCTGCGTGAGTGCAAAATGCAATAAATAGCTCGCGTTTTTCGCCTTCGCGTTAGTTGCACTCAAACCAACGACTAGATTACATCAGTATTTATTTCGAAGTTTTGAGTGTGTATTGGAAAAAGTAAGTTTAAGTGTATTGTGAAGTGAAGTGAAAGTGTTGCAATGAGTGACAGTGAAAATGTATCCGTGGTGGAAATCCACGAAGAAGAACAAAATGTTTGTGAAGATCAATGCGCGTTTGAAACTAGAGGTCGACGAAAATTGACACCGAATATGAAGAGATACTCGAGAAAATGGGCACGGAGACGGCGCATAGCTCTTCAGCATACTTCTCAACCATCAACAGCTGATGTTCAAGGGCACGCTTCGGACCAAATTATTTATTTGCCATTGGAGGAGGAACGAGAAACGCCAAATTTAAAGGAAATTTCTCAGGAGCCAACAGAAGAATTGGCGAGCGAAATGTTTGAAACAGCAGCCCCTGAAGAATTGACGAGCGAAATTCCCGAAACTGAAGAATTGTTTATTGAAAGAACGGCAATGGACGATACTGAAGAACAAGACTGTGTACCACGTGGCTTCAGTATCGTGGATTTGAAGCATATATTTGCCGCATTTAAAAAAATAGGCGACCATGCTAAGAACTGGGAAGACTGTGGAATTGGACACATGCAAATAACCGGCATGAAACGGTCGGGCCTCAGAACCACCCTCACCGTAAAATGCGATATGTGCCAATTTAAAGGTGAGATACACAGTGAACCCAAAGAAAGTAAAAAAATGAAAACCAACCAGAGTGCTGTTGCTGGGATAATTTTGAATGGAGGAAGTTATACCCAAATGGAGGAGTTTTTTGCAGCAATGGACATACCCTCCATGTCGAAAAAAGAATTTCGAAAGCACCACGATAAAATCGTGAAGTTTTTAATTGCTGCTGCGGAGGAAGAAATGGTAGCAGCAGCAGAAGAAGAGAAACGTTTAGCCATTGAAAGGGGCGATATTGTGCCAGGACTTGGCATACCCCACATCCCCGTTGTGGCCGACGGAAGTTGGATGAAGCGATCCTACCGAAGTGGAACGTACGATTCCGCGTCTGGAATCGGCGTCATCATTGGCTATCATACCAAGAAAGTATTATTTACCGGCGTGAGGAACAAAGTTTGCCGGAATTGCCGATCTGCAGCAAAAACGAAAAAAGAGCCCCGAAACCACGCGTGCTTCAAAAACTGGGGCACGAATCAAGCGTCAACGGCGATGGAAAGTGACGCGATAGTTGAAGGCTTCAAGACCAGTGTCGAAAAACGTGGGCTTATTTATTCAACATTGATTGCTGATGGGGACAGCAGTGTATACAAGAAAATTATAGATGCAGACCCATACCGTACGCAGATTCGGGTAAACAAAATAGAATGCACAAACCATCTGCTAAGGAATTTCTGCAAGAAAATGAAGGAGATTGTCAAAAAGACAACAGCTGGCCCGTTGGGGAAAATCGTGGAAAGTAGCATTCGGCGAATGCGCGCGGATATAGTGAAAGCCGCAGAGTATAGATATAAACAGAATGTAACAACGGCAGAAAAAATCAAAAATTTATATGCCGACATATATAATGTGCCAAGCCACGTTTTTGGAGAGCACGCCGAATGTTCAAGACTTGAATACTTCTGCGATGGAAGCAGAAAGGAAGAAGAACAAAACATTGTTCCACAACTTCAGCACATGGGGGTGTATGAACAGATTAAGGAAATACTTCGACCGTTGTTGGCACATACAGAGAGTTTGCTATACAACAGCAATAACAACACGGTCGAAAGTTTTAACGGAATAATCGCAAAATATACAAGCGGAAAATGATTGAATTTCGGAGAACGAGGTTCTTACACCGGAAGGTGTGCTGCTGCTGTCCTGCAGTATAACACAAAACAAGTGTTGTCACGCCTGAATACGGCGATGAAAAAGGACCCGCCTGTTACTCTGGAGAAAATGGAAAAAACAAGAATGAAAAAAAATCAGAAATCCGCTGAAAAGCTGAAAGAAAAAAGGATTGCAAAGCACGTGCGGAAACAATTCCGTTCCGAAAAGGATTGTAATTACGGGCCGAACGCTCAAAAGCCAGATGTGGCAGAAAACATTTATGCATTTGAGAAGACCAAGCATATGGAAATGTTGCACAATTGGCAAAATAGGAGAGATGCTATTGTGCAAGAGACAATCGGGCAAGCCAAAAACCATAAATGGCTAAATTATAAATCGAAACTTTTGACGGCCTCCAATTTCGGAAGAGTATGCCGTCGTCGGATTGGAACGCCCTGTGCAAATGCAGTGAAAGCATTTGTTTACCCCAGGATAATTAATGCACCTGCGGTAATATACGGCCAAGAGTGCGAAAAATTAGCACGCGAAGAGCTAAGCGCGAAAATTGGTGTTAAAATTGAAGAATGTGGAGTATACATTGATGCATCCAACCCTTTCTTAGGGGCTTCTCCAGATGGAGTAATAGACGAAGAGGGCATTGTAGAAATAAAATGTCCAAAAACGGCAGAAAATTTAATGCCGGAGGAGGCAATCAGAACGGTGCCAATTATTCGCCGCATATTTGAAGATGCAGCAGGAAATAGAATGAACAAGCACCATTATTATTACTACCTAATACAAGGGTAGTTACATATAGCAAGTAGAAAATACTGCTTATTTTGTATCTGGACCCGTAAAGGGCTGAAATACATAAAAATAGATAAAGACGAAAACTTTTGGCAAAACCAAATGGAGCCAAAATTAATTCAATTTTATGAACAATGCATGCTACCGGAATTGATAGATAGCCGGCACAATAGAGGAATGCCCATTCGGGAGCCTCAATTTATACAAGACGAGACAGCAAGCTTAGAAAGGCGAAAAAGGTCTCTCTCAGAAAGTAGTACAAATACTGGTAATGTCCGGCGTCGCACTGTACTGTAAAGTGCAGTGCCACTGACTCTGTTAGTGGTTGACAATTGCATAGAATAGCAATTGTCCTCGCGGATCATATGATCTCGCGAGTTGCTCGACGCCGGTACGCACATTTAAAAATAGGGCGCTTTGCAAAGTAAAAAAAGATTTTCCTTGAGCAGTAATAAAATATATGTAATATTACTGTCCGGCGTCGCACTGCACTGTAAAGTGCAATGCCACTGACTCTGTTAGTGGTTGACAATTGCATAGAATAGCAATTTTCCTTGCGGATCATACGATCTCGCAGTTGCTCGACGCCGGTACGCACTTTAAAAATAGTGTGCTTTGCAAAGTAAAAAAAAATTTTCCTTTAATAATTATACAGCTAGTTTATAGTTAGAGTCCTTCAATTGAAAAATGTAAGTATTGAACAAAGTGACAAATATCTTTAGTTATTGATACCATTCTTTCTGTTTTATTTAACAAATTTGTTACAGATCCTGCAAGGAAGGATTCCCGAAGGCAGATGTTTGGTGAGTGTGGCCACACTTTTTAAATTTAACAATAAACCTACCGACATCGGTCAAACTGACCATTTTCAAACTTTGGTACAACTTATGCATATTTAAACGTTATCGCATCGCTAAAAAATTATTCTGAAAATTATTCTCGTTGTATTGAAAATGCTGCGTCACTGTGTTGGATGACCAGCCCTTGAGTCACCGATGATTGTAAGGCCCGCGGATTCTGGCCTAGTCAAAGTCAATATTTTGCACTAGGGCAGTAGTCAGCGATATGACTACTGCCAAGGGCCAGACTCCGCGTCGGCTAAGGCCAGCCTTTCCCCCATAAATACCACAATATATATAGTAGCGGAATAGCTACTGCAGTCAGAATTAGTGTCGTAGAGAATAAGAGGGAAAGCTATGTCAAAATACTCATCGAACTATATTGAATAACACTCTTCTTTAAAGTACTTAATATATATATAAAACGTGTTGCACTCGCTTCCCTTCACACGGAATCCAACAACTGTTTAGAATGATTCCAAGGTGTGAATGTATGTGATTGGAGCTGAGCACTTGAGATGATCGTGTAAACGTAGTGCGCTTGTCGACCCCCGGATTCGAATAAACGTGAGCGATCGAATAAACGTTTGCCGCTGATCTGTTTATGTGAACTGCAATATCGTAATAGGAACTGTTTCAATCTCTCATTCAAAGCTATATGCACATAATATACACACGATGATGGACAGAATATCACGTTTTATTTGTAAAAGCATCGAAAGAGTTCGAAGACTTTTCTATTCGATGCCTTCATTCAATTCAACATTCCAATTGTTAGATAGCTGCCACCACCCTGCACGTCTGTAGGACATTATACCTGCAGTACCACGGAAAAACCCCAACTTTGCACACATCTGGCAAAGTCAACCATAGCACTCCTTCTCCTTTTTTATTACTACATGGAATTAAAATAAATAAAATAAGACGTAAATACTGAAAAATACATTGTATGCATATTTTAGGAAAAGTCATAAAGTTTAATAACGATGTGATAACGTTTAAATATGTAAAAGTTGTACCAAAGTTGGAAAAAGTCAATTTGACTGGTGTCGGTAGTTTTAGTGTTAATCCATGTTCAAATAGAGCAAGGTTTATAACATCTTAAATTTTGGGAGGGCTTATACATAAATACATGAAAGCTTAAACACTTGAAAACCATATAAATTTAAAGTGCAGTCTCCTGCAGTTTATAATTCTGTGTGGACTTTCGTCAAACGTTTGGCGAGTCTCACATAACCCACCGCATAGCCTAGGTCAGTGACAACGAACTAGCGGCTGGCGAGTCAGCTGTGACGCCTTCCCTTACTTAGATCTTGCACCTACAGCGAACTCGTGGCTCGCCAGCTACGCGTGCCTTGCCCGTGCCCCAGCCAGTCTTTGTCTTTGCAAAGGAGTAGGGAGTTTTTTACTGGTAGTGGGGACTTGGGGGCTCGGGGGGGGGAGATAAACTTCGTTGTCCCTGGCCTAGGTAGGTAAACAGCATTTTCCTCTCCTCGAGAAAAAAAGAAAAGTATATGGATACAATCGAGAAAGCGTAACCAGGAAAAATGGAGTGCTAATATGCTGCCTAATTACTGCTGCACATTCAAATGAGACAGCAACACCTCACATATTTCAGGTAATGTTTTACAGCTTTGAAACATACATATATGATTTTATAATATTAAAAACACATGAATGGACACATTTATATCCGCTTATACATGAACAACTTTATATATTTACATTGTTTAATCCATTACAGTTCTGAAAGGGCGTTATGTGCGTCTGATGTACCTACGACGGGGACAGCAAGACGGGAATCGGTGTGACACCGCAAACTAAGGCTTCGGATGTGAGGGGAATCATTTGGCTGTAATATGACGCACGTGGCCCACGGCCCGCCAGCTGGCTGTGCCTGACCTTATGTCAAACAGCAATAAGAGCCTTCTCTTATAAGTTAAAAAAATATATTAAAACAAATAAATAAAATTATATATGTATATACATGAAATATATCCCAAATATGAATAAAACATTCTATTGTTACACATATTAATATTGTTTTATCAATCTGTTTTTTTCAACTTGACCCTTGTATCTCCTCTTTCATTTGCACTATTCTCTTTTATGTTCGGCAAAAATCAAAATCTCAATTTCAGTCGAATCTATTGAAGTTTTCCTGAAAAGCGAAACTGTAATAGATGTTACGTATGAATAATATTCTCCTTCGCTGCGCTCGCACGCGTCGTTCGATCTTGCGTAGGAACGGAAGACGCCTAAAGATTCATCTCGATACCACACGACGGTTAACCCTTTTAGTATCGACCAACTGCATCGCGACCGATTAGGTGCATTCGTGACCCGACGAAGACTGTGTGCCCTTACCATATATGGAGGCTTCTAACGAACCCCTCCATACATTTCGGGACTATATAAACCCTCCGTTTCTAATCATCTTCGGTTCATAACTACACAGCTACACGCATAGTCACGTCGCGTTACGCTTGTACAGAGCCGGTTGTGTTTCAACGAGAATTGGGCTTACGGCACGAATCAGATAAAGTTAACCCGTTAGAATCCGCATAGTCCGGTTGAAGTTCTTTCAGCATACTTTGTAACCGATCTCAGGCCCCGCATCGCCAGTGCGTCAACACCGTGCAGCTTAGGTAATAATTCACACACTATTTAACTATATCGCGACAATTACACTTGTACAAACAACTGGTTGCAATATAAACTTACAAACTGTTCACCATTAAATCGAGTAGATTCGTTAAGACCTATCTTTACTCCGTAATCCTTTATATTAGTAGTAACGTCCCACAGATACAACTTAACCGCTCGAGTTGTATCGATTATTTATTTGCGAGTCAAACTAACTTTTCCTGCGACTCCCTGATTTCGCATCAGGTTCGTCCGTACGTTTACCAAACCTCCGAACAGCTCCCTGGTTTCGCACCGGGTTCGTCTGTGAATAAACCAACCTCCTGCAGCTCCCCGGTTTCGCACCGGGTTCGTCTGCGCACTCTTTCCTAGTGGCTCCACGATTTCGCATCGGGTTCGTCCACGACGTTTCACCCTCCTGCGGCTCCCTGGTTTCGCACCAGGTTCGTCCGCGCTTGATTCTATTCCTGAGGCTCCCCGATTTCGCATCGGGTTCGTCCTCGCATACATCAATCCCAGCGGCTCCCTGATTTCGCATCAGGTTCGTCCGTGCACCTTACTAATAAATTCTCAACCATATTCCTTGGGTAATATAAACATCGCCGGTCTAGGCGTTGCCCACAGCCCTGGCTCGTAACATAGATATGACAATATCAAGTGTCTCCGTATTTTTCATTTGTCATTCTACACAATGACCAAAGCAATGGGAAAAAGCGAATGAAATGATTTAAAAATTATCAATATATGCATATTCGGTACTCGCATAAAATCTGTACGAATAAATATTTTCCTTTATTTCTGATTATTTGTAAAAAAGAAATAATTGTGTGGTCTAAAAGAAAGACGAAATAGTAGTAAAACTTCACACGAGTTTTCCTGCACTTCGTCAAGACTGTTCAATCTAAGACGTCTGAAAATGCGCTTCATACATTTTATTTTAATGTTAAAAATATTAAACAGTACCATAATTGGCAAGATACATGGCAAGGGAAACGGTAGCACGAAAAGCGCTCTAACTTCATATTTACGTATATTAAATTAAAATATTTAACAAATGTTTTTAAAATATTGGTAAGTAAATACTCATCATTGTCATATAGTTAGGAATTAAAAAAAAAATGAATGTAAAAAAATATACCGGAGGGGGATTCGAACCTACGAAACAGTTCGAAGCAGCTCAGCAGCTATGCCTATGCTCCGGCAGGAATCAAAATCTCGGCTCGAGCCGATTCATTTTGCTGATAGCCGCGAGTATAACAGATGTGGCAACAGTTCGACAGGTCTCAAATGATGTGATTTGGCAACTATGGCCTCCCACTCTCCGTTTATAATTCTGCCTAATGACGTTAGATGTCACATCATGAGTTTATAATTCTGTATAATGACGTTAGATGTCACAGCGTGAGTTTATAATTCTGTATAATGACTTTAGATGTCACCCCGTCAAATGTCGATGTAGACGATTTTTCTGTTTTCACTAACGCCCGTTCTGGCGAATGGCGCTTACAAGGGGAGGCCGAGGATGACGGGAAACGGATTTTGCTGAAACTTGCAGTATTTGAAGATGTCGTATCCAAAGTTAATTTGGCAAAGCAGTAGCGCGCAACTCTCAAGATTTTTCGAGAAAATTGCATTTGAAAATCGCTGTACTCGTGTATAAGGAGTTCGTGTTAACTATTCAACAAGAAAGTGAGTAGCCGAGAGCGCAGCGAGAATTACTGTTACCAGGAGGTTGCTGGTTCGATTCCTCGCTACCGATACTTTTTTTTCCCCCTAAAATGTATGAAATCTGCGCCAATGAACAGTTACTTTTATTCTTTTAAATAGAAAATGCATGTTTTCCAAGTATGTTTTCCGTTAAACGTCCTCAAAACTGGGTGCTCTTGTCCGAACGCTGCGTTTATAGTGTGTGCTAGATGCCGCAATAATTATTGCTTCGTATGCTTTTACTATGCATATCATCCTGGCTCGTGTCATACGAGCACGTAAATAATAAAGCAAACCTAACATTCTGCATTATTTTTGTTCCATTTCTTTCCCAATTCACACAAACAAAAAACATGCATTTTCTATTTAAAAGAATAAAAGTAAGTGTTCATTGGCGCAGATTTCATACATTTTAGGGGGAAAAAAAAAGTATCGGTAGCGAGGAATCGAACCAGCAACCTCCTGGTAACAGTAATTCTCGCTGCGCTCTCGGCTACTCACTTTCTTGTTGAATAGTTAACACGAACTCCTTATACACGAGTACAGCGATTTTCAAATGCAATTTTCTCGAAAAATCTTGAGAGTTGCGCGCTACTGCTTTGCCAAATTAACTTTGGATACGACATCTTCAAATACTGCAAGTTTCAGCAAAATCCGTTTCCCGTCATCCTCGGCCTCCCCTTGTTAGATCGATTCGGAGTTGACCCCAAAAGAGTCGGCCCCCTTAAGGGGGTAGACACGGCACGTGACCTCTCCGATTTGGAAGGTCGGTATTACAGCAGCTTTTCCCTGCACAGAAATGGTAATACCGACAGGCGAGAGGGAGCTGCTTGTTATTTTGATATTCTAATCTGAATGTGGAAAGAAATTGTCAGCTGTTGCGTTGCACTTGAAAGAATTTAAACGGAAAGTCTGCTGGTAGTGCAAGCGTAGAAAATTCATTGTACATTGGAATTACTTGAAATGTGGTTATGCTTGAATATGTTTCGTTGCAGTAAGGAATTATAAGTGAAAAGAAAAAGTAGATGAGCTTCTATAAATTTACCGAAATCAGATCCACTCATGTTAGAATATTCGAGGTACAGGAACGGCCGAGGCGGGCCATGTGCATTTTGCCGATGCACGCAATCTTTGTCTAGCGTAGCTTTCTTTTGGGGCGAACCCTAAAATGGTTAAAAAGGGCCATGGTGACGTAGGCGTCCTCACGACCGACTTTTTCACAGAATCATTGTAATAAGTAATAATCGAGACAGAGAGACTACTTGTAAGATAATCGAACGGAGAGGAGTAGTCTCTGTCTCGATTAGGTATTACTTATTACAATGATTTTGTAGGCGTGTATATGTTAAAAGGTGTTCTGTTTATTAAAACTGTGCTCTCTCGACCGTAGTCTATACAAGAATGCCTTTCCTTGGCAAAAGCGTCGGTCGTGAGGACGCCTACGTCACCATGGCCCTTTTTAACCATTTTAGGGTTCGCCCCAAAAGAAAGCTACGCTAGACAAAGATAGCGTGCATCGGCAAAATGCACATGGCCCGCCTCGGCCGTTCCTGTACCTCAAATATTTTAACATACTCCTCTCCGTTCGATTATCTTACACTCAATTGTTCGAAACATTTTCTGCAAACCGTTCTTCCAATTGTTCACAATTGACCAGTCCGTCTCGTACACATGTTTGAATGGTGATGAGAAAGTTTTGAACAATACATTGTATTATGCTGACAAAAATGCAAGAAAAGATTGGCTGGAGAAATGGACTTTCCCCCCTCCACGTGGGGGAATGCTCCGTGGCGATAACGACGCTCGACGACGCGGTGTAATACGATCCGAACCAGAGTATCGTTGTGACTAATACTAATTCAACGATGAAACTTTTTGTTGGAATTTATTGTTCTAAAAAAGGACAAAACTAATCTATTATTCCAACATATGGATCAGTTGATTTATTTTAGTCTTGCCAGGTATATACATTGTATGTATATACTGCGTCATAGGCGCGTCGCTCTTTTGTTTCTCGCTTGTGCAATTCTCACTCGAGACGGTTCCTCGTAAGAATAAGACGTGCCTTTCCTACGTGCCTTTTCAAATTCATTAATAAAGTATTGTGGAAGCTTACTGTGGGAAGTGAGCCCTTGTCTTTATTAACAGAATGGTGGATACACTTATCGTTCGCGCGTTTGACGGTGTATGTCGGTCGTTCCGATGCTGGCGGTTGTGTCGACCGGACTGATCGAGGCATAGCTCCCCGGCCCCGGTGACGCTTCCATGCACCCCCGATTTCCTTAACCGTTCCCGGAAATTTGGGAGCGATGGTCACATCGAGAACGCACGTCGCCGAGCCCAAGTCGCGCGTCCACTTAACTCTACGCGACAGAACGGCGCCACGAGGCGTAAACAAATCCCAACGGCCGATCTGCCGCGCGTGAGAAAGACGTGCCTCGATCGCGCCTTCCGACACCACTTCAGAGTGGCAGTGAGCCGCCACAGTATTTTATAGAATATAATTTAATTATTTATACCCATATTCCAATACTTTTTTATTTATTAATTTTTCTACATGCAACTTTTACCAATGTATCTGGGACTTCTTTCCGATTCAAATGAGACCAAACACGATATAGTTTGAATTATGTTTACTTGTTGATACAGACTTTGTGGTACGTATTCAATTAGTATCAACAAGCAAATATAATTCAAACTATATCGTGTTTGGCCTTATTTTAATCGGAAACATCTCGCAAGTACGTTAGTAAAGGTTTTATTAAGAGAAATTCAGAAAGTAAAAAAATTAACACGTGCGGGACGCGAACCTACAGAAAAGTTTGCGGCTGCTCGAGACAAAATCTCCGCTCGAGACAAAATCTCCGCCCGAGCCGATTCATTCAGTTAGCTGATGATCACATTTGTAACAGATGTGGCAACAGCGCGACAGAAATCTTGATAAGTTGCGACAACTATGCCTTACTGTGTCTGTATTCACGTATCACGTATGCACGTCTGAATCGGCGTTCGATACTACATACATAGGAGCGTAAAGCTTATAAAAAAAATCAGGGAGTCAACTGTTGACTGATTTAGACATTTCCTTATAATATGTTTTATATAAAATAGTCAAACGAATGAAAAAGAATAATAAGAGCAATAATTTCAAATAATTGCTGTACTACCACATTCTGAAAATATGATATCAGTACATCAATACTTCCAGTATTAGTAAAAAAGTTCCAATCTCTTCTTTTATATTTTAAATAATATAGCCATATAATTATAACACAAATTCGACAGCGATTTCAAGTCAAGCATGTGTTACAGTAAAAGCGTTTAGTAAATTTATACAGTTCCCAGTCAACGTATGCCTAAAATGCATGACCTACCCTATAATCGTACGAAAATGCATACATTGACTGCATCACGCTTTTACTGTAGCACATGTCACAAGCCAACGCTTCAGTCTTGCTATGATTTCACGTCTTATTATTATTTATTTCAATGAGACCTAGGCTTGTTGCAGCCCATGGCCGAGGTTACATGTAGTATATTTGTTCGATTGCCAGCGCTATCTCGTGGCTAGTGGTGGCGTAAGAGACTTTTTTTTTTTTTTTTTTTTCGAGGTGGAAATCTTCGAAAGACACCTCCCGCCTTGGGGGAGAGCAGGAGGTAGTGTCGGATTTCTACCGACTAAAACCACCCCGGTTACCTAACCTCGGCGCTTTTAGGGGAGGCCCCGTGACCTACGGAGACAGTTCCGGTGCCTCCCCGCGCCCGGCCATTGTGGCCCCATCCTCGGGAGGGTCAGAAGGACCCTCCGAAAATCTCCACCGTATCGCACATGGCCGCGCCAGGGGCAACACCCGACGCGGCCCACCTACACCAGACCGTGATAAGGACGACTCGGGCCCCCACCCGAGTCGCCCACGGCTCTCCGACTGCCCTGCGGGATTGGGGGGGGGATTGTTCCTCCCCGGCAGGACCGCCCGAATACGGGGTATTGGCGAGGTCAACCAGCAGGGGGTGAGGAGGAACACCTCAGCGCCCCTCGGGTCCATCAGCCATTCACACCGCGGTAGGGGGGATCTCGCCAGCGGAAAACGGCCAGCGAGGCCGCCCCCCTTTATTTTCGACGCCGTTTTCGGCTGTCGGGCAGCCCTGCGGGATACCGGGAGGACATGATCCTCCCACAGCAGGGCCGTCCGTCCACTGAGACAGCGGTGACACTCATCCGAGAGACGGTAGGGGGGACACCTCCAATCGCCCCTCGGACCGTCACCGCTTTTACACCACGGGAAGGGGGGACCTCGCCAGCCTGCGCGAACGCAGCCGGCGAGCCCTGACCCTCCGTGTTTCGCGTCGGACGGGATCGGTCAATTCCCGATCCCGCTCCGCTGCCTCCTTTCTGCGAAGAACATCCTCGCAGAAGGAGGCCATCGCTACCTAGGCTCTCTCGCTGCCCAGCATCATATTAACGATGCGAGGCAGCGAGAGATCCGCCCCCACTTGCGCCCTCAACGCCCGGCGCTCCACCGCCCATTCCGGGCACTCCTCCACTGTGTGCTGCGCTGTGTCCAGCGCAGCCCCACACTCGTGGCACTCCGTCGTCGCCTCCGCCTGTATCCGGCACAGGTACTCACCGAAGCAACCATGCCCGGTGAGCACCTGCGTGACTCGGTAGGTGAGCGTCCCCCTGCCGCGGTCCAGCCATTCGTCTAGGCTGGGCAGAACCGCCCCGACTGCTCGCTGCGCGACTCCTCGATCGAGGAGCTCCCTCCTCCACTTATTTCGCGCAGCCAGCCGGGCCTGGCATCTCACGTCCACTTCCTCCTCAGCGGACACCACCGCGCCCCCCCGGCGGAGTTCTCGGAGACGCTCGTAAATGGAAGCATCTCCCTCCGCCAAGAGATCGAAAGGCACGGTGCCCGCCAAAACCAGCGCCGCCTCGTGGGATATCGTGCGGTATCCCCTGGCCACCCTGATGGCCATCCTCCTCTGAACGCGGCGCAGCGATACTTTGCTGCGCCGCGCGACCATCAGGGCTGACGCCCATATCGGGGCGCCTTAAAGCGCCATAGACCGCACAACACCCAGGTATAGGCGGCGCACCCTCTCATCCGGTCCCCCGATGTTGGGAGGATGCGGCCAAGGCCGGCCGCCGCCCTCTCCAATCGGGGAGCCAGTCGGTCGAAGTGGGCCGTGAATCGCCAGTGGCTGTCCAGGAGGAGACCGAGATAATTCATCCGGTCCCCAACCTGAACATGCTCACCCCCTATCATAATCCAGGACCGGGGCGGTCCCCCGCTCCGAGGCCTGTCATGAAACCACATGGCCTCGGTTTTCGGCGGGGAGATCCGCAACCCCAGTCCCCGGATACCGTCGACGACGGAGGCCAGTCCCGTCTCCGCCAGACGGATGGTCCTCTCCCAGTCCCTCCCGACGGCCATCAGCAGCGTGTCATCGTAACACGTCAGACTGACGCCGTTCGGGAGGGCAGCCCGTAGCACCCGATCGTACCCGATGTCCCACAACATGGGGCCCAGGACCGACCCCTGTGGGACACCACGATCCACCTCCCTCGTGCACAACGGGCCGCCTCTGCCCGGATATTCAATCCACCTGTCCCTCAGGTAGTCCCTTAGGACCTTCCTCACGTAGAGGGGCACTCCGTGTTCGGCGAGTGCCCCCCCGATACACCCCCAGGGAAGGGAGTTAAAGGCGTTGGCGATGTCCAAACTGACCGCCAACGCCACCCCTCCCTGGGACGTGGCCGAGTCCGAGAGGGACCTGACTCGACTAATGGCGTCGATCGTCGAGTGCTCCCCTCGACCGCGGCGTAGCCCTCGTCGCTCTCCAGAAGGGAGTACGGCAAGGGCATCGAAGCCCCTCCAAGGATGATCGCTACCGAGCCCCCCGGGTTTCCCACCCAATTCGGGTGGTCCGGGATCCTGTACGGCTCGGCAGCAATCGCCAACCCCACACCCCACTCAGCATGGATTGGACAAGCATGTCCTGCGCCCTGGCCGAGTGGTTAAGGTTGGCCTGAAGCAGCAGGGCCATAGCCCCTTCACTGCTGCAGATCCATGGCCCCTTCCTCCACGGGCCTTATCTCCTTTGTTGCGGGAGGAGTCACTGTTGGCGGTGCTCGCCCTCCTTGCTCTTCAGGCTTTGGCATGGGGCCAGGACCCTACAAGCGCCGAGGTTAGGTAACCGGGGTGGTTTTAGTCGGTAGAAATCCGACACTACTTCCTGCTCTCCCCCAGGGCGGGAGGTGTCTTTCGCAGATTTCCCCCTCGAAAAAAAAAAAAAAAAAAAAAAAAAATGTTGGCCTGAAGCAGCAGGGCCATAGCCCCTTCACTGCTCCAGATCCATGGCCCCTTCCTCCACAGGCCTCGTCTCCAACGTTGCGGGAGGAGCCACCTCCCGCGCCTCTCCTCCCTCCTCGGCCGTCTTCGCCACCGGACCAGGGCCAACCGGTGCAGGTGCCACCGTCACCTTCTCCGGTCCGTCCAGGCTCAGGGCAGCCAGTTTGGGGGCCAACTGCGTTTGCTGGGCCCCCTTGGCACCCTGGTTCCTCCTTCCTTTGGGAGGCACGCACCCTTTTGTCCCCATTCGATGGCCGGAGGGTTTCCCCAGGTCGGCGCACAGGGGGCACCGGGCGGCGCTTCGGCACTCCGCCACCTTGTGCTCACCACTGCCGCAGTTGTGGCATCGCCCGCTGCGGTCCACGGTGCTGGTGCACCGCTGCCTTACATGGCCCGCCTCCAGGCAGCGGAAACACTGCAGCGGGCGGTCCGCCAGCGCCTCCACACGGGCAGTGGTCCATCCGACGCGAATCCTCTTCGCCGCGACCACCTTCCTGGCAGCTGCCAATGGGCACTTTACCCAGAGGGTGCCAAGTCCCAGCGGAGACGACCGGATTTCTCCGGTTCTCACCTCCGCCGGCGTACACCCTCCGACAGCTGCGATGGTTGCGGTCACGTCACTGGTGGTGGTGGCCGCCACCAGGTCCCTCACCCGCATCTCCGCCATTTTTGTCGGGCGGGCCACGGTCACGCCCTCCTCCCCACCGAGCACCACCCGCATCTTCGCGGCAAGGGCGTCCGCCTTAGCAGCCCCCTCCGGCCCGGGAATCTCCAGAAGGAGCCCCCCCCGTCACGGCTCTCTTCGGCCGCAACTCCGTGATATTGAGCTTCGCCAAGTTGATTTGGCTGGCGGAGCTCATGGCCTCCGCATACGTCATCCTCGCCCCATCCTTGATGGTTAGGGCGATCGCCGCCGTACGCGGGGGTCTGCGCTGGGGAGCTTTGGGGGCCGCTTTCGCCCCTCCCTCCTTCTTCCGCTGCTGCTGTTGTTGTTGTAGCTGCTGCTGCTGCTTCTTCTGAGGCCGCTGCTCCCTCTGCGGCCTCGCCGGCCGCTTTTTGGCAGCCGCGGGAGGGGCCGGAGACGGGGCCAGGCGTCCCTGGGCCTGGGTCCTCCTCCCGGCCACCGTGGCCCATGTGTTGGCGCCCTTCTGCATCGGTGGTGGAGGGGGACATGACGCCTGGGGTGAAGGGGAGGGCATCTCCGGCTGCCGGGTCGCCACGGATGTAGCCCCGCGACGACAGGCCACCACCACTTGCCCCTGTATCTCCCGGATACGCACCTCCCCCGGCGTCTCGCCCCTCGTCGCCTTCTGCGGGGGTGCTGCCCTCGCCCGCTCCTCGGAGAGCTCCTTCCGCATGGCGACGAGTTTCTTCTCCACTCTCCCCATGAATTGCTCAAATAGGGCCTCCAGGCGCTCCTCGCTGACGGGCCTCGATTTTCCCCTGGAGGAAGAGGAGGTGTGGGACGTGCGGGCCTTTGCCTTGTCCCCTTTATCTTTCCCGTCCCTCTCCCTGGACCTCACCGGGACCGCCTTTGCCGCAGCTAGCTCCACCTTCAGGTCGGCCACCTGGCTGCGCAGCAGAAGGTTCTCCTCCTCCACCTGCTGCGCATTGTTCTTGGCCGACCTCTTGGCCATCTCCGTGGCGGCCGTCCGCACCGTGAGAGCCGCCTCGTTGAGGTACCTCACGTAGGTCCCCTTCATATTCGTGCTCCTGGACGCCACCCTCCTAACCGTCGCCATCTGGGCCATAATCTTGGCCCCCAGATTGGCCGTGGGCTGTGGCCTGAAGGCATCCGCCATTTCGGCTTCCGTCGGCATGCCCTTGACCCGCATGGCCGGCGGAGATTCGTCGTCAGGACACTTAATCCGCCTCCTCCCCTTTGTAGAGGCCCGCCTCTGGTCGGACTCACCAGAGGATCGAGGCCTCTTCTTCCTGTGCACGGCGATTTGCCCACTAGAGTCCGAGGCTCCGTCCGTATCACTTATTACCAAGTGGGATGCGGTACTCACCGCCGTCGACATCGCCTGTTCCTCGAAGTTCCCGGAGCAGCCTCCCTCCGCACCTCGCTGTCCCCCGATGATCCTGGGCCTGCTCTCTCCTTCCCACAATCCGTGACGTACACCACGGGTGTGCCCTTCCCTACTTTCTCTGTTTTTTGTTGTTTTTTATTAGCATCCATAACTGTTCCCACGCATAGGTCGGAAGGGGTGGTCCACCGGGGCAGAGCCGCCTTACCCCGGTAAGGCTAAATACAACCAGGAGTCGCCAAATTCCCGGAGGTTGGCCGCTATCGGCTGGTGCACCCACCAACCACGCCCCAGTGCCATCGGCTGGGACGCCCCTCTTCGCTGCGCGCCATAGCTTGGGGTTAGGGATTTTTTATAGAGGTTGTCATCCTCGCGGTACGGCCGGTTAAGGCAAGACCCCCGTTCCAGCGAAACATGACCACTGGTTTACGGTGTTCCATGAGCCGCGACTTAGTTTTCACCGCTACTTAGTTTTCACCGCTCAGCCCAAGCCCGTCCGGCATGGTTGTACCGGTCGGGAATGCATCTCCCGCCGGCATGGTCTTGGGCCTCATTGCAGCTACTCAAGCCCCTGCACCACGACAACGTGGCGCCTCCTAGCAGGAGGTGGCGTAAGAGCCTATCTTAACCTATCTTAACCTATTTTAATTAAGTGTAGTTCTTTGGTAGTCTTAGGTTATCTAGTTACCCATGTGTCGGATGACACAAGGGGCGTGTGCTGATTGCCACTAAATACATAATTGCGCTTATCACATTGATCGTTGTTCAGTCAGGAGTATAGGTTTGATTATACTTATATAGATACTTATGTTTAAACGTAATTTCTACTTAACCTAAATGAAAATATTGCACTTTTCTAGGAACCTGCCAATTATACGCAATTCGCAGATTCGCGGAGACCCCAAAAACATGTCTATGCAGAGGGGGAGTTGGTGTCCTCTGTGTTTCAAGTCTTTCACTAGTTGTAGGCGGTGAGAGGCGGTTCCGGGGCACTGCCAGATAATGTGGTTCAAATTCTGCTCTGTTGCCCCGCAACCACACATTGGGTTGTTAATTATTTTGACCTTGTGGAGTGATGCGTTAAGGTTGTAGTGGTCCGCTCGGGCACGACAAATCCACGAGGTGCTTTTACGTGGTAGCGATTTTTTGTGAAACCAGGGTTTGGTGCTGTTGGTAAAGTGCATGTTGAAGTACTTGGTGCCTGTGTTAAAGGGTGCGTGGGCTCTCCGGAGCCATGTGTTCAGGGAGTTGGACCTCATTTCTTCCCTGAAGACTGTGAAGAGGTCACACGCTGCCACTTTCCAGTACAAGTGCGGGTGGTTCTGCGTGGCCTCCTTGGCCAGCTTGTCTACTTCTTCATTTCCATGTAGGCCCTTGTGGGCAGGTATCCACATTAGCTTGATCCTGTTCGCTCGTTGGCTGCTTCCAGTTGCGATATTGATCTTAGAGATGGTTTCTGGAATGTACCTGTTTTTGTGAATATTGTCCATTTGAGTAAGGACCTGCAAGACGCT
This sequence comes from Nomada ferruginata, assembly GCA_963583965.1. Classification (NCBI taxonomy): domain Eukaryota; kingdom Metazoa; phylum Arthropoda; class Insecta; order Hymenoptera; family Apidae; genus Nomada; species Nomada ferruginata. The sequence continues at coordinate 7,564,195 of OY757222.1, forward strand.
GAGTGAATCTGTGCAGATCAGGAAGTCAGGGTGGTTGGCTGCCATGTCCAGAGCCCTGCTTATGGCCAAGCATTCAACAGTGAACACTGAGCAGTGTTCATCAACACTGACTGCCTCTGCCTGCGCCAGTTCGCGGCATAACCATGCGAATCCTGTGGAGATCCCATTGGGTATTTTGGATCCGTCCGTGAATATGGGAATGAATCCTTGGTATTTTGTTTTTAGTAGGTTGTCAAATTCTTTGTTGATGTCTGAGCTATTTCTTAACGTTGTGCCGTCTTCTAGGTTGAACATGTCTGTTTCCGGCGTGGCAAAAGTATGAGTCGGATTTAGCTGGAAGCTGGTGTCCAGGGCTACCTTACGGCGCAGGGGCCATATCCTGTCCAGCCAACAGCAATGGTTTCTAAGGACGGTGCTCGCCCCTGTGTCTGGACCAGTGTTTCGTGGTAGTGCTCAAGTTGTTCTCTTAAAAAGTGTTGTGAATATGAAATGGCTTTGATTAAGTGCTTTTTCCCTGTGAACAGTGCGCGTTGTTCCAGGGCGGTAATTTGGACTCTGCAAGAGTGACATTAACTGGAGTGGTGTTTCTTAAGCCGAGGGCGAGCCTGGCTGCTGCTAGTTGGATTCTTTCCAGTTTTAGCAGTGAGTTGCTGTCTTTTGGCAGAGTTATGTGTAGACAGTATTGGATTTTTGAGCGGATGAGGCTCTTGTATATGGTAAGCAGTGTGTTTGGCTCTGCGCCCGACCAGGTGCCCCGAAGGAATCTGATGATGTTGAGCGATCTGCGTGCAAGTGTACAGATCTTCTCAGTGTGTTGATGGAAGGTTAGTCTCTGGTCGATGAGCACGCCCAGAAATTTTGCCGTTTGTGAATTACCAATGGAAGTGTTTCCTAGTCGGATGGAGAGAGAGCCAGAAGGGTTAGTTTTGCCATTGAACATTACAAACTCTGATTTGGCCGGAGCAACGTCCAGTCCAATTGAGTGTAGTTTCTGAAGACAGTTGTTGGCTGCTTCGTCACTTGTTGGCATGCTGTCCGTTGGCTAGTGTTGGTTGCGTATATTGCTATGTCATCTGCGTATTGAAGGAGTTTGGTATGATCTGGTGTGCCTGTGTCTAGGTTCGCCGTATACAGGGTGTACAATAACGGGCTCAGCACGCCCCCTTGCGGAACACCCTTAAACACGTGTTCTTGTAATGGTTTGCTGTTGCCCATCATCGTCCCAAATGCGAAAATTTGCTCTTCTGAAGGATGTTACGTTCTGTATGAATTGTGCTGGGATTTTGGAGATTCCAAGTTGGAGGAGTTTGGAAATCAGAATGTCTGGAAGGATGTTGTCGAAGGCAGATTTAACATCAAGGAAAATTGCTGCAGTGGATTGGCCAAGAAGGAGTCCGGCGTCCACTTGTGTGGTTAGGCTGAGGATGTTGTCAGCCGTGGAGCGGTTCTTTCGGAATCCAGACTGGCCTGAGGGAAGTTTGTTATTGTGCTCTAGCCAGTAGGTCAGCCTCCGTGAGAGAAGTCTTTCCAGGAGCTTGCATGCGCAAGACGTTAATGCTATTGGTCTTGGGACTGTTTGCCCCGGTTTCGGGATAAAAAATAGACTGCTGTCCCTCCATGTGTCAGGATACGTGTTGTGTGTGTAGATGTTGTTGAGAATGTCTAAGAGGACGAGTCTCCACATATTGGGGAGGTTCTTAAACATATTGTTGTCAAGGCCGTCTAAGCCTGGTGCAGATTTTGAGTTCAGATTGCTGATCGTGTGGTTGAGCTCGTGGAAGGTAAATCCTGTGTCGAGGAATGAGTCAGCTGAGGCCCCTTCGAGGTTTGCTGACTTATTCGCAGCCCAGGGGGGGCATAGCTTGTCGATTTGTGTGTGAATTGCTCTGGTTGATGGAGTTGTTCTGTTGTGTGCTGCTGTGCTGGTCCATTTGTTCTTGAATATTATAATTTTTCTCCAGAAGCTAGCCGTGTCTGTGTTATGGTTTAGTTCTTCTGCCATTTTCTGAAAGCTGGATAATTTTTTGCTTTTGAGGAGTTTTTTTGTTTTTGCCGCCTGCTTCATATAGGCTTCCCAGTTTAGTGATGGGCCCGTGTGGCGCCATTTGAGGAACATAGCTTTCCTGCACCGCAATGCTCTGTCACAGTCCGTGTCCCACCATGGCACCGGGTTACCAAAACGATGCAGTGGGATATGGCCCTTCTTGGGAGTGGAACATGTTGCCGCTTCCTTCATGCTGTTCATGAAGTATGCGTATTGCCCCAGGGAGTCCCTGTTGAGGAAGTCTCAGGAGATCAGAGTGTGGTGTGTAGAGTCCAGTATGAATTTGTATAAATTCCAGTCCGTTTTCGTGGAGGAGATTCTGTTGCTAGTGGATCTGTAACTATGCTTTGTGAGTAGAAGGTCAACCTTGAGAGGGAAGTGGTCCGAGCCCCAAGGGTCATCGAGTTGGTCTGTGTGTATGAGGTGGGCAGTTCTGTGAGGAGATATTATTAGGTCCAGGTTGCTGTTGCGGGCCCCATTGCGCCCTATGTGGGAGGTGGTGTCTGTGTTGTGTACGAGGCAATCAGTATCCTCTAGTGCTTGCAACAGTCGTTCGCCATTGCTGTCTGTGGCTGCGCAGTTCCATACCGTATGGTGGGCATTGAAGTCTCCAAGCAGTAGGAACTGAGGGTGCCTGTTGAGTTTGTGTAAGAGTTGTTGCCACTTGTCTTGCTGGATAGGCAGACCTGGTGGCTTGTAGCATGCGCATATTATTAAGTTGCTTTCTTTGCAACGTACTTCAATAGTCAATGTTTCTGTGATTCCGTCATCAACCTCAATGTTAGAAGTTGCGGTCCACTGAAGGGAATTCTTGACGATGATGGCGACACCACCACCGCGTCGGTTGTTTCTATCTTTCCTGATGGTTTTATATCCGGGTATATGAAATTTTATGCCAGGGTTGAGCCAGGTTTCAGTACAGACGAAAATATCATAACGTTCTGCCTGTCTCCAGAGCTCTGTTTATTTATTGGCTATCTGCCTGCAGTTCCAGAGTAGAATTTTAATGTTATTATGTGTGTGCTCCATTACTGCTTTTATCTTTGTGCGTCAGGATTGAGATGAGTTTGGTCTTTGTTAATATCCTGCTTCCCATTGGGAGCTTTGTGTTTGTGGTCTTTAATTGGATTTGTTGATTACTGTGGTTAGTGATTGTCGGTTGTTTAGTTTGAGAGGTGTTATGTACTTGTTGTTTGTGTTGATTTCGAGGTTTAGTGTTCGTGGTTGGTGTTGCTTGTAGTGAAGTTGTGTCAGACGTTGATGTGCTAGACCCTATGTTAACTATGGGTAAACTGGATCTTGCTGTTACTGGTGTTCTTGAGTATGTTTTAATATTTCTTGTTTTCCATGGGTTCTCTTTTGTGCTGTTGGGAATGGAACTACCTCCGATGACCCGGAGATTATATTCACTCTCCATTGTTCCTTCAGGAAGGGGAGGGTAATTCTGTTGTAGTGTGCGTAGTGGTTCTCTGTTTGTATTTGGTGCGTCGGTGGGGTGGTTATGTTCGGTGTTGAGCTTCGCTTGTGCACAAGCCTCGTAGATACTAATGCTGTTGTGTGCCAGAATGGTGTTGACATCTCTTTGATATAACATTTGCGGGCAGTTGGCGTGGAAAGTGGGGTGGTCGCCCTGGCAGTGGATGCATCTGCTACCCGTGGGGCAGCTGTGCTCAGAGCTTTATTCTTGACCACAGGCAAGGCACGTAGGTTTCCCTCTGCACTTAGCCTGTGTGTGGCTGTACTTGCCGCAGATTTTGCATGTTTTAACTCTTTCCACGTATGCTTCTATTGTTTTATTTAGCATGCCGTACAGCTGAATTTTAGCTGGTGCGGTTGAGCCTTCGAAGGTGATTAGGACTGTCTCGCAAGGAATCCAGGAGGTTTCCTGCGTGACTGGGTCCACATGTCTCCTGTTCAGTCGTTTCGCATGTGTGATTTTGCAAGGGGAGCTTGCAGAGTCTAGGAGGTCCTCAATGGGATACTCCAGGCTGAACCCCTTTAAGATACCTTTTTTTTCGGTGAAGTGCCTGGGCACAAAGGCGATTAGGCTGTCTTCCTTGTTTCTTGATGACTTAATTATTTTGTTGGCCTCTAAGCTGTTGTTGAAAACAGCCTCAGCTTTGTTGAAGCCTCTTGGGCGGAGCTGGTGGATGCCTGCCCGCATGGAGTGCAGGGCCTTAGCTATAGTCATCATGTTGTGGCTTTTGTTTTTCTTTACATTTGAATTATTCAATCGTATCTCGACTACCGCTGGTCCGCTGTAGGACTCAGGGTATAAACGCTGGTATTCTGTGTTATTATCCGGTGAGGGTGTAGCTACTTTATTCGTTATTGCTGCGGATGTGAGGTTAGGTGAGGGGCATTTCCTCTTGGTCGGTTCGTGCGGCGTCGTGATATTTATTTTCTTCTTGCTGGGAGCAGCTGTCGTCCAGCACATCGCGTTATCCACCTCCATGTTGATAGGAGGTCTCTCCTCCGACCCCATAGGGCCCTGGTGAATTGTACCGAGGTACCACTCAACAGGTTGGCGTGGGGACGCTAACCTAAAATTCTGGCGCTGACGCGCCCAAACTTTCGCGGTTATACCACACACGGGTAGACTTCACCACAGTCGGGGATTTACGTTTGAACGCCAATAAACACCATGCGTTCAGATGAATGGTATTTCTTTTACTGGCAAGCTAGAGACAGACACCGATGTAGGCAACAAGATGGCTGCAGGCATCTTGACACATTTCCCAATTAGCAAATATTGAACGATTTAATGGTTTATTCACTGATAACACGAAATCCCCTACTTCCTTGAACTAGCACAAGATCACAGAAATTCGGTTTTTCACAGTTTATAACTTCTGGAAAGCGGAGAAAGTAAAATACGATTTGCACGCATCCGACGTAAGAATAGTTCAATGATTCCTCCGTCGGTGGCGTTTATGGTACACTGTAGTGAATTTGGCCAAGTTACCGTCAGGGTCGATAAAAATACAAATGATTCGGTAAATGTAAGTTATAATTTCACACCACGAACGGCGATTCATACGTGAATACGTGATGCGTGCACACAGACACCAGTAAGGCATAGTTGCCGGCACGTATCAAACCTCTGTCACGCTGTTGTCACATCTGTTACAATTATAACATAAGCATCAGCAAAATGAATCGGCTCGAGCCGAGCCGCTGCAAACTTTTTTGTAGGTTCGAGTCCCCTTGGGGTATATTTTTTTACATTCATTTTTTTTTCATTGCTAAGTATATGACAATGATCAATATTTGTTTACAAATGTTTTAAAAATATTTGTTAAATACTTTAATTTAATATACGTAAATTTGAAGTTGAAGCGATTTTTTCTACCGTTTTCTTCCCAAGTATCTTGCCAATTATGGAACTGTTTAATATTTCTAACATTTGGACGCGTATACACGTCAATCCAACGCTCACAATGTGTAACTCAAAATTTCAATCATTTGGTGGTATGTTTCATTTATATTACCAATAAAGCTGCTATGTTAATATATATGAAATATATTAACTATATTATACAACAATAATATAATTGTAATATAATTAAAATATATGTAAGATTATCGAAGGCATTTGAATACATATTCAAATGATTATGTCGGCGTGTATGTGTTAAAAAGTTGTTTTGTTTAGCTCTCATGACCGTAGTCTGTACAACAATACAATGTCACCGTGGTAACTTGTAGAGTGAAGGTAGGGGAGAAAGTATCGGAGAAAATGAAATTGGGTAGAGGGGTAAGGCAGGGATGCCCGCTAAGTCCGACCCTCTTTAACTTATATGTAGCAGATCTGGAGAAGGTGATGAGGGAGGGTCAGGATGGAGGTGTGTTAGTGGGTAAAAAGAATATATGGACGATCGCTTATGCAGATGATATTGTGTTGTTAGCCGAGAGAGAGGAGGAGTTGAAGGAAATGTTGGGCAGAATGGAAAGATACTGCAAAAAGAAAAAGCTGATTGTGAATGCGGACAAAACGAAGGTTATGGTGTTCAGTAAAGGAGGAAGGAAGCCGAGGGAAAGAGAGTGGAGATGGGGAAGAGAGAGGCTAGAGGAGGTAAATGAATTCTGCTACCTGGGGTACAGGTTGGGAAGAGGTAACGGAGATGAGGCACACATAAGGGAAAGGGCTAAAAAGGCCAGGCTAGCTATGGGGACGATTTGGAGCTTAGGCGAAAGGAAATTTAAGGGGAATGTGAGATGGAGATGGAGGTTGTTCGATGCGATAGTAAGGAGTGTGGCAGCTTACGGAGTGGAGATATGGGGGTGGAAGGAGAGAGGGATGATCGAGAGACTGCAGGAAGTGTACGCAAGATGGGTCCTTGGGGTCAGCAGAAACACCCCGGGGTACTTGGTGAGGGAGGAATGGAAAAGGGACAAGTTGAGAGTATGGCTGGGAAAAAGGGCAACAGAGTTCGATAACAAAATAAGGAAGGGGAAGGTCAGTAGCTTGGTTCGAGAATGCTGGGAAGAAAGAAGAAAGGACGAAGAAAAAGGAAAATGGACAAGATGGGGAATAGAAAGGGAGGAGTACTTTAGAAGATGCGGCTACACGGGGGGGAGGCGGAGAGAAGGGAAGAAGCATGGAAGGAATTGGTGGCAAGGGACAGAGAGGTTCAGGAACAAGAAAGAGGGGAAAGTGTAAGGAAATCTAGATTTGCGCCAAGATACGAGGAGGTAAAGGTGCTGGGATGGCCTAGATATGTGACGAAGAACAAGGAAAGGGATAAGGGCATAAAGGAGACAGCCAGGCTAAGGTGCGGTAATGAAGAGAAGGCTAACAGGTACTGGGAAGAGGAGGACAGGAGGAGATGCGAGCTGTGTGGGCTGCAGAAAGAGACGCTGGAACACCTGGCGTGGGAGTGCGCAAAGATGAGCAGATGGCCAGGTAGCATTAAGGAGCTACTGGGAGACGAAGGAAAAGGGAGAGAATGGGGAAAACAGCTGGGGAGGAGAAGGAAAGAGAGGAGGATGGAGTTGGAGGTAGAAGGAAGGCAACAGAAGCCAAAGAAAAGCAATTGAGAGTAGAAATAGAGATATAGATATTTATATTAGTATGTAAGTTAGGCAGTATGTATTAGTTGTTTTAGTATGTAAGTAAAAGATTTATGGAAGATGTAGATAAGGGGTGGCCGCAAAGCCGAGAGGCAGGCGGCGAAATAAAGCATTTATTATATTATTATTACAATGTCACCGTGGTCCTTTTCGATCATTTTATGCTTCGCTCTAAGCAACAGAAAGCTATGATAGACAAAGATAGAGGCTATGTATATACGTCAGATGTACCTATGACGTGACAGCAAGACGGGAATCGGTGTGACACCGCAACTATGACGCAGGTGTTGAGGGCCGTCATTTGTTTGTAAGATGAACCGCGTGGCACGCGGCCTGCCAGTTGGCTGTGCCTGACGTATGTCAAGCAGCAATAGGAGCCCTTCTCTCATAAGTTCGAAAAATTATTTTCTTACACATATTAATATTGTTTTATCAATCTGTTTTTTCCAACCTGACCCTTGTATCTCCTCTTTCATTTGCACTATTCTCTTTTATGTTCGGCAAAAATCAAAATCTCAACTTGAGTCGAATCTATCGAAGTTTTCCTGAAAAGCAAAACTGTAATAGATATGACAATATCAACTATGTCTCCGTATTTTTCGTTTGTCATCCTACACAATGACCAAAACAATGGGAAAAAGCGAATGAAATGAATTACAAATTATCAATATATGCATATTCGGTACTCGCATAAAATCTGTACGAATAAATATTTTCCTTTATTTCTGATTATTTGTAAAAAATAAATAATTGTGTGGTATAAAAGAAAAGCGAAATACTAGTAAAACATCACACGAGTTTTCCTGCACTTCGTCAAGACTGTTCAATCTAAGACGTCTGAAAATGCGCTTCATACATTTTATTTTAATGTTAAAAATATTAAACAGTACCATAATTGGCAAGATACATGGCAAAGGAAATAGTAGCACGAAGAGCGCTCTAACTTCATATTTACGTATATTAAATTAAAATATTTAACAAATGTTTTTAAAATATTGGTAAGCAAATACTGATCATTGTCATATAGTTAGGAATTAAAAAAACATTAAATTAAAGAAAATGATAGCATAGGGGGATCGAACCTACAAAAAAGTTTCCAGTGGTTCAGCTGCTATATGTATATGTATGTCTATATCCGGCAGGTATCGAAATCTCGGCTCGAGCCGATTCATTTTGCTGATGGCCAGGATTGTAACAAATGTGGCAACACCGCGACAAAACACTCAAAGCATGTGATTTTACAACTATGGCCTCCCACCCTCCGTTTATAATTTTGCCTAATGACGTTAGATGTCACAGCGTGAGTTTATAATTCTGTATAATGACTTTAGATGTCACCCCGTCAAATGCCGTTGCAGACGATTTTTCTGTTTTCACTAACGCCCGTTCTGTCGAATGGCGCTTAGATCGATTCGGAGTTGGCCCCAAAAGAGTCGGCCCCCTTAAAGACGATGTAACATTTGCCGTACGATTCTCTCGATACCGTCGAGGCCCCCGTACACGACGAAGCGCCACAAAACGTTGCGCGCCTGAGTCCCGGGATTTCGAGCGCTCTAATTGGGCAGTGTTTTTGGTTAATAACTCAAAAACGAAGCTTCAAACAACATTTTGGTCAAGGAAAAAGTTGTTCAGAATCACCTCAGCTACCCCCCATTTCCCGATGTTACCGTACTTACGGGACACCCTGTACATGGTTTTACTTACAATTGATTGTTTAGACTCCATGTTCCATAACCGCCGTTTTACGAGGCCAACGTGGAAAGATAGCGAAGAAGGCATCAAAACCGCGCTTCGCACAGCCAAGGAGAGGCTGCGAAGCAGAAGGATTCGCCCCCAGAATCCTCAGCCTCGTACAGCGGCGGCTACCTTTTGGGATGGCGGGGAAGAGGTTAGTTTTGTATCACATATATAATCATACTTACGTATGTCTTGTAGCTTCATGCATTTCTTAATTTACTGCAATGAAGTCACTTGTTGGGTAAATAACAGAAATCCAATGAAATCTTTCTCTTCTCAAATCTTTTTTCTTTCTCCACGGTACGCGGCAGCTGTAGTAGTGCCCTCTTACAAGAATCAAATGTCCGTACACTCGCTAACAGTGAATACATATGTATAAGATTAGTCACTGAGATTGCAAATAATAATTTATCTAAATCAAAGATTGAATTATTTGTATGTTTTCGATCTTTTCAACTAAACGAATATTTGTTACAAATGCGAGTGATTAATTTAAAAACATTAAATTCCTTACGCCCAGATATTTATGTATGCATAATATTATTTATAATTTGCAGCAGGCGTGGATGCATCTGTGAAGAGCCTGGAGAAGAGGATTTAATGGCAGCCGTGGTGGTTTTAGCCGGTAGAAATCCGGCACTGCCTCCAGCCGTGACTTGAGGGTCTGGAGGCGTCTTGTCGAAGATTTCCATCACGTAAAAAAAAAAAAAAAAAGTTTTATAGGAGTATCTGAAGAGGACCTGAAGAAGAATTCATTTTGATAAAACTTGTACAATAAAAACGATTGTAGTTGTATAAAACATTGTATATATAAGTTGAATATAAATGTACATATTTTGTTTAATGCTAACTGTTATTTCTTTTATTGAATAAAGTAGAAGCATTACTAATTAATCAATAATTTTATTTTATAACCTAAAAAATATCATAAGTAAATCTAATATAAACAAAATGATTTCAATTTTGCTTGCACTGATCAGTGCAAAAATATATCGATATATTTTTTTTTATTTCATTCATAATATTACAATTCAAATTACTGAAAAAAATATACTGCATTCCTATCACATTTATATAGTTCTCAGTCCTAAACACTCGTATTTCGGAACAAGTTAGATTTTAAATACCACTTATAGTCACTCTCCCATGCAAAATTTAAATGGCTAAAGTTTCAGAATCTGCTGCATGCTGCTATCCCCGAATCTGTTTCCCCTTCTCCGCCAATCCGCTGCCGGAGCCGGGTTTACCAGATTCTGCATCACATCTGTGGCTATTCTGTTTAACCAACTCGATAGCAAAATCTGCTCTGGCAGGTTTGGCTGACTGGGAAGTTTCAGAATCTGCTGCATGTCTGCTATCCCCGAATCTGTTTCCCCTTCTCCGCCAATCCGCTGCCGGAGCCGGGTTTACCAGATTCTGCATCACATCTGTGGCTATTCTGTTTAACCAACTCGCTAGCAAAATCTGCTCTGGCAGGTTTGGCTGACTGGGTGCTTCAGATCTACATGAGAGCGTAGAAGAAAAAGAAGAAGAAGAAGAAGAAGAAGAAAAATTCTCATATGTTACAACATTACGGGTGGCATCAGTACTATCTATGTAACCTGCAGAGGATGACGGAACATCCTGCAGGTTAACATTGGTGTTGATGTCCTGACTAGAAGAAGGAGCAGAAGAAGAGAAGGAAGAAACGTGCTTTGCGATATTAGCCCGTATCTCTTTCCTTATCCTGCGCCACTGTCTGGACGATATTTTCGATATCGGTATCCTCGAAACGGATGATTTCAAATTGAAATTACTCATGATTAAACGAAATGAGTAATGCAAAAATATGACTACTATGACCAACTACTGTACTATGAGATACTGTAACACTTGTTCACTGCACTACACTGCACTCTCGATTTGGTCAGCGTCACAAAGCGAATGACGCTAGGTCATATACAATGTCATGTACAAAACGGTTAGACGCTATGCCTCGTATAATTTTTTGCGGGAAACGCGTTCATTGGTTGCCCACACTATTGGACGTCTGCGCCGACTCACGGTGATTTGTCCCTCCAATACCTGCCGCGGAAATTTATGGATCGTCCTTTGTTTTATAACGCAACGATCGCACAAAGGATCGTTAAATCATTTATAATCCGACGATCGTCGAAAGAAGATATCAAGGGTGCATCAAAATGTAAGTATTACTTTTAACCATTACAATTACGTGTATCGCTGATATGAATTGTATAAAAATTTTCAAATTTTATTCAATTATTCTTTCATTACAGATCGAAATGGAACGGCCGAAGAGAGTAATTAATAAACCATCGCGGTTTGAGACTATAACTTTAGAAGAGGAACCACCAGCGAAGCGAACAAGGATAGTCCTCGGAAGTATCGCCGAGGACATAGAAGTCCTGAGGAGGACTTTGGAAGGGCCCCATTGCACACCACTCACAAACAATTACACACCGCCCACAAACAATTACACAGCGCCCACAAACAATTACACACCACCCACGGACAATTACACACCGCCCACAAACACCTATATACCTCCCACTAACACCTATACCGCCCCCACATATTCATACCCACAACAATCAAACACATACAGACCACACGCAGCAAATACACAAACTATTTATGTTTCAGGCAGTCCGGTGGATGCACATCAGATGCAGCAAGACAGCACAGGAAATATACAGATGAGGTATGTTGTATGTCCATTCTTACCCATAAAATACTGGAAACAAATAATGTATTCCTCGAATTGTTACATGTCAAGGGGCATTTACTTACAAATATTAATGTTTACAGGGATGTCCACCAAAAAATTGATAGGCTAGAGTCCATGATGATGTAAGTATTGATTGCATTACTGTTATTAAAATAAATATAATTATAATTTACCTTTATAGGGAAAGCATTGCAATATTGGAGAACGTGCAGCAGCAGCAGCAGCAGCCGCTCATGCTGTCATAGCGAGGCGGCATTCCACCGAAGCCAGCTGGATTACCCATCACATCAGAACTTGAGATGACAGATTTCGGAAACCTTGATGACACTGGTTACACGGCAGCTGTAAGTGAAACTGTAAGTTGTAAGTTCCACTCAAATACGATATTACCCTTTTAGCTGCGCGCCAATGATTGGAATCATGCTCATTTAAGAATTTGCTCAAAATGCCAACAGCGAATGCGATATCCGGACGTGAGACCATTGCAATAAATGTTAGGGAACCCACAACTTCACGATAAGGTACGCAATGCCCATTTGCATTCCTACCAACCGCAGTATGCAATTTGACATTGGGGTCGGCTGGTACAGACGCGGGCTTTGCATCACCCATGCCGAACCTGTGTACAACTTGATTTATGTACATACTCTGACTAATATTCATGGTTTTCATCGGTCTGTTACGGCTGATTTGCAGACCAACATAATAGTTTGCATCTCCTGTCGTGATTTCGAATGTTTCGCTTAACCTACTTATTAAAATAATCAAAATATTCTTTGATTTGCACGCCAGCAGTCCATCGTCTACGAACAGTGCCAGGTATACCGGATAATTGTCCCAGTGGCCTATCAGTATGCACTTGTCGGCTTCACTTTCCCTGAAACTGAATGTCTTTAGAAATTGAGTGATTTTTTTATTCCAGCACCTGGGGGCCTGCTTGAGGCCATACAGTGCTTTGTGCAATTGACACACTACACTATCACGGTTAGCCTGCTTACTGCTGACGCCATCTGGTACTACCAGAAAAATATCTTCTTCCAGGTCCCCATACAGAAAGGCGGAGCGGACATCGAAGGTCACCATCTCCAAGTATTTGTGATTGATGTATGCTAGAAGCACACGCAGAGAATCATACCTCACTACTGGTGCAAATGTTTCATGGTAGTCTTCTGCGTCTTTCTGCAGGAATCCCCTGGCACGAAGCCGCGCTTTGAGTTTGGGAGCCTTCGTGTCTGACCCTTGAGTGACCTTGAAGACCCATCTTGAGTCGATGGTTCTGGTACCAACTTGCCTGATTGGTACATCATATGAGGCATAGTTTACGGAATACCTAGAAGGTGTCCGTATTAAGGACCTGTCTCGCAGCTGTCTGGATTCGTGGGAAGTTGTAAGGTTAGGAGCCCCTCCATTAACTTCTGTGGACGGATGTTCTCCTTTTTCGGGTGGAACGACTGTATCCCTGGTGTCACTCTCTTCGGGTGGCTCGTCGTCCGTGGCTGTTTCGGCAGGAATTGTTAGCTGACCTTGTTCACTGTCCCCAAATGCAGTCTCTGTGTCACGATTCTCGTCGAACACCACATTTCTTGATATTGTCACTTTTCTTGTGTTTGGGCAATGGAGCCTATAGTTTGTTGAATCGTCTTGGTACCCCACCAGAATGACTTTCTTCGCTCGGCCTTCGAATTTCTTCGTGAACATCTTGGGTATGTGCATGAATGCAATGGATCCAAATACTTTGATAGGACGTCTTCCTTGTCGATGGGGTCACCCTGTTCAGAATGTAGACCGCAGTGTTCACTGCTTCCGCTCACAATGACCGGGAAGGTTGCTGGTTGCTGGAGCGGAGCATCGTGCGGGCACACTCAACAATGGTACGGTTGTCCCTTTCAGCTCTGCCATTCTGCTCTGGCGTGTATGGAGCTGTACATTCATGGACTATGCCGAGTGCTACCGTTTCATTGCTCGAAACCGAATTTCATTGCCAGACCCGAGTACCGAGATCCTATCCGACTTCGTTCGAATTTTGTATTTTGATGAACGTCGAAACTGCGCCTGATTGTTATAAATATGAATCTACCCGTTATATTTTCAAATACTCTCTTTATGCGAGACTACCCTTCTTGCAGGAAAAATCCATGACTGTCTTAGACGAAAAATGCTACGAACTACATGTTACTGAGTGTTTTATTATTGGAGTCATATAATATAATCTATATAGTTTCTAGAAAACAATAGTAAAGGGTTTTTCCTGGGAAATAATGTTCAGATGTAATTCTTGTCATTTTGTGAATTTTTGTATAGGTTGACACAGTTGAACGATGTTATCCTTGATTGTAAAGATTGGTGGCCCTGAAAAGGGCCGATTTCTTCTTCTTCACTCTAATTTCTTGTTCATAGCACATGTTGAAAATGCTTGCCCTGTTATAATAAGCAGGCATGTGCTCTTCTCTTAATATTGTCAGCCACTTTGTCTAGAACGCCCAGGCTTCTTCCTTTGGGGTGCGCTCAAATCGAAGGCGTACGCGAATAACCACACGATCGAGGAGCTGAAGAAGAATATTGTCACATCGATTGCGGAAATTGATGAAGTCATTCTAGACAAGGATCGGACTCGGACTAAGACTACGACCAAGGGTTACCTTTGCCTTTTTGTCTGTTTCGCGACAAAGGCTGTGCATATTGAATTAGCCAGTGACCTCAGTACCGACGCATTTTTTAATTGCCTTCGAAGATTTGTCGCTCGTCGGGGTTTATGTCACTGTATTTATTCCGACAATGGGACAAATTTCGTCGGAGCACGGAATGAATTGAAGGAATTTAAAGAAATTCTTTCAAATGAGGAACGTAATGATCGAGCTTCAGAATTCTTAGGGGCCAAGGAAATACAGTGGCATATGATTCCCCCCCGTCCGCCACATTTTGGTGGTCTGTGGGAAAGCGCGATGAAGTCAGCGAAATATCATTGGAAGCGAGTCATCGGGGAAAAAATATTAACATACGAGGAATTGTACACTGTTCTGACGCAGGTTGAGGCAGTCCTGAATTCCCGTCCTTTGTGTCCTTTATCACCTGATCCCGATGACTTCCTCCCGTTAACACCTGGACATTTTCTGATTGGCGAGTCACTCAGCGCATCTCCGGATCATGATCTCCGCGAGGTCAGGTTTAATCGACTGAATAGATTCCAGATGCTTCAGCAAATGATTCAGCATTTCTGGCAACGATGGCAGAACGAGTACCTTCATCAGTTGCAGCAACGCAACAAATGGCAGGTAACAACACCTGGCAAATTCGCACCTGGGACGATGGTCGTTGTCAAGGACGACAACCTTCCTCCACTACGATGGCGCCTTGGTCGAATAGAACAGCTTCATCTGGGGCAGGATGGAGTCAATCAAGTGGTATCGATCAGGACTGCTGATGGACTTATTAAGCGGTCAATGACGAAGGTCTGCATCTTGCCAATGGACCAGGGCGACGACGATGGGGCTACGCAACCAGCCACCATATCTGCACGGCAACCAAACGTTGCGCAATCTTAGTGTAATTAGTATTCAGATCGTCGATTGTACGGACATTATGCATAACGTTAGATGTAATTTGTATACTAATCTTTGTTACATATTTTATACATTAATTACATGCTATGTTAATTTCGCATTAGAATTTCATAAGTATATCTGTAAAGTACTAGGATTTATACTTCGTTTGAAATTATACTTACATTAGCATATTGCACCTATTCTTCAATGTTATACTCAGGTGTTGACCTACGTCTACGTACGTGTATGTTTGTCACCAAGGCGTATAGGTACACTCACGTCTACATCTAGTTTAGTGCTTATGTATTACTTTAAGACATTGTATTGTATTTTTCTAGAACAAGGGACCTTTTGTGCAACGTTCTTGCCGGGCCTACGTGACGGAAAATCTCTGGGCTCGGGGGCGTTGCATCAATGGAAGACCGACCTGCGGATACAATTGGATGGCTCTATGCCTCACCAAGGACAGAAGTCCCTCCTTGATTGTCTTGGAAGGAGATTTGAAAGAGGGGCCGGGCGACTTGTCGTATGACATTTTGGTATTATAGAATGAGATACAATTCAGCATTAGCACAGATCAGAATAAATTCAACATTAAGACAGGCCAGATCAAATCCAGCACCAGTACAGTACGACTCTCATCTTGGACGAGCAGGAACAAGCGACCCTTACGGTTACATGTACAGTTTTACATTGATAGTAATGTACGTGATTATTAAAGAGCGTATGCTCATGCATTCGAAGAAATATATTTCGTTTCTTTTGTACCAAGTTCTAGCAGAGATTACCTCTGCCAAATATTCGAGCCGGATACTGGAGTTAACACTATTGAAAAGAAAAGTAAAAATGATTCGGTTTCTTAATGACGCAATAAAAACGAAAGCGGTAACAAAACACATTAATCGAGACGCTCGATTCGAATTTACTTCCAAAGTTATAATTTCACTACTAATTACCTTATTCTTAATAACTAATATACACATTCCGGTTGCTATCGGAAACAGTAATAAAGAGGAATAGAATTATGAATGCCATGATAAGTAAAAATTGTCCAAACCATATCGTGTTTGATGTCATTTTAATCAGTAGATTGTAACGAACATTTTGGTAAAATTTCATTTAAAACGGACCAAAAATGAACAACTTTTAATCTTATATTTTTATGATCTTTTAATATGATCTCTCAAGACGTTTAGTTACGTTCAACGCCAACGTGTGTATAGAATAATTAACAAACGGTTACTCACCGAACAAAACAGCATAGCTACAATACATTTAAGAGTTATGTATCGGAAATAAGCAGGTGTCTCATATTAGGAGAGGTCTTTCATTAGGCTACTTTACCCTACGGTTCACTTTCCGATGCTGAAAAAAGAAAACCCATCTGAAACGAAAAGTTATGCGGAAGAAATTCAGAGATTGCAAGAAGATTTCAGTTTGCGTTTTAAAAGCTTACGTGCAAATCAAACAAATTTTGATATTTTATCATCTCCCCTTAATATAGATGCTGAAAGAACTCCCGAAGAATTTCAAATGGAGATAATTGACCCGCAAAATGATACAGAACTAAGGAATAAATTTCAGAATGCTAGTCTTATAGAATTTTACAAGCGTTACTTTCCTGCTAACAAATTTCCATTGCTAGGTACTCGCTTCAGGAAAATAATAAGTCTATTTGGTAGTGCGTATCTCTGTGAGCAATCATTCTAAAAAATGAAAATTGTCAAATGTGAACGTCGTAATCGACTCGATGACGAACGATTAACAAATTGTGTTAGAGTAGCACTTGCGAATATCATACCCAATATTGAGAAACTTGTAGATGAAAAACAGAATGAATTATAGTATCTCATTGTCAATAAGTGAATATTAATAGTTATTTAATTGCATTTAATTAAAAAACCACATGTACATACATGGTGCTGTATATGTTACTAAGAAACAGTCAATCAAACTGAAAAAAACTGTTTCACTGCATATCTATAAATAGAATTATAAATAACAAATTCAATATATAAGTATTTAATATTGCGGCCCGCATACTTTTGGCCAAACGTTGTTCAAAAATCGCGCGTGGCCCTCGTGTCAAATGTTTTCGCGGGCCGCAGTTTGCTCATCGCTGTATTATATGTATAATTGTATAAAAAAATATTTAGAAAAATTAATGGCAAAACGTAATTCGTCGCAATCGTGATCGTATCGAGAACACCACGCACGAAAAATTTCACGACGAGCAACTAACCAACTTGTTAACTACAGGGTCTACCACGTATCTCGGAACCCATGCGCGCGCAAACTTGAGTAAATTGCAACGTCGCAATGAATCGATACAGGCGTCATCTATGAACTGCTGGTGAAGGTTAAAGTCTTGTAGGGGACGCAAGGTTTGGCAAGATTGGAGAGGGGATTGTAAGAATCAACTGGATTGTAAGAAGGGGTAAACAGGGGTAAACACAAATTCAGACGCGATCGGCAGAGACCGCATTGAAGTCGGACAAAAAAGTTTCCAGCGGCTCAGCAGCTATGGCTATGTCCGGCAGGAATCGAAATCTCGGCTCGAGCATTTGGATTCGGGCTACAACATGAGCAAGCCGTCCGACTTCAATGCTGTCTCTGCCGACCGCGCCTGAATTTGTGTTTACCCCTTCTTACAATCCAGTTGATTCTTACAATCCCCTCTCCAATCTTGCCAAACCTTACGTCCCCTACAAGACTTTAACCTTCACCAGCAGTTCATAGATGACGCCTGTATCGATTCATTGCGACGTTGCAATTTACTCAAGTTTGCGCGCGCATGGGTTCCGAGATACGCGGTAGACCCTGTATAAATACCATACTTGACGGAATAAACAAGGATTTCGTGTGTATCACCATTCTACCAGTATCTGAACAGGGAACATCGACCAATATGTATATTTCATTTCTTTTTCCAGCTCCACGGGTCGGGTATGGAAAATTTTCTAATCGGAAAATCCATCTTGGACAGAAACGTAGTTACAGAGGCTCTTATTAAATTGAACCTAGAATTAAAACCTGATCACGTGATGCCCGATTCCTCTCCAAAGTTCAGGAAGATCTTTGCAGAAGGACTCTTCTTCAAGGTTTTCGACTCTGCGTTATTTAGTAGCGTGTAACTATTTTTTGAAGCGGAAAGTTCTTTTTTGAATAATCCAAATAATACGGCACCTTTATTTATTTCTTTTCCTTTTACGAACAAAAAATTATTAAAGTCTTTGGATATTGCACCACAAATGTAACATTCATCGTCGATGGTGTATTAGTGACAGCATTGCACACCTTCGCGTCAATCATTGTGAAAATCGTATTACACTGCACAAATAACATTTTTTCAGTATCATGAACCACCGGGCGCAAAAGATATATCTGCTGCTTCCCGGGTTTATTTTCCCCGAAATGCGCCTAATCCCTTTAGCGTTCTACGTTCCAAAAGTGAGCATAATCGTCGAAAGTAATTCTTGGTAATCTTTGTAATCTTGGTAATCTGAATTGTTATTAAATCGATTGTTACAGTAACTGGTGAACCTCCACAGTGTACGAACTATGCGATACCTGCTGCAATTGGTTATGTTCTCAGTTCTGCAAGAAGAGATGCAAGGAATGAAGATCATTGGTACCAATTGCGTCAGTATTAAGCAATATTTCGTAAAGCATTTTCTTTATAATTAAATCCTATTTATTGTGTTTCTTTTGCAGATAGTCCTGTAACTACGAAGAAGATCTCCTTGCATAGTTTAACCAGCAAAGAGCAAGTGGAATTCTAAAATAATAATCCGTGTTATTAATAAACTACGTTCGTTTGTCTATTATGCAAACCCATTTGCACTTCGTTATAAAGGAAACATATTTATATATATGCACTTATTTTATACACAGTTTGTATATGGTACATTTTTATTAGGTACATATTGTATGTCAGCGCTCGGAATTTTGGGGGCCGACTCTTTTGGGGCCAACTCCGAATCGATCTAAGCGCCATTCGCCAGAACGGGCGTTAGTGAAAACAGAAAAATCGTCTACATCGACATTTGACGGGGTGACATCTAAAGTCATTATACAGAATTATAAACTCACGCTGTGACATCTAACGTCATTATACAGAATTATAAACTCATGTTGTGGCATCTAACGTCATTAGGCAGAATTATAAACGGAGAGTGGGAGGCCATAGTTGCCAAATCACATAATTTGAGACCTGTCGAACTGTTGCCACATCTGTTATACTCGCGGCTATCAGCAAAATGAATTGGCTCGAGCCGAGATTTTGATTCCTGCCGGGGCATAGGCATAGCTGCTGAGCTGCTTCGAACTGTTTCGTAGATTCGAATCCCCCTCCGGTATATTTTTTTACATTCATTTTTTTTTTAATTCCTAACTATATGACAATGATCAGTATTTACTTACCAATATTTTAAAAACATTTGCTAAATATTTTAATTTAATATACGTAAATATGAAGTTAGAGCGCTTTTCGTGCTACCGTTTCCCTTGCCATGTATCTTGCCAATTATGGTACTGTTTAATATTTTTAACATTAAAATAAAATGTATGAAGCGCATTTTCAGACGTCTTAGATTGAACAGTCTTGACGAAGTGCAGGAAAACTCGTGTGATGTTTTACTACTATTTCGCCTTTCTTTTAGACCACACAATTATTTCTTTTTTACAAATAATCAGAAATAAAGGCAAATATTTATTCGTACAGATTCTATGCGAGTACCGAATATGCATATATTGATAATTTTTAAATCATTTCATTCGCTTTTTCCCATTGCTTTGGTCATTGTGTAGAATGACAAATGAAAAATACGGAGACACTTGATATTGTCATATCTATTACAGTTTCGCTTTTCAGGAAAACTTCAATAGATTCGACTGAAATTGAGATTTTGATTTTTGCCGAACATAAAAGAGAATAGTGCAAATGAAAGAGGAGAAACAAGGGTCAAGTTGAAAAAACAGATTGATAAAACAATATTAATATGTGTAACAATAGAATGTTTTATTCATATTTGGGATGTATTTCATGTATATACATATATAATTTTATTTATTTGTTTTAATATATTTTTTTAACTTATAAGAGAAGGCTCTTATTGCTGTTTGACATAAGGTCAGGCACAGCCAGCTGGCGGGCCGTGGGCCACGTGCGTCATATTACGGCCAAATGATTCCCCTCACATCCGAAGCCTTAGTTTGCGGTGTCACACCGATTCCCGTCTTGCTGTCCCCGTCGTAGGTACATCAGACGCACATAACGCCCTTTCAGAACTGTAATGGATTAAACAATGTAAATATATATAGTTGTTCATGTACAAGCGGATATAAATGTGTCCATTCATGTGTTTTTAATATTATAAAATCATATATGTATGTTTCAAAGCTGTAAAACATTACCTGAAATATGTGAGGTGTTGCTGTCTCATTTGAATGTGCAGCAGTAATTAGGCAGCATATTAGCACTCCATTTTTCCTGGTTACGCTTTCTCGAGTGTATCCATATACTTTTCTTTTTTTCTCGAGGAGAGGAAAATGCTGTTTACCTACGTAGGCCAGGGACAACGAAGTTTTTCTCCCCCCCGAGCCACCAAGTCCCCACTACCAGTAAAAAACTCCCTACTCCTTTGCAAAGACAAAGACTGGCTGGGGCACGGTCAAGGCACGCGTAGCTGGCGAGAAGGAGTGCTATGGTTGACTTTGCCAGATGTGTGCAAAGTTGGGGGTTTTCCGTGGTACTGCAGGCAGGGGTGTGCGGGTTCTCGAATGGACGAGATTCCCGAGCCGAGAGTCGGGTCGGGACAACTCGGACGAGAACGGGCGGGCTCTCGGAAATGTGATACTCTTCGAGATTCTCGAAAGTATCCCAACGCTTCGAGATCCCGAACGTTTCGAGATCCCGAACGCATCGAGAGCCCGAAAGGCGTATCGAGACCCGAAAGGCGTATCGAGAAATGGAGATCCCGAAGCTGATTATACGATGCAATGTCTCGGGATCCCAATAGAGCCGTCTCTTATAGTATTTACTATTTACTACTATCTTTTAGCGTGCAGAACATATGGTTTTTACAATTATTTTGTGCTTTTACAGTAATATGTAGTTGTAGTTATTCAAGTTACTCTTGGTACGAATTGATTCTGTGGAATTTTTACAAATAAAATTAACATAATAATAATGTAATGTACACAGAGAAAATTTGAACTTCCACTTCGGTTTTTAAGAGATTTTATTAACACTTAGACTTGTAAGAATGATAATGAGTGCGCTTGGACTTGTATGGTAATAATGAGCGAACTTGGTCTTGTAGTATGGTAATAATAAGTATAATGAACCTTTTCGTATGAAGTGTAAGATAATAATGAATGTAATGAGCTTTGAGGAGGAATGGTCAAGGGTTTATAAGGGATCTGAAATATAGGAGTAGGGGTGATAGGAGAGGTCGAAAGAAGGGATGGAAAATAGTTAGGGACATAGGTCAGGAATTGGAAACATTGGACGGGTGACTAAACGGGGTGAGTCACAGGGTAAGGGCAAGGATGAGGAAGGTTTGGCAAGATGCAACAATATTTGTACGTATGAATCCTTAAGCGACAGAAGTAAAGAGATAAAGAATAATACAGAAGTAAAAGATAAGGAATGGTACAGAAATATAGAGATAAAGAATAATACAGAAATATATCGTAAGGCTAATATAGATGGACTAATCTCGAGTAAGACTAATATAGATATTTGGGGCGAATACATTACACCTCCCCTCTTAGTTAAAGATAAATGAGAATTTTAAAATTTATCTTTGATTTTGCTGCTTGAGCGTTGGTGGGTGACAGAAATATTTGTGTTGGTGCTATCTTCGCTGTCGTTATTGTTTATGTCGCTTAAAACTACTTGGTTTCGATTTTGACGCGAGAGTGATGTCGGATATTCCTCTCTTCGTAAATTACTATTAGGATAGCTTATAAATCTAGCACAGCCGGTGTTTATATTCTTACTTTTACATATACAATATCTAATTATTTTATATAATATGAACATGGTTAGTATAGTTGCTGTTATATATCCAACGTATGTAAAAATAGAAAGTTTCCTTTTGATTTTTTGTTGGTTCGATAATTCATCTAGTACATGGGAGACTATATGTAACTTATGACTAGCTATATCTAGGTTTTCTAAATTTATATTCATGTTTCTGACATCCTTTAATTGAGGAATTTCGCTTCTATTTTGTTTTTTTATACAACAATCGTCGTTAGAAATGTTTAACGGCGGTACTATTGATGAGTAGTTACTCTCGAACGAGCTTTGTGCTACTAAAATTGCGGACGGTGTATACGCTTTACATTGACTGTAGAGTGAAAAAACTCCTGTACCGTTTAGTTTGATGTCGAAAGGCGTCATTTTGTTTCTGCAATTTATTGTCACGACCGTGGGTTTTGGCAAAACATATACCCAATCGTTCTTGTCTCCTAATCTATGCCAAACGTCGTTTCTTATTTGAGCAATACGAGTGTCACAAGATTTCGGAATTTGATTTGGAGAAACCAGAAGTTCTATTTCACAAATCGGATTTACGTGTGTAGTGTAAATAGGTTTGATCATTTTGCATATGTACGTCATTTCGGATGTTCTTTTGCAAGAAGTCAGATCACTTAAGGTGGCGTATTGTAGTTTCGTGCTCGATAGTGCTAGGTACCTCGTTGATGGATATATAAAAAGGTACGTATCCTTCTCTTGTGGAACGGGTAAGGGAACAAGGCGATAAAGATGGAAGGTGTTAGTCGAAACGAGAGGATTGCTAATAATGAATATTATTTTGTCCTTCATATAATATACTTGGAGGTCTAATACATTAAAGAATTCATGAGCATTAACGTATTCGAGTGTATGAGGCAGGCCTCGGAATTAAGTGAACTTTCGGGCCGATTTTCAGAGGCAACGCCCCCTTTCTCCGGCCGCACGTCTTGGCCCCCGCGATCGCCAAGCAGCTCGGAGGTCCTCAGGCCCGTAACCGCGCGGGTCTACAGGGGATACCACTGACAAAAAAAAACGCATCGATAATAGCACCCCGTGGGTGATGTGGAAACCTATGGATACGGGTGTCGCCCTAATGCGACCCGCGCGGTTACGGGCCTGAGGACCTCCGAACTGCTTGGCGATCGCGGGGGCCAAGACGTGCGGCCGGAGAAAGGGGGCGTTGCCTCTGAAAATCGGCCCGAAAGTTCACTTAATTCCGAGGCCTGGTATAAGGGTAGTGAATTCCTGGCGGTAAGACTTGGACTGTTTTCCTAAGTTCGTTAATATATTGCGTTGGTGTAATTATCTTTGGGTGTAAGGTACCTTGTTTAGCAAATAAGACGGCATCGATCAAGGTGGAAAGTATAGAGTCGAGTTCGTTTATAGCTAAATTGAGGAAGGATAGTTTTTGCCCAATGATATTTTCCTGTTTTAAATCATTTACATCGCTTTCTATGGTTCTCAGACGCTTGTCTACGATTTTAAAGTTATCTTGGTATACCTTATTATTTTTTTGTACCGTGCTCATAGTTACGTTGAAGTTACTTATAGTAGTTTGCACTACTTGGATTTGTGCCTTAATCAAGTCGGTTAGTTCGTGGTCGTTTGTGTTGACCCTCTCTATCGCGTCATTATAATATTCCGCGTCGTTGTTATCCATTGTGCCGATTATTGTTTTAAATACTGTCCCTATTGCGTTAAACCAGCCGCGTCTTACTCGACTGTGTCCTACTAATTCTTTTAAATCCCGCTCCTTTGATTTTAAAATGGGTATTAGTTGGTCTAATATTTGCATTGAGGAGTGACAAGCTGTAAATTCTTCTAGAGTACTTGGGTCGATACATTGTAGTTTAAATTTTTCGAAATGTGAATCGATTACTTGTGTTCTATCATTTATGTGCGTGAGATCGAAGTATGTCACTAGCTTCCAGGTGGTATCGTAGAATTTTAATTCTTGTATACTGTCGTAGTATATTCCGGGAGAAAATTTGAATTTAATATTCCTGTGGTATTCTGCATTGACGACTGTTAGGAACCTGGAACATAATTATACTTTTTATCTTCGAAAGCTATCTTCCCTTCCTTCAGTTTGCCTTTTTGACTCGGTCGGTGTGAACTACTGTTTCCCTTTTCTTTATTAAGGGGGTAGACACGGCACGTGACCTCTCCGATTTGGAAGGTCGGTATTACAGCAGCTTTTTCCTGCACAGAAATGGTAATACCGACAGGCGAGAGGGAGCTGCTTCTTATTTCGATATTGTAATCTGAATGTGGAAAGACATTGTCAGCTGTTGCGTTGTACTTGAAAGAATTTAAACGGAAAGTCTGCTGGTAGTGCCAGCGTTGAAAATTCATTGTACATTTTAATTATATACTTGAAATGTGGTTATGCTACAATATGTTTCGTTGCAGTAAGGAATTACAAGTGAAACGTAAAACTAGATGAGGGGCATGGTATTGTTAGGTTAGACATTATTTTGTTAACAAAACACTGAAGCGGAACATGAAAGTTATACACTTATTATAAAATAATTAAACGCCCTACGTAGAAAGCAGTTATTGGACAAACATTATATATAACATTGTAGGAGACGATACTGCATTCATGAATTATCATGCTGTACACCCTGGTTTGCTGTTCAAAAATTGTTCAGAATATTGATTTCTACAACATATTCAAAAATCCCTCTTCTATACATTTACCGAAATCAGACGTTTTTCCAACTATTCACAATTGACTAGTTAGTCTCGTACACATGTTTGAATGGTGAGGAGAAAGGTTTGAACAATACATTGTATTATGATGACAAAAATGCAAGAAAAGATTGGCTGGAGAAATGGACTATCCCCTACACGTGGGGGAATCCCGCTTGGCCGTAGCGACGCTCGACGACGCGGTGTTATATACATGTAGAGGAGTATCGGTGTGACTAATACTAATTCAACGATGAAACTTTTTTATTTACTAATTTTTCTACATGTAACTTTTAGCAATGTATCTGGGAGATCTTTCTGATTCAAATGAGACCAAACATGATATAGTTTGAATTATATTTACTTGTTGATACAGACTTTGTGGTACGTCTTCAATTAGTATCAACAAGCAAATATAATTCAAACTATATCGTGTTTGGCCTTATTTTAATCAGAAAAATCTCGCAAGTACGTTAGTAACAGTTTCATTGAGAGAAATTCAGAAAGTAAAAAAATGAACACGTGCGGGACTCGAACCTACAGAAAAGTTTCTGGCGGGTCGAGACAAAATCTCCGCTCGAGCCGATTCATTTAGTTAGCTGATGATCACATTTGTAACAGATATGGCAACAGCGCGACAGAAGTCTTGATAAGTTGCGGCAACTATGCCTTACTGTGTCTGTATTCACACATCCGTATTCACGCATCCGTATTCACGTATGAATGAAAAACATCAGGTCAACTTATGACTGATTTGGTGACATTTTCTTACAATATGTTTTGTACAAAATGATCAAAAGAATGAAAAAGAATATTAATAAGAGCAATGCAATAATTTCAAATATTTGACGTAACTACCACATTCTGAAAATATGATATCAGTACATCAATACTTCCAATCTCCGTAAAAAAGTTCCAATCTCTTCTTTTTTATTTTAAATAATATAACCATACAATTATAACATAAATTCGACAGCGATTTCAAGTCAAGCATGTGTTATATACAGTAAAAGCGTTTAGTAATTGTACACAGTTCCCAGTCAATACCTAAAATGCATATGACCTAACCCATAATCGTACGAAAATGCATCATTGACAGCATCACGCTGTTACTACTGTAGCACATGTCACAAGCCAATGCTTCAGTTTTGCTATGATTTCACGTTGCCAGTCCTCCTGAGTAGACGCCACCTCATCACCACTACGTGAACTAAATTTGTGACGTCACGTGCTCTGTTTTAACGGCAATATGAACAGCGGACGGCGGAACTGGTCTGCGGAAATGCAATCAGGACTATGCATCGTTTATCCTTATATGAGAAGATTTTGAGATGAATAAAGGCTCATTCGACAGAGAAAAGTGCAATGCAGCACGCGACACAGCCTGTTTGAGCCATAAAACTCTTTTAGTGACTTAAAATATACTTAGATTCCGCGGTGTATTATGTCAATTTTTGCTCTACTTTGGACACTCATATTATTAGATATCAACACAATCTCGATGAACGGGCTGTGTCGCGTGCTTCATTGAACCTTCCTCTTTCTAATGAGCCCTCGCCGAGCTCAAAATCTTCTCATATAAGGACGAAAAATGCATAGTCCCAAACCCATGTTTCGGCCCAGATTGTGTCGGTATACAGCTCGCTGCATTACCCGTGTCTACCCCCTTAACAGCGTGATGTTTACTGGTGAATTTATTTTTATGACCTTATAAGGGCCAATGTAATTAGGGCTAAGTTTCTTAGAACCGTTAATTTTTTTACTTTCTAAATATACTAAATCTCCTGGTTTATAGTTTGTTCGGTTGGTTCTTTTATCGTAATATAGTTTATTCCGTTCTTTTGATTGGAGTAGATAATTTTTTGCGATCTCTCGAGATTTCTGCATTTTTAATTTTATGTTGCTGATTAGGTCGTCATATGTGTGGGAGTGCAAAGCGCCCGACGTCCAGGTACAGGGCGTTTATGACCGCGCTACCTGAGACACAGCTGGTCTGCAGGCGAGCAGCGCTAGCCTGCAGAACCGTGTCCCCTGTTTTCTAGCTTTTAAGGATATCTTTAAGGATACGAATGAGAGAGAGAGAATGACTGAGGACGAATGGATGTACGAATGGAAATGTATAGTGTGGATTGAGGAGTGGAGCAGAGTGGATCGAGGAGCAGCGTAGTAAAACAGCGTAGTATAGCGTAGACAGTATAGGAATAAGCATAAGGAATAGTGTATCGTATTGTTAATAAATACATAGTGTACCGGCGTTGAATCTATTACACTTACATCGGCTTAATTTCATCAAAACTTCCAATCCCACATATGTATATACAAATTCTGGTTTCTTTGATAGCGCGGTAGGGATTTCTGGTTTTTCGCCAAAAACTAATTCATAGGGTGTATATTTGGTTGATGTATGTACGGTTGTATTATAAGAATACATTGCACTAGGGAGCCATTCGTCCCAATCGGTTTGGTCGGATTTAATATAATGTTTTAAGTAGTCTGCTAGAGTGGCATGACTTCTTTCGAGTGCGCCATTTGTCTGTGGGTGGTATGCGGTGGTTTGAATTTGTTTGAGTTTAAATAACTTTGCGACGTCTTTAAGTAGTTTCGAAGTGAAATCTCTACCTTGATCAGTTAGAATGGAGTCTGGTATCCTGTATTTGCAAATGAATTTATGGTGGAAAACTTTGGCTATTGTACTAGCTTCATGATTTTGTATCGCGTAGGCTTGGGAAAATTTGGTTAAATCATCTTGAACCGTCAATACATATTTGTTCCCGTTTTCAGATAATGGCAGAGGGCCTACGATATCTAAAAATACCTTTTCGAAAGCTTTTGAGGCTGTAGTCGTTATTCGCATTGGAGCATGGTTCTTTTTCCTTACTAGTTTATTCTCCTGGCAAGATTTACAACATTTAATGTGTTTCGCGATATCTTTTTTCATGGAAGGCCACTTGTATTTTTTCCTAATTCTTTTGTAAGTACGATGAAACCCTGAGTGACCTGCGGAAGGCGAGTCGTGATTTTCCTTTAAGATCTCCTTGATTTGGTCAGTATTTGGTGTTTGTATGTTATCGAAGTATATTTTGATTTGAATATTAGTTTCTTTGAATATATACCTTAGCATGGATCTAACCTTTTCCCACTTGAATTTTTCGAATTTCGACCCTGGTGGGGATAGGCTTACGGATTTTAGGTTTAGTTTTACTAATAGATTCCGCAGTGTGCATAGTATTTTATAGAGGTCTTCATAGGATACTTGGTCCCAGTACTTTTCTTTGATTATAAGATAGAATATGTGGTTGTCGTTTTCTTTTACTGTAACTATTTCTTGATTTGTTATGTTTTGATTTTTGAGTGTATTTAAATGGTGTGGATATTGTTTCACTAGTTCCTGGAATTTAATGTCGTGGGTTTGTAAATCCTTTGAAATACAAATTGCATAATTGTCGGATGAGGGTGACAAGGTATCGTCGCTTTCCTCGATTTTATCATAGTTAATTATTGTTGTTCTCAAGCTATTTAAAAAGTCTGAATAATTTTTTGAGAGGGTAGGTTTAATTACATTGAGCGTCATTGTCTTTTCTGAGGGGTTTGGTATTCTACTCAAAGCATCTGCGTTAGAGTTAATTTTTCCCGCTTTATAAATTATCTCGTACTCGTACTCTTCTAATAGTAATCGCCGACGAATTAACCGAGAACCTGGATCTTTTACATTAAACAACCACGTTAATGGTTTGTGGTCAGTGACTATTTTAAATTTCCTTCCGAAAATATACGATCGAAAGTGTTTTACTGCCCATACTATAGCTAATAATTCGCGTTCTATCGTTGAGTAGTTCGACTCTGCTCTGTTTAATGTACGGCTAGCGTACGCTATTGGTAAGTCTTGGGCACCATAGACTTGTGATAAGACAGCGCCGATGGCAAAGTTACTGGCGTCTGTCGTAAGGATAAATTCTTTTGAGAAGTCTGGATACTGCAATATGGGTTCCGAAATTAATTTG
Organism: Nomada ferruginata; assembly: GCA_963583965.1. Classification (NCBI taxonomy): domain Eukaryota; kingdom Metazoa; phylum Arthropoda; class Insecta; order Hymenoptera; family Apidae; genus Nomada; species Nomada ferruginata. The sequence continues at coordinate 7,593,041 of OY757222.1, forward strand.
GTTTTCAAAGTTTGGAAAGAATTCTGTTGATTGCTAGTCCATAAGTATGCTGTATCTTTCTTCAATAGTGAAGTTAGGGGCTTAGAAATTTTACTGAAATCTGGAATGAATCTTCGATAGTAGCTAGCGAGACCTAGGAACGATTTTATTTCTTTAGGCGACCTTGGAATTGGAAAGTCTCTTACTGCTTCTATTTTCGAAGGATTTGGTTTTACTCCTGATTCCGATAATACGTGACCGAGGTACATTACTTCTCGGCGTAAAAATTCGCATTTATTTAATTGTAGCTTTAGGTTATGCTGTGAGAGTCTTTGAAATACTTCGCGGAGTTTCCTTGTATGTGTTTCTAAAGAATCAGCATAAACGATAATGTCATCAAGATACACTAGACATCGAATCCCTTGTATACCCGCTAAAACTGTATTCATTAATCGTTGAAATGTAGCAGGCGCGTTCCGCAACCCGAATGGCATACGATTAAACTCATAATGACCAGTTGGAGTAGAAAAGGCTGTCTTTGTAGAATCTTCTTGATCAAGTTTGATTTGGTGGAAACCTGACACGAGGTCTAAAGTCGTGAAATACTTTGAGTTTCCTAATTGATCTAAGATTTCCGTTATATTGGGAAGTGGGAATGAATCTCCTACTGTAACTTCATTTAACTTCCTATAATCGATAACTATGCGCCATTTGGTTTGGCCCGACGCATCCGACTTTTTTGGAACTATCCAAAGGGGTGCATTCCATGGAGAATGAGATTCGTTAATGATGCCGTCTTTTAGCATTTTACTGATTTGGGTATTGACTTCCTCCTTGTGACATTCTGGATAGCGATACGTTTTGGCGGAAATAGGAGTTTGTGTGTTTGTCGCTATTTTGTGCGTTATAGCATCGGTGCTGGATAAAATATCTCCTTCTAAATACGCGATATGGTTAAATTCAGTACAAAGTTCAATGATACTTCGTTTCTCTTCGGTATTAAGGTGGTCTAAGCGAAGGTGTTCGATAAGAGTTTTCAGACGTTCGGATCGAGAATCAAAATTTGTTTTTTGTTCAGGTAATTTTTGTGAGTTAAAATTCAAGATATGAGCAACGGCTTGGTCTAATGATTCTAATGTTACTACAGGCTTATTAATTGTTATGTCATCATCGGTGATGTTTAAAATGGAAGTCGTGGCTTCAGATTTTCCGTTATTTCTGACCAGGCTTTCGCAAAGGAAAAGACCGGGTCGGATGGTTTCTCGTGAAATTATTCCTTCCTTTACGTTTGGGTTTAATAATTTTACCGTAATCAACATTTCTGAACGGGCAGGAATGGTGGTAACGTTTGAACATTCTATTGGTTTTATTTTAGGTTGAGTAGATTTGGTATTTTTGGGAGCAGGCGAGTCTGCTACCTTCAAATGCATTAATGGTTTTTCTTCGTTAATTAGTGGTAAGAAATGATTTCCTGGAAAGTGCAGTAGATTGTTAGCCTGATCAATGTGTAATTTTAGTCTGTTAACAGCGTCATTTCCAAATATTCCTGGGTAGGAAATTGGGAAACTATCCTTCACTACATGAAATATTGCAGTATAAATTGTGTTTTGGACATTAATATTTAAATAACAATAGCCTAACGATTCAAACTGATCGTCGGTCAGTCCTCGAATTTTCAATTTGATGTCTTCATGACACAGTGTGTCTGGCTTTAATTGCGAGATTTTAATTACCGAGATATCTGCACCCGTATCTAAAAGCATTTTCAAACAGGGTACCTTTGTTTCCTGCAGATGTATATTTATGAAGGTCGTAACGCCTTGGATACTTTCTAATTCTCTGCCTCTATGATGTGAATAGCCCTCGGTGTGGCAGTCACCGGAGCTCGGTTCGAGTTTAAAGGACTCCTTCTGATGTGTGGAGTATAATTTTGGGTATTAGAATTATTTCGTCGAAACTGGGAGTTTGACGGTGGATGCGTGAAAGGAGATGATGTCCTAGGAGAGGCCCTATCATCTTGTCGAGCAAGTGAGTTGTTGTACTCGCGCGTCCTACATTCGCCAATCAAATGACCAATCTTCTTGCAATAATTGCATATCTTTTGACTATATGAAGTGTTGTGATTTCTTATATATGTATTTGTTTCTAGTTGCCTAATGACTGGCTTCCTACGGAAATGAGTATTTTGTGAAATTGTATTAGGATCTCGAGAATAGCAATTAAATGTTGTGTGACCGGTACGATTACAATTCGTGCAATGCCTGGTCTCTCTCAAGTTCAATCCCTGAAATCTTGCTATTTCGATCTGTGATTTTTGCTCTGTTTCTTCCGCTATCGCAATTTGAATCGCGTCCTCTAAGGTGTTAGGTCTTTGTGACTTGACAATTGTGGCAATGTCCCTTTTCAGGCCCATAACAAATACATCTAATGCTTGTTTTTGTAGGAGCTTTACGCATGCTTGACGTTCGACGGGAGTTTGATCCGTTTCTAAACTATTAGTTAATTTGATTAAGCAGTTTTCGATTTTTTGTGAGTAAGAGAGCACGTTTTCGTTATAGCCCTGTTTACACGACGCTAATTCCAGTTGCCACTGTCCTTGTGACCGTTTTTCTGAGTATGCGTCTAGTAAGTAACTTTTTAGAGCTTTCCAGTCCGAAAAGGTGCGATTTCTAATTAGCGATCTAGCGTTTCCCGTGATTTTCGTCTCTATGATCGCGAATAGGATGAATTTTGTTTCCGCATTAACTAAATTTAGAGCTTTGTCGCAGTTGTCGCAAAATTCGAATAACATTGACTTGGTTCCATCGAAAGTTTTTAACATTTTCTCGGCGATTTCGATTGTGACACTCGAATTCGTCATTTTGATTGTAAGTTTGATTTATAAATTTCAAAGCAAGATATAAGATATATATGTGTATATATATGTATATACGAATAGTATTTCGACTTACAGTAAAATAACTTGGCGATGTAACATGCTCTTCATTGGTGGTTGTTGTTGATAAGGCTGCTTCCAGTGGAGAATGCTGAGTTTGACTGGTGATTGCCTTGGATCTTCTGACGAAGATGTTTTTGGTTGTCCAGTGATGATCGATTGTCTCTTCCGAATTCCTTGGTAGTTCTTGTAATTCTCGAGGTAGGCAATAAAATTCACTTAGTGATTGTGAATTCTGCACTTACTCGGTAGGTGATGTTGCTATTAGGCTTGACTAACGGCCCAGAGAATAGCGTATTCACCGATGGATCCTTTTCAAATTTAAAGACTTGGAAGTCACCGTAGGAAGTAATAAATTCTTTACGAATTCTTCCTCCGTTCCTTAGAAAAGAATCCCACTTCTGACACCAAAATTTTCTTGTGTAATGTACACAGAGAAAATTTGAACTTCCACTTCGGTTTTTAAGAGATTTTATTAACACTTAGACTTGTAAGAATGATAATGAGTGCGCTTGGACTTGTATGGTAATAATGAGCGAACTTGGTCTTGTAGTATGGTAATAATAAGTATAATGAACCTTTTCGTATGAAGTGTAAGATAATAATGAATGTAATGAGCTTTGAGGAGGAATGGTCAAGGGTTTATAAGGGATCTGAAATATAGGAGTAGGGGTGATAGGAGAGGTCGAAAGAAGGGATGGAAAATAGTTAGGGACATAGGTCAGGAATTGGAAACATTGGACGGGTGACTAAACGGGGTGAGTCACAGGGTAAGGGCAAGGATGAGGAAGGTTTGGCAAGATGCAACAATATTTGTACGTATGAATCCTTAAGCGACAGAAGTAAAGAGATAAAGAATAATACAGAAGTAAAAGATAAGGAATAGTACAGAAATATAGAGATAAAGAATAATACAGAAATATATCGTAAGACTAATATAGATGGACTAATCTCGAGTAAGACTAATATAGATATTTGGGGCGAATACATTACAATAACTTACGAATTAGAATCATTATTCAGCAGTTCGGGGATCTTACTATTGTTACTACTTGATGCGGATGATGCACTCGGGTTGTTATTATGATTATCTAGATTAATTAGTTGTTCCAATTTTTATTTAACGAGATTGCGTCCATTGTCCGTTATAAAAAAAACTGATCTATTGAAACTAAGCCCCCAAACTGTTAATAAATCCGTTAATAAATAAATTCGTGAGATTTGTACGGATCTTTCTGAGGCGTTAAAGGTAATTTTAATTACTTAATTTGATTAATAATTTAATAATTTGCTAATCTTTTTCGTATGTTATTATATACCGTATGTTAATTTATAAATAATAATAATAATAATAAATAAATAATTAAATAATCACATACACGTAGAGTATAATACTAGATATTTTATTTGATTTCAAATTATAGTGTAAAAAACAAATTATTATGAAAACAGTTATTATGATTATTTAGATTAATTAGTTGTTCCAATTTTTCAGTGACAATCGTCTTTTCGCTATTCAGGAGAAGACGGTCTTTAAATCGCGGGTCTAATACTATGGCCAGCAATAACGTCTCGTTTTTTTTTGAAGATTCAAAACGTTCTTTTAAATAAATACATTTATTCTATTGTTCCTCTCTGTGAGATTAAACTTAAATTAAGTAATTAAAATTACCTTTAACGCCTCAGAAAGATTCGTACAAATCTCACGAATTTATTTATTAACGGATTTATTAACAGTTTGGGGGCTTAGTTAGTTTCAATAGATCAGTTTTTTTTATAACGGACAATGGACGCAATCTCGTTAAATAAAAATTGGAACAATTAATTAATCTAGATAATCATAATAACAACCCGAGTGCATCATCCGCATCAAGTAGTAACAATAGTAAGATCCCCGAACTGCTGAATAATGATTCTAATTCGTATGTTATTAGTTAAACCATATATTCTGCGTTTGTACGATTCACGTTTCTCGTTCGGTTAGCAGAACGACTCTGCCAGCTGAAACGTTCGCACTCGCTTCCACACGCACACACACTGTCTCCAAATTTAGTGGAAATCGGCGGCAGATACCGATCACACAGGGCAGCATCGGCCCCTGCGTAGTGTGCGTCGAAGTGTGAGCGTCGGCACTACCATGTTATCCACAATTAAAGAACATGTGCGTGTGCGTGTGGAAGCGAGTGCGACGTTTTAGCTGGCAGAGTCGTTCTGCTAGCCGAACGGACAACATGAATCGTAAAAACGCAAACTATTACGAAATGTTTAAACGTAAGAAAAATAAATCGGTTTCAAATATTCCCACATTTCACAGTGGCAAGTGATAGTGACCGTGAAGTGAAGTGAAGTGATCTTGAAGTGAATTCACCGTGAGTGTAGTGAGTTCACCGACCCGGCCGGTGTCAACAGCTGTTGAGCGTTGCCTAGGTCAGGATTCGCACAATGTTTACCAGATTAATTCGTAGACGAATGGGTAAGTTTAACCAGCTTTTTCTAACATTAGTTGTGCAAATCGTTTTTCTTGAAACATAATTTATCCACCTAAAAACGTGCTGTTAAATAAAATAGTTTTTTCATAAGTAATAAAACAATTTATTCCTTTCGAATAATGAATAAACGTATCGAACGCGGTTATTAAACGACTTACTAGTTTCATAAGTATAAACGAATTATTCCACATTATTCTTAATTAAGACGATGTAACATTTGCCGCACGCTTCCGTCGGTACCCTCGATGCCCCCCATTGCGACAGCTGAGTGGTTCGTGCCTGAGCCCGCGCCATCGGCTGACCGGCGAGCGCTCTGATTGGCCAGTGTTTTTCGTTAATAATTTAAAAATGAAGCTGCAAACCACATGTTGGTCAAGGAAAAAGTTGTTCAGAATAACCCCAGCTACCCCCCATTTCCGGGAAGGACAGGAGTTAAGAGACACCCTGTATATATTGTGGTTTTTAGGGGGGAAAGGCTGGCCTTAGCCGACGCGGAGTCTGGCCCTTGGCAGTAGTCATATCGCTGACTACTGCCCTAGTTCAAAATATTGACTTTGACTAGGCCAGAATCCGCGGGCCTTACAATCATCGGTGACTCAAGGGCTGGTCATCCAACACAGTGACGCAGCATTTTCAATACAACGAGAATAATTTTCAGAATAATTTTTTAGCGATGCGATAACGTTTAAATATGCATAAGTTGTACCAAAGTTTGAAAATGGTCAGTTTGACCGATGTCGGTAGGTTTATTGTTAAATTTAAAAAGTGTGGCCACACTCACCAAACATCTGCCTTCGGGAATCCTTCCTTGCAGGATCTGTAACAAATTTGTTAAATAAAACAGAAAGAATGGTATCAATAACTAAAGATATTTTTCACTTTGTTCAATACTTACATTTTTCAATTGAAGGACTCGAACTATAAACTAGCTGTATAATTATTAAAGGAAAATTTTGTTTTACTTTGCAAAGCGCACTATTTTTAAAGTGCGTACCGGCGTCGAGCAACTCGCGAGATCGCATGATCCGCGAGGACAATTGCTATTCTATGCAATTGTCAACCACTAACAGAGTCAGTGGCACTGCACTTTACAGTGCAGTGCGACGCCGGACAGTAATATTACATATATTTTATTACTGCTCAAGGAAAATCTTTTTTTACTTTGCAAAGCGCCCTATTTTTAAATGTGCGTACCGGCGTCGAGCAACTCGCGAGATCGTATGATCCGCGAGGACAATCGCTATTCTATGCAATTGTCAACCACTAACAGAGTCAGTGGCACTGCACTTTACAGTACAGTGCGGCGCCGGACATTACCAGTATTTGTACTACTTTCTGAGAGAGACCTTTTTCGCCTTTCTAAGCTTGCTATCTCGTCTTGTATAAATTGAGGCTCCCGAATGGGCATTCCTCTATTGTGCCGGCTATCTATCAATTCCGGTAGCATGCATTGTTCATAAAATTGAATTAATTTTGGCTCCATTTGGTTTTGCCAAAAGTTTTCGTCTTTATCTATTTTTATGTATTTCAGCCCTATACGGGTCCAGATACAAAATAAGCAGTATTTTCTACTTGCTATATGTAACTGCCCTTGTATTTGGTAGTAATAATAATGGTTCTTGTTCATTCTATTTCCTGCTGCATCTTCAAATATGCGGCGAATAATTGGCACTGTTCTGATTGCCTCCTCCGGCATTAAATTTTCTGCCGTTTTTGGACATTTTATTTCTACAATGCCCTCTTCGTCTATTACTCCATCTGGAGAAGCCCCTAAGAAAGGGTTGGAGGCATCAATGTATACTCCACATTCTTCAATTTTAACACCAATTTTTGCGCTTAGCTCTTCGCGTGCTACTTTTTCGCACTCTTGGCCGTATATTACCGCAGGTGCATTAATTATCCTGGGGTAAACAAATGCTTTCACTGCATTTGCACAGGGCGTTCCAATCCGACGACGGCATACTCTTCCGAAATTGGAGGCCATCAAAAGTTTCGATTTATAATTTAGCCATTTATGGTTTTTGGCTTGCCCGATTGTCTCTTGCACAATAGCATCTCTCCTATTTTGCCAATTGTGCAACATTTCCATATGCTTGGTTTTCTCCAATGCATAAATGTTTTCTGCCATATCTGGCTTTTGAGCGTTCGGCCCGTAATTACAATCCTTTTCGGAACGGAATTGTTTCCGCACGTGCTTTGCAATCCTTTTTTCTTTCAGCTTTTCAGCGGATTTCTGATTTTTTTTCATTCTTGTTTTTTCCATTTTCTCCAGAGTAACAGGCGGGTCCTTTTTCATCGCCGTATTCAGGCGTGACAACACTTGTTTTGTGTTATACTGCAGGACAGCAGCAGCACACCTTCCGGTGTAAGAACCTCGTTCTCCGAAATTCAATCTTTTTCCGCTTGTATATTTTGCGATTATTCCGTTAAAACTTTCGACCGTGTTGTTATTGCTGTTGTATAGCAAACTCTCTGTATGTGCCAACAACGGTCGAAGTATTTCCTTAATCTGTTCATACACCCCCATGTGCTGAAGTTGTGGAACAATGTTTTGTTCTTCTTCCTTTCTGCTTCCATCGCAGAAGTATTCAAGTCTTGAACATTCGGCGTGCTCTCCAAAAACGTGGCTTGGCACATTATATATGTCGGCATATAAATTTTTGATTTTTTCTGCCTTTGTTACATTCTGTTTATATCTATACTCTGCGGCTTTCACTATATCCGCGCGCATTCGCCGAATGCTACTTTCCACGATTTTCCTCAACGGGCCAGCTGTTGTCTTTTTGACAATCTCCTTCATTTTCTTGCAGAAATTCCTTAGCAGATGGTTTGTGCATTCTATTTTGTTTACCCGAATCTGCGTACGGTATGGGTCTGCATCTATAATTTTCTTGTATACACTGCTGTCCCCATCAGCAATCAATGTTGAATAAATAAGCCCACGTTTTTCGACACTGGTCTTGAGGCCTTCAACTATCGCGTCACTTTCCATCGCCGTTGACGCTTGATTCGTGCCCCAGTTTTTGAAGCACGCGTGGTTTCGGGGCTCTTTTTTCGTTTTTGCTGCAGATCGGCAAATCCGGCAAACTTTGTTCCTCACGCCGGTAAATAATACTTTCTTGGTATGATAGCCAATGATGACGCCGATTCCAGACGCGGAATCGTACGTTCCACTTCGGTAGGATCGCTTCATCCAACTTCATCACATTGAAATCTATAAGAAAATTTGTCGAAAAGTGTAATCGGCAAGTATAATATTACATCATTAATCATACGTTAACAAAATATAAATTACTTTGAACACAGATGGATGTGGAAGAAACTGTAATAGAAAAGGAAAGAGAAGACAAGGCAGAGGAAAAGAAACGAGAAAACAAGGCAGAGGAAAAGAAAAGAGAAGACACGGCAGAGGAAAAGAAAAGAGAAGAAAAGAGAAGAGAAAATGACGGTGACAGAAGTAAGTAAAACCGTTGATTTTTTCCTGATTGCTTTTGGTTTATTATATTAATCATTCGTTATTATATTTTAGGTCAAGAAACTGGTGAAGCGCCTAATTTACAGCCCTCGCGGTCGCCGAAGTGGCCGCGGGGGTTGGCGAGGCCGCGGCGGTGGCGGCTGGCGGGGCCGCGAAGGTGGTCGTGGCCGCGGCGGCCCGGGAGGCAGCGACGGGGGGCGCCCCGTCGTATTCCATATTTATTAAAATTTTTTTAAGACAAATAAACATTTAATATATTTATAAATCATTACATGTCTTTATTGTTTATTCCTTTCTTTTATTCCTTTTTTAATTACAGGTCATTGTCATATAGTTAGAAATTTGAAAAAATTAATGTAAAAAAAAATGAACCCCTAGGGAGCTCGAACCTAGATAAAAGTTTGCAGCGGCTCGAATCAGCATCTCGGCTCGAGGCGATTCATTTTGCTGATTATTATAATTGTAACAGATGTGACAACAGCGTGACAGAGGTTTGATACGTGCCGGCAACTATGCCTTACTGGTGTCTGTGTGCACGCATCACGTATTCACGTATAAATCGCCGTTCGTGGTGTGAAATTATAACTTACATTTACCGACTGATTCGTATTTTTATCGACCCTGACGGTAACTTGGCCAAATTCACTACAATGTACCATAAACGCCACCGACGGAGAATCAGTGAACTATTCTTACGTCGGATGCGTGCAAATCGTATTTTACTTTTTCCGCCTTCCAGAAGTGATAAATTGTGAAAAATCGAATTTCTGTGATCATGTGCTAGTTCAAGGAAGTAGGGGATTTCGTGTTATCAGTGAATAAACCATTAAATCGTTCAATATTTGCTAATTGGGAAATGTGTCAAGATGCCTGCAGCCATCTTGTTGCCTACATCGGTGTCTGTCTCTAGCTTGCCAGTTCAAGAAATACCATTCATCTGAACGCATGGTGTTTATTGTGGTCCCCGACTGTGGTGAAGTCTATCCGTGTGTGGTATATCCGCGAAAGTTTCATTAACCCCTCAACGACCGCATCCGTATCTCGTACGGACCCAATGTTTTTCACATGTCGCCCGCGTTCGTATCTCGTACGGACCCATACAGCTCATCGCGTTTGCCGTTGATTTGTTTATGTGAACTGCAATATCGTAATAGGAAGTTTCAATCTCTCATTCAAAGGTGTATGCACATAATGTACACACGATTATGGACAGAATATCACGTTTTATTTGTAAAAGCATCGAAAGAGTTCGAAAACTTAGATACCTACTGCGGGCCGCATAGTACAGTTTTTGTTCCGCGAGTCCGGTCGTTGAGGGGTTAATGCAATTATTGAGACGGGAATAGTCAAATTCGAAATCGGGTCTCTCTGTCGCGCATGGCGTATACGTGCATGCTTTCCTTTGTTTGTGTGAGTGCACGCACACACGTCATGGCGCCTGGAGTCGGCCCCCTTAAGTGAACTTTCGAGCCGATTTTCGGAGGCAACGCCCCCTTTCTCCGGCCGCACGTCTTGGCACCCACGATCGCCACGCAGCTCGAAGGTCCTCAGGCGCGTAACGTATGAACCGCCGCGGGTCGCATTAGGGCGACACCCGTATCCGTAGGTTTCCACATCACCCATGGGGTACTATTACACTGTTCGACAAATTTCAACTTTTTTTTGATTTTGTAACCTTCAATATGCGTTTTATATAGACTTTAATGTGCTGAATGCGAATCTGCGATCCGTTTTTCTCCAGAACGTACCATTTTTGAAAAAATCAATTTTGAAAAAAATCGCAAATTTTCAACTTTGGAAGTGTTTTGTACTTTTGCGGTAATAGTTATTCAGATGCGCTTGGTGCCAAATGATTCTTTGAAGTTTCACGAATAAAATGGTATATGTTGTTATTAGACTATAAACATTTAAATGTGTTTAAATAATGATCAAAGTGAAAGGGAGACCGAAAATATACCCATTTTGGCTGATATCTTTCAGTTTATTTCAAAAACTATCATTTTTGTATTGGATATACAAGTGAAAAAGTTTGGCAAAACACGTGGCGGCGACAGTGGTGCTGTATGACGGCGGCTCCCCGCTCATCGCTCAGTGTAGGGGAATCACTAAACGCGCAGTACTACTGCTGAGTGTCACTGTTGCCGCCGCGTGTTTTACCAAACTATTTCGCTTGTATATCGAATACAAAAATGATTTTGTAACTTCCGTTGATGCTTTCCTTTGCAAAAAGGTCTGCTCTATCGCGTGGCATAGTTAGATTTTCTCCTGGATCCTTAGTTTTTGAAATAAACTGAAAGATATCAGCCAAAATGGGTATATTTTCGGTGTCCCTTTCACTTTGATCATTATTTAAACACATTTAAATGTTTATAGTCTAATAACAACATATACCATTTTATTCGTGAAACTTCAAAGAATCATTTGGCACCAAGCGCATCTGAATAACTATTACCCCAAAAGTACAAAACACTTCCAAAGTTGAAAATTTGCGTTTTTTTTAAAATGTATTTTTTCAAAAATGTTACGTTCTGGAGAAAAACGGATTGCAGATTCGTATTCAGCACATTAAAGTCTATAAGAAACGCATATTGAAGGTTACAAAATCAAAAAAAGGTTGAAATTTGTCGAACAGTGTTATCAATATATGCATATTCGGTACTCGTATAAAATCTGTACGAATAAATATTTTCCTTTATATCAGATTATTTGTAAAAAAGAAATAATTGTGTGATATAAAAGAAAGGCGAAATAGTAGTAAAACATCACACGAGTTTTCCTGCACTTCGTCAAGACTGTTCAATCTAAGTAAGACGTCTGAAAATGCGCTTCATACATTTTATTTTAATGTTAAAAATATTAAACAGTACCATAATTGGCAAGATACATGGCAAGGGAAACTGTAGCACGAAGAGCGCTCTAAGTTCATATTTACGTATATTAAATTAAAATATTTAACAAATGTTTTTAAAATATTGGTAAGCAAATACTGATCATTGTCATATAGTTAGGAATTAAAAAAACATTAATGTAAAAAAAATGATAGCATAGGGGGATCGAACCTACAAAAAAGTTTCCAGCGGTTCAGCAGCTATATGTATATGTCTACATACATATATCCGGCAGGAATCGAAATCTCGGCTCGAGCCGATTCATTTTGCTGATGGCCAGGATTGTAACAAATGTGGCAACAGCGCGACAAAACACTCAAAGCATGTGATTTGACAACTATGGCCTCCCACCCTCCATTTATAATTTTGCCTAATGACGTTAGATGTCACACCATGAGTTTATAATTCTGTATAATGACTTTAGATGTCACCCCGTAAAATTCGAAACAGACGATTTTTCTGTTTTCACTAATGCCCGTTCTGTCGAATGGCGCTTAGATCGATTCGGAGTTGGCCCCAAAAGAGTCGGCCCCCTTAAGAGGGACCGATAGGGTCCGAATGCTCCACGCTTCCTTTTTATATTCATTCGTTACAGTTTATCCTTTGAATAAGGACGTGCGTTCTTTTACTATATAAAATAAAGTACTTTTATTAAAATGAACTGTGTATTACATATTATCACACTTCCTCATAATCTAGTTTTCCAATATTATGTTGATTAGTTTCTCTGGGCGAACAGATTCTCGGAAACAGAACCGGCTGAACACACAAAGGTTAATTGCAAGCAACCTATACAAAATATAGGGGCGCGTGATGCGAAGGGCGCACCTCTTCGGAATAGAAGCATCTTTTAATTTTTATTAAGCGGCTCTTTTGAGAAGCCGAAATACATGTTTTTATAAATGCCGGAGTCGGGGGCATATAAAATCATAAACCTTTCCAGGTGCCATTGAAAACTTGTTTTGCTTTTAAAGTTTAGCTTTAACACTAGGTTTACGGAACCCGTCAATTTGACGCATTTCAGAATTTGAAATACAAAGATTAATAAAGATCTATTAATATTATGTAATCAAATTAATTATATTTCACTTCGAAATTAATTGAATTATTTTTTAAAGGAAACTCGCATTTTTATTGGCAATTGTTAATCGAAGGGAAGTCAGTAAAAATAAGGGTTCAAACTTGTCCGTAAACCTAGTGTTAAGGGGAACGATCGTTTCGCAGATTCAAACGTATTAACAATGATTGAAGATCAATTGCAGCACAAGAACGACTATTAAATGTAGCCTTGTTTTGTGAAAATATGAAATGTCCAAGACCTTGGAAAGTTTGATTGTAAGAATTATAAGAATAATAAATACGCACGAATCCCTGCTCGGGATCAAAGCATATCCGTGAAATAGTCGCGCGACGCATGCGGTGACGTAGAAGGCATTGTCCTCTGGCCGGGTCGTTACGTGTTTACGTAGCAACAGGTACCGAAGTCGCGAAAATCAAGCTGCGTGCGCAACTCGGGCGCCCGAACGTTACCGAAAATTGCTGGTTGAGCCTCGCTGCGACCAGCCATTCGCACTTCGGGTGCCGTAGTGTCTGGACGTGTTGATACCTCGTGCTTCAGGTGGGTGAAAATTCATAAAGGCGCAGTCGCTACTATTATACATTTGCTACTATTAATTAATAAGGGTCTAATTAATATTATCTATTATAAGTATTATAATAGCCTATTCGGTTTCCTTGCTTTATCGGCGCCATCGCTATCAAACGGTCGTGTTCTATTACGCAATCATTGAATCAGTAGTTTTGACTTCTAAGGAATTGTAATTGCAATTATAATACAATAATATTTGATTAATTGGATGTATCGTGGGATACATTTAGTCACTTTCTTGGCGTTTTCTATTCTCTCTGTTATAAAATATATTTTTCTTTTTCGTACTTGCTGGCGAATTTCGATACCGATACTTTAATCGTTTGGTTTCTTACAGCTTTATAGTTGCCTGGTCGATGCTGAATAATACATCGAGATGGAAGGAATGCAGCGTCAGTATTTAATTACCACGACTGATGATTCATTTGCTGGGCGATTGGTAACGTTTAATATATCTATTATAATTAAAACTGGTCTTATATTTGATGTATGTATGTATTTATATTTGATAATCCACGTTAAGAAAAACTTAAATTAAATTTATGTATTGTTGTTTTAAAGTTTTATATAAATATAATTATTTTTATATATAATCGGGCCGCTTTGTATGCAGTTTTAAAGTAATGCGGTGTACATTTCGGGCAAATTCGGGATTTCTCCTTTGAATATATGTATATTCGTACGTATTGCACGATGTTTACATATGTGCCCATAATTATGAAAGTGGTCTAAGTCATATGTTTCTTGTTTCGAGATATTTCATGAATCGCATTGGAATAAATTAAAAAATATTTTTACATTATGCGACATTTTAATTTATAACTTTATTAGTCTTGATTAATGGAAATTTATTATAGATATGAAATTTTGTGTGAATTTCATAGGAAAATGTTGTTTTTAAAGCTTGAATTGACTTGTTAGACCATTTTCAAAATTAACTGAATGTCCTATAATTGACTTAAAGTAATAAAAAATTGTGATTTTTACTTGAAACAACAACTTTAACGAAATAATTCATAAACATTTATTAATCATTTTTAAAAAGTAATCCATTTTTATCATAATTTCGAGTTTTTAAGATTTTTAAAAAGTTCCTGAAAAACTGGAGGGATGTATGGTAGTAAACACATAAGATCTTTATGTTTTTCTTCCGTCACTGGTCTAGTGGTGTTGTATAATGGAAGTAATTGAATATTTTCGTATATTTTTGGTCTTCCTCTTTTAGGTGAAAGATCCAAAACTTGGAATTCAGAATCATCTAAAGAAGTCTTATAAAACATTTTATAAGGTTCATTTTTCAAGAATCTCATCCATTGAATTTTTAGCCAAGAGACAGATTCGCCCGCGGTATTTTTCACCCTTCTTGTTATTGATTTTTCAAGTGAGTTCGTTGAAATAAAATCCGGTTGCGACATTCGTTTGATCGAAAATGTATTTCTTTTTCTACAATTTTCGATCAATTCATAGTAATGTTCAGGATTGTATATGTAATTTGCTTTTTTTATTTTCATCTCTATCAAACCAAAATCACGGTCATTCGGTAGAAAGGAATGCCCCGATACCAAAAATTTGTGGTCTATCGTTTCGATATTATTATTCGATGACTGGGCAATTTTCAGCCATGTCAATGCTACTTTAATGTTGCGATTTTGGCCTGAACAAGCATCACTGTAGGCTATTACGTGTTTTTGGGAAGCTAAGATATGCTCCATATGCGCTAAAATGCACGATGCTACTTCCTGTGCACCTCTTGAAGCTGTTGTTTCATCCCATACATACATTTTGACATTGTCATCATGGAAATTATGGAGACCCAAGTTATATACGTACATGCTTCGCTTATAATAGGCTAAGGAAACAGACAGTTTAGGATACGGAAGTGCTTTTTGCAAATCAAATGAGAATCCATAATGTTCCCTGGAATTTTCTTTTGCTCTCTTTTGGTCCTCTGCAAGACAGTTCCTAGCTCGTTCGGCATTTTGTAAATGTTCATCATGCCTTTCTCTAAGATGTAATTTCTCTTCCTCATTATTGCAAGCTTCGATTTTTCCTTTGAGTAAATCACATTTTTGGCATGTGTCTTTTCGAGGAGCATGGAAATTTAAGTTAAATTCAGTGTTAAATGTTTTCCTGTAAATCCATTCCTTAACAAAGGATTGGTTATTTTCTTCACATTTCTCTACATACAGGCTATACATTTTTCGAATATCTAATTCAGGACTCAAATATTTTCGACCAGGAGTGTGACGAGCTCGGGTATAGTGACTCTCGTATGCTGGGAAACTTAAAATATGCTCTCGTACAGCTTTTATCTTAATTTCGTCTGTTTTTAGCGAAGATCCAGGCATCTTACCACGACGATCAGTTCCAGGAGTTTCAGCATTCAGAGCACGAGTTAACCGCCCCACAGAAATTTTATAGGTGTCTAAAAAAAACTTTCTGCAAACCGACACTACTTCTGACTTATTGCTTCTTGACAGAAAATACTTGTAGCTGCATTTTCTCATAGGTCTTTCAAAAGTTCTGGGCCGCCTTTGTTTTATTAATTGTTGATGAACTGTTGTACACAGGTATAGATTCTGGGTTTCAAAATCTTTTAGTTTCCAGAAATTATCAAAATTAGATTTTCTTTCATTATATTCTACGCGATCTGAACATTTTTTTAAGCAAAAGCAATCCTTATTTTCAAAAATTTTGGCACTCACAAGTCTTGATTTTTTCGTCGTGTATTCTTCGCCACTATTTCTCTTGATTTTTCTAATATTTTGTGCGTAACTATCTTCATTTCTTGCCCGTTTTCTTTTCTTATCTTTTTCTATCTGCACTATTTCTATTGTTTCACCTTGCACCATTTCTGGGGTTTCTAAATTTACAGTGATGTCTTGGTATGATTCATCTGAAGATGATAATTGCCTTATTCTTTTCCATTTCTTGGAAGTATTACGTGGTCGTATAATATCTGCAGATCATCATATTATCACATCACATTATATTATCCGAATATTTACATATTCACATACTAAGTACGTTGTCGTTAACTTACCTGAAGCGCTATCTGTTGACATAGTGGCAAAATATATAAACTATTTGCCGCCAATAATATAAGTTCCGGAGAGCCCAACTGGATTATATTGTTAGATAAACCGGAATGAATTGGCATTTCTGTTATTCGATTGTCATTTATTTTATCGATTTAGTATGTAGTTCAGAAACGCGACAAAGAGGGCCACGCGGTATTTTCAAGTTATGTAATAATATAGTTTCTTTAAATTGTTGACTTAGACCACTTTCATAATTAACACTAAATGAATTCCGTATAACGTTGTAATTACAACTACTATCTAAAGGTTCATTCTTGACGATATCGTAAAAATTACATTGAATAAATTTAGTTTAAAATCATGTCGTGTGAAATAAGTGATAAATTCATTTTTTTTTATTTTTTGACTTAGACCACTTTCATAATTATGGGCACATATACAAGTGGTGATATGATATACATACATTTAAGTGTTACGTGGAACTCATTTGTATCGTGTTTTTCTATAGTCCGTCTAACGAGACGAGGCAGTAACATAAACCGAACTTACCCGTGCAAGGTGAGGTCGTGTTTAAGGTGAGGCGATGTTTGTTTATTCGGTTTTCTGTGGAACGTATTTACCGCATAAGAAGAGACCCGGCAGTCTTTATATTTCTTTATTTATTGTTGCCTTTTAATTGAATTTCCATTACAATTTCTGAACTATTTATATTTGATTCACAATGCATGACTTGCGTTTGATAATAATATACAGACTGTGTATTGTTATTCTACTGAAAAATTAATATGTACTTATCATTTTATTTGCAATGTTGCAAAAGTAAGGTGAAGGAGGGGGGGTAATCCCTCGAACAACGGGGTTTCGAACAACGCGGTTTCGGTTATACGCGGTTTTTTTCAGGATAATTTTTTTGTATCTAACACTTCTACGTGTTTGCGTGTCTTCTACCTATAGATATACTTATCTCAGCCCCAAATTCCATTATCTTGCAATATATTCTGCAATTTCTAGCAGTATTATAATAATATTGGTGATTCTTAATACACGTATCTCTAATTCTAATTCTAATTTCAGTTGGATTCTGTTCCATGGCGTTTCTTTCGCTTGCTTTGAATCAGAAATGGCGCGAACTTTTGAACGGGAATGCGCAGGAACAGATTGACGCGGCGCCATATTGTTAATTCAACTTCTCGCTGACAGGTAAGCGTTCTTCAAATTTCTTGTCGAAATAAGTAGAATAGTAGCAATATATCATACATGTATAATACTTGTATGATATACAGTCGTGTTGTAAACAAGTAGTAACATAATACAAGCCATTATTTGCGGCTATTTCTTCGTTGTTTCTGCCTATGGTCGGGAAGCATGTTTTTCCTGGAAAATATCGGCAATTTATCGCGAAAGAAAAGTAATCAAGTAACGTTTGCGTTGAAATATTTCTAGGAAACACAAGCGATCGTAAACAGAAATGGTGTTTGGCTTTAATCGGATGTCGAACATAGCCGAACGGCAAAGGGCGATGGCGAAGGTCGTCATTCTACTACTTGACGCCCGGCTGACAAAACATATAGAAGACATCTCATGGAGGTTCGTTCATAATAGCTGTACCACAATTATTTGCACTCTATTACCGCTGCTGTTTATTTAATAGGATTGTAATTACCACTTCACATAATATTGCTTCCATACTAAATCTTTTGTTAACATCGTGTGCCTATACATTTGCAAATCGAATATTCACATTTTCTACAGAGTTCGAGTTGAATTATTGCTTTCGTATATCGCAATTATCATTACTTTCGTGCACTTGTTTAATTTCTTTGTTATTCTTTGATACAGGAGTATGGATAGAGTTGATTATATGGACGAAAATAAGCCAATAGCAACAACGATGCCTAATAATTCAATGCAACCAAGGCCTGTGTATGTGAGCACTTTAATTATATTTTCATATTGGTTTTATATGATGTGTGACTGATACTAAGATGAAACAACCACAGTTAAAATACTTATAAATACAATTAGATTTTCAATATCAATTACAATTACGTAATTGCAATTGGAATACGATTTTTTCGTTTGAACTTTTTGCATAATGCACATGTTTTATATGTTTTATATTTAAAAACATATGCAATAGCTTATTACATTTGTTATTGTATTGTTAATTTTGTATATTTTCTTTTTATATTTGCACATTTTTAATGCATATTTACATATTCTTAATGAATATTTACATATTTTTCGTGCATATTTATTGTTCATAAATGTCACTGATAACAAACACTCGATAGGATGAACATGTTTTCTTTCAGAAAATTTTGTGACCGCGCGCAATGCGGTCGGTAGAGTCAGTATTTGCTTCGAAGTTTTCTAGCTTTTTCAGAGCAAATGACTTTGCTTAAAGTTTCGTTCACACTTTAGCTACACGCGATTGTGGAGTCAGTGTTTTTCACGTACTAGATATTAATACTATTATCAGAGCACCGGTGCTCCTCTTCAATTATTTCAATCGCGAAAGTAGCATCTTAATTTGTTCGCCGATATAATTTGCGGTCGCGTACATAGTCTTTTATTTTTATTTTTGTCTTATATTCGCTATGAGAAGTAGAGTCAGTGCATCACTGAAGGGGATGTTTTAGGCGACACTGATAAAGGTCGAAATGTAAGTATCTTTAAACAATTCTTAGTTATCTATGAAGAATTAAATTATGAGATTTAGCAGTAGATTTTAATGTTCTTTGCCTTCTTGTTTAGTTACAGTTTGCACACTTCCTGACGGTTGGGTTCAATTGCGCTGCCTCGGTGATGTTCGTGGCGTCTTCCACGAGTACTTCCCTGGTATCTGCAATCAACGAAGTAGTGAGTCGCATGCGTTTTGGTTCCTCCGGTCCTCAATCATGCCGTAGGACGATTGGTCCGAAGCGGCACGGGTGACTGGTTGTATTTTTTAATAGTTTTGCGAGCATAGTGACTATGGGTATAGTTTTTACACCGGTCAGTTGTAACGTTATTTTCTTGTGTATTATTTCTTAGATGAGGTTAGATGTGCCTTCTCGTACTCCGCGTTTTTTCATATAAAAAAATTAACATCCATAGAAATATTTTTTATTCAAATAAATATTTAATAAAATAAGTACTGTTCATGTAGGTTCCTCTATTTCGATAAAAATATATCATGAAATTAATAAATGCATTGAACAAATGTATACAGATTCATTGCGGACAGTGTATATTAAAATTATAATTGCATTTATAATCTATTAAAATTTGTTTTCACTGTTTCGCAGTGCAGAAGTCGGATGCCCTCCGACTTCGTTATTGCAAGTGTTTCATGATTATAGTAATTGTGAATTAAAATCAGCATTGAGTGTGCATAGCTAATGATAGTATTTAATATTAATTTTCATATGCTATAGTCGAGTCCCTTTCGTATGAAATTTATTACACATTATGTACAAGAAGGCACTCTGTATACGGGTAGATTTTCAAATCGGAGTAATTCGCTTGAACAATTTACTTCGATTAAGGAATCACCTGAGACTTATTTAATAGTTTGTCTATTTTCCAACTAAATATTCAATTGCATTTATTTCTTAATTGCACTACTTATTCTAGTAAATTCAGTTTCAATGACAGTCATTTCCCTTAATACATTAATTATTTATCAGCCATTTTCGAGTTTTTATTAATATTTTATAAAATACAGAGTCCAGTCATTTTTAGAGAGTTTGCAAATAAAATATACTATTAGTATACTAATCATCTTTTTAGATCAGGATTTTCAGGTGTAACCCCTTCCGTGTTCATTGTCAGGAACTCACTCACGTGCCCAGGTGCTACTTGGGTGAGTGAAAGGCAATGGGCACGACGATCATATAGTTTTTAAATTTATAACAATGTTTGGCGGCAGACATTTGCTAGCGTACCGTGCACGACGTAATTTCCACATTACGTGTGTGTGTGATTAGGCCGCGGAATTGCGTCGGCTCGGGAATTTGATAACAAATTATAAACGTATTTATTCCAATACCGATACTACGATTTCACGAATAGCAATATGTTTTACAATTGCAAATATACATTGAATACTATAACGAATTATGAAAATATGGTAAATAATAATAATAAAAGAGTATAATATGAACCAAGTATACTTGGTTGAAAAAAAATGTACAATATGTAGGAGGGGCGGATCGGAAATGTCAGGAACAATACCAAGGAACAATTCGTAATCAATTAAAAATAGTAGTTTTATTACTCTGCTGTGGCCTCCTTGGCTGCTAATGGCTAACTGACTTGCATCATCTCTCTCGCGATCCATTTCAGAAATCGTGGCAACGCGGCGACGCACAGTGGGGAAAAACGGCAATTTAGGCGTGCAAAAGTCTTTCTTCATGAAATACTTTGCTATCCGCGCTAATTTTTATATACACATTAAGAATGGGATGTATACTTTACGCTCCAAAAAATTTGACTGCGGGCAGCTGCGGGTGCAAAAGTTATTGCATTTTTTATGGAATAGTTCGATGCCGAGAAGGTTCGCGCTGATGCGACCCACGGTAGACTCCCGATGATCGGGCCCCGCTTTTTTTGTTGACATGAAAACAATTGACTAGGAGAAAATTGATTGACACATTCCATCGTTGTTTATTTTTTGTCACGTTTGCCATTGTTTAAATAGTTTTTCTCTTACTAATTTTATTTTTTATATCCTCGATCCTCCTTAGATCCTATATCCTTAGATCCTCGAAGTAGAGGATCAAATTTCGAACTGATAATTTTTCGTAGCAAATTATTTTTCTTTCCAATTTTTTATAAATCTTTTGTAATTCAATATTTTTAACTTTCGTAGGAAATTAAATTTATTTTATATGTTATTAATATTTTTAGCAATAATTATGATGTAAATATTATTTTGTTTTTATATATTGTTGTTGTTTTTATTGTAAATTTTATTTCTGTAAATTATACATGTTCATAAATGAAAAAGAAGAACCCGATCATCTACTGTCTACCGTAGGCCGCATCAGCGCGAACGTTCTCGGCACCGAACTATTCTATAAAAAATGCAATAACTTTTGCCCCCGCAGCTGCCCGCAGCCAAATTTTGTAGAGCATAAAGTATACACCCCATTCTTAATGTGCATATAAAAATTAGCGTGGAGTCTGGTGGAGTTCGAAAGTATTTCATAAAAGAACGCGTAGAAAATTAGTTTGTTGAAACTTCCTTGAAAAAAATTACTTAAAAATTTCAAAAAAAAAATTCTTTTGATTTTTACACATTCCTAATCCTTGTTGATGCAGTTCCTGCAAATAGAATTACCATTAAGGTCCTGAGCATTAGATAACAGGTGAAAATAGTAGTCTTCATTTTTTAGCTATCTTTAATTTTTAACGCTTGTGTCCCTTGCCACGCTTAACAACAATGGATTTAAGAAATGAAAATGTCGTTTTTAGCTGCTACGGACATCTATCTTGATATTGGATATAAAATTATAGACCAACTCCGTATTTTTTTTTCGCCTTTTGCACGCCTAAATTGCCGTTTTTCCCCACTGTGTGTTAGGCGTCGCGACGCCACGACCGCTACCTGGAAATCGCACGCGGCAACGTCCGATGATCGTTGGTCGACTACAATGTAAGGCGACGATCGCCCGTCGACTACAAATATACATACATATTTTAACGATCAATATTTTATACGAAAGTAATGCACAGGTATATAATTTACGCAATGGTCGCTAGCCTTTGTCAGCCGATTTCAGGAATTGGTACGTACCCTTAGAATGAGAATGATTGTATACTAAGCTCGGGTGTCGGAGGCGTCCCGGGACGTTTCTCTACTTTAGGTTCTTGCGCCCGAGCCACAGTGGAGCAAAACGCCTATTTAGGATTGGGAAATTAATAACACGATGCTTAGGACCTTAATGGTATTTCTATTTGCAGGAACGGAATCAACAAGGATTAGGAATATATAAAACGATACTTTTTCGGAAATTTGTAAATAATTTATACAAAAATTTATTAAATAATTGCGAAATTCACCTGAATTCGCATTAATTTTTATATACACATGTATAATGGGGTGTCTAGTTTATGTATTATCAAATTTGGCTGCAGCCGACTGCAGCTGAACAAATTATTTCATTTTTTCTAAAATAGTTTGATGCGGAGAACGCCCGCACTGACTCAATAACTCGTAACGTCTTATTTTTAGTAACGTTCCCCTTCCAGAGATTATTTTTAGCAATAATTATGCTTTCAAGATGTAAATATTATTATTATTATTATTATAATAAATATCTATTATTATTGTTTTTATTGTAAATTTTATTTCTGCAACCTAAATGAAAAAGTTGTATAAGAATATCTCTTTCTTGTAATTGGAAAATAAAGCCAAGCAAGGATTCCTTCCATGAATTGCAAATTATTTATACAATGACAAACGTGATAATAAGAAAATAATGACGGAATATGTCAACCATTTTTTTTTCTAGTCACTTGATTTCATGAGAACAAAAAAGGCGGGGCCGGATCACCGGCAGTCTACTGTAAGTCGCATTCGTGCGGGCGTTCTCCGCATCGAACCAGTTTAGAAAAAATGAAATAATTTGTTCAGCTGCAGTCGGCTGCCGCCAAATTTGATAATACATAAACTAGACACCCCATTCTACATGTGTATATAAAAATGAACGCGAATTCAGGTGAATTTCGGAACTATTTCATAAAGGAAAGTTTAGAAAATTGGTTTGTTCTAACTTGCTTGAAATAAATTATTTAAACATTTCTGAAAAATGTATCTTTTGAATTTTATACATTCCTAATCCTTGTTGATGCAGTTTCTGCAAAAAGATCTACCATTAAGGTCCTAAGCATTAGATAACAGATGAAATTAACGTTCTTCATGTTTATGCCATCTTTAATTTTTAACTTTTGTATCCCTTGTCACGCTTAACAACAATGGATTTAAGAAATGAAAATGTCATTTTTAGCTGCTACGGACATCTATCTTGATATTGGATATAAAATTATAGACCTACTCCGTGTTTCGTTTTTGAATTTTGCAACCCTAAATAGCCGTTTTGCCCCACTGTGCGAGCGTTTGAATGAGAAACGTGGAATGAGGTGTGTTTGTGTGGATGCTTTGCAATGTTTTAAATATAGGTCTAGGTAGGATAGGTAGTATACCTTCTGGTGTGCCTGATAGATATAAGTAGGTAGGACCGGGCAGGTTGACACAGTCTCTGATCGGGTAGGCAATATTTCGCGTGTATATGTGAAGGATTGGAAATATTGCATGACTGTGTAGAATGATTCCGATGTATGAAAGGTACGTTCGGCGCTGAGTACCTGAGAAGGTCGTGTGCATGGAGGGTACAGCGGCCCAAGGGTTCGGGTGGTCAGGACCGACCACCACCGAGGAATGACTGCGGGGTGTGTCCTAAATGAGTGAGAGCAAATGAGGAATAGAATGAGAGAGAAACTAAGAGTGAAATATTATAAAGAATGAATGATGCGTGCAAGAGGTCAGATCTAAGGGAGAGTTTGAACAGAGCTAAGGGAGAGTTAGAGCTGAGAGTATTGTAGAAAGTATCGTGTGTGAGTCGTTGTGTGTTGAGTAACGTCGTGTGTTGACGTATTTTATAGTAAAGTTAGTGCTTTAATTATAGTAAACTGAAATCTTATTACACCACCTGTCCTCTATTCCAATCTACGTGAGGTTTACGAAAAATAACTTCTACATATGTTTAAATTTTATTTTTTTAGTATCCAGTCACGACTACCTGAATAGAATACGCTCGATTTAACAAAAGGGGAAACAAGGGGACTTATATTTTACATTTTTATATTAGTTATAAGATATTTTTTCGAACTAGTGTAAGACTACTAAATGAATGATGCTTAAACGCGAGTCGTCGTCTCGAAGTATTCTTTATTAATATTTCATAAGAACAAGTCAGGACTGCTCCGAACGGCGATCGATGCTGGAATGTCCTCGCTGCATCGTGGTCGCCAAAGGACGCGCTGTCTGGGTTTTCCCGGGCGCCATTCCTGTAAGGGCCTGGGCCATGTGCATCTTGTAGCTCATCACGTCCGCGGTGTACGTGCGCTTTCGGGGCACGCGCCGACGCTAGCCATATGCCCCGGTAGAGCGCACGCGGTCCGAAATCTCTTACACTAGTGAAAATAAAATATATAAAAAAACTTTTTAAAAACCACGCTTATATTAAAATGCACCAAAAAGGAGAAAATAATATAATAATTTAATATGAATTTAAATGAAATCATGACATTAGTGACTATAAACAAAAGCGTGGAGTGCCCACAAAGATTACGTCAATATAGTTTAGCACACCACGCTTTTGTTTATAGTTACTAATGTCATGATTTTATTTAAATTCATATTAAATTATTATATTATTTTCTCCTTTTTAGTGCATTTTAATATAAGCGTGGTTTTTAAAAAGTTTTTTTATATATTTTATTTTGTACTTTTTAGTCTTCACATATCTTGTAATCGATTGTAATTACCACTTCACCAAGATGTTTTGTAACAGGGACAATATTGTGTCATGATTAGATAATTTTATAATCAAAATAACACCAAACACGATATAATTTGGACCATGTATGTCCAAATATATTTACTGTTCACAATGCATTAAATAATTTGAATATGATCCAAATTATATCGTGTTTGGTGTCATTTTAATCAGAAAAATGACAGCTATGCTATGTAAAAGTTTCATAAGGAGAGGATGAGAAATAGCAAAGTTTCGTCGTTGAATTAGTATTAGCTCACCGATATACCCGAGCACTGATTCATTACACTGATCGGCAGCGGCGTAGCGATGTGCGTTTGTTTGGAAAAAGCAATGTCGCTCAACGAGTAGTGCCGTTACAGCTTTGGCATTTTTATTGTTTTGTTTATTATTGTCATTTTTGGCCCCCCGAGTATGGCATCAAGTATTGTCATCGGAAGCAAGTGCGTATCCAAAATTTCAGCAAGATTGGACTATGGGAAGTGGTTTAAAATTCAATTACAAGATTTGACGCATACAAGATCGTTGCGAGCTAATATAAGCCTGGTAAAAAGGCGGTGTACTTTTCGGAACTTTTTTTATAACTCTAGCTAAAGTAAACATTTCAATATTATTTTAAACAAAAATAGTATTTCATAAAACATATATTATATCTGTAGGACCCGCACAGTCCTAACCTGTACGTATGTGTGCGTATGTGTGCATGCGTGTGCGTGTCTGCCCGAACAAAGGACGATGCGAGCGAAAGATGTAGCCTGTGTGTGTGTGTGCGTTGCGTGCGACTGATCGAAAGTCGAATGAATAGTCATAAAGAAGCAACGAAGCACGACGGACGACGTAACGTAAAGACGCGATATATTTCTTTTGTATGTTTTAATAATAACCTCTAGTTTTAACCATTATAATAATCCCTAGTTTTAATCATTATAATAAACTATACTTTAATAATAAACAAAAATATTAATTATCACAATAATCCTACATATCTATACTACGTACAACTGTTATGTTAACAATAATTGCAAATTAGAGTACATACCTGACACTTCTATATCCATATTGAAAACCTTGTTATTTTTAATTTAAGGAAAACACGATGAGCCTAATTACTAAGTCAACAATTCTGACGCAACTGACCGATTTAGCCGTGCGAAAAAAAATGAACTTCGTGCGAATGCTCAGACTATTGTATTGCGTCACCAAAACAAATTCTTACGGTGCATTGCGGACTGGTTTATAGAGAACGTTTTGTTACGAGCCGTGCTGTGTGGCAGCACGAGAGGCCGGCGAGGGGTATAGTACCCAGGAATATGGTTATCAATTTGTTAGTTCAGGTGCGCGGACGAACCTGATGCGAAATCAGGGAGCCGCTAGGATTATTGAGAGCGAGGACGAACCCGGTGCGAAACCGGGGAGCCTCTAGGAGGGGGAGCAAGCGCGGACGAACCCGATGCGAAATCGGGGAGCCACTAGGAAGAAGTTCACAGACGAACCCGATGCGAAATCGGGGAGCTGCTAGGGGGTTGGTTTATTCACAGACGAACCTGGCGCTTGACCAGGGAGCTGTTCGGAGGTTGGTAGACGTACGGACGAACCCGATGCGAAATCGGGGAGCCGTAGGACACGGACGAACCTGGTGCGAAACCAGGGAGCCGTAGGAAGGGTTAGGTTTCGTGGACGAACCCGATGCGAAATCGGGGAGCCACTAGGTTGGAATATGTAGATTGTTTGTTTGGATAAAGATGTGCGAACGAACCTGATGTGAGATCAGGTAGTCGCAGGAAATGTTAGTTATCTCGTAACTCTAAATTATTATTTGATACAACTCGAGCGGTAAAGTTGTATCGGTGGGAACGTTGTTACCAATATGCAAGGATTGCGGGGTAAAGATAGGTTTAACGAATCTACTCGATTTATAAGTGAACGTATAAAGTTGTATTCTGAGTTTTCAGTATAAATACAAATGTTACTGTCGCGATGAATTAATATATAAAGTGTGTAAGTTACCTAAGTATTTGAGAGCCGCTATTAGAATATGCCGAAAGAACTTCAACCGGACAAGCGGATTCTAACGGGTTAATCTGTGATTCGAGAGGTGCGCTAAGCCCAATCTCACTGGATATAACTGATTCTATACAAGCGTGACACGACGTAACACTACGCGTGACTATGTTACTCTGAACCCACGAGGGTAGAAACCAAAGGGTTTATATAGTCCCAAAATGTGCGGGAGCGCACTGGAACTTTCCATATAAGGAAATATAGGTGTCGTCGTCGGGCCACGCCCGTCTTGGGTCATGATGCAGCTGACCGTGCTTGTACTAAGGTCCCCTTTATTTGTTTACATTAAACGGAAGAATTTTAGGGCGTTTTCCCTTCACAGATGCGAGCTCGAAAACGCGTTGAGAGCGACGTATAGAAAGTATTCTTCATACGTAACATCTCCCCCCCAAGATGAAACATCGCGATTCGCGTGATGCTTTCGCAAGAAAGAAGGAAAAATGCCAAAAAATTCCGCGTTTAAAGAACGGTGTATGAAATTTGTCGGGTGTAGTGTGTGTGTGTACTTATCACTAATTAGTCGCAGATCCGCTGATCTAGTTGTCCTTTGGGACGACGAATCCCAATTCCAACCAATGAGCCTTGACGTTGAGTGGTGGCTAAATTGCGGATATTAGCCATATGCGTTATCAAATCTATTAAATAATCTCCATACGATTGTAACTTTTCGCCGGTTGGAAAAGAACTTGGTTCTCGAGCTGGTTTTCCAAAAATTACCTCATACGGAGTGAAATTCGTTGCTTCATGAACGGATGTATTGTAAGAGAACATTGCGAACGGTATTAATAGGTCCCAATCTTCGTAATTATCCATGTAATGCTTGAGGTATTCAGTGAGTACGATGTGACTTCGTTCCAATGATCCGTTGGTTTGCGGCCTGTATCCTGAGGTTGTAATTTGTTTGATTTTAAATATTTCGGATAAATTTGTCATAAGATGTCCAATAAAACTTGTTCCCTTATCTGTCAGTATTGCGCGTGGTGTACCATAGATTGCGATGAAATGCCTAGCAAAAGCATCTGCTATAGTAGCTGCCCGAATATTTGGTATTGCTACAGCCATACAGTACTTGGTTAAATTATCCTGCATAGTGAGAATGTATCTATTTCCACTAGGTGTAACTGGTAAAGGTCCCACTGTATCTAAGGCAATTTTGTCGAATGGTCTCATAGGTGTATCGGTAATCAACATAGGCTGACGCGTTTTTGCTCGAACTAATTTTTGTTCTTGACAACTTTGACATTTCCGGATGTAATCTTGAATTTCGTTGCGCATTTGCGGCCAATGGAATTTTGATCGGATACGTTTATATGTCTTCGTTATTCCTTTGTGTCCTCCGACTAGACTATCGTGAGCTTCGCGGATTATTTCTTGTCTATCTTCTATGGATGGTGTGGTGATGATACAATTGCATATACTAATCTGTTGAGCTGTTCCAGTGAAAACTTCTTCTAATAGCTTGAGAAAGTCGTTGACTGGCAATTTATGAAGATCTCCGGTTGCAGAAATTCGGAATGATTTAAACTGATATTGATTTAAGGTGTCTTTAAGGATTCTCAATCCTCTAAGAATGTCTATTCTTTTAATATTATCATAAAAATGATCAGAGACTACTATACTGAAAGACTTGTACATCCCATTATCTAACGTTACCACGTGTCCTTTTTCCGGTCGCCTTGCTAGAAGATCTTGTTTGTTTATTATCTCGGTATCCAGCAGTAGTTTCCCAACGGCGGTTTGTAAAGTGGTAGTAATCCTGTGTGTTTCTTTTGGTAGAGCTTCTGGCAAATCGTCCCCATCAGTTGAATCTTCAAAATCAGTAGTGAAGAATGGGTAAGGGTCAAGCGTGTGGTCGAAGGCCTCACATCGAGTTGACCTGCTGTCAGGTAGTTGTCCTGCACTTGCTCCGGTTATGGTCCTTGCAGGTAGCTGGGCAATTGCTGGTTGTAAAACTTCGTCCGTAATTCGTGATGATGCTTGCGGTGTACCAATTAAATCTTGACGAATATTTCTTGTATTTTCTATTACAGTATTTTCAAGCGGTTCCTCAACGGATATTAAATCGTTGAAAATGGTCTGATCCTTGTCTAAAGGAAAAATCTGCGTAGAATTTGCTGCTGGTGAAAAACTGTTTATGGTTTCCTGGCGCTCATCTGGCATTGTTACCTCATGAGATAAGCTGGGAAAAGATCGATTTTTATGTATAATGGGCGAATGTTGAACCTTTCCATATGCGGCCTGTTCTGTTTCATCCGAGCTGCTGCTGTCCCGGTACTTAGGTCGGCTTTCTCTATCTCGACGTAATTGCCGGACGCGGTGTCCAATTGAATCGGTATTAGCTTCTACTTTTGGTATCTGAATTTTGAAGTCCGTATCCTTGCATTCCCGTGGAGTAAGTGGTAAACAGACTGAAGTAGGGTTACGCGACAGAGCGTCTGCGTTTTTGTTTGTCTTTCCAGATTTATGGACAACCTGGTACTCATACTCCAAAAGTCTGAGTTTCCACTTCATGAGTCTGGAAGTCGGGTCCTTAACAGAATGTAACCAAACAAGCGGCCTATGATCTGTGATGAGGGTGAATTTGGTTCCATAGATGTAGGGCCTAAAGTATCTTACGGCGTAAACCATAGCCAAACACTCCTTTTCCGTAGCTGAATAATTCCTCTCGGGTTTATTTAGACTACGAGACGCGTAGGCAATCGGCAGGTCATTTCCTATCTCTCCCTGGCTGAGTACGGCCCCGATAGCATATTCGGATGCATCTGTTGTAACAATGTACGGTTTATCGAAATCCGGATACTGTAAAATGGGTTGTTGACACAATTCGCTGCGTAATTGTTTGAAACTTTGATCTTGTTCTTCTGTCCACTTGAATTTGATGCCTTTCCCTAACAAGTTAATTAGAGGCTTTGCTTTCGAAGTGAAATTAGGTACGAATCTTCGGTAATATCCTACAAGTCCTAAGAATTGTTGAATATTCTTCTGCGTAGTTGGTATAGGAAAATCTTGAACGGCTTTTAATTTTCTAGGATCAGGTCTGACTCCATCTTTTGAAATAATATGTCCTAAATATGCAACTTCCTTCCGTAGGAATTCACATTTATTGGTTTGGAGGGTTAATCCATGTTCTTTAAGGCGATTTAATAATTTTTTAACTTTGATATTGTGTTCTTTAATCCGAAAGGCATTCGAGAAAATTCGTAATGTCCGTTCGGGGTTGTAAATGCAGTTTTCGGTTTATCTTTCGGATCCATTTCTATCTGATGAAAACCACTTGCAAGATCGAAAACTGAAAAGTATTTAGCTCCTCCTAATCGATCTAATATTTCCGTGATTTGCGGTAATGGGTATTTGTCAGAAATTGTTTTTTCATTGTTTGCCAATGTTTGCGATGGAGTGTAGAAAGGAGTCGAAGTTGGTTTAATGTAGTTTGAATGTAATTTGTAAGATTACATTCCACTTAATAAATATTTTATTGTAGCTTACTCGTATGTGTACTAGTTGTATAAATCGTTCTTGTATTGCTCCTTACTTCCTTAGCACTGATTATATGTTAATGCAGGTTAAATATACTTGGCGCGAATAAAGTGTTGTAATAGAGTTTGTAAAACTGATGTACTAGAAGAAGGCCGATTCGTATCCGCGCGGCTCTATTTATAGTTAATTCCCAGTTCCTTTGCGAGAGGAAAGGGAGCGCTCCTGCTGCCGCACAATAGGGCCGGGAGCAGGGGAACGCGAGCACTCTGTTGCTATGCGAGCATAGCTGAATCTTGAACATTCCGCCCGCCTCGGCTCGCGGTGCGAGGCGAAATAGCAAGTACGGGAGATCAGTGCAGTGCGCCGGAAGAAAGGAAAGTTATAACAGTGTTTCCGGAGGTGCCGGGAGTAAACAGATTTTAGTGATTGGTCGAGTCAGCGTGGTAGCGGCGGTGCGGACGGTAACGACTCGTACACGTGCGTCGTCGCCCGCGTGTGTCGCCGTAACGCGAGCTAGCGGCCAACGGGCCGGTGGCGTCAGCTCGTTGATGACCAGGCACAGATCGCCGATCTTCACATTCGGCTGCGGGGTAAACCATTTTCCCCTGAACTGCAGGTGATGAAGATATTCCCTCGACCACCGAGCCCAGAAGTGGTCCCTCATCTTCTGGACCAGGAGCCATCGGCGGAGAGGGGTAACCGATTCTGGCGTTACAGCGGGTTCCGGAATTAAATTTAAAGATTCTCCGACCAAGAAATGTGCTGGGGTTAGGGCGTCGACGGAGTCGCAGTCGTCGGAAAGCGCCACCAGAGGTCGGGAATTGAGGCAAGCCTCGATCTGAGCGAGGAGTGTTGACAACTCCTAGAATGTCAATGGTGTTTCGCCCGTCACGCGACGAAGATGGAACTTCAACGACTTGACGGCGGCCTCCCAGAGACCACCGAAGTGCGGGGCAGCAGCTGGATTAAATTCCCACGACGTTCCTTCCTGGGACAGGCGACAGGCGAGCTCCTTCCAGCTGAGTTGAGCTGCTGAGAAAAGCCGACGTAGCTCGCGGTCCGCGCCAATGAAATTTGACCCTTGGTCGCTGTACATTGTCGCTGGGGTCCCACGACGGGAGATGAATCGGCGAAAAGCGGCGAGGAAGGCAGCAGTGGTGCAATCGGAGACGAGCTCCATGTGAACCGCTTTCGTCGCTAAGCATACAAACAAGGAAACGTATGCCTTTCGAGTATGATGTCCTCTCCCCGACGAAGTTTTGACAAGGAAGGGCCCTGCATAATCGACACCAGTGTGCGAAAAGGGGCGCGAAGGCAGAACTCGGGGAGAGGGGAGATAGCCCATTTGCTGGTGCGCCGCTTTGGCGCGCCAGCGCCAACAAACCGTGCACGAGGCGATCGTGCGCTTAACCGCGCGTCGCCCCGCGAGGATCCAGTATTTTCTTCGCAATGAAGACAACGTAAGCTGAATTCCTCCATGGAGCAGCCGATGGTGAGTTTGACGAATTAGTAGGGTAATCAAATGACCCTTTGAAGGTAGGATGACCGGATGTTTCTCCAGGTCATTGAGGAGGGAATGCTTTAGTCTTCCCCCGACACGCAGTAAGCCGTCGTCATCGACAAATGGCGCCAGTCGAGATAAGGGACCACGTGCTATATGGCTGCCTTGTGCCAGCAGTTTCATCTCCGTCGGAAATACTGCTTGCTGATAAATACGTAATAAGGTAAGTTCAGCTTTGTTCAACTCCTTTGAGGTTAAGTGGGGCGATACTTGCGGAGCTGAGGCTCGATCCCTGCCAGTGATAAGAAAGCGAAGACACCACCCAACTGTGCGTAGCAATTGCGATAGCGTAGAATACCGCTCGATTAATTCTGTTATGAAACACGAGCTCGCGGTCGCGGCGAGACAACTCACCTGCGGTTTGCGAGCCTCCTGGTCGGTTGAACTAAGGCCAACTAAGTGCTGGTCATAATTATAGTCCGATAGAGATAGGAAGGGCGGTCCCTTCCACCAGAGTTTTTGCTCCTGGAGCTGGCTGCCGAGCAACCCCCGAGACGCCATATCAGCCGGATTGAGGGCCGACCGAACATGTCGCCACTTGGCGGCCGGAAGGGCCGTTTGAATGTCAGCCACACGGTTGGCTACAAAGGTTTTCCATTTCGTGGAGTGCCCCTGCAGCCAACTCAGTACAACGGTAGAATCCGACCATAAATTTAGTGCGCAGTCCTCCAGCTTTAAACTGTCAAGCACCGACTTGACCAAGCGAGTCAGAAGTGAGGCCGCGCAAAGTTCGAGACGGGGTAGAGAATCCTGCCGTAGTGGGGCAACGCGAGTTTTAGCAGCCACCAAAGAAACGAAAGGTTCTGCGTTTTCCGACAAGGATCTTAAGTATATCACCGCAGCATACGCCCGTTCCGAGGCGTCGGCAAAGCCATGGAGTTCCATGTGCATAACGCGCTCGGCACTGAAGATCCAACGAGGGATACGAATAGAGGAAATTGCAGGCAGATGCTTATAGTAATTTATTGCCCTGTGCGTCTGCTTTCTTTGGAACAATCCATAGAGGTGAATTGAATGGAGATTTAGAAGGACTGATTATACCTTCTGATAATAAAGCGTTAATTTGTTTTTTAATTTCGTTTTGATGTATAGGTGGATAACGATATTGTCTTGTATTAATTGGAATATCATTAGTTGTGTGTATTGAATGTTTAAAATCACGAGCCTTCCCGAGTTTGTCTCCAGGAAGATAAAATCGGTCAGGAAATTCCTTTACTAAATCTGTAACAAAGTCCTGTTCCTCTTTGTTTAAATGTTTTAAATTCAGAGTTTCCAAAATTCCATGTGTTCTATTTTGCTTAATCTTGAAGTTTGAGGGGTGTTCCACATCTGGGTAAGAATCTTCGTCCGATGTATTCAAAATATCATAGGGTTCCAATGTTTGAGGTTCTATCTCCACGTCAAGCGCTTCGTCGCTGGTGTTTATTGCCATAACGTGGCACCTTCCATCGTTGTTTGTTACGACTGCTTCCCCAATGTAGAGTTGTTCATGGGTCTTGATACGCGGTAAATATCCTTCTTTAATCTTCGGGTTTGCTATTGTTACTGTAATCTGTCGTGATGTCCTAGGTTCAATACAGTATTTGCTAACTGCCTGTTGTTCTTTATTTTGTTGGGGTAGATCTTGATAATTAGTAAAACGTAAAGGTCGAATCGGTTTATTCTTCAGTACTAAAGTTCCATGGTGATACGAAATCTCAGCTTCTTCTTGTTTTAAAAATGGGCTTCCTATGAGTCCATCTGCATCTATTGCAAGATTTCTCACCACATAGAAAAATGCTGGAGATCCATGAATATGCAAAATTGTAGTTCCCAGGGTGTGAATTGGCGTTGTAGTGAGTCCAGTTAACTCAATTTCTTCTCTTGACATTATTTCTGCGTTTCTTCCAAGAACATCGATGACCACCAGGTTGACTGCTGCTCCACCGTCAATTAAGAATTCTCCCGTTCCTGATTCCAATTCCGGAATCTTGACCCTGATGCGTGGTGCAGGTGCTGCCTTGATGAGTCTTCTTCTCGTCGCTGAACCGGATCTTCCTTCGGCGATCTTCCTCGTTTCCGCTCATCGTGTCGCCTGTACGTTGAGCGCGATGGTAGTTTAAAGACTTAGTGGATTCAACGGGTGAATCTCGCGAGTCCCGACGATTACGCGGATTACGCGGATATTTCCAACACGACTTTTCGTCATGTCCGTTTGTACCACAATGCCAGCAATACAAACTTGGCCTGCGGTTTCTATCAGAATTTTTTAAAATTGAAATTTTGTTGTCCCGATCATCTACGTACGATGAATCGGAGCAGTTAGAAGGGGATCTCGAGTGGCTTCTTTGACGCAAGGTCCAGGCCGTCGCGCGTCCTTGCCTCTCTGGTTCCTCTTCATATTCAGATGTTCTGGTATGTCGTTCCCTAACCCGATCATATCTAGTCGGTGAGTGAGGGTATGACACTTCACGTCCACGATCTCGAGAATCTTGAACGTAGCGGTCTCGACGAGACCAACTGGAGGGTGATTCGCTGGATGGCGAACGTCGCCGATTTCTTAATTTTTTGTCTATATGTAGCACGGCGTCGTAAGCTTCTTCAAGTGTACCTAAGTCTTGAATTCGAGCCGACACTTTCCAGGAAATTCGATCCGGTAAACCATCGATGAAATTTTCCTTAACGTCCTTTTCCATTTGCGTGACAAAATCTTCAGCGTGATCCAGATATTTTTCCCGGATAGCTCCGCGCGTACAATAAACAAGATGACTTGTTCTATCGATATATTGTTGAATACTTTCTCCGTCACGAATGCGTAATTTCATGACTTCGACTTGAAAATGCGACAAATCTCTACCAGGCGCGAATCTCTTTTTTAGATGTTTAATTAATGCCTTAACAGAAGCGAATTTGTGTTCTAACGTGCATCTACGTGCAGGACCAGTAAGTTTCGTTAAAACAATCGCAAGATACTCCGCTTCCGTACCCTCAGGAATCAAGGTTAACCCGTTTTCCACATTTTGTACAAAGTGCGTCAACGATGGCTTATATCCGTCAAAGGTCGGAATGGACGAGGTAATATTCTGTATACACGTCCGTTGCGTTAAGAGTGTCATTGAGTTAGCAATTGAAACTGTCAGGTTTAGCATCTCGTTAGCAGAGACGTTCCCTTGTGGATTTGCCATTTTAAGAAAAAATTAATAAATAAATGACTAAACTAGAGAAAACTAGTATATCGTCAATTGTTCACAAACGAGTAATAGAACGTATATAAAACCAAAATTTACGGCAATCCTAAAATTAGTAAAATCCCACCGCTGTCACCAGTTCTGTTACGAGCCGGGCTGCGTGGCAGCACGAGAGGCCGGCGAGGGGTATATTACCCAGGAATATGGTTATCAATTTGTTAGTTAAGGTGCGCGGACGAACCTGATGCGAAATCAGGGAGCCGCTAGGATTATTGAGAGCGAGGACGAACCCGGTGCGAAACCGGGGAGCCTCTAGGAGGGGGAACAAGCGCGGACGAACCCGATGCGAAATCGGGGAGCCACTAGGAAGAAGTTCACAGACGAACCCGATGCGAAATCGGGGAGCCACTAGGAAGAAGTTCACAGACGAACCCGATGCGAAATCGGGGAGCCACTAGGAAGAAGTTCACAGACGAACCCGATGCGAAATCGGGGAGCCACTAGGAAGAAGTTCACAGACGAACCCGATGCGAAATCGGGGAGCTGCTAGGAGGTTGGTTAGTTCACAGACGAACCTGGCGTTTGGCCAGGGAGCTGTTCGGAGGTTGGTAGACTTACGGACGAACCCGATGCGAAATCGGGGAGCCGTAGGACACGGACGAACCTGGTGCGAAACCAGGGAGCCGTAGGAAGGGTTAGGTTTCGTGGACGAACCCGATGCGAAATCGGGGAGCCACTAGGTTGGAATATGTAGATTGTTTGTTTGGATAAAGATGTGCGAACGAACCTGATGTGAGATCAGGTAGTCGCGGGAAATGTTAGTTGCCTCGTAACTCTAAATTATTATTTGATACAACTCGAGCGGTAAAGTTGTATCGGTGGGAACGTTGTTACCAATATGCAAGGATTGCGGGGTAAAGATAGGTTTAACGAATCTACTCGATTTATAAGTGAATGTATAAAGTTGTATTCTGAGTTTTCAGTATAAATACAAATGTTACTGTCGCGATGAATTAATATATAAAGTGTGTAAGTTACCTAAGTATTTGCACGGTGTTGACGCACTGGCGATGCGGGGACTGAGAGCCGCTATTAGAATATGCCGAAAGAACTTCAACCGGACAAGCGGATTCTAACGGGTTAATCTGTGATTCGAGAGGTGCGCTAAGCCCAATCTCACTGGATATAACTGTTTCTATACAAGCGTGACACGACGTAACACTACGCGTGACTATGTTACTCTGAACCCACGAGGGTAGAAACCAAAGGGTTTATATAGTCCCAAAATGTGCGGGAGCGCACTGGAACTTTCCATATAAGGAAATATAGGTGTCGTCGTCGGGCCACGCCCGTCTTGGGTCATGATGCAGCTGACCGTGCTTGTACTAAGGTCCCCTTTATTTGTTTACATTAAACGGAAGAATTTTTGGGCGTTTTCCCTTCACAGATGCGAGCTCGAAAACGCGTTGAGAGCGACGTATAGAAAGTATTCTTCATACGTAACATCGTAGAGCCCATTTTTATTTGTGGCAATCGCTACGACTTCTCCTTTTTCACTTAAGTCCGATTTCCGGTACATCTTACACATTTCATCATCGAACACGAGTAAGAAGTCTTACCTTGTTAGCGTATTGACCGATAATAAATTTGTGCTCAGATTGGGCACATGTAATACATTTTTAATTACTTTGGTACCAGAATGACCTGCTAGGCTTACCTCAACGTCTCCAGTTCCTGTAGATTGCAGTTTTGCATTATCTGCTATTGTTACAGATTGCTCTGGAGATTGTTTGAAGTTTTGTAACCAGTGTTTATGTGGAGTCATGTGTTGTGTGGCACCAGAATCAATATGCCATTTTTCTTTGGTGCCCTTAGACATTTGGGCTGTCAGACACCATTTTTTATCTTGATTGTCCCTTGGAGTTCTGGAAGGTCCTTCTGATGTATCTGCTCGCGAATTCCTGCAGTGTGGTTTCATGTGACCTTTCTCACGACAAGCATGACATCTTACTTCTTTTTTATGGAATTTCTTTTTGTTGAACCTGTATTTTTCACGTTTTACAGTGAATGCAGCATTTGATGAATCTGTTTCTAATTGAACTCTTATGTCTTCCTGTAATAGTTTGCTCGTTAATAAATCAGTGGTTAGTTTCGTGTTTAAAGTATCGAGAGTCATAACCATTGGCTTATACTCGGAAGGCAGTCCAGCTAGAAGAATAGTTTCTGAGCTATGGATAACGGTTCTGTTACGTATTGATTCATATTTTCGTAATTTTTATAATCAATCTCAACAAGGCCTCCGAGGAGGGTTCTGGCACGGTGAGCGGTGACCCGACCTTGGTCAGATGACTCTATTCTCCACGGCCGCGTTTTCGGGATTTGGGACCACTGTGCGGCGGGCGGAGACCGCTGTCCTCGTCCGCATCTCGTTGTACATAACCATTATATATATCCATAGGTTACGGTAGGCTAAGATTTTGCTTCCGCCAGCTGTCGGCCGGCCGCGTTCTCGGATCCACAACTGCAACGGCAGAAATTTCGAATGAACACATTCGAGGCGGGCGGTATGTTCGGGATTTCCTCACGTGACCCTCCGCAGTGCATCAACACGCTGTTGATGCACTACGCCTCTTCGTCGCTTCGTTGGGAAAGAGATAAAATCCACCAGCAATCTGAACAAGTTCGCTATGTAGTTGTACTAGCTCCGTAGGGGAGAAATGCGTGTCCAGCAGCGTCCGTATGGTGTTATATAGGGGCTGTTGATCCTCTGTTGCCTATCTGCAGGCGCTCGAGCCGTTGTCCGACCCTGGTGCGGGGGGGGCTCCATTCGGTTTAAGGGAAGTTTAAGGGTGACTGTTGTCGATATGGCAGTACTCCTCCTTAAACGGCTTATTCTTAATTAAAACTAACTTAAACCTAAGTCAAACGTCGCACGACGTCACACGCCCTTGGTGAAGAAATTTGCTGGGGTAAATTCCTTAGGGACCACAATTGTCTCGAACAGCGATACCACCGCCTTCCACTCCAATCCTGTATTTTCCTTTTGTTTTAATTCTGGAGTGCGTAGTTTCCCTCTTCGAACGTTCGAATTTTCTCGAGTGCTCTCTTCACGAGGTAAGATGACTGTTTCCTTATTTCGACTGGTTTCCGATTATCCGCCTCGGCATTTGCTGATGACAACCGTACTTGGCTGGCACTTAACATTCGTCACAGTGCTGGCGCCTGGCTGGATGTGGCTGGAAAATGACTCCGATGGGTGTTGGTGCCAGGGCCGGTGTAAGTGCAACGTTGCGTGGGTTCGAGTCCTTCCCATTGAAATAGTTCTTGGGAGAGAATAGCCAGTGTCACTGAGCGTAATTTACATAAAACTGTTATTTCCAGGATTGGCAAGATACGGATAGAGCCTTGGTTTTTAACATGCATGTGTGCGAACCACCGATTTCTCCGTCGCTTCTGTTACGATGTTTGTAACTAAGGTCAGAACACGTGGGGGGTGAATCAATTGTTTGGGCACTTGGGACTTTGGTCATCATAGGGAAAATTACCATTATTTCCGTAGAAGAAAAGGTTTCAACTTCACTTTCTTTAACTTATTCATATGAACTACCTTATATCTATGCTTAATTCTAATCTTAACGTTACTCGCGGATACAACTTCCACAACGTCGTATGGCCCGGTGTATTGGTCGTCGAATTTGCCTTTACGTGGTTCCTTTAGGAGGAGGACCCTGTCTCCTACCGAAAATTTCTGCACGTTTACCTGTCTGTCGTAATAGCTTTTAGATTTTTCCTTGGCCTTGTCGAGGTTATTCCGAGCAACTGTCTGCGATTTAATTATTTTCGTCTGTAGTTCGTGGAGGTATTCGCGATAAGATTCGTCATTAGCTACGATGTAAAGCGTCGAGTCGGCGGTAGGTGTACGTGCTAAATGTCCAAATACCAACTCATGTGGGGTAAAGAGCGTACCCTCGTGAACGCTGGTGTTGTAGCTAAACATGGCGAGGTCGAGCCATTCATCCCAATTATTATTACTGACGTAGTGCTTCAAATACTCAGTCAGGACGTGGTGGGATCTTTCTATAGAGCCATTCGTTTGTGGGTGGAATGCGGTTGCTTTGAAGTGAGAAATTTTAAATTTTCGCGCCACTGTTTTCATGACCGCGCTTGTAAAATTTGAACCCTGGTCTGTCAAAATAGCTTTAGGAGCGCCGAATCGACATACTAATGTTTTTATGAATGCATCAGCGGTCTCTATCGCATTCGGGTGCCTGAGAGGGGCGGCGAGGGAATATTTGGTAAGGAGATCTTGCATGGTAAGAATGTAGGAGTAACCGTAGGGGGTGGAAGGAAGCGGTCCGACTACGTCCAGGGATACGTTGTCAAATGCGCGTCCTGGTGTGTCTGTCAATGTCATTGGTAGCCTTGTTTTAATTCGGGTGAGTTTTTTTAATTCGCAGCTGGTGCATGAGTTAACAAAGTCCTGTACGTCAGTCTTTAGGCTTGGCCAGTAATATTTATTCCGTATGCGTTTGTACGTCTTGGTTATGCCCTTATGTCCTCCGAATGCTGATATGTGGTTTTCAGATAGAATGTTGTTTCGTCGGTCTTCCGCGGGAATCTGAATCTCGTTTGTGCAAGCGAATATTTTAGTCGGGGTGGCATTGAAATATTCTAAGAGTGTATCTCTTATGAGATTCCAGGAAGCGTTATCAATACTATTGCGGGATATGCTAAATGATGTTAAATTTAATTCGGTTACTACGTCGTATAGCGAGCAAAGGGAGTCTACAACGTCTTGTGTGGAGGCTGAGTGGTGTGTCGAAATTTTTACGGGTAATTGGATTACATAGTATTGACCATTTTTACTGACTTTGGCCCTTCCAAGGGTTTCGTCCTTGAAGGGTCTTAATCTGTTTTGTGCAGCAAGGTCTGTAACGCCAGTTTCTGCTGGTTGTCCGTCAAACGATACAAAACAGACGAGGTTGTCCTTTCGCATCGCGAGTCTGTCCCGTATATAAATCATATTCTGGTGGGTGGTCGACGTGGAGTGTCCTGTACCGGAAGTCTGGCGTAAGTCAAGGTCGGAGTCGTCGTCTGTCGTGTCGGATTCTGACGATGCGTCCGGGGGGTCGGGAAGTTCATTCATTGACGGTGAGAGGTTGGGCCGTTGCGTACGAGAATTTATGTTGCGTTCAAGTGGTCGAAATTTGGAGACCGTATTTCGGTCTTCGTCGGAGGGTCCTGCAGCGACGGGGTTGTCGAGAGCGGAGGTGGTTTGTTCGGGAAAATTGTTCCGTATGGGTAAGGTGGGAATTAGGGTATTGGAAGGTATATTGGCGTTGATGTCGATATTTTCTTTCGGTTGGGATATTGGTTGAGGATCATCGAGAAGAGTATGGGAAGGAAGTTCGGGGACCGGATTGCGAGAGAGGGCATCTGCATTTCCGTTGGCTTTGCGCGCTTTATACATGACCTTGTAATCGTACTCGGCTAATTTTAATCTCCAACGAAGCAGCCGCGAGGTAGGGTCTTTTACGGAATTCATCCACACCAGCGGCCGGTGGTCGGTGATGAGGTTGAAGGCATGGCCGTAGACATACGGTCTGAAATGTTGTACCGCGTAGACAATGGCAAGGCATTCCTTTTCTATGGTGGAATAATTTAACTCTGCTCCGTGCAGAAGTCGAGAGGCATAGGCTATTGGCCGATCGTCCCCTACTTCACCCTGACTGAGTATTGCTCCGATCGCGTAACCCGAAGCTTCGGTCGTAATATTAAAAATCTTCGAGAAATCAGGATATCGTAATACTGATTCGTTACACAATGACTTTCGTAAAGTCCCGAAAGTACGCTCCTGATCTGGCCCCCACACGAATTTGGCATCTGTTTTGTTCTCGCGGATGCGGAGGGGATAGCTGGAACTATCCTGGCGAGGATTTGCACCAAAAACAGATATGAACTGGTACACGGCCAGAAAGCGATCCTGCGTGAAGTAGCTCGAGCTGCAACGCTCAGTTTCCGTCGCTGCTGCGGTGATCTGCTTGTGCAGATTTTGGCATTCGGCGAATGCATCGTTCAGCCGGGTGATACGATTTTGAACGGTGGCGACCGTTAATTTAGCTTTGCCGAGTTTCTTGAAGTTTTCAAGGGTACGCTCGACAATACGAGTTGCGTCTATTTGTTGAAGAAGGAGCGTCTTGATGTCACCCATTGTTCTATGTGCGATGGACGTGTGGTTCGTTCTTCAACGTTTTAATGTTCACCGAATTTTGTCACTGCACTCACTGCAATCCGGCTCGAAGGACCAAATGTTTTGTTCTCGCGGATGCGGAGGGGATAGCTGGAACTATCCTGGCGAGGATATGCAGTGGGAGTGTTTTACAACCAAAAAACAGATGCAGGATCATTGCTCACTAAGATATTTGTATTTCTTTTACAACTAGCGCAATGTTCACCTCGTGGTCAATCCTCCCGCGACAGACACGAGAGCTACACTTGTCGACGACAATCGAATGGTAAAGATGTGAAACACGATCTGCCTTGTACACAGTCTTTCGTTCAAGTGACCCGTTACGGTTTTAAACGGTTCGTAATCATAACGGGTAACCGTGGCGCTGTGTCTTGATACACATGATCGACGCAAGAATCGAACCGCGTTTGTATTGGGCGCGAACTACCAAAATTTATCACGTTCGATTCCTGCATCCTGCATTTATTATCGTGTTTAAAAGGCGAGGCTAGTGAGCTCGTCGACAACATTGCGATAACCGATGCGGGCTACACCATCGCTTGGGATCTGTTGGTCGCGACCTACGACAATAAGCGAATGTTAGTCGCTACACATTTAGAAACGCTGTACGATCTGCCACACGTTCGGTCTGAGTAGGTCGATCAGCTGCGCAAGCTTCGCGATAAAACGAACAAAACGAGGAAGGCCCTTCTCAATCTCGAACGTCCCGTGGAACATTGGGATGACATACTCGTCTTCCTAGTCACCAAAAAGTTAGATCACGAATCGCGAAAGGCTTGGGAGCTCGTACTCGGCAAGCGCACAGACTGTCCGACATTTGGCGCACTCGATGAGTTTTTACAATCGCGAATATGCGCGTTGCAAACGATCAAGCCGGTCACGACGGACTCGGCGTCTCGAATCGCGGAATCGGTCAAGAGTAAAGCAAGCCGTTCTCGAGCGACGTCATTGCACGGCGCCGCTGCCGCGAAAAGCCCGTGTGCTTTATGCAACGCGAACCATACTGTCGGACAATGCGCGTCGTTCAAGAGCAAATCCGCCTCACAACGTTTCGAGTATGCGAAAGGAACAAACCGCTGTATTAATTGTCTAAGTTCTCGTCATCCGACGAAAAAATGTACAAGTGCGTATAATTGCTCGATTTGTAAAAAACGGCATCATACATTGCTACATTTCAACGAGTCGACCGCGTCATCGCACAATGCTGCGACACCGACCGATAATGACGACAGCTTTGTTACGCCACAGCACGCGTCTTGCTCCGTCCCGCGGATCATTGCCATACAGCAAGTGATGCTTGCTACTGCCTGGGCCGAACTACGATCGCCGTCAGGACGTTCGGAGCGAATTCGCGCTCTAATCGATCAAGGCTCGGTTATTTCGCTAATTTCCGAAAATTTAACACAACGTCTCCGACTTCCGCGCTCTCGCGTTTCTGTTAGTATAAGAGGAATCGGGAATAATACAGTCGCTTGTCGTTCATCGACAACGTTTACCGTCGCGTCGTGCAAAACGGAGTCTGTTTATTCCATGAAAGCGTACGTCTTAGGCTCATTGTCACATTATGTACCGCCTCGCGTGACTACCGCTGTGCGGCTCTCTCATGTTCGTGATTTGGAATTGGCGGACGACCAACCTTTTGACTCGGCTCCGATAGAGCTGATTATCGGTGCCGATCAATACGGTTTACTCCTTTTAGATGGTTTACGAAAGGGTACAGTAAATGAGCCAACAGCTCAGAACACGACGTTAGGCTGGATCCTCTCCGGTCCCGTTTCGTCGTCAATGTCTAATTCTTCTCCTTCAGTCGCGGGCTTCCACTGCCATGTGTCGTTGAATCTCGATGAGGAACTTCGACGATTTTGGGAAGTCGAAGAGTTACCGTTCGTCACGCGGCTCTCTCCCGCTGAACAGAAGTGCGAGGAACACTTTCAACGCACGCACACTCGGGCCCCAAACGGCCAATACATCGTTCGTTTGCCCTTTATTGAAGGGCCTCCCATCGATATCGGATCTTCACTCCCCGCGGCGAAGACCATGTTCTTAAGACAGGAAAAACGGTTACAACGTAACGCGCAGCAGTCGGGAGAGTATTCGCAGTTCTTACGCGAATACGAGGCTCTCGGTCATATGACCGAGGTGTCTGACCAGTCGCTATTAACGGTTCCGTCTCTTCAATCCGTATATATACCACATCACGCCATCGTGCGGGAACACAGCGCTACAACCCGGCTTCGAGTAGTCTTTAACGCATCCGCGAGAACCGGGAATGGGACATCTCTAAACGATCACTTATTGATCGGTCCCAAATTGCAAACAGACTTAGCCGCTGTAATTCTACGATGGCGCCGTTGTCGATACGT
Organism: Nomada ferruginata; assembly: GCA_963583965.1. Taxonomy (NCBI): domain Eukaryota; kingdom Metazoa; phylum Arthropoda; class Insecta; order Hymenoptera; family Apidae; genus Nomada; species Nomada ferruginata. Next base: position 7,636,921 of record OY757222.1, read on the forward strand.
CTTTATCGCCGATATCGCTAAGATGTACCGGCAAATCCTCGTAGACCCCAAGGACGTTGATTATCAACGGGTGCTATGGCGGTCTTCTCCTTCAGAACCATTGCGTCATTTTCAATTATTGACCGTCACGTAAGGTACCGGTCCCGCTCCTTATCTTGCGTTACGGGTTCTACAACAACTCGCGAAGGACGAAGGGTCAAAATACCCTCTCGCGCAGTTGGTTCTTCGGGACCAAATCTACGTGGACGACTGCGTATTCGGCGCAGATAATCCACAATTAGCCCGTCAAATTCGTGACGATGTCATTTCCTTGTTGAAAGCCGGTGGATTTAAATTGCGCAAGTGGGCTAGTAATAGTCCTGAGCTAATTGCCGATATTGATCCTTCAGATCATGGTCTTGCTGCCAGCAAACCATTGCTACCCGACGACAACTTAAAGGTTCTAGGCATAAATTGGAATCCCGACAAAGACTCATTTCGTTTTGACATTGGAATGAAAACTGCCATTCCTGCAACAAAAAGGGCAATTCTTTCGACCATCGCACGATTCTACGATCCGCTGGGATGGGCCGCTCCTGTTGTTGTAGTAGCAAAAATTCTGATGCAACGTCTTTGGCTGCAGAAGTGCGGTTGGGACGATACGATTCCGAACGAACTCCGCGAAGTTTGGACAACATATTGCACCCAACTCCCTCTTCTTCGATCGGTAGTCCTACCTCGATGGACAGGCTACGGGCTACACGTGCAAAAAACAGAACTGCATGGCTTCGCAGACGCCTCGCAACATGCATACGCTGCAGTGGTCTACTCTCGCGTAACCACTGACCAAGGCAACATCCTCGTCTCTCTTCTCGCGGCTAAGTCTAAAGTGTCTCCGCTCAAATCTTTGACGATTCCGCGGCTTGAGCTATGCGGCGCATTGCTTCTCGCTCGTTTAATGTTTTTTATACGCGCTTCATTCGGGGATTGTGCGTGCGAGATGCATGGTTGGACTGATTCCACTGTTACTCTCGCCTGGATAAGCCAATCCGCGTCGCGGTGGAAAACGTTTGTTGCGAACAGAGTGGCGACCATTCAAGAGCTAGTACCAACCTGCCAATGGCACCATGTTCAATCGGAAGATAATCCTGCCGATTGTGCCTCACGCGGTATTAATGTTTCCCAGCTTGTGACTCACTCATTGTGGTGGCACGGTCCGAAATGGCTCAAATCGCCATCGACTCTGTGGCCCTGCGAGGCCCCCTCACTCGAGGCAACAACTTCGTTGGAGGAACGTGGTCCTACAACTCTTCATACCGTCCCTTCACCAAAACCGTGGGATCTCGCCACGCGATTCTCGAGCTGGCCCAAGCTCATCCGCGTGACCGCTTATATCTTACGCTTCATTGCAAAACTGCGTTCACCCATTGCCCAGTCACGGTCGCCCTCGTCAGTCGTATACGGTCCTTCGGACATTAACCTAACTCCGAGCGCGCTGCTCACGACAGAAGTTCAGCGAGCGCGAACATACTGGCTCAAGATCATTCAAAGAACGGTACATCCAGCCGAAGTTCAGCATTTGCACGCGAAACTCCCTCTCCCTCGACACAGTCCACTGATTTCTTTAAACCCGTACCTCGATTCAGAAGGACTGATTCGCGTCGGCGGGCGGCTGCGGAATGCGGCAATGCCCGAGCAAACCAAGCACCCGATTCTCCTCGCTTCGCATCCTCTTGTGTTACTGCTTATCCGCCACTTGCACCTGAGTTTGCTACATGCAGGCCCTCAATTGACGCTCGCAAAATTTCGACAAGAATTTTGGCTCCTACGGGCACGCCCTATTGTGCGCCAAGTTCTTTATAAGTGCGTCGTATGCACGCGACAAAGCGCCAAAATTCCGTCCGAATTAATGGGAGACCTTCCGTCCGTGCGCGTGAATCGCGCAGAAAGAGCGTTCCTACATTGCGGCGTGGATTACGCGGGCCCCATCCCGATCCGAACGACTCCCGGTCGCGGACACAAATCGGTCAAAGCGTACATCGCGTTGTTTATCTGTATGACCACTCGCGCAGATCATATCGAATTAGTTGTATGTTCTATAATCGTTTCAGTTCGCGTCGCGGCTTACCAGTCGCTATGTATAGCGACAATGGAACAACGTTCCAAGGCGCCGATAAAGAAGTGACCGCGGCATTCCGCGCTGCCACGCGCGATACGAATGTATTGAACAAACTCGCGAGCGATCAAGTCGCATGGCACTTTATTCCTCCCTCAGCTCCACACTTCGGTGGGTTGTGGGAGGCCGGAATACGTAGTATGAAACATCATCTGAAACGCGTCGTCGGCTCTCATACTCTCACATTCGAAGAGCTAACTACCGTCCTATGCGGGATCGAGGCTTGCATGAATTCTCGTCCGATCGCCCCGTGTTCGGAGAACATCGACGATTATACCGCTTTAACCCCAGGTCACTTCCTTATCCGCACAGCTATCACGACCATTCCAGCCGAAACCCTTCTTGATGTACACGATTCACGTCTGACTCGGTGGCAACTCTTAAAGAAGCTGAGTGAAAGCATTTGGAAGTCATGGTCGAATAATTATCTGCACTCGTTACAACAACGCGCGAAATGGCGCACCGCGAGTCGCCTCGCAACAGTGGGTCGCCTCGTACTTCTACGAAACGCCCTTGCACCTCCTTGCAAGTGGGAACTCGCGAGGATCGTTAAATGTCATCCCGGAGTGGATAAGATTACTCGCGTAGTAACAATTAAAACTGCCAATTCCGAGTACAAACGACCAATCGTCAAGCTATGTTTCCTCCCCGTTGATCTGAACGATAGTGAAACCTGTATCGGAAAGACCGCGGACGACACCTAGTTCCGAACGACCGACCGTTGCGTCACGGCGGGCGGTCGACCCTGTACATAATAGTGTAGTAAGCGCCTTAGATTATAAGTTCTCATCACTCGCGCCTTCAAATTAGATATATCGCGACGAGCTACGATACCGAGCGTCCCGTGTGCGACACTTACGACTTTTGTTGCCTCCCCCTTTTTTGTAATCGGATGCAAACATCCGAGGCGGGCGGTATGTTCAGGAATCAAACATCCTTTCTTAATAGGTTGGTGAGTGGTTTTGAAATTTGTGAGAATTTGTCAATGAAGCGTCGGTAGTAGCCCGCAAGGCCAAGGAATTCTCGAATATTCTTAGCGTTACGCGGTCGGGGGAAGTTAAGTACCGCAGATGTTTTTCCCGGACAGGGTTTGACACCGTCCTCCACTATTACATGGCCGAGGTAGACTACCTCGCGGTGAAGGGAACCACATTTAGACGGCTGCAACCTTAAATTTGCCCTGCGGAGGCGTCCAGCTAATTTATTGAATTTATTTTGGTGTTCTGTTAATGAACTGGCGTAAAGTACTATGTCGTCTAGGTAGACAAATAATTCCGTGCCCTGTAAACCGGTAAGTATGGAGTCCATAAGGCGCTGAAAGGTTGCAGGCGCGTTGAGAAAGCAGTTTTCGAAGCGTCCTCCTTCTCCATGCCTATTTGGTGGAAACCGTTCGCGAGATCGAAAACGCTGAAGTACTTTGCACTACCGAGCTGATCTAATATTTCGGCAATGCTAGGTAATGGGTAAGCGTCGGCTATTGATTTTTCATTTAACGCACAGATTCGTCGGCCTTCTTAGGAACAATCGACAAGGGGGAATTATAAGGAGACATAGAAGGACTTACGATGTCGCTTTCTAATAGCTCTTTCATCTGTTTGTTAATTTCCTCCTTGTAGATCGGTGGGTAGCGGTATTGTTTTACGTGGACGGGTATCTGGTCCGTCGTTGGAATTTTATGTGTAACAGCGCTTGTTTTCGTCAAATAATCGCCAGGGAGATGGAAGAGATCATGATTCCGTTTGACTAAATCGCGTACGTGATCGAGCTCCTCGTCGTTCAAGTGATTAGAACTTATAATGTTCATCACTTCTTCCGAACGAGTGTCGGGAGACTTATCACGTTTATTTTTGATTGAGAAAATTGTCTTTTCTCTTGCATTCTCGACGAATTTAGTGGATTCGGAGATTAAATCTGGGTGTACGGAGGAAACTTCTTCGACCTCTTCCAGCTCCATGGTGGGCATGGAAAAGGTGGCTTTATCGCACGATGTGTTTACACACCGCAAGTATGCTTTACCGTTTTTGCTTAATACTAATGAGTCGAATACAGTGACTCCAGGTGCGATTTCACGCTTCGCGATATAACCAACGCGTGGACCGGTGACACGGACTACGATGCAGGCGGCTGTCCGTGGTTCGATCGTACAACGCGTTGCGTTAGAAAAAGGAATCTCGGCTCCTCTCCAGAAAATGCACTCCCTTACGTATGAGATTTCGGCTCCCTGTTTGAGGAAGGAGGAACCGAGTATTCCCTGCGTAGTTATAGGGAAATCGTCTGACACTACGTAAAATTGAGTAATAACGCCGTGGATCTCTGCATTGACGGCGCCGAGGGTTTTTACGTGACCCTGCGTAATTCCGCTAATCAATATTGTATCCGATTTATTTATTGGTGTCTCTGCGTGCAACGCGCTAGCCTTTACTAAATTAGGCTCAGCACCCGTATCCACCATAAGCGTCGTGGCATTTATGAATTGGGGTGAGCGGATTACTACTTGGGGGACAGTCGAGATTTCCGTAAGGGTTACTCTTGCGACTCGGGATTCTCTGATATTGTATGGACCGATTGGCTGCTTGTCTCCTCCCGTCGCGAGTCCGAGGTTGACGGGAGGGACAACTCGTTTCCCTACAGTCTTTGATTGAACTCCCGTTTCCTGCATTCGTGTACGTCATGTCCAGGATATTTGCAATAAGTGCATGACCTTACGGCACGCGTATTGTAAGCATTCTGGCGCTCATTTAAATTGCCTCGGGGTGAAGGCGGGTCTGGGAAAGACGGTTGCGAAGGGCTCCGTGAGTAATCAAACGCGGATCCTGAGGGGTTCCCGTAACTGTTTCGTCGTGGAATGTGTTGTGCACGTGACGATTCGTAACGCGTGGGCGATCGGCGAGGTAAGGTAACGTTCGGGTAAACGGACTGAAATTTCGGCGCAGCTGGGTTCAAGTGGTTCCTCGAATTTCGTGTGTCCCAGTAAGAATTGTCTCCGCCGGGGGTCCTATTGTGGCTTCCCGTAAAGTGCACGCGCCTATCTTCACTGTTCGGCTGTTCGTACCGTTGCTTCTCACGTATGTACCGTTTGTACAGTCTTATCGCCTCGTCGTAAATATCGTCGAGAGCGTTAGACTCAAACGATTTCATGTCGATTCGTAATTCTGGAATCAGCCCATCGATAAAGCTGTTCCTGGTGGTACGATTCGGTCAAAAATGGCCTGTGCCCCGACGTTGGGCGCTTCGCACTCCTACAATAAGGATTTTGAACACTAACGCGTCTTTCTGCCATGCTTTGATTGCTTGCACCTTGATCGGAAACAACAGCTCTAACTTTCAAACCTGTATTATGCAAATTATCTAAAATAGCATCTAATATAATTGATAATTGATTGGCTTTAACTCCATTCTTTGAGACAAAGAATGCTATCGGTTGTTTCCAATTACTGAGCAAGCCTCTTATCATAAGAACCAGCACCTGAGTGCCCACTGCCGCGCTTCTGCCTAAAAATCCTAAATCCTCAAAACCTTCAATAATTTGTTTCGTTGGGTGGAAACTGAAACATTTTTTTATTGACATTTCGTCAAATGAAAGAACACAATTCCTCTCAAAATCAGTTAAGGTCGCTATTTTAAATCTTGACGCATCAAATAAATTTGGACATATACCTGGCCAAATATGAATTCTACCGAACCAGCGAATGATTGTGCGAGGATTTGGAAGGTTAAACTTGAGAGTGTCTCGCATTTTATTGTACAGAGAGGGCGAAGTGTAATGTAGCGTTAAACACAATCGCTGTTCTTCCGTCGAATAAGCATTTCGTCTAGCGTAAGGAAATAATTGCATTAATATAAATGTTATAATGAAACCGCGAACTCTACGCGCGATTGCCTTCTTCAGGCATACATCAGTAATGTTACCTGAAGAGAGCTTCTCATTTACTCTTTTCAACACTTTACACTTCGCCCGTAATTGCGAGCGAAGAATATAAGACGTAGTCTTCTCCCGCTTCAATTCACTCTCAAGTTTTTTAATTTCCTCGTGTTCTCTTTTTTGTGATATGTCAATACGATCTTCTAATACATCTTCACCATTAATTGAATATAAAGAAGGTACAGAACCTTTTTTAATCTCCCGGTCGGATAAAGACTATCTTCCGGGAAATGCTTACTACAAATATATTTTTTTTTTAATTCAATGTTGGACATTTCAACCCAATCGTCTCGTCCGCAATTCACTATCCACGTTATAAATTTGTCATCGGTATTGTTAGGAAACGCGTAAAAAGAATACTCGGTTTTGCGAGAAGTAGAATCGCAACTATAATACGAACATTTTCTACAAGCTTTTCTTTTATCTTTTTGATGTTCCATTTGATCGAAAATTAGATTCAATTATCTAGAACCTACTGTAAGAAAATCCGAGGGTTCGGAGCGCCTAGCGGGCCCATCTGGGAAATGTCACCGAGAGGCCGATATGCGAGCGGGAACGGTACACATTTGGGGGTGCCGTAAAGCAGGCCCTTGAAGGTACTACGTCGTGGGTCCGACGAGCCCGCCCTTTGGGCGCCCATGATGCATCATCGGGGCATTCTATGGGAATCCAGCGTCGAGAGCGTACGGATAGCGATCCGTAGAATATTGTATAATAAGCGTGTATTCGGAATAAATACAAGTATCATCATTATAGACTAATTATACCCGAAAAAATAGACTTACACTACTACAAAAGAAAAAGAATAGAGGGAAAGGAATTAGTTAGTTAATTATAAACAAATTAATTAACTAATTCTAAAGAAACTATTTTCGCAAACTTATTAATAAATTAGTACAATAATTATTGTTGTGGGTGTCAAGAAAAGATAATGCACACTTGGTATATAGTATTTAATATAAAAGTAAGATACACTACAATAATGAACGTTATATAAAAAGGAACTGCACTTAGGCTATACGTGATCTATAAGCGATCGAGATCTACAAGCGTCACCGACTGCCGCTCCATCTATACAGTCATTGAACGCGGGAACCATCTTCAATTATTATTTTATTAGAATTAACCTACTTACTCGTCCGCCTGAATCTTGCAGTTTATGTCACTTTTAAAATATTAATAACTACACAGTTTCTATCACTAGTTCACTGAGCGATGAAAAACTGAACGACCGAATTCAACGACCCAACCGACAATGCGCGACTAAACTCGACGACTACAATGTTGTCAATATCGCGGGGACCTTCGAACATCATGGATGTCGAATGCATTCTTATGTTTATGAAGTTACAGTAAAATCTCGATTAGTGCAATTCTCTCGGAACCGAATGCGAACAATAATCGTTTGCAGACACGTTTATCGCAGGAATTGTCTTATATTAGTAAATGAGTTACTTCGTTATTGTTATTAGTTGAATATAAATAAGAAATTGCGGCTTTCATTAACGATAAAATTGCTCCAATGAAAAAGATAATTAAAGAATTTGCCTAGTAACTATACAATTAACAATTGTAGTATACAATTATCGTCACTATCTTTTTCATTGTGGCAACTTTATTGTTTGGGTATTCAAAAAATACACATCTCTTAGCTCAATTTTGTTTTGGTCATTTATCAGAAAATAATGTAAAGTATAACTTTAAAAATTATTTCATTTATTGATAGTACAATTGAAATAAGAAAACTTGTTATCATGTGTTTCTTTGATTAAAAGATTTTTAATTAACATTAAATGTTTCATATCCTTTGTTGCCTTTCATTGCGGCAAAGAACAAAAGAATTCTTTAAAATTATTTATTTTTCGCATCGTTTTCAATAATCTGTGGGTAACGTTGCGGGTGATACGGAAATGGTAATGGGACGCGACGTCCCAGAAATCGTGGCCGAAAAAATACATTGCATGTCTTGTCTATTCCTATATCTCGTCGGTGGTATAACTTCTAACGCGCGTACATAAGTACACGCACCATTTTTCTTTCTAATAAGTTCCATTTTTTTCCAGAACCATTCAAAACAAAAAATGGAGAACAGACGCGACGCGCGAGTACATTTTAAGAAATGTGCTTACTATGCATGTAATGGTAATAGTCGAAGAAATTAAGACGGCCGCACTTACCATGCCCTTCCAAAAAATAATAGTCCAAGACGAAAATTGTGGCTAACCCACAGTGGGTTAGACGGTCGGGACGAAGCAAGCCTGCGAAATATTTATGTGTGCAGCCGACATTTTGATCAATGACAATTTCATCAATCAGGACGGCTAAAGGGGGACTCAGTCCCATTAATGCATGGGGGGGGGGGGCACAGATCTAGAGCACAGACCCGGAGGCTGGCGGGTCGGCGCAGGAAGGCGACCATCGGGAAGCCGAAGCAACCGGCAGTTTCGAAGAAATTGTGGAGCAGCAACTGAAGAAAATGCTCCAAATCCTACAAGCCCAATTACAAAAGTTAGATACAATAATTGAATTGTTAATGGGCGACTGATAGAAGAAAATAAAATAAAATTAAAGAAAAGCAGACATTTTACTTTTGTTAATATTCCAAAATGACAAACATCCCCAAAAACCCCATCGAAACCGTGGTTGCTACGCCACACGTTTTAAGGACTACTTATATACATTAAAATATACAGCGAGTTTGCCTGCACTTCATCTACAACTGTTCATTATAAGACATATGAAAATGCACAAAATAAATTAATTGAATGTTATAAATATTAAACAGTGCCATAATCGGCAAGATACTTGAAATTAAAGACGGTAGCATAAAAAACGCTATAATAGATAAAAATATTTTTAAAACATTTGTAAATAAATATTGATCATTGTCATATAGATAGTAATTAAAAAAAAATTAATGTAAAAAAAGGAAACCTGAGGGGGACTCGAACCTACGACAAAGTTTGCAGAAGTTATGTGTATGTCGGCCGAAATAAAAATTTAGGCTTGAGCCAATTCATTCTGCTGATGGCCAGGATTGTAACAGATGTGGCAACAGTGCGACAGAACTCGTAAATGATGTGATTTGGCAACTATGGCCCCCCACTCTCCGTTTATAATTTTGCGTAATGACGTTAGATGTCACATCGTGAGTTTATAATTCTGTATAATGAGTTTAGATGTCACCCCGTAAAATGTCGAAGCAGACGATTTTTCTGTTTTCACTAACGCCCGTTCTGTCGAATGGCGCTTAGATCGATTCGGAGTTGGCCTCAAAGGAGTCGGGGCCCTTAAAGACTAAATGTATAATCGAAATGAAATAAGGGGATAAGTAATGGGATAATGTGTAAGTATATAAGTAAGTATGGGATAATGGAAGGTTTAAATGTATTAAAACGGGAGAAATGCGTCAGTACCAAAGTAAAGAGGGAACAGGAAAGAGTCAGCAATTAATAGCGCAGAAATGACCTTGATGAGCTTGATTGTTGTAGAATAAAATGAACAATGGACCTTGCAATGTTACCGTAAATATTAATGTTTATGTAGATTGTAGCACTGTGTTTCCTAACACTTTATTGATATGTAAATGGGTGTACGAAACGGTTTTCGAGGATTATTAACATAATTTGTTGAACCAAATTATAGCACCGCTACTTATAAACAGGTGTCTGAATGTAGGTACCACTCACATCCCTGTCTTACCTAATACGATAAATTATACGATAAATAATTTATTGCCCGGGTCTCACCGGGTCTCACCAGTGCCCCAAAGGGTCCCAGTACCCCAAAGGGTCCCAGTGCCCCAAAAGGGTATTTATCACATGCTGGAAAATTATTTAAAGGAAAAAATATTCACAAATTGTAACGTGGGTGTTAGTTGTTACTCAAGGTTCGGGCTGACCACAAATGAAAACTACTTGGATAGTAACAAATAATGATTATATATTTCACTGAACAATAATATTACACTTGATCCGCTTAGAGATCGACATAAGTAGCCGATGCTGTCTTCTGATCCGGTTATGTCCGCACAAGGGAGCAAGATCGGAGCCAGACTGTTAGGCTGTACGGTTTGTCGTATACGAAACGTGTAAACGTAAGCGTGCCTTATGGTTCGGTTATGTCCGCACAAGGGAGCAATGCCGGAGCCGGGATAGTTCTTGATCTTAGAGGTCCGCACAAGGGAGCGTCGTAGGATCAGAGAACTCACTTATTAACGTACGATGTAAGGAGCAAGCGTGCCGTGTGGTTCGGTTATGTCCGCACAAGGGAGCAATGCCGGAGCCGGGCTAGTTCTTGATCTTTAGAGGTCCGCACAAGGGAGCGTCTTAGGATCAGCGAACTCGCTTGTCCATAAAAAGCTGTCGCCGGGGCCCTTTTTATTCTTTGCGGGAGGTCTTGGGCCAGTGCGATTGGTGGAGGGGGAAAGTCAGCGCGCAGGCGCATAAGGGTTGGTCAGGTAGCGGTGGTGCAGGTAACCCGGGTGACGGGGGCGCTAGTCTGGCGGCCGCCCGGTGCATTACCTCCCTTAAGCACCGCGCTACAATCTCCCCCTCAAAACCATGCGTCGGAACGACGCGAGGTTTTGAAAAGGTGGATCTAAGGTGTTTTTCTGGGTCTGCCTCTTTTCCTGATAGGCTGGACCGGTGTAGTTTCCGTCTGGGTGGAAGTCTCCTGGAACGCTGTTAGAGCGGACGTATGGTGTATCCCTAATGTAGTTGTGGGATCCGCGGGGTTGGCGATCTCATAGCTGCAGGATCCTCGAGCAGCGAGAATCACGTATGGGCCGTCCCGTTTCGGTGCGAACTTGCTGGTTCGTCCCTTCGCAGCTTGGCTCAGGGTGTGCGTGGTAACCCATACCTTATCTCCAGGTTGAAACGTACGAGCTGGACGTCTTTTCTTGTCTGCCTGGTGCTTCCTTTGGTCCTGCTCGTGCTCGTGTGTTTCTCGAGCTTGGTCCATGATGTCCGCAATCTGGAGCAGTTTTGGTGTGACTTCAGGTATGAAGTTCTCGTTGTGGATGATCTGCCGCAGATCGTGCGTGTTTTCTGTCCGTGATCTTAACTCCCGGGCAAAGGTTAGGTATGCCGGGGTGTATCCGGTTCCTTGGCACGGAGTAGTGCTCATGGCGAAGCGTACGGCAGAGAGTTTAGACTGCCATTGTCCGTGATCGTTTCCTAGTAGAATGGCGAGTTGCATTTTCACGTCTCTGTTTCTTCTTTCGACGGGGTTCGCGCTTGGATCGTAAACCGGTGTAAACTTCTGTTCTATGTTTAAGCAGAAAGTGATCTGCTGCATCACGCTACTGATGAATTGAGTTCCGTTGTCACTTATTAGGCGGCGGGGTACGCCAAACCTCAGAAATATTTCGTTTACTAAGGTCCCCGCGCAGTTTTCGGCTGTGGCGTTTTCCAGTGCGAATAGTTCGGTCCAACGGGTCGCATAGTCTTCCACGATGAAGATCCATTTTTCGTTCAGTGGACCAGGCGGTAGTGGTCCAAAAAGGTCTATCGCGATTACCTCGAATCGTTGTCGGAGGACCGGCGTTTGTAGAAGTCCTGCCGGTTTCAGATTCGTGGCTTTGTAACGTTGGCACGATGGGCAGGTTCGCACGTATTGGGCCACTGAACCTCGCAAGCCGGGCCAGTAGTGGCTACGGCGTATTTTGTGGAGGGTATGCTCCACCCCATAGTGTCCAGCAGTGGGAGCATCGTGGTACTCCTTTAGGATTTGCGCTCGTTCCTGTGCCGGAATAACCCGTTGGGCTTCCTCGGTATCGTCATCTTGCGTGTATCGATGTAGGACGCCTTGGGTGAGCACATATCCTCTCGTTGTCCAAGGTATTGCTTCCTCAGGGCTTCCAGTTTCGAGAGCCTTGGTAATTTTTTGTATTTCTGGATCTTCTAACTGTCTGCGTCGTACATCCGCAGCGCTGCGTGTTGGAAGATCCACGGAGATGATGCAGATTGGACATGTCAGGGCTGTGCTGTCCGAACAAGGGGGTCGGGATAGCGTGTCGGGTACCACATTCGATTTTCCTGGTGCATATTTAATGCTGATGTTGAATGGTTGTAGCTGAAGCGCCCACCGAGCAAGGCGTCCGCTCGGTGATTTGAGGGTCATGAGCCATCGTAGCGGCTGGTGATCCGTGACGATTATGGTTGGGGCGTCTTCTAAATATGGCCGGAATTTCTGGGCGGCCCAAACGATGGCAAGAGCTTCGCGTTCCGTGGTTGAGTAATTTCGTTCCGCCGAGGTTAGCAGGCGGCTGGCGTACTCGATGGGATGCTCGTTCTTTTCCTCCCCCTGGAGGAGAGCTGCCCCGATAGCGTAGCTGCTGGCATCCGTCCGCAGGGTGTAGCCGGTCGAGTGGACAGCTTGGCCCAGTATTGGTGCTGTAACCAGAGCTGCTTTCAGTTTGTCGAACGCTTCCTCCTGTAACCTTCCCCACGTGAAAAGTGCGTTTTTCTTTGTTAGTTCACACAGTGGTTTAGCTATATCCGCAAAACCAGGGATGAATTTCCGGTACCAGCTGCATGTCTGAAGAAATGATTGTACGTGTTTCACGTGCCTAGGAGGTGCCATGTCTTGGATGGCCCGTACCTTCTCCGGGTCAGTCTGGATTCCTAGTGGTGATACGAGGTGCCCGAGATACTTTACGGATTTGCACGCAAACCGACATTTTGCGCGATTCATGCGCAACTTGTATTGTCGGAGGCGTCTAAATGCGTCTTGGAGATCCTGCAGATGTTTCTCCGCTGTGGGTGACAGGACGATGATATCGTCCAGATATGCCAGTATCAATACGTGGCCTAGGGTGGCTTGGAATTGGTTTATTAATCTCTGAAACCTGGGCGGAGCGTTGCGAAGTCCAAACGGAATTCTTTTGAACCGGAAGACTCCGAAAGGGGTGATAAAAGCCGTTTTATCCTGGTCTTCGCGTGCCACCCTTACTTGATAGTACCCTGCCTTCAAGTCCATGGTAGATATAAACGCACACCCGCCTGTATACTGTAGAAGGTCGTCTAGGCGTGGTAGCGGATATACGTCAGGCGTGGTGACTGCATTGAGTTTCCTGTAATCTATGCAGAGTCTGACTTGTCCTCCGGGCTTGGGTACGAGAACTGTTGGAGACGTCCATGCACTCTCGCACTCCTCGATGATCCCTAAACTCAGCAGATGCTGTACCTCGCTCTTCAGGATCTCGTGTTTTTGAGGTGATACCCGGTAGGGCGGACTAGCCACTGGGGGGTTAGTCCCTGTGTCGATGCGGTGTTCGGCGTATGGTGTCGGTGGACCGTGTTCCTCGAAACCATCCTTGAATTGGCCGAGTAGCAAATTTAATTTGCCTTGTTGCTCCATTGAGAGGGCGTTTCCTTCCTCTTCTAATCGGAGATCGAGGGTTGCGAATTCTATTTGCGGGAAGAACTCGACTTCCATTGGGGTGTCTTCCTGATAGGCTTCGTCGACTGCATAGACTGCGTCCATCCATTGGAACTCCGTTCTTGATAGAATCCCTGGATTTGGTGGTCCGTGGTGCGGCCGTGCTATCGTGTGTCGACTGGGAGGTACCGCCCTCACTGGTGTAGCAGCAATAGGACTGATTATTGGGCCCAATTGTCTAAGAGATTCGACCACTCGTCGCTCTTAAACATGTCCCCGATGTCATCTAGCACATTCTCGTTTCGGTTTCTGTGAGTTTTCTCTCGTTGCTCCGAGATACGATTCTCAACGTGAAAGGAATTGGGCATTTCCTTCTTGACGAAGTGATACACTTCATGCCGCGTACCGTGGAAGTGAAAGGTATCCTTTCGGTAATTTACTACCAGTTCCGCTATTTTTGCGAAGTCGACCCACAGGAGGGTGACTGCCTCTGGGCCGCTTTCCGTGTAGACGAACGGCGTTTGGAATATTCGTCACTTCAGTGTCACTGGTACGGTTGTTGTGTAAATGGCCTTATTCTCCGCTCGCCCATCCGCGAGGATTATTTTCGCCGACCCGCCAGCCTCCGGGTCTGTGCTCCAGATCTGTGCCCCCCCCCATGCATTAATGGGACTGCGTCCCCCTTTAGCCGCCCTGATTGATGAAATTGTCCTTGATCAAAATGTCGGCTGCACACCTAAATATTTTGCAGGCTTGCTTCGTCCCGACCGTCTAACCCACTGTGGGTTAGCCACAATTTTCGTCTTTGACTATTATTTTTTGGAAGGGCATGGTAAGTGCGGCCGTCTTGATTTCTTCGACTATTGCCATTACATGAATAGTAAGCACATTTCTTAAAATGTACTCGCGCGTCGCGTCTGTTCTCCTTTTTTTGTTTTGTTTGGTTCTGGAAAAAAATGGAACTAATTAGAAAAAAAATGGTGCGTGTACTTATGTACGCGCGTTAGAAGTTATACTTCATTGACGTGATTAAAACGATTTTTAATTTGCACGAAAAAGATTTATTGAAATAAAAGAATAAAAGGATTGGAGTGGCATAAGAAAATAAATTAACAACATTTTTAAATTATGTCCATTATCATAGCTTCTTCAGGTGGTGACTGAATCGGCACATCAGTTATCAGTGGTTTATGATAACTAAAATATGATACAAATAGTTTCGTACTAACGTCGTTGAGGTATCGTGTAAATACAGCATCTATGGTGGTACCGTGTCGTGTTCTTGAAGTCAGGGGATTATTATTCATAGATTCACATACTTTTGGAAAAAGTCAATAAGTGGACCAGCATCTTCTTTGAAGGGGCTATGGCCCTGTTGCTTCAGGCCAACCTTAACCACTCGGCCAGGGCGCAGGACATGCTTGTCCAGTCCCTGGCTGAGTGGGGTGTGGGGTTGGCGATTGCTGCCGAGCCGTACAGGATCCCGGACCACCCGAATTGGGTGGGAAACCCGGGGGGCTCGGTAGCGATCATCCTTGGAGGGGCCTCGATGCCCTTGCCGTTCTCCCTTCTGGAGAGCGGTGAGGGCTACGCCGCGGTCCAATGGGGGGACATTGCGGTGGTGGGAGTCTATGCGTCGCCTCGGTGGAACCTGGGGTCCTTTGAGGAGTTCCTGGACGGGGTCGCGTGATGTATCTCGCGTTGTCGGCCCCGTCCGGTTATTGTCCTGGGGGATTTTAACTCCAAGTCTCAGGCTTGGGGTTCCCCCAGGACGGACCCCAGGGGCGAGGCGGTGCTGGACTGGGCGGCCGGCTCCGACCTTCGATTACTTAATCGGGGGTCAGCCAGCACCTGCGTCCGCTACCAGGGGGAGTCCATTGTCGACTTGACGTGGGCCTCTTCCTCGGTGGTGGATCGCGTAAGGGGCTGGAGGGTGGCGCAAGAGGTGGAAACGTTGAGCGACCACCTCTATATCCTGATGGAGGTGCGCGCCGCCCGGGGCCGGGGACCGCCGTGGAGGGCTGGTTGGGGCCGGGGGTATGGGTCCCCTTACATTCCCCCTTCTTCGAAGAAGAGGTGGGCGCTGAAGCGCCTGGACGAGGACGTGCTGATGGCCGCCTCCCTCGTCGTGGCCTGGCCCGGATTTCCGGCTGGGCCGGTCGTGGACGTCGAAGAGGAAGCGGCGTGGTTCCAAGGGGGTATGGTAGCGGTCTGCAATGCTGCCATGCCCTGGTCCCGCGCCCCGGGTCGACGGGCAACGTATTGGTGGTCGTCGGAGATAGCGCGGATGCGCTATGTTTGCGTTCGCGCCCGGCGACTGTTCCAGAGAGCCCATCGAAGACGGCGTCGCGACCTGGCGAGGGAACATCAACTGTACGAGGGCTACCGGGAGCAGGTGGTGGCCCTCCAGCTGGTCATCAAGAGGGCAAAGGCGGGGGCGTGGTCAGAGCTCCTCGAGCTACTGAACCGTGAACCCTGGGGGCGCCCGTACAAAATGGTAATGGGCAAACTTCGCCCATGGGCGCCCCCCGTGACGGAGACCTTGGACCCCGAGTTCCTGGACAGGGTGGTAGACACCCTGTCCCCCCTGGATGAGGGGGGAGAACAGCCACCGGAGCTCGGGGAGTCGGCCCCGAACACCTGGTCCGACGACATGGGGGTCACGGAGGAGGAGCTCTCCCGGGCCGTCAGGAGAATGGGTGCCCGCAACACGGCCCCGGGTCCTGACGGCATACCGGGCAGAGCCATGGCCCTTGCCCTGCGCGTCCTCGGGCCTCGCCTCAGGCGCCTGTTCGATGACTGTCTGAGGTTGGGGCGCGTCCCATCCCGCTGGAAAAGGGGACGGATGGCCCTAGTCAGGAAGATCGGCAAGCCCGCCGATTCTCCCTCGGCGTACAGGCCTATCTGCCTCCTCGACGAGGTGGGGAAGCTCTTCGAGAGGGTGTTGGCTTCCCGCCTCTCGGGGCATCTGTCCCGGTTGGGTCCCGACCTGGCCGAGTCCCAGTTCGGTTTTAGAGGGGGACGCTCGACGATCGACGCCATTAGTCGAGTCAGGTCCCTCTCGGACTCGGCCACGTCCCGGGGGGGGGGGGGTTTGGCGTTGGCGGTCAGTTTGGACATCGCCAACGCCTTTAACTCCCTTCCCTGGGGGTGTATCGGGGGGGGCACTCGCCGAACACGGAGTGCCCCTCTACGTGAGGACGGTCCTAAGGGACTACCTGAGGGACAGGTGGATTGAATATCCGGGCAAAGGCGGCCGCTTGTGCACGAGGGAGGTGGATCGTGGTGTCCCACAGGGGTCGGTCCTGGGCCCCATGCTGTGGGACATCGGGTACGATCGGGTGCTGCGGGCTGCGGGCTGTGTCGATGCGGTGTTCGGCGTATGGTGTCGGTGGACCGTGTTCCTCGAAACCATCCTTGAATTGGCCGAGTAGCAAATTTAATTTGCCTTGTTACTCCATTGAGAGGGCGTTTCCTTCCTCTTCTAATCGGAGATCGAGGGTTGCGAATTCTATTTGCGGGAAAAACTCGACTTCCATTGGGGTGTCTTCCTGATAGGCTTCGTCGACTGCATAGACTGCGTCCATCCATTGGAACTCCGTTCTTGATAGAATCCCTGGATTTGGTGGTCCGTGGTGCGGCCGTGCTATCGTGTGTCGACTGGGAGGTACCGCCCTCACTGGTGTAGCAGCAATAGGACTGATTATTGGGCCACAATTGTCTAAGAGATTCGACCACTCGTCGCTCTTAATCATGTCCCCGATGTCATCTAACACATTCTCGTTTCGGTTTCTGTGAGTTTTCTCTCGTTGCTCCGAGATACGATTCTCAACGTGAAAGGAATTGGGCATTTCCTTCTTGACGAAGTGATACACTTCATGCCGCGTACCGTGGAAGTCAAAGGTATCCTTTCGGTAATTTACTACCAGTTCCGCTATTTTTGCGAAGTCGACCCACAGGAGGGTGACTGCCTCTGGGCCGCTTTCCGTGTAGACGAACGGCGTTTGGAATATTCGTCCCTTCAGTGTCACTGGTACGGTTGTTGTGTAAATGGCCTTATTCTCCGCTCGCCCATCCGCGAGGATTATTTTCGCCGACCCGCCAGCCTCCGGGTCTGTGCTCCGGATCTGTGCCCCCCCCCCATGCATTAATGGGACTGCGTCCCCCTTAGCCGCCCTGATTGATGAAATTGTCCTTGATCAATATGTCGGCTGCACACCTAAATATTTTGCAGGCTTGCTTCGTCCCGACCGCCTAACCCACTGTGGGTTAGCCACAATTTTCGTCTTTGACTATTATTTTTTTTGGAAGGGCATGGTAAGTGCGGCCGTCTTGATTTCTTCGACTATTGCCATTACATGAATAGTAAGCACATTTCTTTAAATGTACTCGCGCGTCGCGTCTGTTCTCCATTTTTTGTTTTGAATGGTTCTGGAAAAAAATGGAACTAATTAGAAAAAAAATGGTGCGTGTACTTATGTACGCGCGTTAGAAGTTATACTTCATTGACGTGATTAAAACGATTTTTAATGTGCGCAATTAGTGCTTACGCACACTTTGATGCTCTTTGAGGGTGAGAGCTTGACAGATAAGAATAACGGATACGCAACGATACGGGACGATGATGACGCAACACATTCGGACACTAACACGTTATTTTAGAAACTCGACGGCACAACGAACTTATAATTGTAGTTGAAATAAGCTAAGAATATATATATAGATATTTACACGAACGCTTTGCTTTTATTAAGCTAGTCGCTTATCCTTAATCGCATGTGATATTCGCTTTACGGAAAAGATGTGTCCTTTTCGACGGTTGAAACGGATCTCTCACTGCCTTCCGGGGAGGGACCAGAGCAGGATATTTCCTACTCTAGTTAAGGGCCTCTCCGGAAGGATCCAGGATGCAGAGCAGCCAATCAGACCAGCCAATCGATCGGCTGATCGATTCCGACCCCGTTAATTGGCAGGCGAACTCGTCGTCAGCGCCACGTTCGCTGCCGATGCGCGAGAAGGCTAGCGTCGTAATCGCGCCAACGCGCGCATCCTGAACATTTAATTTGCACGAAAAAGATTTATTGAAATAAAAGAATAAAAGGATTGGAGTGGCATATGAAAATAAATTAACAACATTTTTAAATTATGTCCATTATCATAGCTTCTTCAGGTGGTGACTGAATCGGCACATCAGTTATCAGTGGTTTATGATAACTAAAATATGATACAAATAGTTTCGTACTAACGTCGTTGAGGTATCGTGTAAATACAGCATCTATGGTGGTACCGTGTCGTGTTGTTGAAGTCAGGGGATTATTATTCATAGATTCACATACTTTTGGAAAAAGTCAATAAGTGGACCAGCATCTTCTTTGAAGGGGCTATGGCCCTGCTGCTTCAGGCCAACCTTAACCACTCGGCCAGGGCGCAGGACATGCTTGTCCAGTCCCTGGCTGAGTGGGGTGTGGGGTTGGCGATTGCTGCCGAGCCGTACAGGATCCCGGACCACCCGAATTGGGTGGGAAACCCGGGGGGCTCGGTAGCGATCATCCTTGGAGGGGCCTCGATGCCCTTGCCGTTCTCCCTTCTGGAGAGCGGCGAGGGCTACGCCGCGGTCCAATGGGGGGATATTGCGGTGGTGGGAGTCTATGCGCCGCCTCGGTGGAACCTGGGGTCCTTTGAGGAGTTCCTGGACGGGGTCGCGAGATGTATCTCGCGTTGTCGGCCCCGTCCGGTTATTGTCCTGGGGGATTTTAACTCCAAGTCTCAGGCTTGGGGTTCCCCCAGGACGGACTCCAGGGGCGAGGCGGTGCTGGACTGGGCGGCCGGCTCCGACCTTCGATTACTTAATCGGGGGTCAGCCAGCACCTGCGTCCGCTACCAGGGGGAGTCCATTGTCGACTTGACGTGGGCCTCTTCCTCGGTGGTGGATCGTGTAAGGGGCTGGAGGGTGGCGCAAGAGGTGGAAACGTTGAGCGACCTCCTCTATATCCTGATGGAGGTGCGCGCCACCCGGGGCCGGGGGCCGCCGTGGAGGGCTGGTTGGGGCCGGGGGTATGGGTCCCCTTACATTCCCCCTTCTTCGAAGAAGAGGTGGGCGCTGAAGCGCCTGGACGAGGACGTGCTGATGGCCGCCTCCCTCGTCGTGGCCTGGCCCGGATTTCCGGCTGGGCCGGTCGTGGACGTCGAAGAGGAAGCGGCGTGGTTCCAAGGGGGTATGGTAGCGGTCTGCAATGCTGCCATGCCCTGGTCCCGCGCCCGGGTCGACGGGCAACGTATTGGTGGTCGTCGGAGATAGCGCGGATGCGCTATGTTTGCGTTCGCGCCCGGCGACTGTTCCAGAGAGCCCGTCGAAGACGGCGTCGCGACCTGGCGAGGGAACATCAACTGTACGAGGGCTACCGGGAGCAGGTGGTGGCCCTCCAGCTGGTCATCAAGAGGGCAAAGGCGGGGGCGTGGTCAGAGCTCCTCGAGCTACTGAACCGTGAAGCCTGGGGGCGCCCGTACAAAATGGTAATGGGCAAACTTCGCCCATGGGCGCCCCCCGTGACGGAGACCTTGGACCCCGAGTTCCTGGACAGGGTGGTAGACACCCTGTTCCCCCTGGATGAGGGGGGAGAACAGCCACCGGAGCTCGGGGAGTCGGCCCCGAACACCTGGTCCGACGACATGGGGGTCACGGAGGAGGAGCTCTCCCGGGCCGTCAGGAGAATGGGTGCCCGCAACACGGCCCCGGGTCCTGACGGCATACCGGGCAGAGCCATGGCCCTTGCCCTGCGCGTCCTCGGGCCTCGCCTCAGGCGCCTGTTCGATGGCTGTCTGAGGTTGGGGCGCGTCCCATCCCGCTGGAAAAGGGGACGGATGGCCCTAGTCAGGAAGATCGGCAAGCCCGCCGATTCTCCCTCGGCGTACAGGCCTATCTGCCTCCTCGACGAGGTGTGGAAGCTCTTCGAGAGGGTGTTGGCTTCCCGCCTCTCGGGGCATCTGTCCCGGGTGGGTCCCGACCTGGCCGAGTCCCAGTTCGGTTTTAGAGGGGGACGCTCGACGATCGACGCCATTAGTCGAGTCAGGTCCCTCTCGGACTCGGCCACGTCCCCGGGGGGGGGGGGGGTTGGCGTTGGCGGTCAGTTTGGACATCGCCAACGCCTTTAACTCCCTTCCCTGGGGGTGTATCGGGGGGGCACTCGCCGAACACGGAGTGCCCCTCTACGTGAGGAAGGTCCTAAGGGACTACCTGAGGGACAGGTGGATTGAATATCCGGGCAAAGGCGGCCGCTTGTGCACGAGGGAGGTGGATCGTGGTGTCCCACAGGGGTCGGTCCTGGGCCCCATGCTGTGGGACATCGGGTACGATCGGGTGCTGCGGGCTGCGGGCTGTGTCGATGCGGTGTTCGGCGTATGGTGTCGGTGGACCGTGTTCCTCGAAACCATCCTTGAATTGGCCGAGTAGCAAATTTAATTTGCCTTGTTACTCCATTGAGAGGGCGTTTCCTTCCTCTTCTAATCGGAGATCGAGGGTTGCGAATTCTATTTGCGGGAAAAACTCGACTTCCATTGGGGTGTCTTCCTGATAGGCTTCGTCGACTGCATAGACTGCGTCCATCCATTGGAACTCCGTTCTTGATAGAATCCCTGGATTTGGTGGTCCGTGGTGCGGCCGTGCTATCGTGTGTCGACTGGGAGGTACCGCCCTCACTGGTGTAGCAGCAATAGGACTGATTATTGGGCCACAATTGTCTAACAGATTCGACCACTCGTCGCTCTTAAACATGTCTCCGATGTCATCTAGCACATTCTCGTTTCGGTTTCTGTGAGTTTTCTCTCGTTGCTCCGAGATACGATTCTCAACGTGAAAGGAATTGGGCATTTCCTTCTTGACGAAGTGATACACTTCATGCCGCGTACCGTGGAAGTGGAAGGTATCCTTTCGGTAATTTACTACCAGTTCCGCTATTTTTGCGAAGTCGACCCACATGAGGGTGACTGCCTCTGGGCCGCTTTCCGTGTAGACGAACGGCGTTTGGAATATTCGTCCCTTCAGTGTCACTGGTACGGTTGTTGTGTAAATGGCCTTATTCTCCGCTCGCCCATCCGCGAGGATTATTTTCGCCGACCCGCCAGCCTCCGGGTCTGTGCTCCGGATCTGTGCCCCCCCCCATGCATTAATGGGACTGCGTCCCCCTTTAGCCGCCCTGATTGATGAAATTGCCCTTGATCAAAATGTCGGCTGCACACCTAAATATTTTGCAGGCTTGCTTCGTCCCGACCGTCTAACCCACTGTGGGTTAGCCACAATTTTCGTCTTTGACTATTATTTTTTGGAAGGGCATGGTAAGTGCGGCCGTCTTGATTTCTTCGACTATTGCCATTACATGAATAGTAAGCACATTTCTTTAAATGTACTCGCGCGTCGCGTCTGTTCTCCATTTTTTGTTTTGAATGGTTCTGGAAAAAAATGGAACTAATTAGAAAAAAAATGGTGCGTGTACTTATGTACGCGCGTTAGAAGTTATACTTCATTGACGTGATTAAAACGATTTTTAATGTGCGCAATTAGTGCTTACGCACACTTTGATGCTCTTTGAGGGTGAGAGCTTGACAGATAAGAATAACGAATACGCAACGATACGGGACGATGATGACGCAACACATTCGGACACTAACACGTTATTTTAGAAACTCGACGGCACAACGAACTTATAATTGTAGTTGAAATAAGCTAAGAATATATATATAGATATTTACACGAACGCTTTGCTTTTATTAAGCTAGTCGCTTATCCTTAATCGCATGTGATATTCGCTTTACGGAAAAGATGTGTCCTTTTCGACGGTTGAAACGGATCTCTCACTGCCTTCCGGGGAGGGACCAGAGCAGGATATTTCCTACTCTAGTTAAGGGCCTCTCCGGAAGGATCCAGGATGCAGAGCAGCCAATCAGACCAGCCAATCGATCGGCTGATCGATTCCGACCCCGTTAATTGGCAGGCGAACTCGTCGTCAGCGCCACGTTCGCTGCCGATGCGCGAGAAGGCTAGCGTCGTAATCGCGCCAACGCGCGCATCCTGAACATTTAATTTGCACGAAAAAGATTTATTGAAATAAAAGAATAAAAGGATTGGAGTGGCATATGAAAATAAATTAACAACATTTTTAAATTATGTCCATTATCATAGCTTCTTCAGGTGGTGACTGAATCGGCACATCAGTTATCAGTGGTTTATGATAACTAAAATATGATACAAATAGTTTCGTACTAACGTCGTTGAGGTATCGTGTAAATACAGCATCTATGGTGGTACCGTGTCGTGTTGTTGAAGTCAGGGGATTATTATTCATAGATTCACATACTTTTGGAAAAAGTCAATAAGTGGACCAGCATCTTCTTTGAAGGGGCTATGGCCCTGCTGCTTCAGGCCAACCTTAACCACTCGGCCAGGGCGCAGGACATGCTTGTCCAGTCCCTGGCTGAGTGGGGTGTGGGGTTGGCGATTGCTGCCGAGCCGTACAGGATCCCGGACCACCCGAATTGGGTGGGAAACCCGGGGGGCTCGGTAGCGATCATCCTTGGAGGGGCCTCGATGCCCTTGCCGTTCTCCCTTCTGGAGAGCGGCGAGGGCTACGCCGCGGTCCAATGGGGGGATATTGCGGTGGTGGGAGTCTATGCGCCGCCTCGGTGGAACCTGGGGTCCTTTGAGGAGTTCCTGGACGGGGTCGCGAGATGTATCTCGCGTTGTCGGCCCCGTCCGGTTATTGTCCTGGGGGATTTTAACTCCAAGTCTCAGGCTTGGGGTTCCCCCAGGACGGACTCCAGGGGCGAGGCGGTGCTGGACTGGGCGGCCGGCTCCGACCTTCGATTACTTAATCGGGGGTCAGCCAGCACCTGCGTCCGCTACCAGGGGGAGTCCATTGTCGACTTGACGTGGGCCTCTTCCTCGGTGGTGGATCGTGTAAGGGGCTGGAGGGTGGCGCAAGAGGTGGAAACGTTGAGCGACCTCCTCTATATCCTGATGGAGGTGCGCGCCACCCGGGGCCGGGGGCCGCCGTGGAGGGCTGGTTGGGGCCGGGGGTATGGGTCCCCTTACATTCCCCCTTCTTCGAAGAAGAGGTGGGCGCTGAAGCGCCTGGACGAGGACGTGCTGATGGCCGCCTCCCTCGTCGTGGCCTGGCCCGGATTTCCGGCTGGGCCGGTCGTGGACGTCGAAGAGGAAGCGGCGTGGTTCCAAGGGGGTATGGTAGCGGTCTGCAATGCTGCCATGCCCTGGTCCCGCGCCCGGGTCGACGGGCAACGTATTGGTGGTCGTCGGAGATAGCGCGGATGCGCTATGTTTGCGTTCGCGCCCGGCGACTGTTCCAGAGAGCCCGTCGAAGACGGCGTCGCGACCTGGCGAGGGAACATCAACTGTACGAGGGCTACCGGGAGCAGGTGGTGGCCCTCCAGCTGGTCATCAAGAGGGCAAAGGCGGGGGCGTGGTCAGAGCTCCTCGAGCTACTGAACCGTGAAGCCTGGGGGCGCCCGTACAAAATGGTAATGGGCAAACTTCGCCCATGGGCGCCCCCCGTGACGGAGACCTTGGACCCCGAGTTCCTGGACAGGGTGGTAGACACCCTGTTCCCCCTGGATGAGGGGGGAGAACAGCCACCGGAGCTCGGGGAGTCGGCCCCGAACACCTGGTCCGACGACATGGGGGTCACGGAGGAGGAGCTCTCCCGGGCCGTCAGGAGAATGGGTGCCCGCAACACGGCCCCGGGTCCTGACGGCATACCGGGCAGAGCCATGGCCCTTGCCCTGCGCGTCCTCGGGCCTCGCCTCAGGCGCCTGTTCGATGGCTGCCTGAGGTTGGGGCGCGTCCCATCCTGCTGGAAAAGGGGACGGATGGCCCTAGTCAGGAAGATCGGCAAGCCCGCCGATTCTCCCTCGGCGTACAGGCCTATCTGCCTCCTCGACGAGGTGGGGAAGCTCTTCGAGAGGGTGTTGGCTTCCCGCCTCTCGGGGCACCTGTCCCGGGTGGGTCCTGACCTGGCCGAGTCCCAGTTCGGTTTTAGAGGGGGACGCTCGACGATCGACGCCATTAGTCGAGTCAGGGCCCTCTCGGACTCGGCCACGTCCCAGGGGTAGGGGGGGGGGTGGCGTTGGCGGTCAGTTTGGACATCGCCAACGCCTTTAACTCCCTTCCCTGGGGGTGTATCGGGGGGGCACTCGCCGAACCCGGAGTGCCCCTCTACGTGAGGAAGGTCCTAAGGGACTACCTGAGGGACAGGTGGATTGAATATCCGGGCAAAGGCGGCCGCTTGTGCACGAGGGAGGTGGATCGTGGTGTCCCACAGGGGTCGGTCCTGGGCCCCATGCTGTGGGACATCGGGTACGATCGGGTGCTGCGGGCTGCGGGCTGTGTCGATGCGGTGTTCGGCGTATGGTGTCGGTGGACCGTGTTCCTCGAAACCATCCTTGAATTGGCCGAGTAGCAAATTTAATTTGCCTTGTTGCTCCATTGAGAGGGCGTTTCCTTCCTCTTCTAATCGGAGATCGAGGGTTGCGAATTCTATTTGCGGGAAGAACTCGACTTCCATTGGGGTGTCTTCCTGATAGGCTTCGTCGACTGCATAGACTGCGTCCATCCATTGGAACTCCGTTCTTGATAGAATCCCTGGATTTGGTGGTCCGTGGTGCGGCCGTGCTATCGTGTGTCGACTGGGAGGTACCGCCCTCACTGGTGTAGCAGCAATAGGACTGATTATTGGGCCACAATTGTCTAAGAGATTCGACCACTCGTCGCTCTTAAACATGTCCCCGATGTCATCTAGCACATTCTCGTTTCGGTTTCTGTGAGTTTTCTCTCGTTGCTCCGAGATACGATTCTCAACGTGAAAGGAATTGGGCATTTCCTTCTTGACGAAGTGATACACTTCATGCCGCGTACCGTGGAAGTGAAAGGTATCCTTTCGGTAATTTACTACCACTTCCGCTATTTTTGCGAAGTCGACCCACAGGAGGGTGACTGCCTCTGGGCCGCTTTCCGTGTAGACGAACGGCGTTTGGAATATTCGTCCCATCAGTGTCACTGGTACGGTTGTTGTGTAAATGGCCTTATTCTCTGCTCGCCCATCCGCGAGGATTATTTTCGCCGACCCGCCAGCCTCCGGGTCTGTGCTCCGGATCTGTGCACCCCCCCATGCATTAATGGGACTGCGTCCCCCTTAGCCGCCCTGATGGATGAAATTGTCCTTGATCAAAATGTCGGCTGCACACCTAAATATTTTGCAGGCTTGCTTCGTCCCGACCGTCTAACCCACTGTGGGTTAGCCACAATTTTCGTCTTTGACTATTATTTTTTGGAAGGGCATGGTAAGTGCGGCCGTCTTGATTTCTTCGACTATTGCCATTACATGAATAGTAAGCACATTTCTTTAAATGTACTCGCGCGTCGCGTCTGTTCTCCATTTTTTGTTTTGAATGGTTCTGGAAAAAAATGGAACTAATTAGAAAAAAAATGGTGCGTGTACTTATGTACGCGCGTTAGAAGTTATACTTCATTGACGTGATTAAAACGATTTTTAATGTGCGCAATTAGTGCTTACGCACACTTTGATGCTCTTTGAGGGTGAGAGCTTGACAGATAAGAATAACGGATACGCAACGATACGGGACGATGATGACGCAACACATTCGGACACTAACACGTTATTTTAGAAACTCGACGGCACAACGAACTTATAATTGTAGTTGAAATAAGCTAAGAATATATATATAGATATTTACACGAACGCTTTGCGTTTATTAAGCTAGTCGCTTATCCTTAATCGCACGTGATATTCGCTTTACGGAAAAGATGTGTCCTTTTCGACGGTTGAAACGGATCTCTCACTGCCTTCCGGGGAGGGACCAGAGCAGGATATTTCCTACTCTAGTTAAGGGCCTCTCCGGAAGGATCCAGGATGCAGAGCAGCCAATCAGACCAGCCAATCGATCGGCTGATCGATTCCGACCCCGTTAATTGGCAGGCGAACTCGTCGTCAGCGCCACGTTCGCTGCCGATGCGCGAGAAGGCTAGCGTCTTAATCGCGCCAACGCGCGCATCCTGAACATTGCCGCCCGCCTTGACTAATGAAGTTAGTCAATGATATGGCTCTCTCAGCAGCGACAGACAAACGACGCGCGATTGTTAGAAGAGTGCGGTGAATATGAAACGCATGAGTTCGCCCGCCAACCAGGGGTCGGTCGATCCTTGAAATCGGGAGCAACACTTCTGAAAGTCGCGTTTTGACGGACCGGGCTGATTGGTGCCTTTAAGTGAAAAGTAACGATACCGATCGCCGTAGCAACGTATGGAGTTGAAGTCGCGTGGATGGACCGGCGTGTCGGTGTTGTCCGTGAGTGTGACTGTGGAATTGAGATCTGAATACGTATAAACTAACGGAACTTAACCTAAGTAATATGACGCCCGGACGGACAATGACATTGATACAACTAATCGATGATTACGAAGTGAGGTCGCGTTACAATTGAACGATTATCAGTTGGACGCGTGATTAGTTGTCGGTGCTGGTTGCATCCGGTTGACTGCTGACCGGTAAGAGAATCAATTTTTGGACGGGTCTTACCAATGTGGTGACGGCAGTTGAGGGTACAGACCCGTACCTTTCCATCGGCGCCTGGATGGGCGATTTCGATCCTTGCAAGTGGCCTGCGACAAGGTGAAGTGGCTTCCGTTGCAATGAGGCAGAGACGCCCAGCCTTGAAGTTGCCGTCGGGCTGTTGCCATTTAGGCCGAGTCAGGAGCCCGTGGAGATATTCTCTGGCCCATCGTTGCCAGAATTGATCTCGCAATTGGACGAGTAGCTGCCATCGTGACAATCGAGCCGGGTGGGAGGCCAGCAGTGTTGGTTCCGGCAGGGCGTTGATAGCGGATCCGATGAGGAAATGTCCTGGCGTAAGAGCGGCGACGTCTTGGGGGTCATCGGTGAGAGCAGTTAACGGCCTTGAATTGAGGCATGCTTCCACCTGAGTGAGGAAGGTCGCCATCTCCTCGTACGTGAGTCTGCTCTCGCCAAGGACTCGTCGGATGTGGTGCTTTGTCGACTTAACGGCGGCTTCCCATAAGCCGCCGAAGTGTGGGGCTGCTGGGGGGTTAAAATGCCAATGGACGCGCAGCTCAGCCAGCTTCTTCTGGATGGCGTTGAAGTGGGGTGATCGAGCCGAGAAGAATCGGCGCAGCTCGTTGTCGGCGCCTTGGAAGTTTGTACCGCAGTCGCTGTAAACGTCCGAGCAGAGTCCTCTTCGAGAGATGAACCGACGGAACGTCGCCAGGAACGCTTCGGTGCTGTAGGCAGATACAGCTTCGAGATGAACGGCCTTAGTAACCATGCAGACGAAGACCACGAAGAACCCCTTGTACGCCTTTTGACCTCGCCCAGGAGCGGTACGGAGCCAGATGGGACCAGCATAGTCCACCCCGGTATGGAGAAATGGCCTTGATGCAGTCACTCGCTGTTGAGGTAGGTCAGACATGTTTTGGTGGCCGGGAGAGGACTGCCAGCGGACGCAAATTACGCATTGACTGATGCATCGCTTCACCAGGTTCCGTCCTGAAGGGACCCAGAAGCGACGGCGCAGCGCGCCGAGTGTGGCTTGAACTCCCCCGTGCAGCGATTCCCTGTGAATTTTGTCGATTAGTAAGACTGTGAATCGGGAATCTGCTGGCAGTATGAAAGGGTGTTTCTCGTCAAAGGAAAGCAGAGCGTGCTTTAAACGTCCTCCAACACGCAGGCACCCCTTTTCGTCGAGGAGCGGAGCCAAGGTGCGAAGTTTGCTGCGTTTGGAGACGGGTTGGTTCTTCCGGATGGTTTTATATTCTTCCGGGAAGGCTTGATTTTGTAGTAGTTTGATCCATTGGACTTCGGCTTCTTGAAGTTCCACCGCTGACACGAACGCTTTCGCCGAAGGTCCCTCAGCCCAAGTGGATACTAAATTGGATGATTGACGTACCTGCAGCCAACGACGACACCACGCTGTCACCTTGAGTAACAGCTGGTAAGAAGAAAACCTGGACAGTAGGTCGTTTTCCTCTGTCCCCAGGCGGCTGTGGAGCATGACCGTTCTCCTTGCTTCCGGCAATTCGTTGATGTTGAGTGTTTCCTCGAGGCTGGATGGAACCGGAGCAGAATGACGCAGGAATTCCGGTCCCTTCCACCAAACAGTACACGCTAGGAGTGCCTTAGGTGAAAGTCCCCTTGATGCGACGTCCGCGGGATTGAAACCTCCGTGGACATGGTGCCAGCGAGCTTCGGAGGTGAGCCGTTGAATCTCCGAGACTCGGTTTGCTACGTATGTCGTCCACCTTGCTGGATGTCCGCGAATCCAACCGAGGGTGACGGTAGAGTCCGTCCATAGGTGGATTGGCACTCCCTTTAAGTCGAGAGTCGAGACGACGTGATCGACGACGCGAGCTAGGAGGTACGCTCCACTGAGCTCCAATCGTGGCAGTGAAATTGGCTTGATTGGAGCCACCTTTGATTTTGCTGTGAGCAGAGAAATTTGGTAATCTGGAGACGCACCCCTGCAACGGAAGTAGAGGACCGCGGCGTAGGCTTTCTCCGAGGCATCAGAGAAACCATGGAGTTCCCAACTAGCTCGGTCCGATCCGTGAACGATGTTTCTCGGAATTCGCAGATCCCGTAGCAGTGGGAGTTCGCTTGCGAATTCTCGCCAGGCCTGTGCTTGATTTGCTGGTAAAGGATCGTCCCATCCTAGTCCGAGCAGCCAGGTTGCCTGAATGGAGATTTTGGCTCTGGCTGTGGCTGGAGCTAACCATCCTAGAGGATCGAAGAGTTGAGCGCATTGAGAGAGCAACGACCTTTTCGTTACCACGCCGTTCGATGGTGGCTCGTTGATAGTGAAGGCGAAGTGGTCCTCCGTTGGCTCCCAGCGCAGCCCCAGTGTTGAGTGTGAGGGTTCCGCGGTTGTCCTTGATTTAACCTGGACCTCGAAGGATCGACTCCTGACTTCCCCGCTGAGAACGTCTGGGCAATTGGATGCCCATTTTTGAAGGGGACAGCCGCCCGCCTTGCACAGGCTGGTCAGCTCCAGTCGAAGGCGTTTGAGGTCTTGAATTTCGGAAGCACCAGTGACGACATCGTCCATGTAAGTGTCCTGCAACAGGGCGGCAGCGCCCATCGGAAACTGGACTTTCTCGTCTTCGGCGAGTTGACGCAGGGTCCGAATAGCCAGGAACGGAGCGCAGGCGAGGCCGTAGGTCACGGTGTTCAACTGGTATTCGTGAGCCTCCTCCTCGTCTGTCCGCCTCCACAGGACTCGTTGATAATCGCGATCGTCTGGGTGGAGGATGATTTGACGGTACATCTTCTCGATGTCCGCTACCAAGACGACCGCGTGCATTCGCCACCGGAGGAGAACATCGCTGAGATTTGAGAGCAGGTTCGGTCCAGTGTGCAGGTGTTGATTGAGTGACGCCGTAGTTGCAGAGCTCCAGGAGCCATTGAAGACAACTCGCAGTCGTGTAGTTGTACTGGAAGCTCTGAAGACTCCGTGATGAGGTAAGTAAAAGGTGTTCTTACCTGATAACGTCCTTGGTACACGGCTCATGTGTCCCAGATCCTCATACGTGTCCATGAAATCGACGTACTGTCTCTGGAGTTCCTGATTGGATTTGAATTTCTTCTCCATACGTTTTAGAGAAGCTGATGCGGCGGCACGGGAGAAGCTGAAGTCAGGCACGGGTTTGGAGAAGGGGAGTCTGACGATGTACCTCCCTTCGTGATTTCGTGCATGTGTGGTTTGGAAGAAGTCCTCGCACTCTTGCTCCGCTGAACTGATTGATTTGGAGGAGGAGGGAGCTTCTTCCTGCTCCCAGAATCGACGCACCAGTGTTGAGAGTGAATCTCCCACAGTGATTTGATGTGAGCGGGGAGAGGTTGATTGAGGCTTAGCACCGGTGAGCCCAGAAAGGATCCACCCAAATATGGTATTTTGGGCCGCTGGTTGCAGTTCGTTTCCCTTCCGGATTCCGTCCTTGATGATTGCTGAGTAGACGTCGGCGCCGAGCAAGACTTCGATCGTGTCGGACGACGTGAAGTCTGGATCCGCCAGATCGATATCCCGTAGATGCGGCCAGTCGAATTTTGAAGTTGAGCTGCTGACGTACGACGTTAGTTTTGGCAATATGAGAGCAGTGATTAATACCTTGTCGTGGCTCAAACAGGACCAAGCCACTAAAGAAGCACAACCACGGGCTGTCGCGACCTGTTGACCTCCTACTCCGAAGACCGCTAATGATGAACGAGCTCGAGGTAACCTCAGGCGTTGAACGAGGCTTTGGGCTACCATGGACGCTTCGGACCCTTGATCGATCAGGGCTCTTACTGTATGTTGGTGTC
This sequence comes from Nomada ferruginata, assembly GCA_963583965.1. Lineage (NCBI taxonomy): Eukaryota > Metazoa > Arthropoda > Insecta > Hymenoptera > Apidae > Nomada > Nomada ferruginata. Next base: position 7,667,774 of record OY757222.1, read on the forward strand.
CACATCGGTCTTCCACTTGGATGCGAGCTGTGGCTAGGAGGACGGTCGAGGCACGACCTCGGCAGTCGTACGTCAGATGAGAATTGACACTTCTTACGGCTGGCGAATCGTTCAATTTGAATATTTCGTGGAGAGACGAATGATGGCGCTCTCCACAAACGAAGCACCCGCGTTTCGAAGCGCACGCACTGAGTTTGTGATCGCCGAGACAGTTTAAACACGAGCCCGTTGAGTCGACTGTGAGTTTTCTATCTCGTGCGGATTTGGCCTTATACTGATCACAGTGCATGAGGAAGTGCTCTTTGTGACACAACGCGCACTTGATTTGAACGGCGCGTTTTTCCGTATGATGTGAGCGAACGGTGCGATTCGAAGATAAGCGACATCTCTCGGCAGACGGCGGTTTTGGTTTGCTCACGACGGTTGGTGTGAACGCCTGGAGCGTTTGAAGCCGCATTGAAAGGAAACGGTTTAAACTCGCGTACGATGGCGGTTCGTTGCTCGATGTGATTGATTCCTCCCATTTTGAACGCGATTGGTCGTCGAGTCTCTCGATGACACTGTAAACGAACCAATCTTCGGATTGATCAATTGGTCGTCCGAGACTTTCGAGTGAGTTGACGGTGCTCGATACGCAATTAATCAACCCTTCGAGTTCCGTGGCCGATTCGGATTGAAGCTTATTTAACGACGCGAATTTGGACAAGCACGAACGGACCAATACTCGTTTGTTCTCGTATTGGTCGGTCAGGATTTTCCACGCTCGTGTATAGTTATCATTCGTGGTGGATAACTCTTTGATAAGTTTTTCGGCAGTGCCTTTGAGACTCACCTTCAAGTGGTGCATTTTTTCAACGTTAGTCAACCGCTGATTTCTCCCGATGATCGATTGAAATAAGTCCTTGAAGGATGGCCAGTCTTCGTAGCAACCGGAGAACGGAGGGATTTGAATCCGAGGCAGCGTGGTGTGGTTGGAAGTGGAGTCGCTTGGAGTGGATGATCCGTCTGCGAGCTTTTGATTGTTCTCAACCAGCTGATTGCTGTATTCCTGCAGTGTCTCTCTCTGAATGAGATACTCCTCCTCAACGATTTCGGCTACTCGATTTCTGGCATAATCGCTATCCTTTAGGGATTCCTTGTGTCTGAAGGTGAGTATGTCGTTGTTTGTCTCGCAATCTCGCCATAGTTTGTCGAGTATTTGAAGTCGAGAATGTATTGCGGCCTGCGTGATGCTAGCTTTTCCACGTTTCTTCAGGTTCTCCACCGTTCGGGTAATTTTACCATGCAGCTCGTACTGCTTGTGAATCAGCTCACCAGCGGAAAGTTCCATTTTCACGGAAGGCAATATGGCGGAGCAACGAACGGTGATCCACGTGGCCGATGCAAGTCGCGGCTCGTTTCGCGTATCCGGCTCGAAGGACCAGAAAAATGTGCGCAATTAGTGCTTACGCACACTTTGATGCTCTTTGAGGGTGAGAGCTTGACAGATAAGAATAACGGATACGCAACGATACGGGACGATGATGACGCAACACATTCGGACACTAACACGTTATTTTAGAAACTCGACGGCACAACGAACTTATAATTGTAGTTGAAATAAGCTAAGAATATATATATAGATATTTACACGAACGCTTTGCTTTTATTAAGCTAGTCGCTTATCCTTAATCGCACGTGATATTCGCTTTACGGAAAAGATGTGTCCTTTTCGACGGTTGAAACGGATCTCTCACTGCCTTCCGGGGAGGGACCAGAGCAGGATATTTCCTACTCTAGTTAAGGGCCTCTCCGGAAGGATCCAGGATGCAGAGCAGCCAATCAGACCAGCCAATCGATCGGCTGATCGATTCCGACCCCGTTAATTGGCAGGCGAACTCGTCGTCAGCGCCACGTTCGCTGCCGATACGCGAGAAGGCTAGCGTCGTAATCGCGCCAACGCGCGCATCCTGAACATTTAATTTGCACGAAAAAGATTTATTGAAATAAAAGAATAAAAGGATTGGAGTGGCATATGAAAATAAATTAACAACATTTTTAAATTATGTCCATTATCATAGCTTCTTCAGGTGGTGACTGAATCGGCACATCAGTTATCAGTGGTTTATGATAACTAAAATATGATACAAATAGTTTCGTACTAACGTCGTTGAGGTATCCTGTAAATACAGCATCTATGGTGGTACCGTGTCGTGTTGTTGAAGTCAGGGGATTATTATTCATAGATTCACATACTTTTGGAAAAAGTCAATAAGTGGACCAGCATCTTCTTTGAAGGGGCTATGGCCCTGCTGCTTCAGGCCAACCTTAACCACTCGGCCAGGGCGCAGGACATGCTTGTCCAGTCCCTGGCTGAGTGGGGTGTGGGGTTGGCGATTGCTGCCGAGCCGTACAGGATCCCGGACCACCCGAATTGGGTGGGAAACCCGGGGGGCTCGGTAGCGATCATCCTTGGAGGGGCCTCGATGCCCTTGCCGTTCTCCCTTCTGGAGAGCGGCGAGGGCTACGCCGCGGTCCGATGGGGGGATATTGCGGTGGTGGGAGTCTATGCGCCGCCTCGGTGGAACCTGGGGTCCTTTGAGGAGTTCCTGGACGGGGTCGCGAGATGTATCTCGCGTTGTCGGCCCCGTCCGGTTATTGTCCTGGGGGATTTTAACTCCAAGTCTCAGGCTTGGGGTTCCCCCAGGACGGACTCCAGGGGCGAGGCGGTGCTGGACTGGGCGGCCGGCTCCGACCTTCGATTACTTAATCGGGGGTCAGCCAGCACCTGCGTCCGCTACCAGGGGGAGTCCATTGTCGACTTGACGTGGGCCTCTTCCTCGGTGGTGGATCGTGTAAGGGGCTGGAGGGTGGCGCAAGAGGTGGAAACGTTGAGCGACCACCTCTATATCCTGATGGAGGTGCGCGCCACCCGGGGCCGGGGGCCGCCGTGGAGGGCTGGTTGGGGCCGGGGGTATGGGTCCCCTTACATTCCCCCTTCTTCGAAGAAGAGATGGGCGCTGAAGCGCCTGGACGAGGACGTGCTGATGGCCGCCTCCCTCGTCGTGGCCTGGCCCGGATTTCCGGCTGGGCCGGTCGTGGACGTCGAAGAGGAAGCGGCGTGGTTCCAAGGGGGTATGGTAGCGGTCTGCAATGCTGCCATGCCCTGGTCCCGCGCCCGGGTCGACGGGCAACGTATTGGTGGTCGTCGGAGATAGCGCGGATGCGCTATGTTTGCGTTCGCGCCCGGCGACTGTTCCAGAGAGCCCTTCGAAGACGGCGTCGCGACCTGGCGAGGGAACATCAACTGTACGAGGGCTACCGGGAGCAGGTGGTGGCCCCCCAGCTGGTCATCAAGAGGGCAAAGGCGGGGGCGTGGTCAGAGCTCCTCGAGCTACTGAACCGTGAACCCTGGGGGCGCCCGTACAAAATGGTAATGGGCAAACTTCGCCCATGGGCGCCCCCCGTGACGGAGACCTTGGACCCCGAGTTCCTGGACAGGGTGGTAGACACCCTGTTCCCCCTGGATGAGGGGGGAGAACAGCCACCGGAGCTCGGGGAGTCGGCCCCGAACACCTGGTCCGACGACATGGGGGTCACGGAGGAGGAGCTCTCCCGGGCCGTCAGGAGAATGGGTGCCCGCAACACGGCCCCGGGTCCTGACGGCATACCGGGCAGAGCCATGGCCCTTGCCCTGCGCGTCCTCGGGCCTCGCCTCAGGCGCCTGTTCGATGGCTGCCTGAGGTTGGGGCGCGCCCCATCCCGCTGGAAAAGGGGACGGATGGCCCTAGTCAGGAAGATCGGCAAGCCCGCCGATTCTACCTCGGCGTACAGGCCTATCTGCCTCCTCGACGAGGTGGGGAAGCTCTTCGAGAGGGTGTTGGCTTCCCGCCTCTCGGGGCACCTGTCCCGGGTGGGTCCCGACCTGGCCGAGTCCCAGTTCGGTTTTAGAGTGGGACGCTCGACGATCGACGCCATTAGTCGAGTCCGGTCCCTCTCGGACTCGGCCACGTCCCAGGGGCGGGGGGTGGCGTTGGCGGTCAGTTTTGACATCGCCAACGCCTTTAACTCCCTTCCCTGGGGGTGTATCGGGGGGGCACTCGCCGAACACGGAGTGCCCCTCTACGTGAGGAAGGTCCTAAGGGACTACCTGAGGGACAGGTGGATTGAATATCCGGGCAAAGGCGGCCGCTTGTGCACGAGGGAGGTGGATCGTGGTGTCCCACAGGGGTCGGTCCTGGGCCCCATGCTGTGGGACATGGGGTACGATCGGGTGCTGCGGGCTGCCCTCCCGAACGGCGTCAGTTTGACGTGTTACGCGGACGACACGCTGCTGATGGCCGTCGGGAGGGACTGGGAGAGGACCATCCGTCTGGCGGAGACGGGACTGGCCTCCGTCGTCGACGGCATCCGGGGACTGGGGTTGCGGATCTCCCCGCCGAAAACCGAGGCCATGTGGTTTCATGACAGGCCTCGGAGCGGGGGACCGCCCCGGTCCTGGATTATGATAGGGGGTGAGCACGTTCAGGTTGGGGACCGGATGAACTATCTTGGTCTCCTCCTGAACAGCCACTGGCGTTTCACGGTCCACTTCGACCGACTGGCTCCGCGTTTGGAGAGAGCGGCGACTGGTCTTAGTCGCCTCCTCCCAAACATCGGGGGACCAGATGAGAGGGTGCGCCGCCTCTACCTTGGTATCGTGCGGTCCATGGCCCTGTACGGCGCCCTGATATGGGCGTCGGCCCTGGTGGTCGCGCGGCGCAGCCGAACATTGCTGCGCCGCGTACAGAGGAGGTTGGCTATCAGGGTCCACAGGGGGTACCGCACGGTATCCCACGAGGCGGCGCTGACCTTGGCGGGCACCGTGTCGTTCGATCTTCTGGCGGAGGGAGACGCTTTGATCTATGAGCGTCTCCGAGAGCTCCGCCGGGTGGGCGCGATGGTGTCCGCTGAGGAGGAAGTGGGAGTGAGACGCCAGGCCCGGCTGGCTGCGCGAGATAAATGGAGGAGGGAGCTGCTCAACCGAGGAGTCGCGCAGCGAGCAGTCGGGGCGGTTCTGCCCAGCCTGGATGAATGGCTGGACCGCGGTAGGGGGACCCTCACCTACCGAGTCACGCAGGTGCTCACTGGGCATGGTTGGTTCGGTGAGTACCTGTGCCGGATACAGGCGGAGACGACGACGGAGTGCCACGAGTGTGGGGCTGCGCTGGACACAGCGCAGCACACACTGGAGGAGTGCCCGGAATGGGCGGTGGAGCGCCGGGCGTTGAGGGCGCAAGTGGGAGCGGATCTCTCGCTGCCACGCATCGTTAGTATGATGCTGGGCAGCGAGAGAGCCTGGGTAGCGGTGGCCTCCTTCTGCGAGGATGTTCTTCGCAGAAAGGAGGCATCGGAGCGGGGTCGGCAATTGACCGATCCCGTCCGACGCGAAAGGTGGAGGGAAAGGGCTCGCCGGTTGCGTTCGCGCAGGCTGGCGAGATAAAGTCGAATGTAAAGGAGGGGGGACTCGCTGGCCGTTTCCACTGGCGAGATGCCCCCCCTCCCGTTGGTTGGTACGGCTGATGGACCCGAGGGGCGCTGAGGTGTTCCCCCTCACCCCCCTTCCGGTTGACCTCGCCAATACCCCGTATACGGGCGGTCCTGCCGGGGTGGAACAATCCCCCCCAATCCCGCGGGACCGTCGGAGAACCGTGGGCGGCTCGGGTGGGGGCCCGAGTCGCCCTTATCACGGCCTGGAGAAGGTAGGCCGCGCTGGGTGTTACCCCTGGCGCGGCCATGTGCGATACGGCGGAGTTTTTCGGAGGGTCCTTCTGACCCTCCCGAGGATGGGGCCGCAACGGCCGGGCGTGGGGAGGCACCGGAAGTGTATCCGTAGGTCACGGGGCCTCCCCTACAAGCGCCGAGGTTAGGTAACCGGGGTGGTTTTAGCCTGTAGAAATCCGGCACTACCTCCTGCTCTCCCCCAGGGCAGGGGGTGTCTTTCGAAGATTTCCACCTCGTAAAAAAAAAAAAAAAAAAAAGGCACCAGCCAACCGTGCGTAGCAACCTTGTAATTGTAGAAAACCGGCTGGCAAGTTCCTCAAGAAAGGAACAGCTAGAAGTGATCGCGAGACAGGTTGCTCTTGATGAGCGAACCTCCTGGTCAGTAGCGAGGTTATGAACCTTGTGTTGATTAAAGTCGTATGATTGCAAGGACAAAAAAGGCGGGCCTTTCCACCATAGTGCGTGGTCAAGCAGCACGTTGCTTGCCACTCCTCGAGATGCCACGTCAGCAGGGTTCAGCGCAAATTTTATGTGACGCCAAGTGGCGGTTGGAAGCGCGGTTTGAATTTCTGCTACCTTGTTGGCTACGAAAGTTTTCCGTCTCGAGGGGTGACCCTGCAACCAACTCAACACAACCGTAAAATCTGACCACAAGTGAATAGGGCAATTTTCCAATTGCAAACTATCTCTGACACTGATGGTCAAGCGTGTAAGAAGTGACGCAGCGCCGAGTTCAAGCCGGGGACAGAAACTTGCTTTAACGGAGCTACTCTTGTTTTGCAAGCAACAAGTGACACAAAAGGCATTGTGTGGGAGTAAGAAGAGCGCAAGTATAATACGGCAGCGTATGCTCTTTCAGAAGCATCCGCAAAACCATGAAGCTCCAACGTGTCAGTGTCTACGCGGTTAAATAACCACCGAGGAATGCGCAACGAGGATAGCAACTGCAATTGCTCATAGTAATTTTCCCAAGAGTGGGCGAGTGATGGAGGGAGAGTTTCATCCCACGAGAGTTGTAGAAGCCACAAGGACTGCATAAATATTTTTGCGGTAATAACCACCGGTGCTAGAAAACCTAGTGGATCAAAGAGGCTTGCTACCTCCCTAAAGACGATGTGTTTGGTTACCGGTGATTCTGAGTTGCGAGGAGCTATAGAAAAGTGAAAAGTATCCTCCGAAGAGTGCCAACGGAGGCCAAGAAGTGTGGAAATGTTGTCAAGATTGCAAGCGAGTTCCAGATTTTCCTGCCGAGCGTCGACAGGAAGTGCTTCCAATAACTCCCGTTTATTGGAAGTCCATTTATGCAAGGTAAAACCGCCCGCCTTGAACAACCGTAACAACTGTCGTTGTAAGGCGAGAGCGATCGAGATGGAGTTTGCTCCAGATATGCCGTCATCAACATAGACGTCAGTGGAGGCGCAGGCTGCAGCCAAAGGAAAAGCTTGCTGTTCGTCTTTGCACAGCTGCTGCAGCGTGCGAACAGCGAGATATGGGGCACACGACATACCGTATGTCACAGTAAGAAGACGGAAGTGACGAGGAGCTTCTCCAGGATGCTGACGCCATAAAATACGTTGGAAATCGCAATCTTCTGGAGCGAGGCGTATTTGCCGGTACATCTTTTGTACATCAGCCGAGAAAACTACAGCGTGTCTTCGCCATCGGAGTAATATGTGGAATATTTCCGGTAAAAGATTGGGGCCCGTGTGAAGTAAATTATTAAGTGACACTCCGGACTTTGTTTTCTGCGAAGCGCTGAAAACAACCCGAAGTCGCGTTGTTGCACTTGCATCGCGCAACACGCCGTGATGAGGCAAATAATATGCCGAACGAGTGAATGTGGAGTCCGACGGTACGGGTTCCATGTGCCCTAATCGTAAATATTCCTCTAAAAAGGCGTTGTATAAAATTGCTAGTTCAGGCTTGCCCTTCAAGCGAGTTTCCAGTTTGTGCAACAACACGAGTGCTGTTTCGAGCGAGTTTCCCAATTGGGCCGGTGAAGAATTGAAGGGAAGCCGAACTTGATACCGACCAGTGGAGTCGCGGGAGTGCGTGGAGCAGAAGTGCTGCTCGCACTCACTCTCCGCCGTAGTGAATGTACGGGGAGGTGTGGAAACCTCCTCCAGTGCCCAGAAGCGCTGAAGTGATTCAGAGAGCGCGGTATCGCCTGCAGTACATTGCAAAGTAAACGCTTCACGCGGTGAAGAGTTCGAGTGAGAAGAGGAGTTGCAATGTCCAGTAAGAATCAAACCTAGGGAAGTGCATTGGGCAACCGGACTGTTGGGAGGACCCTTCTGGATGCCCTCCAGAATTATTTCGGAGTAGACATCAGCCCCTAAAATGATGTCTACCCGTCCAGAAGAACGAAAATCAGGATCAGCAAGCTCTAAATCCTGTACGTGAGCGAGAGATACCCGAGCAGCAGTGGTTCGAGTTGGGGAATACGAAGGCAGACGCGGCAGCACGTAAGCAGTAGTGGAGAGGGACTTCGAGTTGTCGCGAGTAGCGGAGAAAGTGAGCGTCACTCTTCCCCTCGTGTAGGTTTCTGCCTTACCTACACCCAGAATTGGAAATCGCGCGGCACATCGTTCGAGCTTCATGGCTTGCACAAGATTTTCGGAGATTAGCGACACCTCGGAACAGGGGTCAATCAGGGCGCGAACAGCAAGCTTCTCGCCTCGACTCGACCTAACCAGAATTTTCGCGGTCGCGAGAAATATGACCGAAGGTGGTTGCTTACTTGACCAGGAGGCTTGCGCACAGTGTGACGTCCTTGACGCCTCCACGCAATCCTGTGGAGATTTTTGCCGCGAAGATTCCTGCTCCGATTTTACGTGTAACAAAGTGTGGTGCTTACCTACGCACAGTTGGCAGCGCTTTGTAGATTTGCAAGAACGTGAGGGATGGTTTCCGAGACAGTTGAAACATAGATTCTTGTCCGCGACCATTCTCTTCCTCTCGAGCGGAGACATCCGTTTGAATTCGGCACAGAACAGCACGAAGTGTTGGTCACCGCACAGCGGGCATTTTGCACGTCTTTCTTCGGTGGTAGATGCAGTGTGCGTCCGGAATCTCGCTGATTTTGCATTATTTTTTAGCGATGACCCTGAGGAAGGTGCTGTAGCAGCGTCCGAGACGGCTTCTTCGACTGCTTCCAACGCACGCAGGTGTCCAGTGAGGAACAGATTCAATTGTTCGAACGAAGGAGGATCAGTTGTAGCGCCAATTGAAGATTCCCACGCTAGTCTCGTCTTCGCATCCAGATTTTGCACAAGTCCGAAGACCAACCAGTCATCCCAGTGCTCGACTGGCCGGCCAAGGGCTTCCAGTGACTGAACGGCGTCCAGCGTGCCGTTCAGAAGAGGTTTCAGGCAGTTTGCTGACTCCTTCCTCATGGACAGTAATGAGGAAAGAGCGGAGAGATGCGATTGGATCAAGATCCGCAGGTTTTCGTATCGCGCCGCTATAATTTTCCACGCTCCAGTGAAATTGGCCTCTGTGAGGCGTATATTTTGGATGAGTTGAGCGGGCTCGCCAGATAGACTGATTTTGAGATGGTGGAATTTCTCCACCGCGGAAAGTTGCTTGTTGTCCATCACGAGCGATGTGAACAAGTCACGATAACTAGCCCACTCCCTGTAATCCCCGGAAAACCGAGGCACGTCGATTCGTGGAAGCGAACGCTGCGGAGGGTTGGCGATCTGAGCGGCCGGCGGCTGCTCCAGAGGTTTGTGGAGGTCCAGCAATGCGGCCTTGTTAACAAGATACGCTTCTTCACTCGCAGCGAACGCTATATCCGGTCAAATTCGCAAATTCGGCAAATTCGCAGCGAACGCTATATCCGGTCGCGACGCGTTTGCGAGATACATGAGGCATCCCACGAGTTCCCGGTACGGTTCGCTTATCCGCGTAATTTCGTTCGTCTTTGGTTCGTTTTCCCTTACAATTTCATTTACATTTGACTCTAATGGAGTGCCTGTCGGATTACAATCTTCCATGCCAAATCTTTTTAAAACGTTTTCTATATAAAGCCTCTGCGTTAGATTAATGTTTCCGACGTCGCCTTTCCTTTCCACACTTATTCCTAACACGTCTTTTACATTTCCTAAGTCTTTCATTTTAAAATTTTGCTTTAACTTAATCTTTATGCTTTCTATATTGGATAGGTCAGCAGATGCTATTAATAAATCATCAACGTAAACCAAAATGATCGTATCACGGGTTTTGTCGGAATCAGCGTATGTACATGGATTAATTGCTGTATTCCTAAATCCTATTTCTAACAGACAATTATTTAGTTTCTTGTACCATTCACGGCCAGCCTGTTTTAAGCCGCATAGCGGCCTGTTTAGTTTACAAACCTTTTCTAACGTATTTGGGTCCTGAAATGTCTCTGGTTGTATCATATAAATATCTTCTTTCAGGTCGCCTTGTACGTATGCAGTAACCACATCTAGTTGGTGGATGTACATTCCTTTGACCACACTAGTTGCGAGAAGGGTGCGAATTGTCTCCAGTCTCGCCACTGGAGCAAATACTTCGTCAAAGTCGATTCCTTCTCGTTGTTGGTCTCCTCTGGCGACTAACCTCGCTTTGTATTTGTTGACGGACCCATCCTGATTTCTCTTTATTCTGTAAACCCATTTGCATTTTAATATTTTCGCATCTTTTGGTCTGCTTACCAGAGTCCAGCTGTTGTTTTCCATAAGAGAGTTGTATTCGCTTTGCATTGCATCTAGTCATCTTTGCCTAGTTGGCCCAGTTATTGCTTCATTTATGTCTCTTGGTTCGATGTCTGGATCGTCTGAGTCTGTCAAGTTCTGATGGGTGCTACTGCTGTGTTTGTTTGGGACTGTGTGATACACCTTCCTTGGTCTTCCTCTTTCGCCAGTCCTGACTATTTTTGGTCGTCCCCGACCTCTAGTGGTCCCACATTCTCCTTGATTGGGGACTGAACCCTCTGTTGTTTCTTCGTCAGTTCCTTCTATGTTTTCGTTGTTGTTTTCCTCCTCTGGTCCCGGCACTTCAAGCACATCTTTTGTCGGGTTTTCATCACTCTCGATGCTTTCGAAGAATTTATTTTTGTACCTATTTTTGTACCCTTTTCCATATACGATAGGCCTTAGATTCATCGGAGTATCCTACCATGACGTATTCGTCGCCTTTTGGTAGGAACTTCTTTCTATTATGTCTTTTATTTAAGGCAATCACCTTGCTGCCAATGGTTCTAAAGAAACCCACGTACGGTTTTCGCCCTGTCCATGCTTCTAAAGGCGTTTTATCTTCTAGAGATTTTGTGGCGCATCTATTTCTTAGGTACACTGATGTGTGAATCATTTCTGCCCACAATGAATCTGGCAGTTTCGCTTGCAGCTTCATAGACCTGGCCATTTCCACTAATGTGCGGTTGGCACGTTCCGCCACTCCGTTTTGTTGCGGAGTGTATTCAACACTTAGTTGCCTAGAGACGCCTTCTTCTTCGAGGAATTTGGTAAAGGCTGACGACAAGAATTCCCCTCCATTATCTGTTCGGAGCATCTTTATTCTTTTTCCAGTATAGTTCTCTACTTTCCTCTTGTATTTCTTAAAAGCTTCAAGGACGTCCGACTTGTTTCGGAGCATTGCTACCTCTGTGTACCTAGTGTGATCATCGATGAACGTCACAAAGTATTTTGCTCCGCCAAGGGATTCTGTATTCATTGGCCCACAGATATCTGAATGCACCAAACCCAGGATTGTTTTCTCCCTGTTGTTTGATGATTTGAATGGTTTTCTTGTTATTTTGCATCTGGCACACACATTGCATTCTAGGCTGGTTGTTATTCCCTCTAGGTCCATTCCACTCACCATGTTGTTATTTTTCATTTTTGTCAAGTCACTAACGTTGAGGTGACCAAATCGCTGGTGCCATTTTGTTAAAAACTTGTTATTGTTGTTTGTAAACATTGCAGATTGTTTGGTCTCATCAACCACGTATAGATTCCCTCGTCTCGTTGCTGTAAGAGCTATTGAACCGTTCTTTCGTTTCACTATTGCATGATGCTTCTTGAATGTGACACTGTAGCCGTTATTTGTGGCACTTGCTACTGACAACAGGTTGTTGCGGAGGTCTGGTACGCACATTGTGTCCTTTAATTTCACTGAGTTTTCCCGTCTGTTTATTTGCATTTTTAAAGTTACATCACCGGTTCCCGTTGATTTCGCGTGACTCTTTGTGGCTGTATATACTTTTGACTGTTCATTGTTATTTATTATTTCAAATTTTTGCTTATCATTGCACATGTGTCTGGTGGCTCCACTATCTATACACCATGCGTCAGTGTTTTCCATTGTTTGCGCGTTAGAGGCAACTGTAAGCATCGCGTCACTGTTATTATTCACTGCATTTCCTTTATGCTTAGACCTACATACTGAACTTTTATGTCCTGTTTTGCTGCAAGTGTAGCACTTTAGTGCGTTTTTAAATGGCCCGCGGTTTGAATTGCCGTTATTACTTCTTTGGTTGGCCCAAGGGGGTCTATCTCTTTTAACTTGTCCTTTTATAAGTAGCGCATCACTTTTGTTTTCGTTTAAGTCGTATTTTGCTTTTCGTTCGGCCTGTCTCGCTTCCTCTTCTTTTAATTTGATTTTCAAATTTTCAAGCGGCGGCATTTCGTCGCGGGACTCTATTACCACGCTGAAGTTTTCATACTCCGTTGGTAAGGAGGCAATATCTCTTCCGGTAACTTTATGCCGGCTTCCTCCAGCTTTTCGGCTATGCTAGAGAAGTCGTTCATGTGTTGCGTTATGGACACTTCTGGCTCCTTTTCCAATTTGATTAATTGTTTGTATAATGCGGTCTTTCTTACAGGTCCACGGGATTCGAAAATTTGCTGTAATGTGTTCCATGCTTCTTGCGATGTTTGTGCTCTTTTCACGTGGTTGAGCTGTCCGGGTGTAATGCTCAGGTTTATCAGTGCCAATGCTTTCGAGTCCCTTCTTTCCCATTCTTGTGCGTTTTGTTCGGTTTTTATTTCTGTTCCCTGAATATACGCCCATAAGGCATTGTATATTAAAACGCTCTTCATCTGGATCTTCCATATTTCGTAATTATCCTCACTTAATTTTTCTATGCTTGCGAGACCATGTGCGCCGGCCATGCCTTTTCTCAAAAAGAAAAATCCACTTTAATCACTCACTTCTCGTGGTCCTGGGCCCATAACCTGTTAGTTTTTGTATTGTTCTTTATTCACACAGTTTATCTACACTGAGTAATGTTTACATTAAGTCTATATTATTTAGGATTTCTTTGCGCATTCTTTGTACTCAAGTTCTCGCCACGTGTCCTTGCACATTCTTTGTTCAACCATAGATCCCGGATATAGACGGCTAAATGCTATTGCCCGTATGGGCATGGACTACGCATTGAACTAGACGTTCGACTTAGATTAACAAACTATGATAAATGCATAAAAATCGGCAATCTAATTTTGATACACATAATTATTAAGAATGTATATATGTAAGTATGTATATATGTATATGTATCAGGTTGTTGCGCCCTAACCGTCCCCACAAACTAACCACGATAAGCGCGACTCAGCAGCACGTGCAGTCAAGGCCGTGTTCGAGGAATAGCGGACGGATACGCGCAGGAAGCAGCGTATCCACTTACTGTCGATCCAGCAACTTGCGCCAAGCTGAGGGCACGCCAAGGAGACTGCCCACCACCGAAAAGACACAGCACATTCCTGCACCAACTCGGTATAAAACTCCGATAGCACGACCGCCGTCGCGCTATCTTAAACAAGCTACCCGTCACGTCAGTTTCAGTGCAGCTCTCCATCAAGCTTAACCATCACTCCTGAGCACTGTATAGTTACCAAGTCTCAATAAATCTACTCCTTTATTTACTCGAACACCGGTGAATACCAATTCTTTAACGCTCCCGCACCTACGACATCCCCCAACATTCGACAAGTGTCATCCGGCACAACATTTTTGGTGGCAGCGGTGGGATACATCTCGTTGGAAACGGTGCGTGGTCAAGGTGGAGTTGCAACATCAAAACGCAATTCTACCATCAATCACCAAGGAGCTCTGGTTCGTCGACGGCAATAACTAAAAAAGTTACCGTCAGCCATCGAGGTGGCATCAAGGATTGATCCAGATCGTATTCTGAGGAATCGACAATCAGCTCCAACGACCAGCTAAGAAGCGACCTGTGTGGACCACGCAACTGAAGCGACCGACCGAAGGAAGGGTCCTGGAAGCCGATCATCCGAGGAGACCGACTACCCCAGGCTATCCTTCGCAGCCGACGCTAGGAGCGAACGGAGTTCGAGTGACCAGCCTGCTGCAGTTAGAGGACCGGCAGCTGGACTAGGAATGGATCAAGAGACTCATCAACGAAACTACTACAGACAAGCGAAAAGGCGCCAGCAATTGTAAGTCAAGGAAAAAACTTTTAATACCATTGTAAACCAGCGTCTTGTATGTCGCAAGAAGGTGGGAATATAAACCGCTTCCGACTGCCTAACAGTCGAGTCATTTCTAGATCTTTTGAGTCCATATTTGACAACTTTCTTACTTTTACGAGAAACGCAAATATCAATACACCTTCTTCCGACCCAGTGCATACTACCCGGAGGCAATTACGCGCACCACACGTTAATTTTGACACCGATTCATCGAGCGATAGCGGAAGCGTAATCCGCGTAGTACAGGAACGAGAATTCCCGATCGATACGAACGACTTTAGCTTACTCGAAACCGAGAATATGGCAACGAGCAGCAGTGCACCGGTACTGAAAGCGCTTTCCTTAGTAAAGGAATTCGGCGGGGGCTCCGTGAGCGAGTTGAACATGTTTCTAAAATCATGCGACGTCGCGATGGAGTTAGTTCCCCCGTCAGAACACCCCCTGCTATTGAGAGCGATTTTAGGAACAAAATTTAAGGATCAAGCAGCCATCCAATTAGAATACCGCGACATAGACGATTTTGAAACTTTAAAGTCAACCTTGCAGTCTCTATTTACGGAAACTCGTTCGTTTAGCACAGTCCAGAACGAATTCAATGCGTGCCGACAAAGAGGGTACGAAAGTGTTAGATCCTTTGCGACACGACTAGAGACCCTGACAGCGGAATTATCGCAACTAACGACCAAACCCGGGAACAGCAAAGTAGTAAATCAGGCGTTGCTAGACGCGGTGAACGATCAAGCAATAAATATTTTTAGCACGGGACTGAATGACAGACTAAGGAACATAATACGGTCGCGATCGTATGACTCATTAAAGGCAGCAATTACCGCGGCTATGGGAGAAGAACAAGCACTAGGGTTAAATAGCACGCGTAATTTCGGAAATCCGGGAACCTCCAGTTATGGCAGAGGACGAACCGGACAGAGGTCCAACGTTCCGCAGTGCAGGAGATGCCATAGACAAGGGCATCTCGCAGAGAATTGTTACGCGCGTTTGAGTATGCCGCGAGCGGAACTTACTCCCAATCGTTCCTCGTCTAATCGACAAACGTTTGGTATTAAACGAGAGGTGCGTCACACCACGGTTGTGTGTAACTATTGCAACTGGCCCGGGCATCTCCAGCGCGATTGCAGAACGTTGATGAGAGACAGGCAATCGACAAACGGCGAGTCATCGAACCAGAATAACACGCGAAATACTAATTACCGACGTGACACGGGCGAAAACAGAGACAATCGACCGCGCGAAAATTCAGGGCCCAATAGATTTAACCGATCAGGCACGGACGGCCAGCCGTCGATTCGATCATATCAAGTAAACTGTGCTACAGAGGCATATAGGTCCAGGAATATAGTTGAAATCCAGGCAAAAGAACTGCAAGTACCAAAGGTCCGTATGTTGGTCGACACGGGGGCAGATGTTACATTATTAAAATACGGTAAAATCGATTTAGACGTGCTCACCACACCGGAAGTAATAGTGCTGAAAGGCATAGGGCATTCCGAAACTCGCACTATCTGCAGGATAGAACTTCACGTACAGATAGGAGACAGACTTGTTACTCATCCTTGCCACGTAGTTAGAGACGATTTTCCTCTACAAGTTGACGGCATATTAGGGTACGATTTTATCACTAAATATAAAGCGATAATTAGACCAGGAGAACGTGTAGAAATTTTGAACACGTTCTGGCCACTGGTTAGGGACGAAGAAATTAGCCTACAACCGCGAACAGAAACGATAGTACGGGCACATACGAACGATTACGGACAGGGTTTAGTAGAGAAACAAATGATAGAACCAGGAGTTTACATAGGAAGTTGTCTGACTAAGGCTGACAATGGTACATGTCCGATCCCCATAATAAATCTGAACACCCGTCCTATACAAATGCAACCGCCGACAGTGCAACTTCAGACGCTTCCGACGGTACGGAACACTGACCTACGCGATAACGACGTCGACTTAGGTTGCGTCAGCTCGCGTACGTACAATATCCGCGCGCTAACCGGGAAGGATAGAATGAAGGCTCTACGCGATAGTATCAAGACCGAGCATTCAAACGCGGAAGAAAAAGACAGTCTCTTGGAACTCTGCGGGAAATACAATGATATTTTCTATTTGGAAGGCGACCTGTTAGGCCATACTGATAAAGTCACACATAAGATACGTCTAATACCAGGCGCGAAACCTGTAAACGTAAAACCGTATAGATTACCGCAGGTACACAAGGAAGAGGTAAATAGGCAGGTACGCGAAATGATCGAACAGGGAATAGTAGGGCCTAGCACTAGCGAATGGAACGCTCCGTTGCTAGTCGTCCCGAAAAAACCCGACGAGACGGGGAAAAAGAGATATCGTGTGGTAGTAGACTTCCGAAAATTAAATGACTTAACAGTAGGGGACTCATTTCCCCTACCCAATATTTCCGAAATTCTCGACCAGCTAGGTGGAGCCAAATACTTTTCGACGCTAGATTTAGCATCAGGTTTCCACCAAATCGATGTGGAGCCTGAGGATCGCGAAAAAACCGCATTCTCTACCCCGTACGGTCATTTCGAGTACAAGCGCATGCCATTCGGGCTTAAGGGCGCTCCTCCTACCTTCCAAAGAGCAATGGAAGCGTTGCTAGGAGGATTGCGCGGAATTAAATGTTTTGTGTACATAGATGATATAGTGGTTCATGGTCGTTCACTTCAAGAACACCAGGACAGATTAGCTCAGATATTTGATCGAATACAGGATAGCGGTCTAAAATTACAATCAAACAAATGTCAATTTTTGCGGAAAGAAACTATTTACTTAGGGCACGTTATAACTAAAGAGGGAATTAAGCCAGATCCGTCCAAATTAGAGTCAGTTCTAAATTTTCCGATTCCAAGAAAGGCCAAAGACGTTCAATCTTTCCTCGGTTTAGCGGGGTATTACCGAAAATTCATAGAACATTTTTCAAGCACCGCGAAACCGCTTACTCAGTTATTGAAAAAGGATACGGAATTTAGATGGACTAACCAGGAGCAAGAATCTTTTGAAATTCTAAAAGATAAATTAACGTCAGCACCACTCTTACAGTACCCGGACTTTTCAAAACAATTCACGCTAACAACCGACGCATCCGGTAAAGCAGTAGGCGCAGTGCTATCTCAGCAGCATCAAGGCAATGACCTACCGATAGCTTACGCGAGTAGAGTTCTTAATAAAGCCGAGTTAAATTATAGCACGACTGAAAAAGAGTTGCTAGCCATCGTTTGGGCAACGCAGCATTTTCGACCTTCTTTATATGGGACTAAATTCTTAATTGTCACCGACCATAAACCTCTTACATGGTTATTCAATGTAAAAGATCCAGGCTCCAGGTTAGTTAGGTGGAGATTAAAATTAGAAGAATACGAATACGATATTCGATACAAGGAAGGCAAAATGAATAAAAACGCTGATGCACTAAGTAGAATGTACGTTATCAAACGCGGACGGGGAAGACCACGAAAGAATGCACCTACAAACGCCCAGACGATAACCGATACGGCACCTGACGTGGGTACAAACAATAACATCGCGGACGACGAACCGACCGTCGAATCAGACTCCGACGAATCTACAGCGGCAACGAACGACACGTACACGGAGGACCGAATAAAAAAAATCTTGTACGAATACCATGACACTCCGTTAGGTGGTCACCTAGGGGTAAAACGCACTTTAAACCGTATACAATTAAAACATTCGTGGCCGGGAATGAGTAAAGACGTAGAGAACTACATTTCTAAATGCGACAAATGCCAGAAGAACAAATTAAGTAGAAAAATCAAAGCACCTATGATTATAACGGATACCCCGAGAGCATCCTTCGAGAAATGCGCATTAGACATAGTAGGGCCATTACCCGAAACACATAATAGACACAAATACGTACTGACGTTTCAAGACTTACTGACGAAATTTAGTAAAGCGATACCATTACCAGACCAAGAGGCGAAAACACTAGCGAAGGCATTTGTAACTACGATAGTGTGCGAATACGGAATGCCTAAAAAATTACTCACCGATCAAGGAACGAATTTTATTAGCCAACTCTTCAAGGACATTTGTAAATTACTCGGAATAGACAAAATTCAAACTACCGCGTATCACCCAGAGTCGAATGGTGCACTCGAAAGGAGTCACCGAACTCTGGCCGAGTATTTAAAACATTTTATTGACGAAGACCAGGCAAATTGGGACGAATGGCTCCCATATGCTATGTTTACATACAACACGACGCCACACACAGCGACTGGTTACACTCCTTACAAACTTGTGTTTGGGAGATCAGCCGAGCTCCCGACCTCGCTAACTCTTCCCCCGCAGCTCGACTACACATACGACCAGTACGCACATGAGTTAAAACAAAGATTGCGTTCGACCAACTCAATAGCTAGAGACACTTTAAGAAGCCATCAAATTCAATCTAAGATGCAGTACGACAAGAACACGAAACAAAGCAATTTCAAAGCAGGTGACCAAGTACTATTACGCGACGATACACTCAGACGAGGACGCACGAAAAAATTAACGCCGAGCTGGATAGGTCCCTACACAATTCTCCAAACTCATACTAACGAGAATTTCACAATTCAAAAGGGACGTCGATCCCTTAGGGTGCACGCGAACCGTCTGAAACACTTCGTGGATTAATAAAACGTAAACACCCGCCCTCATCAAGTGATATATATAAAGAAAAAAAAAAAAAAAAACAACATCCGGCACAACATTTTTGGCACAACATATAATAGAACATAATGCACATAATAGAACAGGTGTCTAACACAACTCCGGATGAAACACCAATCTCTGTAAAGATTAAGCAAAGAACAGACCGCAAAAGGACAATATAAGTTATACATATGTAAGAACCTTGTCCCACACTATGTTACGTCATGTATATCTCATAGATCATAAGTCATATTATAATCAAAACTGCACTATGTTGTATTATAGCTAGCAAACATTGTAAGCGCAAGACACTGGTATTATAGCAACTAAGGACAAACGCTCAAATTATATGCAGGACGAATTATGTTAAAATCTATTATGTTAAACTATTGTATTATTGTATTATTGGGTTATATTGTATTCCTGGCTTATATCGTATATATTACTAGTATGTATTACTATATATCATGTATTGTACTATTGTATCGACTTGTATTATATTGAGCTGGCACTGTGAGCGCGCTCTCTCCCAGGGGGGGAGGGATGTTGTGCCCTAACCGTCCCCACAAACTAACCACGATAAGCGCGACTCAGCAGCACGTGCAGTCAAGGCCGTGTTCGAGGAATAGCGGACGGAGACGCGCAGGAAGCAGCGTATCCACTTACTGTCGATCCAGCAACTTGCGCCAGGCTGAGGGCACGCCAAGGAGACTGCCCACCACCGAAAAGACACAGCACATTCCTGCACCAACTCGGTATAAAACCCCGATAGCACGACCGCCGTCGCGCTATCTTAAACAAGATACCCGTCACGTCAGTCTCAGTGCAGCTCTCCATCAAGATTAACCATCACTCCTGAGCACTGTATAGTTACCAAGTCTCAATAAATCTACTCCTTTATTTACTCGAACACCGGTGAATACCAATTCTTTAACGCTCCCGCACCTACGACATCCCCCAACATTCGACAAGTGTCATCCGGCACAACAAGGTCTAGTAATAATTAATGTCGTTTTCCAATACATTTTTAAAACTAATTTATTTAAACAAAATAAAACAATTTAATCAACGATATAGTCGCCGTTGTATTCAACTACTTGTGCCCAACGCTCAGGTAGCATCTTAATCCCTCTATAGTAAAACGAATTTTGTTGTTTATTGTCAACGAACAATTTCCCTCGCGAAATTTCTTTTAATTATGTTTAAACAATTCAGTTAAGTGGTATAGACAAGTAGATAGCGTGCAGCGCAGTATAAATAGTACCTATCAAAGAAGCGTGGGTATGTCCCCGTTTGAATTAATGTTCGGAGTAAAAATGCGACACGCGGACGAGGCAGAAATTCTCAATCTTATACGACAAGAAGCGATTGAAATTTTTAATAGCGAGCGTAGTGATTTAAGGAATGTTGCGAAAGAAAATCTGTTAAAAATACAAGAAGAAAATCGACGTTCGTACGATGAGAAACGTAAATTAGCGACAAAGTACGCAGAGGGCGACCTAGTTGCAATTAAAAAGACTCAGTTTGATCCTGGATCCAAACTAAAAGCGAAATTCCTCGGACCATATCGGGTGTTAAAGGTCAAGCGAAACGATCGGTATGAAGTAATGCGCGCAGGAGGTAATGAAGGACCTCGCATTACATCGACCGCGGTAGATAATATGAAACCGTATGTTGTGAACTCTTCGGAGGACGAAGAGCAGTGTGCAGGAATGGCCGAGTGAAGGAATGTTAATGTAAGTGTATGCGAGGTCGTACGGTGACGACGGAGAAACAAAAGGGTAGCGACGGCCGTGGCCGTTCGACGTCGACGGTCGCGGTTGAGCCAGTAGTTCACGATACCTCTAAGAAGAAACGTGTTAATTCCTATATCTATTGCTTTGTACGTATTCACATATTTGTATCAATAAATGTTTTTGTTATTAATTCCTACATATATGCATGTAAATATGTATATGTGGGATTGTATTTTAAACGTTATGCTAGATGCGCGTGTGTAAGGTTGATGTGTGTGTGTGACCCGCGGAAGGTGAGCGACAGCCGTCGAATGTTTTGGCCGCGGAGCCGCCGATTGCGAACCAAGACAAGAGCGGCGCGGGCGAGACAGAAGGTGTGTGTCTTTGCGAGAGAAAAGGTGTATTGAAAGGCGATAAATAGCGAAGTGCGAGAGAGAGAGAGCGTAGTGAAAACGGCAATAAGCGAAACGCGGGAGAGAGAGAGATCGCAGGTGTAATAGTTAGAGTGTCGTCCTTTGTTTCCTTACTTCTGTGTAGTATTCTTAATTGTTTTTTTTTGTATTAAATAAATAATACATAATCCCACAAAATTGGGGGCTCGTCCGGGATTGTAATACAGTTTGAATACTGCTCGCGGGTGAGGGCTCTAAGGTTCGAACACGAGAAGTTTGTGAAGTGCGAAAAGCGAACCGAAGTGTGGAGAAGACAGCTATGTCGTCAGCTAAAAAGGCAGTAGACGATTTTTCCGTACCCGAGTTAAAGGAAAGGCTCCGTGAACGAGGCTTGCCCACATCGGGAGTAAAAGTGGGCTTGTATAAGAGGTTGATGGACGCAGGTCCATCCGGCGTAGAGGAGGGAATGATTGACCCCTCCGAAGAACCAAGGACGGAAAGTCCAGTGCGAGAAACTGATGTTCCGGCCGCCTCGCACGAAGAAGTGGGCGAAAATGCACTATTAACCCTCCGACAGCGATGCCGGAGTCACTGGTTTGGAGACCGATACGCACACAGTGACGGAGCTGTTTGTGTTAGGCGCGAGCGGACCTTTTTAGTAGTACCCCCAAAATAGGAAAAACCCGGAACTCGGTTGGCTGAATGGAAACAAATGTGCAACGAGGGATTATTCTTGCGACGACCAGCGACTTGAGCGCACCTCTCTTCGAATTTCTATACCGTTTTCAGTTTTACTCGAGTCTTATACGTTGCCAAAGAAACTTTTTGCTGTTATTTCTTTGTTATTTTTATTAACGCCATGTCTGTGTTACGAACAAAGGAACAAGTTCTTTTTGGTGATTTTCCGGAAGACGTCTACATTTCTGAAGAATCATCGAATAAATTATAAAATGGCAATGCAGCAGTACAAATTTATAAGAAAAATAATATTTATTACAATCCACGAAATTATTATTTTTTCCTATACGTTTTCCTATACGTAGTAAAGAAAAAAATACCTGAACGTAAAGCGAATAGAATACAATGTATCGATGAGGGTTTAGGGTCGAGCAACCGTCACTGGTTAGTACCATATCGGTGAGGGTTTGGGGGCTCGTGAATATATGTAGTAGTGAAATATCGGTGTGAGTCAAAATGACTCCACGTTCGCTGCCAAAGTTACCCGCTGTCGGAGGGTTAAGAAGGCGTCTCCAATCGCTGGAACACGAGAAGATGATCGCAGAACGCGAAAAAGCACTGATGGAACGCGAGCTTGCGATTGCACACCGAGAAATGGAAATCTTAAGGATTTCCCAACAGCAGAGCGGTAATCCACAAACCGGGACGGTTACAATCGGGAATTCAAACCGGCCCGCGACCTCTATTAGAGGTCTGACGGTTAAACAGATAACGGAACTGTTGGATCACTTTGATGGAAGCGATGACGTATGCGAAGACTGGCTAGCAAAAATTCGATATCTGCGAGACGCCCACGAGTTAACCGGCGAAATGGTGCGAGTTATGATTGTTCAGCGAATGAAAGGAAAAGCAGCAGAATGGTTCCACTCACGAAGGGAAACCCTGTACACCCCCATAGAGCACCTGCTTATTCAAATAGAGCGGATGTTCCAACAACACACGAGTAAGATGGAACGACGGAAACGATTCGAGGAACGGCTTTGGAAGCGAGACGAAAAATTCGCAGACTACGTGCATCACAAGGTGATCCTCGCGAATCGAATAAAAATCGACGAGGATGAGCTCATCGATTATATCATTGCGGGGATTCCGGATCCATTCCTGAGGGACCAGGCTAGAATACACGGGCATGCAACGACGGAGTCATTGCTGACAGCGTTCGAGAAAATCACACTGCGAGGAAAGCCAACGACGAACGAGAGCGCTTTTACCGAGAGACCTGGGACGAATAGGAAATTTGGAGAGGAAAAAACGGAGGTAACGAAGCGTCGCTGTTACTTCTGTGGCGGACGCGGGCACGCAAGCTACGAATGCCGTAGCAGAAGCAGAGGTAGGAGATGTTTCGAATGTCAGAATTTCGGTCATATTTCTGCGGAATGTCCCACTAAGGGCGCAAGCGGTACAAAAAGGGCCAACTGTATTTCTACGAACGCGGCGAATAAATATTACAAAGTAGTCAGAGTCGGTGAACTGACTATTTCGGCCTTGATCGACACAGGCAGCGACATTTCACTGATGCCAGTTAGGCAATATCGGGCGATCGGATCGCCAAAGTTAGAACGCACGGAAACAAGATTTCGCGGAATCGGTTCACCGGAGAACGAAACTCTTGGCAGACTCGCGACCGAGATAGAATTGGACGGAAACCTTTATCCGATTACAGTTTTTATAGTTAAGGACGAGCTAATACAGTGGAATCTTTTGGTCGGCATTGATTTCCTAAATACGGTGTGCGTGCGAATTGATCAGGGTCGCGTCCCAATTAGTCCGCCGGTAGAGGTTGCGCACGCGGGGAAGGACGGCAAGGCCGAGGTACCCGAAGTTTTTAATATCGACTGTATCTCTAGTCCCGACGAAATCGACCTTTCGACCATTACTTCTCCGCAATACCGATCTTTGGTCGAAAAGTTAATCAGCAATTACAGGCCGGACAAACAATATGATTCGCCGATAACTATGAAAATTGTCCTGAATAATGATGAACCGGTTTATCAGCGAGCGCGGCGTTTGTCTCCTTGCGATCGCGAAAAGGTTAACCAGCATATTCGTGACTGGTTGAGCGAAGGTATTATACGACCGTCCCTATCAGACTACGCCAGCCCAGTCGTTCTCGTGAAGAAAAAAACTGGAGACACTAGGCTGTGCATCGACTACCGAAAATTGAACGAGAAAATTGTGAAGTATCGATATCCATTACCGCTGATCGAAGATCAAATCGACGCGCTACAAACTGCCACGATCTTTAGCACGCTCGATTTGAAAAATGGGTTCTTCCACGTACCGTTGCACCCTGAGAGTCGGAAGTATACAGCATTTATCGTTCCCGATGGCCAGTATGAATTCTTGTATACTCCCTTCGGTTTATGTAATTCGCCCGCGGTGTTTCAAAAATTCATCAACGGTATCTTTAGGCCATTAATCGACGAAAAAATAGTCCTGACACACATGGACGATTTAGTGGTACCAGCGCCAACGTACGAAGCGGCAATCGAACGTTTGGAGCGAGTCTTGCGAGTTAGCGAAAATCACGGTTTGAACATCAATTGGCGAAAGTGCAGCTTTTTGCAAACACGGATTGACTTCCTAGGGCACATTATAGAGGGAGGAACGGTGCGCCCGACGGAGAGAAAAACCGAAGCTGTTATAAAATTCCCGCGGCCGCGAAATATTAGAGACGTGCAGAGCTTTCTCGGACTGACGGGGTATTTCCGAAAATTCGTTTGCGGCTATTCTCAGATTGCGCGACCCCTGAGCGACCTACTGAAAGCGAACACGCCCTTCGTATTTAGCAAGGCGGGAAGAATTCGCGTTTGAGCAGCTCAAAATCATATTGTCTACAAGACCGGTGCTACAATTGTATAGGCAAAATGCGGACACTGAGTTGCACACCGATGCATCAGCACTCGGCTACGGCGCGGTATTGATGCAGCTTAACGAAAACCAGCAGTGGCACCCGGTATACTATGCGAGTGGCAAAACCACGGCAGCCGAGGCTCGATACATGAGCTACGAACTTGAGGTGCTGGCGATTGTACGAGCGTTGCGTCGTTTTAGAGTGTATCTACTTGGCACCCCGTTCAGAATAATAACTGACTGTAAAGCGTTCGCACTCACCATGCGAAAAAGAGATCTGTGTGTCCGCGTGGCCAGATGGACCTTACTGCTAGAAGAATTCAGTTATGAGATACAACATCGAGCAGGTAAGCGTATGCCGCATGTCGATGCTTTGAGTCGATATCCGCTGCCTACCTGCTTGGTAATAGACGAATGCGAAGCCAGTATGAACGCCAGAATAGCGAAAGCACAGCGCGAAGATAGCGATCTATCGAGATTAATGCCGTTAGTTTCAGAAGGGAAAAACGAGGAATATATCATGCGTAGCGACATATTATTTAAAAATGACGTGGACGGGATAAAATTAGTGGTACCTCGGCAGATGCAAGGGCAGGAAATCCGGAAGGTACATGACCAGGGTCACTTTTCGGCGGGGAAGACAGAAACGTTGGTACGACGGGAATACTGGTTCAATGGCATGCGTGCAAAAATAGACAAAATAATCCGGAGTTGCCTGACCTGCATTCTAGCTGAACGGAAATCAGGGAAGCAGGAAGGGCTGCTGAGACCGATCGAGAAGGGCAGTACGCCGTTAGATACGTACCATATCGATCATCTTGGCCCCCTTCCCTCCACCCGAAAAAACTATAGACACGTCCTCGTAATTGTAGACGCGTTTACGAAATTTGTCTGGCTTTACGCTACGCGGTCGACGACCTCGCTCGAAGTCGTGAACATTCTACGGAAACAATCCGCGATATTTGGCAATCCCAGGAAAATAATATCGGATCGCGGGACTGCGTTTACGTCGAACGAGTTCAGGGATTATTGCATGTCCGAAAATATCCAACATTCCTTGATAAAAACGGGCGTACCCCGTGGAAATGGTCAGGTAGAGCGAATAAATCGTACCCTGATTTCGGTAGTGACTAAGCTAGCGGCGCCGAAATGCGAAGAATGGTTTAAACACCTTATGCCCGCGCAGCAATGCCTAAATAACGTGACAAGCCGCAGTATAGGTACCTCGCCGTTTCACGTTTTGTTTGGTACGCATATGCGTCTCAAGGAAAATGCCGAGGTGCGGGACTTAATAGAAAGCGAATGGGTCTTTCAAGAAAATCGCGAAGACGTGCGAGAACAA
This sequence comes from Nomada ferruginata, assembly GCA_963583965.1. Taxonomy (NCBI): domain Eukaryota; kingdom Metazoa; phylum Arthropoda; class Insecta; order Hymenoptera; family Apidae; genus Nomada; species Nomada ferruginata. Next base: position 7,693,731 of record OY757222.1, read on the forward strand.
GCCAAACAAAGTATCGCCAAAATCCAGCGGGAAAATATGAAGACCTTTAATAAAAAGCGGAAAAAGGCTAATGTGTATCGCGAATCTGATTTAGTGGCAATCAAGCGGACACAACAAAGGCCGGGGTTGAAATTAGTTCCGAAGTTTTTAGGGCCTTATGAGGTCATTAGAGTCCTTCGGAATGACCGTTACCTAGTCCGAAAAGTCAGAGATCATGAAGGTCCGAGCGAAACTTCGACCTCAGCGGACCTCATGAAGCCCTGGATAATAGGATCCAGTGACGAGTGCGAAAGTGACGTAGCAGCCGAGGACAGCTGTTGAGTCAGAATGGCCGAGTGTGGGATTGTATTTTAAACGTTATGCTAGATGCGCGTGTGTAAGGTTGATGTGTGTGTGTGACCCGCGGAAGGTGAGCGACAGCCGTCGAATGTTTTGGCCGCGGAGCCGCCGATTGCGAACCAAGACAAGAGCGGCGCGGGCGAGACAGAAGGTGTGTGTCTTTGCGAGAGAAAAGGTGTATTGAAAGGCGATAAATAGCGAAGTGCGAGAGAGAGAGCGCAGTGAAAACGGTAATAAGCGAAACGCGGGAGAGAGAGAGAGATCGCAGATGTAATAGTTAGAGTGTCGTCCTTTGTTTCCTTACTTCTGTGTAGTATTCTAATTGTGTTTTTTTGTATTAAATAAATAATACATAATCCCACATATATTTATTTTGAATACATTCAAGGTTTGAATGCCTGCATGGGATTTGTGGGATAATATGAGAATGTGTTGGGTGACGCATGTTTCGTTATACAATGTTTATATTTATATCATTAACGCATGGATTTTAATTATACGAACGTTGAGTGTATTCCGGGATTGTAAAGACCTTCTTTCATGCCTTCACGTGGCCAATTCTGTTAACATTACCAAGTACAGCTGTAATGTACATATGTATATGTATACATACGTATTTATGTAAGTCAGGTCCTTATGTACATATACACATAAAGATGTAGTTGTAATGGAACTAAAGTGAAAGTAAAGCATTTATAATTCCTTTCTTTTTATGTTAATAATAATCATAGCTACTTATTCGCAGGTGTGATTTTCACCTAGCTGGAAGTCAACTATCGTGATTATTTTCAACTGAGAAAAAAAGGAAATAAGAAACTGAAGAAAGATCCTCAAATTTTTATTTTATGAGCAGTGTTACAAATTCCCTTTTATAAAAAAATCTATTTAATTCTGTAAAAGTACATTGCATTGTATTAAAATATTACGATTTAGAATAAAAATAAAATAAATTACAAAACATGTACTACAATTAATTACATTTTTTCCAGAAAATTATTATTACTTTATTTTTCTTATATTACTAAATATTTTGTGTAAATTATATGTATAGGTGTTCACTAGTGTTCTTGTTGACACTTTTATTATCTCTGTGGCTTGGCACAAGTACGGTCAAATTGAATTGAGAGAAATTCAGAAAGTAAAAAAATGAACACGTGCGGGACTCGAATCAACAGAAAAGTTTCTGGCGGGTCGAGACAAAATCTCCGCTCGAGCCGATTCATTTAGTTAGCTGATGATCACATTTGTAACAGATATGGCAACAGCGCGAAAGAAGTCTTGATAAGTTGCGGCAACTATGCCTTACTGTGTCTGTATTCACACATCCGTATTCACGCATCCGTATTCACGTATGAATGAAAAACATCAGGTCAACTTATGACTGATTTGGTGACATTTTTTTACAATATGTTTTGTACAAAATGATCAAAAGAATGCAAAAGAATAATAATAAGAGCAATGCAATAATTTCAAATATTTGAAGTAATTACCACATTCTGAAAATATGATATCAGTACATCAATACTTCCAACCTCCGTAAAAAAGTTCCAATCTCTTCTTTTTTATTTTAAATAATATAACCATACAATTATAACATAAATTCGACAGCGATTTCAAGTCAAGCATGTGTTATATACAGTAAAAGCGTTTAGTAATTGTACACAGTTCCCAGTCAATACCTAAAATGCATATGACCTAACCTATAATCGTACGAAAATGCATCATTGACAGCATCACGCTGTTACTACTGTAGCACATGTCACAAGCCAACGCTTCAGTTTTGCTATGATTTCACGTTGCCAGTCCTCCTAAGTAGACGCCACCTCATCACCACTACGTGAACTAAATTTGTGACGTCACGTGCCCTGTTTTAACGGCAATATGAACAGCGGACGGCGGAACTGGTCTGCGGGAATGCAATCAGGACTATGCATCGTTTATCCTTATATGAGAAGATTTTGAGATGAATAAAGGCTCATTCGACAGAGAAAAGTGCAATGCAGCACGCGACACAGCCTGTTTGAGCCATAAAACTCTTTTAGTGACTTAAAATATACTTAGATTCCGCGGTGTATTATGTCAATTTTTGCTCTACTTTGGACACTCATATTATTAGATATCAACACAATCTCGATGAACGGGCTGTGTCGCGTGCTTCATTGAACCTTCCTCTTTCTAATGAGCCCTCGCCGAGCTCAAAATCTTCTCATATAAGGACGAAAAATGCATAGTCCCAAACCCATGTTTCGGCCCAGATTGTGTTGGTATACAGCTCGCTGCATTACCCGTGTCTACCCCCTTAAAGCATGATAAATAGTTTCGAATCTTGATTTCTACAAGCAGCTACGAGAATTTATAAATGCGCGATATTGCTTACTTACTAGGATCATGAACACTTTTAAAACTCTGACATAGAACAGTCACAGTACGCTTTTGATAAATCATTTATATTAATCTATAATAATATATCTTGAATAGACAATTAATAATACAGTAGTACTGTATTAAAAAACAAAAGCTGTAATTCCTCAGTAGACGTACAGAAATAAGAAAGAAACAAATAAAATCACATGTGTATTGCTTTAATTTTTACCTCCCCCCTCATTTACTAACTTGTACAGATTTTCTTTCAGCAAATTTTGATGACCGCGCGCAATGCGGTTGGTAGAGTCAGTGCTTGTTCCGTTAAAGTTCTTCTTATTATTTTTTGAGCGCAACCGCTCTTAATAATTAGAATTAAATATAAATAGTAGTAAAGATACGCGAAAGTAGAGTCAGTGTTTGCTTCGAAATATTGCTCTCGCGAAAAATAGAGTCACTTTGTTCGTCGATCACAATTATAAAACGCGCGCGATAGTAGTCCTTTTTTTTTTTTTTTTATCGCAATAAGTATTCCGGTATTAGAGTCAACACCTATGCTGTTCGGCGAGTTCGGGCTTTCATCCATCAACTTGAAGAGTAAGTACTTCTGTATTTCTTTAATCGTATATTGCAATGATCTTTGATTATTATCATGTTCGAAAAGTACTGAAAATGCAAAGATTTCAATGTTCTCTGTTCTTTTGAATGTTTCAGAAGCTGCCATGGTCTCAATTGTATCACCATAACGATATTGTTGGCTGCGCGCAATGCGGTTGGTAGAGTCAGTGCTTGTTCCGTCAAAGTTCTTTTTATTATTTTTTGAGCGCAACCGCTCTTAATAATAATTCAACATAAATAACAGTAAAGAGACGCGAAATTAGAGTCAGTGTTTGTTCCGAAATACTATCGCGAAATTAGAATCACTTTGTTTGTCAATCATAAGTGTTCCATTAGAGTCAGTGTCCTGTTCGGCGAGTTCGGGCTTTCATCCATCAACTTGAAGAGTAAGTATCTCTGTATTTCTTTAATCTTGTATTGCAATAATCTTTGATAATTAACACATTCGAAAAGAACTGAAAATACAAAGATTTCAATGTTGTCTGCAATTTTTGAATGTTTCAACAGCTTCCATGGCTTCGATGACGACGAGCTTCACCGCACACCTGGTGAGTCTGCAACCGGTGAGTGGCATGCTTTAAAGTTCCTCTGGTCACTCAATCATGCCGCAGGACGAAAGGTCCGAACCGACACGAGTGACTCGTTGTAATTACGTAGATTTTTCTGGCAAGCACTGTGACCATGTGTATATGGAAATATACTCATGAGTAGTAACTTCTTTACGGTTTTATATTATATGAGGATAGGTCTTCTTGTACAACGCGATTTTAAATAGCTTGATAATTTTAAAAGGGATCATATTTAGCATGAAATATATCGCTATATATCTTTTTATAATAGAGTATTTAATTGAATACCTATGAAACGATATTTAAATAGTTATTAATTATTAAATGAATATAAAGTAACGTTCAGTACTATACGTGCATTAGTTTGTAGTGGAGAAGTCGAATACCCTTCGACTTCGTTTATATGTCAATTGCAATTACTGCACTGCTCTTTTTTCTACTTTCATTATATATAAAGTAAAGGTATTTACTTACCTTGTCAATTTGTTGGAACTATCGAATAATTTTATTATTCGATATCCATATTAGGCTTTAGCGTTTAGAGATATCAATACGTTCACTTTTTCCGTACAAGATATTAATTAAACCTGAATGTACAAGAAGACAATACGCGAACGAGTAGTTCTCGAAATCAAGGCAATCTACTTTAAAACCAACCTTGCATTTTAGAAGCAATGCTTTGATGACGGGAACGCCCGAGGATGTTTCAATTTAATTCAAAGTATATTAAAGTAGAGTCATTGAATAATTTTTCTATTAAAGTAGAGTCATTGCATAATTTTTCTAAGAAAGTAGAGCCATTTAATTTTCTCCTGAATAAAATAGAATCATATATTGATCTGATATACAGTAAAACTTGCATATATACACAAAACAGTGCTTGGATATAGTCCCATTGACTATCCCCTCCACTTGAGGGGATTCCCCTTCGCGATAGCGACGCTCGACGATCGAGCGGCGTAATATGATCCGTGCCGCAATATCGGTGTGACTAATACTAATTCAACCATAAAACTTTTTTATTTTTAACTTTTTTTCAATAAAAATTTTACTACCGTATTTGCGAGATTTTTCTGATTAAAATGAGACTAAACACGATTTAGTTCGAATTATATTTACTTGTTGATACTCATTAAATACCTACCACAAAGTACAAAAACGCGTTGATCTTATTAAACTAATAATAACAGGATAATGTAAAATAATAAAGTACATTATCATACATTGTCGATTCAAGCACGGCTGGACTCGCATGTGACAGATTCGACACCCGGCTTCGTTATAGGCGACAGAGGTGGGGCATATAGTAAAGAAGGGTGTCGAATCTATGTTTACATGCGGCTCGAGCCGAGCGTGAATCGACACCTCGGTCACAATCTAAGGTCACGCTCTATTATGATTTATTAAAATGTATTACAGTATTTATTGTAATGCACGTTACTATTTTGCATTATCCTTTTATTCTTATTCTAATGAGTAAATATAATTTAAATTGTATCCTGTTTATTTCAATGTATTATTATATTTATTATAATGTACTTTATTATTTTACGTTATCCTGTTATTATTAGTTTAATACGAGCAACGCGTTTTGCACTTTCTGGTACGTATTTAATGAGTATCAACAAGTAAATATAATTCGAACTATATCGCGTTTGGTCTCATTTTAATCAGAAAAATCTCGCAAATACATTGGTAAAAGTTACACTTAGAAAAGTTAATAAACAAAAAAGTTTTAATGTTGCATTAGTATTGTCTCACCGATACGTTTCGGCGCCTCACTTTGATTCTCTGGACCTCTCTCTCTCCTCCACTGTCTGTCCCTTTCTACGTTCACGCTCGGCTCGAGCTGCTTCTGAGAACAGATTCGACACCCTGCTTGGATATAGCCACAGCTTGGGTCCCAATCTGTGTGTATATACACGGGTTTTACTGTATATACAAATATGTATATTTAGCCCGTTAGAAAATCAGTATGTCTTTATCATCTTTTTAGATGAGGATTTCCAGGTTTAACCCTTTCCGTTTTCACTGCCCGGATCCCACTCACGTGCCCCGGTGCTACTTGGGTGGGAAAACGGTGGTAGAGCACGATGATATTTTTTAGTTTATAAGCCATAAAATGATTTATGGTTGGCGACTGACAGTGCGTTTGGTGTATCGTGCACGCCGTAATATCCGCATTGTGTGTGTGGTTAGGCTGTGGATATGCGTCGTTCCGCACAAAAATGTAGCTACTATGATCAAGATAAGATGTCCATTAATTTAAAACAGACATCATTTTTCCTATTAATCGCATTAATAATCTCCACTATACTGAGGCACGAAGTTTTTGTCATTTAAGAAGACCAAGAGAATCGAATATACTTATCAATTGCTATCAAGTACCTCTTGTATGGGTGCTATTTAATTATTCTGTTAAATATCAACCGCGGTGTGGTTTTTTCCCACGTGAACGCAAAGATCCCAGCCACTGTCAGTCGATTTCAGAAAAATGGTACGTACATTTAGAGTGTGCCAGTTGTGTGACAGCACTTGGGTGTCGGGGGCGTCCCGGGACGCCTCCCTAGTGTAGGCTTTTGCGCCCAAGTGTTTGACTGAGAACCGTGGAGTGTTGTGTGTTGGTGTGCCTGTTTGCTATTTTTTAAATATAGGTCCAGGTAGGATAGGTAGCATATTTTCTGGTGTGATTGATAGATATAAGTAGGTAGGGCCGGGCAGGTTGACACAGTCTCTGATCGGGTAGGCACTCGTTCGCGTGTTCAACCTGTTTCAGGAAATCTGTTTTGAAAAGTCGACGGGGAAGGTGTGGCGCGAACGAAAATGCGTTCGCCTCTGGTTTTGCCTATCGATTTTTCGAATTTGTCGCGGTCCTGGTCGCGATTTGGCTCCGAAACGAAACGTGTTACATTATGCTCGAGGCTGCACGTGTGAACGAAGAACGATTACAATTTTAATCGTAATCTTTGCGATTTTCCGTAATCACAATTTTTACGATTTTATTTGGTCGTGATTCGGCCACGTGTGTTCCATTCAGCTTCGCGATTCAAACTCTTTATTTCACCTTTATAAGTTTTTCTTTGGTTTTCGATTAGAGCCTCGAGCCTAGTTTAAGTTTCAGCTGGCCCTTGGGTCCAACGAAAAGAAGAGGCTATATGCCGAAGAGGCCCGACAAACTGTCATTCAAGAGGGCAACTTCTAATGGCTCCCCATTCTTTTTAAGAATGGGGAATCATTCTTTGTTACTACTTTGTCACTGTGCTTGCATTTTCATTTGTAGAGTTTTTATTTGAACTTGGCCGACGCACATTCCGGCCCAACGATACAGCCCTCCCAAAAATATCGCGTTGCTTTAGAGTTGCGAAAAACTTGAGAACGGGTCGAATTAGAGTCGCGTTAAATGCCACGCGGTTTTCAAGTAGACTCGCGAAAAAGAAAACGAGTCTCTGGTATTCTTGGAGTTGCGATGTGACCCGCGGTTTTTAATTAGAGTTGCGAGCAAATGAAAGTCGTGATTGATTTAGCGTGGCGCAATGATATCGCGCCACGATTGTTCTTGCAAATTTTGCTGTGCTTATTGTTAGTTAAATTGTAGTATTTTATAATATATTTTACATATGAGAAAGTTTCTAGTCTTGCGGAAATTATTTTCGCGTCTTGAGCCTTCAGCTAACTTTACAGAGGATCTTCAATTACATTGCTTTTTGATATCACAAATAATTTACTGTTTGCTTTCTATCAGCCTTAATAAATAGTGTTGCGAAATGATTGCATCGCGAATTCCAGTTAGCGTTGCGTTGATTAAAGATATTTAATTAGAGTTACGAATACCACTCCCCACACTGGAGCCACCCTGGAGGGTGGCACATCATCGTCAGCCAAAGATCATGGCTGACCAATTCTTTGGCAATTCTTGTTCTATATGATGTAACTTTTCTTTTCAGTGTTTTATATTTGTCTTTCTTTTTACTTTTTTTTCGTAATAGTTGTACTACCTGGAATGTCTGTTGATGGAAATACTGCTAAAAATTTCCATACACAATAGTAAATTACTGTGTGAACGAAATTAAAAAAAAGAAAATAAGAAATAATTTGTAGAATTTTTGATAAATTTATGATAACTCGAGATAGTAGATTTCAAATAGAGACAATACTAGTGTGACTGTCCATTATTGGAGTTTAACTCTTAAATATTTTCTCTTAATCGTTGCAATTTTATTTTCACCTTTTTCTTTAGTAGAGCCAATTTTTATAACTTTTCGGGCTTGCTTTGTAGAAATTGGAATTCACTCGCGATATCCGTAAATATTTAAACAAAAATCTTTGCACGAAAAATGTTCTTGGCTCTAGTTCGACCTCGGCATGGCGATAGTGGAAGTGAGATATTTTGTTTCCGAATAATCGTTTGTCGCTTCTTTGTAGAAGCAAAATTGAATCAATTGTAGTGAAATGTGATTACTTCATTTTGGAGTTTTTAATGAACGTGATACCACCATTCAGTTTGATCTAGAACGTAGAAAAGAATATGTGGCGGCGATAAGCCGGCGCCACGTCTCGGCCTTATGTTTAAGTCGAAACCGTAGTGTGACAGGAAGTATCAAAAGTAGCGTGAGGTGCGAATGAAGAGTGTTAGTTGAAACGTCGAGCGAATGTTTATTTCTAGGGAAGAGCGAATGCTTTCTGGGAATGCACGAGAAGCCTTGAGTGCATGGTGACCCGTGGTCGATCTGTGACACGTGGCAAGGGTGTGTGTGTCGGGGTGGGTCCTAATGAGTGAGAACGACTGAGGAATAGATTGAGAGGCAAGCTGCAAGTGAGAGAATATATGGAGTGGATGATGCGTGCGACAGTCAGAGTGTAAGCAGAGTGAATCGAGTACGAGCTGTCGCGGGCATCGCGAGCGTGTACCACGACGAGTGAATAAAGACAAGTTCAAGTATTGAAGGGAAAGCTATTCCACTGTCTCTTTTCGTAACTCCCATCACCATATCCCACAAATATATCACTTTGGCCGAAATCCAATTACCTATTGTTATTAAAAAATAGCTGCATTTTTCATATCAGTTCTGATTTATTAACTTCGCTAAAATTCAGTTATTACGAATTAAAAGCAGCTGCATTTCAGTATAAAATGGGGAGGCTTGGGGACGTCACTAATCCAATGCTTGAGATTGTTACAGATTCACAGATGAACCCAAATATGATATATTAAACAAATGGAAGTACGTACGTCAGAGGCTCAAAAGTGGAATATATACAATACGGATCCAGAAATATTATCAAGGACACGATTGGAAGCTTTAAAATTAAAGAGATTAAAATTAAAGTTTAAGAATTCATTCTTATAATGCTTCACTAACTATTTCAAGTTTATGCTGGTTTCAGAAGCATTGAAAAGAAGAGGATTCATGAAACAACGTATAATATAATACGAACACACCCTCACCCCATCCCTGCCCCAAACCTCTGTCCTTATTAACTAATTACAGGGGTTAGACAATTAATTAGGCAGGCCCAATTATAAATCGAACAATACTTTTAGCTCTTTATGTAGGTAGGATTTGTCTGAACACACAATCTTAGATCTTTATACAGGCAGGTTTTACACGAATTGATATTATTAGACTTTTAATTAGGCAGGGATTATAAAACCAAAACTTGTTGCCAGATGTCTGTTCTAGGAAGTCATGGACCACGAAATTAATATGGACTAATTGAAGAGGAATTAAGTATATGCATGCTTATAGCTACATGAGTATGATAAAGTATCTGTTACATTCCTATGTAGGTAGGATATTATTGAAATTGTTCTTTTAATTGAATTCTTAGATATTATATATGGTAGGGTGATTCTAGTTTTAAGTTAGATCTTTAGTCAGGCAGTGCGCAATTTGAATCTAATCTAATATTTAAGAAGGGAGGATTTATTTTTAAGCTGTGTCTTGGTTTTTAAGACCGCAGTGTACACTCCTGTGATAATATTTCGTTGTATAGTTTTTAAAATCATAGGATATATTTTTAAGAAAGTTTTAATTCAGGAAATTGAATTCTCTTGCAGATTTTCTTCGAGGTTTCCTTCTCATATTTAATTTAGCTTTCGGTCGTGAATTTTCCAAGAACTCCTCTTGTTGTCTTACTTGTACTACGATCAATTAATGAAGGTTCTACAAATTGACAATAAAAGGAGATTTTTCTTTCTCACAAGTTATATTAGAATTAGTTTTCGCGTAATTGGAGGGTGGAAGGGCCGTGGCTAGGGTGGGTCTCCATGCCCAGTAACCTCCACGTGGTGAGACCTGGGCAATCAATTATTATTTATCGTCTAATTATTAAACGTTTAAGAGACGTTTGATAATTATGTGGAAAATAATTCGAGCTAATTGACTGCGCATTGCACTTTCCCCTCTCATTCCCTTTTTCGCTTCATTCCCTTTTTTGCTCCATTCCCCCTTTTGCTTCATTTCCTTTCTTGCTTCATTCCGTCTTTTGCTTCATATCGTTTTTTGCTTCATTCCCTTTTCCGTTCTCGGCTCGTAGGGCCGATGGTAAGGCGCTGTTGACACCTGTGGCGATATTTGGGTTGCACTTTCAGCGACGAGCGGTGTGTGAGGCTGTGACTGTGGTTCTGGACAGGTGAGCCGCCAAGTAGGATATTTCTCCCCGTTAGACCACGCCAAGCACACCTTGGGGTGGCAGAGGGTATGTGGGACATAATCTGGAATCGTGGTTGCGGTCTTGCATATCCGTTCCTCAATGATTTCTGTGGCCCGGTATCGAAACAGGTGTTGATTGTTAGTCGTGTTACTGTCCAGACTCTGGGCCAAGGACTCGCGGGCTGCTCGGTAGCAGTCATTTTCGTTACTCACCTCCTCATCCCATTCCCCCCTGCTTGATTCATTCTATGACTTGAGTGGACGTTACTAATTCAATGCCCCAGATTGTTACAGATTCACGGTATCCGAGGCACGACTGGAAGCTATAAAGAGCCAGCCTCGTAGATCCCATTTGTGAGTTTAAGATTTTTATAATACTTTACTAATCACTTCCAGTTTGTCTTTGTTTCAGAAGGATTGAAAAGACTCAGCTAAAGAAGAGGATTGCTTAAAATATGTATAATATGACGACACTCTCACCCTGTCCCTGCCCCTGCCCAGCCCAGCCCTTGCCCGTGCCCCTGTCGCTGCCCTTTTATACAGGCAAGTTTTACACCAATTTAAATTATTAGACTTTTAATTAGGAAGGGTTTATGAAACTTAAAATTGTTTCAGTCTGTTCTAGGACACCATACGCCACGAAATTAATTCCTCTTCAATTAGTCCATATTAAGGATATGCACATTTATACCAACATGAGTATGATAAAGTATCTATTACATTCCTGTGTGTTAGGATATTATTGAAATTGTTCTTTTAATTTAACTCTTAAATGTTATTTTAGGTAGGGTGATTCTAGTTTTAAGTTAGATCTTTAGTCAGGCAGGGCGCAATTTGAATCTATTCTAGTATTTAAGAAGGGAGGATTTATTTTTAAGCTGTGTCTTGGTTTTTAAGACAGCAGTGTACACTGCTGTGATAATATTTCGTTGTCTAGTTTTTATGATCATAGGATATATTTTTAAGACAGTTTTATTTCAGGAAATTGAATTCTCTTCTTGATTTTCTTTCAGGTTTCCTTTAGATATTCCATTTAGCTTTCGGTCGTGAATTGTCCAAGTACTCCTCTTGTTGTCTTATTTGTACTACGATCAATTAATGAACGTTCTACAAATTGACAATAATAGGAGATTTCTCTTTCTCACAAGCTATATAAGAATTAGTTTTCGCGTAATTGGAGGCTGGAAGGGCCGTGGCTAGGGTGGGTCTCCACGCGCAGTAACCTCCACGTGGTGAGACCCGGGCAATCAATTATTTATCGTATAAGTACAATACGCAGTCAATTCGCTCGAATTATTTTCCACATAATTATCAAACGTCTATTAAACGTTTAATAATTATGTGGAAAATAATTCGAGCGAATTGACTGCGTATTGTACTTAGGATACAATAATGGCCGCTCAGTGTTCGTTCATTTCGGAGTATAAATACTCCAATTATTAATTTGGTATTATATATTTTCAGAAAAATCTCGATTAGTACACTTCGCTCGGGACCGAATGCGAATACTAATCGTTTGCAGACACGTTTATCGCAGGAATTGTCTTAAATTAGTAAATGAGTTACTTCGTTATTGTTATTAGTTGAAGATAAATAAGAAATTGCGTCTTTCACTAACGATAAAATTGCTCCAATGAAAAAGATAGTTAAAGAATTTGTCTAGTTACTATACAATTAACAATGTAGTATACAATTATCGTCACTATCTTTTTCATTGTGGCAACTTTATAGTTTGGGTGTTAAAAATACATAATACATCTCTTAGCTCAATTTTTTTTTGGTCATCTATCAGAAAATAATGTAAAGTGTAACTTTAAAAATTATTTCATTTATTCGATAGTACAATTGAAATAAGAAAACTTGTTATCATGTGTTTCTTTAATTAAAAGATTTTTAATTAACATTAAATGTTTCATATCCTTTGTTGTCTTTCATTGCGGCAAATAACAAAAGAATTCTTTAAAATTATTAATTTTCGCATCGTTTTCAATAATCTGTGGGTAACGTTGCGAGTGACACGGAAATGGAAATGGGACGCGGCGTCCCAGAAATCGTGGACGAAAAAATACATTGCATGGCTTGGCTATTCCTATATCTCGTCTGTGACACTGGTCGCTACATTATAAACTCACGTTGTGACATCTAACATCATTAGGCAGAACTATAAACGGAGAGTGGGAGGCCATAGTTGCCAAATCACATTATTTGAGAGTTTTATCGCACTATTGCCACATCTGTTACAATCGTGGCCATCAGCAAAGTGAATCGGCTCGAGCCGAGATTTTCATTCCTGCCGGACATAGACATAGCCGCTAAACCGCTGGAAACTTTTTTGTATTCGGTCCCCCTCCGCTATAATTTTTTTCTAATTCCTAACTATATAACAATGATCAATATTTGCTTACCAATATTTTAAAAACATTTGTTAAATATTTTTATTTAATATACCTAAATCTGAACTTATAGCGCTTTTTGCGCTACCGTTTCTCTTGCCATGTATCTCGCCAATTATGATGCCGTCTAATATTTCTAACTTAAAGTATAATGTATGATGCGCATTTTCAGACGACATAGATTGAACAGTCGTAGATGAAGTGTAGGAAAACTCGTGCGATGTTTTACTACTATTTCGCCCTTCTTTTAGAAGACAAAATCATTTCCTTTTTACAAATAATTATTGTTGCGAATGCAATTATGCCATCAGAAATAAAGGAAAATATTTTTTTTAAAGATTTTATGCGTGTATCGTATATGCATACATTGATAATTTTTAAATCATTTCATTCGCTTTTTCCCGTTGCTTTGGTCATTGTGTAGAATGACAAACGAAAAATACAGAGATGTGGGATCGGGCGTCTCCATCAAAGAACATAAGAGGAACTTAAGAACTACGTTGCCCAGGAAGGGGCCGTAGCGTAGATGGACTGATCAGTGCCTACCACCAGAAAGTCTCTGGTTCGATTCCCCATGACTCCCCTTCATTTTTCTACAGTTCCTACAGAGATGTAGTTGATATTGTTATCTCTATTACAGTTTTATTTTCCAGGAAAACTTCGATATATTCGACTCAAGTTGAGATTGTGATTTTTGCCGAACATAAACGGGAATAGTGCAAATGAAAGAGGAGATTCAAGAGTCAAGTTAAAAAAAACAGATTGATAAAACAATATTAATATGTGTAAGAAAATAATTTTTGGAACTTATGAGAGAAGGGGCTCTTATTGCTGCTTGACATAGGTCAGGCACAGCCAGCTGGCGGGCCGTGCGCCACGCGCTTTATCTTACAGACAAATGACTATCATTTGTCTATCATAGCTTTCTGTTGTCTTAGAGCGAAGCATAAAATGGCCAAAAAGGACCATGGTGACATTGTATTGTACAGACTACGGTCGTGAGAGCTAAACAGAACCACTTTTTAACACATAACAAGCACCTTCGATAATCTTACATATATTTTAATTATATCACAATTATATTATTGTTGTATAATATAGTTAATATATTTCTTATATATTAACATAGCAGCTTTATTGGTAATATAAATGAAACATACCACCAAATGATTGAAATTTTGAGTTACATATTTTGAGCTTTGGATTGACGTGTATACACGTCCAAATGTTATAAATATCACACAGTTCCATAATTGGCAAGATACATGGGAAGAAAACGATACAAAAAGGCGCTTCAACTTCGTATTTACGTATATTAAATTAAAGTATTTGACAAATATTTTTAAAACATTTATAAACAAATATTGATCATTGTCATATACTTAGTAATGAAAGAACCATTAATGTAAAAAAATATATCCCAAGCGGACTCGAACCTACAAAAAAGTTTGCAGCGGCTCGATTCAACATCTCGGCTCGAGCCGATTCATTTTGCTGATGCTTATGTTATAATTGTAACAGATTAACAAACTTACATTTACCGACTGATTTGTATTTTTATCGACCCTGACGGTAACTTGGTCAAATTCACTACAATGTACCATAAACGCCACCGACGGAGAATCATTGAACTATTCTTACGTCGGATGCGTGCAAATCGTATTTTACAATCTCCGCTTTCCCGAAGTGATAAATTGTGAAAAATTGAATTTCTGTGATCTTGTGCTAGTTCAAGGAAGTAGGGGATTTCGTGTTATCAGTGAATAAACCATTAAATCGTTCAATATTTGCTAACTGGGAAATGTGTCAAGATGCCTGAAGCCATCTTGTTGCTTACATCGGTGTCTGTCTCTAGCTTGCCAGTTTAAGAAATACATTTCACCTGAACGCATGGTGTTTATTGGCGTTCAAACGTAAGTCCCCGACTGTGGCGAAGTCTACCCGCGTGTGTTATATCCGCGAAAGTTTCATTAATGCAATTATTGAGACGGAGATTGTAAAATAAGAAATCGGGTCTCTCTGTCGCGCATGACGTATACGTGCATGCTTTCCGTTGTTTGTGTGAGTGCACGCACACTGGTCATGGCGCCTGGAGTCGGCCCCCTGAAATTGTTTTTCGTTGAACTTTAAAGCAAAACGGTTAGTTAGTTACGGCGAGTTAAAAGTGTCGGTCGTGGTCAGTTTATGTGAGATAAAATGTCAAGATTTCAGCAACAGTATAAATGCAAAACATTCGGTTTTGCGAATGTAGACGACAGTAGGCAAATTCGCGCCGAGAAAAGGAGAGACACGCGAAGAAAGCAAAGAGCTACGACATTCAATGAAAACAGAAATTCATCAAATCCTGCGGCGAGTACGCCGCAATCGAGAGGTACCATTTAAATGTTATAATATAATTTTATTATCTAGAAGAGGATATAAACATCTAACAACTACATATAGAGTCCGCTAATTCTAACTAATATCTAACTTCCTAACAAACATTGTTTCTGTTCTTATTCTCAAAACCACACAAGGCCACGCTTCACCATGTTCTCTATCCGACTTGATTTATATTACATCATTCCCACGTGACCCGTATCGGTAATGTAGAGATTGATTATTTCTCCAACACCCTTCCTTAATCATATCTCTACTTTATCAATTACCCTCTCTCTATTGACAATCATACACTCACTCACTAACTATGATACTCGTACTTACGTTTAGAAAAATGTAGATATTATTACACAACTTCTTAAGATACTAATACATTTCTATGTTGTACGAATTTAATATTATTCAACGCTTTTGCGAAAATATCCGTGGGTTGTTTCGCTGATTCACAATATTTTATCTCAATGTTATTTTCCGTAATTTTCTCTTTTACGAAATGATACCTAACATCTATATGTTTAGATCTCTTATTATATATGCCATTTTTCGCCATCTGTATCGCGCTTTGATTGTCAGCCTGCAAGTCTATTGACAGTTTGATTCCCAACAGTTCCTCAATCAAATTTTGCACATACAATGACTCCTTACAACAGTCTGCTATGGTTATAAATTCAGCTTCAGTAGAAGATAAGGCCACCACTGGTTGTTTCTGCGAACACCAGCTTATGGGTCCCCCACAATACTTCACCACATATCCTGAGGTACTCTTCCTTGTCTGTGGATGATGCATAATCTGCATCACAAAAAGCTAAAAGTTTATCATCTTTCCCCTTGTTTAGGTATGTTATTCCCAGATCTTTTGTTCCCTGAAAATATCTGAACGTCCTTTTTATATTGGTTATATCACCATCTGATGGTTCTTCCACGTGTCTGATACTGTACCCTACAGCATAGCTCAAATCAGGTCTTGTTTTATTAGCCCTGAGAGAACTCTTTAAAAAAATCTCTAATCTCTATTAAATTTTCTCCCACTATAATTCCATCGTCTACATAAATAGACATTATTAATGTAGGAACTGATGAAAAATGAAGGGGGGTCATCGGGAATCGAACCCGAGACTTTCTGGTGGTAGGCACTGATCAGTCCATCTACGCCACGGCCCCTTCTTAGGCAACGTGGTTCTTCTGTTCCTCTTATGTTCATTGATGGAGGCGCCCGATCCCACATTAATGTGCTTCCTTCTTTCTTAAATAAACACCTTTCTGCTCTCAGTTGCTTCATTCCTGTTCTTTCAAGTACATCATTTAAATTCTTGTTCCATTGGACTGGCGCACAGTGGTCGGAATTGAAGAATCGAGTGACATTTTGGCAAAAAATCAATATTCTCATATCGATATCTAGTGAATGTATGTTAGTTCCTAAATGTCCATCAGTCTCAAAAATGAAAATATTAATATAATTTAACAAAGGTTTTAATAAAAACGAGCACCTAAAGTCGGAGGTTTTGAGAATTGTGTTTTTCAACCGATAAAGCTGCCTTCCTTCTTCAAGGTGTCCTGATGGTGTTCTTTAACATATTCACTCCGTTTTGTTTTTTGAATAAAGGGCATACTTTCACGTTAATAAATCATACTTTACATTTATAATAACTGTTCCGAATATGTTTAAAAATAATTCTGAAAGAAATGTTGAAAATTCTCCAAATTTTTCATGATTCGCAAGAGACATCTTTCAAGTCCCAAAAAGTCCCACATTCTAATTGGAATATTTTCGGCACACTTTCCGCTATATAATGCCACAAAAATCAATTCCCACCTCATGCCACTCTTCAAATTATTACTGTTTAAACCCAACCATGGCGTGCTACGTACGCGCGTCCTGGGCCCAAGTAGCTATTAGGCGCTTGGAGCGCGATTTGCGATTTGGAAGAAACGGTACGGGTTTTCCCGCTGGTCATTTGTTATAATGCTTGGTATATTGGTAAAGAATTAGAATACAGTAAGAATGGCTACAAAACTGATCAAATAGCGAAAACAGTAAAAGGAAGTCGTTTTACTATCCGGTCTGTAATAAGATCGCTACGCTAGCAAAGTTATAAGCTGTTTATTGCGGCCCAATAATAGAATCATAAAGTCAACGAGTTTGCCAAAGTTCTTTGTCCCTTTTTTGTCATCTCCTACCCCCGCCTACAAATTTGCTAATTGGGCCATTCCGCATATTATTCGCTGAGTTTTCCTAATAACGAGTTTGACTAAGACTCGTCAGTCGTTTACGGCATTTTCCTGACAGAGCTTCAGTTACCAATTCAATCCCAAAGGAAGTG
Organism: Nomada ferruginata; assembly: GCA_963583965.1. NCBI lineage: Eukaryota > Metazoa > Arthropoda > Insecta > Hymenoptera > Apidae > Nomada > Nomada ferruginata. The sequence goes on from OY757222.1 coordinate 7,711,364, forward strand.
TTGTGTGAATCGACTAGAATAGAATTTTTATTTTTAGTGTTATTTGTTATTTGTTATTATCAATTTACGAAGTTTTGACTTTTGGCCACTTTTTCGAGGTTTCCAGACCACTGTGCGCCGCAGCGGCGCCGCTCGAGTTGACGCTTCACATCAGCTGGGCGCAATATCGGCGCCGCTCGAGTGCAAAGGGTTAATATTTCCATCCCATCCTTACATATTATTACTTTATCCTTCCTAAACATAACCTCTCCACCTTTTTGTGTTATCATGTCTACCGAGAGCAGATTCTGCCTCAACTCTGGTACATCTTTCAACACGCAATTTCCTAATTAGGCTTTTCCTTTGGCTACCGCCTACATGGAGGCATTCCTCTTCGCTGAGCCTACTTCAGCTTCGATTTCGACCCAACCCTTTAACTGACCTTTGTCATTTACCATATGACACGTTGTCCCAGAATCTAAAATCCAGGTTTCTGTATCGAAACTTTCTGTTAAAAAACTCACCTTGCCAGTTTCTTCTTTTTCTAGTCGCTGGTTTTTCTGTCTAAAGTAGCAGTCTTTTTCCACATGATTCCTCCGTTTGCAAATATTGCAAAAAGAATATCCTTCTCATTGATCCACTCTCTTATTTCTGCAGTCTTTGGCTACATGCCCCATTTTACTGCAGACAAAACATTTTAATCCTTTACCTTTTTTTCCTTCATGCTGTGTAGTGCTCCTGCATGCACTTGCCAAATGTGTAGAGGAGTTACACTTGTAACACCTCTTCTCTGTTACTTTAGAGGCTACCGTTTCTTCCTGGTTGGCCTTACCGTTTGCCTCTTCCATAAGCAGCCTTGCTGTAAGATTATCAAGCGTTTTTTCCACTCTTGGTGTCGACTCCTAAGCACTGGTAAATAATTTATATCTATCAGGTAGTGTAGTTAAAATTTTCATTATAAGCATTTTTTCGTCTATCTGACAGCCTAAGGCCTGTAACTTAACGACAATATTCTTTAGATAAGCAATGTGCGTGGCCATATCTCTATCACTTTTGAATCAGTAGGCAAACAACTTTTCCATAAGAGAACATTTTCGCTGTTCACTATCCCTTTCAAATATTGCATTGTAACGTGGTTGAAGGTTGTTACGTAAAGGTTCGGGCTGACCACAATTGAATACTACTTGGATAGTAAGAAGAATAGTTATATATTTCACTTTGAACAACAGTACTTATACACTTGACTCATATGAGTTAGATTCGAGTTGACGTGTGCGAAACGTTAAGCGTAAGTGTGCCGTATGGTTCGGATATGTCCACGCAAGGGAGCAATGCCGGAGCCGGGCTAGTTCTTGATCGTTAGAGGTCCGCACAAGGGAGCGTCTTTGGATCGGTGAACTCACTTGTCCATGTCATCTCTTCTCTTCTCTGTAAAACTATCGGCCGTTCCCCTTTTTATACTTAGCGGGAGGGTTTGGGCCAGTGCGAGTGGTGGAGGGGTAAAGTCAACGCGCAAGCGTACAAGGGTTGTGCAGGTAGCGGGAGTGCAGGTAAGCAGGGTGACGGGGACGCTAGTCTAGCGGCCGCCCAATGCACTACCTCCCTTAAGCGGGGCGCTACAGCATTCAGTTTATTCCACATTTCTCTGCTCGTGCGACATCCTCTACAGTTGACACAATAAGATTCTGTACTTTTGCATCCATCTTTAACCATTCTCCTAATTTATCCTCTCCTGTCGGTGGATCATCTGTTAATTGTTGAAACAGACCTTTTGCTTTTATGACTAAAGTAAGACGAAATTTCCATATCTGAAATCCGTCTCCATCTCTCAATTTCTCAATACTCCCAACTTCTTCACTGTTTTTGTGTGTTGCCGACATCTTTTTCGATATTTTACACCTTTTATTTGTTTTCTTTTCTTTTTTTTTCTTTTTTTTTCTAAACTGCAAACTTTCTCTTACTTATTCTCTCATTAGAACCTTAAAATCTTTTTTCTTTTTTTTCAACACGTGCCCACCTAACCGTGTTCTGGGCCCATAAACTGTTATAATATAATTTTATAATCTAGAAGAGGATATAAACAACTAACAACTACATATAGAGTATGCTACTTCATTATGCTAATAATTAAAGACAAAAACACTATATATATATATAACTTCCTAACAAACATTGTTTCTATTCTTATTCTTAAAACCACACAAGGCCACGCTTCACCATGTTCTCTATCCGACTTGATTTATATTACATCATTCCCACGTGACCCGTATCGGTAATGTAGAGATTGATTATTTCCCCAACATTAAATACTCCCGTTTTATATTCATAAAATGCTGGTCTACAATATTCTTGCGTATAACACAATTATGCATTCTCCGTTTCAGAGACGCAAGTCTCCATTGGTCGAAGGTCGTTTGGCCAGACTTGTGAAATGGAAAGCCGAGCGGGAGCGACGCAAGAAGGCAAGCGAAGTAAACAAAAAGCCACCTTTTGTTGTCGGTGTGGTCCACCATAAACAGAACTCTCCATTCAACGCCGATGAAACTGTCGCCCCAACTGTTACTCGTAAAAAGGTATTGAAGACAACTATAACACTAGTGCCCGCGTCTCCTGTCAAAAGAGTTACGAGAGCAACGGAGAAGAGGGTCAAGAGTAAAGCGCACATGAAATAAACGGCAAAGATTCCAGTAAAAGATGTAACCGTGACAAAGAAAGAACCGATTACTCAGACGGAACCAGATCAATCTTTTGCGCCGGCCAATCATAAATTCCAAGCCCCGGTCGGATTAAATCATACGCCTTTATTCGGCAGAGTGGCCATACATAGTATGTCACCTGGTAGAATGAGCCAGCTTATGTCGATTTCAAGATTGTCAATGGGGCACAAGGAAAATATTACCACAGAACCTATAACAGAAAATCTGAATGACTCCAAGCATTTGTCACAGGACCCAGCTTTCTTTTCTCCTTACGTAGTCGCCAGTCGAGGGAAGAGGATACTGAGGGATACTGAAACAACCAAAGGACACAAATCAAACAGAGATGCGTCCAAAATCTGTGAATAAAGTTAATTTTGATGATCATATAGACTTGAAGGAAGTACCTGTGGACGAGGAAACACAGATAAGAATTGATGTAGGTACAGCATTGGCAAGAATTGATTATTTAACCTTTGATAACTTTGAAGAAGAAGTACCGATTAAGACAGAAAGGAAGCTTGTTTTTGATGATCAGAGTTCTGATGAATCTGAAACAGAAGACGATATCCATTTTGAATTGGAGAATTCTACAACGGAATGTCTTACTGAAATAACAAATATAAAAATACAAACGGCAACACCAGAGCCACAGGTAGAATTAATTGAGAGACCCAGTACACCATCGCCAGGAACCTTGAGAAGACAGAATGCTGTGGATGAAGGTGATGTATTTTTACAAGTATCTCCACCACGTCATATTATTTCCACGCCATTCAAAGAAATTCCGGACAATAAAGGTGAATCGCATGAATACAATAAAAGCATAAGAGTTCTACGAAATAGAACTATTACCGCAGCAGATACACCAAAAGCTAAAAGAAGATCTTCCAGAAACATGTCTGTTAATGCACATGAAGGAGAATGAAACTCCTTCAAGTAGAAGGAGAAACAAAAGTTCTTTAAAATTAAACATTGACACTGATGGAAAGATGGATTTATCCACTGGTGTTGGTAATTTACGTATAGAAGAAAGTATGAATAAGAGAAGATCGACTAGAAGCGTGAAATTTTCTGGTATGTATTTTTTTTCCTTCTTTTTTACACCAGAAATTAATTGTATTTTCCCTAAGAGCAATGATTGCATAATGATATCTTCTTGCAGAAAAAGATTGCAGTGGTTAGGTTTGGTTAGGTCTGTTAGATTAAAAAAGAACATATTTAATGTTTTTAGCTTCCTCCAATTAAAGCTTAATTAGAAATATTTATTTAAGACTCGAAAATTTAATATCTATGTTAAGTAAAGAAAACGATAAATTAAAATGTCTATTAATCGCAATTTATATCCTAACATTGTAAATGAAACAATGCTGATTAATAAAATAAATCTCGAATCTTAAATTGCAATTCTTCACCTCCATGTACATCATGTCCCAAAATCCTTGCAAATCTTTGCATGTAACTAACATTTGCCCTTCACCTGTTTCGCAATTGACGACCAGTCTACGAAATCTTTCAAATTTCTTGCTTATTAATAGATTTGTTTGCCCGATGGCCTGATTTATTTCATATTCCCCATCCTCCGTAGTTCCCGGCTCTTCTTTTATCTCCATCCATTCCTTGCATAAGTCGTTCAATCTCTCTGATCCTCTGTTAAGAAGAAATATAAAGTAATGCGCTGTACGTTCCTCTTCATCGACAGGGATATTCAAATTTGTCATAACTGTCTCCTTCGTAGGGATATCATTGTTCGGAGAACAACCGAGGCAAAGCCCCGTCTTATCTTTTCCTCCTTCCTGGCGTTACTCTTCCCTCGAATGGCGACTACGTAAGGAGAACAGAAAGCTGACAGAAAGACAATCTTGAAATCGACATAAGATCGCTCAATCTACCAGCTGACATACTCTGTATGGCCACTCTGCCGAATAAAGGCGTATGATTTAATCCGACCGGGGCTTGGAATTTATGATTGGCCGGCGCAAAAGATTGATCTGGTTCCTTCTGAGTAATCAGTTCTTTCTTTGTCACGGTTACATCTTTTACTGGAATCTTTGCCGTTTATTTCATGTGCGCTTTACTCTAGACCCTCTTGTCCGTTACTCTCGTAACTCTTTTGACAGGAGACGCGGGCACTAGTGTTATAGTTGTGTTCAATATCTTTTTACGAGTAACAGTTGGAGCGACAGTTTCATCGGTGTTGAATGGAGAGTTCTGTTTATGGTGGACCACACCGACAACAAAAGGTGGCTTTCTGTTTACTTCGCTTGCCTTCTTGCGTCGCTCCCGCTCGGCTTTCCATTTCCCAAGTCTGGCCAAACGACCTTCGACCAATGGAGCGACTTGCGTCTCTGAAACAGAGAGTGCATAATTGTGTTATACGCAAGAATATTGTAGACCAGCATTTTATGAATATAAAACGGGAGTATTTAATGTTGGAGAAATAATCAATCTCTACATTACCGATACGGGTCACGTGGGAATGATTTAATATAAATCAAGTCGGATAGAGAACATGGTGAAGCGTGTCCTTGTGTTGTTTTAAGAATAAGAACAGAAACAATGTTTGTTAGGAAGTTAGATATATATATATATAGTGTTTTTGTCTTTAATTATTAGCATAAGGAAGTAGCGTACTCTATATGTAGTTGTTAGTTGTTTATATCCTCTTCTAGATAATAAAATTATATTATAACAGGTTATGGGCCCAGAACACGGTTAGGTGCGCACGTGGTGAATAAAAAGAAAAAAGGTTTTAAGGTTCTAATGAGAGAATAAGTAAGAGAAAGTTCGCTGTTTAGAAAAAAAAAGAAAAAAAAAGAAAACAAATAAAAGGTGTAAAATATCGAAAAAGATGTCGGCAACACACAAAAACAGTGAAGAAATTGGGAGTATTGAGAAATTGAGTGATGGAGACGGATTTCAGAATTGAAATTTCGTCTTACTTTAGTCATAAAAGCAAAAGGTCTGTTTCAACAATTAACAGATGATCCACCGACAGGAGAGGATAAATTAGGAGAATGGTTAAAGATGGTTGCAAAAGTACAGAATCTTATTGTGTCAACTGTAGAGGATGTCGCACGAGCAGAGAAATGTGGAATAAACTGAATGCTGTAGCGCCCCGCTTAAGGGAGGTAGTGCATCGGGCGGCCGCTAGACTAGCGCCCCCGTCACCCTGCTTACCTGCACTCCCGCTACCTGCACAACCCTTGTACGCTTGCGCGTTGACTTTACCCCTCCACCACTCGCACTGGCCCAAACCCTCCCGCTAAGTATAAAAAGGGGAACGGCCGATAGTTTTACAGAGAAGAGAAGAGATGACATGGACAAGTGAGTTCACCGATCCAAAGACGCTCCCTTGTGCGGACCTCTAACGATCAAGAACTAGCCCGGCTCCGGCATTGCTCCCTTGCGTGGACATATCCGAACCATACGGCACACTTACGCTTAACGTTTCGCACACGTCAACTCGAATCTAACTCATATGAGTCAAGTGTATAAGTACTGTTGTTCAAAGTGAAATATATAACTATTCTTCTTACTATCCAAGTAGTATTCAATTGTGGTCAGCCCGAACCTTTACGTGACAACCTTCAACCACGTTACAATGCAATATTTGAAAGGGATAGTGAACAGCGAAAATGTTCTCTTATGGAAAAGTTGTTTGCCTACTGATTCAAAAGTGATAGAGATATGGCCACGCACATTGCTTATCTAAAGAATATTGTCGTTAAGTTACAGGCCTTAGGCTGTCAGATAGACGAAAAAATGCTTATAATGAAAATTTTAACTACACTACCTGATAGATATAAATTCTTTACCAGTGCTTGGGAGTCGACACCAAGAGTGGAAAAAACGCTTGATAATCTTACAGCAAGGCTGCTTATGGAAGAGGCAAAGGGTAAGGCCAACCAGGAAGAAACGGTAGCCTCTAAAGTAACAGAGAAGAGATGTTACAAGTGTAACTCCCGTACACATTTGGCAAGTGCATGCAGGAGCACTACACATCATGAAGGAAAAAAAGGTAAAGGATTAAAATGTTTTGTCTGCAGTAAAATGGGGCATGTAGCCAAATACTGCAGAAATAAGAGAGTGGATCAAAGAGAAGGATATTCTTTTTGCAATATTTGCAAACGGAGGAATCATGTGGAAAAAGACTGCTACTTTAGACAGAAAAACCAGTGACTAGAAAAGGAAGAAACTGGCAAGGTGAGTTTTTTAACAGAAAGTTTCGATACAGAAACCTGGATTTTAGATTCTGGGACAACGTGTCATATGGTAAATGACAAAGGTCAGTTAAAGGGTTGGGTCGGAATCGAAGCTGACGTAGGCTCAGCGAAGAGGAATGCCTCAATGTAGGCGGTAGCCAAAGGAAAAGCCTAATTAGGAAATTGCGTGTTGAAAGATGTACTCTATGTACCAGAGTTGAGGCAGAATCTGCTCTCGGTAGACATGATAACACAAAAAGGTGGAGAGGTTATGTTTAGGAAGGATAAAGTAATAATATGTAAGGATGGGATGGAAATATTAACCCTTTGCACTCGAGCGGCGCCGATATTGCGCCCAGCTGATGTGAAGCGTCAACTCGAGCGGCGCCGCTGCGGCGCACAGTGGTCTGGAAACCTCGAAAAAGTGGCCAAAAGTCAAAACTTCGTAAATTGATAATAACAAATAACAAATAACACTAAAAATAAAAATTCTGTTGTAGTCGATTAACACAACACTTCCTTTGGGATTGAATTGGTAACTGAAGCTCTGTCAGGAAAATGCCGTAAACGACTGACGAGTCTTAGTCAAACTCGTTATTATGAAAACTCAGCGAATAATATGCGGAATGGCCCAATTAGCAAATTTTTAGGCGGGGGTAGGAGATGACAAAAAAGGGACAAAGAACTTTGGCAAACTCGTTGACTTTATGATTCTATTATTGGGCCGCAATAAACAGCTTATAACTTTGCTAGCGTAGCGATCTTATTATAGACCGGATAGTAAAACGACTTCCTTTTACTGTTTTCGCTAATTGATTAGTTTTGTAGCCATTCTTACTGTATTCTAATTCTTTACCAATATACCAAGCATTCTAACAAATGACCAGCGGGAAAACCCGTACCGTTTCTTCCAAATCGCAAATCGCGCTCCAAGCGCCTAATAGCTACTTGGGCCCAGGACGCGCGTACGTAGCACGACATGGTTGGGATTAAACAGTAATAATTTGAAGAGTGGCACGAGGTGGGAATTGATTTTTGTGGCATTATATAGCGGAAAGTGTGCCAAAAATATTCCAATTAGTTAGAATCTGGGACTTTTTGGGACATGAATGATATCTCTTGCGAATCATGAAAAATTTTGAGAATTTTCAACATTTCTTTCAGAATTATTTTTAAACGTATTCGGAACAGTTATTATAAATGTAAAGTATGATTTATTAACGTGAAAGTATGCCCTTTATTCGAAAAACAAAACGGAGTGAATATGTTATAGAACACCATCAGGACACCTCGAAGAAGGAAGGCAGCTTTATCGGTTGAAAAACACAATTCTCAAAACCTCCGACTTTAGGTGCTCGTTTTTATTAAAACCTTTGTTAAATTATATTAATATTTTCATTTTTGAGACTGATGGACATTTAGGAACTAACATACATTCACTAGATATCGATATGAGAATATTGATTTTTTGCCAAAATGTCTCTCGATTCTTCAATTCCGACCACTGTGTGCCGGTCCAGTGGAACAAGAAATTAAATGATGTACTTGAAAGAAAAGTAATGAAGCAACTGAGGGGAGAAAGGTGTTTATTTAAGAAAGAAGGAAGCACATTAATATTGGCTATTTATGTAGACGATGGAATTATAGTGGGAGAAAATTTAATAATAATAATAATAATAATAATAATAGATTTATTTACGGGGATCCCGGACTCCCCGGCCCTCGACAGAGCGAAGGGGGCGCAGGATGGACTTCCAACCGGGCGCGTCTCCGGGTGGCGGATAGGAGGATGGCCAGGTTGAGGTGCGGCGGGCGGCGGCCCGAGGAACAGCTCATGGCTGGTCCATGGGGCCACTCGCTATGCCGCACGGAACCCTGGCTAGTGTAACGCCCAGATAACGCATAGAAACATAAACACCCTAGGTCATCACCCCAACTCTGGTACTTGAGAAATCCCTCCTCCACTAAGCTCAAACCAAAAACTGTACTATAAAAGATCCCTGAAATAAAGAACGACGTTCAGTCTTTTTCACAAGGTTAAACTTGAAAGTTAATTTTATTTGTACCTGCTACGTTGGCTGTGCGGAGACTCGTAACCGTATTATATTTTATTATTATATAATATTAATATTAGTATATTATTGAGAAATACCTATAAGTTAAGCGGAACATACCATTTGTCGTAAGTCTCCGAACCACTCTGGTATTTCTTAATTTAAGTCGTGAAAGTCTTCATAAACGGTGAGAGTGTTAGATTAGAATCTGTGCGACTCTATTTCTTTTATCTCATTTATTAAAATAAACACCCGGTGAATACTTTCCACGTGACACTAGCATGGGCGGCAGGTCCGGGAAGTAAAAACCCGGCGACAGGCACAAAAACCCGGCCGCGGACCAGTTTTTTTTTTTTTTTACGAGGTGGAAATCTTCGAAAGACACCCCCTGCCCTGGGGGGGAGCAGGAGGTAGTGTCGGATTTCTACCGACTAAAACCACCCCGGTTACCTAACCTCGGCGCTTGTAGGGGAGGCCCCGTGGCCTACGGAGACACTTCTGGTGCCTCCCCACGCCCGGCCATTGCGGCCCCATCCTCGGGAGGGTCAGAAGGACCCTCCGAAAATCTCCACCGTATCGCACATGGCCGCGCCAGGGGCAACACCCGACGCGGCCTACCTCCACCAGACCGTGATAAGGACGACTCGGGCCACCACCCGAGTCGCCCACGGCTCTCCGACGGCCCTGTGGGATTGGGGGGGCTTGTTCCTCCCCTGCAGGACCGCCCGAATACGGGGTATTGGCGAGGTCCACCAGCAGGGGGTGAGGGGGAACACCTCAACGCCCCTCGGGTCCATCAGCCATACCAAACAACGGGAGGGGGGATCTCGCCAGCGGAAACGGCCAGCGGAAACGGCCAGCGAGTCCGCCCGTCCTTTACATTCGGCGCCAGATGTCCGGCTGTCGGGCAGCTCCGCGGGATAGCGGGAGGACATAATCCTCCCACAACAGGGCCGCCCGTCCACTGAGTCAGCGGTGACAGTCATCCGAGAGACGGGAGAGGGGACACCTCCGATCGCCCCTCGGACCGTCACCGCTTTTACACCACGGGAGGGGGGATCTCGCCAGCCTGCGCGAACGCAAGCGGCGAGCCCTTTCCCTCCACCTTTCGCGTCGGACGGGATTGGTCAATTCCCGACCCCGCTCCGATGCCTCCTTTCTGCGAAGAACATCCTCGCAGAAGGAGGCCACCGCTACCCACGCTATCTCGCTGCCCAGCATCATACTAACGATGCGTGGCAGCGAGAGATCCGCCCCCACTTGCGCCCTCAATGCCCGGCGCTCCACCGCCCATTCCGGGCACTCCTCCAGTGTGTTCTGCGCTGTGTCCAGCGCAGCCCCACACTCGTGGCACTCCGTCGTCGCCTCCGCCTGTATCCGGCACAGGTACTCACCGAAGCAACCATGCCCAGTGAGCACCTGCGTGACTCGGTAGGTGAGCGTCCCCCTGCTGCGGTCCAGCCATTCATCTAGGCTGGACAGAACCGCCCCGACCGCTCGCTGCGCGACTCCTCGATTGAGGAGCTCCCTCCTCCATTTGTTTCGCGCAGCCAGCCGGGCCTGGCGTCTCACGTCCACTTCCTCCTCAGCGGACACCATCGCGCCCTCCGGCGGAGTTCCCGCAGACGCTCATAGATCGAAGCGTCTCCCTCCGCCAGAAGATCGAAGGGCACGGTGCCCGCCAAGGTCAGCGCCGCCTCGTGGGATATCGTGCGGTATCCCCTGACCACCCTGATGGCCATCCTCCTCTGTACGCGGCGCAGCGATGTTTTGCTGCGCCGCGCGACCACCAGGGCCGACGCCCATATCGGGGCCATGGACCGTACAGGGCAATGGACCGCACGATACCAAGGTATAGGCGGCGCACCCTCTCATCTGGTCCCCCGATGTTTGGGAGGAGGCGACCAAGACCAGTCGCCGCCCTCTCCAAACGGGGAGCCAGTCGGTCGAAGTGGACCGTGAATCGCTATTGGCTGTCCAGGAGGAGACCTAGATAATTCATCCGGTCCCCAACCTGAACGTGCTCACCCCCCAACATAATCCAGGACTGGGGCGGTCCCCCGCTCCGAGGCCTGTCGTGAAACCACATGGCCTCGGTTTTCGGCGGGGAGATCCGCAACCCCAGTCCCCGGATACCGTCGACGACGGAGGCCAGTCCCGTCTCCGCCAGACGAATGCCGCGGACCAGTCCCCCAAGCCCAGGTGGAGGCTATCGTGCTGAGGGATGGCACAGGGTTACAGTGCCGCAAACGATGCCCTTGGGATACCGGGCGACCTCCCATTGTATCCAGCCTTACCTCCTCAATCGGGCTCTGAGGGGGCGAACCTAACCCTTTGCACTCGAGCGGCGCCGATACGGCGCCCGGTTCGCCCAAGCGAAAAAGGCCTCGAGTGCAAAGGGCTAATACTTCCCGACCACTCCTGGGACCCATATGGATTTAAACAAAAAAGAAATAAAGGTACGGGTCGAGGGTGAGGGGGACTTGAAAGAGGCAACCACACCGGTAGACGGCGGGGTCCGGGAGGAACCTGAAAGGATGGACGTTGCGGAAGTAACGGCTAAAATGGAAGGGGCCACCGTGACCGACGCGGTAAAGATGACTCGGGAGGAGCGGGAACAGGGCCTACCCGTACTGCCGGAAGCCATGGATCCGGGGGTCGCAGATTTAAGCAGAGAACCGGAAGAGGGCACGAACTCGGGGGAGGTTCCAGAAATGGAGGCCACCACAAGCGCGAAAGCACCCCGGGGAAAAGTGGGCGCAACGGCCTGGACGATCGCTGGACGTCGGGCACGTGGCAGACCCACTAAGGCGACGGAAATCGCCCGGAAAGGGGACCAGACGAGCAGGGGGAGCATGAGAGCTCACCTGCGAGCTAGGCCCGCCGGAAGAGGGACGGTCAGAGGGGGACAGATGCCGGGTAAACTGGCGAACCCGATGACCGGGGGACAGGAAGGAGGGACACAATGATCGGACCCCATCCACAGAAGCCCCGGGTAACAGGCGGAAGCGGGGCAAAAGCAACAGTGGTATCAAAAACTGAGGCATGCCACCGCTTCACGCAGATTAACTTGCACCACTGTATAGCGGCCACGAACGTTCTAGAGCGTGACCTAACAGTGGGAAAAGCACACATAGCACTCATACAAGAGCCATGGCTCTGTAATGGGTGCTTGGGAGGGTTGGGATCGGTGAAGGGAACACTAATACATGGACCCAAAGAATCCGGTCCTAGAACCTGTATCTACGCAAAAAAGGGAGTGAAGATACTAAAAATGCCACATTTTTGTTATAGAGATCTGACAGCAGCGAGGATTATGACGGGACTCGAAACGGGACCGCGTTAAATAGTGGTCTGTTCGGCGTACCTGCCGTATGACTCAAGTCACCCTCCCCCCTACAGAGGAGCTTAAAGCACTAGTCGACTTCTGTAGGGAGAAAGGTCTGCCAATGGTGGTGGGGTGCGATGCAAATTCGCACCACAGCACCTGGGGTAGCACAAATATAAATGGCAGAGGAACGGCCCTAATGGAATACCTCTCTGCCACGGAACTGGAGATCCTGAACAGAGGAACCAGTCCGACTTTTATTATTGCCAACAGGAAGGAGGTAATAGACATTACGCTGTGCTCGCCTAGACTGGCGCAGTGGATCAAAGGATGGCGACTCAGTGAAGAGGAAACTTTATCTGACCACCTCCAAATACAATTCCAAATAATAGGAAGGAATACGACCTCGGGCCCAATCTTTAGGAACCCAAGGGCCACCAACTGGGAAGTGTACAAACAGGAACTAGGAGGTAGGTTCCGGGAGACCAAAAGATGCGGAACCGTGGGTTGGACCGAAAAGACGGCCTGCCTGCTGCAGACGGCCATAATACAGGCCTATGAAGCAGCGTGTCCAGTGAGGAACAGTAGAGTAAGCCTGAGTGTCCCCTGGTGGAGCGGTGAACTACACCGCCTACGCAGGGAGACCAGGAAGCTGCTCAACAGGGCCAACAGGACAGGGCTAGTAACAGATTGGACCAAATACAAAGTGGTCCAACAAAACTACAAAAAACAAATCAGGCGGTCAAAGAGGGAATCTTGGAGGAACTTTTGCCAAGAAACCGAGGCATTGCCACTAGTTTGCCACTAGGCTTCAGAGAGTTCTGAGCATGGGCCCACAACCCAATTTAGGCTGCCTGAGATTACCTGATGGGAGAGTGACGGAAAACCACGAGGAAGTACTGTCACACCTAATGGAGGTACACTTTCCTGGCTCAAAGGAAATGGTGGAGGGAGGCCCGGAACTAGTGGCCGGGACACCACCAATTGCCAACGGGCTGGAAGGTGGCCTCAAAAATTGTCACCTATGATAGGATAAGGGGGGCGGCGCACAGTGGCGAAATTCATCAATTTCGTGGCCAAAACGACAAAATTGAAATTCTTGATCTTAAGAAATCAAATGAGACTATCGCATAAAGAACTAATACAGGCATCAAATTAACATCGATTTCGTTCTTAATTGTTTCATCCAATTGTTATACAGTTCAACAGAAGTCGATGTCAATTTGTTACTACAAACGTTTGGAGACAGTCGATCTGTATGTTCATAGTTTAACGTGATTTTTTCGTATTATTGGAAAGTCCGAAAATAATCAGCAAACATGGATTCTATTCCTGGCAGTATGTAGAATCTTTTTATGTATTTATTATGGTTTTTCCATTTTTGTACGTAATTGATATTTTTCTTAAAGTATCGTCTTAGAGATGACATTTTCATATAATAATCAAGTCTAAATACATAAAATATGTATGAATCCCACAATATCCCGTAAAGATTTTCATATTTGTATGAGTTTAGACTATTCTGAATCTGAAAATTCAATAATTAATTGCTAATAGTTGCTAATCTTAAAATTATACGCATTTGTTTAAACATGTGTCAAGTTTACAACATAACCTCGATCGTTATTGATTTACATACATAGTATTATAGATATGAAAGTTTTTCTCTTTTGTTTTCATTTCAGACTCTCGCCAAAAAGAAATAATTATATCTAAAAAAGAATTATTTACTTTAATACACGTTTGTGTAACAGAAACTATCCAAACTCAAATACAACATTTAGAAGAACGATTAGAAGAAAATAATAATCACGAAGTTCGTATTCACTCTGACGCTTATTCGAAATTATCTAAAATATTTTACAAATTCAGAACCATGTGGCAAGCTTGTTCACGCAATAATGAATACTTTTTTAAAAAGCATGAATCATGATTATCAAGTTGTATATCAATTCCTTTATATCAAGGAATTAGAATAACTCAAGGTGGTCGACCTTCAATAAGTTTCGAATTAGCTAGTGAACGTACAAAACGTCGAAGACCCGAAGAACTTCATAAAGAAAATAGTGCTTCACAATTGTTATATGCTGCACAAATGAATCTTCGTTCTTGTAACAATAGTGAAGCAGCGAAAATAGTGAAAGATGTTTTTGAAAACCCTACAAAAGCTAACTCTTATATTCAGGCACTTAACTCAAAACCGGTCACCCAGTTACCTATTGACAAAGCACTTTCAATGATAGTAGAAGCTAAATTATCTAGACAGCAGTATAATACGATTAGAGCCATAATAAACGAATGTAGCAGTAACCTTTTGCCTAATTATGAAACTGTTCGAAAAGCTAAAATTTCTTCATATCCACCACGCTCGCAAATTATAATAACCGAACATAGTGCAGAAGCTATGTTACAACCATTGCTAGATCATACCGTAGAACGTATTTTAAAAGTTCAGGACGATGTTCTCCATACCTTATCCCTCGAGAATGAAACAAATATTACCTTAATTTCGAAATGGGGGTGTGACGGAGGTTCAGGGCAAAGTGAATATAAGCAAAAATTTAATGATGAGACAGTATCGGATTCTAGTATATTTCTAACGTCATTTGTTCCCTTACGACTTGTGTCGTATAACGAAATTTTTAAAAAAGAAACAATTATTTGGAATAATCCAAGACCCTCGTCTCCCCGTTTTTGTCGCCCAATAAGAATGCAACTTATTCAAGAAAACTCTGAGACAACAGTTAACGAAATGAACTATATCAACCAGCAAATTCAATCTCTTGTTCCCTTTTCAACTATAATAAATGGCAAACACATGTCAGTATCCTATTGTCGAGCGACTCGCCCTTTCTGCCCATTACACGTGCATTGAGCAACCACGTTGCATTTCTGTACGCCCAAAGGGCCTGACCCTATTTCACAAGACCTCATCAATATCCAACAGAGGCACAAACATACCTTCTGATTTCCCGTTATCACGCACGTGTCGACAAATTCCTAAATCCTAAAGCGTGACCCCATTTTCAAGAAAACCAATCCCTACTCCTGAATTTTCCGGCCCTTTTCACGATATAAAAAGGGGCCTCCCAAAATCCAACGTCAGTATTAGAAATGTAGCCGATACCATCACTACAGTATTGAAACTGTAGTCAATACCATCACTACGGTAACTACGAACATACTCAATACCATCAGTTCAGTAGTAACAGTGAAGCATGTACGTAAACTTGTAACGTTCGACGAAGTAATAAATAAAACTCTGATAATTTGTTATACATAATAACAAAGTCTTCTCTTCATCAACCACATTCGACCAAATCCAGTCTCCAGCGACTTCGACGACATAAATTGGTGGCAGCGGTACGGATATCAGTCTGTGGACTTCAACCAACGGAAAATCTTCTAGCTTCCCTAGATATCCTTCGAGGAGGAATCGTTGGCGATATTCGAAAAAGAACCCGGAATCGCAACTGAAGAAGAACTGGATCGCAAGTGGACTCAGTGGCGCCAGAGCAAGTGAAACGTAAGTCTTTCAAACGACACATCGTCGAATTTATCTAACGACTACGTGACTGCTCCCTTGACCAACATGTCAAGGCAACAAAGCCCGACCCGTGCTCAAATCGACATAAAATTGTTAGCCGACAAATTGCTACAAGTATGCGATAGACTAAAAGCACTAGAAGAGACTAGACCAAATATACAAACGTCGAGGGTAGATCAACCGTTTTCCACTTACGAGGAAACGCAACCTCTAAATAAAATAGAGAAGTACGAACAATGCTTACCTCTAATTCCGGAATTCAACGGAACAAACACCGAGGTTTTTATCAATACGATCATGAAAGTCGCGTCCATGCTGAACCAAAATCAACATCCACTACTACTTCTCGCTATAATATCACAGAAATTAAAAGGACGTGCATCCCTGACGATACGACCAGATACGATCACGACGATCCCAAAATTGATAGAAAAAATTCGATTCATTTACGGGAAAACGATCGACGCATCGTCACTTAAAACAAAACGAGACTCATGCAAACAAAGACCAAATGAGCCCATCAACGACTTCGTACACCGGTTTTCGCAAATACAAGATGAAATTCTTACCGCTGTGAACTCCGAACGAAGATTGCAAACGTACATCGAGATCAAAGAAATAATATGTAACGAAGAAGGAATACAATGTTTCCGACGCAACGTGAGACCCGAGATCTCGCAATACTTGTTCAGCCAACAGTTGGAGACACTGAACCAAACATTTGAAGCTGCACGCATGTACGAGACAGAACTCCAGTACATGCAACAACAATCCAAAATGTGGAATCAACCAAGGGACCACAGAGAACCGAGGGACCACGAAAAACCAAGGGAACGACGCCATCCCACGCACCGAGATTCAAACTCAGGATGGAACGCACAAGAATGCACCTACTGCAAACGACGTGGACACACGGAACAGGAATGCAGAACGAAACAATGGAAGGAACAACGAGGAAGCCAGACCGTACAGCAACGAAATTTTCAATGGGCCCCGCCAAACACCGTAACCTCCGGACGGACAGCCACCATTGGAAACACCAAGCCAACAACAGCAGAAGAACATCGTGTGGACAATTCCCCGTTTGTTCGACTAGAGCTTCCAGGTCTACAACCAACTACCTTTCTCATCGATACAGGCAGTGAAATCTCCATAATTAAAGAAAAACAGATAGCGAACAAAGACCTTCACAAAGGCGCACCCATGACACTCAGGGGCATAACTAGCAACACTACCGACACATTGTACTCAGTCTTTATTCCATTTAACAACAAATGTAATCAATTCCAAGTAGTCGACGACAAATCTCCAATTTATCAAGAAGGAATACTAGGTTCCGACTTCCTGTTTAATCACGAATTTTCTTTATCGTGTAATGCGTTCAAAATAGGTAATATTATCAAACGTCGCAATAATGCGAACGAAAATTGTAAGAACGAAACGGTATTAGTAAATTTCATAACGGGAAACGGAGCAATAACGAAAGTCGATGCAAACGGACAACCTATTCTGTCCGATCATCTTAAGAATCAAGTCGAATCAATAGAGAACTTTGACGAAAAGTTGGTCTTTCATATAAACAGTAACGATAAAACAAACGAAAGAATAAACCTGTTAAAGGAAAACACTCGGTTAGAACATCTAACCGAAGGAAAAAGGGAAGTATGGGAACTAATCTCCAACTATCACGATAACTTCATATTACCCGGAGACCCTCTCCCGAAATCCTCTATTTTGGAACACGAAATTAAAACTACTGACGAAACACCGATACACACTAAACAATACAGGTATCCTCCGATACACCAAGACGAAATCAAAAGACAGGTGACCGACATGATACAAAAGGGTATCATAAGAGACAGCGACAGTCCATACAACAGTCCATTATGGATCGTACCTAAGAAAACAGACGCGTCAGGTAAACAAAAATGGCGACTAGTAATAGACTATCGAAAATTAAACGAGAAAACTATAAAAGATTCATATCCAATTCCCAATATAGACGAGATACTAGACAGATTAGGTAACGCGAAATACTTTTCGGCCTTTGATCTAGCCTCGGGATTTCACCAAATAGGGGTGAAAGAAAACGACGTTAATAAAACGGCTTTCTCAACTAGCGACGGACATTTCGAATTCATTCGAATGCCCTTCGGTTTAAAAAACGCACCACCGACGTTCCAGAGACTCATGAATCGCGGTCTACAAGGCTTGATCGGTAACCACTGCTTTGTCTACATCGACGATATCGTAGTCTTCGGTAGAACATTAGAAGAACACAACAAAAACTTGAAAATTCTCTTCGAGCGATTAAAACAGTGCGGACTAAAACTCCAACCCGACAAATGCGAGTATTTAAAACCGGAATTAGAATATTTAGGACATTTAATTTCGGCCGACGGAGTACAACCTAATCCCAAGCGAATCGATAAAGTCAAACATTATCCCGTACCTAAAAACCCTAAAGAAATAAAACAATTCTTAGGATTGTGCGGATATTATCGGAAATTCGTAAAGGACTTCGCGAAAACCGCGAAACCGCTTACCGAGCTCTTAAAGAAAGAAAAAGAATTCTTCTGGACTAACGAACAGCAAATAGCATTCGACAACCTATGCGACGCGCTTACAACTCAGCCTATACTGCAATATCCCAATTGGGAAGAACCATTTGTTCTTACCACGGACGCCAGTGATTACGCGTTAGGCGCGGTCTTATCACAAGGCACGATAGGGAAAGACAAACCGATCGCGTACGCCTCACGTACCCTAAACGAAGCAGAGACGCGATATACGACAACCGAAAAAGAACTATTAGCTATCGTCTGGGCAACGAAACATTTTCACCAGTACTTATACGGACGTAAATTCACTATTGTGACGGATCACAAACCATTAGTATGGTTAATGAACGTGAAAGATCCGAATTCCCGACTAGTACGCCGGCGATTGAAGCTCCTGGAATACGACTACGAAATAGTCTATAAACAGGGGAAACTAAATACAAACGCGGACGCGCTCTCGCGCGGCAGAATCAACGCGGTAGAACAGGACGTAGTAGGAAACGAGTTAGAAGAATATCTTAGCTTGTACTCGACCAACCCTCAGACTGACGACGACGAATTTATCAAGGAAGTAACCGAAGGTCCTAAAACGAACGCAAAACAAAGCGTCCCTTCAATTCTATCCCAAGTAAAAATCACGCACGGATTCGTCAAAGATTTACCGACTATCATCTACACAGAGATACCGCCGGAAATCTCCGAAAGAGGAAAAACCTACTTATCCCCGCACGAAACCGACCGGATAAAAATCGACGTTCTTAATAGGGAACTCAACGGCGGCAATAAAATTAACGTAGTACAAGACCGGGATCATACTAAAGAAATTGCTTTTCTCCTGTCTAAATTAAACCGGGATATGGAAATTTACGTCTCAAAACCAATCCCCTCGGATACGAAAGAAATTATCACGCTAGCACACGACTCAATATTTGGAGGACACTACGCGTACGACAAAACACTACAGAAAATCCGTAAACACTATGAATGGCCGAACATTACGCGGGACGTCAAAACTTACATCGAGAACTGCGTCACTTGCCAAAGACAAAAGGACACAAAACGACAAACTTACATACCCCAAGCAACGGACATTCCGACGAAACCTACGGACAAAATCTCCTTCGACATAGTCGGGCCTCTGGACGAAACAACTCGTAAGAATAAGTATATCCTAGTAATTCAAGATTACTTGACCAGATATATTATATGTGAACCTCTCATTGACAAATCCACTGCAGCCATCATACAAACCGTTTGGGCTTCGTGGCTAAGAATCTTTGGGAAACCTAAAGAAATTTTAAGCAACAATGCAAAGGAATTCACATCTTCGGAATTCACCGAACTTTGCAACACCATGAAGACTAGACATATACTCACGTCAGTATACCACCCTCAGTCTAATGGTAAAAATGAGAGGTCCCACATCATTCTGAAAGAGTACATTCGTTGTTACCAGACCGCGGAGACCCCCTGGGATCTCCTACTCCCCAAAGCAATGTTAAACTACAATTGCACTATTAACCGTTCCACGGGTTACACCCCGTTCGAACTACAACTAGGGTACGAACCCAATAGTATCTTTGACGAACAAGACGAACGACTGACACTTCGTCAACAGACAGAAAACCTAAAAATACAACACGAAAACAAAATCATTGAAACGATCGAAAACCTGCAATCCTTACAACCTTCCACTTCATACCAACACCTCGAACCTATTAACAAGGGAAATTTAGTTCTCATACGAAACTATACCGCCAAGCCATTAGAAGAACGCTGGCGTGGACCCTTCGAGGTAATAGAAGTAATGGAAAACCATTCCGTCAGAATTAACGAACACGGAAGACCGACGGTTCATCATAGGACGAATGTTAAAAATTTTAAACATTCCACTCAAACCATTTTAGATGATATCTAACGCACTTGCCGCGATTGCTCTTTTTCCTCGCGACAACCGTAGCGATAAACAGGATCACGAGTACGACAACTCTGACCAGTAGTAAAATAAGTGACGACAAGAGGAAAGAATGATTTAAAATTCAAACGCTATATGTGATACGTATGACAATCATGATGATAAGTGTTATAACACTCGAAAGATCAATTTATTAAGATAGCATGTAATTGAATCCGCATTTCCCTCATGTCCTAATCATATAGATTTAAAATGTTAATTATATAAACGTCTACCGAAGAATGTTGCAGAAATACTGCGATACAAATAATAAGTAAAACTCTTTTCGGCATACTTGACGCATCAGACGCGCAGTACTGCAACTACGAACTCGATGAATTGTACACGAAAAGCGACCGAATTACACGTTATGTACATCAACCAACCGATAACGGTTTGTTAAATCAAAAACTCAGAGAACGTTTGTCTAAATCATAGACAAAGGTTCTCTATAAGGGGGGAGGTGTCGAGCGACTCGCCCTTTCTGCCCATTACTCGTGCATTGAGCAACCACGTTGCATTTCTGTACGCCCAAAGGGCCTGACCCTATTTCACAAGACCTCATCAATATCCAACAGAGGCACAAACATACCTTCTGATTTCCCGTTATCACGCAAGTGTCGACAAATTCCTAAATCCTAAAGCGTGACCCCATTTTCAAGAAAACCAATCCCTACTCCTGAATTTTCCGGCCCTTTTCACGATATAAAAAGGGGCCTCCCAAAATCCAACGTCAGTATTAGAAATGTAGCCGATACCATCACTACAGTATTGAAACTGTAGTCAATACCATCACTACGGTAACTACGAACATACTCAATACCATCAGTTCAGTAGTAACAGTGAAGCATGTACGTAAACTTGTAACGTTCGACGAAGTAATAAATAAAACTCTGATAATTTGTTATACATAATAACAAAGTCTTCTCTTCATCAACCACATTCGACCAAATCCAGTCTCCAGCGACTTCGACGACACTATAAAATGTTTTTTACAATGGTAGACGGCAAAGTATGCAATGCTGTGTCATCTAATAAATCTACCCTTCGCTGTTATTTATGTGGTGCTACAGCAAAAAATTTCAACGATATTGACAGCATGTTGAAACAAAAAGTCAATGAGTCGTATCTACAGTTTGGAATATCTTCCTTACATGCGTGGATTCGCTTATTTGAATGTTTGTTACATTTGTCATATAAGCTTGATGTATAGAAATGGCAAATACGTTCTGAAGAAGATAAAAAAACTGTCAAAGATCGTAAAATAGAAGTACAAAAAGGTTTTAAGCTTCAGTTGGGACTTCGCGTTGATTATCCGAAATGCGTATATGGAAGTTCAAATGATGCGAATACCGCTCGACGATTTTTCGAAAATTCCATTGTATCTGCATCAATAACCGGATTAGATATAAATATTGTTCAGAGGTTTCATGTGATTTTACAAGTAATTTCAAGCGGTTATACAGTAGATATCAAGAAATTTCAAATCTATGCTGTAGAAACTGCAAAACTGTTTGTTCAGTTATATCCCTGGTATATGATGCCCAATCCTGTACATAAAATTTTAGTACATGGACCTCAAATAATTGCAAATGCTTTGCTTCCTATTGGACAGCTTTCTGAGGAAGCACAAGAAGCACCCAATAAAGATATCAAAAATTATCGACGAAATTTCTCTCGCAAGTGCTCGAGGGAAAAAACTATGGAAGATGTTTTCAATTGGCTTCTATTATCATCAGATCCATTAATTAGTAGTCTTAGAAAACTTCCTCGTAAAAAATTAAGAAGCTTATCACCAGAAGCGATATCCCTCTTTATATGCCCTGCTGCAGCTAACTCTAACGAAGAAAGTAGCGATTCCGACTCGGATTGCTAATTCGACGCCCGTATATAACTTTTTAACAAAAATAATATAATAGTTCTATATGTATACATGTATAAAGTGTATTTTACATGTATGTATAACCGTTTAATGTGAATACAAAAAAAGACGTTCTTCATCTGTCAGTGTGTGGGTGTGTATCCATTATAGTTCTACACAAACTTCATTGTTTCTTCACTATTCCACAAATAAACAAATATAAAGACACATAAATGTCGAATGTTATATAAAAATTAAGTTTTAAGGTTTTGGCCACGAATTTGATGAATTTCCCCACTGTGCGGCGGGGAGAACAGCCACCGGAGCTCGGGGAGTCGGACCCGAACACCTGTTCCGACGACATGGGGGTCACGGCGGAGGAGCTCTCACGGGCCGTCGGGAATATGGGTGCTCGCAATACGGCCCCGGGCCCTGACGGCATACCAGGCAGAGCCATGGCCCTTGCCCTGCGCGTCCCCCGGCCTCGCCTCAGGAGCCAGTTCGGTTTTAGAGGGGGACGCTCGACGTTCGACGCCATTAGTCGAGTCAGGTCCCTCTCGGACTCGGCCTCGTCCCAGGGGGGGGTGGCGTTGGCGGTCAGTTTGGACATCGCCAACGCCTTTAACTCCCTTCCCTGGGGGTGTATCGGGGGGGGGGCACTCGCCGAGCACGGAGTGCCCCTCTACGTGAGGAAGGTCCTAAGGGACTACCTGAGGGACAGGTGGATTGAATATCCGGGCAAAGGCGGCCGGTTGTGCACGAGGGAGGTGGATCGTGGTGTCCCACAGGGGTCGGTCCTGGGCCCCATGTTGTGGGACATCGGGTACAATCTGGTGCTGCGGGCTGCCCTCCCGAACGGCGTCAGTCTGACGCGTTACGCGGATGACACGCTGCTGATGGCCGTCGGGAGGGACTGGCAGAGGACCATCCGTCTGGCGGAGACGGGACTGGCCTCCGTCGTCGACGGTATCCGGGGACTGGGGTTGCGGATCTCCCCGCCGAAGACCGAGGCCATGTGGTTTCATGACAGGCCTCGGAGCGGGGGAACGCCCCGGTCCTGGATTATGATAGGGGGTGAGCACGTTCAGGTTGGGGACCGGATGAACTATCTTGGTCTCCTCCTGGACAGCCACTGGCGTTTCACGGTCCACTTCGACCGACTGGCTCCCCGTTTGGAGAGAGCGGCGACTGGTCTTGGTCGCCTCCTCCCAAACATTGGGGGGCCAGATGAGAGGGTGCGCCGCCTCTACCTTGGTATCGTGCGGTCCATGGCCCTGTACGGCGCCCCGATATGGGCGTCGGCCCTGGTGGTCGCGCGGCGCAGCAAAAAATCGCTGCGCCTCGTACAGAGGAGGATGGCCATCAGGGTGGTCAGGGGATACCGCACGATATCCCACGAGGCGGCGCTGACCTTGGCGGGCACCGTGCCCTTTGATCTTCTGGCGGAGGGAGACGCTTCGATCTATGAGCGTCTCCGAGAACTTCGCCGGGGGGGCGCGATGGTGTCCGCTGAGGAGGAAGTGGACGTGAGACGCCAGGCCCGGCTGGCTGCGCGAAACAAATGGAGGAGGGAGCTCCTCAATCGAGGAGTCGCGCAGCGAGCAGTCGGGGCGGTTCTTCCCAGCCTAGATGAATGGCTGGACCGCGGCAGGGGGGCGCTCACCTACCGAGTCACACAGGTGCTCACTGGGCATGGTTGCTACGGTGAGTACCTGTGCCGGATACAGGCGGAGGCGACGACGGAGTACCACGAGTGTGGGGCTGCGCTGGACACAGCGCAGCACACAGTGGAGGAGTGCCCGGAATGGGCGGCGGAGCGCCGGGCGTTGCGGGCGCAAGTGGGGGCGGATCTCTCGCTGCCTCGCATTGTTAGTATGATGCTGGGCAGCGAGAGAGCCTGGGTAGCGGTGGCCTCCTTCTGCGAGGATGGTCTTCGCAGAAAGGAGGCAGTGGAGCGGGATCGGGAATTGACCGATCCCGTCCGACGCGAAAGGTGGAGGGAAAGGGCTCGCCGCTTGCGTTCTCGCAGGATGGCGAGATCCCCCCCTCCCGTGGTGTAAAAGCGGTGACGGTCCGAGGTACGATTCACGGTCTGGTGGAGGTAGGCCGCGCTGGGTGTTACCCCTGGCGCGGCCAGGTGCTATTATTATAGCGGAGTTTTTCGGAGGGTCCTTCTGACCCTCCCGCGGATGGGGCTGCAATGGCCGGGCGTGGGGAGGCACCGGTAGTGTCTTCGGAGGTCACGGGGCCTCCCCTACAAGCGCCGAGGATAGGTAACCGGGGTGGTTTTAGTCGGTAGAAATCCGACACTACCTCCTGCTCCCCCCCCAGGGCAGGGGGTGTCTTTCGAAGATTTCCACCTCGAAAAAAAAAAAAAGAAAAAAGGATAAGGTGGGCGGTCGGTTCCTTTAAACGGCTTAAAAGTCCGGGGACCGACGGAATATTCCCAGCCCTACTCCAAGAAGGCCTAGAGCAGATCGAGAAACATATCTACCGGATATTCCGATCGTGCATAGCCCTTTTTTTTTTTCGAGGTGGAAATCTTGGAAAGACACCTCCCGCCCTGGGGGAGAGCAGGAAGTAATGTCGGATTTCTACCGACTAAAACCACCCCGGTTACCTAACCTCGGCGCTTGTAGGGGAGGCCCCGTGACCTACGAAGAAACTTCCGGTGCCTCCCCACGCCCGGCCATTGCGGCCCCATCCGCGGGAGGGTCAGAAGGACCCTCCGAAAAACTCTGGTGCAGTAGCACCTGGCCGCGCCAGGGGTAACACCTAGCGCGGCTTACCTTTTCCAGGCCGTGATAAGGGCGACTCGGACCCCCACCCGAGCCGCCCACGGCTCTCCGACGGCACCGCGGGATTGGGGGGGACTGTTCCTCCCCGGCAGGACCGCCCGTATACGGGGTATTGGCGAGTTCAACCAGCAGGGGGGGTGAGGGGGAACACCTCAGCGCCCCTCGGGTCCATCAGCCATTCACACCGCGGCAGGGGGGATCTCGCCGGCGGAAAACGGCCAGCGAGCCCGCCCCTCCTTTATTTTCGACGCCGTTTCCGGCTGTCGGGCAGCCCAGCGGGATACCGGGAGGACCTAATCTTCCCACAGCAGGGCCGCCCGTCTACTGAGTCAGCGGTGACGGTTATCCGAGAGACGGGAGGGGGAGACACCTCCGTCGTCCCTCGGACCGTCACCGCTTTTACACCACGGGAGGGGTAGACCTCGCCAGTCTGCGCAAACGCAGCCGGCGAGCCCTGACCCTCCGTCTTTCGCGTCGGACGAGATCGGTCAATTCCCGATCCCGCTCCGCTGCCTCCTTTCTGCGAAGAACATCCTCGCAGAAGGAGGCCACCGCTACCCAGGCTCTCTCGCTGCCCAGCATCATACTAACGATGCGAGGCAGCGAGAGATCCGCCCCCACTTGCGCCCTCAGCGCCCGGCGCTCCGCCGCCCATTCCGGGCACTCCTCGAGAGTGTGCTGCGCTGCGTCCAGCGCAGCCCCACACTCGTGGCACTCCGCCGTCACCTCCGCCCGTATCCGGCACAGGAACTCACCGAAGCACCCATGTCCGGTGAGCACCTGCGTGATCCGGTAGGTGAGCCTACCCCTGCCGCGGTCCAGCCATTCGTCCAGGCTGGGCAGAACCGACCCGACTGCTCGCTGCGCGGTTCCTCGATTAAGGAGCTCCATCCTCCATTTGTTCCGCGCAGCCAGCCGGGCCTGACGTCTCACGTCCACTTCTTCCTCGGCGGACACCATCGCGCCCTCCCGACGGAGTTCTCGGAGACGCTCGTAAATGGAAGCGTCTCCCTCCGCCAGAAGATCAAAGGGCACGGTGCCCGCCAAGGTCAGCGCCGCCTCGTGGGATATCGTGCAGTATCCCCTGACCACCCTGATGGCCATCCTCCTCTGTACGCGGCGCAGCGATGTTTTGCTGCGCCGCGCGGCCACCAGGGCCGACGCCCATATCGGGGCGCCGTACAGGGCCATAGACCGCACGATACCAAGGTATAGGCAGCGCACCCTTTCATCTGGTCCCCTGATGTTTGGGAGGAGGCGACCAAGACCAGTCGCCGCCCTCTCCAAACGGGGAGCCAGTCGGTCGAAGTGGACCGTGAATCGCCAGTGGCTGTCCAGGAGGAGACCGAGATAATTCATCCGGTCCCCAACCTGAACGTGCTCACCCCCTACCATAATCCAGGACTGGGGCGGTCCCGCGCTCCGAGGCCTGTCGTGAAACCACATGGCCTCGGTTTTTGGCGGGGAGATCCGCAACCCCAGTCCCCGGATACCGTCGACGACGGAGGCCAGTCCCGCCTCCGCCAGACGGATGGTCCTCTCCCAGTCCCTCCCGACGGCCATCAGCAGCGTGTCATCCGCGTAACACGTCAGACTGACGCCGTTCGGGAGGGCTGCCCGCAGCACCCGATCGTACCGGATGTCCCATAACATGGGGCCTAGGACCGACCCCTGTGGGACACCACGATCCACCTCCCTCGTGCACAACCGGCCACCACTGCCCGGATATTCGACCCACCTGTCCCTCAGGTAGTCCCTTAGGACCTTCCTCACGTAGAGGGGCACTCCGTGGTCAGCGAGTGCCCCCCCGATATGCCCCCAAGGAAGGGAGTTAAAGGCGTTGGCGATGTCCAGACTGACGGCCAACGCCACCCCTTCCTGGGACGTGGCCGAGTCCGAGAGGGACCTGACTCGACTGATAGCGTCGATCGTCGAGCGTCCCCCTCTGAAGCCAAACTGGGACTCGGCCAGGTCGGGACCCACCCGAGACAGGTGCCCCGAGAGGCGGGAAGCCAACACCCTCTCGAAAAGCTTCCCCACCTCGTCGAGGAGGCATATAGGCCGGTACGCCGAGGGAGAATCGGCGGGCTTGCCGGTCTTCCTAATTAGGACCATCCGTCCCCTTTTCCAGCGGGACGGGACACGCCCCAACCTCAGGCAGCCATCGAACAGGCGCCTGGACCCCCATGTCGTCGGACCAGGTGTTCGGGTCCGACTCCCCGAGCTCCGGTGGCTGTTCTCCCCCCTCATCACGGGGGAACAGGGTGTCTACCACCCTGTCCAGGAACTCGGGGTCCAAGGTCTCCGTCACGGGGGGCGCCCAAGGGCGAAGTTTGCCCATTACCATTTTGTACGGGCGCCCCCAGGGTTCACGGTTCAGTAGCTCGAGGAGCTCTGACCACGCTCCCGCCTTTGCCCTCTTGATGACCAGCTGGAGGGCCACCACCTGCTCCCGGTAGCCCTCGTACAGTTGAAGTTCGCTCACCAGGTCGCAACGCCGTCTTCGACGGGCTCTCTGGAACAGTCGCCGGGCGCGAACGCAAACATAGCGCATCCGCGCTATCTCCGACGACCACCAATACGTTGCCCGTCGATCCGGGGCGCGGGACCAGGGCATGGCAGCATTGCAGACCGCTACCATACCCCCTTGGAACGACGCCGCTTCCTCTTCGACGTCAACGACCGGCCCAGCCGGAAGTCCGAGCCAGGCCACGACGAGGGAGGCGGCCATCAGCACGTCCTCGTCCAGGCGCTTCAGCGCCCACCTTTTCTTCGAAGAAGGGGGAATGTAAGGGGACCCATACCCCCGCCCCTACCAGCCCTCCCCGGCGGTCCCCGGCCCCGGGTGGCGCGCACCTCCATCAGGATATAGAGGTGGTCACTCAACTTTTCCACCTCTTGCGCCACCCTCCAGCCCCTTACACGATCCACCACCAAGGAGGAGGCCCACGTCAAGTCGACAATGGACTCCCCCTGGTAGCGGACGCAGGTGCTGGCTGACCCCCGATTAAGTAATCGAAGGTCGGAGCCGGCCGCCCAGTCCAGCACCGCCTCGCCCCTGGGGTGCGTCCTGGGGGAACCCCAAGCCCGAGACTTGGAGTTAAAATCCCCCAGGGCAATAACCGGACGGGGCCGACATCGCGAGATGCATCTCGCGACCCCGTCCAGGAACTTCTCAAAGGACCTCAGGTTCCACCGAGGCGGTGCATAGATTCCCACGACCGCGATATCCCCCCACTGGACCGCGACGTAGCCCTCGCCGCTCTCCAGAAGGGAGAACGGCAAGGGCATCGAAGCCCTCCAAGCATGATGGCTACCGAGCCTCCCGGATTTCCCACCCAATTCGGGTGGTCCGGGATCCTGTATGGCTCGGCAGCAAATCGCCAACCCCACACCCCACTCAGCCATAGACTGGACAAGCATGTCCTGCGCCCTGGCCGAGTGGTTAAGGTTGGCCTGAAGCAGCAGGGCCATAGCCCCTTCACTGCTCCAGATCCATGGCCCCTTCCGCCACAGGCCTCGTCTCCAACGTTGCGGGAGGAGCTGTTTCTTCCGCCTCTCGTCCCTCTTCGGCCTTCTGCGCCACAGGACCAGGGACAACCGGTGCAACTGCCACCGCCACCTTCTCCGGTCCGTCCAGGCTCAGGGCAGCCAGTTTGGGGGCCAGCTGCGTCCGCTGGGCCCCCTTGGCACCCTTGGCACCCTGGTTCCTCCTTCCTTTGGGGGGCACGCACCCTTTTGTCCCCATTCGATGACCGGAGGGTTTCCCCATGTCGGCGCACAGGGGGCACCGGGGGACGCTCCGGCACTCCGCCACCATGTGCTCAGCACTGCCGCAGTTGTGGCATCGCCCGCTGCGGTCCACGGTGCTGGTGCACCGCTGCCTTACATGGCCCATCTCCAGGCAGCGGAAGCACTGTAGCGGGCGGTCCGCCAGCGCCTCCACCCGGGCAGTGGTCCAGCCGACGCGGATCTTCTTCGCCGCGACCACCTTCCTGGCAGTTGCCAATGTTGTCACGTCGCTGGTGGTGGTGGCCCCCACCAGGTCCCTCACCCGCATCTCCGCCATCTTCGTTGGGCGGGCCACGGTCACCCCGTCTTCACCGCCAAGGACCTCCCGCATTTTTGCTGCAAGGGCATCCGCCTTGGCAGCCCCTCCGGTCCGGGGATCTCCAGAAGAAGACCACAGCTCTGTTGGGCCGCAACTCCCTAATGTTGAGCTCCGCCAGGTTAATCTTGCTGGCGGAGCTCATGGCCTCCGCGTACGACATCTTTGCCCCGTCCTTGATAGTCAGGGCGATCGCCGCCGTACGCGGGGGTCTGCGCTGGGTGATTTTGAGGGGGTCTGCCGTCGCCCCTCCCTCCTTCTTCCGCTGCTGTTCTTCCGTTGTTGCTGCTGCTTCGTCTTCTGCGGCCGCTGCTCCTTCTGCGGCCTCGCCAGCAACTTCTTGACGGCCGCGGGAGGGGCCGGAGACAGGGCCGGGCGTTCCTGAGCCCGGGTCGCCGCCTCCGCCTTCCTGCTCTTTCTTCCGGCCACCGTGGCCCACGTATTGACCGTCTGCGTCTGTGGGGGTGGGGGGGCACATCTGGGGAGAAGGAGAAAGCGTCTCCGGCTGCCGGGTCGCCGCGGATAAATTCCCGCGACGGCAGGCCGCCACCACCTCCGCCTGTATCTCCCTGATACGGACCTGCCCCGGCGTCTCGTCCTTCAACGTCCGCTGCGTGGGGGCTGCCCTCGCCAGGCCCTCCGACATCACCTTCCTCAGAGCGACCAGCTTTTTCTCCACCCTAGCCATGAGGGTGTCGAAGAGGGCCTCCAGTCGCTCCTCGGTTATCGGCCCGGCCTTTCCTTTGGAGGAGGAGCGGGACGCACTGGCCTTGGCCCCGTCCCCTTTCTCCTTCTCTCCTTTCTCCCTCGGTCTCAACGGGACCGCTTTGGCCGCAGCGAGCTCCAACTTCAGGTCGGCCACCTGACTCCGCAGCAGGAGGTTCTCCTCCTCCACCTGCTGCGCATTGTTCTTGGCCGACCTCTTGGCCATCTCCGTGGCGGCCGCTCTCACATTGAGGTCCCGAGTGTGCGTCCCCTTGAGGTTAGCACTCAACGAGGCCACCCTCCTCACCGCATCCATCTGGGCCAAGATCTTGGCGCCCAGGTTGGCCGTGGGCTGCGGCATGAAATCATCCGCCAGTTCATCTTCGGTCGGCATACCATGGGGCATCGACCGCAGCCCATTCACACACACATTCACTCCGTGAGCCGCTGCTTAGTTTTCACCGCTCAGCCCAAGCCCGTCCGGCATGGTTGTACCTGCCGGGAATGCATCTCCCGCCGGCATGGTCTTGGGCCTCATTGCAGCTACTCAAGCCCCTGCACCACGACAAGGTGGCGGCTCTTAGCAGCGGATCGTGCATAGCCCTGGGATATATCCCCGAAAAATGGAGGACGGCTAGAGTGGTGTTCCTGCCCAAACCAGGCAAGGACTCATACGAAACAGCCAAGTCCTTTAGACCCATCAGTCTCACATCCTTTTTGCTAAAGACCTTGGAGAGACTGATGGAGAGATATATACGGGAGACATCCCTAACTGGAAAGCCACTCCATAGCAGCCAGCACGCCTATATGGCTGGAAGATCCGTGGAAACGGCTCTCCACACGCTGACTGGGAAGGTGGAAGGGGCTTTGAAATGGAAGAAGTCGGTGCTCGGAGTGTTCCTAGACATCCAGGTGGCCTTTGATAACACCGGCTTCGACTCCACCTGCAAGGCAGCTGAGAACTTTGGCGTAGACGAAACAAGCATCCAATGGATACGCCAAATGCTACAAACACGTAAAATCGTGGGAAGCCTAAAAGGGGTGTCGACGACGCGGCTCGTGGCGAGGGGCTGCCCACGGGGAGGACTACTCTCCCGCCTACTGTGGAGCCTAGTAGTCGACGGGCTACTCGCAAGGCTGAATGATGCAGGCCTGACAGCCCAAGGCTATGCAGACGATATCGTGATCACGGTCAAAGACGAGAACCCGGCATCTCTGACAAAACCAATGCAGAGAGCGCTAGGAATCGTGGAAGACTGGTGCCAGGAACAGTCTTTGTCGGTGAATCCAGACAAAACAGAAATGGTGCTCTTCACAAGGAAAAGGAAGTACTGTTTACAGGAACCCTACATCTTCGGCGTAAAGCTCAAAAGAACCAGGGAGGCACGCTACCTAGGGATAACCATGGACAGCGGGCTTACTTGGAAGAGCCACATAAAAGGACAGACACAGAAAGCCATCAGGACTTACTGGGCCTGTAGAAGGATGTTTGGTAGATTCTGGGGGATCAAGCCCATAGTGGTAAGATGGATGTATACGGCCATCCTGAGACCCCAGATAACCTATGCCTCCGTGGTCTGGTGGACAGCGATGAAGTTCAGGAAGAATCGGAGGATGCTAGATCGGATACACCGAATGGCATGTCTTGGTATATCTGGTGCCTTCAGGATGACGCCGACCCTGGTACTGGGGACCCTACTGGGCCTCGACCCACTACACATCGTAGTAGAGGCAGAGGCTAGGAAGGCGGCCCTAAGGCTAAGGGGCGACGTGTCTTGGAGGGAAAGCGGGACGGGCCACGCGAGTGTGCTGCGCAGGGGAGACATCGTAATGATCTCACCAGAAGGCGCGGGCGACCGCGGTGAGCCGGTATACCGCTTTCATACCAGATGTAAAACAAGAATCCCAACAAGGGAGGAATGGATGGAAGGAAGAAGACCCTTTAATCCAGGAGGACACGTCTGGTACACGGACGGATCCAAGACCAGCATTGGCACGGGAGCGGGAGTGTATGGTCAAAGCCCAAAAATGGAAATGTCCATACCACTGGGAGACCACCCGACCGTATTCCAGGCCGAAGTACAAGCCATTTGGACCGGTGCCACATTAAATGTGGCAAGGGGATACAAGGGCAAACATATAAGTATATGCAGTGACAGCCAAGCGGCACTGAGAGCTATCGGCTCTTATGTGACCAGATCAAGGCAGGTACTGCAATGCATGAGGGCTCTAGAGGAATTATCCCAAGAGAACCATGTGGAATTACTGTGGGTGCCAGGACACAGCGGCATCGGCGGTAATGAGAGGGCGAACATGCCAGCCCAAAGGGGAGCGGCGGGCATAGGAGTTCCCCCCTCGCAGAATATAGGCTACGCACCGGGGTACATCAGGAACACGGTGAGGAAATGGTCCAGAGAACAGACCCACCGACTCCTGCAGGAGACCCCGGGGCTTAAACACTTTAAAGCTATGGTGGGAGAACCAAGTCCTGTCCGGATAGCAGAATTCTGCAGGATGGACAGGAGTGATATACGTCTGGCAGTGGGCCTGTCAACGGGACACTGGCAGACAAGAAAGCACCTCCACAGGATGGGTCTCAGCGAAGGAACGACATGCAGGTGGTGTGACAGAGAAGAGGAAACCCCTCTACATCTCGTCACAGAATACGAGCGAGTGGTGATGGCAAGGTTCAGACACCTGGCCTCAGTTTTAGTTTTGCTAAAGAAGTGGGCCTGGCAGAGAGCCACTGCACCCTGGGGTAACCGACTCCTGATAGGAGGCCCGAGCACAATGGTCCAGATGGACTGAGCGCCCGGTTAAGCCCATTAATAATAATATTTACGGGGGTAGCCCCTTTAGATTACATGATAAACAGTTATAATAAAGGATATTACATACAACAATTACAGTAGATTGTACATATACAGGGTGGCCCGGAACTCGCGCAGTATTTTTAAAAAAGGGGTAGCTGAGGTGATTCTGAACAACTTTTTCCTTGACCAAAATATTGTTTGAAGCTTCGTTTTTTAGTTATTAACGAAAAACACTGGCCAATTACAGCGCCCGTATAGCTTGAGCTCAGTCACAATTGCGCGCGGCCGTAATCGGGTGCATCGAGGGGCACCGTACGGCAAATATTACAAACGTCTTACATTAAGAATAATGTGTAATTCTTCGTTATTCATGAATAACAATTTAATTAACAAGTCGTTTAATAACTGTTCCATACTTTTATTCGTTTTCCGAAACGAATAAAGTGTTTTATTAATTATGAAAAAAGTGTTTGGATGATTAATGTTAGAAAAGGGTAGTTAAATAAACTTATCCATTCGACCGCGAATTTACCTGCTTCGACGGTGTCTTGCCATATGGTCATTGTACCGATCCTGACCTATCCTAATTTAAATTTAATTTAAATGCCACGTCCCGGCGATCGATACGATCTGATTCGCACTTGTTTCCACACGCACAGGACACGCACTTACGAACTTACGAAAGTTAATGTGTGTGTCATGTGCGTGTGGAAACAAGTGCGAATCAGATCTGTATCGATTGCCGGGACGTGGCATTTAAATAAAATTTAAATTAGGATAGGTCAGGATCGGTACAATGACCATATGGCAAGACACCGTCGAAGCAGGTAAATTCGTGGTCGAATGGATAAGTTTATGTAACTACCCTTTTCTAACATTAATCATCCAAACACTTTTTTCATAATTAATAAAACACTTTATTCGTTTCGGAAAACGAATAAAAGTATGGAACAGTTATTAAACGATGTTCCGCGGCAAACCCTCGGAACCAACAGCTGAAAGAAATTGCCTCCTTCATAAAAAGACGGCTAGCAATCTGCACAAAGAAGAACCTTCAAACATGCAGATGGCTAGACGTTTATGACGCGCAAGTCTTAGAACTGTTTTTGAGGAAATCGTTTTATTCCATAATCCGCCAAAGCACGCGAAAATAAACTTATACGGCCTCAACAGTTAATTGCATGCGTCATAAACGAGAGTTTCCAAAAGGGTCCCACAGCTGTGCCCCAACAGGCACGGCCAGGTCAAGCTCTAGGATCCTGGCGGAAACTTCCGTGCGTTGACGAGTCACTCGTAGCGGTCAAGGATGCACCCCCTCTTCTCGGAAAACACGCGCTTCGGGCGCAGGAGAAGGGTGTATCCTTATTTTGAAAAAACACGCTGATTGGCAATTGGACATTTTCTCCAAGATCCAATCAGCGTGCCTAAAAACCCACTTCCGAGTCGACGTGTTAGAAAACACTCGACGAGGAAGTCAGTTCTTGTTCTCAACGAACAGAAGAACCCAGCATCCTTCTGAGTCAACCAAGTTTGCTTCGCATCAACACTTTACAAATCCACTGTTCGATCCATTACTATTGTACCTGTTTTTCATCAGACACATCAATAGTTATTAAATGGTTTATTTTGTTACTGAAACGAAGATTTATTCAATCTACCACCTCTATCTCCTTAAACGGTCGTAAAGTCATACGCGAGTGACGGTGTCGATAAAAATCGGAACGGAGATTTACAACCTCCGTATACTAGGAAATCAGTACATCCCAGAGTAGCACCGGAACCGCGTATACGTAAAACATTTGGTCCTTCGAGCCGGATCTCAGTGACGTGTGGGTTACATACATTGTAACGCAAGTAACTATCTAGTGAAGCAAACATTTAAAAACCTTGTGTTGTGAGTGTACCAGTGCACAATCTGCATCGTTCGCAACCATTAAAAGCGAACTCTCGCCACAACCAACCGAATAGCCCACGCTATTCAAAAATCATCAATCTACATTGGACAAAGGTGCCACTTCAGGACCACGCAGCGACCTTTGGAGCATCCAACGTCAACGCAACGTCTCGAACAAAGGAACACCCAAGGACGACGCATCGCAGAGAACGTGAACATTAACGTGAGATCCTCGCAACAAAAAGGTAGGCCCGTACACTCTCGCCAATTTCTCCTTTCCACCTACCACAATGTCCAGATCTGCGGAACAATCCTCCGAACAAACTATCCCGCGTGTCGGTATCAGTACCTTGCGGCGCAAACGTGGCAATATAATCGGCTACGCGACAATGCTCGCGAAAGAAATCGAGACCGCGAAACAATCCGAACAACCCGACATCGGGCATCTGCGAATAAGCTTGGATCAGTTAAATAAGTCTTGGGATCGCTTCGACGACGTACAATTCGAGTTGGAAGAACTGGATGATTCAGAATCACCACGTCGGTACGAACTACACGCAAAATACACCTCCATAGTTGCCCAAGCGACTGCCATTATAGAGAGGTACAGTTCGAACCTGTCTCCACATTGCAACACCACGGATTCAGTCGCAACCACCGTAACAGCCCCAGCGACCATCAAATTACCTGAGCTACGTCTCCCGACATTCGACGGTACAAACGGAAATTGGATATCGTTCTATTCCAAATTCACGTCAGCGATCGACAAGAACGCCGATCTGACGCCTCTGCAAAAACTGCAATATTTACAGTCAACCCTTACCGGTAAGGACGCCGCGTGCATTCAAGCGCTAAGTTCGACGGGTGCGAATTACGTTCATGCAATCGAATTGCTCAAGAAGAAATTCGATTGCAGGCGCAGAATTTTGTTGAGCCACTGCGACGCGATAGCAAGGCGACCACAGATATCACGGGACTCTCCGGAAGCATTAGGCGGTTTTGTCGACGCCATTCGCCAAAATCTATGCTCGTTAGAAAGTATGGACATAGACACCTCGTCGTGGGATTGCATAATGGTCTCAATAATCCTATAAAAGGTCAGCGGTGACCTCGAGTGGCAGTGGGAACTCTCGCTGAAGGACAAGGAAATGCCGTCGTACGAGCATCTTCTCGAGTTTCTCGAAAAACGCGCAATCTGTGCACCAGCGGCCCCGCAAAAGGTAGCGTCGACGCCCAGGCAATCTAACCGCGACACTATAAACCCATCCAGCAATCGACATCAAGCGCGAAGCCACGCTTTCGTAAGCACGGCAGATGGAAGCGACCAAAACAATCATCGCGATAAAAAACGAACGACTCGTACGTCCGCGGGCACCACGGAATGCCCTGTCTGCCACGACATACACAGCATTTGGTGCTGCGAGAGATTTAACTCGATGTCCGTCGAATCGAGATTAGCCGCTAGCCACAATTCTTCGTTGTGTCAAAATTGTCTAAGACCCGGGCACGACTTAGACGCGTGTAAAAGGGGGTTTTGTCGTATATGTAATCAACAACACCACACGTTGCTACAGCAACCGCGGCAGGCTACGGATCGTATCGAGCAGGTAGCCACTAGCGATTGACTGGAGCTACCTGAGAACCCCAGGGGGGCAAGCCGGTCAAATGCATTCGTCGTGAACACGGTAAACACACGGTGAACTTCTCGTCACAGCCAAGTTACACGTGTTAGACAAGGAACAACGACCTGTCAGCTGCCGAACGCTGATCGACACGGGTGCTACGACCAATTTTATTACCGAAGACCTCGCAAAAAGGCTTACACTTCCAAAAGGAAAATGCTCCATCCCCATCGGGGCTCTCAACGCACTATCCACGGTCGCGAAACACACGATCGCGGCCACTATATGCTCAAAGATCAGCGATTATCAACGGACGTTAACGTTTTTAACCATCCCGCGAATCGCTGCGCTTATTCCGGACCAACCGATTGATCGCTCGTCCATCCGTATTCCGAAGAATCTGCAACTGGCAGATCCTGAATTTCAACGACCTTCTCGTCCTAACTCCCGATCACTTCCTGATTGGCGATTCCCTCACGAGCCTACGCGAGCGAGATTTTACAGATACACCACCAAACCGTCTCTCGAGCTGGCAGCACATCCAGAAGGTAAAACAACACTTTTGGGCTCGCTGGCATCGAGAATACCTGAACGAGTTGACCAGACGCAGCAAATGGTTCAAGGGGGTGCATCCAATCAAGGAGGGCACATTAGTTCTCATCAGAGAAGACAATATACCGCCCATGCAGTGGGCATTGGGCAGGGTCGTTAAAACTCACCCAGGCTCCGACGGCATTATTCGGGCCGTGACAATTAAAACGGCCACGAATATGTTAGATCGAAGCGTGAAACGACTTGTACCCTTGCCTTACCAGCCCGAAGACACGGACAGCGACCCGGCGGCCAGCATGCATGGAAGAAGCTGACTGAACCATGGGGCAGCCCCTTAGAAATAGAAATCTATATCACACATATATGTTCAGTTATCATACGCATACATTTAATAATCACATTTGATCGTTATTCTCTCAACGGGGGGAGGATGTTCCGCGGCAAACCCTCGGAACCAACAGCTGAAAGAAATTGCCTCCTTCATAAAAAGACGGCTAGCAATCTGCACAAAGAAGAACCTTCAAACATGCAGATGGCTAGACGTTTATGACGCGCAAGTCTTAGAACTGTTTTTGAGGAAATCGTTTTATTCCATAATCCGCCAAAGCACGCGAAAATAAACTTATACGGCCTCAACAGTTAATTGCATGCGTCATAAACGAGAGTTTCCAAAAGGGTCCCACAGCTGTGCCCCAACAGGCACGGCCAGGTCAAGCTCTAGGATCCTGGCGGAAACTTCCGTGCGTTGACGAGTCACTCGTAGCGGTCAAGGATGCACCCCCTCTTCTCGGAAAACACGCGCTTCGGGCGCAGGAGAAGGGTGTATCCTTATTTTGAAAAAACACGCTGATTGGCAATTGGACATTTTCTCCAAGATCCAATCAGCGTGCCTAAAAACCCACTTCCGAGTCGACGTGTTAGAAAACACTCGACGAGGAAGTCAGTTCTTGTTCGCAACGAACAGGAGAACCCAGCATCCTTCTGAGTCAACCAAGTTTGCTTCGCATCAACACTTTACAAATCCACTGTTCGATCCATTACTATTGTACCTGTTTTTCATCAGACACATCAATAGTTATTAAATAGTTTATTTTGTTACTGAAACGAAGATTTATTCAATCTACCACCTCTATCTCCTTAAACGGTCGTAGAGTCATACGCGAGTGACGGTGTCGATAAAAATCGGAACGGAGATTTACAACCTCCGTATACTAGGAAATCAGTACATCCCAGAGTAGCACCGGAACCGCGTATACGTAAAACAAACGACTTGTTAATTAAATTGTTATTCATGAATAACGAAGAATTACACATTATTCTTAATGTGATTGTAATATTTGCCGTACGGTGCCCCTCGATGCACCCGATTACGGCCGCGTGCAATTGTGACTGAGCTCAAGCTATACGGGCGCTGTAATTGGCCAGTGTTTTTCGTTAATAACTAAAAAACGAAGCTTCAAACAATATTTTGGTCAAGGAAAAAGTTGTTCAGAATCACCTCAGCTACCCCTTTTTTAAAAATACTGCGCGAGTTCCGGGCCACCCTGTATAAGAAAAGTAATAATAATAGTAATTATATTTATATTTGCTATCCATGATGTGATAGCATGCTGGGAATGGATTTTTTAAATTCTCTAGGTGACTATCCAAAGAAGTCAATTTCATTATGGTAAACATTTGCGAGCGAGCATATCCTGTTAAATGCGTTATGTTTACCATAATTAGTAGAGTGTTGCTCAGTTGCTATAAAGTTGTTGTTCCGTAGGTAAGCTGAAGGCACGAGCAAATTAACTTTATGAAGAATTTGTTGAGGAGCGAGAATTTATGATGTAAGCATAGAGGCCAGAAAGGTTCAGTCGCGTATCGCCTTGTTTAGGTTCGAGGGTACGCGTCTGGATTGCATCGAGTCGAAGCGTAGGGCTGTTGTTCTGCGTTTCGTTACGGAGGCTCGAGTCATCGCCTCAGCCGGACCCAAGTGTCTCCGGGCTTTAAGGGTCGACTCGGGTGGCCTCGCGTTTGTTTAGTTTTTAGATTGTCGCCAATACCAGCCAGGAAGTCGTAAATTGTCCCTTCATGTTTGTAACAAACCCTCTGTAACGTAGTTTCCATATTTGGTAAAGTTTCCCTTTCTTGCGCTTCACGACCATCTTCGATATGGACACGCCTCCACCAATAATCAGTTTTCGTTTTACCATTTCCTAGTCGTTATTGAACCAATAGTTTTGTTGCTTACCCCCATAGTTTTAAGACTCCACCCCTGCAATGGGGTTCGTAGGTTTCCTTCGGGGAAGTTGGTGCCGATGACGGCAGAAGCATTTGGGAGTTAGAAGGTAGTGAGAATAGAACATATTACTTAAAATATCAGAATAGAACCATCGAACTCTGCTTGCGAATAGAGAGTTAATAGTATCACAGTAATTAACCAGTTTAAATATATCAACAGTATTATTGTTAAACGGTTCAGTGTCTTTATTCCTTCACCCACGACATTCCTCCTCACCGTGAACAACAGTTCATATTTTTGGGGCTCTTGCACGACACCACAGTGCAGGAGAATTGGCAGGGAATCGTGAAGATTTACAACCTTCAACAAAAGCGACGCCCTGTCATAACAGGATTTCTGCACAGCTGATCTTGCCATTTAACGTATTAAATAAAAACCATAAGTCGGCTTAAACTCTCCCGTTTTCAAGGGTCGTTAACCTCAATGCTTGTAAACATGGGGAATAATCGTGGTTATTCATAGACATAGTATAGCCTATGTGATGACTAGCGGGTCGAAGAAATTTGTGCTGAACACGTTCGACAGCCAAACAGTGTTTTTTCATGTAGGGTGACCATATCGTGCTGCAGTATTCGAGATGAGGACGTACCAGACTAATATATAACAGTTTAATTGTGTGCATATTATTAAAGTGATTGGAATTACGGGAGATAAATCCGAGTGATCTATAGCTTGAGGATAAAATTGACTGTATATGATTCACGAAAGTTAGTTTATTGTCAAAAAGTACCCCTAGATGGCGAATACATTGCACTGATGTTAAGGATTCACCGTTAAGAGTATACAGTAAAACTTGCATATATGCACAAAACATTGCTTGGATATAGTCCCATTGACTATCCCCTCCACTTGAGGGGATTCCCCTTCGCGATAGCGACGCTCGACGATCGAGCGGCGTAATATGATCCGTGCCGCAATATCGGTGTGACTAATACTAATTCAACCACAAAACTTTTTTATTTTTAACTTCTTTTCAATAAAAATTTTACTACCGTATTTGCGAGATTTTTCTGATTAAAATGAGACCAAACACGATATAGTTCGAATTATATTTACTTGTTGATACTCATTAAATACCTACCACAAAGTACAAAAACGCGTTGATCTTATTAAACTAATAATAACAGGATAATGTAAAATAATAAAGTACATTATCATACATTGTCGATTTAAGCACGGCTGGAATCGCATCTGACAGATTCGACACTCGGCTTCGTTATAGGCGACAGAGGTGGTGCATATAGTAAAGAAGGGTGTCGAATCTATGTTTACATGCGGCTCGAGCCGGGCGTGAATCGACATCTCGGTCACAATCTAAGGTCACGATCTATTATGATTTATTTTAATGTATTGCAGTAGTTATTGTAATGCACGTTACTATTTTGCATTATCCTTTTATTCTTATTCTAATGAGTAAATATAATTTAAATTGTATCCTGTTTATTTCAATGTATTATTATATTTATTATAATGTACTTTATTATTATATTTATTATAATGTGCTTTATTATTTTACGTTATCCTGTTATTATTAGTTTAATACGAGCAACGCGTTTTTGCACTTTCTGGTACGTATTTAATGAGTATCAACAAGTAAATATAATTCGAACTATATCGCGTTTGTTCTCATTTTAATCAGACAAATCTGGCAAATACATTGGTAAAAGTTACATTTAGAAAAATTAATAAACAAAAAAGTTTTATTGTTGCATTAGTATTGTCTCACCGATACGTTTCGGCGCCTCACTTTGATTCTCTGGACCTCTCTCTCTCCTCCACTGTCTGTCCCTTTCTACGTTCACGCTCGGCTCGAGCTGCTTCTGAGAACAGATTCGACACCCTGCTTGGATATAGCCACACCTTGGGTCCCAATCTTTGTGCATATACACGGGTTTTACTGTATTCAAATAAGTGATTCGTAGATTTACGACAGAATCGAACTATATGACATTTAGATATGTTGAATCGCAATTTGTTAGTTTTACACCATGATTCTAGTTTGATTAAGTCAAGTTGAACAAGATGCGCATCAGATAGAGAGTCGATACGTCGGAATATTTTCAAATCATCCGCATAGAGTAAAATTTTGGTGTGCGCAAAAACTTCCTTAATATCATTAACAAATAAGTTGAATAATAGCGGTCCCAGATGTGAACCTTGTGGAACACCGGAACAGTTAACAAATACGTCGGATAAAGAATTGTTTTTATGTACACGGTTGGAGATGAAACTTGAAAACCAGGCTAATAGATTCTTTTCAATTCCAATGTTCTGTAGTTTATATATTAAAAGAGCGTGATCCACTGAGTCAAATGCTTTCGAGAAATCTGTGTAGATCGCATCTATTTAAGAGCCTTTTTCCATCGCATTCGCTATAAAGTGCTGATAGTTTAGCAAGTTCGTGCATGTAGACCGGCCAGGCATAAAACCGTGTTGCTCATTAATTATAACGTTTTTGCAGAGAGATGACAATTTATACGCAATGATACTATCAAATATTGTCGGCATAATGTTTTGTATGTTAACTGGTCTGTAGTTCCGCATATTGGATTTATCCCCACTTTTAGGAATGGGGATAACAATACAGCTCTTCCAGGCAAGTGGAAAGGTACCACTCTTCAGTGATTTATTGAAAATTATCCACAGAATTCTAGTTAAAATATATTTGCACGATTTAAAGAATACCGCTCCGATGCCGTCATCACCGGCATGAGTGTTGGGTTTCAATAAACTTATTCGATCAAAAACTTCACTAATACTAATATCGAGAGACGTGAGGTCAAGGTCGCCTTTTAGATTGATTGGGTTGTGAAGGGAGCACTCACTGTGTGTTTGATTAAAGTTAGAGGAAAATATTAATACAGATTAGAGAATTTTTTAAAGAGTTGTCTCAAGAAATTGAGATGACACTCGAGGAAGAACCAACAAACTTTCTGGGTATGGAAATTCAGAGAACGAGGGAAGGCATAAAGATTAAGCAAAATGCATATGCAGAAAAGGTACTTGAAAACTATGGGATGAAAGATGCCAAAACAGTAAGTACACCAAGGCAAATGAGACAAAAACAGTCGGCAACAGGGAAAGACGTTTTAATTTCCGGGAAGCGGTTGGAAGCCTTTTGTATTTGGCTAATAAAACAAGACCTGATTCGAGCTATGCTGTAGGGTACAGTATCAGACACGTGGAAGAACCATCAGA
Organism: Nomada ferruginata; assembly: GCA_963583965.1. Lineage (NCBI taxonomy): Eukaryota > Metazoa > Arthropoda > Insecta > Hymenoptera > Apidae > Nomada > Nomada ferruginata. Next base: position 7,753,526 of record OY757222.1, read on the forward strand.
TGGTCATATAACCAATATAAAAAGGACGTCCAGATATTTGCAGGGAACAAAAGATCTGGGATTAACATACCTAAACAAGGAGAAAGATGATAAACTTATAGCTTTTTGTGATGCAGATTATGCAGGGGATCCACAGACAAGGAAGAGTACCTCAGGATATGTGGTGAAGTATTTGTGGGGGACCCATAAGCTGGTGTTCGAAGAAACAACCAGTGGTGGCCTTATCTTCTACTGAAGCTGAATTTATAGCCATAGCAGACTGTTGTAAAGAGTTATTGTATGTGCAAAATTTGATTGAGGAACTGTTAGGAATCAAACTGTCAATAGACTTGCAGGTGGACAATCAAAGCGTGATACAGATGGCAAAAAATGGCATATATAATAAGAGATCTAAACATATTGATGTTAGGTATCATTTCTTAAAAGAGAAAATTACGGAAAATAACATTGAGATAAAATATTGTGAATCAGCGAAACAACCCGCGGATATTTTCGCAAAAGCGTTGAATAATATTAAATTCGTACAACATAGAAATGTATTAGTATCTTAAGAAGTTGTGTAATAATATCTACATTTTTCGAAACGTAAGTAAGAGTATCATAGTTAGTGAGTGAGTGTATGATTGTCAATAGAGAGAGGGTAATTGATAAAGTAGAGATGTGGTTAAGGAAGGGTGTTGGAGAAATAATCAATCTCTACATTACCGATACGGGTCACGTGGGAATGATGTAATATAAATCAAGTCGGATAAAGAATATGGTGAAGCGTGGCCTTGGGTGGTTTTGAGAATAAGAAGAGAAACAATGTTTGTTAGGAAGTTAGATATTCCCTCCCGTGGTGTAAAAGCGGTGACGGTCCGAGGGGCGATTGGAGGTGTCCCCCCTCCCGTCTCGGATGACTGTCACCGCTGCCTCAATGTACGGGCGGCCCTGCTGTGAAAGGATTTTGTCCTCCCGGTATCCCGCAGGGCTGCCCGACAGCCAGAAATGGCAACGAATTTAAAGGAGGGGCAGGCTCGCTGGCCGTCTCCGCTGGCGAGACCCCCCTCCCGTGGTTTGAATGGTTGACGGGCCCGAGGGGCGTTCAGGTGTTCCCTCCTCAACCCCCTGTCGGACGACCGTCACCATCTCCCGATTGCGGGCGACCCTGCCGGGAGGAACTATCCTCCCAATTCCCGCAGGGCCGTCGGAGAGCCGTGGACGACTCGGGTGGGGGCCCGAGTCGCCCTTATCACGGCCTGGAGAAGGTAGGCCGCACTGGGTGTTACCCCTGGTGCGGCCAGGTGCTATTACAGCGGAGTTTTTCGGAGGGTCCTTCTGACCCTCCCGAGGATGGGGCCGCAATGGCCGGGCGTGGCGAGGCACCGGAAGTGGTCTTCGGAGGTCACGGGGCCTCCCCTACAAGCGCCGAGGATAGGTAACCGGGGTGGTTTTAGTCGGTAAAAATCCGACACTACCTCCTGCTCTCCCCCAGGGCAGGAGGTGTCTTTTGAAGATTTCCACCTCGTAAAAAAAAAAAAGGAAGTTAGATATTAGGTTAGGTTAGGTTAGGTTAGGTTAACCCTCCCCTGCTTGGAGCCGCCACCTCGCCGTGGTGCAGGGGCCGAGTACCCGTGATGAGGTACAAGGCCATGCCGGCGGGAGTTTAAACTCCTGGAAGGGCCACCCTTGCCGGACGGGCTTGTACGGAGCTGCGAAACTAAGCTGCGGTTCCACGTCGTAAGCCAAGGTGGAAGGCATCGTGCCGAGGGCTGAATGGCCGGGACGACGGTAAATATGCCCGGTCGTAAACGATCCCTGCGGGGCACCTGGGGCCACCCAGCAGTATTCCAGCCCCCTAGCCTAGGTAAGGGGGAGACCTAGGTGGTCCTCCAGTTCCCCCAACTAAAAACAGTGGCCGCCGGAGGCTTCGGCCAAAGGGGGCCGATAATGAATAATGGACCTCAATACTAAAAAAAACGTAAACCTGATGGATGCTTCTGATGACGACCTGGCTATTATTACGGATTTGGAGATGGAAACGATGATAGGCAAAAATGTGGCCCTGGACTCCCAAGAAGGGGATGCGGGTAGTAAGATGAGCGGCGCTGTGACCGAGGCTGGAAATCCCTTTAAGCCTAGGGCCAGCCTGAGCCGGAGTCCGACTAGACCGGTTTCTATACGGGAGAATGAAAGGGGTATACCGGATGAGGAGGATCCCCGTGATGCAGCCGATGCCCATCCGCCGCTACCAGCTGAGAAGACCGGAGCTGCGGAGCACAGGACAGCCGATATGTCGACGGATAATGTACTGGTGCCACGGGGCGCGCTAAGTGGGATGCTGAAGCAAGTTCGGGACGCAAACTTAGCGGTCAGCACCATATATGAGTACGCGACGACCACCAAGAATGTGAGTCGGCTACTGAGGGAAAAAGGTGCACTGGCTATCAGGCACTTGGAGAGCCTTTCAGAAGGTCTGGATCAGGCATACCGAAACCCCCGGGAGGGAAACACGGCGCGGGAGACAGGAAGCGGATCGGCAAAAACGGGAAAAGCTAATGTAGCCACCCAAACCGAGGATCGAGTGACTCGTGCCGAAAGCCCAACAGTAGGAGAGGTTCAAGAAGGGGTGTCCCCGCTAGCAAAGAAGGGAACCGCGGCGAAAGTAGTCGGGAAGGGCAGATCCAGGCTCAAGAGGCAGGAGAGGACCCCGCCCGTACAGGAGGGGGAGGAACGCAGCCGACCCAACGGGAAGACAGTGGAATGTACGACACAACAACCCGGAAGGCCAATCGAACACACTAGGGGGAGAATAGAGAGCCTCGCAGAGCTAAGTGAGTCTGACCTTGGGAGCCCCATGATAAGGCCCCCCGCAGACGACCCCACTGATCTTAAGGAGCAGGATCCCGGACCGCAGTCGCGCCTCCTCGCGAGTAGTAGACGGGGTCAGAGACGACCCACCCGGCCCACTCGGCCGACGCCGGACCCCAGGTGGGATTACGTATCAAACGTACCCCTTAGGGAGCGATCGCCGCGACGATCTCTGACGTACGCCGAGGCAATAAGGGATGTGAGAGGGAGAGCGTATGGATACCCTCGCAGGGCAAATGCGGAGATATCATACCTACGGAAGGCCAAGATCCCCCACTGGGAGTGGCGAGGGTACTCTAGTGGGGACCTCACGGAAGCTGGTGAAGAGGATCGAAACGAAACCAGCAGAAGGTGAACGCCGAGGATACCCCAGGGCGAGGATATATACGAGCCATGATATGGTCACTTCTGAGAGGCTGGAACCTGCAAGGGTACCCCCTCCCAAAAAGCCCAAAAGACCCAGAAGAAGGACTAAACCCGAGGCCGTCCTAGTCAAAATAGAACCGGGCAGGAACTATCTAGAGACGTACAGAGCCATAGCCGGGGAACTTAAGGTCCTCCTTAAAGGGGTCAAGGGAGTCCGGAGGACTAGAACTGGACACATGCTAATAGAAGCCGGACCCGAAGGGAAGATAGAGGACCTGACTAAAGCAGTGCGGAAAGGACTGGGAGTGGGGGCACAAGTAAAAACGCTGCAAGAAACCACTACCTTACAGCTAAGGGGCCTAGACCCAATCATTACAAAGGAGGAGGTCGCGGCGGAACTGGCAGAGGCGGGTAGGATTGATCCTGCAGAGGTGGCGGTACTGTCCCTGAGAACCATGAGTGATGGCACTCAGGCGGCCATAGCCAGGATACCCACCCGAAAGATGGGTGGGGAACTAAGGTCCGGAAGATTGAAAATTGGACTAGTAATCTGCAGAGCCAAAATGCTCCCGGAAATTACTAGGTGCTTTAGATGCCACCAAAGCGGCCACGTGGGGGCTCAATGTAAAAATATGGAGGAGGGGAAAGCGCTCTGCCGGAAGTGTGGCCAAGAGGGCCATAATATAGAGGCGTGCGTCAACCAACCTAGATGCATCCTATGCGCCAAAATAGGCATCGAGGGGGCTAGCCTAAAGCACGTGGCTGGGGCACTAAACTGCCCGGCCTATAGGAGCTTAAATAAGACGACCAATAATGGCCAGTAACAAACCATCACAGCCAATAAGGGTGGTTCAGTTAAACATGAACCGTTGTAAGTTGGCTCAAGAGATGCTGGCTAAAACCGCATCTCAATATAATGCCGATATAGTTTGTATCTCTGAACCACATCGCGTCCTGCAGGGGTGGCACGCCGATGCAAGGGGAGACGTGGCTATACAGGGTGGCCCGGAACTCGCGCAGTATTTTTAAAAAAGGGGTAGCTGAGGTGATTCTGAACAACTTTTTCCTTGACCAAAATATTGTTTGAAGCTTCGTTTTTTAGTTATTAACGAAAAACACTGGCCAATGCGAGCGCCCGTATAGCCCGAGCTCAGTCACAATTGCGCGCGGCCGAGATCGGGTGCATCGAGGGGCAACATACGGCAAATATTACCATCGTCTTACATTAAGAATAGTGTATAATTTTTCGTTATTCATCAATAACAATTTAATTAACAAGTCGTTTAATAACTGTTCCATACTTTTATTCGTTTTCCGAAACGAATAAAGTGTTTTATTAATTATGAAAAAAGTGTTTGGATGATTAATGTTAGAAATTTAATTTAAATGCCACGTCCCGGCGATCGATACGATCTGATTCGCAGTTGTTTCCACACGCACAGGACACGCACTTACGAACATTACGAAAGTTAATGTGTGTGTCATGTGCGTGTGGAAACAAGTGCGAATCAGATCTGTATCGATTGCCGGGACGTGACATTTAAATTAAATTTAAATTAGGATAGGTCAGGATCGGTACAATGACCATATGGCAAGACACCGTCGAAGCCGGTAAATTCGCGGTCGAATGGATAAGTTTATTTAACTACCCTTTTCTAACATTAATCATCCAAACACTTTTTTCATAATTAATAAAACACTTTATTCGTTTCGGAAAACGAATAAAAGTATGGAACAGTTATTAAACGACTTGTTAATTAAATTGTTATTGATGAATAACGATAAATTATACACTATTCTTAATGTAAGACGATTGTAATATTTGCCGTAGGTTGCCCCTCGATGCACCTGATCTCGGCCGCGCGCAATTGTGACTGAGCTCGGGCTATACGGGCGCTCGCATTGGCCAGTGTTTTTCGTTAATAACTAAAAAACGAAGCTTCAAACAATATTTTGGTCAAGGAAAAAGTTGTTCAGAATCACCTCAGCTACCCCTTTTTTAAAAATACTGCGCGAGTTCCGGGCCACCCTGTATATACTCCCCCGGGCAGTGCCCTAGAAGCCCACGATGAGGTAATCGCAGGGGAGGGCTTCATCCTATTGCGATCAGCGGGCTGGGTAGTGGGGAGCTGTTACTGCTCCCCCAATGTTACCCAAGAAGTGTTCCTACAATTCCTAGATGGCATCGCGTGCGCCTTGGGGGATATTGGGAAAACTGAGTATGTGGCACTGGCCGGTGATTTCAATGCGAAGTCCCCGGCCTGGGGCAGCAAGGTGCTGGACGAACGTGGGGCGGCCCTAATGGACCTCGCCCTTGGAGAAAACCTGATCCCAATAAACCCTACGTCTACGTTCGAGAGATGTGGGAGGCGTTCGAAAATAGACTGTGTATTAATAAACGCCGAGGCACATGACCGGCTGAGGTTCAGTCGAATTCTGGCCGATTACTCAGCATCGGACCATTACTATCTACTCCACGAATTTCGACCGGTGGACCCTCCTGGGAGGAAAGAAACTAGGTGGGTATATGCGGTGCGCGACATGGATCAGGAGAGAGTGCTCCGAGCATACCACGAAGCGAGGGAACAATTACCCTGGGGCCCCTCAGGAGAACCAACTCTAGCAGAGGCGTATACTACGATGGTTAGAACCATCTGCGAAAAAAATCTACGGAAGATACCAACCGTTAAACGGGGTAAGCCTTGCTACTGGTGGACCGAGGTGATTGAAAGATTAAGGAGGGAAACTAATAAAAAGAGGAGGAAAGCCCAGCAGGCAACCAAAAGAAACAGCGAGGATAGGATAATGCTAGAATGCGAATTTAAGGCCAAAAGAAAGAAACTGAGGGCGGAGATCAAGAGCAGCAAAGAGAGGAAGTGGCGGGAGTTCTGTGCCACCCTGGATAACAACCCATGGGGACGGCCGTACATAGTGGTCACCCGGAAGTTAAAAGGGCTAACTTCGGCACCGATACCGGAGCAGATGATGAATAGTATCGTGGACCCTCCCTCACCTAATGAGGACTAGACCGGACCTATGGATTCACAGCAGGAGTATGATATCCCCGTGGTATCACCGGGTGAGCTCCTGGTGGCGGCAAAAAAACTTAAAACCAAGAAAGCCGTCGGTGTGGATAAGGTCCCAGCAGCAGTTGTAAAAATCCTGGCAAACAATGCTCCCGATGACCTAGCCAAAATCTTCACCACCACTCTCAAGTGTGGAATCCCGCCGGAGTGGAAAAGAGCGCGTTTGGTTTGCTTCAGAAAGCCCAATAAGGCGGGGACGGCTCCAGGGGATTTTAGACCCATCAGCATTCTCCCATCGCTGTCGAAGATATGGGAATATGTAATTAAAGGTAGAATAGAGGAGGAACTGGGACACACTGGGTTACATCCCAGACAGTTTGGCTTTAGGAATGGAAAGTCGACCCTCGATGCCCTGTATAAGTTTAATGAGATCGTGGAGGCCGCAAGGCAAAATAATCGCCTATGTGCAGCAGTGGCATTCGACATCCAGAACGCCTTCAACACCCTCCCGTGGAAAGGAGTCCTGGACGAGTGCCGGAACAGGAGATTTCCACGTTACCTGCAAAATACAATGAAGAATTATCTAAGCGACAGGACAATTGTTGTAGGTAAAGAATTAGGAGACGAAGTGTTTCCAGTCTATGCGGGGGTCCCCCAGGGGTCCGTTTTAGGACCCCTATTGTGGAATATTGTGTACGACGGGGTACTTCACAAATCGGGGTACAGTTCCACACTAATTGCCTTTGCCGGCGATCTTTTGCTTATAACGACCGGCAGCGACTTCGACAAATTGCAGAGGAATATAAATGCAATGCATCCAGAGATAGTCGGATGGTTTGCGGACAAAGGCCTTAAGGTATGCTCGGAGAAAACCAAGGTGATCATGATGACCCGCAAGTGGGTACCAAACCCAGCCGAGTTCCTAATTGATGGAAAGATCATTGCAGCAGGGGCCGAAATGAAATATCTGGGGGTCACCCTGGACGTGAAGCGGTCGTTTGCCCCCACGTTAACAAGGCGGTTAACAAGGCTACCCGACTTATGTCGGCTCTAATCCCCCTCCTCCCGAACCATGGTGGACCGGGACATAAGAGCAGGAAATTATATGAAGCCGTCTGGAGTGCGGTGGCGCTCTACGGAGCACCAATATGGGGGAGCCCGGCTTTGGAGAGAGGAACTTTGAGGTTGGCCCTCAGAAGAGCGCATAAGGTGTCCGTGCTAAGAGTGGCATGCTGCTACCGCACTACGGCCTACGAGGCGGCCTGCGTACAGGCTGGAGTTCTCCCGGTCCACCTGAGGATCAGAGAGAGAGTACGCTGGTACAAGAATGTGAGGGACTCTAGGGCTAAGGGCCTGCTGCCCTACGGGGACGGCCGTGAAAAAGAGAGAAGATCCCTAAGAGAGAACATTACGACCCTCTGGCAGGCGGAGTGGAACGATTTTAACCACAGAAATTGGACAAGAAGGCTCATCCCCGACATAAGGGAGTGGCTGGGGTGCCGTGGACAGGGGAACATCGGCTACCACCTAGCCCAGCTGCTCACTGGGCATGGGGTCTTTAACGAATATCGAGTGAGGATCGGCAAGACACAGGACCCTGCCTGCTGGGACTGCGGATGGAATGAGGACAATGCAGAACATGTCCTTCTAGCATGCCCGCGCTGGGACAGGGAACGGGCAACCCTCGAGAACGCATTGGGAGCACGACTGAGTAACCACGACCTGGTGAAGAGGGCAGGAGCAACGGATGAGACCTGGAAGGAATTACAAAAATTCGCCAGGATAACAATGGACTCGAGAATCCAAAAAGAAAACGAGCTCCAGAAATTAGATAGGCTGCACGCTGCGACTGTCCCGCCTAGGAGAAGATGAGAAGATGAGGAGGACCGCAGCGCTATATACCTGTTACGAGCCAGGGCTGTGGGCAACGCCTAGACCGGCGATGTTTATATTACCCAAGGAATATGGTTGAGAATTTATTAGTAAGGTGCACGGACGAACCTGATGCGAAATCAGGGAGCCGCTGGGATTGATGTATGCGAGGACGAACCCGATGCGAAATCGGGGAGCCTCAGGAATAGAATCAAGCGCGGACGAACCTGGTGCGAAACCAGGGAGCCGCAGGAGGGTGAAACGTCGTGGACGAACCCGATGCGAAATCGGGGAGCCACTAGGAAAGAGTGCGCAGACGAACCCGGTGCGAAACCGGGGAGCTGCAGGAGGTTGGTTTATTCACAGATGAACCCGGTGCGAAACCGGGGAGCTGTTCGGAGGTTTGGTAAACGTACGGACGAACCTGATGCGAAATCAGGGAGCCGTAGGATACAGACGAACCTGGTGCGAAACCAGGGAGCTGTAGGATGGGTTAGGTTTCGTGGACGAACCTGATGCGAAATCGGGGAGCCACTAGGTTGGAGTAGTTACCTTGTTTTGGATAAGGCGTGCGAACGAACCTGATGCGAAATCAGGGAGTCGCAGGAAAAGTTAGTTTGACTCGTAAATAAATAATCGATACAACTCGAGCGGTTAAGTTGTATCTGTGGGACGTTACTACTAATATAAAGGATTACGGAGTAAAGATAGGTTTTAACGAATCTACTCGATTTAATGGTGAACAGTTTATAAGTTTATATTGCAACCAGTTGTTTGTACAAGTGTAATTGTCGCGATATAGTTAAATAGTGTGTGAATTATTACCTAAGCTGCACGGTGTTGACGCACTGGCGATGCGGGGCCTGAGATCGGTTACATAGTATGCCGAAAGAACTTCAACCGGACTATGCGGATTCTAACGGGTTAACTTTATCTGATTGGTGCCGTAAGCCCAATTCTCGTTGAAATGCAACCGACTCTGTACAAGCGTAACGCGACGTGACTATGCGCGTAGCTGTGTAGTTATGAACCGAAGATGATTATAAACGGAGGGTTTATATGGTCCCGAAATGTATGGAGGGGTTCGTTAGAAGCCTCCATATATGGTAAGGGCACACAGTCTTCGTCGGGTCACGAATGCACCCAATCGGTCGCGATGCAGTTGGTCGACACTAAAAGGGCTAACCGTCGTGTGGTATCGAGATGAATCTTCAGGCGTCTTCCGTTCCTACGCAAGATCGAACGACGCGTGCGAGCGCAGCGAAGGAGAATATTATTCATACGTAACATACCTGAAGAGGGATGTATTATCTAAGGCTAGCCCATAGACATAAACGAGAGGGCATTGGGCAACCCACTTGGAGTCGGTACGGACACGAATGAGGTATACCTCATTCAGTATACAGCTTGGAGTACACACTCACGTGTTAGCTATTTATGTGCGGTTTATTGAGACTTTTATTTATTTATGCTCATACTATTTTAGTGTTTGGGGGTATGGTTCTTATTTATTTACGTATTTATTTATGTAGTTATTTATTTATTTATTTATTTATGTATTTATCTATGTCGCCATACTTTCCCCTATGACGTATGAAACTATTGACTCTCATAGTTTTTTGTTTTTTTTTATCTGTGAACTTTGATATGTTTATATATGCTATGTATATATATATATCGGTAGTTATTTACATGACCATTATGGATATTATTTATTTATTTTATTGCTTAGGACATTGTCAACAATTATTACCACAATTTAATTTTATGATTATTTTGTTTATACTTGGGTTACTGACCTAACCCAGCCTAACCTTTGACCTGTATGTAATGTGAGTGCGTGACCGGGAGATCTCCCCGGTCATGCTTCCTATTTTTTGTTGTTGTTATTGTTGTTGTGTACCACTAGCGGGCTTCTCCCGTTAATGTGGAATATAGTTGGGCGCCTTCTGCGCTAAGTTTTGCTCGCCCCGGGGACGGTGTAGCGGGCATTCCTCCCTGTATGCGAAAGCGGGCCGGGGAGGAATGAGAGGGTTGGATGGAGGGTTTTAAAAAAAAAAAAGTTAGGTTAACCTTGCTCGAAGCCGCCACCTCGTCGTGGTGCAGGGGCCGAGTACCGGTGATGATGTACAAGGCCATGCCGGCGGGAGTGTAAACTCCTGGTAGGCCCACCCTAGCCGGACGGGCTTGTACGGAGCGGCGAAACCAAGCTGCGGTTCCACGTCGTAAGCCAAGGTGGAAGGCATCGTGCCGAGGGCTGAATGGCCGGGACGACGGTAAATATGCCCGGTCGTAAACGATCCCTGCGGGGCACCTGGGGCCACCCCGCAGTATTTTAGTCCCCTAGCCTAGGTAAGGAGGAGGCCTAGGTGGTCGTTTAGTTCCCCCAACGAAACACAGTGGCCGCCGGAGGCTTCGGCCAAAGGGGGCCGATTATGAATATGATGAATCTAAACCCAAATGAAAACATAAACCGGATGGATTTTAACGACGACGACTTGGTAATGATAACGGACATAGGAACCGAAACAATGGAAAAAAGGAATACTGTACTGGAGCCACAGGAGAGTGCTTCGGGAAAAGCACTGAGTGGTGTGACAGCGGAAGTAGGAAATCCCTTCAAGCCGAGGGCCAGCCTGAGCAGAAGCCCGACCAGACTGACCCCGAGCCGGGAGAACGAACAGTGTAAGGGGCCGAGGAAGATGCCCTAGAGGTAGTCGACTCTCAACTGCCTGTACGAGCGGAGAAGGTTGTCGCTGTGGAGCGGAGGGCTGCAGCTAAGCAGGCCGATAGCGTGCTGATCCCACGGGGCATTCTAAGCCAAATGATGAAGCAAGCCCGGGACGCAACTCAGGCGGTCAGCGCAATTTATGACTATGCGACCACCACTAAGAACGTAAGCCGACTACTCAAGGAGAAGAGTGCTATAGCCATAAGGCAGCTGGAGAGCCTGACTGAGGGCTTAGAGCAGACCCACCGGTATCCCCGGGATGGGACTGCGGCAGAGGAGGCGGGTATCGTTAAAAAAACGGGAAACATGAACACTGTAAATACCGCCACCCAAAGGGAGGACCTTGCGACTCGAGATGAAAGCGTAACCCGACCGGCAGGAGAGGAACAGGAAGGGTGGACGTTACAAACGAGAAGGGGAACCATGGCGAAAGCGTCGAAAACGGGGGGCGGCGGAGATAAGAGAAAAGAGAGGACTCCGCCGGAACAGGTCATGGCTAAACGCAGGCGGCCAAACGCGAAGATAATGGTAAACGCGATACAGCCAGCCAGACGGGTTAACGAACCCGTGAGGGGGAGAACCGAAGGTGCAGACGAGTCGAGTGACACGGACATATGGAGCCCTAGGACAAGGCCCCCCTCCGACTGTTTAGAAACCAAGGAACAGAACACGGCACCGCCTCTACTTCCACATAGTAGGCGGACCCGGAGACGGCCCACGCGGCCCACGCGGCCCACACGGCCCACACCCGGCGAGAGATGGGACTACGTCACCAACGTGCCCCAAAGAGAACGAACACCTCGACGATCACTGTACTCCGAGGTTGTAAGTGACATGAGGGAGAGGCCCTATGGAAACTTATATAGGACGAAGGCGGAGATTGAGTACTTGCGTAAGGCCAGGATTCCTCACTGGGAGTGGCGAGGGTATCCCAGTCGAATGCCGTCGGATGACGAAAGCGAGGAAATCAACTATAGAGGAACCCGAAATCCGGGGGGGCCCGACGTACCACGAGCCGAGGGGGAGTAATAGATTTAATTCTGCGAAGGATATGAGGCAGGGAACTTCGATGGGGGATATCCCTAAAAGAAAAAAGAAGCAGAGGAAAAGAATTTAGCCCGAGGCAGTCCTGATAAGAATAGATCAGGGAGGAACATACCTGGATACATACAGGGCTATTGCAGGAGATCTGCCCTCAGTAAGGGGGTGAAGGGCGTCCGCAAAACAAAAATGGGACATCTACTGATAGAAATAGGCCAGGAGTCCAGGGTGGATGAAGTAAGCGGTATAATACGCAAAAGACTTGGCGATGGCGCCCACATAAGGGCGCTCCAAGAGATGACCACATTCCAGCTAAGGGGCCTGGACCCAATTATTTCTAAGGAGAAGGTGGCAGCGGATATGGCGGAGGCGGGGAAGATAAACCCAGCGGAGGTCTCGGTACAATCCCTGAGGCAAATGAGGGACGGAACCCAGGTGGGGATAGTGAGGCTTCCCTCTAAGAAGGTGAACGGGGAACTCCGCTCTGGCAAAATCGAAATAGGCATGGTTATATGCAGGTCCAGGATTCTCCCTGACCTGGTCAGGTGCTATAGGTGCCATCAAATTGGGCACTTTGGGGCGGAATGCCCCAATGTTGAGAAGGATAAATCCCTCTGCCGCAAATGCGGAACAGAAGGACACAATATGGAGACGTGCGACAAAACGCCACGATGCGTGCTGTGCACTAAAGCTGGCCGGGAAGGGATAAACACACGTCATGTAGCGGGGGCACTAAACTGCCCGACGTATAGAGACAAAACATAATAGATGCAGATTAGCCCAGGAGCTGCTAATTAAGTCAGCCGAGCAATATCGGGCTGATGCCGTGTGTATCTCGGAGCCCTATAAAATGTTGGAAGGATGGCTCTCTGATACCAAGGGCGATACAGCCATCTTTACTCCCCGTGGGAGTGCTTTTAAATGCCACGAGGAGGTCATAACAGGTGATGGGTTTGTCCTCCTTCGGGCGGCCGACTGGACAATAGGTAGCTGCTACTGTTCCCCTAATGTCACCCAAGAGACATACATCAAGTTTATAAACGGACTGGCTGGGGGGGGGGGGGGGGTCGAGGAGATTGGCAAAACGGAATATGTGGCCGTGGCAGGGGATTTCAACGCTAAATCCCCCGCCTGGGGCAGTAAAGAACTGGATAGTCGCGGCGCTGTGCTTATGGACCTAGCGATAGAGAAGGGATTGGCACCGATCAACGCCGTGGGAGGGCCAACCTACGAGCGCAACGGGAGACAGTCCAAAATCGATTGTATTCTGATCAACACTGAGGCACATGGAAGATTAAGTTACAGCAGAGTTCTGGCAGATTTTACGGCTTCAGATCACCATTATCTGCTCCATGAATTCGAACCAAGAGGCAAACTCGGAATAAACGACAATCGATGGAGGTATGTTGTACAGGATATGGACCAAGATCGAATCCTACAGGCGTATATGGAGGAGTGGGATCAACGTAATCTGGGACACGTAGATGTGCAGGCCTTACCCAGGGACTACACAATCCTGGTTAAAGCGGTATGCGACACGGTGCTGCGTAAAACCACAACTACTCCCAGAGGAAACCCGTGCTATTGGTAGACGGCGGAGATTGCTAATCTTAGGAAGATAGCTAACAAAAGCAGGAGAAAGGCCCAACGGGCCACTAGAAATAATAGTGACAATAAAACCGAGCTCGAGCAGGAGTTTAAAACAGCCAGGAAGGTACTGAGAAATTCCATAAAAAATAGTGTTCGGATGTTTGCTGGTGGTTGGATGGAGGACTGGGAAGGTCGTCCAGCACTCCCTCAATAAAAGTCTTTTGGAACAGTGACTCTGTGACAGCACTTTATTGGAACACACAGTCTGCACGTACAAAGATGAAACTGACGACACGGAAATACACGACGCGTGGTGACGAGAGACGTAACACGACGACGTAAACGATTGTTAAATTAAGACGCGGATACAATAAAAACAATGAACGTGTATCGCGCTGCTCCTTGATACTTGAACAAGTGTCGGTTGCGACGGAGTATAAAGAGCTGTGTCGGTAATATATCTTGTTGAATGCAACTTGCGATCGGTTAAGGCGACGGTTTTCGACGATCTAGTTTATCACCCCGACCCGGAAGGCTCGCGGATCGGCGGGCCGTTGGGCCTGGCTACGGTGGGGCTGACAATTAGCCTAAATTAGGTTTACTGCGCCGGTGGTCTGTCGTGTCAACAAGCATGAAAACGGTCGACCACCGGTGCGAGTAAGAGGAGCGATGTAGCCGCTATTGCCAATCCCGAACAAATAGTAAAGAGAAGAAATGGAAAGAATTTTGCGAGACCCTGGATAATAACCCATGACCGTATACTATGGTCACGCGGAGGCTGAAGGGAGCTACTTTTACACCGATTCCTGACGAAATGATGTTGAAAATTGTAAATACACTCTTTGTGGTTACGCCGCCACCGCCACCACCTATGCGGCCGGATGAAGAAGGAGATGCGAGACCCCCCATCCACGAAGAGGGTGATAGTCCGGTAGTATCCCCAATTGAGGTTACGGCTGCGGCCAGAAGGTTGAGGGTTAAGAAAGCCCCGGGATTAGATAAGGTACCGGCAGACATCATAAGGACGCTGGCGGTAAATGAGCCTGAAGATCTAGTCAAAGTGTTCACCGCGACACTAAAAACCGGAATCCCAGCGGACTGGAAACGGCTAGGTTAGCCTGCTTTAAAAAACCAAATAAGGCAGGCACGTCCCCGGGCGACTACAGACCAATTAGTATACTCCCTGCACTTTCTAAGCTATGGGAGTACGTCATTAAGGCTAGGATAGAGAAATTTCTGGGACCCGCAGGATTACATCCAAGACAATTTGGGTTCCGGAAGGGGAAATTTACGCTAGATGCCCTCTACAAGTTAAACGAGGTTGTGGAAGATGCCAAAAGGCGTAATCTGGTATGCGCGGCTCTGTCATTTGATGTCAAAAACGCCTTTAACACCCTCCCTTGGGGCGAGGTACACGAGGAATGCAGGAAGAGAGATATGCCCTCCTACCTGCAAAAGGTGCTCGGGAACTACCTGAACGAGAGATCGGTCGTCGTATCTTACGAAAACGGAGAAGAGGCAATTCCCGTATATGCTGGTGTGCCTCAGGGGTCCGTTTTAGGGCCCCTGTTATGGAACATCGTGTATGATGGCGTTCTGAAAATTAGCGGGTACAGCTCCACGCTAATTGCCTTTGCGGACGATCTTCTTGTTGTTACGATCGGCCGCGATTTTGACCGAGTGAGCAGTAATATTAAGTTAATCCACCCGCTAATATCTAGATGGTTTACGGACAAAGGTTTGCGGTTATGCCCGGAGAAAACCAACGCTATACTTCTCACGCGTAAATGGATCCCTAGCCATGCCGAATTTTTGGTAGGCGATAGGAAAATCACGGCCACCTCGGATATTAAGTACTTGGGAGTAACTATAGACTCAAGGAGGACGTTCGCCCCCCATGTGAACAAGGTAGTGGGCAAGGCCACGCGATTTATGTCGGCCCTTATCCCTCTTCTCCCAAATCACGGGGGACCTGGCCAAAAGTGTAGAAAGCTCTACGAGGCGGTGTGGAGTGCGGTGGCACTTTACGGGGCACCGGTATGGGGGCCTCCGGCCCTGGAGGTGGCCTCGATTAGGGCGACCCTAAAGAGGGCGCACAAGATCCCGGTGCTACGAGTAGCATGCTGTTATCGTACGACGGCTTACGAGGCGGCATGTGTCCTACCAGGTGTACTTCCTGCGGGTGAAAGAGAGGGTGAGATGCTACCTAGCGATGAGGAGAGCTAGGGGAGGCGACCCAATGGTAACCAATGGAAGTAATAGATCGGAGGAGAGAGAAAAGGTCAGGGAAGATATTCACAACCTTTGGCAAAGGGAATGGGCAAATTTTAATGAAGCAAACTGGACGAGGAAACTTATCCCCAATGTCAGAGAATGGCTGAAGGGATATGGGAAAGGGAACTCTGATTACCACCTGGCGCAGCTCCTAACAGGGCATGGTGTATTTAATAAATACAGAGTGCGCATAGGCAAAACAGAGGATTCAGTCTGCTGGGATTGCGGATTCCCCGAGAATAATGCGGAACATCTATTACTGAACTGTCCGAGATGGAACAGCGAGAGGACTACACTTGAGGAGACCCTGGGGGCCTGGGATTCAGCCCGGGAGCTGGTCAGGAGAGCGACGAAAAATAGCGATACGTGGAAGGCCTTGAAAAATTTCGCTCGGATAACAATGGACAGTAGAATCCGAAGGGAAAATGAAATACAGAAAGAGGAACGCCTACGAGCCCCACCCCCCCCCCCCCCTTAGAGGGAGAAAAAGCTAGAAGGAAAACCACTACAGAAGGAGGACTAGGGATCCTATCCGCAATGCGACGTAACAGATAACTAGCCTAATCGTAAACCAACTACTGGTAGATACACGGGCGATGCAGGAAATGATTTTAAAAATACCGACGTCGCATGATCTTTTAACTCTTTAATCTTTATTGACTTTATTGGATTTTTTTGAAATGACACGGTGTCAACCAGGATATAGCGTAATTTTATTATTGACTATTCTTATTTCTATTTCACATACCTATTTCTATACCTTTACCTTTTATATATCATAACTATTTATTATTCCGAATTCACATATTCATACATATTTATTATTATTATCATTATGACTATCTATCTATTTATTATTATTATTTTACTATTTATTGACATACCGCCTGTTATTTTAGTTGATATATAACAACGCAATATTTTATATTTTACACTGTATATTTTATTGTATTTATATATTTATTTTGTGTGTTGTGTTTGTTACTATACGTTGTGTGATTGTACATTTTAAGTCAAATGTATTGACGACGTAGGCATCTTTCCGTATAGCCAGTAAAATAAAATATCTATAGTCTAGTAGCGGGCTTTTCCCGGTTTGTTGAGGGCGCCTTTTGCGCAAATGTTTTTGCTCGTCCCGGGGTCGGTGTACCGGGCATTCCTCCCTGTATGCGAAAGCGGGGCGGGGAGGAATGAGAGGGATGGATGGAGGGCTTAAAAAAAAAGGTTAGGTTAGGTTAGGTTATTAGGATATTAGGTAGAATTAGCGTACTCTATATGTAGTTGTTAGTTGTTTATATCCTCGTCTAGATAATAAAATTATATTGTAACATTTAAATGGTACCTCTCGATTGCGGCGAACTTGCCGCAGGATTGGATGTATTTCTGTTTTCATTGAATGTCGTAGCTCTTTGCTTTCTTCGCGTATCTCCCCTTTTCTCGGCGCGAATTTGCCTACTGTCGTCTACATTCGTAAAACCGAATGTTTTGCATTTATACTGTTGCTGAAATCTTGACATTTTATCTCACATAAACTGACCACGACCGACACTTTTAACTCGCCGTAACTAACTAACCGTTTCGCTTTACATTTCAACGAAAAACAATTTAAGGGGGCCGACTCCAGGCGCCATGACCGGTGTGCGTGCACTCACACAAACAACGGAAAGCATGCACGTATACGCCATGCGCGACAGAGAGACCCGATTTCTTATTTTACAATCCTCGTCTCAATAATTGCATTAATGAAACTTTCGCAGATATAACACACAGATCTGATTCGCACTTGTTTCCACACGCCCATGACACACACATTAACTTTCGTAATGTTCGTAAGTGCGTGTCCTGTGCGTGTGGAAACAAGTGCGAATCAGATCGTATCGATCGCCGGGACGTGGCATTTAAATTGTAAAAATAGGTCAGGATCGGTACAATGACCATATGGCAAGACACCGTCGAAGCAGGTAAATTCGCGATCGAATGGATATGTTTATTTAACTACCCTTTTCTAACATTAATCATCCAAACACTTTTTTCATAATTAATAAAACACTTTATTCGTTTCGGAAAACGAATAAAAGTATGGAACAGTTATTAAACGACTTGTTAATTAAATTGTTATTGATGAATAACGAAGAATTACACACTATTCTTAATGTAAGACGATCGTAATATTTGCCGTACGTTGCCCCTTGAGCTCGCGCTATACGGGCGCTCGCATTGACCAGTGTTTTTCGTTAATAACAAAAAAACGAAGCTTCAAACAATATTTTGGTCAAGGAAAAAGTTGTTCAGGATCACCTCAGCAATCCCTTTTTTAAAAATACCGCACGAGTTCCGGGCCACCCTGTATATGTTTTGGCACCAAATGTCCTCAAGTGCGCCAATCGGGGTAGCCTCCCAGTCCATAATTCGAATGGAGTCCTCCCATTCAGAGTCTTCGTAGGACATCTGTTTCTTATATAGTTTGTCGTGTCTATTGCAGCTGCCCAAAATCTTTCCGATAATCCGGCGTATAACAGTAAGCATCGCGTCATTTCAACGAGAGTTCGATTCTTGCGCTCTGCAACTCCGTTTTGCTCGGGTGTATGTGGCACAGTCAATCTCCTCGATATTCCATTCATTCGCAAGAATTCGACAAACTGCCCATTACAATACTCCCGTCCGTTATCGGTTTGTAAACATTTCACTTTAAACCCGGTTTGCGTTTCCGCGTAATTTTTGAAATCTTTAAATGCACGGAATACTTCATCTTTGCCTTTTAGGAAATAGAGCTTACACCACCTGGAATAATCGTCTATGAACGATACTACATACCTAACAATCAAAATTTCAAATAAACTATTTAAATAAATAATTAAATTTAAATATATCCTCCTATAGATTCTTTATTCATCGGACCGCACACGTCCGAATGTATAATTTCTAAAAAATTTGTGCTCCTTTGACTGTTCTTTGGGAAAGCGGTTGAGGTTAACTTTCCTCAAATACACGTTTCACACGTGGGCAGCGTTTTCTCTCCACTCAAATTTATGCCAATTGCATTTTCCTCCCTGGCCAAATACAATAAATCTTTGTCATTCAGGTGACCTAACCTATTGTGCCATAACTGGATTTTCGAAGTTCTTTTTAGGTTAGAATTTTCATTTGTTATAATCCTTCCATCTTCTGCTTCCTCACGTAGATAGTACAGGTTTCCTATCCGAGTTGCTCTTAGTCTCACTCTTCGTTCTGGATCAACGACGATGGCTTCGTTTTTCTTAAAAACAACCTCATGATCTTTATCCGTTATTTTTGTTACGGACATTAAATTCGTCCTCAACTCAGGTACATATAGTGTGTCTTTTAATTCAATTTGCTTCACATTACTATTTAAATTTGTTTTAATGCACACATCTCCCTGCGCTTCTACAGTGGCTGAAGCATCACTAGCAAGGTTCAATTTTTGATATGTAGAAGGCTTCATTTTTGAAAACTTTGTCTTTTCCTTGCAAAGGTGTGTCGTACAACCACTATCGAGACACCAATATCTCTGCTCAGGGTCTTCGCTAAGTTTATATGCATCATGTACATTTACATAGTATGTTTCGTTTGACATACCTGCTGTCGGCTTTGGTTTACCTCGTTTACTCCAACAATCAGCTGCACGATGACCCAACTTTCCACACTCATAGCATTTGATCTGTGGTTTCTTCGCAGCATAGGTTTTGTTTCCACCTTTTTGGTCTCGCTTTACTTGCCTGTCATACTTGAATTGATTCTGTCTGACAGCCATCGCACCATGTTCCTCCGTACGTTTCTGCAGTCTAGTCTCATACTCTTCCAATATTTTTATTTTTAATGTTTCCAAATCAGGAAGTTCGTCGCGAGACTCCATGGCACACCTGAAATTCTCAAAGCTTTCTGGTAAACTATTTAGCAGCATAGCGCTCTGCAAGTCCTTGTGTATCTCAATATCCATTTCAGCGAGTTTTCCTACAATCTCTATAAACGAATTTATGTGATGTCTAACATCCTCGCCACTCGACATGCGATGCGTCGTTAGCCGCCTCAACAACGTAGCTCTCTTCGCTGGCCCTTGCGATGCATACGTTACTCGCAACTTTTTCCAGCCGTCATGTGCCGTTCGACATCCTTTCAATTGATTTAGTTCTGACGGACTTACAAATAAAATGATGTCCGCTTTGGCCTTTTGGTCAGCTTTGTCCCACGCCGCCGCCATTGTTGCCGTCGTCGCATCTTCTGCGGTGACCACGGGTCGCTTCATCGTTCCGGCTGGGTATTGCCAACCATCATTCTTTACTAAAAGCGCTTCTGCTTGCATGCACCAGGTATCATAGTTATCCTTGTTTAGGACCTCGATTCTCGCCATGCTTCCTGTAGCGTACGCCATATTTTCTTGATTTCTTGTGAACACGTGTCACCACACGTTTTTCACGTACTATTTTTTAATTCTTTAACACAACTGTTTACGAAATCTCTGGGCCCATAACCTGTTAGAGTTAAATGCGTGAATATATATATTTAGATCTGCAGAATACAGTTATATGGATATACAGGATTTCTTCTATTCGATCAGTACTACACACAAGCTTACAAAGTATGACTCTGCATACACTAACGCCCGTTCTGTCGAATGGCGCTTAGATCGATTCGGAGTTGGCCCCAAAACAGTCGGCCCCCTTAATTCGCCCTTGTAATTTTTTAGTTCTTCTAGTAAAATTTCTGGAGTTATTACTAATGGAGATATTATGTTATGTTCGGCTAAATTAATCGTTTCAATATATTGCGTATATTCGCGAGTAATGCGATTTGTTACAGCAAGAAGTGATGTAATTTGTTGCGTTATCGTTGTTTCTATGGAAAGTATAGTTATGTATGAATTTGTTTGAATCGAGTACTGATTAATTTCCTCGACATTCTCGTTCATGGTTGCTTCTGGGTATTTCAAGGAATTTATTGAATAATTGAAGTTTCTAATTGTGCTAGCGATTACTTGTACCTGCGACTTGAGGAGCGTTTGTGTCTGTTGATTATTATTCATTAAAGTTTTTATACTGTAGAAGTTATTTTTAGTAGTAGTTTGGAATAGAGGGCAGGTAGGCTAATAAGATTTCAGTTTGCTTCAATTAAACACTAGCTTTATTAAAATAAGACGTCGACACACGACAACTCTCAAACAAACAATGGCTCTCACACGATTCTCGCGATACTCTCTCTTCAACTGTTCAAACTATTCTGCTCTATTCTCAATCAGCCCTCTTCTAACTCTCCCTTAACTCTGCTGTTGGATGACCAGCCCTAGAGTCATCGATGAGTTGTTAGGCCCGCGGATCCTGGCCTAGTCAAAGTCAATATTATGCACTAAGGCAGTAGTCATCGACATGACTACTGGCAAGGGCCAGACTCCGCGTCGGCTAAGGCGACAACAACAAGGGCTCAGGTCAGCCTTTCCCCCCCCCCCCCCAACATTATAATATACATATATACTAGCGGAAGGTCAGCGGACCTTCAGATTCAATTCCATAGAGCTTAAGAGTGGAACCTCTGTCAAAGTATCGATTAGAACTGAATAAACTTTTCTTAAATGTACTTAGAATATTATATAAACGTGTTATACTCGATTCCCTTCATACGGAATCCAACACAAAAATTGGTGTCAGAAGTGGGATGGTCTGACGTTCATCGACTTCGCTACACTCCTGGATCGAAGAAACATCCAGCACGAACCGTGGACGACAACTTCAGTTGTTAATTAGACCATCAAAAACGCTAAGCCACAAAAGAAATGGAAAAAAATTCAAGAAATCAATTGGGGTAAGTGTTGTTCAAGGATCACTCTTACAATTTGACTAGATCATCTTATAACTTCCGCTCCCCAAAAAACCAGAAAACTTAATTACATATATCTCCACTTTCTTACTTGTAATACACATAACAAGAATCATGCCGCATACACAAAACACTGATGCTCAAGCTTCAATTTCAACTCCTACTTCAACACAGCAACTTTCAATAGAACTATTGATTAAATTATTACCCGACTCCTTCGATGGCGATAGATACAAGCTACGCAGCTTCATAAAACAGATCGACGCTGTTTTCGAATTAGCTAAACCGTTTTAAATTACACCACTAATACTACATGTAAAAAATAGAATCACGGGAAAAGCGCGCGAACAAATAGATGTTCACTGTAATTTAACCACCGGGGATGAAGTTTCCGAATTATTGATTACGTTATACCAAGACCGGAAATCACCTGATCAGCTTTTAGAAGAACTGAGTTCTATGCAACAAGAAACGTGCGAAAATATATCCCAATTCTATCAGAGACTGGAAGATTTGCACTCTAAAGTACTAAGGGCAATTCATAGTACTGAGAGTAATCAAGAATCTTTAAAAGGGAGGTTACTCATGATAAACGATATTACCTTGAATCGGTTCGTTCATCACACCCACCCCCAAATTTCGCAAATGCTAAGGTACAGAGACTTTAGAAATATTAATAGCGCGTTCACTGCCGCCGTTGCCGAAGAAAAATCTCTACGCCTAAATTATGGAGAAAATTCCCATAAGTGCAGAATATGTGGGTGTACAAACCACAGCACGAATAACTGCTATATACACAAAACCCACAGCATACACAATACAGTAATGTCTCGCACTGTGTTCAAAATCGTGATTCGATGGCTGTTCATTTCCTATCCCCCCTACTTGGGGCCGCCACCCTTGGATTCTTGGAAGCGTCGTTCGGATCACTTTTGAGCGCGGAGTACGAGGAAGGGGCAAATTTAAAGGCCCGTGTACGTGTGAGACAATACTAACGCAATCAGAATTTAATATTAAAACTTGCTTATTTTTTGTCCGTTTTAAATGTAATTTTACAAACATATTTGTTAGAATCTCCCGATTAAAATGACACCAAACACGACATAGTTTTGACAATTTTTACTTATCATGGTATTAATAATTGTATTCCCCTTTATTATTGTGAGATTATGAATTTGGAAAAATTATAATTTGATGTCTAATTATAATTACACTAAATTGTATTTTTATTATTATGTTATTTTTGTATAGTTTACGATTTTGTATAAACGATAATTTTCATTGCGTTAGTATTGTTTCACACGTACAAAGGGATTTAAACGTGCATGTACGCATTCGGTCCCCAGCGAAGTGCACTCGAGACACTGGAATCGAGATTTTACTTCCAAATTTATAATCTCACTACTAATTACCTTATTTTTAACAACTAATATACACATTCCGGTTGTTATCCGTAACAGTAGCAATGATTCGCACTGTGTTCATCGCTCAGGACCGAATGTGAACAGCCATCGTGTACAGGACACGATTCTCGAGCGTCAGGTCACCTTCAATGTTGTGGCAACAGAGACTCGAGGCAGCGACGAGGAAAAAAATCAGGCAAGTTTAAATACCCGTGTACGTGAGACAATACTAACGCGATCAAAATTTAAGAATAAAACTTCTGCATTTTTGGTCCGTTTTAAATGAAATTTTTCTAACATGTTCGTTACAATCTCCTGATTAAAATGACACCAAACACGACATAGATTGGTGCAATGGGACTGATTATTTCGAAGACCATTATTACTACCATTATAAGTAAAAATTGTCCAAACCATATCGTGTTTGGTCTCATTTTAAGCGGGAGATTGTAACGAACATGTTGGTAAAATTTCATTCAAAACGGACCAAAAATGCATAAGTTTTATTCTTGAATTTTGATCGCGTTAGTATTGTCTCACGTACACGGGTATTTAAACTTGCCTCTTTCCTGGAACGCTGCCTCGAGCCTGGGCTGCCACAACATCAAAGACGATCCGAACTCACCCAGGGGGCCACCACCCCAAGTGGTGGGGATAGGAAAAGAACACTAATGGAGACACAATTTTGAACTCTAATGGAGACATTACTGTACATGGCAAGTGAAACGTTAGTACAAAAAGCGCTCTAAGTTCAGATTTACGTATATTAAATTAAAATATTTAACAAATTTTTTTAAAATATTGGTAAGCAAATATTGATCATTGTCATATAGTTAGGAATTAAAAAAATTTTTTTTAAATAATTATAACCGAGGGGGATCGAACCTACTAAAAAGTTTCCAGCCGTTCAGCAGCTATGTTCGGCAGGAATCGAAATCTCGGCTCCAGCCGATTCATTTTGCTGATGGCCAGGATTGTAACAGATGTGGCAACAGCGCGACAGAACCGAAGATTTGGCAACTATGCCTTCACACTTTCGGACACCCTCAGGTAGCGACTGACCTAGGGGTGACTTCGGTGCGGTCTCTGCCGATCGCGCCCGAGATCAGCCGAAGTCGAACCGTCCGCCCATTCTTACAATCCAAAACGTATCTCAGGCCAGTCCCTTCAATCTTGCCAAACCTTACCTACAAGACTTTATACCTTCACCAGCAGTTCATAGATGACGCCTGTATCGACTCATTGCGACGTTGCCATTTCACAAGTTCGCGCGTGCACGGGTTGCAAGATACGTGGTAGACCCTATATATAACCTCCGACAATTCCCTACTATCCTACTGTCTAAGGCAGGGTTTGCTAGTACGCCTTACTGACGAGTCCGCTAGCAAGCCTAGGACGAAACACAACCTTCTTCCTTCCTTTCTTTTTCCGTCGCGTCCTACTTCCACCATCGTATCAACCGATACAACGAAGCTCCCACAAGACTTCAAAATTTTTAATCGATACTGGCGCATCAGTTTCTCTAATTAAATCAACTGGTATAACCACTTGGAGAAACCATAATAACGTCCCAGTAATACTAAACGGAGTATCGCCGAGTGCACCAATTGCAACACGGTGAAACCGAAATCGAACTCGAAATTCATTCAAAAAAGATCGTAGCTAATTTCCAAATATTAGACACTCCTACGAATATACCATTTGACGGACTCCTAGGAGACGACTTTCTCCGCTCCCAGAGCTTCTCCGTTTCCGTTCCGCGGACGGAAACAGTTGTTCCAATTAAGCTAATAAACCCATTCAATGTTAAAGAAGGAACAGTGTCGTGTCAACAACTAAATCACGATGATACATTATTAATTCAAAATGCTATTGTTCGAGTAGATGACCAAAATAACGCAATTATAACAATTGTTAACACCTCCACTAAAGTCGAAGCTATTCCGATTCCCGAATTATATATTGAACCTCTCCCAATCGAATCACACGTATACAGCCTAGCTCCTAATCAACCGAGTAACGAAACCTCGAAAAGGTTAGACGTATTAAACCAAAATCTTAGACTCGAGCATTTGAACAAAGAAGAACGGGGCGCATTATATCAGATCTGTACAGAGTTCAACGATATATTCCATTTACCTACCGATTTATTAAGCCGAACGACAGCAACTACGCACGAGATTCCTATTACCGATGAAAGTACAACTCACGTAAAAACCTATCGATATCCGCAAATACATAAGGCTGAAGTTGATAAGCAAATCGAAAAAATGCTTAACCAGGGCATTATTAAACCTTCGACTTTCCTTGGTCTAGTCCTGTCTGGATTGTCCCAAAAAAATTAGATGCCTCCGGAACAGATAAATGGCGTGTCGTAATAAATTATAGAAAGCTTAACGATAAGACAATCCGGGACCCATACCCACTTCCGAACATCGAGGATATCTTAGATCAATTGGGGCACGCAAGATACTTTACAACCCTTGCCCTTGCAAGTGCTTTCCACCAAATCCCCAAGAACCCTAGTTATTCTCCGAAGACAGCTTTTTCTACACCAAATCGCCATAATGAATTTACGCGTATGCCGTTTGGACTTAAGAACGCACCATCATCCTTTCAAAGAATGATGAACAATGTTTTAACGGGTTTAACTAACACTCAATGCTTCGTTTATTTAGATCACGTCGTTTTATATGGGTCCTCTTTGGAAGACCATAATAGAAAATTAAATAATATATTCTCTAGATTGCGGGAAAATAATCTAAAATTACAGCTAGACAAGTGCGAACTTTTGAAAAGGTCATGCGAGTACCTAGGTCATATTATATCCGACAAAGGCGTAGGACCTAACCCTAACAAGGTAGATTGTATACGACGCACTATGAAACCAAGAAACCAAAAAGAAATTAAGATGTTTTTAAGACTAGTAGGCTACTATCGAAAATTTATTAAAAACTTCTCCGCGATCGCGAAACCTTTAACGCAATTACTAAAGAAAGACGTTAATTTTATTTGGACGAATGAACAAGAACAACCATTCCTTGCCTTAAAAGAAAAATTAATAGACGAACCTATTCTCCAGTACCCAGACTTCACAGAACAATTTATCTTAACTACCGGTGCCTCGAACGTAGGCATTGACGGCGTGCTTTCACTAATAAAAAATAATGCAGACTTGCCTATTGCATATTACTCCCGAACTCTCAACAAATCGGAACAAAATTATTCTACAATCGAAAAAGAACTGTTAGCAATAGTCAGCTCGGTAGAACATTTTAGACCCAACCTATGCGGACAAGACTTCATAATATACAGGGTGTCTCTTAACTGTGGGTCTTCCCGGAAATGGGGGATAGCTGGGGTGATTCTGAACAACTTTTTCCTTGACCAAAATGTGATTTGCAGCTTCAGTTTTGAGTTATTAATGAAAAACACTGGCCAATCAGGGCGCCTGTAGAGCGCGCGCCAAGCGCGTGGCTCTCAACCGTACTCGGTTGTGGTCACGAAGAAACGCGTTGGCTCACGTCACGACCGAGCGCGTTTGAGAGCCACGCGCTTGAGCGCGCGCTCTACGGGCGCCCTATTGGCCAGTGTTTTCATTAATAACTCAAAAATGAAGCTGCAAACCACATTTTGGTTAAGAAAAAAGTTGTTCATAATCACCCCAGCTACCACCCATTTCCGGGAAGACCCACAGTTAAGGGACACCCTGTATACTGACCACCGGCCATTGCAATGGCTCTTTAATTGTCAAAACCCATCCACTAGGCTAGTGAGATGGCGATTAAGACTCGAAGAATATCGATATCAGATTAAATATAAACCAGGTAGAATAAATTCAAATGCAGGTGGATTATCCAGATTATCAGCAGAGCCTCCAAGTCAAATTAATATAACAATAAAAGCTGTAAGATCTTACGAAGATTTTATAAAATTCGAAAACACGAATTAAGTAGGCAAACAAATCCCATTCTATTATTCTGGTCTCAAGATCTAAACGAGAACAATCAATATTCAAAATACATCTCGGATAAATTCGGCAATAACAAAAACACACCCGCGGTAAATGGTGTTTGCAAACTGGAATATTAGGGTCGCGTCGCGTACCTACTATTTCCCACACTCATGCACTTCGATAAAATAGAATGCAAAAACGTATTCTAATGTTTGATAAACGCGAAATACCATCTTAAAAACGAAACGTTCATTTTAATCCCTCCGGATAAAAAACATAACATAATTCAACGCGCCTAGCTAATATGTTAAAATTTATACAGGGTGGCCCGGAACTCGCGCAGTATTTTTAAAAAAGGGGTAGCTGAGGTGATTCTGAACAACTTTTTCCTTGACCAAAATATTGTTTGAAGCTTCGTTTTTTAGTTATTAACGAAAAACACTGGCCAATTACAGCGCCCGTATAGCTTGAGCTCAGTCACAATTGCGCGCGGCCGTAATCGGGTGCATCGAGGGGCACCGTACGGCAAATATTACAATCGTCTTACATTAAGAATAGTGTATAATTTTTTGTTATTCATCAATAACAATTTAATTAACAAGTCGTTTAATAACTGTTCCATACTTTTATTCGTTTTCCGAAACGAATAAAGTGTTTTATTAATTATGAAAAAAGTGTTTGGATGATTAATGTTAGAAAAGGGTAGTTACATAAACTTATCCATTCGACCACGAATTTACCTGCTTCGACGGTGTCTTGCCATATGGTCATTGTACCGATCCTGACCTATTTTTAGAATTTAAATGCCACGTCCCGGAAATCGATACAGATCTGATTCGCACTTGTTTCCACACGCACATGACACACACATTAAATTTCGTAATGTTCGTAAGTTGTGTCATGTGCGTGTGGAAACAAGTGCGAATCAGATCTGTATCGATTTCCGGGACGTGGCATTTAAATTAAATTTAAATTGGGATAGGTCAGGATCGGTACAATGACCATATGGCAAGACACCGTCGAAGCAGGTAAATTCGCGGTCGAATGGATAACTTTATTTAACTACCCTTTTCTAACATTAATCATCCAAACACTTTTTTCATAATTAATAAAACACTTTATTCGTTTCGGAAAACGAATAAAAGTATGGAACAGTTATTAAACGACTTGTTAATTAAATTGTTATTGATGTATAACGAAAAATTATACACTATTCTTAATGTAAGACGATTGTAATATTTGCCGTACGTTGCCCCTCGATGCACCCGATTACGGCCGCGCGCAATTGTGACTGAGCTCAAGCTATACGGGCGCTGTAATTGGCCAGTGTTTTTCGTTAATAACTAAAAAACGAAGCTTCAAACAATATTTTGGTCAAGGAAAAAGTTGTTCAGAATCACCTCAGCTACCCCTTTTTTAAAAATACTGCGCGAGTTCCGGGCCACCCTGTATTTCCTAAAAACGAGATAAAAATGTATGATAGTAGTAGAATAGAAATACAAAATGCCGAACAAATCAAGGAAATATTAAAAGAAAACCACGACAGTAAACTTTCGGGACACTACGGATTCAACAAAACTTACTCTAAAATAATAAAAAAACTAGTGTGCGCTTAAGACCGCACGACCGAAGTGTAAACTTTTACACTTTTAAACTTCAACTTTTTGTATATCTTGATACGAATTGTGCTCATGTAATATCTTCCAAGTATTTTGGTCTTTTCTCGTACTTATCAAACCAGTTTTGTTTCCAATAATCATTACTATCACCTTCTAATTTACTCAACTCTTCCATAGTTTTTCTTACTCGCTGACGTTCAATTGGTCATACTGTTGGAATATATACGATAATTAATGAAGTTTTTGACATTGGTTCCCGTAGTACATACCAAGCAGCTTCTTGACTTGTGATCTCTGTATGATTTAGTATGTTCACACTTATGTTTTTGGTTATCTCAATGATATCAAATTCCGGATGTGCATTCATTGTTTCGATTATTTTCCTTTGCAAGTGACTTACACCCCTATTTGTTTTATTTACATATTCTACTACATAAGCTGCACATGAATATTTTTCTGTTATAAATTGGAAGTCTGTATTGGATTTAACAATATTAAATATGAATGGATTGAAAGGATTATGCCATTTTTCGAAAGGTTCTCGTTTTACGAAAACTTTTGGTCTATTTATTCCTGCTCTGATAATATTGCAATATTCTTCATCGTAATTTATACCATTACGATTATAAAAATCGTCCATGTCTACAAAATCTTCATTTTCCAATCGTACTCTTATTTGTGCATAGTGTTTACGATAAGTGTATCCTTCCTCTGTATCTTTCATTGAACTTAATATCATTGTTTTTTTTGATGGCAGAAAAGGAGCTTCAAATCCACATTTTTGTGCTTTATGGGAAGTTATTTTTTTGTAGCACGTGAATGTATGTGTGGGATCGGGCGCCTCCATCAAAGAACATAAGAGGAACTTAAGAACCACGTTGCCTAAGAAGGGGCCGTGGCGTAGATGGACTGATCAGTGCCTACCACCAGAAAGTCTCGGGTTCGATTCCCAATGACTCCCCTTCATTTTTCTCCAGTTCCTACATACATATGTTTATATGTTTGAAGTTTTATATTTCCCGATGCTTTCGATGCTGAAACTGATGTTAAGGCATCTATCAGTTCAATTGCCTTATCATAATCTTTATTAAGAGCATCTGTCGGCGCGTTATCAAGCCAAGCTAAGATGTGCGCATGAGGACTGCCCCTATGCTGAAATTTAATGCGCTTGAAATAGTGGAGAACCCTGAACTTTCCAAAAGGGCTACATTTCTTTGATTGAAGAATATTCATTATGACATTGACTAATTTATTAAAGTATATGGCGCAAGTAACAGCGTCTTCGTTGATGAGAGTACTTTTCACCATGTAATGTAATTTTTCTACTGCCTCTTTCGTGATACAATATTTGTTTTTCAATTTGTACAATAGTTGTAGCAAATCAGACCACCCTATTTCATTAGCACTTATTGTGAAAAATACAGTCGGTTTACCTAATTGCCTCATCATAGCAAATTGATCCTTTTTCCTTTCCGACCAATACCAAGTAGAATTAGGTATAGAACGTAAACTGAGCACTAGTGCTGGAGAAATATCGATGGCACTATCGATATTATCGTTGGTTGCTACTATCGAAAACTATCGATAATATATGTTTACTATCGATAGTACATCGAAAATGTGGGTTGACATTCGTAACGCCGAGAATTTAAAAATGTTTGGTAATTTGATGATAAGCATTTGTTCTATAACTGACGATTCCGATAGTATTTAGTCATTAAAGGCTGGGTTTCTGTGTGATCTTGCGTACGAAAGAATCTGCAATTCAAAAAATATTATATCCTTCGTTGTGCGCAATTAGTGCTTACGCACACTTTGATGCTCTTTGAGGGTGAGAGCTTGACAGATAAGAATAACGGATACGCAACGATACGGGACGATGAGGACGCAACACATTCGGACACTAACACTTTATTTTATAACTCGACGGCACAACGAACTTATAATTGTAATAGAAATAAACCACGACTATATATATTTACACGAATCGATAACTATTTATTTATGAACTACTCGCTTATCTTTAGTTGAAAATGAATCGTACACGGTTTTGATTTACGGAAAGATGTGTCCTCTACGACAGTTGAAACGGATCTCTCTCTGCCTTCCGGAGAGGGACCAGAGCAGGATATTTCCTACTCTAGTTAAGGGCCTCTCCGGAAGGATCCAGGATGCAGAGCAGCCAATCAGACCAGCCAATCGATCGGCTGATCGATTCCGACCCCGTTAATTGGCAGGCGAACTCGTCGTCAGCGCCACGTTCGCTGCCGATGCGCGAGACGGCTAGCGTCGTAATCGCGCCAACGCGCGCATCCTGAACATTGCCGCCCGCCTTGACTAATGAAGTTAGTCAATGATATGGCTCTCTCAGCAGCGACAGACAAACGACGCGCGATTGTTACAAGAGTGCGGTGAATATGAAACGCATGAGTTCGCCCGCCAACCAGGGGTCGGTCGATCCTTGAAATCGTGAGCAACACTTCTGAAAGTCGCGTTTTGACGGACCGGGCTGATTGGTGCCTTTAAATGAAAAGTAACGATACCGATCGCCGTAGCAACGTATGGAGTTGAAGTCGCGTGGATGGACCGGCGTGTCGGTGTTGTCCGTGAGTGTGACTGTGGAATTGAGATCTGAATACGTATAAACTAACGGAACTTAACCTAAGTAATATGACGCCCGGACGGACAATGACATTGATACAACTAATCGATGATTACGAAGTGAGGTCGCGTTACAATTGAACGATTATCAGTTGGACGCGTGATTAGTTGTCGGTGCTGGTTGCATCCGGTTGACTGCTGACCGGTAAGAGAATCAATTTTTGGACGGGTCTTACCAATGTGGTGACGGCAGTTTTGAGGGTACAGACCCGTACCTTTCCATCGGCGCCTGGATGGGCGATTTCGATCCTTGCAAGTGGCCAGCGACAAGGTGAAGTGGCTTCCGTTGCAATGAGGCAGAGACGCCCAGCCTTGAAGTTGTCGTCGGGCTGTTGCCATTTAGGCCGAGTCAGGAGCCCGTGGAGATATTCTCTGGCCCATCGTTGCCAGAATTGATCTCGCAATTGGACGAGTAGCTGCCATCGTGACAATCGAGCCGGGTGGGAGTCCAGCAGTGTTGGTTCCGGTAGGGCGTTGATAGCGGATCCGATGAGGAAATGTCCTGGCGTAAGAGCGGCGACGTCTTGGGGGTCATCGGTGAGAGCAGTTAACGGCCTTGAATTGAGGCATGCTTCCACCTGAGTGAGGAAGGTCGCCATCTCCTCGTACGTGAGTCTGCTCTCGCCAAGGACTCGTCGGATGTGGTGCTTTGTCGACTTAACGGCGGCTTCCCATAAGCCGCCGAAGTGTGGGGCTGCTGGGGGGTTAAAATGCCAATGGACGCGCAGCTCAGCCAGCTTCTTCTGGATGGCGTTGAAGTGGGGTGATCGAGCCGAGAAGAATCGGCGCAGCTCGTTGTCGGCGCCTTGGAAGTTTGTACCGCAGTCGCTGTAAACGTCCGAGCAGAGTCCTCTTCGAGAGATGAACCGACGGAACGTCGCCAGGAACGCTTCGGTGCTGTAGGCAGATACAGCTTCGAGATGAACGGCCTTAGTAACCATGCAGACGAAGACCACGAAGAACCCCTTGTACGCCCTTTGACCTCGCCCAGGAGCGGTACGGAGCCAGATGGGACCAGCATAGTCCACCCCGGTATGGAGAAATGGCCTTGATGCAGTCACTCGCTGTTGAGGTAGGTCAGACATGATTTGGTGGCCGGGAAAGGACCGCCAGCGGACGCAAATTATGCATTGACTGATGCATCGCTTCACCAGGTTCCGTCCTGAAGGGACCCAGAAGCGACGGCGCAGCGCGCCGAGTGTGGCTTGAACTCCCCCGTGCAGCGATTCCCTGTGAATTTTGTCGATTAGTAAGACTGTGAATCGGGAATCTGCTGGCAGTATGAAAGGGTGTTTCTCGTCAAAGGAAAGCAGAGCGTGCTTTAAACGTCCTCCAACACGCAGGCACCCCTTTTCGTCGAGGAGCGGAGCCAAGGTGCGAAGTTTGCTACGTTTGGAGACGGGTTGGTTCTTCCGGATGGTTTTATATTCTTCCGGGAAGGCTTGATTTTGTAGTAGTTTGATCCATTGGACTTCGGCTTCTTGAAGTTCCACCGCTGACACGAACGCTTTCGCCGAAGGTCCCTCAGCCGAAGTGGATACTAAATTGGATGATTGACGTACCTGCAGCCAACGACGACACCACGCTGTTACCTTGAGTAACAGCTGGTAAGAAGAAAACCTGGACAGTAGGTCGTTTTCTTCTGTCCCCAGGCGGCTGTGGAGCATGACCGTTCTCCTTGCTTCCGGCAATTCGTTGATGTTGAGTGTTTCCTCGAGGCTGGATGGAAACGGAGCAGAATGACGCAGGAATTCCGGTCCCTTCCACCAAAC
This sequence comes from Nomada ferruginata, assembly GCA_963583965.1. Lineage (NCBI taxonomy): Eukaryota > Metazoa > Arthropoda > Insecta > Hymenoptera > Apidae > Nomada > Nomada ferruginata. The sequence continues at coordinate 7,786,515 of OY757222.1, forward strand.
AGTACACGCTAGGAGTGCCTTAGGTGAAAGTCCCCTTGATGCGACGTCCGCGGGATTGAAGCCTCCGTGGACATGGTGCCAGCGAGCTTCGGAGGTGAGCCGTTGAATCTCCGAGACTCGGTTTGCCACGTATGTCGTCCACCTTGCTGGATGTCCGCGAATCCAACCGACGGTGACGGTAGAGTCCGTCCATAGGTGGATTGGCACCCCCTTTAAGTCGAGAGCCGAGACGACGTGATCGACGACGCGAGCGAGGAGGTACGCTCCACTGAGCTCCAATCGTGGCAGTGAAATTGGCTTGATTGGAGCCACCTTTGATTTTGCTGTGAGCAGAGAAATTTGGTAATCTGGAGACGCACCCCTGCAACGGAAGTAGAGGACCGCGGCGTAGGCTTTCTCCGAGGCATCAGAGAAACCATGGAGTTCCCAACTAGCTCGGTCCGATCCGTGAACGATGTTTCTCGGAATTCGCAGATCCCGTAGCAGTGGGAGTTCGCTTGCGAATTCTCGCCAGGCCTGTGCTTGATTTGCTGGTAAAGGATCGTCCCATCCTAGTCCGAGCAGCCAGGTTGCCTGAATGGAGATTTTGGCTCTGGCTGTGGCTGGAGCTAACCATCCTAGAGGATCGAAGAGTTGAGCGCATTGAGAGAGCAACGACCTTTTCGTTACCACGCCGTTCGATGGTGGCTCGTTGATAGTGAAGGCGAAGTGGTCCTCCGTTGGCTCCCAGCGCAGCCCCAGTGTTGAGTGTGAGGGTTCCGCGGTTGTCCTTGATTTAACATGGACCTCGAAGGATCGACTCCTGACTTCCCCGCTGAGAACGTCTGGGCAATTGGATGCCCATTTTTGAAGGGGAAAGCCGCCCGCCTTGCACAGGCTGGTCAGCTCCAGTCGAAAGCGTTTGAGGTCTTGAATTTCGGAAGCACCAGTGACGACATCGTCCATGTAAGTGTCCTGCAACAGGGCGGCAGCGCCCATCGGAAACTGGACTTTCTCGTCTTCGGCGAGTTGACGCAGGGTCCGAATAGCCAGGAACGGAGCGCAGGCGAGGCCGTAGGTCACGGTGTTCAACTGGTATTCGTGAGCCTCCTCCTCGTCTGTCCGCCTCCACAGGACTCGTTGATAATCGCGATCGTCTGGGTGGAGGATGATTTGGCGGTACATCTTCTCGATGTCCGCTACCAAGACGACCGCGTGCATTCGCCACCGGAGGAGAACATCGCTGAGATTTGAGAGCAGGTTCGGTCCAGTGTGCAGGTGTTGATTGAGTGACGCCGTAGTTGAAGAGCTCCAGGAGCCATTGAAGACAACTCGCAGTCGTGTAGTTGTACTGGAAGCTCTGAAGACTCCGTGATGAGGTAAGTAAAAGGTGTTCTTACCTGATAACGTCCTTGGTACACGGCTCATGTGTCCCAGATCCTCGTACGTGTCCATGAAATCGACGTACAGTCTCTGGAGTTCCTGATTGGATTTGAATTTCTTCTCCATACGTTTTAGAGAAGCTGATGCGGCGGCACGGGAGAAGCTGAAGTCAGGCACGGGTTTGGAGAAGGGGAATCTGACGATGTACCTCCCTTCGTGATTCCGTGCATGTGTGGTTTGGAAGAAGTCCTCGCACTCTTGCTCCGCTGAACTGATTGATTTGGAGGAGGAGGGAGCTTCTTCCTGCTCCCAGAATCGACGCACCAGTGTTGAGAGTGAATCTCCCACAGTGATTTGATGTGAGCGGGGAGAGGTTGATTGAGGCTTAGCACCGGTGAGCCCAGAAAGGATCCACCCAAATATGGTATTTTGGGCCGCTGGTTGCAGTTCGTTTCCCTTCCGGATTCCGTCCTTGATGATTGCTGAGTAGACGTCGGCGCCGAGCAAGACTTCGATCGTGTCGGACGACGTGAAGTCTGGATCCGCCAGATCGATATCCCGTAGATGCGGCCAGTCGACTTTTGAAGTTGAGCTGCTGACGTACGACGTTAGTTTTGGCAATATGAGAGCAGTGATTAATACCTTGTCGTGGCTCAAACAAGACCAAGCCACTAAAGAAGCACAACCACGGGCTGTCGCGACCTGTTGACCTCCTACTCCGAAGACCGCTAATGATGAACGAGCTCGAGGTAACCTCAGGCGTTGAACGAGGCTTTCGGCTACCATGGACGCTTCGGACCCTTGATCGATCAGGGCTCTTACTGTATGTTGGTGTCCACATCGGTCTTCCACTTGGATGCGAGCTGTGGCTAGGAGGACGGTCGAGGCACGACCTCGGCAGTCGTACGTCAGATGAGAATTGACACTTCTTACGGCTGGCGAATCGTTCAATTTGAATATTTCGTGGAGAGACGAATGATGGCGCTCTCCACAAACGAAGCATCCGCGTTTCGAAGCGCACGCACTGAGTTTGTGATCGCCGAGACAGTTTAAACACGAGCCCGTTGAGTCGACTGTGAGTTTTCTATCTCGTGCGGATTTGGCCTTATACTGATCACAGTGCATGAGGAAGTGCTCTTTGTGACACAACGCGCACTTGATTTGAACGGCGCGTTTTTCCGTATGATGTGAGCGAACGGTGCGATTCGAAGATAAGCGACATCTCTCGGCAGACGGCGGTTTTGGTTTGCTCACGACGGTTGGTGTGAACGCCTGGAGCGTTTGAAGCCGCATTGAAAGGAAACGGTTTAAACTCGCGTACGATGGCGGTTCGTTGCTCGATGTGATTGATTCCTCCCATTTTGAACGCGATTGGTCGTCGAGTCTCTCGATGACACTGTAAACGAACCAATCTTCGGATTGATCAATTGGTCGTCCGAGACTTTCGAGTGAGTTGACGGTGCTCGATACGCAATTAATCAACCCTTCGAGTTCCGTGGCCGATTCGGATTGAAGCTTATTTAACGACGCGAATTTGGACAAGCACGAACGGACCAATACTCGTTTGTTCTCGTATTGGTCGGTCAGGATTTTCCACGCTCGTGTATAGTTATCATTCGTGGTGGATAACTCTTTGATAAGTTTTTCGGCAGTGCCTTTGAGACTCACCTTCAAGTGGTGCATTTTTACAACGTTAGTCAACCGCTGATTTCTCCCGATGATCGATTGAAATAAGTCCTTGAAGGATGGCCAGTCTTCGTAGCAACCGGAGAACGGAGGGATTTGAATCCGAGGCAGCGTGGTGTGGTTGGAAGTGGAGTCGCTTGGAGTGGATGATCCGTCTGCGAGCTTTTGATTGTTCTCAACCAGCTGATCTGAAGGTGAGTATGTCGTTGTTTGTCTCGTAATCTCGCCATAGTTTGTCGAGTATTTGAAGTCGAGAATGTATTGCGGCCTGCGTGATGCTAGCTTTTCCACGTTTCTTCAGGTTCTCCACCGTTCGGGTAATTTTACCTTGCAGCTCGTACTGCTTGTGAATCAGCTCACCAGCGGAAAGTTCCATTTTCACGGAAGGCAATATGGCGGAGCAACGAACGGTGATCCACGTGGCCGATGCAAGTCGCGGCTCGTTTCGCGTATCCGGCTCGAAGGACCAGAAAAATGTGCGCAATTAGTGCTTACGCACACTTTGATGCTCTTTGAGGGTGAGAGCTTGACAGATAAGAATAACGGATACGCAACGATACGGGACGATGATGACGCAACACATTCGGGCACTAACACTTTATTTTATAACTCGACGGCACAACGAACTTATAATTGTAATAGAAATAAACCACGACTATATATATTTACACGAATCGATAACTATTTATTTATGAACTACTCGCTTATCTTTAGTTGAAAATGAATCGTACACGGTTTTGATTTACGGAAAGATGTGTCCTCTACGACAGTTGAAACGGATCTCTCTCTGCCTTCCGGAGAGGGACCAGAGCAGGATATTTCCTACTCTAGTTAAGGGCCTCTCCGGAAGGATCCAGGATGCAGAGCAGCCAATCAGACCAGCCAATCGATCGGCTGATCGATTCCGACCCCGTTAATTGGCAGGCGAACTCGTCGTCAGCGCCACGTTCGCTGCCGATGCGCGAGAAGGCTAGCGTCGTAATCGCGCCAACGCGCGCATCCTGAACATTTGTACAGGATTGAACTGTATCTGCGCGTTTTTAGGGAGCGCTCTCTTCCTCTGCGCTTAACGTCATTTCCTTGGCTACCAGAGAAAGCGCTCATCCTTACATTACTTATGTATGTACAACATATGCATACATATCACATTCCATCACTATCGATAATTATCGATGGTCGATGGTCCAACTATCGGAAATTATCGACAGTCCTGACCATCGATATTTCTCCACCACTACTAAGCACTGTCTGATGTTCGCTCGGAAAACTCGGCTCTCTTGTTCTACCTCGTGAGCCTGACGATCTCGGCTCCCGAGTTTACCCGAACTGAGCGTGTCGGCTGAGCGTGTCGCGTTGACCGTGTAGCGCTGAGCTTGTCGCGTTGACCGTGTCGCGTTGACCGTGTAGCGCTGAGCGTGTCGCGTTGACCGTGTCGCGCCGAGCCTGACGTGCTTCGGTTCCTCGAGTTTACCCGAAGCCTGACGCGCTTCGGTTCCTCGAGTTTACCCCAAGCCTGACGCGCTTCGGTTCCTCGATTTTACCCGAAGCCTGACGCGCTTCCGAGCGTGTCGCATCAGACTCATTCACTCCCCAGCAAAATTCTGCGCGTGGCGCGCCTAAAGAAGTTTACACTTCAAAAACATTATCATTGGAATTCTATGAAAAAAGATGTCAAGAAATATGTCAGAACCTGTCCGTCCTGTCAAATAAACAAAACTAATTTTAAACCTACGAAACAGCCCATGGAAATCACGAGCACATCAGAACGACCCTTCGAAAGATTAGCCTTAGTAGGACCATTACCATTAACAGAATCCGGAAATAAATTCATCTTGACAATATACAAGATGACTTGACAAAATTCAGTTTCGCGAAAGTCCTAACAAAAATTGTTACATATTTCGGTATTCCTAAAACCATCTTATCAGATCAAGGATCTGATTTTATCTCCCAGCTGATAAAAGACCTAACTAAATTATTTAAGACAAAACACCTATCGACTACACCGTATCACCCACAAACAAATGGAGCGCTCGAACGATCTCATTTAACTCTGAAAGACTATTTAAAACATTATGTGAAACCAGACCAGACCGACTGGGACGAATACCTACCTTTTGCAATGTTCAGCTATAATACGTCGAATCATAAAACAACTAATTTTCCGCCTTACGAATTACTATTTGGTTTTAAAGCATATCTACCATCGTCGATCGTCCCAGAGCCTAAATTCCGTTACACATACGACGACTACATTAAATCCTTACAACACAAATTAAACACATCATTCAACATCGCACGAGAAAACATAATTAGCTCGAAAACCAAAAGCAAGCAATACTATGACAAAAAAATTAATCCCCAAGAATTCAAAAAGAACGACCTCGTATATATTTACAACAAACAATCGAAAGCCAATCTGTATAAGAAATTGTGCCCAAACTTCAAGGGAGCATATAAAGTGACGAGGACATGTTCGAATAAAACAATAGAAATCCAAATAGGCAAGAAAAGAAAACGATATCATACCAATCTGCTGAAACATTCTGTTGCAGATGGGAACTATTAGTATCCTAGCCGCATCTTTCCTACTCCTACCTTATGTAGTATCCCATGTCTACATTAATACTCCTCTCAATCAATCGAGTGGAATATTTTATAACAACTTGGGCGAAGCAAAAATTAGTCATTCAAAATTAACCTTGCTCAGCTATGTAAATGTCACGCATTTGAGCCAAGCGTTCGAACGCGCTAATCACTATTTCCTAGAGTCTCAAAACCTTTGCGCATTAGCGATGAAAGGATCGCTGAAACACAGTTATACAAGTTTCTATTGCGAACAAACCTTAAGAGTGATAAAAGACCAATTGTCTAGTATAACTGCTAAAGATGAAACTATATATCACATATCAGGGAAAAAATTGAGATCACGCAATCGTCGCGGACTTATAAACGGTGGGTCATACATTCTTAATTGGTTGTTCGGTACTACAGATGCCGACGACGCACAATATTACACCGATAGTATAAATACTATCCCGAAATTCCGAAAACAAACGCAGACCCTTCTAAAAACGCAAGTACAAGTGATTTCCAGTACAATAAAAAATTTCAATGATTCGGTAGACTCCTTGTAAGGAGGAACGAAAATAGATTAAACAAAAATACAGGGTGGTCCACCTAAGTAAGGCCACCCAAATATCTCCTCTAATTGTGGGGGTACAAAAAATATTTTGTATTATATTTGAATGGTTTGAAAAAACCATTCTAATGCAAAAAATGTTTTTTTTCTAGGGTAATTTTTTTCGGAGTTTACAAGGTTGTCGATGTTTTTTTGCGTATGATTGTATAATTTTGTTTATTGATATATACATTACGTGACCTTGAAATAACCTTTGAGTTCAAAAATTAAATGGAAACGAAAAATTTTTGTCTATCGAGACTTTACAGACGAAGACGTCGTTCGGGAATCTGTAAGAATAAATAAACATGTTTACTATCACACTATGACGATCACACCGCACAAGTCTGATCATTTTCAAACTGTTCGTCAGTTTATCGATATTATCCTTCGCGATGAGTTACTCAAAGCAAGAGAAAATTGATATGATTCTGATTTATGGCAAAAGTGATCAGTGTTTAAGGCAAGCTGTTCGATTGTACTCAGCGAAATTTCCTGAACGCAAGTGTCCATCGCGTTGTTACGTATGAAGAATACTTTCCATACGTCGCTCTTAACGCGTTTTCGAGCTCGCATCTGTGAAGGGAAAACGCCCTAAACTTCTTCCGTTTAATGTAAACAAATAAAGGGGACCTTAGTACAAGCACGGTCAGCTGCATCGTGACCCGAGAAGGGCGTGGCCCGACGACGACTCCTATATTTCCTTATATGGAAAGCCCCAGTGCATCCCCGCGCATTTTGGGACTATATAAACCCTTTGGTTTCTACCCTCGTGGGTTCAGAGTAACATAGTCACGCGTAGAGTCACGTCGTGTCACGCTTGTATAGAATCAGTTATATCCAGTGAGATTGGGCTTAGCGCACCCCTCGAATCACAGATTAACCCGTTAGAATCCGCTTGTCCGGTTGAAGTTCTTTCGGCATATTCTAATAGCGGCTCTCAGTCCCCGCATCGCCAGTGCGTCAACACCGTGCAAATACTTAGGTAACTTACACACTTTATATATTAATTCATCGCGACAGTAACATTTGTATTTATACTGAAAACTCAGAATACAACTTTATACGTTCACTTATAAATCGAGTAGATTCGTTAAACCTATCTTTACCCCGCAATCCTTGCATATTGGTAACAACGTTCCCACTGATACAACTTTACCGCTCGAGTTGTATCAAATAATAATTTAGAGTTACGAGGCAACTAACATTTCCCGCGACTACCTGATCTCACGTCAGGTTCGTTCGCACATTTTGAAACTCATCAGGCGATACACGTAAGGGCGCCCATTGGGCCATAACGTCGCCTGATATCCGCGAGGTGAGGGATCGCAAAACCCTATTTACGTCGGCGCCGATGACCGTTTGAATTTCAAACATGCCGCCCGCCTTGAAACGCTTGAAACGAGCGTTTCGAAAGTAGTGTGTGTGGCGCGCAGGTTGGAACCGCCGTGGCGAACTCGACGAACAAATAGGATGTGAATATGAATATAGAATATAACCTTACCAACCACGTTAACTTAGCTTAATAATGGAATTAGTAATCGCAGCTATGTAATGTTAGAATTAAAACTTAGAATTAATAATCGCAATTATGTACACTTGTTCTCTAACGGACGATTACAATTTTACGCGGACGCGTCGCCCTTGACTGGAAGCGCACAAAGTTTGACAATTGGTCGCTTAAATTCAGTATTCACAGTTCTGACCGTAACGACGCGAGTGAGGCCGTCAGCACCAGGGTGCAGCTTGACAATTCGCCCGAGTTCCCACTTACATGGAGGGAGTGTCGAATTACGCAAAAGGACAAGTTGTCCTTGTTCAAGAGAAGGGCGGATTTGTCGCCATCGCGTGCGTTGCTGCAGGGTGTTGACGTTGTTACGAGCCAGGGCTGTGGGCAACGCCTAGACCGGCGATGTTTATATTACCCAAGGAATATGGTTGAGAATTTATTAGTAAGGTGCACGGACGAACCTGATGCGAAATCAGGGAGCCGCTGGGATTAATGTATGCGAGGACGAACCCGATGCGAAATCGGGGAGCCTCAGGAATAGAATCAAGCGCGGACGAACCTGGTGCGAAACCAGGGAGCCGCAGGAGGGTGAAACGTCGTGGACGAACCCGATGCGAAATCGGGGAGCCACTAGGAAAGAGTGCGCAGACGAACCCGGTGCGAAACCGGGGAGCTGCAGGAGGTTGGTTTATTCACAGACGAACCCGGTGCGAAACCAGGGAGCTGTTCGGAGGTTTGGTAAACGTACGGACGAACCTGATGCGAGATCAGGGAGCCGTAGGATACAGACGAACCTGGTGCGAAACCAGGGAGCTGTAGGATGGGTTAGGTTTCGTGGACGAACCCGATGCGAAATCGGGGAGCCACTAGGTTGGAGTAGTTACCTTGTTTTGGATAAGGCGTGCGAACGAACCTGATGCGAAATCAGGGAGTCGCAGGAAAAGTTAGTTTGACTCGTAAATAAATAATCGATACAACTCGAGCGGTTAAGTTGTATCTGTGGTACGTTACTACCAATATAAAGGATTACGGAGTAAAGATAGGTTTTAACGAATCTACTCGATTTAATGGTGAACAGTTTATAAGTTTATATTGCAACCAGTTGTTTGTACAAGTGTAATTGTCGCTATATAGTTAAATAGTGTGTGAATTATTACCTAAGCTGCACGGTGTTGACGCACTGGCGATGCGGGGCCTGAGATCGGTTACAAAGTATGCCGAAAGAACTTCAACCGGACTATGCGGATTCTAACGGGTTAACTTTATCTGATTGGTGCCGTAAGCCCAATTCTCGTGGAAATGCAACCGACTCTGTACAAGCGTAACGCGACGTGACTATGCGCGTAGCTGTGTAGTTATGAACCGAAGATGATTAGAAACGGAGGGTTTATATAGTCCCGAAATGTATGGAGGGGTTCGTTAGAAGCCTCCATATATGGTAAGGGCACACAGTCTTCGTCGGGTCACGAATGCACCTAATCGGTCGCGATGCAGTTGGTCGATACTAAAAGGGTTAACCGACGTGTGGTATCGAGATGAATCTTTAGGCGTCTTCCGTTCCTACGCAAGAACGAACGACGCGTGCGAGCGCAGCGAAGGAGAATATTATTCATACGTAACAACGTACTTGACCTGCCATCGCTTCCAGAATCGCTCGGTAATGCGTTGCACTAGTTGCCATCGCGACAACCGATTCTCGTTAAGGTGCAACACTGAGGGTTCCGGTGCAGTAGTGACAGCGGACCCGACCAAAAAATGTCCCGGAGTGAGCGGGTCGTATGTGTCGAACGCGTCGGACAGCGGAGCCAGTGGACGGGAGTTCAGGCAGGCCTCGATTCGGCATAGGAGCGTAGTAAATTCCTCGAAGGTGCGGGTGTGTTCCCCTAAAACACGGCGCAAGTGATGCTTGACGCTACGCACTCCAGCCTCCCACAAACCTCCGAAATGTGGCGCAGTCGGGGGTATGAAATGCCACGACACGTTGTCGCTCGCGGTAGCGTTTTGAAAGGAAGAGTCCCGCAACGCCGCCCGGTGTGCTTCGAATAGTTCTCGATCGGCGCCGACGAACGTGGTACCGTTGTCCGAGTATACGGAAGTCGGGAGGCCGCGCCGCGCGCAGAACCGCGAAAAAGCGTTGCGGAACGCTGCGGTGGTATAATCGCCGACCAATTCTAAATGGATAGCTCGCGTTGACAGACACACAAGGAGTGCTATGTAAGCTTTGCGGGATGTGATACCGCGACCCGCGGAAGCTCGAACTTTTACGGGTCTGGCGTAATCTAGACCGCAGTGTGCAAAACTGTGACTGGGTGAAGTGACGCGAGGGAGCGGCAGGTCCCCCATTATTTGTTCCGGAACTTGTGTCCGCAACCGAACGCACTTAACACAGCGGTGGATCACGAATTTAACTTGAGTGCGAGCACGCAGGATCCAGAAGTCAGAGCGGAGGGTGGTCAAGGTGAGCTGGAGGCCGCCATGCAATATTCGTTGATGCGCTTGTTTGATTATCAAAGTGACCAGCGGATGCGCTGCGAGGAGAACTGGATGTTTCGGATTGTAAGGAAGCGGAGAATTTCGAAGCCGTCCGCCGACGCGAATAATGCCGTTTTTGTCTAGAAATGGGTGGAGGTTTGCTATCGCGCTTTTCGCGCGAACGCACTGGTTATTCGTTAATGAATGTATTTCGAAAGCAAAAACTGCCGACTGAATTGTTTTGAGCCAGAAGATCCGAACACACATGCACTGTTCGACGGTGAGCGCGAGACCGATAGCGCGGGGCGAAGAGCGGCCGTGTTGACGATCGCGACAGCGAGCGATGAATCGCTGTACGTACGCGGTCACTCTATCTTCGGCCACGATGAATATCGCGAAGCGAGGTCCCATGGTTCCGTTTTCGTAGAACAGTGCAGTGTCACGACCTTCTCTTCTAGCGGAGCGTCGGCTGCGAGCGGAGGGGATGCCGTTGGCCATTGTTCGGCAGGGAGGCGAAGCCAGGGTGGTCCGTGCCACCATAACCGATGGTGGAGGAGTTCGCGCCCTAACAATCCCCGTGACGCGCAATCGGCCGGATTGTCCTGCGTAGGGACGTGCCTCGACTCGACCCGTGGTGCCCTCACCGTAATTTCATGGACTCGGTTCGCAATGAACGTTTTCCATCGCGTTGGGTGATCGCCATGCGAGGACGACTGTCGAATCGGTCCAGCAAAAACACGAGTGAGGACGAAGCCCCAGTGAGTTTCGGACGAATTCGATTAATCGCGATAGAAGCACTGCGGCGCATAGCTCCAAACGTAGGATCGTGAGAGGCGTGATCGGAGCGATCCGTGACTTTCCGGCGAGTAATGACACTGAAATCGCGCCCGTAGGGGAGGTGATTTTTAGGTATACCGCAGCCGCATATGCGACGTTGGATGCATCGGCGAAACCGTGAGTTCGATTCGAGTTGAATCGGAAGTTAGACCGGTCCACCGATTGATTGTCAACCCATTTAATTCCCCGAGGTCGGAATAAATGCGTGTCCATCGGAGCAACGAGGCGGATGCTATGGGTTCGTCCCAAGATACGCGAAGGCGCCAGAGGTCCTGAATTAGTATTTTTGCGGAGACGGTCACGGTGGTGACCCATCCTAGTGGGTCGTAAAGTTTCGCGATAGTGGATAAAATGGCACGTTTCGTTACCGGCGCGTGCGAATCGATCGATACGTTGATTTGAAAAACATCGCGGGACGGATTCCACCCGATTCCAAGCACTTTGACACGTTCGTCCTCGGCCAGCGCTTTCGTACAGGCCAGACCATGATTTGCCGGATCAATGTCCTCGAGAAGTGAAACTGAATTACTCGCCCATTTGCGGAGCTCGAATTTCCCCCGACGTAATAAAGCGATTACTTGGTCGCGGCTCTGCTTTAGAGACGCGACGTCTTCCCCGCCGAAGAGCACGTCGTCGACGTAAATCTGTTCCTGCAATATCGGAACAGCTAGCGGAAACTGATGGCCCTCGAGTTCGGAGAGGCGTTTGAGGACACGAAGAGCGAGGAACGGAGCGCACGTCATCCCGTAAGTCACCGTTAATAACCGATAATCGCAAAGCGGACCGGAACGGGTCTCCTGCCACAAGATTCTCTGATAATCCACATCGCGGGGGTCGACGAGAATTTGCCGGTACATCTTCTCGATGTCGGCAGCGTAAACGTAGCGGTGGTGCCGCCACCGAAGTACAACAGCGGGAAGATCGGTTTGCAGTTTCGGCCCGGCAAGCAGATGATCATTTAATGATCGTCCGGTATTGATCCTGTACGACGCGTTGAAAACGACGCGGAGGTGAGTGGTTACGCTTCCAGTACGGAATACTGGATGATGCGGAATATAAACGGGGTCTGACGTAGGGTGCGAGGCTGGAGCGAGCGCCATATGACCGCGCTGTTTGTACTCGGTCATGAAGTCGGAGTACTCTCGTTCGAGTTCCGAATTCGTTTTGAATTTTCGAGTGAGTAAAGATAGCATGTTCTCCGCGGCAGGACGCGATGGACCGAGATTGAGAGGAGGACTCCGAGCGAATGGAAGCCTGACCATGAACCGTCAGTCCGATGCTCGCGAGTGAGTTGCCCGGAAGTGCTCCTCACATTGTGTCTCCGCCGAAGTCATGAGCGATTTCCGTGGAAGCTCCTCCACTTCCCAGAACCATCGCAACTCGTCCTCGAGGGGGGGGACACAAGCGCTGAAGTGCGCGGTGAGGAGTTGATCGGAGGCGGATGGGATCGGAGAAGATTGGACAGGGCCCGAGATCACCCATCCGAAAATGGAGTTTTGCGCGACAGGCAACCCGGCACGACCCTTCCGGACTCCGTCCAGAAGAGCCTCGCCGTACAGATCCGCACCGATAATGACCTGAATTGGTTCGTCACCGGCGGGATCTGCATCAGCCCAAGGAAGATCGGCGAGGTGTTCGAGCTCTGTGGGAACGGACTTCCGGGGTGGAGGACAGGACGTCAGAGTCCTGAGAACGAGTGCTGTCGTGGTGAGGGCGGGAATCTCCGCGTAACGCGAACATACTGTAATTGACACTGCGTATCGCACGGTCGTTGCGCGAGTATCGCCGACTGCGGAAATAGCCACGTTTGTCCGCGTGCGTTTCGCTTTCAGTAATTGCGCTAGGTTTTCGGTAATGAAGGTCGCCTCGGATCCTTGGTCGAGTAACGCTCTCACGACTGCAGTTCGCCCGGATGCAACCCGGACCATAACCAAAGCGGTAGCGAGGAGAATGCGCGACGGAGTTCGCGGGTGGGTTATCGCAGACAGTGACGTCACAGCGGCATTGTCAATAGAGACCGCACGTTCGTTTGTTGACGTGATGTGGTTGCCGGTTGCTCAAGCCTCGGAATCGTCATGGAGCGTGCTATGGTGGTTTTTATGACATCGGCGGCAAGTGTATTTACTGTTACAATCCGCGACCGTGTGTGTGTCACTGAGCAGTTAAAGCAGCGATTAGCCTTCATAACGAACTCTCGGCGGCGCTTTGGACCCTCGGCGAGGAAGGAAGGGCACGTGCTCAGGTAATGTCGCGCTTTACAACGCGGACACGATGGCTTCCTAGTGTTTGTTTCGGTTGACAGGTTGGAAGTATCGCGCGCAGGGCTGGCCGTCACGTTGGCGGTGTGAACGCGCTTGGTTCCCGTCGATTTGGTGATCGGTTTGGTCGTCGAGCTCGGAGCGAGCTCCTCGAGGGCTTGTGCGCGAGATTCCACGAATTGTAATAACCTTTCGAAACTCGGCATTTCGTCGGTTTGACGCGCCGCGAGGGTCCATGCCTTCAATGTCGAAGGATCGAGTTTTTGCGAAACGAGATGCACCAGAATGTCACTCCATAGTTCGGCGGAAGTGCGACCTAACTTGGTGAGAGACGCAACGGCAAGGTTCGCTTGATCTACTAACGAGCGTATATCTCCCGGAGATTCTCGCGCTGACGCTGGTAATCCGAGTAAATTTAACATATGAAGTTGAATTAACCGCCGCTTGTTTTCAAATCGGGCGGTGAGAGTGCGCCACGCGATCGCGAGGTTTTCAGCGGTAAGCGGAATTGGTTTGATCGCGTCGAGAACAACACCTTTTAACGCTGACACGAGGAAATGCATGCGTGCAAAATCCGACAATTTTGGATTTGACAGAATTAGCGACGTGAAGCGATCGCGAAACGTTTCCCACTCATTACAGTCCCCGTCGAACGGGGGGAGCGGCATGGGCGGAAGATGATCGAGCGATACGCCGGGAAAGAACGGATTCGCGTTTCCCGGTTGGAGTGCAGAAGTTGAATTCGATGGACTTACAGGGGACTCGATGTTCGCCAGCCAATCCGCCATGAAGTCTCGGGCGACGTAGTAGGCGTCCTCCGTGGGCTCCAGCAGGTCCTCCGCTGGGTACGAAGCCGCCGCTTGGTCGTCCGACGGTCTGGAGGTCAGCAATATCGCGTGGTTTTGTTGAAACTGGTTCCAGGCCTCGTCTAGTTGGTTTATTCTGGACCGAATCTTCGCCGCAGTCAGGTTTGCAGCCCCGATCTTCTTAAAGTTTTCCACGGCTCGAGTGATGGTTCGCTGCAACATTGCCTGCGCAGCTAATGTCTTTTCCATGGCTCCCAGTTGCTCGGGGTTACACGGTCCAAATCCGGCTCGAAGGACCAATAAATGTTGAGGATTTGAGCGCTCGGGTCTGCGCGATCCGATGCTAGCTGATATCGCTCAGCGCTGAGCGTGGAGGTGGTGAGGAGGAGTGCAGAAACTGACGACTCGTGTTGTAAAGTTGCACGTTTATTTAACACGTAAAGATGGCATACAGGCGAACACTATCACTCAGTACTAATGAAGTTTCGTGATGCTTGATGAGCGTATCACAAGACTGAATTTTGATCGTTTTGAATTGGCGTAGCGACTGGCGAAATGGTAGTTGTCAAGCGGTGCGTGAGGTTCAGACTACCGATCGCGAACGGTTTCTCGCCGAGGCTGGTCGATGGGTTGGGTTTTTTTTGTTTTGTGCGGATTGGGCGAAACTCATCAGGCGATACACGTAAGGGCGCCCATTGGGCCATAAAGTCGCCTGATATCCGCGAGGTGAGGGATCGCAAAACCCTATTTACGTCGGCGCCGATGACCGTTTGAATTTCAAACATTATCCAAACAAACAATCTACATATTCCAACCTAGTGGCTCCCCGATTTCGCATCGGGTTCGTCCACGAAACCTAACCCTTCCTACGGCTCCCTGGTTTCGCACCAGGTTCGTCCGTGTCCTACGGCTCCCCGATTTCGCATCGGTTTCGTCCATAAGTCTACCAACCTCCGAACAGCTCCCTGGTCAAGCGCCAGGTTCGTCTGTGAATAAACCAACCTCCTAGCAGCTCCCCGATTTCGCATCGGGTTCGTCTGTGAACTTCTTCCTAGTGGCTCCCCGATTTCGCATCGGGTTCGTCCGTAAGTCTACCAACCTCCGAACAGCTCCCTGTCCAAGCGCCAGGTTCGTCTGTGAATAAACCAACCTCCTAGCAGCTCCCCGATTTCGCATCGGGTTCGTCTGCGAACTTCTTCCTAGTGGCTCCCCGATTTCGCATCGGGTTCGTCCACGACGTTTCACCCTCCTGCGGCTCCCCGATTTCGCATCTGGTTCGTCCACGAAACCTAACCCTTCCTACGGCTCCCTGGTTTCGCACCAGGTTCGTCCGTGTCCTACGGCTCCCCGATTTCGCATCGGGTTCGTCCGCGCTTCTTCCCCCTCCTAGAGGCTCCCCGGTTTCGCACCGGGTTCGTCCTCGCTCTCAATAATCCTAGCGGCTCCCTGATTTCGCATCAGGTTCGTCCGCGAACCTTAACTAACAAATTGATAACCATATTCCTGGGTAATATACCCCTCGCCGGCCTCTCGTGCTGCCACACAGCCCGGCTCGTAACAGCGTAGTACATAGGAAAGGTGGTCAAACATTTTTTTGAAACTGGTAGTGTCAATACGAAGAAGCGTACGCGAACCCATAATGCTACAAGCCAATTAAATACGAGATTAATTATGGGAAAAGTTGCCTAAAATCCGCATGTTAGTACATAACAATTGGAACGGTTAACTAAAATAATACGAATACTTCATGAACAAAAATTTCATTCGTATCATGTGTCTCTCCATCAGGATTTTCATGGACGTGATTTTGAAAATCGTCAGAATTTTTGTCAGTGTGGTTTACAGCAATATGAAAACGTTGAATCGTTTTTTGAGAGAATGTTGTTTACCGATGACGCATCTTTCACCAATCATGGTCAATTAAATTTGAGAAACATGCATTATTGGTCATTGGAAAATCCACGATGGTTAAGACAAGTGGATAGGCAGAGACCTTGGACCGTTAATGTCTGGTGCGGTATCTTGAATAACCAAATAATTGGTCCTTATTTTATAAATGGTACATTAAATGGACAAAAGTATGTAACATTCTTGCAAGATGAACTACAGGTGCTTTTAGATGATGTACCATTAGACATTCGTGGAAGAATGTGGTATCAGCATGATGGTTGTCCGGCCCATTCTACACGTCTTGTAAGACAAGTTTTAGATACAAAATTTCCAAATTTTTGGATTGGACGTACTGGACGTGTGGCGTGGCCACCGCGGTCACCAGATCTCACGCCTATGGATTATTTCTTATGGGGACATTTAAAAGAAGTTGTTCATTGTGAACAACCAACAACGCCAGAGAACATGAAAGACAGAATAATAACAGCTTGTGCTGCAATTAATCCCACAACATTTGAAAAGGTCAGAGAGTCTCTTATTCTACGTTTCAAAAAATGTATCGATGTGGAGGGGCACCATTTCGAACATCTGACAGTTTGAAAAATAGGTTCGTGAAAAAGTATTACAAACATGTTTATTTGAATATGTTTATTTACTCTTACAGATTCTCGAACGATGTCTTCGTCTGTAAACTCTCGATAGACCAAATTTTTCGTTTCCATTTAATTTTTGAACTCAAAGGTCATTTCAAAGTCATGTAATGTACATATCTCAACGTATTTTTACATCAGCTACACGATGCAATAAAAAAATTATAGAATTATACGCAAAAAAACATCGATAAATTGATTTTTTGTACCTGCGAAATGATTCCGGCGAAGTTTTAGTCATTATTAACTTAAAAAACATTAGGCTAACATAAAACAGCAGAGAATTATTTAATATGAGGCACACAAGAAAGATCATGCGAATGAAGCATTTTAGAAAACATGCAAATCAGTAATTCATAAAGTGAAGTGTCACGAAATTTAGTTTTGGTTAACTCATTTTTATTTTTTGTAAATAAATATCACAATTTTCCTTTTTGTAACAGAATGTAGCTTTCTCAACGAAGTGTAAGTTGGCCGCACGTTCGACATCGCGACGCCACGATCACTCCCGACACATTGCGTAAAGTTCAACGCAGCGTACGGCGTCGCACAGAGGCGTGCATTCAGGTTTGTAAGATCGTATTGTAAGAATGACATTGTACGAGTGTTATTGCACGTCGATGTAGAATATATGTGCCAATATCAAGGTGAAATACACAGTGAACCTGACGAAAGCAGTAAAATGGAAACAAACCAGAGTGCCGTTGCTGGGACAGTTTTGAATGGAAGCAGTTACACCCAAATGGAGGAGTTCCTTGGAGCAATGGACATACCCTCCATGTCGAGGAAAGAATTTCGAAAGCACCACGATGAAATCGTGACGTGGCTAATTCTTGCTGCAGGGGAAGAAATTGTAGAAGCGGCAGAGGAAGAGAAACGTTTGGCCATAGAAAGAGGCGATATCGTTCCACGACTTGGGATACCCCACATCCCCGTTTTGGCCGACGGAAGCTGGATGAAACGATCCTACCGGACTGGACCGTACGATTCCGGTTCTGGAATCGGCGTCATAATTGGTTACCATACCAAGAAAGTTTTATTCACCGGCGTGACGAACAAAGTTTGCAGGATTTGTCGGTGTGCTGCAAAAAAGAAAGAAGAGCCCCGAAAGGACACGCGCTTCAAAAACTGGGGCACGAATCAAGCATCAACGGCGATGCAAAGTGACGCGATAGTCGAAGGGTTCAAAGACTAGCGTCGAAAAACGTGGACTCGTTTACTCATCGGTATAGCATACAAAATATTTTTTGTACCCCCACAATTAGAGGAGATATTTGGGTGGCCTTACTTAGGTGGACCACCCTGTATAGAAATAATAAATAGATTGTCATCGGAGACAAACCAGTATTTAGACGAACTAAAATTGTCATTACGCTATCATTACGCAACATGTGGTGACTCTATCTTTGTTCACCAGTAGATTATCTAGCGAATACGGCCAATATATTAACTCTATAAATTTAGGGAAACATGGTATCTTATCACCTCTAATTCTTACGCCAACAATTCTATTCGAGGAACTAACGAAATACAAGGGCCGCCATGAATTACGCATTCAAGTGGATTATTCAAATATCCACCTCAACTACAAGATTCTAGAATTGCAACTCATATCAAGCCAGGACATAACCATTTTTGTTATTAAAATTCCCTTAGTCATATACGAATTGATTCCTCTCCCAATGCGACACGACACTAGTAGCATTTTATCCTACATCGAACCTAGACAACTCTTTCTGTTACTGTCCCAATCAAAAATTTATTCCACCTTCGTCAAAGATCTGTCAAATTGCATCGAGTATTTAGAACAACACTTCGTCTGCCGTAGAGTTCACATCACTAAAAGGACCGATCAACTCACATGCGAAACACAACTCCTATTCGCACAACTCAATCGGATACCAGAAGAAAGCAGAACTGAAACCTTCAAGGATGAGATAAAGACCTGGAAGTACATTAAATATAACCAATGGATATACGTACTTCAAAAGCCCATCACGGTGACACTTATCTGTGAAAATCAATTAAACCACATGGAAGACGTGACATTACACCAGACTGGGATCCTTCAACTGAAACCGTCCTGTAAAGGATGTACGGACCTCTTCGTGTTAGAAATGACAAGCAGCACGAGTTGCAACATAACACACTATGTTCCTAGACTCGACATCACAAACGATGATTGTTGTCTTTCGGCACAAAAGTTCAGTAAAACAACCCCAGTCCAGCTAACTCCAATCAAGCTAACCAACATAGATCTCTCGGAATTGAAATATGCCAATAGGAAGTTAAGCGAATTCGATAAAGTAATAACCGACCAATTAAATAAACCATTCATAGTACGATATACTAAATGGTACACGATAGCACTATCCACTATCGGGACAATACTATTCTTAGCAGTTTGTTTGAACTGCTGCCGTCGGTTTGGATGGTTCTATCTATTGAAACGAATATCTTGCTTTACGAGAAGTTCTCGCAATGACAACATCATGCCAACAGATATTAAAAATCCCATAAATCCTCGCAATTCTCACTCCGAACACGGCGATCACACTCAGGAAATCGTGGTCTACGATCGCTATGGAGATGCCGCGGTCGCCCGTGTTACGTACACTGTTCCCGAAGAAAAAGAAAAGAAGAGGAAGAAGCTACTCAATCGGTTAGGACTCGCGGAAGGATCTTGCCACGTAGTAGTATTACGCGGATGTAGTTAAATATAAAGACAAAACTCACATACTATATTCGTCTTACATTTATATTCTAGATATAATATTATTGAAGATCCTCTCTCTCTCTCTTCGCGGTCTTCAATCTTAATGCGGGGAGGTGTTGGATGACCAGCCCTTGAGTCATCGATGAGTTGTTAGGCCCGCGGATCCTGGCCTAGTCAAAGTCAATATTATGCACTAAGGCAGTAGTCATCGACATGACTACTGGCAAGGGCCAGACTCCGCGTCGGCTAAAGCGACAACAACAAGGGCTAAGGTCCCCCCCCCCTAAACATTATAATATATATATAGGACAACTATCTAACGCGAGGATCTTTTTAAATAAACTAGAAATTGTTTCAGTGTAAACAAGGAAACGACATTTAGAGTTTATTGTATCACTTTTCTTACACTCTAGCTGCTCTACAGACTATACAGGGTGTCCCGTAACTACCGTAACATCGGGAAATGGGGGGTAGCTGGGGTGATTCTGGACAACTTTTTCCTGGACCAAAATGTTGTTGGAAGCTTCGTTTTTGCAATTCTTCACCTCCATGTACATCATGTCCCAAAATCCTTGCAAATCTTTGCATGTAACTAACATTTGCCCTTCACCTGTTTCGCAATTGACGACCAGTCTACGAAATCTTTCAAATTTCTTGCTTATTAATAGATTTGTTTGCCCGATGGCCTGATTTATTTCATATTCCCCATCCTCCGTAGTTCCCGGCTCTTCTTTTATCTCCATCCATTCCTTGCATAAGTCGTTCAATCTCTCTGATCCTCTGTTAAGAAGAAATATAAAGTAATGCGCTGTACGTTCCTCTTCATCGACAGGGATATTCAAATTTGTCATAACTGTCTCCTTCGTAGGGATATCATTGTTCGGAGAACAACCGAGGCAAAGCCCCGTCTTATCTTTTCCTCCTTCCTGGCGTTACTCTTCCCTCGACTGGCGACTACGTAAGGAGAACAGAAAGCTGACAGAAAGACAATCTTGAAATCGACATAAGATCGCTCAATCTACCAGCTGACATACTCTGTATGGCCACTCTGCCGAATAAAGGCGTATGATTTAATCCGACCGGGGCTTGGAATTTATGATTGGCCGGCGCAAAAGATTGATCTGGTTCCTTCTGAGTAATCAGTTCTTTCTTTGTCACGGTTACATCTTTTACTGGAATCTTTGCCGTTTATTTCATGTGCGCTTTACTCTAGACCCTCTTGTCCGTTACTCTCGTAACTCTTTTGACAGGAGACGCGGGCACTAGTGTTATAGTTGTGTTCAATATCTTTTTACGAGTAACAGTTGGAGCGACAGTTTCATCGGTGTTGAATGGAGAGTTCTGTTTATGGTGGACCACACCGACAACAAAAGGTGGCTTTCTGTTTACTTCGCTTGCCTTCTTGCGTCGCTCCCGCTCGGCTTTCCATTTCCCAAGTCTGGCCAAACGACCTTCGACCAATGGAGCGACTTGCGTCTCTGAAACAGAGAGTGCATAATTGTGTTATACGCAAGAATATTGTAGACCAGCATTTTATGAATATAAAACGGGAGTATTTAATGTTGGAGAAATAATCAATCTCTACATTACCGATACGGGTCACGTGGGAATGATTTAATATAAATCAAGTCGGATAGAGAACATGGTGAAGCGTGTCCTTGTGTTGTTTTAAGAATAAGAACAGAAACAATGTTTGTTAGGAAGTTAGATATATATATATATAGTGTTTTTGTCTTTAATTATTAGCATAAGGAAGTAGCGTACTCTATATGTAGTTGTTAGTTGTTTATATCCTCTTCTAGATAATAAAATTATATTATAACAGGTTATGGGCCCAGAACACGGTTAGGTGCGCACGTGGTGAATAAAAAGAAAAAAGGTTTTAAGGTTCTAATGAGAGAATAAGTAAGAGAAAGTTCGCTGTTTAGAAAAAAAAAGAAAAAAAAAGAAAACAAATAAAAGGTGTAAAATATCGAAAAAGATGTCGGCAACACACAAAAACAGTGAAGAAATTGGGAGTATTGAGAAATTGAGTGATGGAGACGGATTTCAGAATTGAAATTTCGTCTTACTTTAGTCATAAAAGCAAAAGGTCTGTTTCAACAATTAACAGATGATCCACCGACAGGAGAGGATAAATTAGGAGAATGGTTAAAGATGGTTGCAAAAGTACAGAATCTTATTGTGTCAACTGTAGAGGATGTCGCACGAGCAGAGAAATGTGGAATAAACTGAATGCTGTAGCGCCCCGCTTAAGGGAGGTAGTGCATCGGGCGGCCGCTAGACTAGCGCCCCCGTCACCCTGCTTACCTGCACTCCCGCTACCTGCACAACCCTTGTACGCTTGCGCGTTGACTTTACCCCTCCACCACTCGCACTGGCCCAAACCCTCCCGCTAAGTATAAAAAGGGGAACGGCCGATAGTTTTACAGAGAAGAGAAGAGATGACATGGACAAGTGAGTTCACCGATCCAAAGACGCTCCCTTGTGCGGACCTCTAACGATCAAGAACTAGCCCGGCTCCGGCATTGCTCCCTTGCGTGGACATATCCGAACCATACGGCACACTTACGCTTAACGTTTCGCACACGTCAACTCGAATCTAACTCATATGAGTCAAGTGTATAAGTACTGTTGTTCAAAGTGAAATATATAACTATTCTTCTTACTATCCAAGTAGTATTCAATTGTGGTCAGCCCGAACCTTTACGTGACAACCTTCAACCACGTTACAATGCAATATTTGAAAGGGATAGTGAACAGCGAAAATGTTCTCTTATGGAAAAGTTGTTTGCCTACTGATTCAAAAGTGATAGAGATATGGCCACG
Source organism: Nomada ferruginata (assembly GCA_963583965.1). Lineage (NCBI taxonomy): Eukaryota > Metazoa > Arthropoda > Insecta > Hymenoptera > Apidae > Nomada > Nomada ferruginata. Next base: position 7,808,712 of record OY757222.1, read on the forward strand.
CACATTGCTTATCTAAAGAATATTGTCGTTAAGTTACAGGCCTTAGGCTGTCAGATAGACGAAAAAATGCTTATAATGAAAATTTTAACTACACTACCTGATAGATATAAATTCTTTACCAGTGCTTGGGAGTCGACACCAAGAGTGGAAAAAACGCTTGATAATCTTACAGCAAGGCTGCTTATGGAAGAGGCAAAGGGTAAGGCCAACCAGGAAGAAACGGTAGCCTCTAAAGTAACAGAGAAGAGATGTTACAAGTGTAACTCCCGTACACATTTGGCAAGTGCATGCAGGAGCACTACACATCATGAAGGAAAAAAAGGTAAAGGATTAAAATGTTTTGTCTGCAGTAAAATGGGGCATGTAGCCAAATACTGCAGAAATAAGAGAGTGGATCAAAGAGAAGGATATTCTTTTTGCAATATTTGCAAACGGAGGAATCATGTGGAAAAAGACTGCTACTTTAGACAGAAAAACCAGTGACTAGAAAAGGAAGAAACTGGCAAGGTGAGTTTTTTAACAGAAAGTTTCGATACAGAAACCTGGATTTTAGATTCTGGGACAACGTGTCATATGGTAAATGACAAAGGTCAGTTAAAGGGTTGGGTCGGAATCGAAGCTGACGTAGGCTCAGCGAAGAGGAATGCCTCAATGTAGGCGGTAGCCAAAGGAAAAGCCTAATTAGGAAATTGCGTGTTGAAAGATGTACTCTATGTACCAGAGTTGAGGCAGAATCTGCTCTCGGTAGACATGATAACACAAAAAGGTGGAGAGGTTATGTTTAGGAAGGATAAAGTAATAATATGTAAGGATGGGATGGAAATATTAACCCTTTGCACTCGAGCGGCGCCGATATTGCGCCCAGCTGATGTGAAGCGTCAACTCGAGCGGCGCCGCTGCGGCGCACAGTGGTCTGGAAACCTCGAAAAAGTGGCCAAAAGTCAAAACTTCGTAAATTGATAATAACAAATAACAAATAACACTAAAAATAAAAATTCTGTTGTAGTCGATTAACACAACACTTCCTTTGGGATTGAATTGGTAACTGAAGCTCTGTCAGGAAAATGCCGTAAACGACTGACGAGTCTTAGTCAAACTCGTTATTATGAAAACTCAGCGAATAATATGCGGAATGGCCCAATTAGCAAATTTTTAGGCGGGGGTAGGAGATGACAAAAAAGGGACAAAGAACTTTGGCAAACTCGTTGACTTTATGATTCTATTATTGGGCCGCAATAAACAGCTTATAACTTTGCTAGCGTAGCGATCTTATTATAGACCGGATAGTAAAACGACTTCCTTTTACTGTTTTCGCTAATTGATTAGTTTTGTAGCCATTCTTACTGTATTCTAATTCTTTACCAATATACCAAACATTCTAACAAATGACCAGCGGGAAAACCCGTACCGTTTCTTCCAAATCGCAAATCGCGCTCCAAGCGCCTAATAGCTACTTGGGCCCAGGACGCGCGTACGTAGCACGACATGGTTGGGATTAAACAGTAATAATTTGAAGAGTGGCACGAGGTGGGAATTGATTTTTGTGGCATTATATAGCGGAAAGTGTGCCAAAAATATTCCAATTAGTTAGAATCTGGGACTTTTTGGGACATGAATGATATCTCTTGCGAATCATGAAAAATTTTGAGAATTTTCAACATTTCTTTCAGAATTATTTTTAAACGTATTCGGAACAGTTATTATAAATGTAAAGTATGATTTATTAACGTGAAAGTATGCCCTTTATTCGAAAAACAAAACGGAGTGAATATGTTATAGAACACCATCAGGACACCTCGAAGAAGGAAGGCAGCTTTATCGGTTGAAAAACACAATTCTCAAAACCTCCGACTTTAGGTGCTCGTTTTTATTAAAACCTTTGTTAAATTATATTAATATTTTCATTTTTGAGACTGATGGACATTTAGGAACTAACATACATTCACTAGATATCGATATGAGAATATTGATTTTTTGCCAAAATGTCTCTCGATTCTTCAATTCCGACCACTGTGTGCCGGTCCAGTGGAACAAGAAATTAAATGATGTACTTGAAAGAAAAGTAATGAAGCAACTGAGGGGAGAAAGGTGTTTATTTAAGAAAGAAGGAAGCACATTAATATTGGCTATTTATGTAGACGATGGAATTATAGTGGGAGAAAATTTAATAATAATAATAATAATAATAATAATAGATTTATTTACGGGGATCCCGGACTCCCCGGCCCTCGACAGAGCGAAGGGGGCGCAGGATGGACTTCCAACCGGGCGCGTCTCCGGGTGGCGGATAGGAGGATGGCCAGGTTGAGGTGCGGCGGGCGGCGGCCCGAGGAACAGCTCATGGCTGGTCCATGGGGCCACTCGCTATGCCGCACGGAACCCTGGCTAGTGTAACGCCCAGATAACGCATAGAAACATAAACACCCTAGGTCATCACCCCAACTCTGGTACTTGAGAAATCCCTCCTCCACTAAGCTCAAACCAAAAACTGTACTATAAAAGATCCCTGAAATAAAGAACGACGTTCAGTCTTTTTCACAAGGTTAAACTTGAAAGTTAATTTTATTTGTACCTGCTACGTTGGCTGTGCGGAGACTCGTAACCGTATTATATTTTATTATTATATAATATTAATATTAGTATATTATTGAGAAATACCTATAAGTTAAGCGGAACATACCATTTGTCGTAAGTCTCCGAACCACTCTGGTATTTCTTAATTTAAGTCGTGAAAGTCTTCATAAACGGTGAGAGTGTTAGATTAGAATCTGTGCGACTCTATTTCTTTTATCTCATTTATTAAAATAAACACCCGGTGAATACTTTCCACGTGACACTAGCATGGGCGGCAGGTCCGGGAAGTAAAAACCCGGCGACAGGCACAAAAACCCGGCCGCGGACCAGTTTTTTTTTTTTTTTACGAGGTGGAAATCTTCGAAAGACACCCCCTGCCCTGGGGGGGAGCAGGAGGTAGTGTCGGATTTCTACCGACTAAAACCACCCCGGTTACCTAACCTCGGCGCTTGTAGGGGAGGCCCCGTGGCCTACGGAGACACTTCTGGTGCCTCCCCACGCCCGGCCATTGCGGCCCCATCCTCGGGAGGGTCAGAAGGACCCTCCGAAAATCTCCACCGTATCGCACATGGCCGCGCCAGGGGCAACACCCGACGCGGCCTACCTCCACCAGACCGTGATAAGGACGACTCGGGCCACCACCCGAGTCGCCCACGGCTCTCCGACGGCCCTGTGGGATTGGGGGGGCTTGTTCCTCCCCTGCAGGACCGCCCGAATACGGGGTATTGGCGAGGTCCACCAGCAGGGGGTGAGGGGGAACACCTCAACGCCCCTCGGGTCCATCAGCCATACCAAACAACGGGAGGGGGGATCTCGCCAGCGGAAACGGCCAGCGGAAACGGCCAGCGAGTCCGCCCGTCCTTTACATTCGGCGCCAGATGTCCGGCTGTCGGGCAGCTCCGCGGGATAGCGGGAGGACATAATCCTCCCACAACAGGGCCGCCCGTCCACTGAGTCAGCGGTGACAGTCATCCGAGAGACGGGAGAGGGGACACCTCCGATCGCCCCTCGGACCGTCACCGCTTTTACACCACGGGAGGGGGGATCTCGCCAGCCTGCGCGAACGCAAGCGGCGAGCCCTTTCCCTCCACCTTTCGCGTCGGACGGGATTGGTCAATTCCCGACCCCGCTCCGATGCCTCCTTTCTGCGAAGAACATCCTCGCAGAAGGAGGCCACCGCTACCCACGCTATCTCGCTGCCCAGCATCATACTAACGATGCGTGGCAGCGAGAGATCCGCCCCCACTTGCGCCCTCAATGCCCGGCGCTCCACCGCCCATTCCGGGCACTCCTCCAGTGTGTTCTGCGCTGTGTCCAGCGCAGCCCCACACTCGTGGCACTCCGTCGTCGCCTCCGCCTGTATCCGGCACAGGTACTCACCGAAGCAACCATGCCCAGTGAGCACCTGCGTGACTCGGTAGGTGAGCGTCCCCCTGCTGCGGTCCAGCCATTCATCTAGGCTGGACAGAACCGCCCCGACCGCTCGCTGCGCGACTCCTCGATTGAGGAGCTCCCTCCTCCATTTGTTTCGCGCAGCCAGCCGGGCCTGGCGTCTCACGTCCACTTCCTCCTCAGCGGACACCATCGCGCCCTCCGGCGGAGTTCCCGCAGACGCTCATAGATCGAAGCGTCTCCCTCCGCCAGAAGATCGAAGGGCACGGTGCCCGCCAAGGTCAGCGCCGCCTCGTGGGATATCGTGCGGTATCCCCTGACCACCCTGATGGCCATCCTCCTCTGTACGCGGCGCAGCGATGTTTTGCTGCGCCGCGCGACCACCAGGGCCGACGCCCATATCGGGGCCATGGACCGTACAGGGCAATGGACCGCACGATACCAAGGTATAGGCGGCGCACCCTCTCATCTGGTCCCCCGATGTTTGGGAGGAGGCGACCAAGACCAGTCGCCGCCCTCTCCAAACGGGGAGCCAGTCGGTCGAAGTGGACCGTGAATCGCTATTGGCTGTCCAGGAGGAGACCTAGATAATTCATCCGGTCCCCAACCTGAACGTGCTCACCCCCCAACATAATCCAGGACTGGGGCGGTCCCCCGCTCCGAGGCCTGTCGTGAAACCACATGGCCTCGGTTTTCGGCGGGGAGATCCGCAACCCCAGTCCCCGGATACCGTCGACGACGGAGGCCAGTCCCGTCTCCGCCAGACGAATGCCGCGGACCAGTCCCCCAAGCCCAGGTGGAGGCTATCGTGCTGAGGGATGGCACAGGGTTACAGTGCCGCAAACGATGCCCTTGGGATACCGGGCGACCTCCCATTGTATCCAGCCTTACCTCCTCAATCGGGCTCTGAGGGGGCGAACCTAACCCTTTGCACTCGAGCGGCGCCGATACGGCGCCCGGTTCGCCCAAGCGAAAAAGGCCTCGAGTGCAAAGGGCTAATACTTCCCGACCACTCCTGGGACCCATATGGATTTAAACAAAAAAGAAATAAAGGTACGGGTCGAGGGTGAGGGGGACTTGAAAGAGGCAACCACACCGGTAGACGGCGGGGTCCGGGAGGAACCTGAAAGGATGGACGTTGCGGAAGTAACGGCTAAAATGGAAGGGGCCACCGTGACCGACGCGGTAAAGATGACTCGGGAGGAGCGGGAACAGGGCCTACCCGTACTGCCGGAAGCCATGGATCCGGGGGTCGCAGATTTAAGCAGAGAACCGGAAGAGGGCACGAACTCGGGGGAGGTTCCAGAAATGGAGGCCACCACAAGCGCGAAAGCACCCCGGGGAAAAGTGGGCGCAACGGCCTGGACGATCGCTGGACGTCGGGCACGTGGCAGACCCACTAAGGCGACGGAAATCGCCCGGAAAGGGGACCAGACGAGCAGGGGGAGCATGAGAGCTCACCTGCGAGCTAGGCCCGCCGGAAGAGGGACGGTCAGAGGGGGACAGATGCCGGGTAAACTGGCGAACCCGATGACCGGGGGACAGGAAGGAGGGACACAATGATCGGACCCCATCCACAGAAGCCCCGGGTAACAGGCGGAAGCGGGGCAAAAGCAACAGTGGTATCAAAAACTGAGGCATGCCACCGCTTCACGCAGATTAACTTGCACCACTGTATAGCGGCCACGAACGTTCTAGAGCGTGACCTAACAGTGGGAAAAGCACACATAGCACTCATACAAGAGCCATGGCTCTGTAATGGGTGCTTGGGAGGGTTGGGATCGGTGAAGGGAACACTAATACATGGACCCAAAGAATCCGGTCCTAGAACCTGTATCTACGCAAAAAAGGGAGTGAAGATACTAAAAATGCCACATTTTTGTTATAGAGATCTGACAGCAGCGAGGATTATGACGGGACTCGAAACGGGACCGCGTTAAATAGTGGTCTGTTCGGCGTACCTGCCGTATGACTCAAGTCACCCTCCCCCCTACAGAGGAGCTTAAAGCACTAGTCGACTTCTGTAGGGAGAAAGGTCTGCCAATGGTGGTGGGGTGCGATGCAAATTCGCACCACAGCACCTGGGGTAGCACAAATATAAATGGCAGAGGAACGGCCCTAATGGAATACCTCTCTGCCACGGAACTGGAGATCCTGAACAGAGGAACCAGTCCGACTTTTATTATTGCCAACAGGAAGGAGGTAATAGACATTACGCTGTGCTCGCCTAGACTGGCGCAGTGGATCAAAGGATGGCGACTCAGTGAAGAGGAAACTTTATCTGACCACCTCCAAATACAATTCCAAATAATAGGAAGGAATACGACCTCGGGCCCAATCTTTAGGAACCCAAGGGCCACCAACTGGGAAGTGTACAAACAGGAACTAGGAGGTAGGTTCCGGGAGACCAAAAGATGCGGAACCGTGGGTTGGACCGAAAAGACGGCCTGCCTGCTGCAGACGGCCATAATACAGGCCTATGAAGCAGCGTGTCCAGTGAGGAACAGTAGAGTAAGCCTGAGTGTCCCCTGGTGGAGCGGTGAACTACACCGCCTACGCAGGGAGACCAGGAAGCTGCTCAACAGGGCCAACAGGACAGGGCTAGTAACAGATTGGACCAAATACAAAGTGGTCCAACAAAACTACAAAAAACAAATCAGGCGGTCAAAGAGGGAATCTTGGAGGAACTTTTGCCAAGAAACCGAGGCATTGCCACTAGTTTGCCACTAGGCTTCAGAGAGTTCTGAGCATGGGCCCACAACCCAATTTAGGCTGCCTGAGATTACCTGATGGGAGAGTGACGGAAAACCACGAGGAAGTACTGTCACACCTAATGGAGGTACACTTTCCTGGCTCAAAGGAAATGGTGGAGGGAGGCCCGGAACTAGTGGCCGGGACACCACCAATTGCCAACGGGCTGGAAGGTGGCCTCAAAAATTGTCACCTATGATAGGATAAGGGGGGCGGCGCACAGTGGCGAAATTCATCAATTTCGTGGCCAAAACGACAAAATTGAAATTCTTGATCTTAAGAAATCAAATGAGACTATCGCATAAAGAACTAATACAGGCATCAAATTAACATCGATTTCGTTCTTAATTGTTTCATCCAATTGTTATACAGTTCAACAGAAGTCGATGTCAATTTGTTACTACAAACGTTTGGAGACAGTCGATCTGTATGTTCATAGTTTAACGTGATTTTTTCGTATTATTGGAAAGTCCGAAAATAATCAGCAAACATGGATTCTATTCCTGGCAGTATGTAGAATCTTTTTATGTATTTATTATGGTTTTTCCATTTTTGTACGTAATTGATATTTTTCTTAAAGTATCGTCTTAGAGATGACATTTTCATATAATAATCAAGTCTAAATACATAAAATATGTATGAATCCCACAATATCCCGTAAAGATTTTCATATTTGTATGAGTTTAGACTATTCTGAATCTGAAAATTCAATAATTAATTGCTAATAGTTGCTAATCTTAAAATTATACGCATTTGTTTAAACATGTGTCAAGTTTACAACATAACCTCGATCGTTATTGATTTACATACATAGTATTATAGATATGAAAGTTTTTCTCTTTTGTTTTCATTTCAGACTCTCGCCAAAAAGAAATAATTATATCTAAAAAAGAATTATTTACTTTAATACACGTTTGTGTAACAGAAACTATCCAAACTCAAATACAACATTTAGAAGAACGATTAGAAGAAAATAATAATCACGAAGTTCGTATTCACTCTGACGCTTATTCGAAATTATCTAAAATATTTTACAAATTCAGAACCATGTGGCAAGCTTGTTCACGCAATAATGAATACTTTTTTAAAAAGCATGAATCATGATTATCAAGTTGTATATCAATTCCTTTATATCAAGGAATTAGAATAACTCAAGGTGGTCGACCTTCAATAAGTTTCGAATTAGCTAGTGAACGTACAAAACGTCGAAGACCCGAAGAACTTCATAAAGAAAATAGTGCTTCACAATTGTTATATGCTGCACAAATGAATCTTCGTTCTTGTAACAATAGTGAAGCAGCGAAAATAGTGAAAGATGTTTTTGAAAACCCTACAAAAGCTAACTCTTATATTCAGGCACTTAACTCAAAACCGGTCACCCAGTTACCTATTGACAAAGCACTTTCAATGATAGTAGAAGCTAAATTATCTAGACAGCAGTATAATACGATTAGAGCCATAATAAACGAATGTAGCAGTAACCTTTTGCCTAATTATGAAACTGTTCGAAAAGCTAAAATTTCTTCATATCCACCACGCTCGCAAATTATAATAACCGAACATAGTGCAGAAGCTATGTTACAACCATTGCTAGATCATACCGTAGAACGTATTTTAAAAGTTCAGGACGATGTTCTCCATACCTTATCCCTCGAGAATGAAACAAATATTACCTTAATTTCGAAATGGGGGTGTGACGGAGGTTCAGGGCAAAGTGAATATAAGCAAAAATTTAATGATGAGACAGTATCGGATTCTAGTATATTTCTAACGTCATTTGTTCCCTTACGACTTGTGTCGTATAACGAAATTTTTAAAAAAGAAACAATTATTTGGAATAATCCAAGACCCTCGTCTCCCCGTTTTTGTCGCCCAATAAGAATGCAACTTATTCAAGAAAACTCTGAGACAACAGTTAACGAAATGAACTATATCAACCAGCAAATTCAATCTCTTGTTCCCTTTTCAACTATAATAAATGGCAAACACATGTCAGTATCCTATTGTCGAGCGACTCGCCCTTTCTGCCCATTACACGTGCATTGAGCAACCACGTTGCATTTCTGTACGCCCAAAGGGCCTGACCCTATTTCACAAGACCTCATCAATATCCAACAGAGGCACAAACATACCTTCTGATTTCCCGTTATCACGCACGTGTCGACAAATTCCTAAATCCTAAAGCGTGACCCCATTTTCAAGAAAACCAATCCCTACTCCTGAATTTTCCGGCCCTTTTCACGATATAAAAAGGGGCCTCCCAAAATCCAACGTCAGTATTAGAAATGTAGCCGATACCATCACTACAGTATTGAAACTGTAGTCAATACCATCACTACGGTAACTACGAACATACTCAATACCATCAGTTCAGTAGTAACAGTGAAGCATGTACGTAAACTTGTAACGTTCGACGAAGTAATAAATAAAACTCTGATAATTTGTTATACATAATAACAAAGTCTTCTCTTCATCAACCACATTCGACCAAATCCAGTCTCCAGCGACTTCGACGACATAAATTGGTGGCAGCGGTACGGATATCAGTCTGTGGACTTCAACCAACGGAAAATCTTCTAGCTTCCCTAGATATCCTTCGAGGAGGAATCGTTGGCGATATTCGAAAAAGAACCCGGAATCGCAACTGAAGAAGAACTGGATCGCAAGTGGACTCAGTGGCGCCAGAGCAAGTGAAACGTAAGTCTTTCAAACGACACATCGTCGAATTTATCTAACGACTACGTGACTGCTCCCTTGACCAACATGTCAAGGCAACAAAGCCCGACCCGTGCTCAAATCGACATAAAATTGTTAGCCGACAAATTGCTACAAGTATGCGATAGACTAAAAGCACTAGAAGAGACTAGACCAAATATACAAACGTCGAGGGTAGATCAACCGTTTTCCACTTACGAGGAAACGCAACCTCTAAATAAAATAGAGAAGTACGAACAATGCTTACCTCTAATTCCGGAATTCAACGGAACAAACACCGAGGTTTTTATCAATACGATCATGAAAGTCGCGTCCATGCTGAACCAAAATCAACATCCACTACTACTTCTCGCTATAATATCACAGAAATTAAAAGGACGTGCATCCCTGACGATACGACCAGATACGATCACGACGATCCCAAAATTGATAGAAAAAATTCGATTCATTTACGGGAAAACGATCGACGCATCGTCACTTAAAACAAAACGAGACTCATGCAAACAAAGACCAAATGAGCCCATCAACGACTTCGTACACCGGTTTTCGCAAATACAAGATGAAATTCTTACCGCTGTGAACTCCGAACGAAGATTGCAAACGTACATCGAGATCAAAGAAATAATATGTAACGAAGAAGGAATACAATGTTTCCGACGCAACGTGAGACCCGAGATCTCGCAATACTTGTTCAGCCAACAGTTGGAGACACTGAACCAAACATTTGAAGCTGCACGCATGTACGAGACAGAACTCCAGTACATGCAACAACAATCCAAAATGTGGAATCAACCAAGGGACCACAGAGAACCGAGGGACCACGAAAAACCAAGGGAACGACGCCATCCCACGCACCGAGATTCAAACTCAGGATGGAACGCACAAGAATGCACCTACTGCAAACGACGTGGACACACGGAACAGGAATGCAGAACGAAACAATGGAAGGAACAACGAGGAAGCCAGACCGTACAGCAACGAAATTTTCAATGGGCCCCGCCAAACACCGTAACCTCCGGACGGACAGCCACCATTGGAAACACCAAGCCAACAACAGCAGAAGAACATCGTGTGGACAATTCCCCGTTTGTTCGACTAGAGCTTCCAGGTCTACAACCAACTACCTTTCTCATCGATACAGGCAGTGAAATCTCCATAATTAAAGAAAAACAGATAGCGAACAAAGACCTTCACAAAGGCGCACCCATGACACTCAGGGGCATAACTAGCAACACTACCGACACATTGTACTCAGTCTTTATTCCATTTAACAACAAATGTAATCAATTCCAAGTAGTCGACGACAAATCTCCAATTTATCAAGAAGGAATACTAGGTTCCGACTTCCTGTTTAATCACGAATTTTCTTTATCGTGTAATGCGTTCAAAATAGGTAATATTATCAAACGTCGCAATAATGCGAACGAAAATTGTAAGAACGAAACGGTATTAGTAAATTTCATAACGGGAAACGGAGCAATAACGAAAGTCGATGCAAACGGACAACCTATTCTGTCCGATCATCTTAAGAATCAAGTCGAATCAATAGAGAACTTTGACGAAAAGTTGGTCTTTCATATAAACAGTAACGATAAAACAAACGAAAGAATAAACCTGTTAAAGGAAAACACTCGGTTAGAACATCTAACCGAAGGAAAAAGGGAAGTATGGGAACTAATCTCCAACTATCACGATAACTTCATATTACCCGGAGACCCTCTCCCGAAATCCTCTATTTTGGAACACGAAATTAAAACTACTGACGAAACACCGATACACACTAAACAATACAGGTATCCTCCGATACACCAAGACGAAATCAAAAGACAGGTGACCGACATGATACAAAAGGGTATCATAAGAGACAGCGACAGTCCATACAACAGTCCATTATGGATCGTACCTAAGAAAACAGACGCGTCAGGTAAACAAAAATGGCGACTAGTAATAGACTATCGAAAATTAAACGAGAAAACTATAAAAGATTCATATCCAATTCCCAATATAGACGAGATACTAGACAGATTAGGTAACGCGAAATACTTTTCGGCCTTTGATCTAGCCTCGGGATTTCACCAAATAGGGGTGAAAGAAAACGACGTTAATAAAACGGCTTTCTCAACTAGCGACGGACATTTCGAATTCATTCGAATGCCCTTCGGTTTAAAAAACGCACCACCGACGTTCCAGAGACTCATGAATCGCGGTCTACAAGGCTTGATCGGTAACCACTGCTTTGTCTACATCGACGATATCGTAGTCTTCGGTAGAACATTAGAAGAACACAACAAAAACTTGAAAATTCTCTTCGAGCGATTAAAACAGTGCGGACTAAAACTCCAACCCGACAAATGCGAGTATTTAAAACCGGAATTAGAATATTTAGGACATTTAATTTCGGCCGACGGAGTACAACCTAATCCCAAGCGAATCGATAAAGTCAAACATTATCCCGTACCTAAAAACCCTAAAGAAATAAAACAATTCTTAGGATTGTGCGGATATTATCGGAAATTCGTAAAGGACTTCGCGAAAACCGCGAAACCGCTTACCGAGCTCTTAAAGAAAGAAAAAGAATTCTTCTGGACTAACGAACAGCAAATAGCATTCGACAACCTATGCGACGCGCTTACAACTCAGCCTATACTGCAATATCCCAATTGGGAAGAACCATTTGTTCTTACCACGGACGCCAGTGATTACGCGTTAGGCGCGGTCTTATCACAAGGCACGATAGGGAAAGACAAACCGATCGCGTACGCCTCACGTACCCTAAACGAAGCAGAGACGCGATATACGACAACCGAAAAAGAACTATTAGCTATCGTCTGGGCAACGAAACATTTTCACCAGTACTTATACGGACGTAAATTCACTATTGTGACGGATCACAAACCATTAGTATGGTTAATGAACGTGAAAGATCCGAATTCCCGACTAGTACGCCGGCGATTGAAGCTCCTGGAATACGACTACGAAATAGTCTATAAACAGGGGAAACTAAATACAAACGCGGACGCGCTCTCGCGCGGCAGAATCAACGCGGTAGAACAGGACGTAGTAGGAAACGAGTTAGAAGAATATCTTAGCTTGTACTCGACCAACCCTCAGACTGACGACGACGAATTTATCAAGGAAGTAACCGAAGGTCCTAAAACGAACGCAAAACAAAGCGTCCCTTCAATTCTATCCCAAGTAAAAATCACGCACGGATTCGTCAAAGATTTACCGACTATCATCTACACAGAGATACCGCCGGAAATCTCCGAAAGAGGAAAAACCTACTTATCCCCGCACGAAACCGACCGGATAAAAATCGACGTTCTTAATAGGGAACTCAACGGCGGCAATAAAATTAACGTAGTACAAGACCGGGATCATACTAAAGAAATTGCTTTTCTCCTGTCTAAATTAAACCGGGATATGGAAATTTACGTCTCAAAACCAATCCCCTCGGATACGAAAGAAATTATCACGCTAGCACACGACTCAATATTTGGAGGACACTACGCGTACGACAAAACACTACAGAAAATCCGTAAACACTATGAATGGCCGAACATTACGCGGGACGTCAAAACTTACATCGAGAACTGCGTCACTTGCCAAAGACAAAAGGACACAAAACGACAAACTTACATACCCCAAGCAACGGACATTCCGACGAAACCTACGGACAAAATCTCCTTCGACATAGTCGGGCCTCTGGACGAAACAACTCGTAAGAATAAGTATATCCTAGTAATTCAAGATTACTTGACCAGATATATTATATGTGAACCTCTCATTGACAAATCCACTGCAGCCATCATACAAACCGTTTGGGCTTCGTGGCTAAGAATCTTTGGGAAACCTAAAGAAATTTTAAGCAACAATGCAAAGGAATTCACATCTTCGGAATTCACCGAACTTTGCAACACCATGAAGACTAGACATATACTCACGTCAGTATACCACCCTCAGTCTAATGGTAAAAATGAGAGGTCCCACATCATTCTGAAAGAGTACATTCGTTGTTACCAGACCGCGGAGACCCCCTGGGATCTCCTACTCCCCAAAGCAATGTTAAACTACAATTGCACTATTAACCGTTCCACGGGTTACACCCCGTTCGAACTACAACTAGGGTACGAACCCAATAGTATCTTTGACGAACAAGACGAACGACTGACACTTCGTCAACAGACAGAAAACCTAAAAATACAACACGAAAACAAAATCATTGAAACGATCGAAAACCTGCAATCCTTACAACCTTCCACTTCATACCAACACCTCGAACCTATTAACAAGGGAAATTTAGTTCTCATACGAAACTATACCGCCAAGCCATTAGAAGAACGCTGGCGTGGACCCTTCGAGGTAATAGAAGTAATGGAAAACCATTCCGTCAGAATTAACGAACACGGAAGACCGACGGTTCATCATAGGACGAATGTTAAAAATTTTAAACATTCCACTCAAACCATTTTAGATGATATCTAACGCACTTGCCGCGATTGCTCTTTTTCCTCGCGACAACCGTAGCGATAAACAGGATCACGAGTACGACAACTCTGACCAGTAGTAAAATAAGTGACGACAAGAGGAAAGAATGATTTAAAATTCAAACGCTATATGTGATACGTATGACAATCATGATGATAAGTGTTATAACACTCGAAAGATCAATTTATTAAGATAGCATGTAATTGAATCCGCATTTCCCTCATGTCCTAATCATATAGATTTAAAATGTTAATTATATAAACGTCTACCGAAGAATGTTGCAGAAATACTGCGATACAAATAATAAGTAAAACTCTTTTCGGCATACTTGACGCATCAGACGCGCAGTACTGCAACTACGAACTCGATGAATTGTACACGAAAAGCGACCGAATTACACGTTATGTACATCAACCAACCGATAACGGTTTGTTAAATCAAAAACTCAGAGAACGTTTGTCTAAATCATAGACAAAGGTTCTCTATAAGGGGGGAGGTGTCGAGCGACTCGCCCTTTCTGCCCATTACTCGTGCATTGAGCAACCACGTTGCATTTCTGTACGCCCAAAGGGCCTGACCCTATTTCACAAGACCTCATCAATATCCAACAGAGGCACAAACATACCTTCTGATTTCCCGTTATCACGCAAGTGTCGACAAATTCCTAAATCCTAAAGCGTGACCCCATTTTCAAGAAAACCAATCCCTACTCCTGAATTTTCCGGCCCTTTTCACGATATAAAAAGGGGCCTCCCAAAATCCAACGTCAGTATTAGAAATGTAGCCGATACCATCACTACAGTATTGAAACTGTAGTCAATACCATCACTACGGTAACTACGAACATACTCAATACCATCAGTTCAGTAGTAACAGTGAAGCATGTACGTAAACTTGTAACGTTCGACGAAGTAATAAATAAAACTCTGATAATTTGTTATACATAATAACAAAGTCTTCTCTTCATCAACCACATTCGACCAAATCCAGTCTCCAGCGACTTCGACGACACTATAAAATGTTTTTTACAATGGTAGACGGCAAAGTATGCAATGCTGTGTCATCTAATAAATCTACCCTTCGCTGTTATTTATGTGGTGCTACAGCAAAAAATTTCAACGATATTGACAGCATGTTGAAACAAAAAGTCAATGAGTCGTATCTACAGTTTGGAATATCTTCCTTACATGCGTGGATTCGCTTATTTGAATGTTTGTTACATTTGTCATATAAGCTTGATGTATAGAAATGGCAAATACGTTCTGAAGAAGATAAAAAAACTGTCAAAGATCGTAAAATAGAAGTACAAAAAGGTTTTAAGCTTCAGTTGGGACTTCGCGTTGATTATCCGAAATGCGTATATGGAAGTTCAAATGATGCGAATACCGCTCGACGATTTTTCGAAAATTCCATTGTATCTGCATCAATAACCGGATTAGATATAAATATTGTTCAGAGGTTTCATGTGATTTTACAAGTAATTTCAAGCGGTTATACAGTAGATATCAAGAAATTTCAAATCTATGCTGTAGAAACTGCAAAACTGTTTGTTCAGTTATATCCCTGGTATATGATGCCCAATCCTGTACATAAAATTTTAGTACATGGACCTCAAATAATTGCAAATGCTTTGCTTCCTATTGGACAGCTTTCTGAGGAAGCACAAGAAGCACCCAATAAAGATATCAAAAATTATCGACGAAATTTCTCTCGCAAGTGCTCGAGGGAAAAAACTATGGAAGATGTTTTCAATTGGCTTCTATTATCATCAGATCCATTAATTAGTAGTCTTAGAAAACTTCCTCGTAAAAAATTAAGAAGCTTATCACCAGAAGCGATATCCCTCTTTATATGCCCTGCTGCAGCTAACTCTAACGAAGAAAGTAGCGATTCCGACTCGGATTGCTAATTCGACGCCCGTATATAACTTTTTAACAAAAATAATATAATAGTTCTATATGTATACATGTATAAAGTGTATTTTACATGTATGTATAACCGTTTAATGTGAATACAAAAAAAGACGTTCTTCATCTGTCAGTGTGTGGGTGTGTATCCATTATAGTTCTACACAAACTTCATTGTTTCTTCACTATTCCACAAATAAACAAATATAAAGACACATAAATGTCGAATGTTATATAAAAATTAAGTTTTAAGGTTTTGGCCACGAATTTGATGAATTTCCCCACTGTGCGGCGGGGAGAACAGCCACCGGAGCTCGGGGAGTCGGACCCGAACACCTGTTCCGACGACATGGGGGTCACGGCGGAGGAGCTCTCACGGGCCGTCGGGAATATGGGTGCTCGCAATACGGCCCCGGGCCCTGACGGCATACCAGGCAGAGCCATGGCCCTTGCCCTGCGCGTCCCCCGGCCTCGCCTCAGGAGCCAGTTCGGTTTTAGAGGGGGACGCTCGACGTTCGACGCCATTAGTCGAGTCAGGTCCCTCTCGGACTCGGCCTCGTCCCAGGGGGGGGTGGCGTTGGCGGTCAGTTTGGACATCGCCAACGCCTTTAACTCCCTTCCCTGGGGGTGTATCGGGGGGGGGGCACTCGCCGAGCACGGAGTGCCCCTCTACGTGAGGAAGGTCCTAAGGGACTACCTGAGGGACAGGTGGATTGAATATCCGGGCAAAGGCGGCCGGTTGTGCACGAGGGAGGTGGATCGTGGTGTCCCACAGGGGTCGGTCCTGGGCCCCATGTTGTGGGACATCGGGTACAATCTGGTGCTGCGGGCTGCCCTCCCGAACGGCGTCAGTCTGACGCGTTACGCGGATGACACGCTGCTGATGGCCGTCGGGAGGGACTGGCAGAGGACCATCCGTCTGGCGGAGACGGGACTGGCCTCCGTCGTCGACGGTATCCGGGGACTGGGGTTGCGGATCTCCCCGCCGAAGACCGAGGCCATGTGGTTTCATGACAGGCCTCGGAGCGGGGGAACGCCCCGGTCCTGGATTATGATAGGGGGTGAGCACGTTCAGGTTGGGGACCGGATGAACTATCTTGGTCTCCTCCTGGACAGCCACTGGCGTTTCACGGTCCACTTCGACCGACTGGCTCCCCGTTTGGAGAGAGCGGCGACTGGTCTTGGTCGCCTCCTCCCAAACATTGGGGGGCCAGATGAGAGGGTGCGCCGCCTCTACCTTGGTATCGTGCGGTCCATGGCCCTGTACGGCGCCCCGATATGGGCGTCGGCCCTGGTGGTCGCGCGGCGCAGCAAAAAATCGCTGCGCCTCGTACAGAGGAGGATGGCCATCAGGGTGGTCAGGGGATACCGCACGATATCCCACGAGGCGGCGCTGACCTTGGCGGGCACCGTGCCCTTTGATCTTCTGGCGGAGGGAGACGCTTCGATCTATGAGCGTCTCCGAGAACTTCGCCGGGGGGGCGCGATGGTGTCCGCTGAGGAGGAAGTGGACGTGAGACGCCAGGCCCGGCTGGCTGCGCGAAACAAATGGAGGAGGGAGCTCCTCAATCGAGGAGTCGCGCAGCGAGCAGTCGGGGCGGTTCTTCCCAGCCTAGATGAATGGCTGGACCGCGGCAGGGGGGCGCTCACCTACCGAGTCACACAGGTGCTCACTGGGCATGGTTGCTACGGTGAGTACCTGTGCCGGATACAGGCGGAGGCGACGACGGAGTACCACGAGTGTGGGGCTGCGCTGGACACAGCGCAGCACACAGTGGAGGAGTGCCCGGAATGGGCGGCGGAGCGCCGGGCGTTGCGGGCGCAAGTGGGGGCGGATCTCTCGCTGCCTCGCATTGTTAGTATGATGCTGGGCAGCGAGAGAGCCTGGGTAGCGGTGGCCTCCTTCTGCGAGGATGGTCTTCGCAGAAAGGAGGCAGTGGAGCGGGATCGGGAATTGACCGATCCCGTCCGACGCGAAAGGTGGAGGGAAAGGGCTCGCCGCTTGCGTTCTCGCAGGATGGCGAGATCCCCCCCTCCCGTGGTGTAAAAGCGGTGACGGTCCGAGGTACGATTCACGGTCTGGTGGAGGTAGGCCGCGCTGGGTGTTACCCCTGGCGCGGCCAGGTGCTATTATTATAGCGGAGTTTTTCGGAGGGTCCTTCTGACCCTCCCGCGGATGGGGCTGCAATGGCCGGGCGTGGGGAGGCACCGGTAGTGTCTTCGGAGGTCACGGGGCCTCCCCTACAAGCGCCGAGGATAGGTAACCGGGGTGGTTTTAGTCGGTAGAAATCCGACACTACCTCCTGCCCCCCCCCCAGGGCAGGGGGTGTCTTTCGAAGATTTCCACCTCGAAAAAAAAAAAAAGAAAAAAGGATAAGGTGGGCGGTCGGTTCCTTTAAACGGCTTAAAAGTCCGGGGACCGACGGAATATTCCCAGCCCTACTCCAAGAAGGCCTAGAGCAGATCGAGAAACATATCTACCGGATATTCCGATCGTGCATAGCCCTTTTTTTTTTTCGAGGTGGAAATCTTGGAAAGACACCTCCCGCCCTGGGGGAGAGCAGGAAGTAATGTCGGATTTCTACCGACTAAAACCACCCCGGTTACCTAACCTCGGCGCTTGTAGGGGAGGCCCCGTGACCTACGAAGAAACTTCCGGTGCCTCCCCACGCCCGGCCATTGCGGCCCCATCCGCGGGAGGGTCAGAAGGACCCTCCGAAAAACTCTGGTGCAGTAGCACCTGGCCGCGCCAGGGGTAACACCTAGCGCGGCTTACCTTTTCCAGGCCGTGATAAGGGCGACTCGGACCCCCACCCGAGCCGCCCACGGCTCTCCGACGGCACCGCGGGATTGGGGGGGACTGTTCCTCCCCGGCAGGACCGCCCGTATACGGGGTATTGGCGAGTTCAACCAGCAGGGGGGGTGAGGGGGAACACCTCAGCGCCCCTCGGGTCCATCAGCCATTCACACCGCGGCAGGGGGGATCTCGCCGGCGGAAAACGGCCAGCGAGCCCGCCCCTCCTTTATTTTCGACGCCGTTTCCGGCTGTCGGGCAGCCCAGCGGGATACCGGGAGGACCTAATCTTCCCACAGCAGGGCCGCCCGTCTACTGAGTCAGCGGTGACGGTTATCCGAGAGACGGGAGGGGGAGACACCTCCGTCGTCCCTCGGACCGTCACCGCTTTTACACCACGGGAGGGGTAGACCTCGCCAGTCTGCGCAAACGCAGCCGGCGAGCCCTGACCCTCCGTCTTTCGCGTCGGACGAGATCGGTCAATTCCCGATCCCGCTCCGCTGCCTCCTTTCTGCGAAGAACATCCTCGCAGAAGGAGGCCACCGCTACCCAGGCTCTCTCGCTGCCCAGCATCATACTAACGATGCGAGGCAGCGAGAGATCCGCCCCCACTTGCGCCCTCAGCGCCCGGCGCTCCGCCGCCCATTCCGGGCACTCCTCGAGAGTGTGCTGCGCTGCGTCCAGCGCAGCCCCACACTCGTGGCACTCCGCCGTCACCTCCGCCCGTATCCGGCACAGGAACTCACCGAAGCACCCATGTCCGGTGAGCACCTGCGTGATCCGGTAGGTGAGCCTACCCCTGCCGCGGTCCAGCCATTCGTCCAGGCTGGGCAGAACCGACCCGACTGCTCGCTGCGCGGTTCCTCGATTAAGGAGCTCCATCCTCCATTTGTTCCGCGCAGCCAGCCGGGCCTGACGTCTCACGTCCACTTCTTCCTCGGCGGACACCATCGCGCCCTCCCGACGGAGTTCTCGGAGACGCTCGTAAATGGAAGCGTCTCCCTCCGCCAGAAGATCGAAGGGCACGGTGCCCGCCAAGGTCAGCGCCGCCTCGTGGGATATCGTGCAGTATCCCCTGACCACCCTGATGGCCATCCTCCTCTGTACGCGGCGCAGCGATGTTTTGCTGCGCCGCGCGGCCACCAGGGCCGACGCCCATATCGGGGCGCCGTACAGGGCCATAGACCGCACGATACCAAGGTATAGGCAGCGCACCCTTTCATCTGGTCCCCTGATGTTTGGGAGGAGGCGACCAAGACCAGTCGCCGCCCTCTCCAAACGGGGAGCCAGTCGGTCGAAGTGGACCGTGAATCGCCAGTGGCTGTCCAGGAGGAGACCGAGATAATTCATCCGGTCCCCAACCTGAACGTGCTCACCCCCTACCATAATCCAGGACTGGGGCGGTCCCGCGCTCCGAGGCCTGTCGTGAAACCACATGGCCTCGGTTTTTGGCGGGGAGATCCGCAACCCCAGTCCCCGGATACCGTCGACGACGGAGGCCAGTCCCGCCTCCGCCAGACGGATGGTCCTCTCCCAGTCCCTCCCGACGGCCATCAGCAGCGTGTCATCCGCGTAACACGTCAGACTGACGCCGTTCGGGAGGGCTGCCCGCAGCACCCGATCGTACCGGATGTCCCATAACATGGGGCCTAGGACCGACCCCTGTGGGACACCACGATCCACCTCCCTCGTGCACAACCGGCCACCACTGCCCGGATATTCGACCCACCTGTCCCTCAGGTAGTCCCTTAGGACCTTCCTCACGTAGAGGGGCACTCCGTGGTCAGCGAGTGCCCCCCCGATATGCCCCCAAGGAAGGGAGTTAAAGGCGTTGGCGATGTCCAGACTGACGGCCAACGCCACCCCTTCCTGGGACGTGGCCGAGTCCGAGAGGGACCTGACTCGACTGATAGCGTCGATCGTCGAGCGTCCCCCTCTGAAGCCAAACTGGGACTCGGCCAGGTCGGGACCCACCCGAGACAGGTGCCCCGAGAGGCGGGAAGCCAACACCCTCTCGAAAAGCTTCCCCACCTCGTCGAGGAGGCATATAGGCCGGTACGCCGAGGGAGAATCGGCGGGCTTGCCGGTCTTCCTAATTAGGACCATCCGTCCCCTTTTCCAGCGGGACGGGACACGCCCCAACCTCAGGCAGCCATCGAACAGGCGCCTGGACCCCCATGTCGTCGGACCAGGTGTTCGGGTCCGACTCCCCGAGCTCCGGTGGCTGTTCTCCCCCCTCATCACGGGGGAACAGGGTGTCTACCACCCTGTCCAGGAACTCGGGGTCCAAGGTCTCCGTCACGGGGGGCGCCCAAGGGCGAAGTTTGCCCATTACCATTTTGTACGGGCGCCCCCAGGGTTCACGGTTCAGTAGCTCGAGGAGCTCTGACCACGCTCCCGCCTTTGCCCTCTTGATGACCAGCTGGAGGGCCACCACCTGCTCCCGGTAGCCCTCGTACAGTTGAAGTTCGCTCACCAGGTCGCGACGCCGTCTTCGACGGGCTCTCTGGAACAGTCGCCGGGCGCGAACGCAAACATAGCGCATCCGCGCTATCTCCGACGACCACCAATACGTTGCCCGTCGATCCGGGGCGCGGGACCAGGGCATGGCAGCATTGCAGACCGCTACCATACCCCCTTGGAACGACGCCGCTTCCTCTTCGACGTCAACGACCGGCCCAGCCGGAAGTCCGAGCCAGGCCACGACGAGGGAGGCGGCCATCAGCACGTCCTCGTCCAGGCGCTTCAGCGCCCACCTTTTCTTCGAAGAAGGGGGAATGTAAGGGGACCCATACCCCCGCCCCTACCAGCCCTCCCCGGCGGTCCCCGGCCCCGGGTGGCGCGCACCTCCATCAGGATATAGAGGTGGTCACTCAACTTTTCCACCTCTTGCGCCACCCTCCAGCCCCTTACACGATCCACCACCAAGGAGGAGGCCCACGTCAAGTCGACAATGGACTCCCCCTGGTAGCGGACGCAGGTGCTGGCTGACCCCCGATTAAGTAATCGAAGGTCGGAGCCGGCCGCCCAGTCCAGCACCGCCTCGCCCCTGGGGTGCGTCCTGGGGGAACCCCAAGCCCGAGACTTGGAGTTAAAATCCCCCAGGGCAATAACCGGACGGGGCCGACATCGCGAGATGCATCTCGCGACCCCGTCCAGGAACTTCTCAAAGGACCTCAGGTTCCACCGAGGCGGTGCATAGATTCCCACGACCGCGATATCCCCCCACTGGACCGCGACGTAGCCCTCGCCGCTCTCCAGAAGGGAGAACGGCAAGGGCATCGAAGCCCTCCAAGCATGATGGCTACCGAGCCTCCCGGATTTCCCACCCAATTCGGGTGGTCCGGGATCCTGTATGGCTCGGCAGCAAATCGCCAACCCCACACCCCACTCAGCCATAGACTGGACAAGCATGTCCTGCGCCCTGGCCGAGTGGTTAAGGTTGGCCTGAAGCAGCAGGGCCATAGCCCCTTCACTGCTCCAGATCCATGGCCCCTTCCGCCACAGGCCTCGTCTCCAACGTTGCGGGAGGAGCTGTTTCTTCCGCCTCTCGTCCCTCTTCGGCCTTCTGCGCCACAGGACCAGGGACAACCGGTGCAACTGCCACCGCCACCTTCTCCGGTCCGTCCAGGCTCAGGGCAGCCAGTTTGGGGGCCAGCTGCGTCCGCTGGGCCCCCTTGGCACCCTTGGCACCCTGGTTCCTCCTTCCTTTGGGGGGCACGCACCCTTTTGTCCCCATTCGATGACCGGAGGGTTTTCCCATGTCGGCGCACAGGGGGCACCGGGGGACGCTCCGGCACTCCGCCACCATGTGCTCAGCACTGCCGCAGTTGTGGCATCGCCCGCTGCGGTCCACGGTGCTGGTGCACCGCTGCCTTACATGGCCCATCTCCAGGCAGCGGAAGCACTGTAGCGGGCGGTCCGCCAGCGCCTCCACCCGGGCAGTGGTCCAGCCGACGCGGATCTTCTTCGCCGCGACCACCTTCCTGGCAGTTGCCAATGTTGTCACGTCGCTGGTGGTGGTGGCCCCCACCAGGTCCCTCACCCGCATCTCCGCCATCTTCGTTGGGCGGGCCACGGTCACCCCGTCTTCACCGCCAAGGACCTCCCGCATTTTTGCTGCAAGGGCATCCGCCTTGGCAGCCCCTCCGGTCCGGGGATCTCCAGAAGAAGACCACAGCTCTGTTGGGCCGCAACTCCCTAATGTTGAGCTCCGCCAGGTTAATCTTGCTGGCGGAGCTCATGGCCTCCGCGTACGACATCTTTGCCCCGTCCTTGATAGTCAGGGCGATCGCCGCCGTACGCGGGGGTCTGCGCTGGGTGATTTTGAGGGGGTCTGCCGTCGCCCCTCCCTCCTTCTTCCGCTGCTGTTCTTCCGTTGTTGCTGCTGCTTCGTCTTCTGCGGCCGCTGCTCCTTCTGCGGCCTCGCCAGCAACTTCTTGACGGCCGCGGGAGGGGCCGGAGACAGGGCCGGGCGTTCCTGAGCCCGGGTCGCCGCCTCCGCCTTCCTGCTCTTTCTTCCGGCCACCGTGGCCCACGTATTGACCGTCTGCGTCTGTGGGGGTGGGGGGGCACATCTGGGGAGAAGGAGAAAGCGTCTCCGGCTGCCGGGTCGCCGCGGATAAATTCCCGCGACGGCAGGCCGCCACCACCTCCGCCTGTATCTCCCTGATACGGACCTGCCCCGGCGTCTCGTCCTTCAACGTCCGCTGCGTGGGGGCTGCCCTCGCCAGGCCCTCCGACATCACCTTCCTCAGAGCGACCAGCTTTTTCTCCACCCTAGCCATGAGGGTGTCGAAGAGGGCCTCCAGTCGCTCCTCGGTTATCGGCCCGGCCTTTCCTTTGGAGGAGGAGCGGGACGCACTGGCCTTGGCCCCGTCCCCTTTCTCCTTCTCTCCTTTCTCCCTCGGTCTCAACGGGACCGCTTTGGCCGCAGCGAGCTCCAACTTCAGGTCGGCCACCTGACTCCGCAGCAGGAGGTTCTCCTCCTCCACCTGCTGCGCATTGTTCTTGGCCGACCTCTTGGCCATCTCCGTGGCGGCCGCTCTCACATTGAGGTCCCGAGTGTGCGTCCCCTTGAGGTTAGCACTCAACGAGGCCACCCTCCTCACCGCATCCATCTGGGCCAAGATCTTGGCGCCCAGGTTGGCCGTGGGCTGCGGCATGAAATCATCCGCCAGTTCATCTTCGGTCGGCATACCATGGGGCATCGACCGCAGCCCATTCACACACACATTCACTCCGTGAGCCGCTGCTTAGTTTTCACCGCTCAGCCCAAGCCCGTCCGGCATGGTTGTACCTGCCGGGAATGCATCTCCCGCCGGCATGGTCTTGGGCCTCATTGCAGCTACTCAAGCCCCTGCACCACGACAAGGTGGCGGCTCTTAGCAGCGGATCGTGCATAGCCCTGGGATATATCCCCGAAAAATGGAGGACGGCTAGAGTGGTGTTCCTGCCCAAACCAGGCAAGGACTCATACGAAACAGCCAAGTCCTTTAGACCCATCAGTCTCACATCCTTTTTGCTAAAGACCTTGGAGAGACTGATGGAGAGATATATACGGGAGACATCCCTAACTGGAAAGCCACTCCATAGCAGCCAGCACGCCTATATGGCTGGAAGATCCGTGGAAACGGCTCTCCACACGCTGACTGGGAAGGTGGAAGGGGCTTTGAAATGGAAGAAGTCGGTGCTCGGAGTGTTCCTAGACATCCAGGTGGCCTTTGATAACACCGGCTTCGACTCCACCTGCAAGGCAGCTGAGAACTTTGGCGTAGACGAAACAAGCATCCAATGGATACGCCAAATGCTACAAACACGTAAAATCGTGGGAAGCCTAAAAGGGGTGTCGACGACGCGGCTCGTGGCGAGGGGCTGCCCACGGGGAGGACTACTCTCCCGCCTACTGTGGAGCCTAGTAGTCGACGGGCTACTCGCAAGGCTGAATGATGCAGGCCTGACAGCCCAAGGCTATGCAGACGATATCGTGATCACGGTCAAAGACGAGAACCCGGCATCTCTGACAAAACCAATGCAGAGAGCGCTAGGAATCGTGGAAGACTGGTGCCAGGAACAGTCTTTGTCGGTGAATCCAGACAAAACAGAAATGGTGCTCTTCACAAGGAAAAGGAAGTACTGTTTACAGGAACCCTACATCTTCGGCGTAAAGCTCAAAAGAACCAGGGAGGCACGCTACCTAGGGATAACCATGGACAGCGGGCTTACTTGGAAGAGCCACATAAAAGGACAGACACAGAAAGCCATCAGGACTTACTGGGCCTGTAGAAGGATGTTTGGTAGATTCTGGGGGATCAAGCCCATAGTGGTAAGATGGATGTATACGGCCATCCTGAGACCCCAGATAACCTATGCCTCCGTGGTCTGGTGGACAGCGATGAAGTTCAGGAAGAATCGGAGGATGCTAGATCGGATACACCGAATGGCATGTCTTGGTATATCTGGTGCCTTCAGGATGACGCCGACCCTGGTACTGGGGACCCTACTGGGCCTCGACCCACTACACATCGTAGTAGAGGCAGAGGCTAGGAAGGCGGCCCTAAGGCTAAGGGGCGACGTGTCTTGGAGGGAAAGCGGGACGGGCCACGCGAGTGTGCTGCGCAGGGGAGACATCGTAATGATCTCACCAGAAGGCGCGGGCGACCGCGGTGAGCCGGTATACCGCTTTCATACCAGATGTAAAACAAGAATCCCAACAAGGGAGGAATGGATGGAAGGAAGAAGACCCTTTAATCCAGGAGGACACGTCTGGTACACGGACGGATCCAAGACCAGCATTGGCACGGGAGCGGGAGTGTATGGTCAAAGCCCAAAAATGGAAATGTCCATACCACTGGGAGACCACCCGACCGTATTCCAGGCCGAAGTACAAGCCATTTGGACCGGTGCCACATTAAATGTGGCAAGGGGATACAAGGGCAAACATATAAGTATATGCAGTGACAGCCAAGCGGCACTGAGAGCTATCGGCTCTTATGTGACCAGATCAAGGCAGGTACTGCAATGCATGAGGGCTCTAGAGGAATTATCCCAAGAGAACCATGTGGAATTACTGTGGGTGCCAGGACACAGCGGCATCGGCGGTAATGAGAGGGCGAACATGCCAGCCCAAAGGGGAGCGGCGGGCATAGGAGTTCCCCCCTCGCAGAATATAGGCTACGCACCGGGGTACATCAGGAACACGGTGAGGAAATGGTCCAGAGAACAGACCCACCGACTCCTGCAGGAGACCCCGGGGCTTAAACACTTTAAAGCTATGGTGGGAGAACCAAGTCCTGTCCGGATAGCAGAATTCTGCAGGATGGACAGGAGTGATATACGTCTGGCAGTGGGCCTGTCAACGGGACACTGGCAGACAAGAAAGCACCTCCACAGGATGGGTCTCAGCGAAGGAACGACATGCAGGTGGTGTGACAGAGAAGAGGAAACCCCTCTACATCTCGTCACAGAATACGAGCGAGTGGTGATGGCAAGGTTCAGACACCTGGCCTCAGTTTTAGTTTTGCTAAAGAAGTGGGCCTGGCAGAGAGCCACTGCACCCTGGGGTAACCGACTCCTGATAGGAGGCCCGAGCACAATGGTCCAGATGGACTGAGCGCCCGGTTAAGCCCATTAATAATAATATTTACGGGGGTAGCCCCTTTAGATTACATGATAAACAGTTATAATAAAGGATATTACATACAACAATTACAGTAGATTGTACATATACAGGGTGGCCCGGAACTCGCGCAGTATTTTTAAAAAAGGGGTAGCTGAGGTGATTCTGAACAACTTTTTCCTTGACCAAAATATTGTTTGAAGCTTCGTTTTTTAGTTATTAACGAAAAACACTGGCCAATTACAGCGCCCGTATAGCTTGAGCTCAGTCACAATTGCGCGCGGCCGTAATCGGGTGCATCGAGGGGCACCGTACGGCAAATATTACAAACGTCTTACATTAAGAATAATGTGTAATTCTTCGTTATTCATGAATAACAATTTAATTAACAAGTCGTTTAATAACTGTTCCATACTTTTATTCGTTTTCCGAAACGAATAAAGTGTTTTATTAATTATGAAAAAAGTGTTTGGATGATTAATGTTAGAAAAGGGTAGTTAAATAAACTTATCCATTCGACCGCGAATTTACCTGCTTCGACGGTGTCTTGCCATATGGTCATTGTACCGATCCTGACCTATCCTAATTTAAATTTAATTTAAATGCCACGTCCCGGCGATCGATACGATCTGATTCGCACTTGTTTCCACACGCACAGGACACGCACTTACGAACTTACGAAAGTTAATGTGTGTGTCATGTGCGTGTGGAAACAAGTGCGAATCAGATCTGTATCGATTGCCGGGACGTGGCATTTAAATAAAATTTAAATTAGGATAGGTCAGGATCGGTACAATGACCATATGGCAAGACACCGTCGAAGCAGGTAAATTCGTGGTCGAATGGATAAGTTTATGTAACTACCCTTTTCTAACATTAATCATCCAAACACTTTTTTCATAATTAATAAAACACTTTATTCGTTTCGGAAAACGAATAAAAGTATGGAACAGTTATTAAACGATGTTCCGCGGCAAACCCTCGGAACCAACAGCTGAAAGAAATTGCCTCCTTCATAAAAAGACGGCTAGCAATCTGCACAAAGAAGAACCTTCAAACATGCAGATGGCTAGACGTTTATGACGCGCAAGTCTTAGAACTGTTTTTGAGGAAATCGTTTTATTCCATAATCCGCCAAAGCACGCGAAAATAAACTTATACGGCCTCAACAGTTAATTGCATGCGTCATAAACGAGAGTTTCCAAAAGGGTCCCACAGCTGTGCCCCAACAGGCACGGCCAGGTCAAGCTCTAGGATCCTGGCGGAAACTTCCGTGCGTTGACGAGTCACTCGTAGCGGTCAAGGATGCACCCCCTCTTCTCGGAAAACACGCGCTTCGGGCGCAGGAGAAGGGTGTATCCTTATTTTGAAAAAACACGCTGATTGGCAATTGGACATTTTCTCCAAGATCCAATCAGCGTGCCTAAAAACCCACTTCCGAGTCGACGTGTTAGAAAACACTCGACGAGGAAGTCAGTTCTTGTTCTCAACGAACAGAAGAACCCAGCATCCTTCTGAGTCAACCAAGTTTGCTTCGCATCAACACTTTACAAATCCACTGTTCGATCCATTACTATTGTACCTGTTTTTCATCAGACACATCAATAGTTATTAAATGGTTTATTTTGTTACTGAAACGAAGATTTATTCAATCTACCACCTCTATCTCCTTAAACGGTCGTAAAGTCATACGCGAGTGACGGTGTCGATAAAAATCGGAACGGAGATTTACAACCTCCGTATACTAGGAAATCAGTACATCCCAGAGTAGCACCGGAACCGCGTATACGTAAAACATTTGGTCCTTCGAGCCGGATCTCAGTGACGTGTGGGTTACATACATTGTAACGCAAGTAACTATCTAGTGAAGCAAACATTTAAAAACCTTGTGTTGTGAGTGTACCAGTGCACAATCTGCATCGTTCGCAACCATTAAAAGCGAACTCTCGCCACAACCAACCGAATAGCCCACGCTATTCAAAAATCATCAATCTACATTGGACAAAGGTGCCACTTCAGGACCACGCAGCGACCTTTGGAGCATCCAACGTCAACGCAACGTCTCGAACAAAGGAACACCCAAGGACGACGCATCGCAGAGAACGTGAACATTAACGTGAGATCCTCGCAACAAAAAGGTAGGCCCGTACACTCTCGCCAATTTCTCCTTTCCACCTACCACAATGTCCAGATCTGCGGAACAATCCTCCGAACAAACTATCCCGCGTGTCGGTATCAGTACCTTGCGGCGCAAACGTGGCAATATAATCGGCTACGCGACAATGCTCGCGAAAGAAATCGAGACCGCGAAACAATCCGAACAACCCGACATCGGGCATCTGCGAATAAGCTTGGATCAGTTAAATAAGTCTTGGGATCGCTTCGACGACGTACAATTCGAGTTGGAAGAACTGGATGATTCAGAATCACCACGTCGGTACGAACTACACGCAAAATACACCTCCATAGTTGCCCAAGCGACTGCCATTATAGAGAGGTACAGTTCGAACCTGTCTCCACATTGCAACACCACGGATTCAGTCGCAACCACCGTAACAGCCCCAGCGACCATCAAATTACCTGAGCTACGTCTCCCGACATTCGACGGTACAAACGGAAATTGGATATCGTTCTATTCCAAATTCACGTCAGCGATCGACAAGAACGCCGATCTGACGCCTCTGCAAAAACTGCAATATTTACAGTCAACCCTTACCGGTAAGGACGCCGCGTGCATTCAAGCGCTAAGTTCGACGGGTGCGAATTACGTTCATGCAATCGAATTGCTCAAGAAGAAATTCGATTGCAGGCGCAGAATTTTGTTGAGCCACTGCGACGCGATAGCAAGGCGACCACAGATATCACGGGACTCTCCGGAAGCATTAGGCGGTTTTGTCGACGCCATTCGCCAAAATCTATGCTCGTTAGAAAGTATGGACATAGACACCTCGTCGTGGGATTGCATAATGGTCTCAATAATCCTATAAAAGGTCAGCGGTGACCTCGAGTGGCAGTGGGAACTCTCGCTGAAGGACAAGGAAATGCCGTCGTACGAGCATCTTCTCGAGTTTCTCGAAAAACGCGCAATCTGTGCACCAGCGGCCCCGCAAAAGGTAGCGTCGACGCCCAGGCAATCTAACCGCGACACTATAAACCCATCCAGCAATCGACATCAAGCGCGAAGCCACGCTTTCGTAAGCACGGCAGATGGAAGCGACCAAAACAATCATCGCGATAAAAAACGAACGACTCGTACGTCCGCGGGCACCACGGAATGCCCTGTCTGCCACGACATACACAGCATTTGGTGCTGCGAGAGATTTAACTCGATGTCCGTCGAATCGAGATTAGCCGCTAGCCACAATTCTTCGTTGTGTCAAAATTGTCTAAGACCCGGGCACGACTTAGACGCGTGTAAAAGGGGGTTTTGTCGTATATGTAATCAACAACACCACACGTTGCTACAGCAACCGCGGCAGGCTACGGATCGTATCGAGCAGGTAGCCACTAGCGATTGACTGGAGCTACCTGAGAACCCCAGGGGGGCAAGCCGGTCAAATGCATTCGTCGTGAACACGGTAAACACACGGTGAACTTCTCGTCACAGCCAAGTTACACGTGTTAGACAAGGAACAACGACCTGTCAGCTGCCGAACGCTGATCGACACGGGTGCTACGACCAATTTTATTACCGAAGACCTCGCAAAAAGGCTTACACTTCCAAAAGGAAAATGCTCCATCCCCATCGGGGCTCTCAACGCACTATCCACGGTCGCGAAACACACGATCGCGGCCACTATATGCTCAAAGATCAGCGATTATCAACGGACGTTAACGTTTTTAACCATCCCGCGAATCGCTGCGCTTATTCCGGACCAACCGATTGATCGCTCGTCCATCCGTATTCCGAAGAATCTGCAACTGGCAGATCCTGAATTTCAACGACCTTCTCGTCCTAACTCCCGATCACTTCCTGATTGGCGATTCCCTCACGAGCCTACGCGAGCGAGATTTTACAGATACACCACCAAACCGTCTCTCGAGCTGGCAGCACATCCAGAAGGTAAAACAACACTTTTGGGCTCGCTGGCATCGAGAATACCTGAACGAGTTGACCAGACGCAGCAAATGGTTCAAGGGGGTGCATCCAATCAAGGAGGGCACATTAGTTCTCATCAGAGAAGACAATATACCGCCCATGCAGTGGGCATTGGGCAGGGTCGTTAAAACTCACCCAGGCTCCGACGGCATTATTCGGGCCGTGACAATTAAAACGGCCACGAATATGTTAGATCGAAGCGTGAAACGACTTGTACCCTTGCCTTACCAGCCCGAAGACACGGACAGCGACCCGGCGGCCAGCATGCATGGAAGAAGCTGACTGAACCATGGGGCAGCCCCTTAGAAATAGAAATCTATATCACACATATATGTTCAGTTATCATACGCATACATTTAATAATCACATTTGATCGTTATTCTCTCAACGGGGGGAGGATGTTCCGCGGCAAACCCTCGGAACCAACAGCTGAAAGAAATTGCCTCCTTCATAAAAAGACGGCTAGCAATCTGCACAAAGAAGAACCTTCAAACATGCAGATGGCTAGACGTTTATGACGCGCAAGTCTTAGAACTGTTTTTGAGGAAATCGTTTTATTCCATAATCCGCCAAAGCACGCGAAAATAAACTTATACGGCCTCAACAGTTAATTGCATGCGTCATAAACGAGAGTTTCCAAAAGGGTCCCACAGCTGTGCCCCAACAGGCACGGCCAGGTCAAGCTCTAGGATCCTGGCGGAAACTTCCGTGCGTTGACGAGTCACTCGTAGCGGTCAAGGATGCACCCCCTCTTCTCGGAAAACACGCGCTTCGGGCGCAGGAGAAGGGTGTATCCTTATTTTGAAAAAACACGCTGATTGGCAATTGGACATTTTCTCCAAGATCCAATCAGCGTGCCTAAAAACCCACTTCCGAGTCGACGTGTTAGAAAACACTCGACGAGGAAGTCAGTTCTTGTTCGCAACGAACAGGAGAACCCAGCATCCTTCTGAGTCAACCAAGTTTGCTTCGCATCAACACTTTACAAATCCACTGTTCGATCCATTACTATTGTACCTGTTTTTCATCAGACACATCAATAGTTATTAAATAGTTTATTTTGTTACTGAAACGAAGATTTATTCAATCTACCACCTCTATCTCCTTAAACGGTCGTAGAGTCATACGCGAGTGACGGTGTCGATAAAAATCGGAACGGAGATTTACAACCTCCGTATACTAGGAAATCAGTACATCCCAGAGTAGCACCGGAACCGCGTATACGTAAAACAAACGACTTGTTAATTAAATTGTTATTCATGAATAACGAAGAATTACACATTATTCTTAATGTGATTGTAATATTTGCCGTACGGTGCCCCTCGATGCACCCGATTACGGCCGCGTGCAATTGTGACTGAGCTCAAGCTATACGGGCGCTGTAATTGGCCAGTGTTTTTCGTTAATAACTAAAAAACGAAGCTTCAAACAATATTTTGGTCAAGGAAAAAGTTGTTCAGAATCACCTCAGCTACCCCTTTTTTAAAAATACTGCGCGAGTTCCGGGCCACCCTGTATAAGAAAAGTAATAATAATAGTAATTATATTTATATTTGCTATCCATGATGTGATAGCATGCTGGGAATGGATTTTTTAAATTCTCTAGGTGACTATCCAAAGAAGTCAATTTCATTATGGTAAACATTTGCGAGCGAGCATATCCTGTTAAATGCGTTATGTTTACCATAATTAGTAGAGTGTTGCTCAGTTGCTATAAAGTTGTTGTTCCGTAGGTAAGCTGAAGGCACGAGCAAATTAACTTTATGAAGAATTTGTTGAGGAGCGAGAATTTATGATGTAAGCATAGAGGCCAGAAAGGTTCAGTCGCGTATCGCCTTGTTTAGGTTCGAGGGTACGCGTCTGGATTGCATCGAGTCGAAGCGTAGGGCTGTTGTTCTGCGTTTCGTTACGGAGGCTCGAGTCATCGCCTCAGCCGGACCCAAGTGTCTCCGGGCTTTAAGGGTCGACTCGGGTGGCCTCGCGTTTGTTTAGTTTTTAGATTGTCGCCAATACCAGCCAGGAAGTCGTAAATTGTCCCTTCATGTTTGTAACAAACCCTCTGTAACGTAGTTTCCATATTTGGTAAAGTTTCCCTTTCTTGCGCTTCACGACCATCTTCGATATGGACACGCCTCCACCAATAATCAGTTTTCGTTTTACCATTTCCTAGTCGTTATTGAACCAATAGTTTTGTTGCTTACCCCCATAGTTTTAAGACTCCACCCCTGCAATGGGGTTCGTAGGTTTCCTTCGGGGAAGTTGGTGCCGATGACGGCAGAAGCATTTGGGAGTTAGAAGGTAGTGAGAATAGAACATATTACTTAAAATATCAGAATAGAACCATCGAACTCTGCTTGCGAATAGAGAGTTAATAGTATCACAGTAATTAACCAGTTTAAATATATCAACAGTATTATTGTTAAACGGTTCAGTGTCTTTATTCCTTCACCCACGACATTCCTCCTCACCGTGAACAACAGTTCATATTTTTGGGGCTCTTGCACGACACCACAGTGCAGGAGAATTGGCAGGGAATCGTGAAGATTTACAACCTTCAACAAAAGCGACGCCCTGTCATAACAGGATTTCTGCACAGCTGATCTTGCCATTTAACGTATTAAATAAAAACCATAAGTCGGCTTAAACTCTCCCGTTTTCAAGGGTCGTTAACCTCAATGCTTGTAAACATGGGGAATAATCGTGGTTATTCATAGACATAGTATAGCCTATGTGATGACTAGCGGGTCGAAGAAATTTGTGCTGAACACGTTCGACAGCCAAACAGTGTTTTTTCATGTAGGGTGACCATATCGTGCTGCAGTATTCGAGATGAGGACGTACCAGACTAATATATAACAGTTTAATTGTGTGCATATTATTAAAGTGATTGGAATTACGGGAGATAAATCCGAGTGATCTATAGCTTGAGGATAAAATTGACTGTATATGATTCACGAAAGTTAGTTTATTGTCAAAAAGTACCCCTAGATGGCGAATACATTGCACTGATGTTAAGGATTCACCGTTAAGAGTATACAGTAAAACTTGCATATATGCACAAAACATTGCTTGGATATAGTCCCATTGACTATCCCCTCCACTTGAGGGGATTCCCCTTCGCGATAGCGACGCTCGACGATCGAGCGGCGTAATATGATCCGTGCCGCAATATCGGTGTGACTAATACTAATTCAACCACAAAACTTTTTTATTTTTAACT
Source organism: Nomada ferruginata (assembly GCA_963583965.1). Lineage (NCBI taxonomy): Eukaryota > Metazoa > Arthropoda > Insecta > Hymenoptera > Apidae > Nomada > Nomada ferruginata. Next base: position 7,842,270 of record OY757222.1, read on the forward strand.
TCTTTTCAATAAAAATTTTACTACCGTATTTGCGAGATTTTTCTGATTAAAATGAGACCAAACACGATATAGTTCGAATTATATTTACTTGTTGATACTCATTAAATACCTACCACAAAGTACAAAAACGCGTTGATCTTATTAAACTAATAATAACAGGATAATGTAAAATAATAAAGTACATTATCATACATTGTCGATTTAAGCACGGCTGGAATCGCATCTGACAGATTCGACACTCGGCTTCGTTATAGGCGACAGAGGTGGTGCATATAGTAAAGAAGGGTGTCGAATCTATGTTTACATGCGGCTCGAGCCGGGCGTGAATCGACATCTCGGTCACAATCTAAGGTCACGATCTATTATGATTTATTTTAATGTATTGCAGTAGTTATTGTAATGCACGTTACTATTTTGCATTATCCTTTTATTCTTATTCTAATGAGTAAATATAATTTAAATTGTATCCTGTTTATTTCAATGTATTATTATATTTATTATAATGTACTTTATTATTATATTTATTATAATGTGCTTTATTATTTTACGTTATCCTGTTATTATTAGTTTAATACGAGCAACGCGTTTTTGCACTTTCTGGTACGTATTTAATGAGTATCAACAAGTAAATATAATTCGAACTATATCGCGTTTGTTCTCATTTTAATCAGACAAATCTGGCAAATACATTGGTAAAAGTTACATTTAGAAAAATTAATAAACAAAAAAGTTTTATTGTTGCATTAGTATTGTCTCACCGATACGTTTCGGCGCCTCACTTTGATTCTCTGGACCTCTCTCTCTCCTCCACTGTCTGTCCCTTTCTACGTTCACGCTCGGCTCGAGCTGCTTCTGAGAACAGATTCGACACCCTGCTTGGATATAGCCACACCTTGGGTCCCAATCTTTGTGCATATACACGGGTTTTACTGTATTCAAATAAGTGATTCGTAGATTTACGACAGAATCGAACTATATGACATTTAGATATGTTGAATCGCAATTTGTTAGTTTTACACCATGATTCTAGTTTGATTAAGTCAAGTTGAACAAGATGCGCATCAGATAGAGAGTCGATACGTCGGAATATTTTCAAATCATCCGCATAGAGTAAAATTTTGGTGTGCGCAAAAACTTCCTTAATATCATTAACAAATAAGTTGAATAATAGCGGTCCCAGATGTGAACCTTGTGGAACACCGGAACAGTTAACAAATACGTCGGATAAAGAATTGTTTTTATGTACACGGTTGGAGATGAAACTTGAAAACCAGGCTAATAGATTCTTTTCAATTCCAATGTTCTGTAGTTTATATATTAAAAGAGCGTGATCCACTGAGTCAAATGCTTTCGAGAAATCTGTGTAGATCGCATCTATTTAAGAGCCTTTTTCCATCGCATTCGCTATAAAGTGCTGATAGTTTAGCAAGTTCGTGCATGTAGACCGGCCAGGCATAAAACCGTGTTGCTCATTAATTATAACGTTTTTGCAGAGAGATGACAATTTATACGCAATGATACTATCAAATATTGTCGGCATAATGTTTTGTATGTTAACTGGTCTGTAGTTCCGCATATTGGATTTATCCCCACTTTTAGGAATGGGGATAACAATACAGCTCTTCCAGGCAAGTGGAAAGGTACCACTCTTCAGTGATTTATTGAAAATTATCCACAGAATTCTAGTTAAAATATATTTGCACGATTTAAAGAATACCGCTCCGATGCCGTCATCACCGGCATGAGTGTTGGGTTTCAATAAACTTATTCGATCAAAAACTTCACTAATACTAATATCGAGAGACGTGAGGTCAAGGTCGCCTTTTAGATTGATTGGGTTGTGAAGGGAGCACTCACTGTGTGTTTGATTAAAGTTAGAGGAAAATATTAATACAGATTAGAGAATTTTTTAAAGAGTTGTCTCAAGAAATTGAGATGACACTCGAGGAAGAACCAACAAACTTTCTGGGTATGGAAATTCAGAGAACGAGGGAAGGCATAAAGATTAAGCAAAATGCATATGCAGAAAAGGTACTTGAAAACTATGGGATGAAAGATGCCAAAACAGTAAGTACACCAAGGCAAATGAGACAAAAACAGTCGGCAACAGGGAAAGACGTTTTAATTTCCGGGAAGCGGTTGGAAGCCTTTTGTATTTGGCTAATAAAACAAGACCTGATTCGAGCTATGCTGTAGGGTACAGTATCAGACACGTGGAAGAACCATCAGATGGTCATATAACCAATATAAAAAGGACGTCCAGATATTTGCAGGGAACAAAAGATCTGGGATTAACATACCTAAACAAGGAGAAAGATGATAAACTTATAGCTTTTTGTGATGCAGATTATGCAGGGGATCCACAGACAAGGAAGAGTACCTCAGGATATGTGGTGAAGTATTTGTGGGGGACCCATAAGCTGGTGTTCGAAGAAACAACCAGTGGTGGCCTTATCTTCTACTGAAGCTGAATTTATAGCCATAGCAGACTGTTGTAAAGAGTTATTGTATGTGCAAAATTTGATTGAGGAACTGTTAGGAATCAAACTGTCAATAGACTTGCAGGTGGACAATCAAAGCGTGATACAGATGGCAAAAAATGGCATATATAATAAGAGATCTAAACATATTGATGTTAGGTATCATTTCTTAAAAGAGAAAATTACGGAAAATAACATTGAGATAAAATATTGTGAATCAGCGAAACAACCCGCGGATATTTTCGCAAAAGCGTTGAATAATATTAAATTCGTACAACATAGAAATGTATTAGTATCTTAAGAAGTTGTGTAATAATATCTACATTTTTCGAAACGTAAGTAAGAGTATCATAGTTAGTGAGTGAGTGTATGATTGTCAATAGAGAGAGGGTAATTGATAAAGTAGAGATGTGGTTAAGGAAGGGTGTTGGAGAAATAATCAATCTCTACATTACCGATACGGGTCACGTGGGAATGATGTAATATAAATCAAGTCGGATAAAGAATATGGTGAAGCGTGGCCTTGGGTGGTTTTGAGAATAAGAAGAGAAACAATGTTTGTTAGGAAGTTAGATATTCCCTCCCGTGGTGTAAAAGCGGTGACGGTCCGAGGGGCGATTGGAGGTGTCCCCCCTCCCGTCTCGGATGACTGTCACCGCTGCCTCAATGTACGGGCGGCCCTGCTGTGAAAGGATTTTGTCCTCCCGGTATCCCGCAGGGCTGCCCGACAGCCAGAAATGGCAACGAATTTAAAGGAGGGGCAGGCTCGCTGGCCGTCTCCGCTGGCGAGACCCCCCTCCCGTGGTTTGAATGGTTGACGGGCCCGAGGGGCGTTCAGGTGTTCCCTCCTCAACCCCCTGTCGGACGACCGTCACCATCTCCCGATTGCGGGCGACCCTGCCGGGAGGAACTATCCTCCCAATTCCCGCAGGGCCGTCGGAGAGCCGTGGACGACTCGGGTGGGGGCCCGAGTCGCCCTTATCACGGCCTGGAGAAGGTAGGCCGCACTGGGTGTTACCCCTGGTGCGGCCAGGTGCTATTACAGCGGAGTTTTTCGGAGGGTCCTTCTGACCCTCCCGAGGATGGGGCCGCAATGGCCGGGCGTGGCGAGGCACCGGAAGTGGTCTTCGGAGGTCACGGGGCCTCCCCTACAAGCGCCGAGGATAGGTAACCGGGGTGGTTTTAGTCGGTAAAAATCCGACACTACCTCCTGCTCTCCCCCAGGGCAGGAGGTGTCTTTTGAAGATTTCCACCTCGTAAAAAAAAAAAAGGAAGTTAGATATTAGGTTAGGTTAGGTTAGGTTAGGTTAACCCTCCCCTGCTTGGAGCCGCCACCTCGCCGTGGTGCAGGGGCCGAGTACCCGTGATGAGGTACAAGGCCATGCCGGCGGGAGTTTAAACTCCTGGAAGGGCCACCCTTGCCGGACGGGCTTGTACGGAGCTGCGAAACTAAGCTGCGGTTCCACGTCGTAAGCCAAGGTGGAAGGCATCGTGCCGAGGGCTGAATGGCCGGGACGACGGTAAATATGCCCGGTCGTAAACGATCCCTGCGGGGCACCTGGGGCCACCCAGCAGTATTCCAGCCCCCTAGCCTAGGTAAGGGGGAGACCTAGGTGGTCCTCCAGTTCCCCCAACTAAAAACAGTGGCCGCCGGAGGCTTCGGCCAAAGGGGGCCGATAATGAATAATGGACCTCAATACTAAAAAAAACGTAAACCTGATGGATGCTTCTGATGACGACCTGGCTATTATTACGGATTTGGAGATGGAAACGATGATAGGCAAAAATGTGGCCCTGGACTCCCAAGAAGGGGATGCGGGTAGTAAGATGAGCGGCGCTGTGACCGAGGCTGGAAATCCCTTTAAGCCTAGGGCCAGCCTGAGCCGGAGTCCGACTAGACCGGTTTCTATACGGGAGAATGAAAGGGGTATACCGGATGAGGAGGATCCCCGTGATGCAGCCGATGCCCATCCGCCGCTACCAGCTGAGAAGACCGGAGCTGCGGAGCACAGGACAGCCGATATGTCGACGGATAATGTACTGGTGCCACGGGGCGCGCTAAGTGGGATGCTGAAGCAAGTTCGGGACGCAAACTTAGCGGTCAGCACCATATATGAGTACGCGACGACCACCAAGAATGTGAGTCGGCTACTGAGGGAAAAAGGTGCACTGGCTATCAGGCACTTGGAGAGCCTTTCAGAAGGTCTGGATCAGGCATACCGAAACCCCCGGGAGGGAAACACGGCGCGGGAGACAGGAAGCGGATCGGCAAAAACGGGAAAAGCTAATGTAGCCACCCAAACCGAGGATCGAGTGACTCGTGCCGAAAGCCCAACAGTAGGAGAGGTTCAAGAAGGGGTGTCCCCGCTAGCAAAGAAGGGAACCGCGGCGAAAGTAGTCGGGAAGGGCAGATCCAGGCTCAAGAGGCAGGAGAGGACCCCGCCCGTACAGGAGGGGGAGGAACGCAGCCGACCCAACGGGAAGACAGTGGAATGTACGACACAACAACCCGGAAGGCCAATCGAACACACTAGGGGGAGAATAGAGAGCCTCGCAGAGCTAAGTGAGTCTGACCTTGGGAGCCCCATGATAAGGCCCCCCGCAGACGACCCCACTGATCTTAAGGAGCAGGATCCCGGACCGCAGTCGCGCCTCCTCGCGAGTAGTAGACGGGGTCAGAGACGACCCACCCGGCCCACTCGGCCGACGCCGGACCCCAGGTGGGATTACGTATCAAACGTACCCCTTAGGGAGCGATCGCCGCGACGATCTCTGACGTACGCCGAGGCAATAAGGGATGTGAGAGGGAGAGCGTATGGATACCCTCGCAGGGCAAATGCGGAGATATCATACCTACGGAAGGCCAAGATCCCCCACTGGGAGTGGCGAGGGTACTCTAGTGGGGACCTCACGGAAGCTGGTGAAGAGGATCGAAACGAAACCAGCAGAAGGTGAACGCCGAGGATACCCCAGGGCGAGGATATATACGAGCCATGATATGGTCACTTCTGAGAGGCTGGAACCTGCAAGGGTACCCCCTCCCAAAAAGCCCAAAAGACCCAGAAGAAGGACTAAACCCGAGGCCGTCCTAGTCAAAATAGAACCGGGCAGGAACTATCTAGAGACGTACAGAGCCATAGCCGGGGAACTTAAGGTCCTCCTTAAAGGGGTCAAGGGAGTCCGGAGGACTAGAACTGGACACATGCTAATAGAAGCCGGACCCGAAGGGAAGATAGAGGACCTGACTAAAGCAGTGCGGAAAGGACTGGGAGTGGGGGCACAAGTAAAAACGCTGCAAGAAACCACTACCTTACAGCTAAGGGGCCTAGACCCAATCATTACAAAGGAGGAGGTCGCGGCGGAACTGGCAGAGGCGGGTAGGATTGATCCTGCAGAGGTGGCGGTACTGTCCCTGAGAACCATGAGTGATGGCACTCAGGCGGCCATAGCCAGGATACCCACCCGAAAGATGGGTGGGGAACTAAGGTCCGGAAGATTGAAAATTGGACTAGTAATCTGCAGAGCCAAAATGCTCCCGGAAATTACTAGGTGCTTTAGATGCCACCAAAGCGGCCACGTGGGGGCTCAATGTAAAAATATGGAGGAGGGGAAAGCGCTCTGCCGGAAGTGTGGCCAAGAGGGCCATAATATAGAGGCGTGCGTCAACCAACCTAGATGCATCCTATGCGCCAAAATAGGCATCGAGGGGGCTAGCCTAAAGCACGTGGCTGGGGCACTAAACTGCCCGGCCTATAGGAGCTTAAATAAGACGACCAATAATGGCCAGTAACAAACCATCACAGCCAATAAGGGTGGTTCAGTTAAACATGAACCGTTGTAAGTTGGCTCAAGAGATGCTGGCTAAAACCGCATCTCAATATAATGCCGATATAGTTTGTATCTCTGAACCACATCGCGTCCTGCAGGGGTGGCACGCCGATGCAAGGGGAGACGTGGCTATACAGGGTGGCCCGGAACTCGCGCAGTATTTTTAAAAAAGGGGTAGCTGAGGTGATTCTGAACAACTTTTTCCTTGACCAAAATATTGTTTGAAGCTTCGTTTTTTAGTTATTAACGAAAAACACTGGCCAATGCGAGCGCCCGTATAGCCCGAGCTCAGTCACAATTGCGCGCGGCCGAGATCGGGTGCATCGAGGGGCAACATACGGCAAATATTACCATCGTCTTACATTAAGAATAGTGTATAATTTTTCGTTATTCATCAATAACAATTTAATTAACAAGTCGTTTAATAACTGTTCCATACTTTTATTCGTTTTCCGAAACGAATAAAGTGTTTTATTAATTATGAAAAAAGTGTTTGGATGATTAATGTTAGAAATTTAATTTAAATGCCACGTCCCGGCGATCGATACGATCTGATTCGCAGTTGTTTCCACACGCACAGGACACGCACTTACGAACATTACGAAAGTTAATGTGTGTGTCATGTGCGTGTGGAAACAAGTGCGAATCAGATCTGTATCGATTGCCGGGACGTGACATTTAAATTAAATTTAAATTAGGATAGGTCAGGATCGGTACAATGACCATATGGCAAGACACCGTCGAAGCCGGTAAATTCGCGGTCGAATGGATAAGTTTATTTAACTACCCTTTTCTAACATTAATCATCCAAACACTTTTTTCATAATTAATAAAACACTTTATTCGTTTCGGAAAACGAATAAAAGTATGGAACAGTTATTAAACGACTTGTTAATTAAATTGTTATTGATGAATAACGATAAATTATACACTATTCTTAATGTAAGACGATTGTAATATTTGCCGTAGGTTGCCCCTCGATGCACCTGATCTCGGCCGCGCGCAATTGTGACTGAGCTCGGGCTATACGGGCGCTCGCATTGGCCAGTGTTTTTCGTTAATAACTAAAAAACGAAGCTTCAAACAATATTTTGGTCAAGGAAAAAGTTGTTCAGAATCACCTCAGCTACCCCTTTTTTAAAAATACTGCGCGAGTTCCGGGCCACCCTGTATATACTCCCCCGGGCAGTGCCCTAGAAGCCCACGATGAGGTAATCGCAGGGGAGGGCTTCATCCTATTGCGATCAGCGGGCTGGGTAGTGGGGAGCTGTTACTGCTCCCCCAATGTTACCCAAGAAGTGTTCCTACAATTCCTAGATGGCATCGCGTGCGCCTTGGGGGATATTGGGAAAACTGAGTATGTGGCACTGGCCGGTGATTTCAATGCGAAGTCCCCGGCCTGGGGCAGCAAGGTGCTGGACGAACGTGGGGCGGCCCTAATGGACCTCGCCCTTGGAGAAAACCTGATCCCAATAAACCCTACGTCTACGTTCGAGAGATGTGGGAGGCGTTCGAAAATAGACTGTGTATTAATAAACGCCGAGGCACATGACCGGCTGAGGTTCAGTCGAATTCTGGCCGATTACTCAGCATCGGACCATTACTATCTACTCCACGAATTTCGACCGGTGGACCCTCCTGGGAGGAAAGAAACTAGGTGGGTATATGCGGTGCGCGACATGGATCAGGAGAGAGTGCTCCGAGCATACCACGAAGCGAGGGAACAATTACCCTGGGGCCCCTCAGGAGAACCAACTCTAGCAGAGGCGTATACTACGATGGTTAGAACCATCTGCGAAAAAAATCTACGGAAGATACCAACCGTTAAACGGGGTAAGCCTTGCTACTGGTGGACCGAGGTGATTGAAAGATTAAGGAGGGAAACTAATAAAAAGAGGAGGAAAGCCCAGCAGGCAACCAAAAGAAACAGCGAGGATAGGATAATGCTAGAATGCGAATTTAAGGCCAAAAGAAAGAAACTGAGGGCGGAGATCAAGAGCAGCAAAGAGAGGAAGTGGCGGGAGTTCTGTGCCACCCTGGATAACAACCCATGGGGACGGCCGTACATAGTGGTCACCCGGAAGTTAAAAGGGCTAACTTCGGCACCGATACCGGAGCAGATGATGAATAGTATCGTGGACCCTCCCTCACCTAATGAGGACTAGACCGGACCTATGGATTCACAGCAGGAGTATGATATCCCCGTGGTATCACCGGGTGAGCTCCTGGTGGCGGCAAAAAAACTTAAAACCAAGAAAGCCGTCGGTGTGGATAAGGTCCCAGCAGCAGTTGTAAAAATCCTGGCAAACAATGCTCCCGATGACCTAGCCAAAATCTTCACCACCACTCTCAAGTGTGGAATCCCGCCGGAGTGGAAAAGAGCGCGTTTGGTTTGCTTCAGAAAGCCCAATAAGGCGGGGACGGCTCCAGGGGATTTTAGACCCATCAGCATTCTCCCATCGCTGTCGAAGATATGGGAATATGTAATTAAAGGTAGAATAGAGGAGGAACTGGGACACACTGGGTTACATCCCAGACAGTTTGGCTTTAGGAATGGAAAGTCGACCCTCGATGCCCTGTATAAGTTTAATGAGATCGTGGAGGCCGCAAGGCAAAATAATCGCCTATGTGCAGCAGTGGCATTCGACATCCAGAACGCCTTCAACACCCTCCCGTGGAAAGGAGTCCTGGACGAGTGCCGGAACAGGAGATTTCCACGTTACCTGCAAAATACAATGAAGAATTATCTAAGCGACAGGACAATTGTTGTAGGTAAAGAATTAGGAGACGAAGTGTTTCCAGTCTATGCGGGGGTCCCCCAGGGGTCCGTTTTAGGACCCCTATTGTGGAATATTGTGTACGACGGGGTACTTCACAAATCGGGGTACAGTTCCACACTAATTGCCTTTGCCGGCGATCTTTTGCTTATAACGACCGGCAGCGACTTCGACAAATTGCAGAGGAATATAAATGCAATGCATCCAGAGATAGTCGGATGGTTTGCGGACAAAGGCCTTAAGGTATGCTCGGAGAAAACCAAGGTGATCATGATGACCCGCAAGTGGGTACCAAACCCAGCCGAGTTCCTAATTGATGGAAAGATCATTGCAGCAGGGGCCGAAATGAAATATCTGGGGGTCACCCTGGACGTGAAGCGGTCGTTTGCCCCCACGTTAACAAGGCGGTTAACAAGGCTACCCGACTTATGTCGGCTCTAATCCCCCTCCTCCCGAACCATGGTGGACCGGGACATAAGAGCAGGAAATTATATGAAGCCGTCTGGAGTGCGGTGGCGCTCTACGGAGCACCAATATGGGGGAGCCCGGCTTTGGAGAGAGGAACTTTGAGGTTGGCCCTCAGAAGAGCGCATAAGGTGTCCGTGCTAAGAGTGGCATGCTGCTACCGCACTACGGCCTACGAGGCGGCCTGCGTACAGGCTGGAGTTCTCCCGGTCCACCTGAGGATCAGAGAGAGAGTACGCTGGTACAAGAATGTGAGGGACTCTAGGGCTAAGGGCCTGCTGCCCTACGGGGACGGCCGTGAAAAAGAGAGAAGATCCCTAAGAGAGAACATTACGACCCTCTGGCAGGCGGAGTGGAACGATTTTAACCACAGAAATTGGACAAGAAGGCTCATCCCCGACATAAGGGAGTGGCTGGGGTGCCGTGGACAGGGGAACATCGGCTACCACCTAGCCCAGCTGCTCACTGGGCATGGGGTCTTTAACGAATATCGAGTGAGGATCGGCAAGACACAGGACCCTGCCTGCTGGGACTGCGGATGGAATGAGGACAATGCAGAACATGTCCTTCTAGCATGCCCGCGCTGGGACAGGGAACGGGCAACCCTCGAGAACGCATTGGGAGCACGACTGAGTAACCACGACCTGGTGAAGAGGGCAGGAGCAACGGATGAGACCTGGAAGGAATTACAAAAATTCGCCAGGATAACAATGGACTCGAGAATCCAAAAAGAAAACGAGCTCCAGAAATTAGATAGGCTGCACGCTGCGACTGTCCCGCCTAGGAGAAGATGAGAAGATGAGGAGGACCGCAGCGCTATATACCTGTTACGAGCCAGGGCTGTGGGCAACGCCTAGACCGGCGATGTTTATATTACCCAAGGAATATGGTTGAGAATTTATTAGTAAGGTGCACGGACGAACCTGATGCGAAATCAGGGAGCCGCTGGGATTGATGTATGCGAGGACGAACCCGATGCGAAATCGGGGAGCCTCAGGAATAGAATCAAGCGCGGACGAACCTGGTGCGAAACCAGGGAGCCGCAGGAGGGTGAAACGTCGTGGACGAACCCGATGCGAAATCGGGGAGCCACTAGGAAAGAGTGCGCAGACGAACCCGGTGCGAAACCGGGGAGCTGCAGGAGGTTGGTTTATTCACAGATGAACCCGGTGCGAAACCGGGGAGCTGTTCGGAGGTTTGGTAAACGTACGGACGAACCTGATGCGAAATCAGGGAGCCGTAGGATACAGACGAACCTGGTGCGAAACCAGGGAGCTGTAGGATGGGTTAGGTTTCGTGGACGAACCTGATGCGAAATCGGGGAGCCACTAGGTTGGAGTAGTTACCTTGTTTTGGATAAGGCGTGCGAACGAACCTGATGCGAAATCAGGGAGTCGCAGGAAAAGTTAGTTTGACTCGTAAATAAATAATCGATACAACTCGAGCGGTTAAGTTGTATCTGTGGGACGTTACTACTAATATAAAGGATTACGGAGTAAAGATAGGTTTTAACGAATCTACTCGATTTAATGGTGAACAGTTTATAAGTTTATATTGCAACCAGTTGTTTGTACAAGTGTAATTGTCGCGATATAGTTAAATAGTGTGTGAATTATTACCTAAGCTGCACGGTGTTGACGCACTGGCGATGCGGGGCCTGAGATCGGTTACATAGTATGCCGAAAGAACTTCAACCGGACTATGCGGATTCTAACGGGTTAACTTTATCTGATTGGTGCCGTAAGCCCAATTCTCGTTGAAATGCAACCGACTCTGTACAAGCGTAACGCGACGTGACTATGCGCGTAGCTGTGTAGTTATGAACCGAAGATGATTATAAACGGAGGGTTTATATGGTCCCGAAATGTATGGAGGGGTTCGTTAGAAGCCTCCATATATGGTAAGGGCACACAGTCTTCGTCGGGTCACGAATGCACCCAATCGGTCGCGATGCAGTTGGTCGACACTAAAAGGGCTAACCGTCGTGTGGTATCGAGATGAATCTTCAGGCGTCTTCCGTTCCTACGCAAGATCGAACGACGCGTGCGAGCGCAGCGAAGGAGAATATTATTCATACGTAACATACCTGAAGAGGGATGTATTATCTAAGGCTAGCCCATAGACATAAACGAGAGGGCATTGGGCAACCCACTTGGAGTCGGTACGGACACGAATGAGGTATACCTCATTCAGTATACAGCTTGGAGTACACACTCACGTGTTAGCTATTTATGTGCGGTTTATTGAGACTTTTATTTATTTATGCTCATACTATTTTAGTGTTTGGGGGTATGGTTCTTATTTATTTACGTATTTATTTATGTAGTTATTTATTTATTTATTTATTTATGTATTTATCTATGTCGCCATACTTTCCCCTATGACGTATGAAACTATTGACTCTCATAGTTTTTTGTTTTTTTTTATCTGTGAACTTTGATATGTTTATATATGCTATGTATATATATATATCGGTAGTTATTTACATGACCATTATGGATATTATTTATTTATTTTATTGCTTAGGACATTGTCAACAATTATTACCACAATTTAATTTTATGATTATTTTGTTTATACTTGGGTTACTGACCTAACCCAGCCTAACCTTTGACCTGTATGTAATGTGAGTGCGTGACCGGGAGATCTCCCCGGTCATGCTTCCTATTTTTTGTTGTTGTTATTGTTGTTGTGTACCACTAGCGGGCTTCTCCCGTTAATGTGGAATATAGTTGGGCGCCTTCTGCGCTAAGTTTTGCTCGCCCCGGGGACGGTGTAGCGGGCATTCCTCCCTGTATGCGAAAGCGGGCCGGGGAGGAATGAGAGGGTTGGATGGAGGGTTTTAAAAAAAAAAAAGTTAGGTTAACCTTGCTCGAAGCCGCCACCTCGTCGTGGTGCAGGGGCCGAGTACCGGTGATGATGTACAAGGCCATGCCGGCGGGAGTGTAAACTCCTGGTAGGCCCACCCTAGCCGGACGGGCTTGTACGGAGCGGCGAAACCAAGCTGCGGTTCCACGTCGTAAGCCAAGGTGGAAGGCATCGTGCCGAGGGCTGAATGGCCGGGACGACGGTAAATATGCCCGGTCGTAAACGATCCCTGCGGGGCACCTGGGGCCACCCCGCAGTATTTTAGTCCCCTAGCCTAGGTAAGGAGGAGGCCTAGGTGGTCGTTTAGTTCCCCCAACGAAACACAGTGGCCGCCGGAGGCTTCGGCCAAAGGGGGCCGATTATGAATATGATGAATCTAAACCCAAATGAAAACATAAACCGGATGGATTTTAACGACGACGACTTGGTAATGATAACGGACATAGGAACCGAAACAATGGAAAAAAGGAATACTGTACTGGAGCCACAGGAGAGTGCTTCGGGAAAAGCACTGAGTGGTGTGACAGCGGAAGTAGGAAATCCCTTCAAGCCGAGGGCCAGCCTGAGCAGAAGCCCGACCAGACTGACCCCGAGCCGGGAGAACGAACAGTGTAAGGGGCCGAGGAAGATGCCCTAGAGGTAGTCGACTCTCAACTGCCTGTACGAGCGGAGAAGGTTGTCGCTGTGGAGCGGAGGGCTGCAGCTAAGCAGGCCGATAGCGTGCTGATCCCACGGGGCATTCTAAGCCAAATGATGAAGCAAGCCCGGGACGCAACTCAGGCGGTCAGCGCAATTTATGACTATGCGACCACCACTAAGAACGTAAGCCGACTACTCAAGGAGAAGAGTGCTATAGCCATAAGGCAGCTGGAGAGCCTGACTGAGGGCTTAGAGCAGACCCACCGGTATCCCCGGGATGGGACTGCGGCAGAGGAGGCGGGTATCGTTAAAAAAACGGGAAACATGAACACTGTAAATACCGCCACCCAAAGGGAGGACCTTGCGACTCGAGATGAAAGCGTAACCCGACCGGCAGGAGAGGAACAGGAAGGGTGGACGTTACAAACGAGAAGGGGAACCATGGCGAAAGCGTCGAAAACGGGGGGCGGCGGAGATAAGAGAAAAGAGAGGACTCCGCCGGAACAGGTCATGGCTAAACGCAGGCGGCCAAACGCGAAGATAATGGTAAACGCGATACAGCCAGCCAGACGGGTTAACGAACCCGTGAGGGGGAGAACCGAAGGTGCAGACGAGTCGAGTGACACGGACATATGGAGCCCTAGGACAAGGCCCCCCTCCGACTGTTTAGAAACCAAGGAACAGAACACGGCACCGCCTCTACTTCCACATAGTAGGCGGACCCGGAGACGGCCCACGCGGCCCACGCGGCCCACACGGCCCACACCCGGCGAGAGATGGGACTACGTCACCAACGTGCCCCAAAGAGAACGAACACCTCGACGATCACTGTACTCCGAGGTTGTAAGTGACATGAGGGAGAGGCCCTATGGAAACTTATATAGGACGAAGGCGGAGATTGAGTACTTGCGTAAGGCCAGGATTCCTCACTGGGAGTGGCGAGGGTATCCCAGTCGAATGCCGTCGGATGACGAAAGCGAGGAAATCAACTATAGAGGAACCCGAAATCCGGGGGGGCCCGACGTACCACGAGCCGAGGGGGAGTAATAGATTTAATTCTGCGAAGGATATGAGGCAGGGAACTTCGATGGGGGATATCCCTAAAAGAAAAAAGAAGCAGAGGAAAAGAATTTAGCCCGAGGCAGTCCTGATAAGAATAGATCAGGGAGGAACATACCTGGATACATACAGGGCTATTGCAGGAGATCTGCCCTCAGTAAGGGGGTGAAGGGCGTCCGCAAAACAAAAATGGGACATCTACTGATAGAAATAGGCCAGGAGTCCAGGGTGGATGAAGTAAGCGGTATAATACGCAAAAGACTTGGCGATGGCGCCCACATAAGGGCGCTCCAAGAGATGACCACATTCCAGCTAAGGGGCCTGGACCCAATTATTTCTAAGGAGAAGGTGGCAGCGGATATGGCGGAGGCGGGGAAGATAAACCCAGCGGAGGTCTCGGTACAATCCCTGAGGCAAATGAGGGACGGAACCCAGGTGGGGATAGTGAGGCTTCCCTCTAAGAAGGTGAACGGGGAACTCCGCTCTGGCAAAATCGAAATAGGCATGGTTATATGCAGGTCCAGGATTCTCCCTGACCTGGTCAGGTGCTATAGGTGCCATCAAATTGGGCACTTTGGGGCGGAATGCCCCAATGTTGAGAAGGATAAATCCCTCTGCCGCAAATGCGGAACAGAAGGACACAATATGGAGACGTGCGACAAAACGCCACGATGCGTGCTGTGCACTAAAGCTGGCCGGGAAGGGATAAACACACGTCATGTAGCGGGGGCACTAAACTGCCCGACGTATAGAGACAAAACATAATAGATGCAGATTAGCCCAGGAGCTGCTAATTAAGTCAGCCGAGCAATATCGGGCTGATGCCGTGTGTATCTCGGAGCCCTATAAAATGTTGGAAGGATGGCTCTCTGATACCAAGGGCGATACAGCCATCTTTACTCCCCGTGGGAGTGCTTTTAAATGCCACGAGGAGGTCATAACAGGTGATGGGTTTGTCCTCCTTCGGGCGGCCGACTGGACAATAGGTAGCTGCTACTGTTCCCCTAATGTCACCCAAGAGACATACATCAAGTTTATAAACGGACTGGCTGGGGGGGGGGGGGGGGTCGAGGAGATTGGCAAAACGGAATATGTGGCCGTGGCAGGGGATTTCAACGCTAAATCCCCCGCCTGGGGCAGTAAAGAACTGGATAGTCGCGGCGCTGTGCTTATGGACCTAGCGATAGAGAAGGGATTGGCACCGATCAACGCCGTGGGAGGGCCAACCTACGAGCGCAACGGGAGACAGTCCAAAATCGATTGTATTCTGATCAACACTGAGGCACATGGAAGATTAAGTTACAGCAGAGTTCTGGCAGATTTTACGGCTTCAGATCACCATTATCTGCTCCATGAATTCGAACCAAGAGGCAAACTCGGAATAAACGACAATCGATGGAGGTATGTTGTACAGGATATGGACCAAGATCGAATCCTACAGGCGTATATGGAGGAGTGGGATCAACGTAATCTGGGACACGTAGATGTGCAGGCCTTACCCAGGGACTACACAATCCTGGTTAAAGCGGTATGCGACACGGTGCTGCGTAAAACCACAACTACTCCCAGAGGAAACCCGTGCTATTGGTAGACGGCGGAGATTGCTAATCTTAGGAAGATAGCTAACAAAAGCAGGAGAAAGGCCCAACGGGCCACTAGAAATAATAGTGACAATAAAACCGAGCTCGAGCAGGAGTTTAAAACAGCCAGGAAGGTACTGAGAAATTCCATAAAAAATAGTGTTCGGATGTTTGCTGGTGGTTGGATGGAGGACTGGGAAGGTCGTCCAGCACTCCCTCAATAAAAGTCTTTTGGAACAGTGACTCTGTGACAGCACTTTATTGGAACACACAGTCTGCACGTACAAAGATGAAACTGACGACACGGAAATACACGACGCGTGGTGACGAGAGACGTAACACGACGACGTAAACGATTGTTAAATTAAGACGCGGATACAATAAAAACAATGAACGTGTATCGCGCTGCTCCTTGATACTTGAACAAGTGTCGGTTGCGACGGAGTATAAAGAGCTGTGTCGGTAATATATCTTGTTGAATGCAACTTGCGATCGGTTAAGGCGACGGTTTTCGACGATCTAGTTTATCACCCCGACCCGGAAGGCTCGCGGATCGGCGGGCCGTTGGGCCTGGCTACGGTGGGGCTGACAATTAGCCTAAATTAGGTTTACTGCGCCGGTGGTCTGTCGTGTCAACAAGCATGAAAACGGTCGACCACCGGTGCGAGTAAGAGGAGCGATGTAGCCGCTATTGCCAATCCCGAACAAATAGTAAAGAGAAGAAATGGAAAGAATTTTGCGAGACCCTGGATAATAACCCATGACCGTATACTATGGTCACGCGGAGGCTGAAGGGAGCTACTTTTACACCGATTCCTGACGAAATGATGTTGAAAATTGTAAATACACTCTTTGTGGTTACGCCGCCACCGCCACCACCTATGCGGCCGGATGAAGAAGGAGATGCGAGACCCCCCATCCACGAAGAGGGTGATAGTCCGGTAGTATCCCCAATTGAGGTTACGGCTGCGGCCAGAAGGTTGAGGGTTAAGAAAGCCCCGGGATTAGATAAGGTACCGGCAGACATCATAAGGACGCTGGCGGTAAATGAGCCTGAAGATCTAGTCAAAGTGTTCACCGCGACACTAAAAACCGGAATCCCAGCGGACTGGAAACGGCTAGGTTAGCCTGCTTTAAAAAACCAAATAAGGCAGGCACGTCCCCGGGCGACTACAGACCAATTAGTATACTCCCTGCACTTTCTAAGCTATGGGAGTACGTCATTAAGGCTAGGATAGAGAAATTTCTGGGACCCGCAGGATTACATCCAAGACAATTTGGGTTCCGGAAGGGGAAATTTACGCTAGATGCCCTCTACAAGTTAAACGAGGTTGTGGAAGATGCCAAAAGGCGTAATCTGGTATGCGCGGCTCTGTCATTTGATGTCAAAAACGCCTTTAACACCCTCCCTTGGGGCGAGGTACACGAGGAATGCAGGAAGAGAGATATGCCCTCCTACCTGCAAAAGGTGCTCGGGAACTACCTGAACGAGAGATCGGTCGTCGTATCTTACGAAAACGGAGAAGAGGCAATTCCCGTATATGCTGGTGTGCCTCAGGGGTCCGTTTTAGGGCCCCTGTTATGGAACATCGTGTATGATGGCGTTCTGAAAATTAGCGGGTACAGCTCCACGCTAATTGCCTTTGCGGACGATCTTCTTGTTGTTACGATCGGCCGCGATTTTGACCGAGTGAGCAGTAATATTAAGTTAATCCACCCGCTAATATCTAGATGGTTTACGGACAAAGGTTTGCGGTTATGCCCGGAGAAAACCAACGCTATACTTCTCACGCGTAAATGGATCCCTAGCCATGCCGAATTTTTGGTAGGCGATAGGAAAATCACGGCCACCTCGGATATTAAGTACTTGGGAGTAACTATAGACTCAAGGAGGACGTTCGCCCCCCATGTGAACAAGGTAGTGGGCAAGGCCACGCGATTTATGTCGGCCCTTATCCCTCTTCTCCCAAATCACGGGGGACCTGGCCAAAAGTGTAGAAAGCTCTACGAGGCGGTGTGGAGTGCGGTGGCACTTTACGGGGCACCGGTATGGGGGCCTCCGGCCCTGGAGGTGGCCTCGATTAGGGCGACCCTAAAGAGGGCGCACAAGATCCCGGTGCTACGAGTAGCATGCTGTTATCGTACGACGGCTTACGAGGCGGCATGTGTCCTACCAGGTGTACTTCCTGCGGGTGAAAGAGAGGGTGAGATGCTACCTAGCGATGAGGAGAGCTAGGGGAGGCGACCCAATGGTAACCAATGGAAGTAATAGATCGGAGGAGAGAGAAAAGGTCAGGGAAGATATTCACAACCTTTGGCAAAGGGAATGGGCAAATTTTAATGAAGCAAACTGGACGAGGAAACTTATCCCCAATGTCAGAGAATGGCTGAAGGGATATGGGAAAGGGAACTCTGATTACCACCTGGCGCAGCTCCTAACAGGGCATGGTGTATTTAATAAATACAGAGTGCGCATAGGCAAAACAGAGGATTCAGTCTGCTGGGATTGCGGATTCCCCGAGAATAATGCGGAACATCTATTACTGAACTGTCCGAGATGGAACAGCGAGAGGACTACACTTGAGGAGACCCTGGGGGCCTGGGATTCAGCCCGGGAGCTGGTCAGGAGAGCGACGAAAAATAGCGATACGTGGAAGGCCTTGAAAAATTTCGCTCGGATAACAATGGACAGTAGAATCCGAAGGGAAAATGAAATACAGAAAGAGGAACGCCTACGAGCCCCACCCCCCCCCCCCCCTTAGAGGGAGAAAAAGCTAGAAGGAAAACCACTACAGAAGGAGGACTAGGGATCCTATCCGCAATGCGACGTAACAGATAACTAGCCTAATCGTAAACCAACTACTGGTAGATACACGGGCGATGCAGGAAATGATTTTAAAAATACCGACGTCGCATGATCTTTTAACTCTTTAATCTTTATTGACTTTATTGGATTTTTTTGAAATGACACGGTGTCAACCAGGATATAGCGTAATTTTATTATTGACTATTCTTATTTCTATTTCACATACCTATTTCTATACCTTTACCTTTTATATATCATAACTATTTATTATTCCGAATTCACATATTCATACATATTTATTATTATTATCATTATGACTATCTATCTATTTATTATTATTATTTTACTATTTATTGACATACCGCCTGTTATTTTAGTTGATATATAACAACGCAATATTTTATATTTTACACTGTATATTTTATTGTATTTATATATTTATTTTGTGTGTTGTGTTTGTTACTATACGTTGTGTGATTGTACATTTTAAGTCAAATGTATTGACGACGTAGGCATCTTTCCGTATAGCCAGTAAAATAAAATATCTATAGTCTAGTAGCGGGCTTTTCCCGGTTTGTTGAGGGCGCCTTTTGCGCAAATGTTTTTGCTCGTCCCGGGGTCGGTGTACCGGGCATTCCTCCCTGTATGCGAAAGCGGGGCGGGGAGGAATGAGAGGGATGGATGGAGGGCTTAAAAAAAAAGGTTAGGTTAGGTTAGGTTATTAGGATATTAGGTAGAATTAGCGTACTCTATATGTAGTTGTTAGTTGTTTATATCCTCGTCTAGATAATAAAATTATATTGTAACATTTAAATGGTACCTCTCGATTGCGGCGAACTTGCCGCAGGATTGGATGTATTTCTGTTTTCATTGAATGTCGTAGCTCTTTGCTTTCTTCGCGTATCTCCCCTTTTCTCGGCGCGAATTTGCCTACTGTCGTCTACATTCGTAAAACCGAATGTTTTGCATTTATACTGTTGCTGAAATCTTGACATTTTATCTCACATAAACTGACCACGACCGACACTTTTAACTCGCCGTAACTAACTAACCGTTTCGCTTTACATTTCAACGAAAAACAATTTAAGGGGGCCGACTCCAGGCGCCATGACCGGTGTGCGTGCACTCACACAAACAACGGAAAGCATGCACGTATACGCCATGCGCGACAGAGAGACCCGATTTCTTATTTTACAATCCTCGTCTCAATAATTGCATTAATGAAACTTTCGCAGATATAACACACAGATCTGATTCGCACTTGTTTCCACACGCCCATGACACACACATTAACTTTCGTAATGTTCGTAAGTGCGTGTCCTGTGCGTGTGGAAACAAGTGCGAATCAGATCGTATCGATCGCCGGGACGTGGCATTTAAATTGTAAAAATAGGTCAGGATCGGTACAATGACCATATGGCAAGACACCGTCGAAGCAGGTAAATTCGCGATCGAATGGATATGTTTATTTAACTACCCTTTTCTAACATTAATCATCCAAACACTTTTTTCATAATTAATAAAACACTTTATTCGTTTCGGAAAACGAATAAAAGTATGGAACAGTTATTAAACGACTTGTTAATTAAATTGTTATTGATGAATAACGAAGAATTACACACTATTCTTAATGTAAGACGATCGTAATATTTGCCGTACGTTGCCCCTTGAGCTCGCGCTATACGGGCGCTCGCATTGACCAGTGTTTTTCGTTAATAACAAAAAAACGAAGCTTCAAACAATATTTTGGTCAAGGAAAAAGTTGTTCAGGATCACCTCAGCAATCCCTTTTTTAAAAATACCGCACGAGTTCCGGGCCACCCTGTATATGTTTTGGCACCAAATGTCCTCAAGTGCGCCAATCGGGGTAGCCTCCCAGTCCATAATTCGAATGGAGTCCTCCCATTCAGAGTCTTCGTAGGACATCTGTTTCTTATATAGTTTGTCGTGTCTATTGCAGCTGCCCAAAATCTTTCCGATAATCCGGCGTATAACAGTAAGCATCGCGTCATTTCAACGAGAGTTCGATTCTTGCGCTCTGCAACTCCGTTTTGCTCGGGTGTATGTGGCACAGTCAATCTCCTCGATATTCCATTCATTCGCAAGAATTCGACAAACTGCCCATTACAATACTCCCGTCCGTTATCGGTTTGTAAACATTTCACTTTAAACCCGGTTTGCGTTTCCGCGTAATTTTTGAAATCTTTAAATGCACGGAATACTTCATCTTTGCCTTTTAGGAAATAGAGCTTACACCACCTGGAATAATCGTCTATGAACGATACTACATACCTAACAATCAAAATTTCAAATAAACTATTTAAATAAATAATTAAATTTAAATATATCCTCCTATAGATTCTTTATTCATCGGACCGCACACGTCCGAATGTATAATTTCTAAAAAATTTGTGCTCCTTTGACTGTTCTTTGGGAAAGCGGTTGAGGTTAACTTTCCTCAAATACACGTTTCACACGTGGGCAGCGTTTTCTCTCCACTCAAATTTATGCCAATTGCATTTTCCTCCCTGGCCAAATACAATAAATCTTTGTCATTCAGGTGACCTAACCTATTGTGCCATAACTGGATTTTCGAAGTTCTTTTTAGGTTAGAATTTTCATTTGTTATAATCCTTCCATCTTCTGCTTCCTCACGTAGATAGTACAGGTTTCCTATCCGAGTTGCTCTTAGTCTCACTCTTCGTTCTGGATCAACGACGATGGCTTCGTTTTTCTTAAAAACAACCTCATGATCTTTATCCGTTATTTTTGTTACGGACATTAAATTCGTCCTCAACTCAGGTACATATAGTGTGTCTTTTAATTCAATTTGCTTCACATTACTATTTAAATTTGTTTTAATGCACACATCTCCCTGCGCTTCTACAGTGGCTGAAGCATCACTAGCAAGGTTCAATTTTTGATATGTAGAAGGCTTCATTTTTGAAAACTTTGTCTTTTCCTTGCAAAGGTGTGTCGTACAACCACTATCGAGACACCAATATCTCTGCTCAGGGTCTTCGCTAAGTTTATATGCATCATGTACATTTACATAGTATGTTTCGTTTGACATACCTGCTGTCGGCTTTGGTTTACCTCGTTTACTCCAACAATCAGCTGCACGATGACCCAACTTTCCACACTCATAGCATTTGATCTGTGGTTTCTTCGCAGCATAGGTTTTGTTTCCACCTTTTTGGTCTCGCTTTACTTGCCTGTCATACTTGAATTGATTCTGTCTGACAGCCATCGCACCATGTTCCTCCGTACGTTTCTGCAGTCTAGTCTCATACTCTTCCAATATTTTTATTTTTAATGTTTCCAAATCAGGAAGTTCGTCGCGAGACTCCATGGCACACCTGAAATTCTCAAAGCTTTCTGGTAAACTATTTAGCAGCATAGCGCTCTGCAAGTCCTTGTGTATCTCAATATCCATTTCAGCGAGTTTTCCTACAATCTCTATAAACGAATTTATGTGATGTCTAACATCCTCGCCACTCGACATGCGATGCGTCGTTAGCCGCCTCAACAACGTAGCTCTCTTCGCTGGCCCTTGCGATGCATACGTTACTCGCAACTTTTTCCAGCCGTCATGTGCCGTTCGACATCCTTTCAATTGATTTAGTTCTGACGGACTTACAAATAAAATGATGTCCGCTTTGGCCTTTTGGTCAGCTTTGTCCCACGCCGCCGCCATTGTTGCCGTCGTCGCATCTTCTGCGGTGACCACGGGTCGCTTCATCGTTCCGGCTGGGTATTGCCAACCATCATTCTTTACTAAAAGCGCTTCTGCTTGCATGCACCAGGTATCATAGTT
Source organism: Nomada ferruginata (assembly GCA_963583965.1). Classification (NCBI taxonomy): domain Eukaryota; kingdom Metazoa; phylum Arthropoda; class Insecta; order Hymenoptera; family Apidae; genus Nomada; species Nomada ferruginata. The sequence continues at coordinate 7,864,589 of OY757222.1, forward strand.
ATCCTTGTTTAGGACCTCGATTCTCGCCATGCTTCCTGTAGCGTACGCCATATTTTCTTGATTTCTTGTGAACACGTGTCACCACACGTTTTTCACGTACTATTTTTTAATTCTTTAACACAACTGTTTACGAAATCTCTGGGCCCATAACCTGTTAGAGTTAAATGCGTGAATATATATATTTAGATCTGCAGAATACAGTTATATGGATATACAGGATTTCTTCTATTCGATCAGTACTACACACAAGCTTACAAAGTATGACTCTGCATACACTAACGCCCGTTCTGTCGAATGGCGCTTAGATCGATTCGGAGTTGGCCCCAAAACAGTCGGCCCCCTTAATTCGCCCTTGTAATTTTTTAGTTCTTCTAGTAAAATTTCTGGAGTTATTACTAATGGAGATATTATGTTATGTTCGGCTAAATTAATCGTTTCAATATATTGCGTATATTCGCGAGTAATGCGATTTGTTACAGCAAGAAGTGATGTAATTTGTTGCGTTATCGTTGTTTCTATGGAAAGTATAGTTATGTATGAATTTGTTTGAATCGAGTACTGATTAATTTCCTCGACATTCTCGTTCATGGTTGCTTCTGGGTATTTCAAGGAATTTATTGAATAATTGAAGTTTCTAATTGTGCTAGCGATTACTTGTACCTGCGACTTGAGGAGCGTTTGTGTCTGTTGATTATTATTCATTAAAGTTTTTATACTGTAGAAGTTATTTTTAGTAGTAGTTTGGAATAGAGGGCAGGTAGGCTAATAAGATTTCAGTTTGCTTCAATTAAACACTAGCTTTATTAAAATAAGACGTCGACACACGACAACTCTCAAACAAACAATGGCTCTCACACGATTCTCGCGATACTCTCTCTTCAACTGTTCAAACTATTCTGCTCTATTCTCAATCAGCCCTCTTCTAACTCTCCCTTAACTCTGCTGTTGGATGACCAGCCCTAGAGTCATCGATGAGTTGTTAGGCCCGCGGATCCTGGCCTAGTCAAAGTCAATATTATGCACTAAGGCAGTAGTCATCGACATGACTACTGGCAAGGGCCAGACTCCGCGTCGGCTAAGGCGACAACAACAAGGGCTCAGGTCAGCCTTTCCCCCCCCCCCCCCAACATTATAATATACATATATACTAGCGGAAGGTCAGCGGACCTTCAGATTCAATTCCATAGAGCTTAAGAGTGGAACCTCTGTCAAAGTATCGATTAGAACTGAATAAACTTTTCTTAAATGTACTTAGAATATTATATAAACGTGTTATACTCGATTCCCTTCATACGGAATCCAACACAAAAATTGGTGTCAGAAGTGGGATGGTCTGACGTTCATCGACTTCGCTACACTCCTGGATCGAAGAAACATCCAGCACGAACCGTGGACGACAACTTCAGTTGTTAATTAGACCATCAAAAACGCTAAGCCACAAAAGAAATGGAAAAAAATTCAAGAAATCAATTGGGGTAAGTGTTGTTCAAGGATCACTCTTACAATTTGACTAGATCATCTTATAACTTCCGCTCCCCAAAAAACCAGAAAACTTAATTACATATATCTCCACTTTCTTACTTGTAATACACATAACAAGAATCATGCCGCATACACAAAACACTGATGCTCAAGCTTCAATTTCAACTCCTACTTCAACACAGCAACTTTCAATAGAACTATTGATTAAATTATTACCCGACTCCTTCGATGGCGATAGATACAAGCTACGCAGCTTCATAAAACAGATCGACGCTGTTTTCGAATTAGCTAAACCGTTTTAAATTACACCACTAATACTACATGTAAAAAATAGAATCACGGGAAAAGCGCGCGAACAAATAGATGTTCACTGTAATTTAACCACCGGGGATGAAGTTTCCGAATTATTGATTACGTTATACCAAGACCGGAAATCACCTGATCAGCTTTTAGAAGAACTGAGTTCTATGCAACAAGAAACGTGCGAAAATATATCCCAATTCTATCAGAGACTGGAAGATTTGCACTCTAAAGTACTAAGGGCAATTCATAGTACTGAGAGTAATCAAGAATCTTTAAAAGGGAGGTTACTCATGATAAACGATATTACCTTGAATCGGTTCGTTCATCACACCCACCCCCAAATTTCGCAAATGCTAAGGTACAGAGACTTTAGAAATATTAATAGCGCGTTCACTGCCGCCGTTGCCGAAGAAAAATCTCTACGCCTAAATTATGGAGAAAATTCCCATAAGTGCAGAATATGTGGGTGTACAAACCACAGCACGAATAACTGCTATATACACAAAACCCACAGCATACACAATACAGTAATGTCTCGCACTGTGTTCAAAATCGTGATTCGATGGCTGTTCATTTCCTATCCCCCCTACTTGGGGCCGCCACCCTTGGATTCTTGGAAGCGTCGTTCGGATCACTTTTGAGCGCGGAGTACGAGGAAGGGGCAAATTTAAAGGCCCGTGTACGTGTGAGACAATACTAACGCAATCAGAATTTAATATTAAAACTTGCTTATTTTTTGTCCGTTTTAAATGTAATTTTACAAACATATTTGTTAGAATCTCCCGATTAAAATGACACCAAACACGACATAGTTTTGACAATTTTTACTTATCATGGTATTAATAATTGTATTCCCCTTTATTATTGTGAGATTATGAATTTGGAAAAATTATAATTTGATGTCTAATTATAATTACACTAAATTGTATTTTTATTATTATGTTATTTTTGTATAGTTTACGATTTTGTATAAACGATAATTTTCATTGCGTTAGTATTGTTTCACACGTACAAAGGGATTTAAACGTGCATGTACGCATTCGGTCCCCAGCGAAGTGCACTCGAGACACTGGAATCGAGATTTTACTTCCAAATTTATAATCTCACTACTAATTACCTTATTTTTAACAACTAATATACACATTCCGGTTGTTATCCGTAACAGTAGCAATGATTCGCACTGTGTTCATCGCTCAGGACCGAATGTGAACAGCCATCGTGTACAGGACACGATTCTCGAGCGTCAGGTCACCTTCAATGTTGTGGCAACAGAGACTCGAGGCAGCGACGAGGAAAAAAATCAGGCAAGTTTAAATACCCGTGTACGTGAGACAATACTAACGCGATCAAAATTTAAGAATAAAACTTCTGCATTTTTGGTCCGTTTTAAATGAAATTTTTCTAACATGTTCGTTACAATCTCCTGATTAAAATGACACCAAACACGACATAGATTGGTGCAATGGGACTGATTATTTCGAAGACCATTATTACTACCATTATAAGTAAAAATTGTCCAAACCATATCGTGTTTGGTCTCATTTTAAGCGGGAGATTGTAACGAACATGTTGGTAAAATTTCATTCAAAACGGACCAAAAATGCATAAGTTTTATTCTTGAATTTTGATCGCGTTAGTATTGTCTCACGTACACGGGTATTTAAACTTGCCTCTTTCCTGGAACGCTGCCTCGAGCCTGGGCTGCCACAACATCAAAGACGATCCGAACTCACCCAGGGGGCCACCACCCCAAGTGGTGGGGATAGGAAAAGAACACTAATGGAGACACAATTTTGAACTCTAATGGAGACATTACTGTACATGGCAAGTGAAACGTTAGTACAAAAAGCGCTCTAAGTTCAGATTTACGTATATTAAATTAAAATATTTAACAAATTTTTTTAAAATATTGGTAAGCAAATATTGATCATTGTCATATAGTTAGGAATTAAAAAAATTTTTTTTAAATAATTATAACCGAGGGGGATCGAACCTACTAAAAAGTTTCCAGCCGTTCAGCAGCTATGTTCGGCAGGAATCGAAATCTCGGCTCCAGCCGATTCATTTTGCTGATGGCCAGGATTGTAACAGATGTGGCAACAGCGCGACAGAACCGAAGATTTGGCAACTATGCCTTCACACTTTCGGACACCCTCAGGTAGCGACTGACCTAGGGGTGACTTCGGTGCGGTCTCTGCCGATCGCGCCCGAGATCAGCCGAAGTCGAACCGTCCGCCCATTCTTACAATCCAAAACGTATCTCAGGCCAGTCCCTTCAATCTTGCCAAACCTTACCTACAAGACTTTATACCTTCACCAGCAGTTCATAGATGACGCCTGTATCGACTCATTGCGACGTTGCCATTTCACAAGTTCGCGCGTGCACGGGTTGCAAGATACGTGGTAGACCCTATATATAACCTCCGACAATTCCCTACTATCCTACTGTCTAAGGCAGGGTTTGCTAGTACGCCTTACTGACGAGTCCGCTAGCAAGCCTAGGACGAAACACAACCTTCTTCCTTCCTTTCTTTTTCCGTCGCGTCCTACTTCCACCATCGTATCAACCGATACAACGAAGCTCCCACAAGACTTCAAAATTTTTAATCGATACTGGCGCATCAGTTTCTCTAATTAAATCAACTGGTATAACCACTTGGAGAAACCATAATAACGTCCCAGTAATACTAAACGGAGTATCGCCGAGTGCACCAATTGCAACACGGTGAAACCGAAATCGAACTCGAAATTCATTCAAAAAAGATCGTAGCTAATTTCCAAATATTAGACACTCCTACGAATATACCATTTGACGGACTCCTAGGAGACGACTTTCTCCGCTCCCAGAGCTTCTCCGTTTCCGTTCCGCGGACGGAAACAGTTGTTCCAATTAAGCTAATAAACCCATTCAATGTTAAAGAAGGAACAGTGTCGTGTCAACAACTAAATCACGATGATACATTATTAATTCAAAATGCTATTGTTCGAGTAGATGACCAAAATAACGCAATTATAACAATTGTTAACACCTCCACTAAAGTCGAAGCTATTCCGATTCCCGAATTATATATTGAACCTCTCCCAATCGAATCACACGTATACAGCCTAGCTCCTAATCAACCGAGTAACGAAACCTCGAAAAGGTTAGACGTATTAAACCAAAATCTTAGACTCGAGCATTTGAACAAAGAAGAACGGGGCGCATTATATCAGATCTGTACAGAGTTCAACGATATATTCCATTTACCTACCGATTTATTAAGCCGAACGACAGCAACTACGCACGAGATTCCTATTACCGATGAAAGTACAACTCACGTAAAAACCTATCGATATCCGCAAATACATAAGGCTGAAGTTGATAAGCAAATCGAAAAAATGCTTAACCAGGGCATTATTAAACCTTCGACTTTCCTTGGTCTAGTCCTGTCTGGATTGTCCCAAAAAAATTAGATGCCTCCGGAACAGATAAATGGCGTGTCGTAATAAATTATAGAAAGCTTAACGATAAGACAATCCGGGACCCATACCCACTTCCGAACATCGAGGATATCTTAGATCAATTGGGGCACGCAAGATACTTTACAACCCTTGCCCTTGCAAGTGCTTTCCACCAAATCCCCAAGAACCCTAGTTATTCTCCGAAGACAGCTTTTTCTACACCAAATCGCCATAATGAATTTACGCGTATGCCGTTTGGACTTAAGAACGCACCATCATCCTTTCAAAGAATGATGAACAATGTTTTAACGGGTTTAACTAACACTCAATGCTTCGTTTATTTAGATCACGTCGTTTTATATGGGTCCTCTTTGGAAGACCATAATAGAAAATTAAATAATATATTCTCTAGATTGCGGGAAAATAATCTAAAATTACAGCTAGACAAGTGCGAACTTTTGAAAAGGTCATGCGAGTACCTAGGTCATATTATATCCGACAAAGGCGTAGGACCTAACCCTAACAAGGTAGATTGTATACGACGCACTATGAAACCAAGAAACCAAAAAGAAATTAAGATGTTTTTAAGACTAGTAGGCTACTATCGAAAATTTATTAAAAACTTCTCCGCGATCGCGAAACCTTTAACGCAATTACTAAAGAAAGACGTTAATTTTATTTGGACGAATGAACAAGAACAACCATTCCTTGCCTTAAAAGAAAAATTAATAGACGAACCTATTCTCCAGTACCCAGACTTCACAGAACAATTTATCTTAACTACCGGTGCCTCGAACGTAGGCATTGACGGCGTGCTTTCACTAATAAAAAATAATGCAGACTTGCCTATTGCATATTACTCCCGAACTCTCAACAAATCGGAACAAAATTATTCTACAATCGAAAAAGAACTGTTAGCAATAGTCAGCTCGGTAGAACATTTTAGACCCAACCTATGCGGACAAGACTTCATAATATACAGGGTGTCTCTTAACTGTGGGTCTTCCCGGAAATGGGGGATAGCTGGGGTGATTCTGAACAACTTTTTCCTTGACCAAAATGTGATTTGCAGCTTCAGTTTTGAGTTATTAATGAAAAACACTGGCCAATCAGGGCGCCTGTAGAGCGCGCGCCAAGCGCGTGGCTCTCAACCGTACTCGGTTGTGGTCACGAAGAAACGCGTTGGCTCACGTCACGACCGAGCGCGTTTGAGAGCCACGCGCTTGAGCGCGCGCTCTACGGGCGCCCTATTGGCCAGTGTTTTCATTAATAACTCAAAAATGAAGCTGCAAACCACATTTTGGTTAAGAAAAAAGTTGTTCATAATCACCCCAGCTACCACCCATTTCCGGGAAGACCCACAGTTAAGGGACACCCTGTATACTGACCACCGGCCATTGCAATGGCTCTTTAATTGTCAAAACCCATCCACTAGGCTAGTGAGATGGCGATTAAGACTCGAAGAATATCGATATCAGATTAAATATAAACCAGGTAGAATAAATTCAAATGCAGGTGGATTATCCAGATTATCAGCAGAGCCTCCAAGTCAAATTAATATAACAATAAAAGCTGTAAGATCTTACGAAGATTTTATAAAATTCGAAAACACGAATTAAGTAGGCAAACAAATCCCATTCTATTATTCTGGTCTCAAGATCTAAACGAGAACAATCAATATTCAAAATACATCTCGGATAAATTCGGCAATAACAAAAACACACCCGCGGTAAATGGTGTTTGCAAACTGGAATATTAGGGTCGCGTCGCGTACCTACTATTTCCCACACTCATGCACTTCGATAAAATAGAATGCAAAAACGTATTCTAATGTTTGATAAACGCGAAATACCATCTTAAAAACGAAACGTTCATTTTAATCCCTCCGGATAAAAAACATAACATAATTCAACGCGCCTAGCTAATATGTTAAAATTTATACAGGGTGGCCCGGAACTCGCGCAGTATTTTTAAAAAAGGGGTAGCTGAGGTGATTCTGAACAACTTTTTCCTTGACCAAAATATTGTTTGAAGCTTCGTTTTTTAGTTATTAACGAAAAACACTGGCCAATTACAGCGCCCGTATAGCTTGAGCTCAGTCACAATTGCGCGCGGCCGTAATCGGGTGCATCGAGGGGCACCGTACGGCAAATATTACAATCGTCTTACATTAAGAATAGTGTATAATTTTTTGTTATTCATCAATAACAATTTAATTAACAAGTCGTTTAATAACTGTTCCATACTTTTATTCGTTTTCCGAAACGAATAAAGTGTTTTATTAATTATGAAAAAAGTGTTTGGATGATTAATGTTAGAAAAGGGTAGTTACATAAACTTATCCATTCGACCACGAATTTACCTGCTTCGACGGTGTCTTGCCATATGGTCATTGTACCGATCCTGACCTATTTTTAGAATTTAAATGCCACGTCCCGGAAATCGATACAGATCTGATTCGCACTTGTTTCCACACGCACATGACACACACATTAAATTTCGTAATGTTCGTAAGTTGTGTCATGTGCGTGTGGAAACAAGTGCGAATCAGATCTGTATCGATTTCCGGGACGTGGCATTTAAATTAAATTTAAATTGGGATAGGTCAGGATCGGTACAATGACCATATGGCAAGACACCGTCGAAGCAGGTAAATTCGCGGTCGAATGGATAACTTTATTTAACTACCCTTTTCTAACATTAATCATCCAAACACTTTTTTCATAATTAATAAAACACTTTATTCGTTTCGGAAAACGAATAAAAGTATGGAACAGTTATTAAACGACTTGTTAATTAAATTGTTATTGATGTATAACGAAAAATTATACACTATTCTTAATGTAAGACGATTGTAATATTTGCCGTACGTTGCCCCTCGATGCACCCGATTACGGCCGCGCGCAATTGTGACTGAGCTCAAGCTATACGGGCGCTGTAATTGGCCAGTGTTTTTCGTTAATAACTAAAAAACGAAGCTTCAAACAATATTTTGGTCAAGGAAAAAGTTGTTCAGAATCACCTCAGCTACCCCTTTTTTAAAAATACTGCGCGAGTTCCGGGCCACCCTGTATTTCCTAAAAACGAGATAAAAATGTATGATAGTAGTAGAATAGAAATACAAAATGCCGAACAAATCAAGGAAATATTAAAAGAAAACCACGACAGTAAACTTTCGGGACACTACGGATTCAACAAAACTTACTCTAAAATAATAAAAAAACTAGTGTGCGCTTAAGACCGCACGACCGAAGTGTAAACTTTTACACTTTTAAACTTCAACTTTTTGTATATCTTGATACGAATTGTGCTCATGTAATATCTTCCAAGTATTTTGGTCTTTTCTCGTACTTATCAAACCAGTTTTGTTTCCAATAATCATTACTATCACCTTCTAATTTACTCAACTCTTCCATAGTTTTTCTTACTCGCTGACGTTCAATTGGTCATACTGTTGGAATATATACGATAATTAATGAAGTTTTTGACATTGGTTCCCGTAGTACATACCAAGCAGCTTCTTGACTTGTGATCTCTGTATGATTTAGTATGTTCACACTTATGTTTTTGGTTATCTCAATGATATCAAATTCCGGATGTGCATTCATTGTTTCGATTATTTTCCTTTGCAAGTGACTTACACCCCTATTTGTTTTATTTACATATTCTACTACATAAGCTGCACATGAATATTTTTCTGTTATAAATTGGAAGTCTGTATTGGATTTAACAATATTAAATATGAATGGATTGAAAGGATTATGCCATTTTTCGAAAGGTTCTCGTTTTACGAAAACTTTTGGTCTATTTATTCCTGCTCTGATAATATTGCAATATTCTTCATCGTAATTTATACCATTACGATTATAAAAATCGTCCATGTCTACAAAATCTTCATTTTCCAATCGTACTCTTATTTGTGCATAGTGTTTACGATAAGTGTATCCTTCCTCTGTATCTTTCATTGAACTTAATATCATTGTTTTTTTTGATGGCAGAAAAGGAGCTTCAAATCCACATTTTTGTGCTTTATGGGAAGTTATTTTTTTGTAGCACGTGAATGTATGTGTGGGATCGGGCGCCTCCATCAAAGAACATAAGAGGAACTTAAGAACCACGTTGCCTAAGAAGGGGCCGTGGCGTAGATGGACTGATCAGTGCCTACCACCAGAAAGTCTCGGGTTCGATTCCCAATGACTCCCCTTCATTTTTCTCCAGTTCCTACATACATATGTTTATATGTTTGAAGTTTTATATTTCCCGATGCTTTCGATGCTGAAACTGATGTTAAGGCATCTATCAGTTCAATTGCCTTATCATAATCTTTATTAAGAGCATCTGTCGGCGCGTTATCAAGCCAAGCTAAGATGTGCGCATGAGGACTGCCCCTATGCTGAAATTTAATGCGCTTGAAATAGTGGAGAACCCTGAACTTTCCAAAAGGGCTACATTTCTTTGATTGAAGAATATTCATTATGACATTGACTAATTTATTAAAGTATATGGCGCAAGTAACAGCGTCTTCGTTGATGAGAGTACTTTTCACCATGTAATGTAATTTTTCTACTGCCTCTTTCGTGATACAATATTTGTTTTTCAATTTGTACAATAGTTGTAGCAAATCAGACCACCCTATTTCATTAGCACTTATTGTGAAAAATACAGTCGGTTTACCTAATTGCCTCATCATAGCAAATTGATCCTTTTTCCTTTCCGACCAATACCAAGTAGAATTAGGTATAGAACGTAAACTGAGCACTAGTGCTGGAGAAATATCGATGGCACTATCGATATTATCGTTGGTTGCTACTATCGAAAACTATCGATAATATATGTTTACTATCGATAGTACATCGAAAATGTGGGTTGACATTCGTAACGCCGAGAATTTAAAAATGTTTGGTAATTTGATGATAAGCATTTGTTCTATAACTGACGATTCCGATAGTATTTAGTCATTAAAGGCTGGGTTTCTGTGTGATCTTGCGTACGAAAGAATCTGCAATTCAAAAAATATTATATCCTTCGTTGTGCGCAATTAGTGCTTACGCACACTTTGATGCTCTTTGAGGGTGAGAGCTTGACAGATAAGAATAACGGATACGCAACGATACGGGACGATGAGGACGCAACACATTCGGACACTAACACTTTATTTTATAACTCGACGGCACAACGAACTTATAATTGTAATAGAAATAAACCACGACTATATATATTTACACGAATCGATAACTATTTATTTATGAACTACTCGCTTATCTTTAGTTGAAAATGAATCGTACACGGTTTTGATTTACGGAAAGATGTGTCCTCTACGACAGTTGAAACGGATCTCTCTCTGCCTTCCGGAGAGGGACCAGAGCAGGATATTTCCTACTCTAGTTAAGGGCCTCTCCGGAAGGATCCAGGATGCAGAGCAGCCAATCAGACCAGCCAATCGATCGGCTGATCGATTCCGACCCCGTTAATTGGCAGGCGAACTCGTCGTCAGCGCCACGTTCGCTGCCGATGCGCGAGACGGCTAGCGTCGTAATCGCGCCAACGCGCGCATCCTGAACATTGCCGCCCGCCTTGACTAATGAAGTTAGTCAATGATATGGCTCTCTCAGCAGCGACAGACAAACGACGCGCGATTGTTACAAGAGTGCGGTGAATATGAAACGCATGAGTTCGCCCGCCAACCAGGGGTCGGTCGATCCTTGAAATCGTGAGCAACACTTCTGAAAGTCGCGTTTTGACGGACCGGGCTGATTGGTGCCTTTAAATGAAAAGTAACGATACCGATCGCCGTAGCAACGTATGGAGTTGAAGTCGCGTGGATGGACCGGCGTGTCGGTGTTGTCCGTGAGTGTGACTGTGGAATTGAGATCTGAATACGTATAAACTAACGGAACTTAACCTAAGTAATATGACGCCCGGACGGACAATGACATTGATACAACTAATCGATGATTACGAAGTGAGGTCGCGTTACAATTGAACGATTATCAGTTGGACGCGTGATTAGTTGTCGGTGCTGGTTGCATCCGGTTGACTGCTGACCGGTAAGAGAATCAATTTTTGGACGGGTCTTACCAATGTGGTGACGGCAGTTTTGAGGGTACAGACCCGTACCTTTCCATCGGCGCCTGGATGGGCGATTTCGATCCTTGCAAGTGGCCAGCGACAAGGTGAAGTGGCTTCCGTTGCAATGAGGCAGAGACGCCCAGCCTTGAAGTTGTCGTCGGGCTGTTGCCATTTAGGCCGAGTCAGGAGCCCGTGGAGATATTCTCTGGCCCATCGTTGCCAGAATTGATCTCGCAATTGGACGAGTAGCTGCCATCGTGACAATCGAGCCGGGTGGGAGTCCAGCAGTGTTGGTTCCGGTAGGGCGTTGATAGCGGATCCGATGAGGAAATGTCCTGGCGTAAGAGCGGCGACGTCTTGGGGGTCATCGGTGAGAGCAGTTAACGGCCTTGAATTGAGGCATGCTTCCACCTGAGTGAGGAAGGTCGCCATCTCCTCGTACGTGAGTCTGCTCTCGCCAAGGACTCGTCGGATGTGGTGCTTTGTCGACTTAACGGCGGCTTCCCATAAGCCGCCGAAGTGTGGGGCTGCTGGGGGGTTAAAATGCCAATGGACGCGCAGCTCAGCCAGCTTCTTCTGGATGGCGTTGAAGTGGGGTGATCGAGCCGAGAAGAATCGGCGCAGCTCGTTGTCGGCGCCTTGGAAGTTTGTACCGCAGTCGCTGTAAACGTCCGAGCAGAGTCCTCTTCGAGAGATGAACCGACGGAACGTCGCCAGGAACGCTTCGGTGCTGTAGGCAGATACAGCTTCGAGATGAACGGCCTTAGTAACCATGCAGACGAAGACCACGAAGAACCCCTTGTACGCCCTTTGACCTCGCCCAGGAGCGGTACGGAGCCAGATGGGACCAGCATAGTCCACCCCGGTATGGAGAAATGGCCTTGATGCAGTCACTCGCTGTTGAGGTAGGTCAGACATGATTTGGTGGCCGGGAAAGGACCGCCAGCGGACGCAAATTATGCATTGACTGATGCATCGCTTCACCAGGTTCCGTCCTGAAGGGACCCAGAAGCGACGGCGCAGCGCGCCGAGTGTGGCTTGAACTCCCCCGTGCAGCGATTCCCTGTGAATTTTGTCGATTAGTAAGACTGTGAATCGGGAATCTGCTGGCAGTATGAAAGGGTGTTTCTCGTCAAAGGAAAGCAGAGCGTGCTTTAAACGTCCTCCAACACGCAGGCACCCCTTTTCGTCGAGGAGCGGAGCCAAGGTGCGAAGTTTGCTACGTTTGGAGACGGGTTGGTTCTTCCGGATGGTTTTATATTCTTCCGGGAAGGCTTGATTTTGTAGTAGTTTGATCCATTGGACTTCGGCTTCTTGAAGTTCCACCGCTGACACGAACGCTTTCGCCGAAGGTCCCTCAGCCGAAGTGGATACTAAATTGGATGATTGACGTACCTGCAGCCAACGACGACACCACGCTGTTACCTTGAGTAACAGCTGGTAAGAAGAAAACCTGGACAGTAGGTCGTTTTCTTCTGTCCCCAGGCGGCTGTGGAGCATGACCGTTCTCCTTGCTTCCGGCAATTCGTTGATGTTGAGTGTTTCCTCGAGGCTGGATGGAAACGGAGCAGAATGACGCAGGAATTCCGGTCCCTTCCACCAAACAGTACACGCTAGGAGTGCCTTAGGTGAAAGTCCCCTTGATGCGACGTCCGCGGGATTGAAGCCTCCGTGGACATGGTGCCAGCGAGCTTCGGAGGTGAGCCGTTGAATCTCCGAGACTCGGTTTGCCACGTATGTCGTCCACCTTGCTGGATGTCCGCGAATCCAACCGACGGTGACGGTAGAGTCCGTCCATAGGTGGATTGGCACCCCCTTTAAGTCGAGAGCCGAGACGACGTGATCGACGACGCGAGCGAGGAGGTACGCTCCACTGAGCTCCAATCGTGGCAGTGAAATTGGCTTGATTGGAGCCACCTTTGATTTTGCTGTGAGCAGAGAAATTTGGTAATCTGGAGACGCACCCCTGCAACGGAAGTAGAGGACCGCGGCGTAGGCTTTCTCCGAGGCATCAGAGAAACCATGGAGTTCCCAACTAGCTCGGTCCGATCCGTGAACGATGTTTCTCGGAATTCGCAGATCCCGTAGCAGTGGGAGTTCGCTTGCGAATTCTCGCCAGGCCTGTGCTTGATTTGCTGGTAAAGGATCGTCCCATCCTAGTCCGAGCAGCCAGGTTGCCTGAATGGAGATTTTGGCTCTGGCTGTGGCTGGAGCTAACCATCCTAGAGGATCGAAGAGTTGAGCGCATTGAGAGAGCAACGACCTTTTCGTTACCACGCCGTTCGATGGTGGCTCGTTGATAGTGAAGGCGAAGTGGTCCTCCGTTGGCTCCCAGCGCAGCCCCAGTGTTGAGTGTGAGGGTTCCGCGGTTGTCCTTGATTTAACATGGACCTCGAAGGATCGACTCCTGACTTCCCCGCTGAGAACGTCTGGGCAATTGGATGCCCATTTTTGAAGGGGAAAGCCGCCCGCCTTGCACAGGCTGGTCAGCTCCAGTCGAAAGCGTTTGAGGTCTTGAATTTCGGAAGCACCAGTGACGACATCGTCCATGTAAGTGTCCTGCAACAGGGCGGCAGCGCCCATCGGAAACTGGACTTTCTCGTCTTCGGCGAGTTGACGCAGGGTCCGAATAGCCAGGAACGGAGCGCAGGCGAGGCCGTAGGTCACGGTGTTCAACTGGTATTCGTGAGCCTCCTCCTCGTCTGTCCGCCTCCACAGGACTCGTTGATAATCGCGATCGTCTGGGTGGAGGATGATTTGGCGGTACATCTTCTCGATGTCCGCTACCAAGACGACCGCGTGCATTCGCCACCGGAGGAGAACATCGCTGAGATTTGAGAGCAGGTTCGGTCCAGTGTGCAGGTGTTGATTGAGTGACGCCGTAGTTGAAGAGCTCCAGGAGCCATTGAAGACAACTCGCAGTCGTGTAGTTGTACTGGAAGCTCTGAAGACTCCGTGATGAGGTAAGTAAAAGGTGTTCTTACCTGATAACGTCCTTGGTACACGGCTCATGTGTCCCAGATCCTCGTACGTGTCCATGAAATCGACGTACAGTCTCTGGAGTTCCTGATTGGATTTGAATTTCTTCTCCATACGTTTTAGAGAAGCTGATGCGGCGGCACGGGAGAAGCTGAAGTCAGGCACGGGTTTGGAGAAGGGGAATCTGACGATGTACCTCCCTTCGTGATTCCGTGCATGTGTGGTTTGGAAGAAGTCCTCGCACTCTTGCTCCGCTGAACTGATTGATTTGGAGGAGGAGGGAGCTTCTTCTTGCTCCCAGAATCGACGCACCAGTGTTGAGAGTGAATCTCCCACAGTGATTTGATGTGAGCGGGGAGAGGTTGATTGAGGCTTAGCACCGGTGAGCCCAGAAAGGATCCACCCAAATATGGTATTTTGGGCCGCTGGTTGCAGTTCGTTTCCCTTCCGGATTCCGTCCTTGATGATTGCTGAGTAGACGTCGGCGCCGAGCAAGACTTCGATCGTGTCGGACGACGTGAAGTCTGGATCCGCCAGATCGATATCCCGTAGATGCGGCCAGTCGACTTTTGAAGTTGAGCTGCTGACGTACGACGTTAGTTTTGGCAATATGAGAGCAGTGATTAATACCTTGTCGTGGCTCAAACAAGACCAAGCCACTAAAGAAGCACAACCACGGGCTGTCGCGACCTGTTGACCTCCTACTCCGAAGACCGCTAATGATGAACGAGCTCGAGGTAACCTCAGGCGTTGAACGAGGCTTTCGGCTACCATGGACGCTTCGGACCCTTGATCGATCAGGGCTCTTACTGTATGTTGGTGTCCACATCGGTCTTCCACTTGGATGCGAGCTGTGGCTAGGAGGACGGTCGAGGCACGACCTCGGCAGTCGTACGTCAGATGAGAATTGACACTTCTTACGGCTGGCGAATCGTTCAATTTGAATATTTCGTGGAGAGACGAATGATGGCGCTCTCCACAAACGAAGCATCCGCGTTTCGAAGCGCACGCACTGAGTTTGTGATCGCCGAGACAGTTTAAACACGAGCCCGTTGAGTCGACTGTGAGTTTTCTATCTCGTGCGGATTTGGCCTTATACTGATCACAGTGCATGAGGAAGTGCTCTTTGTGACACAACGCGCACTTGATTTGAACGGCGCGTTTTTCCGTATGATGTGAGCGAACGGTGCGATTCGAAGATAAGCGACATCTCTCGGCAGACGGCGGTTTTGGTTTGCTCACGACGGTTGGTGTGAACGCCTGGAGCGTTTGAAGCCGCATTGAAAGGAAACGGTTTAAACTCGCGTACGATGGCGGTTCGTTGCTCGATGTGATTGATTCCTCCCATTTTGAACGCGATTGGTCGTCGAGTCTCTCGATGACACTGTAAACGAACCAATCTTCGGATTGATCAATTGGTCGTCCGAGACTTTCGAGTGAGTTGACGGTGCTCGATACGCAATTAATCAACCCTTCGAGTTCCGTGGCCGATTCGGATTGAAGCTTATTTAACGACGCGAATTTGGACAAGCACGAACGGACCAATACTCGTTTGTTCTCGTATTGGTCGGTCAGGATTTTCCACGCTCGTGTATAGTTATCATTCGTGGTGGATAACTCTTTGATAAGTTTTTCGGCAGTGCCTTTGAGACTCACCTTCAAGTGGTGCATTTTTACAACGTTAGTCAACCGCTGATTTCTCCCGATGATCGATTGAAATAAGTCCTTGAAGGATGGCCAGTCTTCGTAGCAACCGGAGAACGGAGGGATTTGAATCCGAGGCAGCGTGGTGTGGTTGGAAGTGGAGTCGCTTGGAGTGGATGATCCGTCTGCGAGCTTTTGATTGTTCTCAACCAGCTGATCTGAAGGTGAGTATGTCGTTGTTTGTCTCGTAATCTCGCCATAGTTTGTCGAGTATTTGAAGTCGAGAATGTATTGCGGCCTGCGTGATGCTAGCTTTTCCACGTTTCTTCAGGTTCTCCACCGTTCGGGTAATTTTACCTTGCAGCTCGTACTGCTTGTGAATCAGCTCACCAGCGGAAAGTTCCATTTTCACGGAAGGCAATATGGCGGAGCAACGAACGGTGATCCACGTGGCCGATGCAAGTCGCGGCTCGTTTCGCGTATCCGGCTCGAAGGACCAGAAAAATGTGCGCAATTAGTGCTTACGCACACTTTGATGCTCTTTGAGGGTGAGAGCTTGACAGATAAGAATAACGGATACGCAACGATACGGGACGATGATGACGCAACACATTCGGGCACTAACACTTTATTTTATAACTCGACGGCACAACGAACTTATAATTGTAATAGAAATAAACCACGACTATATATATTTACACGAATCGATAACTATTTATTTATGAACTACTCGCTTATCTTTAGTTGAAAATGAATCGTACACGGTTTTGATTTACGGAAAGATGTGTCCTCTACGACAGTTGAAACGGATCTCTCTCTGCCTTCCGGAGAGGGACCAGAGCAGGATATTTCCTACTCTAGTTAAGGGCCTCTCCGGAAGGATCCAGGATGCAGAGCAGCCAATCAGACCAGCCAATCGATCGGCTGATCGATTCCGACCCCGTTAATTGGCAGGCGAACTCGTCGTCAGCGCCACGTTCGCTGCCGATGCGCGAGAAGGCTAGCGTCGTAATCGCGCCAACGCGCGCATCCTGAACATTTGTACAGGATTGAACTGTATCTGCGCGTTTTTAGGGAGCGCTCTCTTCCTCTGCGCTTAACGTCATTTCCTTGGCTACCAGAGAAAGCGCTCATCCTTACATTACTTATGTATGTACAACATATGCATACATATCACATTCCATCACTATCGATAATTATCGATGGTCGATGGTCCAACTATCGGAAATTATCGACAGTCCTGACCATCGATATTTCTCCACCACTACTAAGCACTGTCTGATGTTCGCTCGGAAAACTCGGCTCTCTTGTTCTACCTCGTGAGCCTGACGATCTCGGCTCCCGAGTTTACCCGAACTGAGCGTGTCGGCTGAGCGTGTCGCGTTGACCGTGTAGCGCTGAGCTTGTCGCGTTGACCGTGTCGCGTTGACCGTGTAGCGCTGAGCGTGTCGCGTTGACCGTGTCGCGCCGAGCCTGACGTGCTTCGGTTCCTCGAGTTTACCCGAAGCCTGACGCGCTTCGGTTCCTCGAGTTTACCCCAAGCCTGACGCGCTTCGGTTCCTCGATTTTACCCGAAGCCTGACGCGCTTCCGAGCGTGTCGCATCAGACTCATTCACTCCCCAGCAAAATTCTGCGCGTGGCGCGCCTAAAGAAGTTTACACTTCAAAAACATTATCATTGGAATTCTATGAAAAAAGATGTCAAGAAATATGTCAGAACCTGTCCGTCCTGTCAAATAAACAAAACTAATTTTAAACCTACGAAACAGCCCATGGAAATCACGAGCACATCAGAACGACCCTTCGAAAGATTAGCCTTAGTAGGACCATTACCATTAACAGAATCCGGAAATAAATTCATCTTGACAATATACAAGATGACTTGACAAAATTCAGTTTCGCGAAAGTCCTAACAAAAATTGTTACATATTTCGGTATTCCTAAAACCATCTTATCAGATCAAGGATCTGATTTTATCTCCCAGCTGATAAAAGACCTAACTAAATTATTTAAGACAAAACACCTATCGACTACACCGTATCACCCACAAACAAATGGAGCGCTCGAACGATCTCATTTAACTCTGAAAGACTATTTAAAACATTATGTGAAACCAGACCAGACCGACTGGGACGAATACCTACCTTTTGCAATGTTCAGCTATAATACGTCGAATCATAAAACAACTAATTTTCCGCCTTACGAATTACTATTTGGTTTTAAAGCATATCTACCATCGTCGATCGTCCCAGAGCCTAAATTCCGTTACACATACGACGACTACATTAAATCCTTACAACACAAATTAAACACATCATTCAACATCGCACGAGAAAACATAATTAGCTCGAAAACCAAAAGCAAGCAATACTATGACAAAAAAATTAATCCCCAAGAATTCAAAAAGAACGACCTCGTATATATTTACAACAAACAATCGAAAGCCAATCTGTATAAGAAATTGTGCCCAAACTTCAAGGGAGCATATAAAGTGACGAGGACATGTTCGAATAAAACAATAGAAATCCAAATAGGCAAGAAAAGAAAACGATATCATACCAATCTGCTGAAACATTCTGTTGCAGATGGGAACTATTAGTATCCTAGCCGCATCTTTCCTACTCCTACCTTATGTAGTATCCCATGTCTACATTAATACTCCTCTCAATCAATCGAGTGGAATATTTTATAACAACTTGGGCGAAGCAAAAATTAGTCATTCAAAATTAACCTTGCTCAGCTATGTAAATGTCACGCATTTGAGCCAAGCGTTCGAACGCGCTAATCACTATTTCCTAGAGTCTCAAAACCTTTGCGCATTAGCGATGAAAGGATCGCTGAAACACAGTTATACAAGTTTCTATTGCGAACAAACCTTAAGAGTGATAAAAGACCAATTGTCTAGTATAACTGCTAAAGATGAAACTATATATCACATATCAGGGAAAAAATTGAGATCACGCAATCGTCGCGGACTTATAAACGGTGGGTCATACATTCTTAATTGGTTGTTCGGTACTACAGATGCCGACGACGCACAATATTACACCGATAGTATAAATACTATCCCGAAATTCCGAAAACAAACGCAGACCCTTCTAAAAACGCAAGTACAAGTGATTTCCAGTACAATAAAAAATTTCAATGATTCGGTAGACTCCTTGTAAGGAGGAACGAAAATAGATTAAACAAAAATACAGGGTGGTCCACCTAAGTAAGGCCACCCAAATATCTCCTCTAATTGTGGGGGTACAAAAAATATTTTGTATTATATTTGAATGGTTTGAAAAAACCATTCTAATGCAAAAAATGTTTTTTTTCTAGGGTAATTTTTTTCGGAGTTTACAAGGTTGTCGATGTTTTTTTGCGTATGATTGTATAATTTTGTTTATTGATATATACATTACGTGACCTTGAAATAACCTTTGAGTTCAAAAATTAAATGGAAACGAAAAATTTTTGTCTATCGAGACTTTACAGACGAAGACGTCGTTCGGGAATCTGTAAGAATAAATAAACATGTTTACTATCACACTATGACGATCACACCGCACAAGTCTGATCATTTTCAAACTGTTCGTCAGTTTATCGATATTATCCTTCGCGATGAGTTACTCAAAGCAAGAGAAAATTGATATGATTCTGATTTATGGCAAAAGTGATCAGTGTTTAAGGCAAGCTGTTCGATTGTACTCAGCGAAATTTCCTGAACGCAAGTGTCCATCGCGTTGTTACGTATGAAGAATACTTTCCATACGT
The DNA here is from genome assembly GCA_963583965.1 of Nomada ferruginata. Lineage (NCBI taxonomy): Eukaryota > Metazoa > Arthropoda > Insecta > Hymenoptera > Apidae > Nomada > Nomada ferruginata. The sequence goes on from OY757222.1 coordinate 7,884,266, forward strand.
CGCTCTTAACGCGTTTTCGAGCTCGCATCTGTGAAGGGAAAACGCCCTAAACTTCTTCCGTTTAATGTAAACAAATAAAGGGGACCTTAGTACAAGCACGGTCAGCTGCATCGTGACCCGAGAAGGGCGTGGCCCGACGACGACTCCTATATTTCCTTATATGGAAAGCCCCAGTGCATCCCCGCGCATTTTGGGACTATATAAACCCTTTGGTTTCTACCCTCGTGGGTTCAGAGTAACATAGTCACGCGTAGAGTCACGTCGTGTCACGCTTGTATAGAATCAGTTATATCCAGTGAGATTGGGCTTAGCGCACCCCTCGAATCACAGATTAACCCGTTAGAATCCGCTTGTCCGGTTGAAGTTCTTTCGGCATATTCTAATAGCGGCTCTCAGTCCCCGCATCGCCAGTGCGTCAACACCGTGCAAATACTTAGGTAACTTACACACTTTATATATTAATTCATCGCGACAGTAACATTTGTATTTATACTGAAAACTCAGAATACAACTTTATACGTTCACTTATAAATCGAGTAGATTCGTTAAACCTATCTTTACCCCGCAATCCTTGCATATTGGTAACAACGTTCCCACTGATACAACTTTACCGCTCGAGTTGTATCAAATAATAATTTAGAGTTACGAGGCAACTAACATTTCCCGCGACTACCTGATCTCACATCAGGTTCGTTCGCACATTTTGAAACTCATCAGGCGATACACGTAAGGGCGCCCATTGGGCCATAACGTCGCCTGATATCCGCGAGGTGAGGGATCGCAAAACCCTATTTACGTCGGCGCCGATGACCGTTTGAATTTCAAACATGCCGCCCGCCTTGAAACGCTTGAAACGAGCGTTTCGAAAGTAGTGTGTGTGGCGCGCAGGTTGGAACCGCCGTGGCGAACTCGACGAACAAATAGGATGTGAATATGAATATAGAATATAACCTTACCAACCACGTTAACTTAGCTTAATAATGGAATTAGTAATCGCAGCTATGTAATGTTAGAATTAAAACTTAGAATTAATAATCGCAATTATGTACACTTGTTCTCTAACGGACGATTACAATTTTACGCGGACGCGTCGCCCTTGACTGGAAGCGCACAAAGTTTGACAATTGGTCGCTTAAATTCAGTATTCACAGTTCTGACCGTAACGACGCGAGTGAGGCCGTCAGCACCAGGGTGCAGCTTGACAATTCGCCCGAGTTCCCACTTACATGGAGGGAGTGTCGAATTACGCAAAAGGACAAGTTGTCCTTGTTCAAGAGAAGGGCGGATTTGTCGCCATCGCGTGCGTTGCTGCAGGGTGTTGACGTTGTTACGAGCCAGGGCTGTGGGCAACGCCTAGACCGGCGATGTTTATATTACCCAAGGAATATGGTTGAGAATTTATTAGTAAGGTGCACGGACGAACCTGATGCGAAATCAGGGAGCCGCTGGGATTAATGTATGCGAGGACGAACCCGATGCGAAATCGGGGAGCCTCAGGAATAGAATCAAGCGCGGACGAACCTGGTGCGAAACCAGGGAGCCGCAGGAGGGTGAAACGTCGTGGACGAACCCGATGCGAAATCGGGGAGCCACTAGGAAAGAGTGCGCAGACGAACCCGGTGCGAAACCGGGGAGCTGCAGGAGGTTGGTTTATTCACAGACGAACCCGGTGCGAAACCAGGGAGCTGTTCGGAGGTTTGGTAAACGTACGGACGAACCTGATGCGAGATCAGGGAGCCGTAGGATACAGACGAACCTGGTGCGAAACCAGGGAGCTGTAGGATGGGTTAGGTTTCGTGGACGAACCCGATGCGAAATCGGGGAGCCACTAGGTTGGAGTAGTTACCTTGTTTTGGATAAGGCGTGCGAACGAACCTGATGCGAAATCAGGGAGTCGCAGGAAAAGTTAGTTTGACTCGTAAATAAATAATCGATACAACTCGAGCGGTTAAGTTGTATCTGTGGTACGTTACTACCAATATAAAGGATTACGGAGTAAAGATAGGTTTTAACGAATCTACTCGATTTAATGGTGAACAGTTTATAAGTTTATATTGCAACCAGTTGTTTGTACAAGTGTAATTGTCGCTATATAGTTAAATAGTGTGTGAATTATTACCTAAGCTGCACGGTGTTGACGCACTGGCGATGCGGGGCCTGAGATCGGTTACAAAGTATGCCGAAAGAACTTCAACCGGACTATGCGGATTCTAACGGGTTAACTTTATCTGATTGGTGCCGTAAGCCCAATTCTCGTGGAAATGCAACCGACTCTGTACAAGCGTAACGCGACGTGACTATGCGCGTAGCTGTGTAGTTATGAACCGAAGATGATTAGAAACGGAGGGTTTATATAGTCCCGAAATGTATGGAGGGGTTCGTTAGAAGCCTCCATATATGGTAAGGGCACACAGTCTTCGTCGGGTCACGAATGCACCTAATCGGTCGCGATGCAGTTGGTCGATACTAAAAGGGTTAACCGACGTGTGGTATCGAGATGAATCTTTAGGCGTCTTCCGTTCCTACGCAAGAACGAACGACGCGTGCGAGCGCAGCGAAGGAGAATATTATTCATACGTAACAACGTACTTGACCTGCCATCGCTTCCAGAATCGCTCGGTAATGCGTTGCACTAGTTGCCATCGCGACAACCGATTCTCGTTAAGGTGCAACACTGAGGGTTCCGGTGCAGTAGTGACAGCGGACCCGACCAAAAAATGTCCCGGAGTGAGCGGGTCGTATGTGTCGAACGCGTCGGACAGCGGAGCCAGTGGACGGGAGTTCAGGCAGGCCTCGATTCGGCATAGGAGCGTAGTAAATTCCTCGAAGGTGCGGGTGTGTTCCCCTAAAACACGGCGCAAGTGATGCTTGACGCTACGCACTCCAGCCTCCCACAAACCTCCGAAATGTGGCGCAGTCGGGGGTATGAAATGCCACGACACGTTGTCGCTCGCGGTAGCGTTTTGAAAGGAAGAGTCCCGCAACGCCGCCCGGTGTGCTTCGAATAGTTCTCGATCGGCGCCGACGAACGTGGTACCGTTGTCCGAGTATACGGAAGTCGGGAGGCCGCGCCGCGCGCAGAACCGCGAAAAAGCGTTGCGGAACGCTGCGGTGGTATAATCACCGACCAATTCTAAATGGATAGCTCGCGTTGACAGACACACAAGGAGTGCTATGTAAGCTTTGCGGGATGTGATACCGCGACCCGCGGAAGCTCGAACTTTTACGGGTCTGGCGTAATCTAGACCGCAGTGTGCAAAACTGTGACTGGGTGAAGTGACGCGAGGGAGCGGCAGGTCCCCCATTATTTGTTCCGGAACTTGTGTCCGCAACCGAACGCACTTAACACAGCGGTGGATCACGAATTTAACTTGAGTGCGAGCACGCAGGATCCAGAAGTCAGAGCGGAGGGTGGTCAAGGTGAGCTGGAGGCCGCCATGCAATATTCGTTGATGCGCTTGTTTGATTATCAAAGTGACCAGCGGATGCGCTGCGAGGAGAACTGGATGTTTCGGATTGTAAGGAAGCGGAGAATTTCGAAGCCGTCCGCCGACGCGAATAATGCCGTTTTTGTCTAGAAATGGGTGGAGGTTTGCTATCGCGCTTTTCGCGCGAACGCACTGGTTATTCGTTAATGAATGTATTTCGAAAGCAAAAACTGCCGACTGAATTGTTTTGAGCCAGAAGATCCGAACACACATGCACTGTTCGACGGTGAGCGCGAGACCGATAGCGCGGGGCGAAGAGCGGCCGTGTTGACGATCGCGACAGCGAGCGATGAATCGCTGTACGTACGCGGTCACTCTATCTTCGGCCACGATGAATATCGCGAAGCGAGGTCCCATGGTTCCGTTTTCGTAGAACAGTGCAGTGTCACGACCTTCTCTTCTAGCGGAGCGTCGGCTGCGAGCGGAGGGGATGCCGTTGGCCATTGTTCGGCAGGGAGGCGAAGCCAGGGTGGTCCGTGCCACCATAACCGATGGTGGAGGAGTTCGCGCCCTAACAATCCCCGTGACGCGCAATCGGCCGGATTGTCCTGCGTAGGGACGTGCCTCGACTCGACCCGTGGTGCCCTCACCGTAATTTCATGGACTCGGTTCGCAATGAACGTTTTCCATCGCGTTGGGTGATCGCCATGCGAGGACGACTGTCGAATCGGTCCAGCAAAAACACGAGTGAGGACGAAGCCCCAGTGAGTTTCGGACGAATTCGATTAATCGCGATAGAAGCACTGCGGCGCATAGCTCCAAACGTAGGATCGTGAGAGGCGTGATCGGAGCGATCCGTGACTTTCCGGCGAGTAATGACACTGAAATCGCGCCCGTAGGGGAGGTGATTTTTAGGTATACCGCAGCCGCATATGCGACGTTGGATGCATCGGCGAAACCGTGAGTTCGATTCGAGTTGAATCGGAAGTTAGACCGGTCCACCGATTGATTGTCAACCCATTTAATTCCCCGAGGTCGGAATAAATGCGTGTCCATCGGAGCAACGAGGCGGATGCTATGGGTTCGTCCCAAGATACGCGAAGGCGCCAGAGGTCCTGAATTAGTATTTTTGCGGAGACGGTCACGGTGGTGACCCATCCTAGTGGGTCGTAAAGTTTCGCGATAGTGGATAAAATGGCACGTTTCGTTACCGGCGCGTGCGAATCGATCGATACGTTGATTTGAAAAACATCGCGGGACGGATTCCACCCGATTCCAAGCACTTTGACACGTTCGTCCTCGGCCAGCGCTTTCGTACAGGCCAGACCATGATTTGCCGGATCAATGTCCTCGAGAAGTGAAACTGAATTACTCGCCCATTTGCGGAGCTCGAATTTCCCCCGACGTAATAAAGCGATTACTTGGTCGCGGCTCTGCTTTAGAGACGCGACGTCTTCCCCGCCGAAGAGCACGTCGTCGACGTAAATCTGTTCCTGCAATATCGGAACAGCTAGCGGAAACTGATGGCCCTCGAGTTCGGAGAGGCGTTTGAGGACACGAAGAGCGAGGAACGGAGCGCACGTCATCCCGTAAGTCACCGTTAATAACCGATAATCGCAAAGCGGACCGGAACGGGTCTCCTGCCACAAGATTCTCTGATAATCCACATCGCGGGGGTCGACGAGAATTTGCCGGTACATCTTCTCGATGTCGGCAGCGTAAACGTAGCGGTGGTGCCGCCACCGAAGTACAACAGCGGGAAGATCGGTTTGCAGTTTCGGCCCGGCAAGCAGATGATCATTTAATGATCGTCCGGTATTGATCCTGTACGACGCGTTGAAAACGACGCGGAGGTGAGTGGTTACGCTTCCAGTACGGAATACTGGATGATGCGGAATATAAACGGGGTCTGACGTAGGGTGCGAGGCTGGAGCGAGCGCCATATGACCGCGCTGTTTGTACTCGGTCATGAAGTCGGAGTACTCTCGTTCGAGTTCCGAATTCGTTTTGAATTTTCGAGTGAGTAAAGATAGCATGTTCTCCGCGGCAGGACGCGATGGACCGAGATTGAGAGGAGGACTCCGAGCGAATGGAAGCCTGACCATGAACCGTCAGTCCGATGCTCGCGAGTGAGTTGCCCGGAAGTGCTCCTCACATTGTGTCTCCGCCGAAGTCATGAGCGATTTCCGTGGAAGCTCCTCCACTTCCCAGAACCATCGCAACTCGTCCTCGAGGGGGGGGACACAAGCGCTGAAGTGCGCGGTGAGGAGTTGATCGGAGGCGGATGGGATCGGAGAAGATTGGACAGGGCCCGAGATCACCCATCCGAAAATGGAGTTTTGCGCGACAGGCAACCCGGCACGACCCTTCCGGACTCCGTCCAGAAGAGCCTCGCCGTACAGATCCGCACCGATAATGACCTGAATTGGTTCGTCACCGGCGGGATCTGCATCAGCCCAAGGAAGATCGGCGAGGTGTTCGAGCTCTGTGGGAACGGACTTCCGGGGTGGAGGACAGGACGTCAGAGTCCTGAGAACGAGTGCTGTCGTGGTGAGGGCGGGAATCTCCGCGTAACGCGAACATACTGTAATTGACACTGCGTATCGCACGGTCGTTGCGCGAGTATCGCCGACTGCGGAAATAGCCACGTTTGTCCGCGTGCGTTTCGCTTTCAGTAATTGCGCTAGGTTTTCGGTAATGAAGGTCGCCTCGGATCCTTGGTCGAGTAACGCTCTCACGACTGCAGTTCGCCCGGATGCAACCCGGACCATAACCAAAGCGGTAGCGAGGAGAATGCGCGACGGAGTTCGCGGGTGGGTTATCGCAGACAGTGACGTCACAGCGGCATTGTCAATAGAGACCGCACGTTCGTTTGTTGACGTGATGTGGTTGCCGGTTGCTCAAGCCTCGGAATCGTCATGGAGCGTGCTATGGTGGTTTTTATGACATCGGCGGCAAGTGTATTTACTGTTACAATCCGCGACCGTGTGTGTGTCACTGAGCAGTTAAAGCAGCGATTAGCCTTCATAACGAACTCTCGGCGGCGCTTTGGACCCTCGGCGAGGAAGGAAGGGCACGTGCTCAGGTAATGTCGCGCTTTACAACGCGGACACGATGGCTTCCTAGTGTTTGTTTCGGTTGACAGGTTGGAAGTATCGCGCGCAGGGCTGGCCGTCACGTTGGCGGTGTGAACGCGCTTGGTTCCCGTCGATTTGGTGATCGGTTTGGTCGTCGAGCTCGGAGCGAGCTCCTCGAGGGCTTGTGCGCGAGATTCCACGAATTGTAATAACCTTTCGAAACTCGGCATTTCGTCGGTTTGACGCGCCGCGAGGGTCCATGCCTTCAATGTCGAAGGATCGAGTTTTTGCGAAACGAGATGCACCAGAATGTCACTCCATAGTTCGGCGGAAGTGCGACCTAACTTGGTGAGAGACGCAACGGCAAGGTTCGCTTGATCTACTAACGAGCGTATATCTCCCGGAGATTCTCGCGCTGACGCTGGTAATCCGAGTAAATTTAACATATGAAGTTGAATTAACCGCCGCTTGTTTTCAAATCGGGCGGTGAGAGTGCGCCACGCGATCGCGAGGTTTTCAGCGGTAAGCGGAATTGGTTTGATCGCGTCGAGAACAACACCTTTTAACGCTGACACGAGGAAATGCATGCGTGCAAAATCCGACAATTTTGGATTTGACAGAATTAGCGACGTGAAGCGATCGCGAAACGTTTCCCACTCATTACAGTCCCCGTCGAACGGGGGGAGCGGCATGGGCGGAAGATGATCGAGCGATACGCCGGGAAAGAACGGATTCGCGTTTCCCGGTTGGAGTGCAGAAGTTGAATTCGATGGACTTACAGGGGACTCGATGTTCGCCAGCCAATCCGCCATGAAGTCTCGGGCGACGTAGTAGGCGTCCTCCGTGGGCTCCAGCAGGTCCTCCGCTGGGTACGAAGCCGCCGCTTGGTCGTCCGACGGTCTGGAGGTCAGCAATATCGCGTGGTTTTGTTGAAACTGGTTCCAGGCCTCGTCTAGTTGGTTTATTCTGGACCGAATCTTCGCCGCAGTCAGGTTTGCAGCCCCGATCTTCTTAAAGTTTTCCACGGCTCGAGTGATGGTTCGCTGCAACATTGCCTGCGCAGCTAATGTCTTTTCCATGGCTCCCAGTTGCTCGGGGTTACACGGTCCAAATCCGGCTCGAAGGACCAATAAATGTTGAGGATTTGAGCGCTCGGGTCTGCGCGATCCGATGCTAGCTGATATCGCTCAGCGCTGAGCGTGGAGGTGGTGAGGAGGAGTGCAGAAACTGACGACTCGTGTTGTAAAGTTGCACGTTTATTTAACACGTAAAGATGGCATACAGGCGAACACTATCACTCAGTACTAATGAAGTTTCGTGATGCTTGATGAGCGTATCACAAGACTGAATTTTGATCGTTTTGAATTGGCGTAGCGACTGGCGAAATGGTAGTTGTCAAGCGGTGCGTGAGGTTCAGACTACCGATCGCGAACGGTTTCTCGCCGAGGCTGGTCGATGGGTTGGGTTTTTTTTGTTTTGTGCGGATTGGGCGAAACTCATCAGGCGATACACGTAAGGGCGCCCATTGGGCCATAAAGTCGCCTGATATCCGCGAGGTGAGGGATCGCAAAACCCTATTTACGTCGGCGCCGATGACCGTTTGAATTTCAAACATTATCCAAACAAACAATCTACATATTCCAACCTAGTGGCTCCCCGATTTCGCATCGGGTTCGTCCACGAAACCTAACCCTTCCTACGGCTCCCTGGTTTCGCACCAGGTTCGTCCGTGTCCTACGGCTCCCCGATTTCGCATCGGTTTCGTCCATAAGTCTACCAACCTCCGAACAGCTCCCTGGTCAAGCGCCAGGTTCGTCTGTGAATAAACCAACCTCCTAGCAGCTCCCCGATTTCGCATCGGGTTCGTCTGTGAACTTCTTCCTAGTGGCTCCCCGATTTCGCATCGGGTTCGTCCGTAAGTCTACCAACCTCCGAACAGCTCCCTGTCCAAGCGCCAGGTTCGTCTGTGAATAAACCAACCTCCTAGCAGCTCCCCGATTTCGCATCGGGTTCGTCTGCGAACTTCTTCCTAGTGGCTCCCCGATTTCGCATCGGGTTCGTCCACGACGTTTCACCCTCCTGCGGCTCCCCGATTTCGCATCTGGTTCGTCCACGAAACCTAACCCTTCCTACGGCTCCCTGGTTTCGCACCAGGTTCGTCCGTGTCCTACGGCTCCCCGATTTCGCATCGGGTTCGTCCGCGCTTCTTCCCCCTCCTAGAGGCTCCCCGGTTTCGCACCGGGTTCGTCCTCGCTCTCAATAATCCTAGCGGCTCCCTGATTTCGCATCAGGTTCGTCCGCGAACCTTAACTAACAAATTGATAACCATATTCCTGGGTAATATACCCCTCGCCGGCCTCTCGTGCTGCCACACAGCCCGGCTCGTAACAGCGTAGTACATAGGAAAGGTGGTCAAACATTTTTTTGAAACTGGTAGTGTCAATACGAAGAAGCGTACGCGAACCCATAATGCTACAAGCCAATTAAATACGAGATTAATTATGGGAAAAGTTGCCTAAAATCCGCATGTTAGTACATAACAATTGGAACGGTTAACTAAAATAATACGAATACTTCATGAACAAAAATTTCATTCGTATCATGTGTCTCTCCATCAGGATTTTCATGGACGTGATTTTGAAAATCGTCAGAATTTTTGTCAGTGTGGTTTACAGCAATATGAAAACGTTGAATCGTTTTTTGAGAGAATGTTGTTTACCGATGACGCATCTTTCACCAATCATGGTCAATTAAATTTGAGAAACATGCATTATTGGTCATTGGAAAATCCACGATGGTTAAGACAAGTGGATAGGCAGAGACCTTGGACCGTTAATGTCTGGTGCGGTATCTTGAATAACCAAATAATTGGTCCTTATTTTATAAATGGTACATTAAATGGACAAAAGTATGTAACATTCTTGCAAGATGAACTACAGGTGCTTTTAGATGATGTACCATTAGACATTCGTGGAAGAATGTGGTATCAGCATGATGGTTGTCCGGCCCATTCTACACGTCTTGTAAGACAAGTTTTAGATACAAAATTTCCAAATTTTTGGATTGGACGTACTGGACGTGTGGCGTGGCCACCGCGGTCACCAGATCTCACGCCTATGGATTATTTCTTATGGGGACATTTAAAAGAAGTTGTTCATTGTGAACAACCAACAACGCCAGAGAACATGAAAGACAGAATAATAACAGCTTGTGCTGCAATTAATCCCACAACATTTGAAAAGGTCAGAGAGTCTCTTATTCTACGTTTCAAAAAATGTATCGATGTGGAGGGGCACCATTTCGAACATCTGACAGTTTGAAAAATAGGTTCGTGAAAAAGTATTACAAACATGTTTATTTGAATATGTTTATTTACTCTTACAGATTCTCGAACGATGTCTTCGTCTGTAAACTCTCGATAGACCAAATTTTTCGTTTCCATTTAATTTTTGAACTCAAAGGTCATTTCAAAGTCATGTAATGTACATATCTCAACGTATTTTTACATCAGCTACACGATGCAATAAAAAAATTATAGAATTATACGCAAAAAAACATCGATAAATTGATTTTTTGTACCTGCGAAATGATTCCGGCGAAGTTTTAGTCATTATTAACTTAAAAAACATTAGGCTAACATAAAACAGCAGAGAATTATTTAATATGAGGCACACAAGAAAGATCATGCGAATGAAGCATTTTAGAAAACATGCAAATCAGTAATTCATAAAGTGAAGTGTCACGAAATTTAGTTTTGGTTAACTCATTTTTATTTTTTGTAAATAAATATCACAATTTTCCTTTTTGTAACAGAATGTAGCTTTCTCAACGAAGTGTAAGTTGGCCGCACGTTCGACATCGCGACGCCACGATCACTCCCGACACATTGCGTAAAGTTCAACGCAGCGTACGGCGTCGCACAGAGGCGTGCATTCAGGTTTGTAAGATCGTATTGTAAGAATGACATTGTACGAGTGTTATTGCACGTCGATGTAGAATATATGTGCCAATATCAAGGTGAAATACACAGTGAACCTGACGAAAGCAGTAAAATGGAAACAAACCAGAGTGCCGTTGCTGGGACAGTTTTGAATGGAAGCAGTTACACCCAAATGGAGGAGTTCCTTGGAGCAATGGACATACCCTCCATGTCGAGGAAAGAATTTCGAAAGCACCACGATGAAATCGTGACGTGGCTAATTCTTGCTGCAGGGGAAGAAATTGTAGAAGCGGCAGAGGAAGAGAAACGTTTGGCCATAGAAAGAGGCGATATCGTTCCACGACTTGGGATACCCCACATCCCCGTTTTGGCCGACGGAAGCTGGATGAAACGATCCTACTGGACTGGACCGTACGATTCCGGTTCTGGAATCGGCGTCATAATTGGTTACCATACCAAGAAAGTTTTATTCACCGGCGTGACGAACAAAGTTTGCAGGATTTGTCGGTGTGCTGCAAAAAAGAAAGAAGAGCCCCGAAAGGACACGCGCTTCAAAAACTGGGGCACGAATCAAGCATCAACGGCGATGCAAAGTGACGCGATAGTCGAAGGGTTCAAAGACTAGCGTCGAAAAACGTGGACTCGTTTACTCATCGGTATAGCATACAAAATATTTTTTGTACCCCCACAATTAGAGGAGATATTTGGGTGGCCTTACTTAGGTGGACCACCCTGTATAGAAATAATAAATAGATTGTCATCGGAGACAAACCAGTATTTAGACGAACTAAAATTGTCATTACGCTATCATTACGCAACATGTGGTGACTCTATCTTTGTTCACCAGTAGATTATCTAGCGAATACGGCCAATATATTAACTCTATAAATTTAGGGAAACATGGTATCTTATCACCTCTAATTCTTACGCCAACAATTCTATTCGAGGAACTAACGAAATACAAGGGCCGCCATGAATTACGCATTCAAGTGGATTATTCAAATATCCACCTCAACTACAAGATTCTAGAATTGCAACTCATATCAAGCCAGGACATAACCATTTTTGTTATTAAAATTCCCTTAGTCATATACGAATTGATTCCTCTCCCAATGCGACACGACACTAGTAGCATTTTATCCTACATCGAACCTAGACAACTCTTTCTGTTACTGTCCCAATCAAAAATTTATTCCACCTTCGTCAAAGATCTGTCAAATTGCATCGAGTATTTAGAACAACACTTCGTCTGCCGTAGAGTTCACATCACTAAAAGGACCGATCAACTCACATGCGAAACACAACTCCTATTCGCACAACTCAATCGGATACCAGAAGAAAGCAGAACTGAAACCTTCAAGGATGAGATAAAGACCTGGAAGTACATTAAATATAACCAATGGATATACGTACTTCAAAAGCCCATCACGGTGACACTTATCTGTGAAAATCAATTAAACCACATGGAAGACGTGACATTACACCAGACTGGGATCCTTCAACTGAAACCGTCCTGTAAAGGATGTACGGACCTCTTCGTGTTAGAAATGACAAGCAGCACGAGTTGCAACATAACACACTATGTTCCTAGACTCGACATCACAAACGATGATTGTTGTCTTTCGGCACAAAAGTTCAGTAAAACAACCCCAGTCCAGCTAACTCCAATCAAGCTAACCAACATAGATCTCTCGGAATTGAAATATGCCAATAGGAAGTTAAGCGAATTCGATAAAGTAATAACCGACCAATTAAATAAACCATTCATAGTACGATATACTAAATGGTACACGATAGCACTATCCACTATCGGGACAATACTATTCTTAGCAGTTTGTTTGAACTGCTGCCGTCGGTTTGGATGGTTCTATCTATTGAAACGAATATCTTGCTTTACGAGAAGTTCTCGCAATGACAACATCATGCCAACAGATATTAAAAATCCCATAAATCCTCGCAATTCTCACTCCGAACACGGCGATCACACTCAGGAAATCGTGGTCTACGATCGCTATGGAGATGCCGCGGTCGCCCGTGTTACGTACACTGTTCCCGAAGAAAAAGAAAAGAAGAGGAAGAAGCTACTCAATCGGTTAGGACTCGCGGAAGGATCTTGCCACGTAGTAGTATTACGCGGATGTAGTTAAATATAAAGACAAAACTCACATACTATATTCGTCTTACATTTATATTCTAGATATAATATTATTGAAGATCCTCTCTCTCTCTCTTCGCGGTCTTCAATCTTAATGCGGGGAGGTGTTGGATGACCAGCCCTTGAGTCATCGATGAGTTGTTAGGCCCGCGGATCCTGGCCTAGTCAAAGTCAATATTATGCACTAAGGCAGTAGTCATCGACATGACTACTGGCAAGGGCCAGACTCCGCGTCGGCTAAAGCGACAACAACAAGGGCTAAGGTCCCCCCCCCCTAAACATTATAATATATATATAGGACAACTATCTAACGCGAGGATCTTTTTAAATAAACTAGAAATTGTTTCAGTGTAAACAAGGAAACGACATTTAGAGTTTATTGTATCACTTTTCTTACACTCTAGCTGCTCTACAGACTATACAGGGTGTCCCGTAACTACCGTAACATCGGGAAATGGGGGGTAGCTGGGGTGATTCTGGACAACTTTTTCCTGGACCAAAATGTTGTTGGAAGCTTCGTTTTTGAGTTATTAACCAAAAGCACTGCCCAATTAGAGCGCCCGTAGAGCGCGCGCCCAGGCCCGTACCTCTCTACTGCGCTCGGTCGTGCACGAGTGCGTCGAGGGCATCGAGGAAAGCGTGCGGCAAATGTTACATCGTTATTCATTAATAAGAAATAAACTAATTATTCTTTTCATCAATCGCGCACGGTCGTGGTCGTTATTCATGAGTTACGAATAATTTCACATTATCCTTAATGTAAAACGATGTAACATTGGCCGTACGCTTTCCACGAATGCCCTAGATGCCCCCGTACATGACCGAGCGCAGTAGAGATGTACGGGCCTGGGGGCGCGCTCTACGGGCGCTCTAATTGGGCAGTGCTTTTGGTTAATAACTCAAAAACGAAGCTTCCAACAACATTTTGGTCCAGGAAAAAGTTGTTCAGAATCACCCCAGCTACCTCCCATTTCCCGATGTTACGGTAGTTACGGGACACCCTGTATACAAACACTACGCTCTACCACGCGCGAGGCACGGTAAAATTTAAATCTAAGAAATACCATTTCTTTACATCTCCCCCACCCGGGGTGAAAATTCTCAACAATTTTCCTTTACATGTTTTCCTCGTGTTCTTCGTCGTCCATCTCCTCTTCTTCTGTTCTAATTGGTTGTAACTTGGTTATATGAAAAAAAGTTGATTCTGTTTTCTTTTTTCCAGTGTTGATTTTGTAAATACATAGAATTTGATATTTTCTCTATTATTTCAAATGGACCAATTTTTAGTTCATCTAACTTTCTTCTATTTAGTCTGTTTCCGTTCTCTACATAGACTTTGTCTCCGATGTTGAATTCATATTGCCTTCGGTTTTTATCGAATAATTTTTTATTGTAGTTGTGTGATTTTATTGTGTTTTCTAATGCTATTTTTTTGTCCTCAATCCAATTATCTTCCTTCTTCTTTATCTTCAATTCATTTGGTAAGATCGTTACATCTGTACCATCTAGTAAGTATTTTGGGGCAAAGTCCGTGACTGAGTGTTCTGTCTCATTATATTTATCTACACATTCTTTCGCTACCGTTGTCCAAGCTTTTTTCCCTTCCTTTTCGTTCATCTTACACCTTATTTTATTGACTAACGTCTGATTTAATCTTTCGTTTAAACCGTTCGAGAATGGTGTGTTAACTGCAGTAAAAATTAGTTTTACATTATTCCTATCTAGAAACTCTTTAAATTCTCTGGAATTGATTCCCGGATATTGATCCGTGAGAATCACTCCAATTTCATCTGTTTCTAGTACATTCTTCAGCAGTTTAATAAAATCACTCGCACACTGCGTTTTTGAGGTTGCGATAAAGGCGTATCGTGTAAAGTGATCCACTAAAAGATGTAGATACTTTTTTGTGGATCTGGATCCTCCAAAACCACCAATTGTATCTATAGACATTATTTCAAATGGTTTTGTTGCTGGTCCTAGTTGTGACAATGATCCATATTTTCCTTGGCCTCTTGATTTATTTTTTTTGCAGGTTTCGCAGTTTTTACAAATGTTTGTTATATTTCTTCTTAAATTTTTCGGTGTATATATTGGACTTATTTTTTTCTGTAGCTGTCTGATTCCTATGTGGTATAGATCTCCGTGCACCTGTTTTATAAGTTTTTTGCTAAATTCTTCTGATAGGATAATTTTCTCTCTTTTTTTTATCTTCTTGTAGTAAATTTAGTTTTTGTGTATCAAATTTTGTTTTTCTTTTATTGTTTCGTTTTTTTGTTGGTCTGTCATTATATCTTCTATTTTTATAAAATTTACTATTTTCATTAATTCCTCTCTGTTATCTTCTGATTCTAATACGGGGTTTCTGCTCAAACAGTCTGCTTCTAAGTTTTCTTTACCTGGTATGTATTTTATTACAAAGTCATATTGAGATAGATAGTACGTTAGATCTCCTAACTCTTCATCTGTTCTAGCTTTTATGTTCATATTCTCTAAAGGTTTGTGGTCTGAGTATATAGTAAACGGTTTCCCTATAAGCCAGTGTTGCCAGTATTTCACAGCTTCCTTTATAGCTACACACTCCAAGTATATGGCCTTTTTCCTTTTTTGAACTTCGTTTAGTTTTTTTGAGAAGTATGCCACTGGCTTATCTTTATTATTCGGTTGTGTTTGTTTTAATATTGCCCCAATACCCTCTAAAGATGCATCTGTATAGATTTTTATTGGTAAATCTTTGTCAAATATCTCCAATACCGGCTGGGAGCATAAAAGTTGTTTTATTTGTCTAAAAGATTTTTCACATTTTTCTGTCCATATTGTTGTGCCGGATGACACTTGTCGAATGTTGGGGGATATCGTAGGTGCGGGAGCGTTAAAGAATTGGTATTCACCGGTGTTCGAGTAAATAAAGGAGTAGATTTATTGAGACTTGGTAACTATACAGTGCTCAGGAGTGATGGTTAAGCTTGATGGAGAGCTGCACTGAGACTGACGTGACGGGTAGCTTGTTTAAGATAGCGCGACGGCGGTCGTGCTATCGGGGTTTTATTTCCGAGTTGGTGCAGGAATGTGCTGTGTCTTTTCGGTGGTGGGCAGTCTCCTTGGCGTGCCCTCAGCCTGGCGCAAGTTGCTGGATCGACAGTAAGTGGATACGCTGCTTCCTGCGCGTCTCCGTCCGCTATTCCTCGAACACGGCCTTGACTGCACGTGCTGCTGAGTCGCGCTTATCGTGGTTAGTTTGTGGGGACGGTTAGGGCACAACAATATAAATTTCTCGTTTTTCCTTAATAATTTGTGTAATGGATCTAATATTATTGCACTTTTCGGTATGTATTCATTATAAAAATTGATCTTCCCTAAGAATTGTCTAATGTTTTTTTGTGTCTTTGGGGTTGGGAAATTTTTTATTGAAGTTAAATTATCCTTTAGAGGTCTTACTGAGTTATTCTGAATTACATGGCCAAGATACTTTACCGAGTCTGAAGCAAATGTACATTTTTTAAATTTTAGTCTAAAACCTTCTATTATTATTGCTTCTAACACCTGTTTTACGTGGTTTATGTGTTCTTGAAAGGCTGAATATATTAAAATATCATCAATGTAATTTACCGCAAATCCTGTTAGACCATGTTTCCTTAAAACGTTGCTTAAAATTCGTTGAAAAATCGCTGGTGATGTTTTTAATCCATATGGTAGACAGGTCCATTGAAATTGTCCATCCTGTGTGACAAATCCTGTTTTTTTTCTATCCTCAATCCGTAGTGGTATTGACCAAAAGGCTGAGTTTATATCTAGTGTGGTAAAGTATTTGCAATTTCTTGTCTTTATTATTAAATCATCTATTAATGGAAATGGTTGGGCCTGTGGTAAGACAATTTTGTTTAATTCTCTGAAGTCTATACATAACCTTGATCTTTTATTTTCGTCTTTTTTAAATGCCAGTGTTACTGGGGCTGCAAAAGGGCTGTAGGATTCTTCTATTAAATTTTGTTTTAGTAACATTGATATCTGCTCTTCTATTTCTCTTTTATCTTCTATCGTGCATCTATATGGTCGTTTACTACAGTATTTATCAACTAATAAGTCTATATGGGCTTCGTAATTTCTAACCGTTCCAATGTCGTATTTATCCTTTGCAAAGACTGTTTTGTATTCTTTTATTATTTTTTCTATTTCGTTTTTCTTTTGGTCGTCCAAATGGTCTATTGTAATTTCAAATTCTCCTTCTTGTATGTGTTCGTTAAAGTTTATCGAATACATTTCTATCTTTTTATCTTCATTTTCTTTATATGTTGAGTCTTCCTCAACTTTTTTTTGTATTTCTTTTATATCGGTTTTGTTTTTCTGTTTTATTTCCAATTTTTCGTTTTGGGTTAGATTAATTTTTTTTATCATATCTAACCCTATAATGAAATCTTCAAACTCTTCCTTTTCAACTACGTATACATCCATCACTTCTTCAATTTCAAAAATCTTTATCTTAATAGTTATCAAACCATCCGTTTTCTTTACACCATTAACCGTTTTCATATATACATTATTTACATTTTCTTTATTTTCTTTCACTTTGATCAGTCTCGAATTTATCAACGAGATCTGCGAGCCTGAATCATAAATGCCACTTATTTCTAACTTATCTTCTAATAATAGTTTGATCTTAATTAATGGTGTAATTACTCGTTTTTTTCATCTGTGTTTAAATCTACTTCTATGATAGAGTTATTATTTACATTTTTAGTTTTATTGGTTTTTTCGTATTCGGTATTTTTTCTCCTAAACCAGCATGCTTCCTCTGGGTGATATCTAATTCCTTTATTTAGACTTTCACAAGTTTTGCATGGCTTTTTTTCTTCAGTTTTTGTCTTAAAATCTAATCTACTATCTTTAGTTTTTGTATAGTTTTTTTTGTATATCCTACCTTCGTATTTTCTAATTTTGTTAAACAGGTCTGTGGTATCCTTGAGTTCATCTCTGTCTATTTTATTTAGGATAAATTCGGGCAGACCTGTTGCAATGAGATCCATCAGTGTTGTGGAGTCTATAGACTTGTTTATATCCAGTAGAAGTTTCTCTTTTTTAATTACATAATCAATTAATGGTCCTTCCTTATATCTAAAGGCAAAGGCATATTTGACCATATTCCATCCTCTGTTTGCAAATGTTTCTATAAATTTTCTTTTCCACTCTTCCCATTCAGAATTTACTGTTAATTTTGTGGCCATTGAGCTGTAGCAATCTAAACAGGGTTTCTCTAAAAATAACCTTAATATCTCTATCTTTGTTTCATCCCTTGTTATGTTAAATCGTACACATTCTTTTTCAAAATTTTCCATCCATTGCTTTGCATTTGAGTTCTTACTTGTAAATTGTTCTATGATAATTTTCTCTGCAATGTTTTTCAAATTTTGCTGACCTTCTTTTTTTTGTGGCTTCTATTAGTTTTTCCAGGATTTGTTGTAGGTTGTCTTTTCTTTCTGCAGGTGGCTCCAATACCATTTCTTCTAAATATTGATCTAAAAATTGAATATTCCCTTCTTCATCTACATATGTATTTTTCAGTTCCCCTTCTAATTTTATCCATATTTTTCTGGTCTGGTGTCTTCTTTTTAAGCTATTTTTAATTTTTGTATAATTACTTGTCTTCATAATTTCCTTATGATTGTTTATTATTTTATATTCATCTGACATTACAAAACATTTTCCCTTATCCGTAGTTATGGAGGTTATGGCTATTACATTTGATTTGCTGTCGCTTGATGCAATCACGGCAAATTCGAATTGGAGCATGTCCATTTTCTTTTCTTTAACTACTAAATGTCGTTTTATAAGACAACTATCTAACGCGAGGATCTTTTTAAATAAACTAGAAATTGTTTCAGTGTAAACAAGGAAACGACATTTAGAGTTTATTGTATCACTTTTCTTACACTCTAGCTGCTCTACAGACTATATACAAACACTACGCTCTACCACGCGCGAGGCGCGGTAAAATTTAAATCTAAGAAATACCATTTCTTTACATATATACTAGCGAAAGGTCAGCGGACCTTCAGATTCAATTCCATAGAGCTTAAGAGCGGAACCTCTGTCAAAGTATCGATGAGACTGAACTGAATAAACTTTCCTTAAAAGTACTTGGAATATTATATAAACGTGTTGTACTCGATTTCCTTCATACGGAATCCAACACTCTCATTCTATTCCTCATTTGCTCTCACTCATTTAGGATACACACTGCAGACATTACTTGGCGACAGTCAGTCGCGTTCACCCGAATCCTTGGGCCGCTGTACCCTCCATTCACACGATATTCTCAAGTACTCAGCTCCAAACATATCTTTCACACCTCGAAATCAGTCCAAACAGTCACGCAATATTTCCAGTCCCACAATACTATCTTCATAGTACTGAGCATCGGGTGTACCGAAGGTCCATTTGAGTGCGTACGAGACACCGTTTATAAGTACCCGTTTTTCCCTTATTGAAGATTGTTGACTTAATTGTTGTAAAATTATTTGTTTTCGATCTATTTTGTCTAGTTCGTTCTCGATTAACTTGAGAGTTCGTTCGCAATGATAACTGGTGTGATGGTTTTTCGAGGTATCTTTAAAGGTTAATGTACAGATACCTTGGGTTTTTATAAAATATTCATGTAATACACGGGTAGCATCATTTATATATATAATATTAACATGAGTTAATGGAGTTAGTTTAGAATTAGTGATTTGGGCAATACCCTTTTTATTATAGAAAATCCCACTAGAATTAGTGAGGGGTTGATTATGATAGTAATGACTAGATACTAGGAGAGGTAATTGAAGGAGGAATAGAATCGTCAGATTCATCTGGAAAATATAAATTAAGGAGATTAGTATGATATTTCTTCCTTTTCTTTCAGATGTGGAGTTCTTCGGTTCGGTTAGGAAAAACACGGGTTATTCGATAAAGTCCATTGGCTTTCTGAGATAGTTTCTTCGATAAGCCTAATTTAATTTGTATATTTTTAATCTTAACTATATCGTTTACCTTAAATTTTGCAAGTTTGGAATCACGATCGTAGTATCTTTTACTCGACTTCTTTGATTCGAGAATGTTTTCGCGTGCATGTTTAAATCCTCTATTAAATTTATTTTGGAGAGACCGAATGTATTCGTCATAGGTGTAATGAAATTCTGGATCTCTCGCGATTGAGAAAGGTAAGTAGGCTTTTCTACCATAGAGTATTTCGTATGGCGTGCATTTAGTAGTTTTATGGATCGATGTATTATAACTAAACATTGCAAATGGTACAAATTCGTTCCAGTTTTGTTGTTTATTGTTAACATAGTGTGTTAAGTAATTCTTAAGAGTTAAATGGGATCTTTCAAGGGCACCGTTAGTTTGTGGATGATAAGGGGTACTAGATATGTGCTTAGTTTGGAATACCCTGTTAAATTCCTTAATTAAGTTGGACATAAAGTCAGACCCTTGATCAGATAAAAGTTTCTGAGGAATTCTAAAATTAAGGAATATTAATAGAATGGTTTCTGCTACAGTTTTAGCTTCTTGATTTGGTACAGGAAATGTGAATGAGAATTTGGTCAAATCGGCCTGTGCAGTGATTATAAATTTCCCTTTTCGGCCAATGGAAGAAGTCCTACTACATCGATACCTAGTCTCTTAAATGGAGTTTCGGAAGTGGTTGTAATTTCCATTGGTTGTTTTGTTGGTTTGAAGTTAGTTCTGTTTAACTGACAAGAGCGGCAAGTTGAAATGTAGTTTTTAATATCTTGCTTCATTGTAGACCAATAATAGCGCTCTTTAATTTTAGAATATGTGGTATTAATGGATTTTAGAATATGTATGTAAAGAAACTATACCTTCTTTAGTTTTGAATTTGTCGCGCTTCTCATGCTCCGCGCGCCTCTTATTTTAATCACCGATAGATGGGGCGGCGACTAGCAAAAGAATTGAGGAGAGACAGATATAGGCATTATGCAATAGAGCACACGTGCAAAACACAAAGATCAAAAGTTATAAACAGAATTAGTAGTGTAGATAGAGAAGTGATAATAGTAAACTTTAATTGTCGCTTTTTTGTTTACAGGTAAGGTTGTAAATAGTGTAAATAATTGTTGTTAAATAATGAATAAAGACAAAATTTTCTTTGTTTACAGAGAAACATATTTCCGTTTACTTTATCATCCCAAATAATAATTGTCTTATATGTATATTAGCGGATAGGGTCAGGTTTGTTGGCGTAGTACTGTCTCGAGGTTTGTCGAGGCAGTTATAAGATAAGCATGGTGTGATTGAAGAGGGTTAGTAGAAACGTCGAATGTGGATCGAGTGAATGTTTAGCTCGAGGAAAGAGTGAATGGTTTCGGGGAATGCTCGTGGAGTGTTTGGTGCATGGTGACCCGTGGTCGAACTGTGACACGTGGAAAGGGTGTGTGTGTCGGTGTGAGACCTAAATGAGTGAGAGCAAATGAGAGATAGAATGAAAGGGAAACTGTGAGTGAAAGAATATATGGAGTGGCTGATGCGTGCGCGAAGCAGAATAAGGAAATAAAAGTCTCATTATCCTGACCAGTTTTCTGTTTTTATTGGTAAAGAAGTTTACTAAAAATAACTTCTACAGTACTCATTTAAGCGCAATCGCCATCTGACAAGTCTGGAAGAGGGGTTTATGCAGTTCATTAACTATTGAAGAAGGCGGTGATCAGTGTATATTGTAAAGGCTATAGCCGGATAAGGGGGTCAGATGTGCACCTAAACCAAATTCGACTTGTGAGATATCATTCGATAGCTTATCAAGAAAAACCAATTGGTACCAAGTTTCAACCCTGTAGCTCGATTGGGAGGGTAGTTACAGCGAAAAAACAAAAATATAGTTTTTGCTCAATATCTCCCATTTTAGCGCATAAAAAATTTTGAAAAAATCTGAGATATTGTAATTATGGTGGCACATATTGTAAAAGTTTTGCAGATTTTTAAATCGGATACTCGAGCTGCGAAAAATAAAAAACGTCAAAAAATGCTGAAAAATCCCGATTTTGTATTGAAGGAATCTTTTGACCACGTTTATATTTTTTTTGTACAGGCATACTATTCATATTACTACTCTCAATTTTTTTCAGATTTGTAAATTGGGTGCGCAGCAGTTAAAAAAATTAAAAACCGATTTCTTCGTACCTTATATTATAATCTATTTAGCATCTCTTCAACGGTGTCGGTGGTCCCGCGGTAAAGCGTCGGACTGGTAAACAGCTGCTACTTTTTTGTAGGTTCGAGCCTCCCTCGGGTTCATTTCTTTAACATTATTTGTTTTCCTCATTCCTAACTGTATGACAATGATCAATACTTGCTTACAAATCCTTTAAAAATATTTGTTAAATATTTCAATTTAATATACGTAAATATGAACTTAGAGCGCTTTTCGTGCTACCGTTTCTCTTGCCATGTATCTTGCCAATTATTGTTGGCAATGCAATAATTTATTATTTATCACATGCCTGTCAAACATTGTAACACCCGCGGAAGTACTTAGCAACTAACAAGTGGCACCAATAATTAACCAAGATAGCGTTGAAGATTAAAATTTTGTTGTAACGCTTCTTTTCCACATCAATCGAAAAGATAAGTACTTTTAAATCAATTACTTTAGTGTAGAAAATGTCAAGCAGTACCATAATTGGTCAAGTACGTGGCAAGGGAAACGGTAGTGTTGACTCGCGACCCTTCCTGACGGTCGCACTCATCACAAAATTTTCCATAGCCAGGTATCACGGCTAACAAGGGTATACCCGGAGACAGCCGGCACGCACATGTAGCGCGACCAGGCTATTTTTTAACGGTACCACGAAATAAGTCATAGCAAAACCGGAAAAACCCAGACCTCGGTAGTGCGACAGGAAAATTCACCCCCTTTCCCACTCCTTTCCTTAACATCCTCACCGTCTTCCACGTCATTTCCAAATCCAATCAGAATCGTCAATTAGCAAACTTTCCCCCCACGTCCACCAATTTATCCACCAATAGCCTTGTACTACCAGAGAACCGAGGTGAAATTTTAGATACAATTCGAACTCAAAGACAGAACAAGTTAATACAGTTTATATTTCAAGTTATATTTCAAGATATATATAATAACTTACAACTACTCGTTATACTTGAAATTCATCAAACCTCGATCAATCACATCAAACACTACGCGCGGTCGTATCGAGTCTGGATACACTCGAACTCGAGCTGCTACGCAACATTTGGTCCTTCGAGCCGGATCAGCGTAGGAAAACGAGATCCGAAACATCGCATTCATCAGAATCATTGCTGAAAAGGCGTGATTCACACCAACTCTAAAGCAGAGAAGTCAGCTGCACAAGAAGTGGAGCATTCTGTCGACTTCGATTCGGTAGCGTAAGGAGCGTTACATCCAAGAACAACACACAAACAACTGGATCATCGGTGGAAAGGCGATGTCCACACCAAATAAAATCGCAGCAACAGCGCAGTGCGACCAGAAGCAGCAGTCATCTCATCGTACCAGCCAAACCCTACACTTCTACACGATGAGTCGTACTCTATCTTGTTTCTGACAAGGGAACACCGCGAACCCTTACTCCCGGATTTGAATGAAACTTTGTAGGTTTATAGAGTGATCCAAGACAAGAATAACGGTATGCTTCATTCGTGCCCAATCGCCCTTTAAGGGTGTGAAAACTAACCTCAAACTCAAATCGGCGTTTCCACTTTTTCGCGTATATCTCTTAAAATACATGAGATACAAAAAAATGTTTTAGGTAAAAGTTTAATGGTACAATGAGGGCTATAAAATTACATTAATAAAATTTTAAAAAAAGTTTTTTTTCTTGAAAAGAACTTTTTTTGCGTTATTTTAAAGAATTTTTACATTTTTATAATAACTAAAAATATTACGTGTTTTATTCTGAATTCAACCATGCATACCAAATTTACTATACACCATCGACTTATGCAGATATGTACGAAACGTACACCGTGCGCGCGATTGCACGGCTATAACACGCAGTATATTACATATCCAGATTTCTTGTTTTCGTTGCAGTTCCTAATATATGAAGATATTGAATACGATAACATAAAAATAGCATAATATAAGATATTACATCAAGATTGATGACATGTCACATACATTGCGCTATATCACATATATCTGTTAGCGTCACTTTTTAAAACAAAGTATATTCGCTCAAAAACTCAAGAATCGACTGATAAGCTCCAAGGTTCTGGGGTAAGTGCTGTGGGGTTCATCACAGTCCTCCTACCAAAAGGCATAACCTTCCCCACTCCGTGGCCAGATCCTAGAGGAACAGAGTCCCTATTCATTGGCAATACGGCGTCGGGCCGCTTGTACCTTCTGATCATTCTATCTCCTTTTAAACAGTTCATCCTTCGACAACCGATAACCGAAAGACCCAACGTAGTCAACAGTCACCGCCCGCCGACAGGATGTTTGGACTCATTCACTCACACTCTAGACCTATCATAAATTAGTCAATCCTAGGACATTCGATAGTTGAATGGCGACGAGCCACCAGCCATCGTCTGTCGCCCAGATTGCATATCCTCAAAACAGTCTCTCTGACCACCCGTAACCTAAGCCCCTACCATAAATTAACCCTGAATGAATAGCACTCCACCATTCGGGCCTATTTCTTTCTTTAAACATAAACTGACGCTAACATATCCATATATCAACGTTTGTTTCATACTGATTTAATATTTTATTCTATTTTGAATACGCTCATACATGTATTTCATTCAACATAGTTTTCACAAAAGTGATGTGCATCAAAGAAATGTTCTATACATAGATACTTTTTGCACCAAGCACATCTTATAATAGCAGGGTTATCACACAGATCACAACGAGGCAGGTTATATACTTTTATATACTAGCTGGAATACTTTGCTGACGGAGACGGCTAATGTGTTTGTTACTGCGTAATAATCTGGGAAGTTGACATCGCACCAATTCAACATTTGGCTTACAGAAGTCTTTCTACCAAAGACTGGACCTCAAATTGTTCTGTTACATGATTCGTGGAGCGGCCATTGTCCTTCGACTTTTCAGCAAAGTATTCCGGCTGACAAAGAACTTATTGCGTTAACCATACCGAAAGGAACAACAAGTTTGATACAACCGCTGGATGTTTTCGGTTTTCGGGTATGGAAAAATTTTGTGAGACCTTTTTCAGATCGGGTGTTACTATATAATCTTGATGTAAATTTACATCCGCGAAGTATAGAACGAAGTATATAAATATTCCTGAAGTATATAACCTGCCTCGTTGTGATCTGTGTGATAACCCTGCTATTATAGGATGTGCTTGGTGCAAAAAGTATCTATGTATAGAACATTTCTTTGATGCACATCACTTTTGTGAAAACTATGTTGAATGAAATACATGTATGAGCGTATTGAAAATAGAATAAAATATTAAATCAGTATGAAACAAATGTTTATATATGGATATATGTGATATAGCGCAATGTATGTGACATGTCATCAATCTTGATGTAATATCTTATATTATGCTATTTTTATGTTATCGTATTCAATATCTTCATATATTAGGAACTGCAACGAAAACAAGAAATCTGGTTATGTAATATACTGCGTGTTTTAGCCGTGCAATCGCGCGCACGGTGTACGTTTCGTACATATCTGCATAAGTCGATGGTGTATAGTAAATTTTGTATGCATGGTTGAATTCAGAATAAAACACGTAATATTTTTAGATATTATAAAAATGTAAAAATTCTTTAAAATAACGCAAAAAAAATTTTCTTTTCAAGAAAAAAAACTTTTTTTAAAATTTTATTAATGTAATTTTATAGCCCTCATTGTACCATTAAACTTTTACCTAAAACATTTTTTTGTATCTCATGTATTTTAAGAGATATACGCGAAAAAGTGGAAACGCCGATTTGACTTTGAGGTTAGTTTTCACACCCTTAAAGGGCGATTGGGCACGAATGAAGAATACCGTTATTCTTGTCTTGGATCACTCTATAAACCTACAAAGTTTCATTCAAATCCGGGAGTAAGGGTTCGCGGTGTTCCCTTGTGAGTCACATTCCTATATTGCGCAAATCCATTTTTCTCGCATCCAATCAATTTCTATCGTAACCCTCTACAATGGCTCCCACTCTCGAAGATAAAGTAAGAACGCTAAAATTGAAACGGCAAGCGTTTAGAATCGAGCTCGACGCATTCCAGCAGTCATTGGACGGCTTTGATGCTGGAATTTGCGAACGGGAAATTCTTATCGGGCATTTCAACGAGTTACAAATCGGGTACACTGCGTTCAGTAAATCCCAAAGCGAACTAGATAGTGCGGACGAGGCTGGTGAATTGCTACGCGCCCGATTGACACTAAAGGGCATTTATACCACATGCAAAGGTCACTTAAGTAAAATAATACAGGCCACAAACGCATCGCGAAACACGAACCACGCGCAAGAAGCAGGTAGCAGTGTCTCGCCGGTAGATTCGTTCGACGACGACGCCAAATTGCCTAAAATTAACCTGCCCACATTTGAAGGCTCGCATGAGGAATGGCCCGGCTTCGCAGACCAATTTCGCTCAGCCGTCCACAACAAACCACGAATAAACGATTGGAAAAAACTAATACATTTAAAATCATGTTTGATAAACAAAGCCGCGAGAGCAATCGGATTCATCAGCATCGCGGCTGCAAATTATAAAGTCGCGTGGGACATACTCGAGAGACGTTTCAACCAATCGGCGAGCGTTGTAGCAAATCGCTTACAAGCAATGTTTGAAGAAACACCAGTTCAACGAGCGTCGCATCGCGAACTCAGGATGTATTTGAGCACTGTTGAAGCTCATTATCGTGCCTTACAAGCATTACATCAACCGAGCGCCGGTACATGTCGTGTATTGTTAGATTCAGGCTCGCAAGCACACTTTCTAACAGAGAAAACATGCGCTAGGATAGAGTTGGCGACGCAACGCACCTCAATCCTATTGAAGGGAATAAGTTCCATAAAGGCCAGTATTAATAAACAAGCGACGGATTCAATCGCGACATACAAATTAGACGTCACGACTCCATTTTATGATCACCGAAACCATCTCAGAACCGTTGCCATCCGAGGCCACTAATCAGAACATACTAAACATACCAAAGGGAATTTACTTAGCCGATCCACAATTCAGCGTCCCCAAGGAAATAAATGGCCTTATTGGAGCTATCTTCTGGGAGCTACTGTGCGTTGGACGAATCCCACTAAACATACCGACATGAAATTACAAAAGACCAGGTTAGGTTGGATCGTGATAGGCGACGCTCGATGCAACACACCAGTAAAAAATACACGATGCAATTTAACCCTCGAATCTTTACATGCCGACGTTCACAAATTCTGGCAAATCGAAGAATGCACAGATGAGCGTATATTATCACCAAAGGAACAGTCGTGCGAGTCCCGCTACACCACTCACACTACTCGCGACCCATCAGGTTCTTACATAGTACGCCTGCCATTCAAGGCAATTCCGGAAAACCTCGGCGATTCATACAAAGCAGCGTTGAATCGATTTCTCTCACTGGAACGATCACTCGGTAGAAATCCACCTCAAAGGGAATAATACATCGCATTCATGAAAGAATATCAGACACTTGGTAACATGACTAAAATACACGACGATCTCACGGAGGGATATTACCTTCCACATCACGCGGTTACCAAAAATGATAGCATCACGACTAAAATCAGTAACCTGTTTGTAACCTATCACGTCTTTGAACGAGTTCCAGTGTCGGCGTAGCGTTTTCTTTCCATCTGCTGATTCAGACAGTTTGCGTTACAAACGCAACGAAAAGAACCATCCTATCGAAAATTGGACAACTATTTGACCCGCTAGGACTGTTAGGACCCATTATTGTACGAGCGAAAATCATTATGCAAGCGCTCTGGAAAAATCAAGTAGTCTGAGATGATACGGTCCCGTCAAATCTTCAGGATATATGGACCACTTTCGAGCAAGAATTACGTATACCTAGATACTAGCATCATGGTATGAGTAACAATTGAAGGAACGGTACCTCGTAGTCGCATTTCGACACTAGCTATCGTAGCATTGTTTCCAAGAGTATAGAAACTCCAAAGAAATTATAATGTCTGACGTGGAGCGTGTAGACGTGCAAGGCCCTTCGACAGCACAAGAATCGGTGTGTCTTGAAGAAAATGTGCACAGTGATATGAAGAAGTCGCAGTTAAAGGATGCCGTGGTATATTATCAACAGCTGCTTGCTCAAGATGACATGATTGCACCACAAGCTTCAGCAGTCATTAATGACGAAGCCATTCTCATGGGAGAAGAAGTTTATCATCGGACGATTGAAGTGTTAAACGAGAAGAATTTCATCAAATGCGAGGAGCTTTTCATGGAGGATGAACCGGACCAGGAGAACGCGTGCGAAGAAGTTGAAGGATCGAGTTCGTCCGAAGATTGCCAGCCACAGGAGAAGAAATTGAAACCGGACTATATTCCACTGGAACATAAAATTCAAGTGGTGAATATTGCAAAGGCACATCCAGCTTGGACATTGAAGACCCTGCCGAAGAGAGGGTGCTCCCGCTTGAAACGTATGGATGATCTGCCAAAGTGGGAAGCACACATAAAAAGTGGTGGGACCGCATTTGAAAAATATGGTATCATCGATTCGTGGACAAATGACCGTTTCCAGGAAGCTCGGTACCATTTCCAGCAAGTGACTACGCGAAACCTGCAGCAGTGGGCTCTAGCTGCTGCAAGCCAGTTCCGCGATTTTGAATTTAAAGCGTCCGTTACGTGGGTGAATGAATTCAAAAGGAAGCATGGAATCCGGCAACGAAAAATCACGAAATTTGTTTCAGAAAGCGAAGCCTCAACGATGGAGGAAACGTGGGCTTCGGCAGAAAATTTTCGTGCACAAGTTCGTGCTGTAATACCGAATTTCAATTCGGATTTCATTATTAACACGGACCAAACAGGTTGCCAGTATCAATCTACCTACGACAGAACGCTCGCCCACCGAGGAGCAAAAATAGTCACCGTCCAAAGGCAGAGCATGAATAAGGTGACTCATTCTTATACCGCCTAGGACGCCCTGTCTTTGTCGGGGAAATTATTACCCTTTGTTTTCGTGTGCCTGCAAGAGGCATCAGGTACATTTGGCCCGAGGCGAGGGTTCGAAACTTGGTTGACGGGTACTCGGCCAAATATCAGAATGTCGTTGTGACCTGCTCAAAATCGGGAAAACTCACAACGGCATTATATAAAGATTTTTTAAATAATTGTTTGCAACTATATGTTCAGAAACAAAAGTTTCTTTTACTAATAGATTCTTGGGGGGGGGGGGGGGCAGACTAATCCGGTGATGTATGATGAAGCATTCCAGGATGACGAGGGTATGCCAACGTGCGCTGTGAAAGTTATACCTCCGAAATGCACCCCTCTGGTCCAGCCGTGCGATGTCTACTTTTATAGACAAGTCAAAAATTTAATAAAGCGTCTGCAAAATTGTTCTTTTTTGATACAGCAGGAGCGGGAAATAAATTCCCGCGAAGATTGTATGAAAATTCATTCAATAGTTCACCGTCAACGCTGCGTTTATAGTGTGTGCTAGATGCCGCAAAAATGATTGTTTCGTATGCTTTTACGATGCATATCATCCTGGCTCGTGTCATGCTAGCACGTAATTAATAAAGCAAATATAACATTCTGCATTATTTTTGTTCCATTTCTTTCCCAATCCACACAAACAAAAATCATGCATTTTCTATTTAAAAAATAAAAGTAACTGTTCATTGGCGCAGATTTTATACATTTTAGGAGAAAAAAAAAGTATCGGTAGCGAGGAATCGAACCAGCAACCTCCTGTTAACAGTAATTCTCGCTGTGCCCTCTGCTCCCCTGTCAATGGAATCTGCCTTGACGTGGCACAGGGGCTTACGAGGGGAACTTGTTCCCCTCGGACCAAATGGATTCCACATTTATGCAGCGGGTGGAAGCGTGTTGAGGAGTCGAGTACATTGGAGTTGGTGGGAGTCTTCGGACTCCGCGGCTTACAAGGACTGCATTGCTTCTGGGAGATAAACCCAAGGCCTACTAGGCAGAGATGTCTATATCCGGGGCGGCCGGGTTCAGGGAGAGATCTCGGTTCCTGGAACTACCGTGTCGGACGAAGGGGGCGCATTCCCGTCCTAGTGGTTACGACGTCTAGGCGGGGGTGGGCGATGCAGATCTTATGGGGCCCCTAGGTGCAGGGGGTCACCACGTGGCCTGGAAACCACGGTGCCAGCCACTCACTAGAAAGCTCTTCCTTGCGTGGAAATTTGCTCCTGTACCGGCAGGTGTGTTAGAGGGCGACACATCTGTCTCAGGCACTCAAAATAGCTGAGTGGGAATCAACGCTCTGCGGGGGCTCCGGGACTAGCCTAGAGCCGTGAGCAGAAGCGGTATTCCTGGTAATAGGGTGTTTGATTCGACCGTGCGTTACTTTTAATAGTAGCAATGACGGCGCACGTCTGACAATTGTAAGTTGCCTAGACCGTGCTTCTCGACGGCAAATTAATGGCGGCGGGAACTTTTAGGCGATTAGAGAGGCTTTGAAGAACTGTAGACACAGTAGCTCCTAATCAGTTTTGTATAATATATATTGAAGAGATACAGTTATCCGTGGATAGGTAACGGTAATGTGGAAAGGCTTTAGTACTTGTTCTTACGCTGGTTAGTGGTAAACTAAATTAGCTGCTCTAAATGCCGTACAAGGTGGACTCCGTGTGGGTGGAGTTCCAAACGTTTTTTAATACTCTGCAACTTTATTGGTGCAATCCGGCATAGCTCCCACCAAGAGTGCCAAATAAGACCTTCCCTAAATAATTAGGGAAAGGGAAAATGCGTCGTGGGAAACCCAACGACGCGGGCGGCCAGCGTACGCCGCAGGACCACAAGTCTGTCATCGGGCCTCACAGGCCCTTATCGCCTGTGTACAAAAGAGGCCCTTGAACTACGCTTGCACGCCAGGAAAATTGGCACCTCGACTATGAAAAGTCTCGCCTTGTTTAAGAATCCTGGCGCCTTGAAATAAACACGGGGTCCCATAAATTAGATATAAAATTCCGTCTAAGGACGGAACATACCGGCCCCCTTGAACGGCTACGTTCAAAATTAAATTGATAACTAATGACAGAGGCAAGCCAGCCGATTGCACCAACATACGACTCCACACCACACAGCCACTTACAAATTATTGCATGACATTAAATGAGCCTAATAATTAACAAATTATATGGTAAACACCAATACAAACATAGATACAAACATAAAAATTATAGACAATAAAAGACTTAAATACAGATTAAGTCAGTCGCATGCATAAATGCTGGCAGTCCGTCATCTCGAATTAGCACAAGATCGTTAACGCTCAGCATCTCGCTGGACCCCTGCTTCCATTTACTGCGAATTCTAATTTCGTTGATATACTCCTTGTGCCATCTAACCCAAAAATGCTGCTTCATTTTTGGAATATGCTGCCACAGAGACAGCCTGTTGGATGGTACGCCGCTAAAATCGTGCTCAGGTAGAGCGGTTAATGACCCACCAATAAGGAAGTGTGCAGGGGTTAGAGCTTGTAAATCATTTGGATCCGAGGAAAGAGGTGTTAATGGACGTGAATTTAATACACCTTCAATTTCAATCACATACGTATTAAGTTGTTCAAACGTTATCAATGTGTCTCCTACGGTCCTAATCAAATGATATTTAAAAGACTTCACCGCAGCTTCCCACAAACCACCGAAGTGAATTTGGTGGCGAATTTGGAATACTCGGTCAAGTATTGAGTCATTTCCTGGTGGCTTTCTTTACGACGAAGAAAATCAAACAATTCCACAAGATCATTTTTCGCGCCGACAAAATTTGTGCCATTATCGCTGTACATATTTTTAGATTTGCCGCGTCTCGCAAAAAATCTTTTTAAAGATGCAATAAATGCTTCAGTAGTAAGGTCACTGACTACCTCTAAATGCACCGCTTTGGCCAAAAAACAAATATAAACGGCTACATAAACCTTTAGACGCTTCTGATTTCTAAAACGCTTCTCTTTTATGTAGAAAGGACCGCAATAATCCACCCCTACATTCTCGAACGGACGTGTCGCTACTAACCGATCGCGTGGAAGATCGCCCATCAGGTAGCTTGGCGGACTAGTCGGTTTCGCCTTGAAACACCGCAGACACTTGCGAATCATAAATCTGGTGGTGTTTCTCCCGTCAATTGGCCAATAGCCCTGTCTAACAGCATTTAAAGTTGCTTGTGCACCGGCATGCAAATTCCGAGTATGCTCATATCGAATAATCAAAGTCGTAACCGGATGAGACTTTGGTAGCAAAATCGGATGTCTTTGAGCATATTCCATATCCGAATTTTTCAGACGACCCCCTACCCGAATTATACCGGCAGCATCGACAAAAGGTGTAAGACCCAATAACTTGCTCGATGCGTCAAGCGGCTTATCGCCCTGCAGTAGCGCTAGTTCTCTACGAAATGCCTGCGCTTGCGTTAGTTTAATAATTACATCGTGAGAGACCCGCAATTCCGTGGCTGTCAGCTCACCCTTAAAACTGCTCTTCTTCGACGCGAAAGAGCGAAATCTGAGGCAATACGCTATTACCCTTTGCAACCTAAGAAATGAAGAAAACTTGAAGAATAAATCGAATTTATCTACCTGAATGGCACTCACTAGTGCTATGTTGGCGCGTTGTTCCGGTATCGGAATGCGTGCCAGCGGGGTGTCTGGCCAGGCATTTTCCGCGCAACTCAGCCACGAAGGCCCATATAACCAAAGACGGTTCCTAATAAACTCTTTAGGTAGCTGTCCTCGCGAAATAAAATCGGCAGGATTATCGGACGAAATAACATGAGACCAATCACTCGATACCGTATGCTTTTGAATTTCCGAAACCCGATTAGCTACAAAGGTTTTTAACACATGTGGCTCCGTATTAAGCCAATGCAGCGTGATCATAGAATCCGACCAGAATTTGATTCTATTGCATCTAACCTTTAATGTTTTAGTAACGGAAATATATAACCTCGCTAATAGGAGCGCAGCGCAAAGTTCTAATCTAGGTAAAGATATAGTCTTTAATGGCGCTATCCTTGACTTAGCCCAAATGAGATTCGTCGCGATTCTACCTGCTTTATCAACGGACCGGAAATACATACAAGCGCCATAACCCTTCTCACTTGCGTCCGAAAAACCATGCAGCTGTATGTCTACTGGATGCTCAACTAATACCTTGCGTGCGATCTGAAAGCTATTTAGAATGGGAAGTTGTTCTACAAATTCCTTCCACGCCATATATATGTGTTGAGGGACCGTTTCATCCCAGTCTATCTTTGCCTTCCATAGTTCCTGCATTATAAACTTTGCTGAAATAATGACCGGCCCTAAAAGTCCTAACGGATCGAACAGCTGCGCAATTTTAGACAATATAACCCGTTTTGTACTACGCTGTTCTTGCGAATCGTCATTGATCACATACGAAATAAAATCTTGCTTAGCGTTCCAGCAAATCCCTAATGTCTTTTTTGTATCCGAAGCATTGAAATGCACGGTATTGCAACTAGCTTGCTCTTGAAATCCCTCTATTAAAGATTGTTCATTAGAAGCCCACTGCCTCAAATTGAAACCTCCTAATCTCAATACACTGCACAATTGGTCTCGGAGCTGTACAGCCTCCTCGATCGTGCTCGCCCCCGACAACAGATCGTCCATATAAAAATCGAATTCTAATGCGCTAGCCGCTAAATCAAACGCGTGGCCCTCATCCTTCGCTAATTGTTTTAGGGTCCGGACGGCCAGAAATGGCGCGGACGCAGTTCCATAAGTTACTGTATTTAGCCTAAATGCCTTTACCGACTGCGTTTTATCATCGCGCCAAAGAATTTTTTGAAATTTGGTATCTTCCGGGTGCACTTTTACCTGCCTGAACATTTTTTCAATGTCTGCCGTTAAAACAAAATTATATAATCTAAATCGAACTAATAATGGAAACAGATCGTCTTGAATTGTCGGACCTACCAGTAAGGCATCATTAAGAGATATTCCACTGGTAGATTTGGCAGACGCATCAAATACCACACGTAATTTCGTGGTGCTGCTTGTGCTTTTAACCACAGCATGATGCGGCAGATAAAATCCTTCCTTTACTCTATCATCTCTTATGATGGACATGTGTCCAAGTTTTACATATTCGGAAATAAAATCCTTATACTGTGCATATAACTTTTCCTGACTCTCTAATCGACGTTCTAATGCATGAAACCGCTTCAACGCCCTCTGATAGGAGTCACCTAACTTTTCTACTTCTCCGTTAAAGGGAAGTCGAACAACGTAACGACCCTCGTCATCGCGAGAAACATTCTGCTGATAATGCTGTTCGCATAATTTCTCTTCAGCCGAAAAATACTTTTGCGTGGGACACTCTTCTAGTTCCCAAAACCTAGCAATACTATCCTCCAATCCGAGGCGAGCTAAATAACAACTACGCTTGGTTGCATTGGGTTGCGCACAGCTCGTCCTACCGGACAGAACCCAACCAAAACGCGTCTTCTGCAATACACTTACTTTATTAGGCAATCTAATCTGACCAATATCTAGAGCCCTATAATAAATGTATTCTCCGAATAGTACATCTACCTCAGTCGGCTTATAAAACTCGGGATCGGCTAACCTAAGCTGTTTCGGAACGGGTACCTTCCCCGGGTCCACGTTACAAGCTGGTAGACGACCCGTAATCACGGGCAATATTAAAAACATCGCCGTTTCTGCATAACCCGAACATCTGGATTTGAAGCGTGTCTTCACGTAATATTGTACGCTACTACTTTTCGCACCCAATCCCAAAACCGGTACTCCAAACGTATGCAATTTTAAATTAAGTAATTCCGCGAGTCGCTCCGTCATAAAATTAAATTGAGCACCCGTATCCAGGAGAGCCTGACATTGCCTCTGTTTCTTGTCGCGATCTAAAACAATGATTCGCGCCGTGGCTAGAAGAACTTCTGACCGCTGGTACGACACTAACGCCCTTATACCTGCTGGCGACCTTGCACCCCGTTCTTCTACCTGCGCTGTAGCGCCTCTATCACCTACCGTGGTTTCAAAGTGCAATAAGACATGATGTCTTTTGCCACATCGTGAACAGATAGCTTTCCTACATTGAAAGGTCGAATGATCCGACCGAAAGCAATTATGGCAAAGCCTTGCCTTTCTAACCTCTGTCACCCTAGCACGCGGATCCAATGCTAAAAACTGCCCACAGTCTTGTATAAAATGCCCTTTCTGGCAGACTGGACAACATACACCCTCTTTAACATGAACATAAGCATGACGTGGTCGATCACCACGCTTCCCGAATTGAGGTCTCTCGCGTTGCGTATCCGTGGGTTTCGCGACCAACAAGCTGACTGGTTCCGCGTCCCTTGCAAATATATTCAGAAACTCTAAAAACTCCTCTAGCGTAGGCATGACGCCATCATCTATCGAACGCTCCCAATGAATGCGCGTATCCTTATCCAATTTAGCACCGACTATATAAATTAGCATTTCGTGCCAATCAGTGGGCTGTCCCAACGACTTTAAAGCCTTCACATGCATCTCGACTTTGTCCGCCAAACTACTTAATGCGGTTGTACTATTCAATGGCACTTCCGGTAACTCGAAAAGTCCACGAATATGTGCATGAATAATTTTGCGTGGTTTATTAAACCTTTTCTGTAATAACTCCCACGCGATCATATAGTTCTCCTCCGAGGAACTAATCGAACCGACAACAGTGGTTGCGTCCCCGATCAAATATGATTTTAATAAATGAAATTTATGAACTACCGGTAGTGACTCGTCCTCATGCACCAAATCCCGGAAAGCATCATAAAAATTGTTCCATTCGGTATAATTCCCATCGAATGGCTTTATATGAATCTTCGGTACAATTGACCGTCCGCTCGGAGATGCCGTTGACGCGACATTAATCGTCGAATGATTCTGATGATTACTTGTGGTCGCTACTCTACTGCGGTCCTTTCTAATATCATCACTACATTTATAATAATTTGTCTCAAACTCTGCACGTTCAATCTCGTGCTCTGGATTGTCCTCCAGCGATTCGATCTCTAACTGAATACTACCGAAACTGTTGTATATTTCCTCTAATTTCTGTTGACTTTGATTCAACATATCAACGTCAACCGGATTCTCGACATCGGCCACTGCCTTATGAAGCCGTGTTAACTGCGCTTTATAGGAACCGCGTTGACGCGTTAACTTCTTCATTAATTCAGCCATGTCAATAGAAATTTGAAGGTATATCCGAAAGGAGTCTTAGGAAAGACGGAAAAGTGAGTCACCACCTACCTGAGCGTGATTTATGGCGTCTTCAGCCCTGTCTTCGAAGGCTGCCACGTGGTCCGTCCTGGTCGTCCCCTGCAGTGATCGCTGCTGTCCTCGACCCTCCGTTGACTGCAATATAGGTCGACGACGTCGAACAGCAAGTGAATCCCTCTGCCAACTCCTTGTTGGCACCTGGGTAGACGATGGAGACCCAATAGTAGACAGCCAGGCAAAAGACCCAGAAGTAGCAAGTCCTTTCCTTTCCGTTGTGAACCGCGGCTGCTTCCTCAATAGATGTGGACCACTCACACAAGGGTGGATCCGGCTCGAAGGACCAATGTGGTCGACCGTGCGTTACTTTTAATAGTAGCAACGACGGCGCACGTCTGACAATTGTAAGTTGCCTAGACCGTGCTTCCCGACGGCAAATTAATGGCGGCGGGAACTTTTAGGCGATTAGAGAGGCTTTGAAGAACTGTAGACACAGTAGCTCCTAATCAGTTTTGTATAATATATATTGAAGAGATACAGTTATCCGTGGATAAGTAACGGTAATGTGGAAAGGCTTTAGTACTTGTTCTTACGCTGGTTAGTGGTAAACTAAATTAGCTGCTCTAAATGCCGTACAAGGTGGACTCCGTGTGGGTGGAGTTCCAAACGTTTTTTAATACTCTGCAACTTTATTGGTGCAATCCGGCATAGCTCCCACCAAGGGTGCCAAATAAGACCTTCCCTAAATAATTAGGGAAAGGGAAAATGCGTCGTGGGAAACCCAACGACGCGGGCGGCCAGCGTCCGCCGCAGGACCACAAGTCTGTCATCGGGCCTCACAGGCCCTTATCGCCTGTGTACAAAAGAGGCCCTTGAACTACGCTTGCACGCCAGGAAAATTGGCGCCTCGACTATGAAAAGTCTCGCCTTGTTTAAGAATCCTGGCGCCTTGAAATAAACACGGCGTCCCATAAATTAGATATAAAATTCCGTCTAAGGACGAAACAGTGTTAGGGTACCTAAATGGCGAAAAGGAAGAAAGTGAGAGGTGGAAGGAGAAGAGAGAGAGAAGAATTGAGAAGAGAGAAAAAAGAATAGACAAAAGAGGCCCCCGCCGGGACTCTTGTCACGACACTTGGTCGGGCAACGGGAGCGGGGAAGTGAGCGGTACCTCAAGAGGTGGTGTAGATATGCACCATCCAAATACCGTCAGACCCGTGGTTATGTTTCGCAGGAACGGGGGTCTTGCCTTAACCGGCCCCACCGCGAGGATGATAACCTCTATAAAAAATCCCTCACCCCAAAGTTATGGTACGCGGCGAATAGGGGCATTCCAGTCGAGGCCAGTGGAATGTGGTTCGTGGGTGCACCAGCCATTAACGACCAACCTCTGGGTATCTGGCGAGACCCAGTTGTATTTAGCCTTACCGGGGTATGGTGGCTCTGCCCCGGTGGACCACCCTTTCCGACCCTAATCGTGGGACGCAGTATGAGTAATTTAAATAAAACCAAACAAAAAATCAAAAGGATAAGGAGATGGAGGAAGACAGGAACAAAGACGAAATTGAAATGAGATCTGCTGAATCAACGAGCAGAGGACATAGTAGGCAGAGTTCCTGTTCTTCGGTAGCCACGGTAGAACTGACTAGGATGGATACTCCGTCTAAAAATAAAAAAAGAAGAGTACTAGAGGAGCAAGATGTAGGGATAAGTGGAAGTGATGAAAACAGGAATTTAAACGACAGTTTGAAAGAAGTATACTATGAAAGAGTTAAACTAGAAGAACACCTATTCAACGAAAACAATAAAATCACAAAATCAAGCATAAAATACATCTTAGATAAGTGGGCAATTTTAGAAAACCTACTACAAAAAGAAATAATGGAGAAAGAAATTTTAAGAATAAAGGAAAAGTATTATGAGACGCATAAAGTATCATATGCGCAAGTAGCAGCAAAAATGTCTGGTTCCTCAGGCTCTGGAATAAAAGGAAATCTAATAAAACAAGATAAAAAAGAAGAATATGAAGTAATTTTATTGAAGCCAGATAAAGAGGACGATAAAAGGAATAATGAGGAAATCAAAAAAGAAGTAATAAACAAATTGAAAGAATCAAGCAAAGCACTGAAAGTTAGAGGAATAAGACAGATGAAGCAAAAAGGCATCGTTATTCAAGTTAAGGATAAAAGTCATATTGAAATAATAAATAAGAGCAATCTAAGCCAAATAGGCATAAAAATTGATAAACCGAAGAGGATTAACCCCTCTATAATAATATACGATGTTGAAAAAGACTACACAAAGGAGGAATTATTAGAAAATTTAATAAACAAGAATTTAAATACGAACAAAGGTAAAAGCATGCAGGAATTAAGAAACGAATTGGAATTCAGACATAGCTTTAAGGGGGTAGACACGGCACGTGACCTCTCCGATTTGGTAGGTCGGTATTACAGCAGCTTTTTCCTGCACAGAAATGGTAATACCGACAGGCGAGAGGGAGCTGCTTGTTATTTCGATATTGTAATCTGAATGTGGAAAGACATTGTCAGCTGTTGCGTTGTACTTGAAAGAATTTAAACGGAAAGTCTGCTGGTAGTGCGAGCGTAGAAAATTCATTGTATATTTGAATTACTTGAAATGTGGTTATGCTACAATATGTTACGCGAAAGAAAAGTGAAAAGTGAAAAGAAAAACTAGATGAGGGGCATGGGATGTCCAGAAAAAAACGAAGTTTGTTAGGTTAAAAATTTGTTTGATAGAAAAAGTTATACTAAGATACACTTATTATAAGATAATTAAACGTCCTATGCAGAAAGCAGTTATTGAACAAACATTATATATAAAATTGTGTTGGATGTTGAATGGAAAGTATAGGCGACGATACTGCATCTCTTGAATTATCATGATGTATATATGTATACCCTGGTTTGATCTGCAAAAATAAATAAGTTTAATAAAAATTACTTTTTGAGTTCATACCATTTGAATGTAAAAACTGATCCCTGAAGAATCCATTATTATTGTCTCCTATTTCAGAAATATTTTCTTGCAGTGGCAGTGATCCCTTCCGATTACAGTTAGTTGTCATGGAACCTGTGATAAAAAGATAGAACGATTGGTAATCAATATGTATACAATAAAAATGTAAATGTATGTATGTGATTTATTTATCTTTACGCATGCATTGCGAAGACTTGCTTCCTTTCCTCACTTCATACAGCATAAATAATTTTTGCCTTTGATATTGGTGCTGGAAATAACTAAAGTAAATTCATGA
Organism: Nomada ferruginata; assembly: GCA_963583965.1. Classification (NCBI taxonomy): domain Eukaryota; kingdom Metazoa; phylum Arthropoda; class Insecta; order Hymenoptera; family Apidae; genus Nomada; species Nomada ferruginata. Next base: position 7,923,566 of record OY757222.1, read on the forward strand.
TGATTTCCAATTAATCCAATTATGTGCATAATAAAAGTATAAGGCACATACTTACGCTTTTATACATGTCATTTCCACTGAAAGAATAAATGCAAGTATAAATTATTAGGAGAGTGTGAAGAGACCCATCACCACCCCCGTCATAGACGGTCCTCTTCACTCTCCATTTTCCTATGCGCTGGATGCACACACAGGTGCATCATTGGTTGCTGGAAATAACTAAAGTATGATGATTTCCAATTAATCCAATTATTTGCATAACAGAAGGATAAGGGACGTACTTACGGTTTTATACATGTCATTTCCACTGAAAGAATAGCTGCAAGTATAAATTATTAGGAGAGTGTAAAGAGACCCACCACCACCCCCGTCATAGACGGTCCTCTTCACTCTCCATTTTCCTATGCGCTGGATGCACTCGCGGGTGCATCATTGGCATTAGATTGCATTTTTTTATTTTTAACCAGCTGGTTCTATGCGCTGGATGCACTCGCGGGTGCATCATTGGCATTAGATTGCATTTTTTGTATTTTTACCCAGCTGGTTCTATGCGCTGGATGCACTCGCGGGTGCATCATTGGCATTAGATTGCATTTTTTTTATTATTATTCAGCTGCTTCTATGCGCTGGATGCACTCGCGGGTACATCATTGGCATTAGATTGCATTTTTTTTATTTTTACCCAGCTGGTTCTATGCGCTGGATGCACTCGCGGGTGCATCATTGGCATTAGATTGCATTTTTTTTATTATTATCCAGCTGCTTCTATGCGCTGGATGCACTCGCGGGTACATCATTGGCATTAGATTGCAATTTATTATTATTACTAGGTACGGTACTAGCTGTACTGGTACATGCTCCTCCTGTTTTTATGTACGGAGGTTCTCTAATCGGTTGATGCCGATTGAATCTACTGTCTATAATTTCTGGCAACATGCAGTCCTCATAGAACTTTCTCAGTTTTTCCTCCATCTCTGTTGCCCAGAATGTATCATCCCTTGGTACTTTTACAACTTTTATTCCTTTCGGCGTCCATAAACAGAATAAAGCATTTTGCCTATTCGTTATGTGCAATTGCCCTTGCACTTGATAATAATAGTGATGAATTTTATTCAATTCATCACCTCGGAAAATACGCCGTATAGCAGGAAGTTGTTGTATTGCTTCGCCAGGCGATAAATCCTTCGCCGATTCGGGACATTTTACCTCGACGATGGTATCATCGTCCACGAGGCCGTCGGGAGTTGCACCTAAGTAAGGCGCAACGGCATCGATGAAGAGGCCACACGGTACAATATGGATGCCTAATTCTTCCAATTGTCTCAAGGCGTTTGCCTCATTTTCTCTTCCGTATTCCAGAGCACGTAAATTTTGGAGTTGCGGATACATTATGCTCTTCAATGTATTTGCTCGTGGTATATCCTTTCGTAATCGGCATATCTTGCCGAAATTGGATGCAGTTAATAGTTTTTTTCTATATGCTATCCACTTTTCGCTATTCGCCTGATCGCGAGTTTCCGCTTCGATCGTGCATCGCATCGATTGCCACTCATGGAGTATTGCCGCGTGCCTTTCGCACTCGGAAGAGTATGCTGTCTCTTCCATATCCGGCTTTTCTGCACTGGGGCCGTAATCCTGGTCGCATGATTGCTTTTCATTTCTGTAGGAAGATGCTTTCGCTTCTGCTTTATATTTCAAGGCCATTTCTGCTGCACGCTTCCGACGTTCTTCCATCTTTCTTACGATGGTTGTCGGCTCTTTATTCATTGCCATACGCAATCTGCTAAACGCCTCTTTTGTATTATATTGGACGACAGCAGCGGAGACTCTACCCTGGTACGAGCCACTTCGTCCAAAGTTTATCCTTTTGCCTCCGATTAATTTTGCAATGATATTATTAAAGCTTTCAACAGCATTGTTATTTAGGCCGTGCAGCAAACTTTCAGCTTGAGCGAAAAGTGGTTGCATCGCTTCTTCGATATTCTGGTAAATGCCAGCTTCTTTGAGCTTTGGAATGTAATTTACTCTGTTAGGATCAGAGTATTTGTCACAAAAGTATGCCAACTTCTGACACTCCTTGTGCTCTCCGAAAACGTGACTCTGAACATTTCTCATATCTTCCTTAAAATTTTGGATTTGTTCAACGAGTCTTCTTGTTTCTTTGAAGCGGTATTCTGCAGCTTTCTTTATACCAGTTCGCAGGCGTAGAGCATTGTGCTTCACAATAGCTCTTAGATCTTTGTAGCGGCCTTTCGTTACGATATCATTTATTTTCTTACTGAAATTGCGTAGCAGGTGATTGGTGCATTCTATTTTCCGGACATGCACCATATATTCTCTATATGGTCCCGCAGGGGGGACCCTGGGCCGGGCTGAGTCCCGTCCTCTTAGGTGTGTCCTTAGGGGCGTCGCGACCCCTCGTACCCGAGCTGGCCCACCCAGGTACCGAGGCTGCAAGGACCTCAAGTGGGTAGTGTCGACCGCCGAGACGCGAAGGGTATGACCAGTATGGCCCGAGCACTGGTACCACGGGTGATGTTAAGGCCCCCGGGCCTGGTGTGCCCGCGTACTTCCTCGGAGGACGTCGGGCCCCCATCGGACCTGTGTACATCTGGGTTGGATTCGTGGTGGCAGTGGTAACCCTATATCGCGGGGTAGAGTCGCGGCGTCTCGGGGCGCAGTGCGTGCCTCGTTGCGTTCGATGACTCGACGTGTGAGTTGCGTATCAACTCGCGTACCGTCCTGCAGAGCCGGTAGAGATTTAGAAAGGTCTCGGCCATGCCTGAGGTGATACGAGGCTTGCAACTCGTATTAACAGGTAGTATCTTTGGAGGGATCTCCTTGGGTACGCGCTGATTGAGCGTATCTCAATCCCGCGCCCATGGGGGCCGTGTTGGTTAGGGCTTCGCGCCAGGTACAGCACGTTAAATCATACACGACTTATATTCTCTATATGGATCATTGTCCAATATCTTTTTGTACACGCTGCTATCGCCATCAGCAACTAATATGCTATATACTAGGCCGTGCATTTCTATGCTGCATTTGAAGCCTTCTACAATAGCAGCACTTTCCATTCCAGTCGAACTCTGATTGCGACCCCAGTTTTTGAAGCACCGATGCTCGCGTGCTTCTTCCTTCTTCTTAGCTGCTGTTTGGCAAATCATGCAGAATTTGTTTTTCACGCTGATGTACAGTACTTTTTTCGTACGGTATCCCACAATGGCTCCTACGCCCGAAAGAGAATTATAATCTCCTCCGCGGTATGATCGCTTCATCCAGCTGCCATCTGCGACAACTGCGATCCACGGTATATTTGATCCTGGCAGTACATCGCCTCTTTCGAGAGCCAAAGATCTTTCCTCTTTTCCAGCTTCTTCCATTTCGCGTTGTGCGGCCACTTCGAAGGCATCGATTATGTCATTCTGACATTTTTCGTATATCCTTTTCGACATACAGGATACGTCCATGCCAGATAATAATTCTTCCAGTTGGTTGTATCCGCCGCCCGTCATCATTGTTGCGGAAGTAGCGGTATGGTTTATATCCATAATACCATCACTCTTCCGAAGACAGGATATGCGCTCTACGTGATTGCACATTCGGCACTGTACATTATACGCTTTTTCCAAGCCATACTGTTGACATCCAACTATATCGAAGTGTTCGATGCCACAGCCAATAACCGAATGTTTCGGGAGCTTTTTAATTTGCTCGAAGACATACGCAAAATCAGCGAAATCTATTCCTTCTGAAATTGTATTTTCTGGCTGTTGTGGTTCTGCTGTCTCTACCACCCAGTCACAGTTATCATCAATATAACTCGTCTCTTCGTTGTTGTCTGTTACGGAAGGTATTCTATTGCTAACTGGCAGCTCATTGCCTTCCGGCACTGATTTTATTACGTCTTCGAAATCTACTTCTTCTGTTATTTGTATAATTTCTTCCGCCGGAAAATCATCCACAGCAGACGTGCTTGGAAGTACTTCGTACGATGTACCTGCAGAAATTCCTGCTTCAGGGGGGGTACTCTGACTTACCGTGAGGTACGCTGCGTTCTTCAATCGCCGCCTAAACGTAAAGAGTCAATAAATATATGTATACAGGGTGGGCCAGAACTCGCGCAGTACATATCCGTAGCTGTGGTGATTCTGAACAACTTTTTCCTTGTCGAAAATATTGTCTGAAGCTTCGTTTTTGAGTTATTAACGAAAAACACTGGCGAATGAGCCAGTATGAAACACGCCCATTAACTTTCGACTTGTTCATTAAATTGTTTTTCATGAATAACGAATAATTACATATTATTCATTTGCCTTACGTTGCCCCTCAATGCACCCGATCACGACCGCGCGTTGTGCCTGAGCTCGGGCTATACGGGCACTCTCATTCGCCAGTGTGTTTCGTTAATAACTCAAAAACGAAGCTTCAAACAATATTTTGGTCAAGGAAAAAGTTGTTCAGAATCACCACAGCTACCCCCCATTTCCGGATACTGCGTGAATTCTGGAACACCCTGTATATTGACAGTATATATGTATATACTGTATCGGATTATTAATTAATTATAGTGAGTCCAGAATTAAATGAAAAAAGTGGAATGGGAACTGCCGATTGATGCCGCCGATCGGCAGGTTCGTCTGCGAGTCGCAGTTGTAGGATCCCAAGGAAACAGATGAGAATAAATAAAGTAATATGACCAAGTTAATTTGTCGTTTTTATTATAGCATCGTTTTGCATTTGTGTAATCACACCGACACGGGGGCATTTAAATTTCTCGGTCGCCTCGGCCATCGCCTCGTTCGGGCACAGGGGCAAGCACGCGTGGCACACGAGCCACCATTTCGCTGGAGGTGGAAAATCTAGGTAGGGGAAGGAGCCCAGCTGGCTCGCTAGTTCGTTGTCCCTGGTATATCATATACTGTATACATGTATGCATACTGTATGTATGTGGACCATTCCAAATCCTCACACCACTTTTTTCATTTAATTCTGGATTTACGGTAAATAATCATGAACATATGAATGGGAAAAGAATGAGTGGAGCAAAAGAGGTATTTCTAGAAGCCCATGCAAGCACATAATAATGGAATGCCACATGCAATAGTGAAATCATTAACCGCAATTGAATACAATAAAGAAACGTGTGGTATGATAGAAGCGATCAGATAGCTTCCTCCGCCGAAAATAGCCGTCGGCTGTGTCCACACTCGATAACCAGATGTAGAAAATTAACTTGTGAACAGTACCTACGAGAAACTGCTGGCAAAAAATATTTCTAACAATTGAGTGCGTCTGCTTTCTGTTTCCGGCGCGGTCGAGTAGAGTTTACTTCACAAAAGGCAAACGACACGTGTTTACCGTACCCTTCGTTTCTTCACTATTTTATAACTTTCCATAAAACGAAATACCACCCTACAGCCCCTCGTTGAATTTTAAGAGATACAACGTTCTAAATATAATAATGATTTGGATTGCCGGTCTATCCTTTCTGTACCGCATTGTCTGAATGTGCAAAAGAACGAAATGTTTGATTAGGAATACTTTTATGACTCCTGATTATAATTTACTAGAAATGTGGTCCTGTGTGTCGCATACAATATTGTACCAAGTCAATTATATTATTACCAACTTCAATAATTATACATAGCATATCATGAACGAAATTACGCGGCGAGATATCTCGTCCGCCGGTGCGAGGGGGTTAATCATAACAGCCTCAGCAATATTTTAATAAAATTTGCAGAACGAAGTAGCTAACAAAAAGAAGTTTTATAGTTGCATTAGTGTTGTCTCACCGATACGTAGGTATCTGACCTTTCTTTCACTCTCTGTCCCTTTCAGCGGACGATGAGAGTGGGGAAAGCGCAAAAATTTGTGAATTTACTTTTAGGGGCTACTTTATGACAAGTTCGAAAGCCTTTCGTCATCTGGTCGACACGTACCCCGAGTCAAAAGAATCCGATCATAAAACAGCTTGACAGGTATTGAAGGCCGTCGATATGTTCGGTTTTTGCGACCAAACAGTTACTGTATGCATTGAGCATCTACATCGAATTCAAACAGATACGAAACTGTTTGGAGAATGAGATAAGAATGCATTTGTTTCTAGGCATAAAATAAATTAATATGAAAGAAATGTGTCGGGACAAAAAACAAAAAAAAAATTGTCCGGAAGGAAAAAACCGCGTACCTATAACCGAAACGCGTTGTTCGAATAGTATAATTATTGAAGTTGGTAATAATATAATTGACTTGGTACAATATTGTATGCGACACACAGGACCACATTTCTAGTAAATTATAATCAGAAGTCATAAAAGTATTCCTAATCAAACATTTCGTCCTTTTGCACATTCAGACAATGCGGTACAGAAAGGATAGCCCGGCAATCCAAATCATTATTATATTTAGAACGTTGTATCTCTTAAAATTCAACGAGGGGCTGTAGGGTGGTATTTCGTTTTATGGAAAGTTATAAAATAGTGAAGAAACGAAGGGTACGGTAAACACGTGTCGTTTGCCTTTTGTGAAGTAAACTCTACTCGACCGCGCCGGAAACAGAAAGCAGACGCACTCAATTGTTAGAAATATTTTTTGCCAGCAGTTTCTCGTAGGTACTGTTCACAAGTTAATTTTCTACACATGCTTGAAAGGTCACGGCTGAGGCGGGCCATGAGCATTTCGTCGAGTCGAGTGTTTGTCTACGATAGCTTTCCCATAGGACAAAGCATAAAATGGCCAAATAGGGCTGTTGCTGGGACAGTAAAGTTTCAATATAAGCGGATCCGAACGTAGAAAAAGGATAGGGAATAAAAAGAAAAGGACCGTGCGTCCAAGTCAAAACAAAATCTAGCGCATCTGTGCGAGAATTTTAATGCAACGATTTTTTTAAATGAAACTTTTATCAACAGATTTGTGACCTTTTGCTAATTAAAATAACACTAAACACTATATCATGTGGATCATATTTACTGTTCACAATGCATTATATACCACTTATTAAATAATGTACATTTGATCCAAATTTTGCCATATTTGGACTAATTTTAATCAGAAAAATGTCAACAATGTCTAGGTGAAAGTTTTATAAGAAAAGAATGATAAATAGCAAAGTTTATATTGTTGAATTAGTATTATTTCACCGATATACCCCATCCAGGATCAAAATATCATCCTGTGACACCCCAATAAAAGAATATACCGTTTTATTACCAAAATATAACTGAGTACCAGTAAAGAGGGTAGAACCGCTCATTTATGGTTATACACGTCTAACTGGCGGAGTCGCTTTGCATGTAGTAGCGTGTATTTTCTGCCGCTTTTCAAATGAAAAATAAATGCTGCATTTGTACGCGACTGACCGCGTAGAGCGAAAAAATGCTTCGGAAAATAATCCGCGTAAATCGAAACCGCCACGGATTTGGGACCACTGTGCATTGGCACGAAAGTTGCAGGGACGCACTGCTGACATTTTTCACATCAAAATGAGTCCAAACGCTGTACAAATCGGATAATTAATTAATTAAATAATGATGGGTCATTCAATGACATGTGTTGCGGTGCGCATAGCATAGAATATGTGTATGCAAAGTGTCAAAGATAGCTGTTGATATACATATTTGAAAAATATAAATAATAACGTATTATATATGTACAACAAAATACCGTGCTACTACTACATGACAAACTGTAACTTCATACAAATCTGTACCATAAAACGTAACTTACCTTTGTTCATACTTCTTCTTTTTGGAGAAACGCCTTGCAAATAAGGTGGGCCGCTTCCTTTTTATATCACCCTTCGCACAGCGACTCTTTCTTTCATCTTCATTGTTTTTTGTTTCCATGGCAATGGTGCATTGACCACACACACTTATCACCACTACAATAACAAACCACACAGAAATGGAACAATTCGCAAATTATGAATATTCCATATATCAATATCTGCGCAGTAAATAAAAATCGATTGCTTTCTGCGTCTTCACCGTAGTGCAAACGACAAAAAACTGATTAGCTAGCGGTGTTACCGAACTGGTTACAGATGCTGAGAAACAGAACGAAAGACAGTGGGAGAAGAACGGATACATGCGTCCTGTCCCTTTTTGTTCATTAGGATTCGTGTATTCTGATATATTTACAGTAGAGGTATGCGACTACCCATAATTTACGAGCCGAGCTGAATTCGGTTTGATTACGCGAGTCGAGTCGAGCGCTTGAATTTTCCGAGCTGATATCGACGAACTGCTCTAAACAAGGCGAACTACTTGAAATAATCGAGCAGCTCGAATATTCGAGCCTCGCGCGGCACATCGCGTCGTTAGAGTTCGAGCTCGAAATTTTTTGAATTACGCGAATATGTATATTCGAACAGATCTTTAACTTTCAGCTTACATACTCGTAAATATTAGAATTGCTCGAGTTACTCAAATATTCATCTATTTACTATCAAATACAAATCTAATAGTAAGGGAGAAGAATATAACGCTAATTTACTGATCCTGCTTTATTTTCATGTTTTCATGAAGAAAACAAATTGCTCCTACATTTTTCTTATTTTGCGCTCGCTTGGTAGACTTCCAATTAGGAAAATTGTACAAAGCCACGATTGACCGCATATAATAAAGAATGGGCAAAAATCTTTTCCCATTACTTGAATAGAAATAATCATAAAAGAGAGCCGGTAGTGGGAGGACCTCGGGCAAGACGAAAATTCTACGAATTTTTCTACGTATCGGGCGTCCGTCAACTCGCGCCTTCGCCTGCCACTTAGCCGCTAAACACTTCACCGAAACCCGAACTCTCTGCAATCTGATTTATAATGCTAAGAACTTCTTATTTATCCTAGCACCGTTTTTGTTAGGGAAGGCATATTTCTAAAACGGTCCTCGAGGAAATGCGTTCTGTTTACGCACATTTTTCGGTAACGCCAGCACCGCGCGTATACAACTGGTTCTCGAAAGACCACGAAACTTCCACGGCTACTACAAAGCGTCGCGGTTAATAATTATTATTATTTATTAATACATTTTTTAATCTATATGCAAGTGTATATTTACCAAATTTTCCGAGCATATACTTTGCATACATCTTGCATATACTCTGCATATTCATCGCATATCGTAATTACATCAACTTCCGCAGTCTAGTTATGTTTCTTTCGATCATATTAAAAATTGATCAGATTTTCTGATTCTTATAATAATTCATGTCCCCTATGGCACCCGCCGTCATGACAACAATAGTGCAGGAGAACAAATACGTATTTAAAAGAAATATTTTTTATATTTGTATTTTATTTAAATAGTTTTTTTCCTGAAAACATAAAAATAAAGCACAATCACTGATGATTGTAACTTATTTTTGATTGAATTTTTGACTTTATTAGTGATGAATTCATATTTGGTATTTCAATTACCCTTTCCCATTTGCCTGGCGATGAAGGAACAACCCCAAGTATGCGCGGGCACGCTGCGCGTTTTCAAACCTTTGCGCGTACAAACTTTTACGCGGGCCGATGACGTAACGCTCGGTCCTTGGTGCAAGTGAAATACAAAATATTGAGTGAGTGAGAAAGACAGTTTGGGACCCGTCCACCCCTGAGGCTAGCAAAGGCTCGATCGTCAGAAAAACAGTGACTGTTGAATAGACAACATCGTAAGTACCTTTACGCATACTGTCCCTATCTTTTTCACTATATGTGCCGGTTATTGTGAAAGTGGCCTAAGTACAAATTCTTCGTTTATTACATTTCATTTATTTTTTACGTATTATATCAATATGATACATAATAAACGTAAAATTCTTTTTTTTTAATTTCGACTGACGCCACTTTCATACCGTCATAGTATTTGTTTACTTTTTTGTTTACAATTTATTGTGTCAACTGTGATTGTTTGAGTGTCCGCTTGTTTCTTACTGCTTCTTCGACTTGTTTTTAGAAAAAATATAAGCAACAATGGCCGCAAATTATTGCGGGAAGCGTATTACGGAGGAGGACCCGTCCCAGGAGCAGCCCTCGTCGCGAGGACGCAGCCTGTCCCCGGAGCCGGGGCCGTCCCGACGGCGCAGCCTCTCCGAGGAGCAGGGCTCGCCGCGACGATGCAGCCTGTCCCCGGAGCCGGGCCCGTCCCGACGGCGCAGCCTCTCCGAGGAGCAGGATTACACATCGACTAACCGACCGAGCCCGTCCTCGTCAGGAGATAGTTTTAGGGAGGGCTACATCAAGGCGAGGCACACTGCCGAATATTTTATAAAAAGGGTATGTAGATACGTAGGTGACCTCACGCAAAACGATCATACTGGGTTTACACATTTCGAGCATGAAAACGTCTAGAAAGTATTGCAGTAATATAAGATTTATGTAAATTTTTCATATTACAGAGCAAAAATCTGGAAAGGATGTTGTGGAGGGAGACAATTATTCAGGACCGAAGAGGAAGACTTGGAGGACGAGGAGGACGAGGAGGGCGAGGAGGACGAGGAGGGCGTGGAGGACGAGGAGAGCGGGGAGGACGAGGAGGACGAGGAGGACGAGGAGGGCGGGTAGGACGAGGAGGACGTCGAGGTGGAGACGGAAGAGGAGGAAAATATATGACAATAAATTATAATTATTAATCATATAATAAATTTAGTATGAAAATACTGTTGTACATTTAATCCAAAGCGTACCCAGACCCCCAGTAATATAATTATCATTATCATTGGTTTCAATTTTATAATTAAATTTTCTTTTCATTGTACTGAAATTCGCTTTCCATAATTCGTACCATAATTGGCAAGATATGGCAAGAAAAACGATACCACAAAAAGCGCCCTGAGTTCATATTAAAATATTTACCAAATATTATTAAAACATTTGTCAACAAATATTGAACATTGTCATAGAATTAATAATTAAAAAAAATTAATGTAAAAACGAATGAGCCAGGTTGGGACTCGAACCTACAGAAAAGTTTGCGGCGGCTCGAGACAAAATCTCCGCTCGAGCCGATTCATTTAGTTAGCTGATGATCACATTTGTAACAGATGTGGCAACAGCGCGATAGAAGTCTTGATAAGTTGCGACACTATGTATGCCTTACTGTGCCTGTATTCACGTATCACGTATTCACGTCTGAATCGGCGTTCGATACTACATGCATCGGAGCGTAAAGGTTATAAAAAAAATCTGGGAGTCAACTGTTGACTGATTTGGAGACATTTCCTTATTATATGTTTTATACAAAATAATCAAAAGAATGAAATAGGATAATAATCAGAGCAATGCAACAATTTCAAATAATTGCTGTAACTACCACATTTTGAAAATATAATACATAGGAGCGTAAAGGTTATAAAAAAATCGGGGAGTCAACTGTTGACTGATTTGGAGACATTTCCTTATTATATATACCTTTTATATATATATTATATATACCTTATTATATATTTCCTTATTATTTATACAAAATAATCAAAAGAATGAAATAGAATAATAATAAGAGCAATGCAACAATTTCAAATAATTGCTGTAACTACCACATTCTGAAAATATGATATCAGTACATCAATACTTCCAAACTCCGTAAAAAAGTTCCAATCTCTTCTTTTTTATTTTAAATAATATAGCCATATAACTATAACATAAATTCGACAGCGATTTCAAGTCAAACATGTGTTACAGTAAGAGCGTTTAGTAAATGTACACAGTTCCCAGTCAATACCTAAAATGCATATGACCTAACCTATAATGGTACGAAAATGCGTACATTGACTGCATCACGCTGTTACTGTAGCACATGTCAGAAGCCAACGCTTCAGTTTTGCTATGATTTTACGTTGCCAGCCCTCCTGAGTAAGCGCCACCTCGTCACCACTACCTGAACTAAATTTGTGACGTCACATGCTCTGTTTTAACGGCAATACTAAAAACGGACGACGAAACTCGTCTGTGGGAATGCAATTAGAAGCATGCAACGTTTGTCCTTATATGAGAAGCTTTTGAGCTCGGTAAGGGCTCATTCGAAAGAGGAAGATTCAACGCGGAGCGCTGCACGCCCCGTTTGTGTCGCAAAACTCTTTTAGTGACCGAAAAATGCTTGTATTCTGCGGGTGTATTTTGTCGATTTTTGCTTACACTTTGAACACTCATATTATTAGATATCAACACAATCTTGTTGAAACATTTGTGCAGCGCTCCGCGTTGAATCTTCCTCTTTCGAATGAGCCCTCACCGAGCTCAAAAGCTGCTCATATAAGGACAAACGTTGCATGCTTCTAATTCATGTTTTCGGGCCATATTGTGTCGATATACAGCTCGCTGCATTACCCGTGTCTACCCCCTTAATATGTGCAAAAACTCGCGTCGCCCCCCTAAAAAAGTTATCACTGCCACGATTAGAACTAAGCGCCGCGCTGCTGTTATCAAAATTAGTGCGAGTGACCGTGGATGCGCTAGGAGTCAAGCTGGATGCGGTATTTTGTTGGTCCGACTCGACCATAGCATTGTGTTGGATTGACACCCCGCCCCATAAACTCAAAACTTTTGTAGCAAATAGAGTCGCGCAAATTCAAACTTCACCGATCAGCTGCACGTGGAGACACGTCTCCTCGGGCGATAACCCGGCGGACATCGCTTCTAGGGGTTCTCTACCGCATGAATTTATAAACAATGTTTTATGGTTTATGGGACCGGCATGGTTACGGGACGACGAGCGCGCGTGGCCACGTACGAAATTAAACGTGAATCCCGTGCCCGAATGAAAATCATGTACGGTGCTTAATACTATCATTAAAGACGATGTACTCGCGCGATTTTCCACGCTACGTTCAATGAAACGCGTACTGTCTTATTGTTTCCGCTTTCTCCCGAGTATGCGTGTAGGAGACAGACAAACCGGAGCGCTGACCGGGCAGGAAATAGAGAAATCTATGGAACGCGTAATTAAATTAGTGCAAAGCATATCGTTTCATGACGAGATACGCAATCTAATTGCCGCACAACCTCTTAAGCGGAAAAGTAAAATTTTGTCGTTGAGTCCTTTCATAGACGCGAGCGGTATATTGCGAGTCGGGGGCCGGTTAAAGAATGCCTTCATTCCTTATGCGGCAAAACATCCGATATTACTGTGGTGGAAATGATGAAAAAACACTTCATGTGGATATATATATATATTTAGTATGGTGAAGTTATCAAATAATTTTATATGCTCTTTACTCTTAACACATGCGGCTGGCGTGTCTCGTGCATCGCCATGTAACTCCTACAACTGTTTCTCCCTCTCTTTCGCACACACTCGCTCTGACACACACAATGAAAAACAATCACACTCACACATCGCCCCTTGTTTTTATTGCTTTTCGGTTAGTAACATCTTTTTAACATTCCTTAATAAATTTGGTCCACTCAGTGGTTTTGTCATACAATCAGCTGTCATCGCTACACTCGGTACATGTATTATCTCTAAATTTTCATTCATTACCGCTTCTCTCACATACCAACATTTACGGTTTAACAATTTGGACTTTGTTTTATAGTTCCCGCCTTTAGCTAGCTTAACCACATTTAAATTGTCGCACTTGATTACTTTCTTTTCAATGTTTTTGCCGTCTATCTCATTTAATATTCTCTTACACCAGATCAGTTCTTTTACACTTTCTAATACTGACTCAAGTTCACTCTCGGTCGAAGATAACGCAACCATTCTCTGTTTCCTGCTCCTCCAGTGTATTAAATCACCATTTCGATACAGTAACATCCCACTATATGACTTCGCATCTCCCGTACTGTCCCATGATGCATCCGACTCACATTCTATCCCTTTTACACATTTTTTATTTCCAAATTCTAGACGATAATCTACTGTTCCTTTCAAATACCTTAAGATCCTCTTTAATGCCATCATATGCATTGTTTTTGGGTTGTTGCTAAATTGCGATAAACAACTCAACGCAAATGATATATCGGGTCTAGCATACACACTCAGGTACATGAGTCTACCTATTAATTCTTGGTATTCCTCTATGTTAGATGTCGGACTCGTCTCATGGTTTTGCATCTTAACATTGATATCAATCGGTGACGTAACGGCATTGCACTCTCTCATTCCATACATCTCTAATAGCTTTTCTATATAGTCCTTTAAATGCACCACAATCTTTCCTTCCTCCTGTTCGACCTGTAAACCTAAAACATACTTGGCCTCGCCTAAGCTTTTTAACTCTATTTGTCTGCCTATCTTTTCCAAATAATTTTTTTCAATCTTATCATTACTTGCTACTACCAATATGTCATCTACGTGTATTGCACAATATATGAAGTCCTTACCCTCTTTCTTAAAAAATAAACACTGGTCTTCTTTGCTCTGTTGCAATCCGGTTTTTGTAACAACTTCTACTAGGAATTGATTCCAACACCTTCCAGCCTGTTTTAAGCCATACAGACTCTTATTTAGCTGACACACATTACTGCCTTCTTCATACCCTTTTGGCATTTCCATAAATATTTCCTCCGTTAAATTCCCATGTAAGAACGCGGTTTTTACGTCATACATTTTTATTTTCTTGTTCATTTCCGCACCTATACTAAATAACAATCTGACGGTTTCTGTGCGTATCACCGGTGCGAATGTCTCTCCATAGTCATAACCTGGTCGTTGTCCACATCCAAGTGCTACCAATCGAGCCTTGTATTTCCTTTCCTTAGTCGTAGGATCTTCTTTAATATTATACACCCACTTGCTACTAATTATCCGTTTTCCTTTGGGTCTTGTGACGACGTTCCAAACGTTATGTTTTTGCATTGATTTCATCTCTTCATTCATGGCTTGTTTCCATTTCTCCCAGTTTTCCGAATTTCGAGCTTGGGCCACAGTTTTTGGAATTTCCTCTATCACCTCTCTTGTTGTACCTCTTGGTCTCCCTCTGCTCCTATTTCTTACTTCCTCTTCTTCTGTCTCTATTGCATCCTCTTCTCTTGCATCTTCATCTTGCCTTTCACTCTGCTCATTAATTCCATTTTCTTCTGCGTCTTCATAAAAACTGTCTTCCTCTTGGGTAATTTCATCAATATTTTCTTCATATGCTTCATTCTCCTCATAGTCTTTCCCTAAATCTAGTCCCACAATTGACAACTCTTCATTCTTTGTTTCTTTCTTTTCATTAAGAATTTCTATTCCATTTCTACTTTCGTCAAATTTCACATCATTATCGTTTCTGACCTTTCCTGTTTCTGGTATGTACACTCCATATGTATTGTTTTCGGCATAACCTATAAAAATACCTTTAGAAGTCTTTGGTCCAAATTTATTTCTAGAATATTCCTTGTTTAAGACAAATGCCATACACCCAAATCTTTTCATATAACCTATGTTTGGCTTTCTCTCATGCCATAATTCATATGGGGTCCTTTCATGTACTGTTGATTTCACCCTATTTCTCGTATGTGCAGAGAGACATACTGCTTCTGCCCAAAAACTCATTGGTAGGTGTGAATCCGACATTAATGTCCTTGTCATCTCTATCAGAGATCTATTTGCCCTCTCGGCTACCCCGTTGCACTGAGGTGTTCTTGCTGGACTTAATTCATGTTTTATTCCTTTATTTCTTAACCATTGGTTTAAATTTTCTCCAATAAATTCTCCTCCATTATCTGAACGTATTCCTCTCATCCTTTTTCCCGACTGGTTCTCTTTTAGTACTATTAATCTCTTCAATTCCTCGGCTGCTTCACTTTTTTCTCTTAGCAATATAACAAAAAACATTCTTGAATAGTCATCTACTATAGTGAATATATACCTTTTTCCACCCTTTGATATTGGATTTATAGGTCCAATCAAATCAATATGCCATAGTTTCATTATTTCTTTTTCTCTTCTATTGGTCAATCTGGCATGGACTTTCCTACATGTTTTTCCTTCAACACAGCTTTCGCATTGTACGTTTCTTTTATTTTGTCCTTTCATTCCAATTACCAAGTCCTTTTTCTTCATGTCCTCTATTATTTTTCTATTCACATGTCCCAGTCTTTGATGCCATATGTCAATATCCTTTGTCATTGTCGCTTCTTCATTATTAATTGTCTTTGAATCCACATAGTATCCATTCCCTTTTCTTACTGCTGTCATTTGTACCTCATTTTCTTCTTTATATATTTCAGCACCCAATTTGCTGAATTTTACAGTATATCCATAGTCTGTAAATTTCGCTACTGATAATAAATTAGCGTTCAGGTCTGGAACACACAGTACATTTGTAAGCCTGACTCTATTTTTAATTTGTGGTTGTTTCATAACAATGTCTCCAATACCACTAGAAATCAGTTTCCTGCCTTCCTTGTCTGCTAGTGTAATTTCTCTCACGTCTTGCTCCAGTTTGTCAAACATTTTTGTGTCACAAGTCATATGACTGGTTGATCCTGAGTCTAACAGCCATTCCATGTTTTGAATGTTCACGTCTCTTATGCCTATTTTACTTACTACTGTTTTATTTGCGTAGATTCGATCACTTGCAGTCATTATTGTCTCGTCATTCGTACTCATCATGGCTTCTCCTCTTCCACGTCCATATCCATATCTTCCCTGATGACCTCTGCTTTGGAATCTGCCTCTTTGTCCTCTTCCTCGAGTAGGTCTGATGTTTTTTGATTCCTTACACTCAGATGCTTTGTGTCCATATCCTTGGCAATTGAAACATTTAATCTTTCCATAGCACTCGCTTGAAATGTGCCCCTTCTTACCACAATTAAAGCAATGTATTTCCTTATTTATCTTTTCGTTGGCTCTTCTGATTCCCTCTTGATCTTTTGGCATACGCTCACCTCTTCTTCTTTCATTTCTCTCCTCTTCTTGTTTTAACGCAAACCTTATTTCATTCATATTTACCTCCCTTTGGTTTTCTAATATTCTCACATTTTGATCAAATTCAGTCCTCAAGCCTCTCAGAACATACATTTTTACTTCATATTTCTCTATAGCTCTTCCTAATTGTATGCATTTATTTGTTAACGCTTCGGCCCTGTTTATATAGGCATCTACATTTTCGTCTTTCGTCATTCGTAAATTTGTCAATTCACTTAGGGCTTTTCCTTTTATATGTTCAGATTCTGCTGCCATATCACATTTAATCTGATACCATAAATTACCTGCATTTTTCTCATTGCAGTATTTCAATACTTGCGCCTGTGACATGGTGTTTATTATTATTGCTCTTGCCGCATGGTTATCATCATCCCATTCATCCCATATTTTAAATTTTTGTTCGTAGTTTTCTTCTTCCTCTTGAGGTTTCTCTGGTGATTTCTTTTCTATCACTTTTTTCCATAACTTCTTCGCCCTCAATATTCCTTCAACTTTTTCTTTCCATAGAAAATAGTTTACGTCATTAAGTGATTCAACACTCGCAAAATTCCATCCTTCAAACATTTTCGTATTCATCTTTATGTTTGTTTCTTTTTATTTGCTTCTCAAAAAAAAATTTCCACGCGGTATCACATAACCTCAAAGAACACGTGGCACGAATTATGAACTACTAACTAACAAACTATTATTTATCAACCACGCTCTGCTACCATTTGTGGTGGAAATGATGAAAAAACACTTCATGTGGATATATATATATATTTAGTATGGTGAAGTTATCAAATAATTTTATATGCTCTTTACTCTTAACACATGCGGCTGGCGTGTCTCGTGCATCGCCATGTAACTCCTACAACTGTTTCTCCCTCTCTTTCGCACACACTCGCTCTGACACACACAATGAAAAACAATCACACTCACAATTACTACCTAATAACCATCATATCGCTGACCTGATTATTCGAGACGTACACATTAAGCAATTACACGCGGGTGTGCAATGTACCCTATACGGTGTTAGACGGACGTATTGGATTGTGGATGGAAAAAATCGGGTAAAGAAGGTCATACGCCAGTGTCTCGAATGCTTTCGTGCCGCTCCGCATACGCCCGATTATCAGATGAGTCATTTGCCGCGAGACCGTCTGACAAGCTGCAGACCTTTTGAAATAGCTGGCATAGACTACTGCGGTCCATTCGCTGTAAAGGAAAAAAAATATAGAAATCGGAATACTTGCAAGATTTATGTGGCAATATTCGTATGCTTCAATACAAAGGCAATTCATATAGAAATAGTGGGAGATCTTACTACGGCTTCGCTTTTGGCTTGTCTCCGCCGATTTTTCGCTAGAAGGGGAAGGTCGCGTATAATATATTCCGACAATGCTTCCAATTTTGTAGGCGCAAGGAATGAGTTGAGCGAATTATACAGGGTGTCCCATAACTAGGGGAACATCGGGAAATGGGGGGGTAGCTGAGGTGTTTCTGAACAACTTTTTCCTTGACCAAAATGTTGTTTGATGTTTCGTTTTTGAGTTATTAACCAAAAACACTGCCCAATTAGAGCGCTCGAAATCCCGGGACTCAGGCGCGCAACGTTTTGTGGCGCTTCGTCGTGTACGGGGGCCTCGACGGTATCGAGAGAATCGTACGGCAAATGTTACATCGTCTTTAAGCGAGGCTAATGTGGAATTTTTGGTTGTTCATTAATAAGAAATAAACTAATTATTCTTTTATTTAAGCGAGCAGAGTCGTGGTCGCGAAAGAACGCATTGACACGCCGTGTTACATTGTCTTTAAGCGAGGCTAATGTGGAATTTTTGGTTGTTCATTAATAAGAAATAAACTAATTATTCTTTTATTTAAGCGAGCAGAGTCGTAGTCGCGAAAGAACGCATTGACACGCCGTTAATTCGTGCACGAATGGGTAAGTGTTTCATAAGTATTAAAACACTTTATTCCTTTCGGATGACGAATAAAAGTATCGGACACAGTTATTAAACGATTTATTAGTTTATTTCTTATTCCCGAATAACCAAATATTCCACATTATCCCTGCTTAAAGACAATGTAACACGGCGTGCCAATGCGTTCTTTCGCGAACACGACTGTGCTCGCTTAAATAAAAGAATAATTAGTTTATTTCTTATTAATGAACAACCAAAAATTCCACATTAGCCTCGCTTAAAGACGATGTAACATTTGCCGTACGATTCTCTCGATACCGTCGAGGCCCCCGTACACGACGAAGCGCCACAAAACGTTGCGCGCCTGAGTCCCGGGATTTCGAGCGCTCTAATTGGGCAGTGTTTTTGGTTAATAACTCAAAAACGAAGCTTCAAACAACATTTTGGTCAAGGAAAAAGTTGTTCAGAATCACCTCAGCTACCCCCCATTTCCCGATATTCCCCTAGTTATGGGACACCCTGTATAGTACAATGAAATCAGATTCTTTCAAGGACACAATCAACCACTTTTCAGTGGAGGAGGGGATCGAGTGGAAGTCTATACCACCCCGATCACCCCACTTCGGCGGATTGTGGGAATCAGCGGTTAGGTCCTTTAAGCATCATATGCGAAGGGTCATTGGTAAGACCTTACTAACTTATGAAGAGTTTAATACATTTGTCGTAGAGGTGGAGTCTATCCTTAATTCTAGACCTATCACCACCTTGTCAGCTGATCCTAACGACCTGCTCCCTTTATGTCCTAGTCATTTCCTTATTGGTGACTCGCTGTCGAACTTGCCCTCGCAAGACTTTGTAAATACGCCTACTAATCGCCTTTCTACCTGGCAGCATATTCAAAGAATCAAACAGGACTTTTGGAAAAGATGGAGGAACGAATATTTGAACGAGCTCAATCAACGCAGTAAATGGTTCTCCAGCACCACCCCTAACATCGACGTGGGACGCGTGGTTTTGCTAAAGGAAGACAACGCCCCACCCTCACATTGGACCCTCGGCAGGATCATCGAGGTTCATCCAGGCAGCGACGGTGTGGTGCGAGTCGTCACAGTCAAAACCAATCATGGAACCTTCAAAGGAGCCGTGAAGAAAGTATCACCGCTCCCCACGGAGGAAGCAGCTAAATAACGTCGCTCCTCTAATTAACGCGTTCTAAACTCTATAGTTCATAATTGTTTAATCTAATTGTTCTCATTTACTTTACCTATATCAGGGCTCGGAATTAAGTGAACTTTCGGGCCGATTTTCAGAGGCAACGCCCCCTTTCTCCGGCCGCACGTCTTGGCCCCCGCGATCGCCAAGCAGCTCGAAGGTCCTCAGGCGCGTAACCGCGTGGGTCGTATTAGGGTGACACTCGTATCAATAGGTTTCTACATCGTCCCATGTCCCATGGTCCGCGTGGTTCATATGCTACGCGCCTGAGGACCTTCGAGCCGATTGGTGATCGCTGGGCCAAGACGCGCGGCGGGAGAAATGGGGCGTTGCCTCTAAAAATCGGCCCGAAAGTTCACTTAATTCCGAGCCCTGACCTATATATATGGATATTTGTTATTCTATAGTTCATAATTGTTTAATCTAGTGTTTCTCATTTACGTTACCTATATATGGATATTTGTTGTTCCCAATTGTCAAGTTAGATTTAAGCTACATGTTGATTTAACCTATATCATAAGAATATTACTGTATAATTATTTCTACCGCATGGCGTGCATCTATCATTACCTATTGTATTTGTTTCGAACCGACCGTTCAAGGCGGGCGGCAATGTTGAGAGTTTTAAACACGGAGAGCGCGCGGATCAGTGAGATTCATTTGTCTAGCTGGGCCATCGTTGGCTCCACATATCCCCACTTTTTTTGTTATTTCGAATTTCTCCGCTAGGACGTGAAAATCAGTCAGTCTTCAGACAAACGTGAAGAAATAAAGAACCTCACTCACAGCATTCCACTTTATTTAATCAGGCCTATCCATCATAAAAAATAGATAGGTCGCTGCACGGCAGTAGTGCAGGTAAGGAAAGTGATTACACTTGCCGGAAGGGCATCAGCCCTAAACATTGTTAAAAGTAGACTTACCTGGGTTACCCAGACTTACCTGGGTCGCGGCGGTAAATGACCACATTACCAAAATGCATAAAGTTGCGGCTGTTCTTAGGCCGCATTTGTCTCATCATTCTAACCTATATGAGATTATTCGTCTAACCATTTACTGTATGTGCATCCGCCCAGTATTAACGTACGGATTAATAGTTTACTGGGACTGCCTCTCGTTGGTAAACCGGCGGAGAGACCAGACAGCGCAGAATAAAGTTTTAAAGTTAATCCTGAATCTGCCCTACTCCTTTTCTACAAAAACACTACATCTCCGTGCAAAAATACCGCTTATGGAGGCCTTTATCAACAGGCTGACCGCAAATTTCAAATGTGACAAACACATTAATCCAGTGATCCGTCGGCTCGCCGATGTTAACATACTTACGATACCTTATCGGATAAAATATAAATTTCCGTTGCACTCCAAGTTTGATCAATGCCTCGACTGATCCGCATTGCAAGTCTTAAAATTATTCTGTTTATATTCCTTCCTTGCTTTTTTCATCATACTTGATTGCTTTACGTGCTCATTATGCACAACATACTCCAGTTCCACCCAACTGGAGAATTGTTCCTTTGTTTTTTACTTTTTCCGCTTGTCATAGTTTATACCTTTGACGGTTTTTCGAAAATTTTCCGTCATATTTATTTTCTTCGATTTTCAGCCAATATCCATTACATTATGCAGCTAACAGCATTTTATTTTCAGGATTGCCGGTAAGCTGGCTATTGCTAGCAGGTACGGCACAAATCAGGGGGGTGGAAATGGGGGGGGGGGGTCTACGCCTACGTTGCGTTTATATGGGTGTTTCCAGCTTGTGTTATTCCCCATTACACCCGCCCCCAATCATTGTCAATTAAAAAAAAATTTTTTTTTTTTGTTATTATTGGCAATGATTTGGGGGAGAGGGGTAACAGGGAGCGACAAAGACTACGATGAGGTGGAGGCACCCTGAGAACCTGCGCAACATGTTGCGTGCTTTCTCCCCGTCTTCCCCTTCCCCCTGCATTTTGTGCCGTACCTGCCAGCGTCCGCCAGCTTACCGGCAAACATGAAGGTATGTTGCAGTTAACTGCATGAGGTAGGGATATTTTCACAGAAAATTGTGGGAGGTGGGAAAATTTTCAATAAACCGCCAAGGTTATGAATTAATACTAAAGGGAGGATAGAGTATAGCAGCGGTGAATTTCTCCAGGGGGGTGAGGTACTGGAGGCATACCGTGTGCATAAGCACGTAAGGAATAGTTATTTACAATATGAAGAATTAATTGGTAGTGAAGTGAGAATTAGTAAAGTAAATAACAATTGAAAAAGATGAACCTCGAAGGAATCAATCAGGGTGACAGTCGAACCTGGACTGGAGCGGGAACTTGTATTTAACACGGTAGGGAAAATTGTGAATATTAAAGTCCGCCAGGCGACGGACCAGCGGATTAGCATGCTTGCTGCAGTTTAAATTCGCCATCAATCTGCCGGTGTATCAAAATCAGTTTTAAAACCTTATTCTTGGCCGTCTGGACTTTTCGCCGGTTTACCAACGTAAGACAGTCCCAATAAGCCAACAACCCGTATGTCAGCACAGGGCGGACGCATATGGCGTAAATGGATAGGCGGACATTCACATGCAAATTGGAGTGGAGGGACAGGTGCGGCCTGAGCATGGCCGCAACCTTATGCATGTTGGTGATGCGATCATTGACCGCCACGCCCCAGGTGAGTCTGGAGTCCAGGACGACCCCGAGATATGTGACCTTGCGGGACCATGGGACCGAACGCCCGTTAACCACAATATTGTCGATGGTGCAGTTATGTTGTTTCGCGAACAAAATGGCTTCCGTTTTATTGGCGTCAAGAAATAGTCAAGAACCGAGTCAAGGTAACGCTGCAGGCGATCGCGCGCCACCCACGGTCAGCGCGATTCAGTAAGGAGCGCGGTGTCGTCCGCGAACAGCGCCAGCGTGCATGTGGGGAGGGTGGGAATATCATTAATGAAAAGATTGAATAGCACAGGGCCAAGAATTGAACCCTGTGGAACGCCGGCCAGAACCGGCCGAGCACTTGACTCGACCCCGTTGACTCGAACATAAAAAGATATATCGGTCAGGTACGACTTCATTAACCTCAAGAAGTCGTCTCTAAAGCCAAGGGCATGAAGTTTAAAAATTAGGGCGTCGTGCCAGACCGAATTACCGTGCTTGTGAATGGCTGAGACTCGAGCCAATTTCCATGGCTCCGGAAAATAGGCAAGACGTAAACAATAGCGAAAGATATAGAACACCTGGCATATCATTTTTTTTTATGAATTCTTTAACATCAAGGAGCTTATGCGGTCGTCTCACGGCGATTTTTTGTCGCCGAGACACGAGATGATCTTGTAAATGGCACGAGGAGATAAGCCAGGGCAAAGCAAGTCGGAGTGGGAGAGAGTGGTATTATGAAAGGATGCAGTGAAATTAGTAATTTCGGACTCGCGTGGGGTGAATAGAGAGCGAGCCCCCCCGAAGACGGATTCGAACTGCCTTGCCAGGAGCTCCGATTTGCCCTCCGCCGAGCAGACGCTAGAGCCGCCGTCGTTAAGAATCGGCATTTTATATTTGTCAAATTTTTTTGACAAAGCGGCATAGATTGCCCAGAAAGTGGGGTCAACCTTGCGGAAGGAACCGAGTCTGTCGACCCAACCTTTGTTCCTGAGACAGGAAATTTGTCTCCTGATGCCGGCAGAGAGATCTCTTAAGACATCGCCGAGGTGGGACAGGCCCAGGCGCTGAGCCACTTTTCTTAATTTTCGCTTTCTGCGGATGAGAGCAGTCAAATAGTCGTCGTTCAGAAGGAACCCATGACGAGCAATGGCAGTGTTAATTTTGTTTGTGGCTAAACGGACCGAGGAGTGCATGCAGCCAGTGATGACGGCAATGCAATCATCGACGTCCGAGGTGGCAGCAAAATCCGTCCTCAGGGGGAAATCGTTAGTATGATGCCTATACAAGCCCAAATCCACAACTCGGTCAAGACCGATCCCAGCCTGAGATGGAGAAGGCAGGAGTGTAACTGGACCGTGATCGGAGGGACCCGGGTCAAGCGGCTCGCAGTCCAATGAGTAGTTAGTCGAGGACAGGAAAATGTCCAGTGTGGACGAGCGAGTCCGAGGAGCAAAATGAGTGAATTTATTTGGCTGTAAGATGTCGTATCAGGAGTTGGAAAAGTGCTTATGGAGCACCCTTCCATTCTGGTTAGAGGCGAAATTGTTCCATAGAGGGTGTCTTGTATTGTAATCACCTCCAATAATAAAGGGGGAGCCCACGCTTGTAATCATGTCAAGCATGAGCGGAGACAGTTTGGTGTTCGGCGAAACATAAACCACCCCAATGTATGGTAGATTGAGGGCGAGTCCAGCTTGACAAAACAGTGCTCGGCCGGGACGGGGAGAACGCCAGAAACCGATCTAAATGCGAGAGCGCGATGAATGAGAATCACTACACCACCCCCCGCGTGGTTCCTATCATGTCTGATAACCTCGAAGTCGGGCACGCTGACGCTGTCCGCGGGCGCCAGCCGCGTCTCCGTAAGGAGCAAAATTTCCGCCTGCTCGGGCGCGACGGTGAGTAGATGCTCATTTTTGTTTAAGTTAAATGTTTAAATTAATCGCTTGGAATTTCTCGCTGTTAGTGTTACAGCTCGCAAGTTTATTGTTTAAGCTCCTAATGGTAGACAGCATAAGTTGAATATCGACCAGCGATTTGAGTCTATTAACCTCAGTCAGAAAATCCCGGAAGCTTCCGGGCTCCTCACCGGTGGGATGTAAGGGGGCTGGTCGCGCGTCGCGCCCATCCCCACGCGCACCTGCCCCTCTCGTCACTTCCGCAAAGGATAAACCTCGCCCGAGAACCGACGCGGGTCGCGAATCCATTTCCCGCGGTACCGGTATGGTCACGGGTTTCGCACCTGCGCGCCTGGCAGGCTTGCTTTCTCGAACGTTTAAATAGCTCAGCAGGGCCGGACACTTTCAAAAATTGGCCGTATGCGAGCCTTTGCAATTTATGCATGTCGGGACAACGTCGAGAGGTTTATTACACTGAGACGTGTGGTGGTCGCCAGCGCACTTAACGCAGCGCGGAGCCACATTACAGTTGGAAGCCGAGTGACCGAATGCCTGGCATCGGAAACACTGAGTGTAGTTCTTTTTTGAAAAATATTTGTCCCAATAGACACGCATGCTGAAAAGGTATCCAGCCCTGCTGACCGTATTCAGGGATGTTCCGGCGGGGAAATTTACTCGGTAGACCGGCCTCTTCGCCGATTTGCCGATGCACATGCAACTAACAGGGTGCAATCCCGCTTTGCGCAGTTCAGCGAGCACCTCTTCGACCGGAGTCGATGGGAGCCCCTGCAAGGCCAAGCTCAAGATCTTCTCACTACTGTGAGTAAAGGAGAAGAAGGACAAGTTGTTTTCACGCAGAAATTGAATTAATTTATTATGCGAGTCTCTGTTATCGAATTGTACTCATATGCCTTCCTTTAGGAGCTTGAGCTTAACCCTTCCGACCCGAAATCAGTACCGCGTACTGACCCACCAGCCGTCGTATGCGGCCGACATCAGTACCGCGTACTGACCCGGAGAATGAATCACCGCTTTCTTCGCACGTCAGGCAAAGCCGAATTCGACACGCACTTATGTATAAATGCGTATCTCTTATCTCGTATCACATATGTGTGGGAGTGCGAAGCGCCCAACGTCGGGGCGCAGGACATTTTTGACCGCGCTACCGGGGACACAGATGTTCTGCAGGCGAGCAGCGATGGCCTGCAGAACCGTGTCCCCTGTTTTCAAGCTTTTAAGGATATCTTTAAGGATACGAATGAGAGAGAGAGGGGGAGAGAGAGGGAGAGAGGGAGAGCGCGCGCGAGAGAGAGAGAGAGAGAGAGAGAGAGAAAGAGACGAGAGAGAGAGAGACGAGAATGACTGAGGACGAATGCATGTATGAATGGAAAAACAGTGTGGATTGCGGAGTGGAGTAGAGTAGATCGAGGAGCAGCGTAGTAGAACAGTGTAGCATAACAGCGTAGAGTAGTACAGAGTGGATTGAATAGCGAAACAGTGTAGTATCGTATTGTTAATAAATACATAGTGTATCAGCGTTGAATATATTACACTTACACCGGCTTGATTTCATTAAAACTTCCAATCCCACATATGTATCTCCTGAAGATACACAAGACCTCAGTTTTAAGCTAAACAATCTGCAATGCTTTCTTTATTGCTGCAGACACAGTTCTTGATCCTCGACGACACATAGATACAGGACATCAATCAGACAATACAGTAGCTAGACTACACGAACGACATTTTATAACAAAAATATCCCCAACGGAAAAAACAAAATCACAACAAAGAAGATGTGCGGTATGTACGAAATTTGGAAGAACGAAAGATAGTAGGTTCTTGCGCCGCGAATGTGATGTTGGACTTTGCTTAGAAACGTGTTTCGAAATATATCACACGAAGCTGAATTACTAGCTGTTATTTAGGTAAAAACTTAATGAATTTCTTAATTATCCAGTACGAATGTAAATGGAAATGATTACTTACCGAGCTGTTAGATTCTTCCGCTCGTTTTACCGGGACGGAGGTACCTGATGCATTTTGCAGCGAAGAGGCCGCAGCAATGGACGATTTGGTCAGGGAAAGTCCCTGTCTCCTCAGGAAAGTGGTTTTCTTCGGGGCTGTGCGAGACCCCGTAGCAACTGGGACGGAAGACGTACATCCAGAAGGCGCCTTGGCCGTTTTTTTTTTTTTTTTTTTTTAGTAATTGGCAGGGATTTGGGGGGGGGAGAGGGGTAACAGGGAGCAACGACGACAAACGAAGAGGTGGAGGCACCCTAGAAATTTGCGCAACGAAATGCGTGCTTTCTCCCCGCCTTCCCCTTCCCCCCTGCACTTTATGCCGTGCCTGCCAGCGTCCGCCAGCTTACCGGCAAACATGAAGATAAGATGCAGTTAACTGCATGAGGTGGGAGTATTTTCGTAGAAAATTAAAGAAGGTGGGATATGGCGGAAAATTTTCAAAAAACCGCCAGGGAATGAATTAGAACTGAGGGGAGATCAAGTAAAAGCAGCAGTGAATTTCTCCAGGCGGGTGAGGCCCTGGAGGCGAATCACCTGCGAAGCACGTGAGAAGAGATTATGTATAGCAGAACGAGTAAGGGAGAAAATTCTGAAGAGAATTAGTTAGGGAGACAGTCGAATCTGGACTGGAGCGGGAACCTGTATTTGACGCGGTAGGGGAAGTTATGTATATTGAAGTCCGCCAGGCGACGGACCAGCGGATTTGCGTGATTGATGCAAATGAAGTTTGCCATCAACCGGTGTATATATGTACTGATCAACGGCAGCCTTGCGAGAAAATGGAGTCTCCTCGTGGAGAAGAAGGCAGGTAGGCCCAGAACAAGTTTCAAGACCTTGTTCTGGGCTATCTGGGCTTTACGCCGGTCTGACACCGTGAGGCAGTCCCAGTAGGACAACAAACCGTATGTTAACACGGGACGAACACATATGGCGTAGATGGAGAGGCGGATGTTTACATGCAAGTTGGAGCGGAGGGACAGGTGCGGTCTGAGCGCGGCCACGACCCTGTGCATTTTTGCGATGCGGTCATTGAGCGCCGCAATCCAGGTGAGCTTGGAGTCCAGAACGACCCCGAGGTATGTAACCTTGCGGGACCATGGAACCAGGTGTCCGTTGACCACAAGATTGTCAATGGCGCAACTAAGCCGCCTCGAGAACAAAATGGCCTCTGTCTTGTCAGCGTTAATGGCCAGCTTCATTGTCTAAAGTAATCGAGAACAGAGTCGAGGTAGCGCTGCAGGCGATCGTGCGCTACCCACGGTTGGCGCGATTCGGTTAGAAGCGCGGTGTCGTCCGCGAACAGCGCAAGCGTGCATGAAGGGAGGGTGGGGATGTCATTAATGAATAAGTTAAAAAGTACAGGGCCGAGAATTGAGCCCTGTGGAACGCCGGCCAGCACCGGCCGAGCACCCGACGCGACCCCGTCGACACGAACATAAAAAGATCTGTCAGAAAGGTATGACTCCATCAGCTTCAGGAAGTCGTTTCGGAAACCGAGAGCATGGAGCTTAAAAATTAGGG
The DNA here is from genome assembly GCA_963583965.1 of Nomada ferruginata. Classification (NCBI taxonomy): domain Eukaryota; kingdom Metazoa; phylum Arthropoda; class Insecta; order Hymenoptera; family Apidae; genus Nomada; species Nomada ferruginata. Next base: position 7,951,612 of record OY757222.1, read on the forward strand.
CGTCGTGCCAGACGGAGTCGAACGTCTTCTGGAGGTCCAGGAGGACCATTGCCGCAACATGGCCGATGTTAAAGCAGTGTGTAACCCTCTGAGCAATACGCACGATCTGATGGATTGTGGAGTGGCCACGCCGAAAACCAAACTGCTGGGGGATGATCACATTTTCCTCCAGGATAAATTTACTGACGTAGTCGTAAATAATTGACTCGAAAACCTTACCCAGAATGGAGAGGAGGCTTATTGGACGGTAGCTGGATGCAAGATTTTTTTGCTTACCGTGCTTGTGGATAGCCGAGACACGAGCAAGTTTCCAGGGCTCCGGAAAATAGGAAAGACGTAGGCAAAAGCGAAAGATATAGAAAATCTGGCAAATCATTTTTTTAGATGAATTTTTTAGCATCAGGGAACTAATGCGGTCGTCGCCCGGCGATTTTTTGTCGCCGAGGCACGAAATGACCTTGAAAATGCTACGAGGAGATAAGCCAGGGCAAAGCGAGTCGGAATAGGAGAGAGAGGTGTTGTGAAAGGAAGAGATAAAGTTGGAGATCTCGGACTCGCGTGGAGTGATAAGGGAGCGAGCCTCCCTGAAGACGGACTCAAACTGCCCCGCCAGGAGCTCCGATTTGCCCTCCGTCGAGCAGACACTGGAGTTACCGTTGCTGAGAATCGGCATTTTGTATTTGTCGAATTTTTTGGACAAAGCGGCATAGGTAGCCCAGAAAGTGGGGTCAACCTTGCGGAAGGAACCAAGTCTATCGGTCCAACCTTTATTTCTAAGGTGGAAAATTTGTCTCCTGATTCCGGCGGAGAGGTCTTTTAAAACGTCGTTGAGATGGGACAGGCCCAGACGTTGGGCCACTTTCCTCAATTTCCGCCTCCTGCGAATGAGGGCGGTCAGGTATTCGTCATTCAGGAGAAAACCATGGCGAGCAGTAGCGGTGTTAACCTTGCTAGTGGCCGAACGGACCGAGGAATGCATGCAGTTAGTGATAACGGCGATGCAGTCGTCAACGTCGGAAGTGGCAGCAAAGTCCGTCCTCAGGGGGAAGTTGTTAGTATGAGATCTGTACACGCTCCAGTCCACAACCCGATCGAGGCCGATCCCGGCCTGAGAAGGGGAGGGCAGGAGTGTGACCGGAGCGTGGTCAGAGGGGCCCGGGTCAAGAGTATTGCAGTCAAACGAGTAGCTAGCAGTAGAAAGGAAAAAGTCAAGTGTAGACGGGCGAGCCCGAGAAGAAAAGTAAGTGAATTTACTAGGATGCAGAATGTCGTAAGAGGAGTTGGAAAAATGCTTGTGAAGCTCCCTTCCATTCCGGTTAGAAGTGAAGTTATTCCAAAGGGGGTGCCTTGCGTTGAAGTCGCCCCCAATGATAAAAGGGGAACCCACCCCTGTGATCATGTCGAGCAAGAAAGGGTGCAGTCTGGTGCTCGGCGAGACGTAAACCACCCCGACGTAAATCGAGGGTGAGTCCAGCTTGATAAAACAGTGCTCGGCCGGTACCGGGAGGGCGCAGGAGACCGATCTGAAAGTGACAGCGCGATGAACGAGAATCGCAACACCGCCCCCCGCGTGGTTTCTGTCGTGTCTAATGACCTCGAAGTCGGGCACGCTGACGCTGTCCGCGGGCGCCAACCGCGTCTCCGCGAGGAGCAAAATTTCCGCCTGCTCACGCGCGACAGCGAGCAGGAGCTCATTTTTGTTTAACATAAACGACCTAATATTCCACAGAAGTATCTTAGGGAAAGAAGCCATTTTAATCAAGACTTCTCAAGGTTTCAACGAACACCTGGAGCCGCTCGCTGTTAAGGTTACAGCTCGCAAGTTTTTTATTTAGGCTCCTAATGGTGGAGAGCATAAGTGAGATGTCAACCAAGGAGTTGATTTTGTTGACCTCAGTCATAAATTCTCGGAGTCCTCCGGCCTCCTCGCCGGTGGAGCGCGGGGAGTGTAGGGGGGCCGGACGCACGTCGCGCTCGCCCCCGCGCGCACGTGCCCCACTCGTCACTTCCGCGAAGGATAAACCTCGCTCGCGAACCGGTGCGGAACGCAAATTGATTTCCCGCGGAACCGGTATGGTCACGGGTTTCTCGCGCCTGGCAGGCTTGCTTTCGCGAACATTTAAATTGCTCAGCAGGGCTGGGCACTTTGAAAAATTGGCCGTATGCGGGCCTTTGCAATTAATGCAGGTCGGGACGACGTCGAGGGGTTTGTTGCACTGAGAAGTGTGGTGGTCTCCGGCGCACTTAACGCATCGCGGAGCCACGTTGCAGTTGGAGGCAGAATGACCGAATGCCTGGCAACGGAAACACTGTGTGTAGTTCTTTTTCGAGAAGTATTTATCCCAATAGACCCGCATACTGAAAAGGTATCCAGCCCTGCTGACCGTGTTTAGGGAAGTACCGGCGGGGAAATTCACTCGGTACACCGGCCTCCTAGCCGATTTCCCGATACATGCACAGCTGACGGGGTGCAGACCCACTTTGCGTAACTCGGCAAGCACCTCGTCGACCGGAGTCGAGGGGAGCCCCTTCAAGGCCAAGCTCAAAATCTTCTCACTACTGTGGGTAAATGAGAAGAAGGAGGTGTTGTTGTCACGCAAGAATTTAATCAGTTTGTTATGCGAGTCGCGGTTGTCGAATTGAACTCGAATTCCCTCCTTCAAGAGCTTGAGCTTAAAGGAGCCCCCGCACAGCTCGGACAATTGCTTTTCAAGTACGTGAGCAGAGCACGAGTACTTAGTGATATAGATAGGGGGGGTCTTGGCGGAAGCGCGGCCCGTCGCTGATCTGTCAGCTGTGACGCGTGGCTGGCTCGTGGCCGGAGGCACGTCGGTTGAAGCGTGGCGGGAAGAGGAGGGGCGAGGGGCCACCGGCTCCGGCTCCTCGGTGAACGCGCCCGACAGGAGGGAGAAGCGAATGGAAGTAGGGACATTAGGGGCGGTGGAAACTTCCATGTCTTCCATGGCGTTGCGAGACTGCGCGTCTCTTCCCGAGACAAAATGGACGTTAGAGTCAGAGTCTACCGAATTCGCCCTCTGCGGGGGGGGGGGGGGGAAGCCCGGCCGGCGATCGCGTCGGGCACCGACAAGGAATTGAGATTATTGATAGAGCACTTATTGCTATGATTATTAGTAGAACACTTATTACTATGATTATTGTAAGTGAAATTAGAATTATTAGAAATGTTTGAGGAATTAGAATGCCGGTCCTGGACCTCGACCGGCACATTAAACAGCTTGACAATGCGCGCGGCCTTTTCACGCGAAGGCTCGAAGTAGTCGGCGGAATTCACGGATTCAGCCGACTGGTGAAGCGGGGAAGCAGCGGGACCAGGATTCCCGCTGGACGCTTCGTCGCAGGAATGAGAATGAAAGTGCCCACTTACAGTACTGGTGGTGTCCTCCGTTCATTTTGGGACGGAGGCGCCTGATACCTTAGGCAGCGAAGCCGCTGCGACGGAAGATTTTGTCAGGGAAAGACCCTGCTTCCTCGGGAAGGTGGTTCTTGCCCTCAGGGCTATGCGGGACCCCGAAGCAACAGGCACGGATGTAGTCGAACCGGAACGAGCCTTGGCGGCCATTGGCCGTTTTCGGCTGCCACTGAGTAAATCCTGGTTGTTACCCGAAGGCACACTCACGGAAAGGGGTCGACCCTCCCACAAGAGGAGAGGACGACCGCAAAAGTCACAGGAAACGCACTGTAAAACACACTGTAACAGACAAAGAGTAAGACGCGGCGAGACGCAACGCGTAGAGAATCACAGCGCGCAGGCGCGCGAGAACAAAGGCACACGAGGCACGGAGCAGCGAGCAGCACGTCTACACGCTACGAGCGCCGGACGCCGAATCGCCTTGGCGGCCATTGGCCGTTTTCGGCTGCCACTGAACCAATCTGGTCACTCTCCATGGTCCGCACTTATTTTTGCACATTCACCCGCGCCAATCAGAGGACAGGAACCGACCTCATCATAACTCAGATTCGGCGTCCAGCGCTCGTGGCGCGCAGACGTGTCTGTCCGCTGCTCCGTGCCTCGTGTGCCTTTGTGTCTCGCGCGCCTGGTTACTACGCGTTGCGTTCCGCCGCGTCTTAATTCAGTTCTCTCTTAGTGTATTCTATTGTGATTTTCGTGGTCGTCCTCTCCTTGCGTGGGAGGGTCGACCCCACCTGTGAGTGTGCCTTTGGGCAAGAACTCAGACTTACTTAGTGGTTGCCGAAAGCGGCCAATGGCCGCCAAAGCTCGTTCTGAATGTACTTCTTCCGTTCCAGTCTCTACGGGTCTCGTACAGCCTCGAAGAAAACATAGTTCTTGAGGAGGCAGGGTCCCCCGCTGTCCAAATCTTCCTTGGCTGCGGCTTCATCGTCGCAAAATAAACCAGGCGCTTCCGCCCAGGTAAAACGAGCGGAAGAGATCACCAGTCCGGTCAGCGATAATCGTTCCTATTCGCCCTCGGGCGTCCAAGCGTCCAGCAGGGATCCCGAGCCTGCCGCTTCTTCCCTCCGTTGCTCCACGGATTCGGCAAATTCCATGGAATCATTTGAACCCTCGCGGGAAAAGGCCGTGCGTATTGTTAAGCCATTTAGCGTTCCCGCCCAATTACAGAAGTTAAGCTCCTATGGATTAAATAGGTTTAGTAATAATTTTAATCTTAATTCTTCATTTATTCCTGACGAGAACCTCGGTCGAGCTTCTGCGCAATTACCTTTACCAAGGGCAACCTTGGTAAATACCGGTACGAACACCAACTTCGTCCCCAACCGCGACGTTCAGTTTCATAATAACATAGAAACAATGGAAATTTCCAACGTTCCAAACGTTCCCACGTCGAACGGTTTCTCCCCCCTCTCGCGAGCCTTCACCGCAGAGACAGAGGACCCCTGTTCTCCTCCCCCTTCCACCACTCGTCGAGCCTCGGTCGACGAACACTCTACCGCGAACGCACCGCGCATTACTATTGACAGACAGATGACGGGTCGAGTCTCCGCCAAGACCCCCCCCCCCCATCTATATAACTAAATATTCTTGCTCGGCACATGTCCTCGAGAAACAATTAACCGACTTATGCGGAGGGACCTTTAAGCTCAAGCTTTTAAAGGAGGGAATCCGTGTCCAGTTCGACAATAAGGACTCCCACACTAAACTCATCACGTTTTTACGTGATAACAACTTGTCCTTCTTCTCCTTCACTCCCAGTAGTGAAAAAAATCTAAGCTTGGCCTTGAAGGGACTTCCGCCGACCCCGACTGACGAGGTACGCGGTGAGTTACGCAGGGCAGGCTTGCACCCCATCAATTGCGCGTGTATCGGCAAGTCCGTAAACAGACCGGTCTATAGAGTGAACTTCCCGGTGGGAACCTCGTTAAACGCTGTCAATAAAGCCGGTTACCTTTTTAGCATCCGTGTTTATTGGGATAAATACTTCTTGAAGAAAAACTATACCCAATGCTTTCGATGCCAAGCGTTCGGACATTCCGCATCTACTTGCAACGTGGCTCCGCGCTGGGTCAAGTGCGCTGGAGACCATCACACGTCCCAGTGCACCAAACCGCTGGACGTCGCTCCATCCTGCATTAATTGTAAAGGCCCGCACACGGCCAATTTTTCTACATGTCCGGCCTTGCTGAACTACCTGAACGTCCGGGAAAACAAGCCTGCCATGCGTGCAGGCGCAAAATCTATATCCACACCGGCACAGCCGGAAGGAATTCCATGGCCTGCGTTGGTCCCCGGGCGCGGACTGACTTTTGCGGACGTAACGAGGGGTGGCGGGCGCGCGCGGGGAACGCCTCGGCGTGCGGTCGGCCCCCACACACTCCACCGGTGAGGAATCCGGAAGCTTCCGTGACTTCATGACAGAAATCAATAAGTTAAAGTCATTAGTGGACATAAACCTTATGTTATCTTCTATTCGAAAATTAAATAGTAAACTTGCGAACTGTAATTCAAACAGTGAGAAATTTCAGGCTTTTATCGAGGTATTGAGCAATATAGATTAGACCCACACTTTCTATCTCATTAATTCTTATCCCGTATTTAGTCGTCCCCACATGTGCCCACGTGCACAGCATACCTCCAGTTTTCCACCCACCTGGAGAAACTTTCCTTTGTTATTCTTGTCCTCATTTTAGTTCTAATTCATATCCTTGGTGGTTTTTGGAAAATTTTCCGCCATATCCCACCTCCTTCAATTTTCTTTGAAAATATTCCCCACCTCATGCAGTTAACTGCACGCCACATTCATGTTTGCCGGTAAGCTGGCGTACGCTGGCAGGTACGGCACTAAATGCAGGGGGAGGGTAAAATGGGGAGAAGTTACGCACAGGTTGCCTACATTTTCCGGGTGCTCCCATCTACTGCTGAATCTGTTGCTTCCCATTATCCCTCCCCCAAATCATTTCCAAATATAAAAAAAAAATCAGAGGACAGGAACTGACCTATCATTCGGCGTCCAGCGCTCGTGGCGACCAGACGTGTCTGCTTGTCGCTCCGTGCCTCGTGTGCCTCGTGTGCCTCGCGCGCTGTTGGTTTTGCGTGTCGCGTTCTACTGCGTTTCAATTCAGTTCTTTCTTAGTGTATTTTTCACACGGCTAATTTTTCCAAATGCCCGGCCTTGCTAAATTACCTGAACATTCGAGAAAACAAGCCTGCTACGCGTGCATGCGCAAAGCCCATATCTATACCGGTACAGCCGGAAAAAATTTCACGGCCTACGTCGGTTCCCGGGCGCGGATTGACTTTTGCGGACGTGACGAGAGGGGCGGGCACGCGCGGGGAAGGACTCGATGTGCGGTCGGCCCCCTTACACTCCACCGGTGAGGAATCCGGGAGCTTCCGAGACTTCGTGACTGAAATAAATAAACTATAATCATTGGTCGACATAAACCTCATGTTATCTTCAATCCGAAAATTAAATAACAAGCTTGCGAACTGTAATTCAAACAGTCAAAAATTCCAGGTTTTTATCGAGGTGCTGAGCAATTTGGATTAAAATGGCTTCCCTCCCTAAGATCTTGTTGTGGAATATCCGATCGTTTAATCTAAATAGGAACGAGCTTCTGCTCATCATTGCGCGAGAACAAGCCGAAATACTGCTTCTCACGGAGACGCGGCTGGCGCCCGCGGGCAGCGTCAGCGTACCCGACATCGAGGTCATTAGACACGACAGGGATTGTAGAAGGGGTGGGGTGGCAATCCTGATCCATCGCGCCCTTGCCTTCAGAGCAATTACTCATACACTCCCCGTGCCGGCCGAGCACTGCTTCGTTAAGCTGGATTCGCCTTCGGTATACATTGGTGTGGTTTATGTCTCGCCCAGAACCAAACTGACTCCTCTTACTCCGCTTGATATGCTTACAAACATGTGCTCTCCGTTTATTATTGGACCCGATTTTAATGCTAGGCATCCACTATGGAACAACTACGCCTCAAACCCTAGTGGAAAGATTCTTCATAAACATTTTTCCAACTCCTCCTATGATATTATCCACCCGGATAAGTTTACATGCTTTAACCCTCGGTTTCGCGTGACCACCCTGGACATTTTTCGATCCTCGGTCAATGACTCCTTAACCCATTTGCATCATCGGTCTATTTCAGCTGCCGCGTTCAAACATCAGCGACGTTCAACTGACGACTGACTTGTATCACCGCGCGCGGTCGATTGTATGTGCAGTAACGGGCATCCAAATGATTCATGGAGTTTATTAACAATGTACTGTTTAAAACGATTGATACACAGTGTATATTAAACTGATGGAACCGAAACGCTCCCACAAGTGGTTAAACGTGGTCTGTCGCAACTAAAGAATATTTCGCAACTGGTAAAAAGAGCAGTCGTAGGCTCGCGGTATATTCCGCGCTCGGTGATAGCTGACAGTCGCGGCTCGCGGATTATTCCGCGCTTGGTGATAGCAGACAGTCGCAAATGGGTTAAATTGCAATGATCTCGATCTTGGCCCTTCTGACCATGTTCCTGTTACTCTCCTACCTGCCCTACCTCAAACTGGTATCGGCCTCGATCGGGTCATTGATTGGAGTTTGTACAGACATCATTCGAACAATTTCCCCCTGAGGACGGAATTCACGACCAGCTCGGACATTGACGGGTGCATTGCGGACATCACTGCCCGTATGCACTTCTCTGTCCGATTAGCCACAACAAAAATTGATACTGCTACAACTCGTCATGGGTTCCTTCTGAACGATGACTACTTAAACGCTCTCATACGTAGAAAGCGAAAAATGAGGAAAATAGCCCAACGACTGGGTCCATCTTATCTTACCGATGTCATTAAAGATCTCTCTGCCGGCATTAAAAGGCAAATTTCCTATCTCAGGAATAAAGGATGGGTCGACAAACTCGGTGCCTTCCGTAAGGTCGACCCCACCTTCTGGGCGACCTATGCCGCACTGTCTAATAAATTCGACAGACATAAGCTGCCGATACTTAACGATGGTAGCACTAACATCTGCTCGGCAGAGGGCAAATCAGAACTTTGGCACAACAGTTTGAATCTGTCTTCAGGGACGCCTGCTTTCTTAACACGCCGTGCGAGTCCGAAATAGAAGACTTTACTACAACTTTCCGTAACACTACCTTACCTCTCTCCGATTCGCTTTGCTCCGGCTTATCTCCACGTAGTATATACAGGGTTATCTCGCGACTCGGTGACAAAAAGTCGCCGGAAGATGTTCGCATAAGCCCCCTGGCGCTTAAAAATTCGTCTAAAAAATTGATATGTCAGGTGTACTATGTCATCCGTCACTGCTTACGCTTTGGTTATTTCCCCGAACCGTGGAAATTGGCCCGAGTATGTGCCATCCACAAGCGCGGCAAACCAAAAGATCTAGCATCCAGCTATCGCCCGATAAGTCTCCTTTCCATTTTGGGTAAGGTGTTTGAATCTGTCATTTACGACTACATCAGTAAGTTCACGTCTGAGAACGATATAATCATCTATTGGAAAGGTTAAAGGGTGGAAGCAATAAGTGAAAAAGGCAATTAAGTTTCTATATAACAATACTTTAATAAAGCTGAGAAACGACACCCTCTCTTCATTAAGGTTTTCAATAGACTGACTGGGTCACAACCGACGAGCCCGCGATTACGATTCATTTGTTTTTACTAGCGATCACATCGCCCCCTGCTTCTTAGAACCGATATCAAGGATGTCCAAATGTATATTGGATTCATTTTTGAAGTGTAAACTTCTTTAGGCGCGCCACGCACAGAATTTTGCTGGGGAGTGAATGAGTCTGATGCGCGACGCTCGGGAGCCGAAACGCGTGACGCTCATTCGGGTAAACTCGAGGAGCCGAAGCGCGCGACGCTTTTTGCTGGGGAGTGAAGGAGTCTCATGCGCGACGCTCGGGAGCCGAAGAGCGGGACGCTCATTCGGGTAAACTCGAGGAGCCGAAGCGCGCGACGCTTTTTGCTGGGGAGTGAATGTGTCTCATGCGCGACGCTCAGGAGCCGAAGCGCGGGACGCTCATTCGGGTAAACTCGAGGAGCCGAAGCGCGGGACGCCCATTCGGGTGAACTCGAGGAGTCGAAGCGTGCGACGCTTTTTGCTGGGGAGTGAAGGAGTCTCATGCGCGACGCTCGGGAGCCGAAGAGCGGGACGCTCATTCGGATAAACTCGAGGAGCCGAAGCGCGCGACGCTTTTTGCTGGGGAGTGAAGGAGTCTCATGCGCGACGCTCGGGAGCCGAAGAGCGGGACGCTTATTCGGGTAAACTCGAGGAGCCGAAGCGCGCGACGCTTTTTGCTGGGGAGTGAATGTGTCTCATGCGCGACGCTCAGGAGCCGAAGCGCGGGACGCTCATTCGGGTAAACTCGAGGAGCCGAAGCGCGGGACGCCCATTCGGGTGAACTCGAGGAGTCGAAGCGTGCGACGCTTTTTGCTGGGGAGTGAAGGAGTCTCATGCGCGACGCTCGGGAGCCGAAGAGCGGGACGCTCATTCAGATAAACTCGAGGAGCCGAAGCGCGCGACGCTTTTTGCTGGGGAGTGAATGAGTCTCATGCGCGACGCTCGGGAGCCGAAGCGCAGGACGCTCATTCGGGTAAACTCGAGGAGCCGAAGCGCGCGACGCTTTTTGCTGGGGAGTGAATGAGTCTCATGCGCGACGCTCGGGAGCCGAAGCGCGGGACGCTCATTCGGGTAAACTCGAGGAGCCGTACTTCTTCACATAATGAGGGTAGTACATTGTGTAGGCAGTTAACATAAACTTGCCCAGTTAAACGTCCTTCGAAAAAGTGCGGGCCAATGACAAAATTTTCGATAATGCCGCACCAAACGTTCAGGGTCCATGGATATTGAAACGCCGTTGTTCTCATCATTTGCGGATTTTGAGCTGCAAGTTTGACTTTGAATGACCTTGAGTCATAGGTCATTGAACTCGTCTTGAAACGTACTATTTGATGGTGGATAAAAAATATATCATTCCATTTAAAAAAAGAAAGTTGACCTTCACCTCACCTTGGAGTGTCCACCGGGAAGAATAAAAGTCCCACCACATGATGTCCCCCTCGGTACTGAACAACTTCCATTTGAAACATTTTTGCCTATAATCAATATGTTTGGAGATATTCGTTTGTAACGCTTTATAAGGTTCACCCTGTATATGAGAATATTGTCTGAGAATATATTCTATATTCATTTGTTAGAGTTTCTCCTCTGAATAAGGACCTGCCTTCTTTTACTGTATAAAATGAATTACTTTTTGTAAACTGAACTGTGCATTATATATTATCACACATCCTTATAATCTAGTTTTCCAACAGATTCGTCCAAGTAATAAGACCCGTAATAATAATATTCATGTTATTCATGTATTGTATATTAATTAGAATAGATTAAAATCGCCATCGAAGTTTACACTTCGGTCGTGCGGTCTTAAGCGCACACTAGTTTTTTTGTTCTTAGACTTTGAGTGCATACTCGATCCAGTTAATCCAATATCATCCCACAGCAGTTTGGTTTTCGGCGCAGTCACTCCACAATTCACCAGATTGTACGCATTACCCAACGGGCGACGCATGGCTTTAACATCAACCACGTTACGGCAATGGTCCTTCTGGATCCCCAGAAGGCCTTTGATTCGGTTTGGCACGACGGACAGTGGGGCAAAAGGCCTATTTAGGCGTGCCAAAGTCGAAAAACAAAACACGGAGTAGGTCTATAATTTTATATCCAATATCAAGATAGATGTCTGTAGCTGCCAAAAACGACATTTTCATTTCTTAAATCCATTGTTGTTAAGCGTGGCAAGGGATACAAGCGTTAAAAATTAAAGATAGCTTAAAAATGAAGAATACTATTTTCACCTGTTAATTCTATTTGCAGGAACTGCATCAACAAGGACTAGGAATGTGTAAAAATCAAAAGAAATTTATTTTGGAAATTTTTAAATAATTTTTCTCAGGAAAGTTTCAACAAACTAATTTTCTACGCGTTCTTTTATGAAATACTTTCGAACTCCACGAGTCTCCACGCTAATTTTTATATACACATTAAGAATGGGATATATACTTTATGCTCTATAAAATTTGGCTGCAGCCAACTGCAGCTGCAAAAGTTAATGCATTTTTTATAGAATAGTTCAATGCCGAGAACGTTCGCACTGTGCGGCCTACGGTAGACGGTAGATGATCCGGTCCCTCTTTTTCATTTATGAACGTGGATAATTTACAGAAATAAAATTTACAATAAAAACAATAACAATGTATATAAAAACAAAATAATATTTACATCATAATTATTATTAAAAAATTTAATAACATATAAAATAAATTTAATCTTCTACGAAAGGAAAAAATATTAAAGTACAAAAGATTTATAGAAAATTATAAAGAAAAACAATTTGCTTCGAAAAATTGTCAGCTCGAAGTTATTGACCCTCTACTTCGAGAAGAGCTCTTACTTCATCTTCAAAGACTTCAAGATTATATCATCAACAAACGTTGCCACGAACTATACATTGCTGAATGTTTTATTATTTGGGTTATGTTAATACTCCATTTGTTCGGAAGGGGTGATAAACACTTTAATTACCTTAATCGCTTAGCGAGTCAAGAATGAGTGAAAATTAACTTCCTTTGTAGGGCGCGGTGCGTGATTATAAGGATTAAACCACAGTCAAACCTCTCGAGGTTTATGACAGGGTCGCTGCTATTAAACTAAAAGAATTTAGTCAATACAAGCATACTTATTCTTTAATGGATTTACTTTTATGTAGGGCACTTCGTAAACTAACCAATCTATATTTTTTCGGTAAGACCGTATGAGGGTTATTTTCGTCATTTTTCTTGTGAATTGTCGAGAAAAACAACAGTTATCATTTCTAGGTAGTTACTAAACAAAAATTAACATATAAATATATCAATAACGCACAAGATATACATCCTAGGGAGAAAGACGTACGGAATTCAGTAATAAAAATTTAATATCCTTAAAAAATGAAATTAGTAAGAGAAAGACTATTTAAACAATGACAAGTAAACAAGGGTGGAATATATCAATCATTTTTCTTGTAGTCAATTGTTTTCATGTCAACGAAAAAAGCGGAGCCCGTTCTTCGGGAGTCTACCGTAGGCCGCATTAACGCGAACGTTCTCGGCATCGAACTATTCCATAAAAAATGCAATAACTTTTGCAGCTGCAGTCGGCTGCAGCCAAATTTTATAGAGTGTAAAGTAGACATTCCATTCTTAATGTGTATATAAAAATTAACGCGGAGACGGGCGGAGATCAAAAGTATTTCATAAAGAAAGACTTTTGCACGCCTAAATAGGCGTTTTGCCCCACTGTGCGACGCCCTGATTTTTGAACTTCGGATCCTTGGTTTTCGAGGCGAATTTCTGAAGCTGATAGAGTCATACCTGGCCGGCAGGTCTTTTTATGTTCGAGTGAACGGAGTCGCGTCGAGTGCTCGGCCGGTTCTGGCGGGTGTCCCGCAGGGATCAATCCTTGGCCCGGTGCTGTTTAACCTCTACATTAATGATATCCCCACCCTCCCTGCATGCTCGCTGGCCCTGTTCGCGGACGACACCGCGCTCCTCACTGAGTCGCGCCGGCCGTGGGTGGCGCGTGATCGCCTGCAGCAGTACCTGAACTCGGTTCTTGATATCTTTGGGCGATGGATGCTCGCCATTAACGCTAGTAAGACGGAGGCCATTCTTTTCTCGCGTCAACGCGGTTGCACCATTGACAACCTTCTGGTCAATGGACATTCAGTTCAATGGTCCCGCAAGGTCACATACCTCGGAGTCGTCTTGGATTCCAAACTCACCTGGGGTGCGGCGGCAAACGACCGCATCGCCAAAATGCACAAAGTAGCGGCCGTTCACAGGCCGCACTTGTCCCCTCATTCAAACTTATTCGCAATGTTTGCTTGTCCATTTACGATATGTGTATTCGTCCGGTGCTGACGTACGGATTATTGGTTTATTGGGACTGTCTTTCGTTGGAAAACCAGCGGAAGGTCCAGATAGCTCAAAATAAGGTCGTTGATTCTAAATCTTTTTTTTTTTTTTCCCTCCACCTTCCCTCGGCAGGCCAGCTCCGTTCACCCAGTAAAAGGTCTCCAAGGAGCAATGTAGCCTGTCAAGCACTGCTAAGTATCCACGCTTGAGTGGGCATTACCTTACATCCAGCCTGGAAGCAAATTCCCAGGTCCTGGTTCAGGGCCCAGATTGCCCACCCAAGTAGTCCACCCCGCTTTTCAACCGCCCATAGTATGTCCCATCCGTTCACATTGCGTCCGGTTGAGTGCAAAGGCGCGCCGATGCCTTGACCTCCCCAACGGGGAAAATATTACTAGGGCTCACCATTCACATGTAGCCTGACTAGTGTATTCGGGGCCTTCCACATCCCCACACAACTCCAACACACCTGATTCCTCTATGTTTGTATACAGCCTGACATGGCTGTTCGTTCCCTCGCTCGCAGCTCAAGTTCTTCTCTCTGCCTCTCGATTATTTCTTTGGTTTCCATAATCCTCGTAGTAAGGTTTGTAAACGCCTTCCAGTTTTTTGGTGCATCTGTGGCCCATATCAGAAGCTCGGCTGGTAGCTTTCCTCGGGCAGTTATAGGGAGATATTTTTCTCTCATACTCGACCATGCTTGGCATTCAAAGAGAGTGTGCTCCGGGTCGTCCTGTTCTGCTGCACACATCCAGCAGACTGGGGATTGTTCTTTCCCAATTTTATAGAGGTATGTGCCGAAGCATCCGTGGCCGGTGAGTGCTTGTGTGATGTGGTATGTGAGTTCTCCATCGTCCCTGCGCGGCGGTGTCCCATTCTCGTTGCCATGTCGCCATGTATAACTCGGTGATTATCTTTTCATCTATAGGTCCGGACTGGGCGTTCTGATCACACGCGGTCCTCAAGTCTTCATCCAGTTCGCAGGCCGCCTCGATTGTCGGGTTTATGTGACCCTTCATGATCATATATAAAAGCTTTCTTTTACGTGCTTCCATGACGATCGGAAGGGTACCCGTAAGAACATCCAGGGCCTTGACCGATACAGTTTTGTATGCAGCGGCCACTCTTACTGCAGCGTTTCTCTGTACCGATCTTAATTCTTTCCTAGCCCATTCATGTCTGCAGACATGTTCAAAGACAGGAGCTGCATATAGGAGGACCGCTCTGGGGGTATTCATAATTAGTTTTCTGGGGCCGCTTCTGACTGCGCCTTTGCGTCTCATAAGCGAACCCAGTGCGGCTGTGATGCCGCAAGCCCGACGGCAGGCGTCTCCCACGTGCTCTCTGAAGGTGGATGTCACATCCAGGGTAACTCCTAGGTACTTAATTTTTTGGGTAAAGTTTATTGTCTTGCCCCCTAATTTTATTTGGGTCATGCGGTTTCCCTTGACTCCAGCAATTTGCATAACTTCCGTCTTGTCCGTTGCTATTTCCATACCTTTGTTCTTCATCCAGTCCGCGATTTCTTCATAGGTTTTTACGGCTCTTCTTACTACCACTGCTTGCGATACCGCCGCTACCAGGACTGCCAGATCATCTGCGTACGCGACGCATCTGATCTTGTTGGTATCGTATCTGGCCACAATGTCATCGAAGGCGATGTTCCATAGTACGGGCCCCAGGACTGAGCCTTGCGGTACTCCGGCATACACCGAGAAGGTCTGTATGGGTTCGTCTTCGGCCACTATTTTCCGATCCTTGAGGTATTCCGATATCATTTGTACCAGGTAGGTGGAGATGCCTTTGTTTATTAGTGCCCTTAGTATGTCCGGCCATCTGACTACGTTAAAAGCATTTTTAACATCGATAGTTATCATTATAGCGGATTTGTTTCCTGCCTTGGCCATGGTGGCGAAATTTCTCACTTCCATAAGTGCGTCTATCGTCGATATTTTCTTTCTAAAACCGTACTGATTCTTTGTGAGCCCCCCTTGTTTATCTATCTCTTCTTCCAATCTGCTTTTCAATATATGTTCAAACACCTTTGCTACGTTCGTGATTAGACTGATCGGTCTGTACTGAGGAAGTCCGGCAGCGTCCGCCTTTTTTTTTGGTATAAGGATTAATTTCTGGACTTTCCAGGTAGTTGGGAAAATCCTATGATTTAGACACTGTTGGTATAACCCGACCACCTCGTCTGGGATCATTCTGAAAGTGGATTTCAGCACTCCGATCGGAATTTGGTCTAGCCCGGGCGCTTTTTTGATACCAATTTTACCCAGAGCATTTGAAACTTCCGTGGTAGTTATCGCCGGGCATTTACTGGCACCTCTAGTGGTTCTGCTTGTCGGTAGTTGATATTCCTCTCCGGGTTCCGTGCAGAAGAGGCTTCGCACAATCCTTGCGACCTCTTCCATGGGCAGGTAAACCGAGCCGCTCGCCCCTTTGAGAGCCTTCATGATTATCTTATATGGTTTGCCCCATGGGTCGCTGTTTAGCTGGGTGCAGAAGGTCTCCCACGCTCTGGCTTTGGCTTGCCTTATTTTTTTTTTAAAGGTTCTCTTGTTGTCCTGGTATTCCCCGCGTAAAGCTGCGACCAAGGCAATGTTCGAATTCTTTTTACGATACTCCCTGTGCAGTTTACGTCTGGACTTTGCCGTTAGTTTGCGGAGCGCCGCCACTTCCGGTGTCCACCAGTGTGCATTTGGGTTCCTTCGGTTCCTATTGGATCTCTCTTCCATCGGCATGGACATATCGCATGCTATTAGGAGGAACTGCATCCAACCCTCCACAAACTGCGCGGGACTCGTTGTGTCCAGATCTCTGGCGATCGCCCTTCCCGTTGTCAATACTCGTTCCAGTTTGTCCTGCTCGAGCTTGTTTGCATTCCATCTATATAGAACTGGCTGCCGGCCCTGCGGCTCCTCCCCAAATTTGTGACTCAAGTACCGGTGATCCGACGCGTTATATTTTGTGAGCACTACAGATCTTAGCAGCCACTGGGCTTAGCCCAGGTGTTATCGCTAGGAAATCAATTGTAGATGTTCTTCCTGCTTTCCAGAACGTGGGTGTACCTTCCGTGCTCGTTGGTACGAGGCCCAGCGAGTCCAACCCCGTTGATAGCAGCCGCCCTCGTCTATCACTCCATGTGCATCCCCAGAGAGGCGATTTGGAGTTGAAATCTCCAGCCACCGCGCATTCGCCGGGGAAGGCTTTGATCGCTTCACACAAGTTTTGTACCGATTCGCTAAATTTATCAAACGTATCGTTCGGTGGTATCGTAGGTAACAGCTAATAATTAGCACATTTTCTACTATTGTGGACACGAAGTTGTTGCCCACTGGTCCTTTGCTCACCATCCCAACCGCAGGACTGATCCAGATCACTGCACTCCCTCTATTATCGCACTGCCAGGTACGTCTTTTTCTGTAATATTCGGCTACTATGGCCACGTTATATCCTTCGTGAGTTATTTCCTGCAGGAGCAAGTCCTGCGCTACTGCGCAACGGTTGAGTTTCGCCTGTAGGATTTTGAGGTTTGGGGCCATTACTCAGGCTTGTGGTTCCTCATGGTTGGACATCCAATGGATGCCGCCACGTGTCCTAGTCTGTCTTCGGGTAGCCCGTTTTTCAGACAGAGCAGGCATCTGGCCGGCTTTTTGCATTCGTTAATCGTGTGGTCCTTCTCTCCGCATTTCCTACATATCTCTTTGATTTCTTTTTCTAGGGTACACTTGGCCGCCGTGTGTCCCAGGTTGTGACACCTAAAACACCTCGTGACTGATGGGAGCAGCGTTAGGCGGTACGAGAGAAAGCCTATTTTTATTTTGCCGCCTCCTATGAATTTCCTCGTCTGCTGTGTGTCGTTCAGGGTGATTACCGTCCTTTGCATGCCGCCGAACCCGGACCGGAGTGGTAGGACTTTGCATTCCTCCCCCGGTATCGCCCTGCTTATCGCATCCTTTACCTCTTCTGTGGTAGCTATCGGGTCTATGTCGTAGACTTGTATCACCATTTTTTTGTTGGCTTTAAGTACAGACGCTTGGCTCCCCATGGCCTCCGCTATTTTTTTACGAATCGCTTCAACCTTACCTGGGTCCGTACCTTTCCCGAATTGCAATAAAAGGTAGCCGGCAGCAGTTTTCCGAGCGGCCGTTACCTCCACTTCGCGTATGCAGGCTTGGTTCCTAACTTTGGTTAGCGCCTCCGCGAAGGTCATTGATTCGTTTGTCCTTTCCGTTATCGTCTCTAGTGGGGGTTTCTTCAGGAAGATAATGTTTCCATTTCCCTCTTTCCCCTTGGTAAGCTGCGCGTATGTTCCCTGTTTCTTCTCTTGTGTGTTGTCCGGGTCCTCGTCTTTCTGCCTTTCCTTTCTTCTTCTCCTTCTGGTGACATGCCACTCGTCCCTTTCTTGTTTATCCGTCGCGTCAGAGGTTTCTTCTAGGTCGGGTTCTAGCTTGCGGACTATTTTTATTTTGGGTGCCTCTTCCGGGGGTGTGGGGGACTCCCTGGGGCGTGCTAGCTTTCCCGAGTCTTTTATTTTACCTTCTCGTGTCATGCTCGCAACAACCATTGCATTCTGTTCAAGAACCTTCCTGGCTGTTGCCAGCTCCTTCTTACACTTGGTGGTTTCATATTGGATATTCACGTACATCTTATCCATTTCTTGTAGGTTTTTCCCCGGGTTATGTTTTATCCGATTTCCCAGATCCGCAAAGATTTTGTGCATTATCACGCTCAATTTTCCTACCGTGGGTCTTATATCCCGTGCCTCCGCTATATTTTCTTTACAGAAATCCTGTAGAATTTTAATGCACGTGTCTGCATCCTGCAGTTCAGCCCCCATGCATTCGAGTGCCCCCACTGTTTTTTTAACACATGCGTGCATAGTATTCCATCTTGTGCTTTTTTCATGTGTAGCGTTCTGTGTGGTTTCTTTCGCTCCATCCTCTCCTAGATCCGTCGTTACTTGTTCCTGTCTAGGAGAGAGCAACAAGATCTCTGTCTCCTGTGTGATTCTGTTTATATCCTTATTCATTTCTGTTGCTAGATTTTCAGATGGTAGCGGCTTTCCATTCGGCGAGTGGCGCACGCATCCTACGTTACTCATCGTGCCTGCGCATGCGTCGTAGATCGATATATAGCCTATCACGAGATCGGATCCCTTGTCGGGTCCTGTGATTGGGCTAGCAGGTACGGCACAAAATGCAGGGGGGGGGAATGGGGAGAAATTACGCACAAGTTGCGCATATTCTTACTGGGTGCTTCCATCTGCTGTATTTGTCGCTTCCCATTATCCCTCCCACCAAATCATTGCCAATTATAAAAAAAAACAGAGGACAGGAACCGACCTGGCCACTCTCCACGGTCCGCAATTTCACTTATACCATTTTTTTCACTTTTTTTACGATTTATGTTCGATCTTGGCCTACTAATTTATTGGGATTGCCTACCGACAGCTCATCGGCGGAGAGTTCAGACAGCCCAAAATAAAGTATTAAAGGTAGTCCTAAACCTACCCTGCAGGTCCTGAACCATCGCATTGCACCAACGTGCCAGGATACCGCTTGTGAAGGCCTTTGTGGACAGGCTGATCACAAACTTCAAATGCTTAAATCATGCAAAGCCATTAGTCCGACGATTGGCGGAGGTAAACATTCACACGATCCCATATCGCATCAAACATAAATTTCCACTTCATTCTAAGTTCGACCAGTGCCCGGGATAAACCCCCTGTAATAACACTCGTCTACATGTCGCTCCTAGTGATCGTTCTCTTAAATCTTCCTCTCTCCTTCCGCACACATTGTATTAAGTGCACCAATGCACTAACGCCCCAGTCTCACCCTACTGGATGATTTCTCATTTTTCCATTACCGTTCTCAGCTTTCCCTTAAACTCACGCCATTGACGGTTTTTGGAAAATTTTCCGTCACAAAAACTTTCCTGTTTTACAATTAATACCCCTTACCTCATGTAGCTAACAACACACCATTATTAAGAACGCCGGTAAGCTGGCTAACGCTAGCAGGCAAGGCTCATATGGGGTACAAAAGGGGAGGATTGCCCTCAGTGCATCTCTGGGTGCCTCCATTTTCTCACCGCCCACCGGGCCCCCCTCCATCCCCAAAGTCAATGTCAAAAAAAAAAAAAAAATGACGATTTATGTTCGATATAAGTTCTCTGCCATTCGGCGTCCAGCGCTCGTGGCGACCAGACGTGCTGTTGGTTTTGCGTATCGCATTCTGCTACTTTCCAATTCAGTTCCTTCTTAGTGTATTTTTGTTCTCGTTTTTTGTGGTCGTCCTCTCCCTATGTGGGAGGGTCGACCGCACCAGTGAGTGTGCCCTTGGGCAAGAATACGGTCCTACTCAAAGGTTGCCGAAAACGGCCCATGGCCGACAAGGCTCGTTCAACGCCCGGATCATCTTCTGTTCCTGTTCCTGCGGGGTCCCGCACAGCCCCAAAGACGATTTTTCCAAAGAAGCGAGGTCTCTCGCTCTCAAAATCCTCATTGGCTGCGGTATTGGCGCCGCAAACAGTAAGCGCTTCCGTTCCGGTAAAAGGTACAAAAAAAGTAAACAGACCTGTGAGTGATATTTGTTCATCTTCGCCTACGCGTGACCGAGTGCCTGGCTTGAATCTCGAGCCTGCTATTGTCTCTCCTCGTCGCTCCACGGAGTCCGTAAACTCCTCGGAAGCCCTTGAACCCTCACGGGAAAAAGCCGCTCGTATCGTTAAATTATTTAACGTCCCCGTTAAATTGCAGGAGCAGAGCTCCCTTGTTTTAGATAGGTTTAGTGATAACATTAATGAAAATTCTTCATCCATTCCCGACGCGAACGTTAGTCGTGCTTCTGCGTCGTCACCTCTGTCAGGGTCAGCTTCGGTAAACACTGGCACGTACGCCGGTGTAAACTCAGGCATCGTTTCAAACCACGACGTTGAATTTCATAACAACGTAGAAATGCTGGAAATACTCAACGTCCCTACATCGAACCGCTTCACTCCCCTCTCGCGTGCCTTTGCCGCGGAAACAGAGGACCCTTGTGCTCCTCTCCCCTCCAGCTCTCGTCGAGCCTCGGACGGCGAACGTACCTAAACGGCGGGTCATTAACGATAAACAGATGACGGGCCGAATTTCTGTTAAGACCTCCCCAATCTACATTACAAAGTACTCATGCTCGGCGCATGTTCTTGAACAACAGCTAACTGACATGTGTGGAAAGACCTTCAAACTTAAACTCCTAAAAGAAGGCATTCGTATTCAATTCGATAATAGAGAGTCCCACACCAAACTCATTCAATTTTTGCGTGCAAACAATCTGTCCTTCTTCTCCTTCACTCCTAGCAGTGAAAAAATTGTCAGTCTAGCATTAAAGGGATTGCCGCCGACTCCCGTCGGAGAAGTGCTTAATGAAATACGTAGGGCGAATTTGCACCCGATAAATTGCGTGTGTATTAGTAAGTCCGCAAATAGGCCAGTGTTCAGAGTGAACTTCCTTGCGGGAACTAGCTTAAACACAGTTAATAAAGTTAACTACCTCTTCAGTATTAGAGTCTACTGGGACAAGTATTTCTCGAAAAAAATTATACACAATGTTTTTGATGTCAAGCATTCGGACATTCCGCCTCAAATTGTAACGTGGCTCCTTGCTGCGTGAAGTACGCCGGCGACCATCACACGTCGCAGTGCACTAAATCATTGGAAGTTACCCCAACTTGCACAAATTGCAAAGGCCCGCATACGGCCAATTATTCAAAATGCCCGGCTTTACTAAATTATCTTATCATTCGAGAAAACAAACCCGCGAAATGCGAAAATGTAATATTCAGATCCCTGCCGGTGCCGTCGGAAAAACTTTCGCGGGCCGCGCCGGCTCCTGGGCACGGCTTGTCGTTCGCGGACGTTACCTGAGGGGTCGGCGCGCGCGGAGAGGAGCTCGGTGTACGGTCGGCTCCCGTATACTCCATTGGAGATGAAATTGGAAATTTCCAAGACATAATAGCCGAATTTAAAAGGTTGAAATCATTGATCGACATAAATCTCATGCTATCTCTAGTTCGTGAATTAAATAACAAACTCACAGCCTGTAGAACAACCAGTGAAAAATTCCAGGTTTTTGCTGAGATTTTGAGTGCTATGGATTAAAACACCTTTTTTCTCTAGTTTTCATTGTCTCACCCCCTTTTACTTGAATGTCTTACAAGTGCTCATGTGCACAACATACTCCAATCTCACCCAGCTGGAGAAATTTTCCTCATGCAGCTAACAGCACGTTACATTCATGATTGCCGGTAAGCTGGCTGAAGCTAGCAAGTACGGCACAAAGTGCAGGGGGGGGGATCCTCCCCGAGTGCTATCTATTAATCCTGGGTTGCAAGCCCCATTGATAGGGGCAACCAACCCTCCGTGGGCTCACAGTCAACCCCCGCGGTACCAGTGTTTGAGCCATACTGGTCATACTCTTCGCGACACAAGTGCCACTACCCAAAGAGGTCCTTGCCGACCTCGGCCTGGGTGAGCCAGCTCAGGTTCGAGGGGTCGCCACGCCCCTAGGACACACCAAAGGATGTCAACCCGAAGGCCTTCCATCCCTGGGTCCCCCCTGCAACCTCAAGACATCATCCTATAACCGCCGCATTAACTGTCGTCTCCTTATAAATATTCGTACAGCGAGTCTGCTGAAACATTCATACTTTTCCTTGCATTCTAGAACACCACTCACGTCAATCACACCACTCTCACTCACGCGCACACTACATTCACTCAAATCACGCAAGTCACCATATCTATTACATTCAACCAACACATGCCTCCAGTCCTCACGCGCAGCCCCACACTCGCACGCTTCACGTTCAGTCAACCCTCGATCATAGAAAAATGCATTCAAACTACCATGACCGGTTAACAAAAATGATGCACTAATACTCGGTTCAAACATATAATTTTTCTCGGCAAACCTAACGTTACGTATATACTCGTGAGTCACTCGTCCATACATACTCTCATTCACCCGCTTCACACATGAATTCACTTCCATTCCAATCACATCCTCATCAGTTAAAACCTCATTCACGCCCAATGACACACCATGCTTGATCTTATCTATCATCGATCGGCGAACGCATTCAAGATCCCAGGGTAGGGCTCCCATCAGCACCTGCATTGCTTCTGTAGAAACAGTTCTACATACGTTTAAGCAAGCTTGCATCACTACCCGCTGACACCTATTGATGAGCCGTCTTCCATATTCAACTTTCATCACATCGCTCCACACACTCGCTCCATTCATTCCGCACGCCACAAATAAACCTTTATACAAAATCCACATCGCTCTTTCCCTCATTCCCCATTCACACTTCAACACTCTCCTCATTCGTCCCACAGCGTGCACAACCTTCATCCGAACATACTCCAAGTGCACTTTAAATAGCATCCTTTCACTCATCCATATACCCAAATATTTCAAACACTCAACATACTTAACCAGCTTTCCATTCATACGCACACATGGCCGCCTTGTACTGGCGAAGTTTCCCTTCATCAGCATAGCTGCAGTCTTACTTTCTGACACACTCGCACCTACAGATTCACCCCATTCACACACCATCCTCACCCATTCTGTGTCACCGCTTTCCAACTCCACTCTGTTCCGGCCTTCAACAATCAACAACAAGTCATCCGCGTATGCCACACACTTACATCCACAGTCACTCAGGCGCCACAGGAGCCTATTCATCATCAAGTTTCAGATGAACGGACCACAGACAGATCCCTGCGGGCAGCCCCTTTCAAGATCCTTCCATACAATCTCATTCGCTTCTCTCATGCATGCCTTCCTATTACTAAAATAAGACATCCATAGCCCAATCTCATCACATCTAATCTCATTCAGAACCTCAAACACCCTTGCCCACTCAAGATTGTCAAACGCACCCTTAAAATCGACAAATATACCAAGTACATACTTACTCACACTCGCACGCACATACTCTTTCGCCATCATCCACGCACTTTCAGTCGCTCGTCCCCTACGAAATCCGTGCTGGGCCTCATTCATACTCACATTCAACTTGCACTCTAATCTCTAAATCATCATTCTCTCAAGCACCTTCCCTAGCACGGATAACAGGCTAATAGGCCTGTATGACGCAGGGTCCGACCGAACTCTATCCGGGGACTTCAGGAGCACGATAACTCTCGCTTTCTTCCATTCATCCGGAAAACATTCATTCATCAAACACACATTATACATTTTCACAATCCATTCCGGGAGCGCCTTCCAAACTGCCCTCATCATTTCAGCAGTTATACCATCTATGCCGGGTGCCCGTTTCATCCTACAGGCACCCACAGCTATATTCACCTCCTCCCATTCAAAACTCCTAGCACGCATCGGACCACGCAGATCAGTTCCCCTTTCACATACCATACTGGCACTTGGGAAGAATCTATCCATCAATACACTCGCACATTCTTTCACGTACTATACGATATCCCATTCACCCTTCGCACACTCATTCTGTTCTTAACATTCTTACCCCTACAAAGTCTATAAACCGGACCCCATGGGTCCGCATTCACTGACTCCAGAACAAACTGTCTCCAGCTGTCCTCCTTCGATCTCCATATCGCTCTCTTGTATTCACTCATCCATTTCTTATGCTCTTCCATTTTCCCAGTCACATTCACACCATTTCTTTTCCGTGCTCTTTGGAGTGCTCGTCTACATCTCCTCACTCTTTGCTTTTACTTGTTCAATTCTCTGTTCCACCACGCTGCCTTCCTAATATTCTTGCTATTATTCTCTTTCAGATGTTTATCATTCGGTGCACACATCCATTCCTGTATAAGTTCTATCATCACATTTACACTCATCTCTTCACTCTTCCCATTATCATACAACCTGGCACTCTCACTCAAATCATTCTCATACTCTTCCCAGTCCACGGTCAGTTGTTTCCACGTCTTCGATTCACCCATGTCATTTACTTCCTCATTATCGTACCACATACGCAGTAATATTACGTTGTGGTCGCTAATGCCCCAGTTACCCTTCACCATCCATTCCATACGGCACGCGGCAAAGGCTGTACTAGCCAGAGTGACATCCATGTCACTCTGGCCTCTCGGTCCCGAAAAGGTATACCACTCACTCGGTTCATTCAAAACATTCATACTAGTCGCTATGATCCATTCATCCAGTATTCTACCACGTATCTCATTCTCACTACTACGACCTCCTCCCTTACTGAACCATAAGGGGGAGGCCGCATTCGCATCCATTCCATACAACACACGCTTCCCTCTAGTATACACATTCACTCTTTCCATGTACAACAGGTACTGCTCGATATCCTGCCCATACCTACAGTACATCGACACAACATACATCTCACCGAAGTCCCATTTCAACCACACACACACATTCCATACTCATCCGTACACTCCTGCACACACACAACCTCAACATACGGATCATTCACAACCACAGCCGATTTACCATTCTCACACATGTACACATCGCACGCAGTGGGGAGTCCTCGTATACTCCCACAAGGACACATACGGCTTCTGGATCAGGGCCACACTTACACTTCGTTCATTCATTATAACTCCCAAATCACACAGCACCGCATACGCCCTTTGGCAGTTAAACTGCACAATATTCACACATTCGCTAGTCATTACTGATTCTCATTCGCTCTCTCTCAGCCATCCTCACATACTCCGGCCACTCTACAGCCAGAACAGAGTGGTCGGCCTTTCTTCCTTTCGTTTTGCAGTTTCTGCATACGCACACTTCTTTGCACTTATCCTTCAAGTGCCCCGGTTCTCCGCAATTCTGGCAGAATCGTTCGTTCACCGGGCACTCCTTCATCATATGCCCGAAGGCGAAACATCGGTGGTACCTGAGCACATTCACAAATTCCTTTTTACTCTGCATTCTCTCCATCCAACATACACTCTACCCTCATTCATTAATACCTCATACACACTCCTATTTCCAATCTTTCATTTTTCATCAGCATGCGCATCATTAACGGTTCGTACTCGCTCACACACTTAAGCAAAAACTCACTCGCATTCTTAGAAACACGGTTCGTTTCAGTAAATATAAACTTCCTTATCTTATCAGTCACGCAGCCCATTTGATCAATCTCATTCACGCATACATTCATACCCTCGCTGGAGCCAGAGCCAGCACCTTCAGCACCAACGAACCGTCTTTTAGACCCGCGCAAGGGACTAGCACTCCATCCCCTTGTCGCCGTCGATCGCCTCGCGCTAACATCGCGCATCTCACTATCCCCTATCCCAATGTCTCCCAGTTTAATTGACTTTGCCATATTGTTCCTACGAGCAGGGACGAAATCTATGTCACTCCCCGGGTGACGCCCTTTCCGGGGAGAAGGCTTCTACACTCAAGATTCGCCAGATGTTTTGAGGTTGGCCGCTAACGGCCGGTGCACCCACTAACCACGCCCCAGTGCCCCCGATTTTTTAGAGGGGTTATCATCCTCGCGGTCCGGCCGGTTAAGGCAAGACCCCCTTTCCCGCGAAACATGACCACGGGTTTACGGTATGCTAGAGCTCGGGTACCTTGGGTCCGCTAAAACCCATACTGTGTCCGTCCCTGACTCGACCGGAGTCGAACCAGGAACAGACACAGCCCCTGAGGGAAAGTAGATAGGGACAGAGGGAATCTCGTTAATCCATTCATGCGCGTCACTAATTAGATGACGAGGCATTTGGCTAAATCCTGTACCTTATCTTTCGATCAGGTATACTTCCGCGCAAGTTTAAGGGGGCCGACTCTTTTGGGGCCAACTCCGAATCGATCTAAGCGCCATTCGACAGAACGGGCGTTAGTGAAAACAGAAAAATCGTCTGCATCGGCATTTGACGGGGTGACATCTAAAGTCATTATACAGAATTATAAACTCACGCTGTGACATCTAACGTCATTAGGCAAAATTATAAACGGAGAGTGGGAGGCCATAGTTGTCAAATCACATGCTTTGAGTGTTTTGTCGCGGTGTTGCCACATTTGTTACATCAGCAAAATGAATCGGCTCGAGCCGAGATTTCGATACCTGCCGGATATAGACATACATACATATATGTATACATATAGCAGCTGAACCGCTGGAAACTTTTTTGTAGGTTCGATCCCCCTATGCTATCATTTTTTTTACATTAATGTTTTTTTAATTCCTAACTATATGACAATGATCAGTATTTGCTTACCAATATTTTAAAAACATTTGTTAAATATTTTAATTTAATATACGTAAATATGAACTTAGAGCGCTCTTCGTGCTACCATTTCCTTTGCCATGTATCTTGCCAATTATGGTACTGTTTAATATTTTTAACATTAAAATAAAATGTATGAAGCGCATTTTCAGACGTCTTAGATTGAACAGTCTTGACGAAGTGCAAGAAAACTCGTGTGATGTTTTACTAGTATTTCGCCTTTCTTTTATACCACACAATTATTTATTTTTTACAAATAATCAGAAATAAAGGAAAATATTTATTCGTACAGATTTTATGCGAGTACCGAATATGCATATATTGATAATTTGTAATTCATTTCATTCGCTTTTTCCCATTGTTTTGGTCATTGTGTAGGATGACAAACGAAAAATACGGAGACATAGTTGATATTGTCATATCTATTACAGTTTTGCTTTTCAGGAAAACTTCGATAGATTCGACTCAAGTTGAGATTTTGATTTTTGCCGAACATAAAAGAGAATAGTGCAAATGAAAGAGGAGATACAAGGGTCAGGTTGGAAAAAACAGATTGATAAAACAATCTTAATATGTGTAAGAAAATAATTTTTCGAACTTATGAGAGAAGGGCTCCTATTACTGCTTGACATAGGTCAGGCACAGCCAACTGGCAGGCCGCGTGCCGCGCGGTTCATCTTACAAACAAATGACGGCCCTCAACACCTGTGTCATAGTTGCGGTGTCACACCGATTCCCGTCTTGCTGTCACGTCATAGGTACATCTGACGTATATACATAGCCTCTATCTTTGTCTATCATAGCTTTCTGTTGCTTAGAGTGAAGCATAAAATGATCGAAAAGGACCACGGTGACATTGTATTGTTGTACAGACTGCGGTCACGAGAGCTAAACAAAACAACTTTTTAACACATACACGCCGACATAATCATTTGAATATCTATTCAAATGCCTTCGATAATCTTACATATATTTATTAAAATATAATTATATATTACAATTATATTATTGTTGTATAATATAGTTAATATATTATATATATATTAACATAGCAGCTTTATTGGTAATATAAATGAAACATACCACCAAATGATTGAAATTTTGAGTTACACATTGTGAGCTTTGGATTGACATGTATACGCGTCCAAATGTTAGAAATATCAAACAGTTCCATAACTGGCAAGATTCTTGGGAAGAAAACGGTAGAAAAAATCGCTTCAACTTCATATTTACGTATATTAAATTAAAGTATTTAACAAATATTTTGAAAACATTTGAAAACAAATATTGATCATTGTCATATACTTAGCAATGAAAAAAAAATGAATGTAAAAAAATATACCCCAAGGGGACTCGAACCTACAAAAAAGTTTGCAGCGGCTCGAATCAACATCTCGGCTCGAGCCGATTCATTTTGCTGATGCTTATGTTATAATTGTAACAGATGTGACAACAGCGTGACAGAGGTTTGATACGTGCCGGCAACTATGCCTTACTGGTGTCTGTGTGCACGCATCACGTATTCACGTATGAATCGCCGTTCGTGGTGTGAAATTATAACTTACATTTACCGACTCATTTGTATTTTTATCGACCCTGACGGTAACTTGGCCAAATTCACTACAGTGTACCATAAACGCCACCGACGGAGAATCATTGAACTATTCTTACGTCGGATGCGTGCAAATCGTATTTTACTTTCTCCGCTTTCCAGAAGTGATAAACTGTGAAAAATCGAATTTCTGTGATCTTGTGCTAGTTCAAGGAAGCCCTAAAGGGTGTTTGAGCAGTGAATAAACCATTAAATCGTCCAATATTTGCTAAATGTGAAATGTGTCAACATGTCTGCAGCCATCTTGTTGCCTACATCGTTGTCTGTCTCAAGCTTGCCAGTTTCAGAAACACTATTCTTCTCAACGAATGGTGTTTATTCGCGTTCAAATATACCTTTAGGGCTGTGGTGAAGTGTACTCGTGTGTTCTATATCCGCGAAAGTTTCATTAAGGCAATTATCGAGACAACAGTCGAAAAATTAGAAATCGGGTCTCTCTGTCGCGCATGGCGTATACGTGCATGCTTTCCTTTGTTTGTGTGAGTGCACGCATACACGTCATGGCGCCTGGAGTCGGCCCCCTTAAGCACCAGCGCGTTAAGTGCTTCTAAAATTAATCAACAATAACAATGAAGTGATATATACACGGGCCTACTTTCTTGCGTCCACTGCCATGAGACCTGCCCGCGGATCGTGGAAAAATCAGGAACGGGGACCCTTATGGGAGGCGATCTTAGCCACACCGAAGTGTGTTGTCAGGGAAAGCCTCGCGAGGGCGTCGCCCCGGGCTCTCCATGCATAGAGCCTGCCCCGCGCCCTGCTATACAATAGTACAGTAGAACTCGCACCGCTTGGTGTAAAAGGCCAAGACGGGCTAATAAATAGGTAATCTGCTGGCAGCAGCTTAGGTTCATCGTTCAAAATTTTTATTCGACTTGCGCCTTGTCGATGGTAAAATATTTTAGAGCCTTTCCAGCAGTACCAATCTGAGACATACTGCTCTGTTCGTCCGGCCTTCCTTAAAAGGAAGGTAGAGTTCCAGAGCAGCGCTGTACGGACTGTCACCTGAAAATAAAATATAATAAATTAATTTGTTCTCCGGCTTACGCCTCGTCAGTTTTAAGGTCATTTAGTGGCTTACCGGCAGTCCCAAGTTGAGACATACTGCCCCGTTCGTCCGGCCTTCCTTAAAAGCAAGGTAGAGTTCCGGGGCAGCGCCTTTCGGCCACAGTCACCTGAAAGTAAGATATATATTAAGTAATAAATAGGACGAACACTAATAAATAAATAAATAACATGTAATGCTTCGATAACGATCACGTAAGGTGATCGTAGTCAATGAATTGGTTCGCACTTTCAGTCGACGAACGGGGGTCAATTAATGAGGCCGTCAGGCAGTCTTTCTTTCCGAGCCCCAGGCGTGTTAGGTTCTGTATAGTAGCCTTTCGCATAGCTCCCCTGCATCCCACAACGATTGGTATAACCTCTGCCCTTACAGTGTTCGTTTTCAGCCTTAAGAGCTCTGCGGTGTCTTTGTACTTTCTTATCTTTTCGCTGTACGTCTGGGGGAGGTTGTCTTTGTCTTCGTAGCGGACGCTTACATCGACAACGTAAACCGTTTCCTGGTCTCTGATGACCAGATCTGGTTTCTTTAGCTCCCCACTACATTCACCGTTGGTTCTTGGAATACCGCGTAATGGTTTGGCACTTTGTCTTTGATCAGTTTGTATATTTCGTTGTGCCTCTTTATTCTTTGGGGCTTGGTGTGGGTGCAATTGCCTAGAATGTGCCCTAGGGTCTCGGCCTGGACGCCGCACCTTCTGTACTTTACATCCATTGTCTTTCGTGCTCTGTTAAGTGCTACTCTTGTTCCAAAGGTGTTAGTTCTTATTTTCAGGGCGTCCAGGTACCTTGACGGCCTCAGTAGCTCCGGATTATAGAGCCAGGCATTCCCTATTTTGTCGCCAATGAATTCTCTTATGCCCTGGCCCTGGGAGACGAGATGTCTCCATCTATCGGTTTCTTTCTTTCTGAGGCGTTTGCGTGCTTCCTCGATATTTTCGGCCGTTATACTTCGGTCCCAATCCAGGCCGATGGATGTGGCGTACTTACGGATCGTACTCTCCTGCCCAAGGAGCGCTACTCGGACTGCGTCATCTGTTGCTATCCTCATTCTTAGTGCGCTCCTTAACTCTGCCAATTTCACAATGTTTTCCACCCTTTGGACACCCAGGTCCTCATGGCTTTTGCTAGTATTCGGGGTCCGGCGGAGTATAAGTCCAGGCTTTGAATGGGGGGTTACTGGGGTGATTCTGAACAACTTTTTCCTTTACCAAAATGTTGGTTAAAGCTTCGTTTTTGAGTTATTAACGAAAAACCCTGGCCAATCAGAGCGCTCGGGCGCGTGGCCGTCAACGGATCTCAACCTCGGCCGTGGTCGTGAATGAACGCATTGGTACAGTTATGTTACGTCGTCTTAAATTAAGAATAATGTGGAATTATTCGTTATTCATGAATAACAAATAAACTAAGAAGTGTTCGATACGTTTATTCGTTATCCGAAAGAAATAAAGTATTTTATTACTTATGAATTATTTATTGTTTAACAGCAGGTTTTCCGGTTCATAAATTGTGTTTTAAGAAAAGCGATTTGGATAAATAATGTTAGAAAAAGCTAGTTAAACTTACCATATCGTCCACAAATTAACCTGCTCCGAAGGAAGTAGGTCCTTGACACTGGGTCATTGTGTCGATCCTGACCTTCCACAACATCTGATCCTACAGCCGTGTCGGTGCACGGTCACTTCACTTAACAGTCACTTTTACTTTTTGGAACGATTTATCCTTCCTGCGTTTAAAAAATTGTGGCTCCGAAAGGCACCCAATGCAATTGTGGCACCCAATACAAACATTTGGTTGTACTCCTGGTTTGTACGATACATCTTGCTCGTACGAACAGTCGAATGACTCTGCCAGCTTAAGCGTTTCCTAGGTTCTACATAGATGAACATTCGTTAAGGAAGGGATATTGTTATAATAGAATGCAGAAGAAATGTTTCTTACTGGAACGCTTAAGTAGCTAGCAGTTTTGGCGTCAACCTCCACTACACGAAAGAATACCCTTGCGCTCTAGGGGGTCGCATGGCTTTCGTAACTACGGACTCCGCTTCTATTGAAATTTCTCGAACGGTGTAATCCCACACTGTCTGGTGTGTGTGGTCTCTCTTCGCAATCGGAGTTCGTAGTTACGAAAACCATGCGACCCCCTAGAGCGCATGGGTATTCTTTCGTGTAGTGGAGGTTGACGCCAAAACTGCTAGCTACTTAAGCGTTCCAGTAAGAAACATTTCTTCTGCATTCTATTATAACAATATCCCTTCCTTATTAGTTTATTTGTTATTCATGAATAACGGATAATTCCACATTATTCTTAATTTAAGACGACGTAACATAACTGTACCAATGCGTTCGTTCACGACCACGACCGAGGTTGAGATCCGTTGACGGCCACGCGCCCAAGCGCTCTGATTGGCCAGGGTTTTTCGTTAATAACTCAAAAACGAAGCTTTAACCAACATTTTGGTAAAGGAAAAAGTTTTTCAGAATCACCCCAGTAACCCCCCATTCAAAGTCTGGACTTATACTCCGCCGGACCCTGTATATCATCCCATCCGTTGTGGATGGATGGAGGCGGAGGAACTGTTTGATTTCTTGTTTGACTTCATAGTCTAATTGCCTCAGGGTGCCCAAGGGTGGAGCGTTTGCCACGAGTCTGTGGATATGTCGTGGCAGGAGGTACGTCCTTATTAACCTCTTAGGCACTGAGCACCACTATAGTGCCTTTCGCGGATATCATCTTTCTGTACGGCGCACCACTATAGTGGCTTACGCGGATGTATTTTTCTGTACGGCGCACCACTATAGTGGCTTACGCGGATGTATTTTCCTGGACGACGCACCACTATAGTGGCACTGACATTACTTAAGTCTTATTTAGGAAAGGGGCATACATTATTTGTCGATAACTGGTATATAAGCCCAACCTTATTTAGTTACTTGTATATTAACAAAACGAACCGGTGCGGCACTGTAAAACCGCGAAGAAAATACATGCCCGTTATGAGTGAAAAATTAGAAAGTGGTGAGTTAGCTTTCCGATCGTCGTCCAATATGCTCGCTGTCAAATGGAAAGACAAACGCGATGTATACGTGTTGTCAACTTGTCACTCCGCGGATTACGTAACTACGAAAAAAATAAATTATCGGACAGGAGAAAGGGTATAAAAACCATCTTGCATTGTCGATTACTCTACCAATATGGGAGCAGTCGATAATAGAGATAAAGTGATATCTAGTGTGTAGTCTATCCGAAAGAGCATCAAATGGTATAAGAAATTTTTTTTCATTTGCTTGATGTCGCTATTTGGAATGCCTACTGTTTGTACAAGTTTGAAAAAAAACGGACGTTTGGATGCGAACCTTCCATCTTCAATTGCTAAAAGAAATTTTTACAAAGTACAGGGACATGAACAGTAACATTATCTGCAGTAAACCTACGGTTGATCACCCGTTTAGACTAACCGACAGGCATTTCCCATCCCACTGTAAGTCTAACAAATGTAAAAAGAAGCTACGAATTTGTGTTGTATGTTCAAAAAACGATAAAAGACGACGATCGTGCTACGAATGTGAAGATTGTGATGCTGGTCTTTGTGTTGTACCGTGTTTTAAGACGTACCATACTGAAATGTACTATTAATTATTAGAATAAATTGTTAAAGTTAAAATGCGCGTTAAAATCATATCTTAATTTTAAAAAATTTGAAAAATAAATATTTTTATAAATACCAATGAAAAATTATAATTTAATCATCAAACACTTCATTCCAATGTACTCGTGTAAAGAACAGCATTATCCGTCACACATTGCAGTGCCGTATCATTTACACGTAATTCGCGTTGAACTCTGCCGTACCAAGAAACAGCCCCGCGTAAAGTTCCGCCGTGCCTAGGAGATTAAGTTTACCTTTTGATGCGGCTTTAGTTTAAGCCGCTTGATATTTTTGATGGCCTCTATTATTTCCTTTATCGAGGAGCCGCGGAGGCCTCTCCATGGATCAATCTTTACTCCTAAGTATTTGAAGGTGGACTCCGTGTCGGAATACGGTATGGCCAGTCCGCTTGTTTCCAACCTCGGGTCCACCATATGCCATGTCTTGTTATTCTGGACGATCTGGAATGCTGAGCATTTGGAGGCCGCTATATTCATTCCCAGTTCTTTCGAATAATTCGCAAGCAGTTTATTTTGCTTTGTGGCCTCCTTCTTGGTTTTTGCGATCAGCACCAGATCGTCCGCGAAGGCTATGACAGAGACCCTCTCTTCTCCCATTTGAATGGCCTCCGCCGTCTCGTCAGTTTTCCCTATTATGGGATCCAGTATAATATTGAATAGTAAGGGCGATAGCGGGTCGCCCTGCTTGACGCCTCTCTTGAGGTTCGTCTCTACTATTTCGCCGTCTTTGCACAATATCTTTGTCTTGCATTCCTTATACATGTTTGTTATGTCTTGTGCGGCGATTGTAGGGACCCCTTTTGCTCTTAGGCAGCTTCCCATCACACAGTGGGGAACCGTGTCGAAGGCCTTCGAAATATCTACTATTGTCATGACCCCTCCTCCATTTTCTTTCATGTAGGACAGAGCGCTGCTGAGGATGGTTATATTTTGTTTGCAACCATCCTCTCTGGTGAAGTCTTTCTGCCTCCGGTTTATCTCGACTATGGTTCGGAGTCTCCGGTCAATCATCGACGAGTACAGGGTCTACCACTTAACGCGGAACCCGCGCTCGCGCGAACTTGTGAAATGGCAACGTCGCAATGATACTGGCGTCATCTATGAACTGCTGGCGAAGGTATAAGGTCTTGTGGGGGCGCAGGGTTTGGCAAGATTGGTGACAGGTATGAGATACGTTTTGGGTTGTAAGAAAGGGCCGGCGAACGGTTCGGCGGGCGAACGGTTCGATGAATCGGCTCGAGCCGAGATTTTGATTCCTGCCGGACATAGCCATAGTTGCTGAACGGCTGGAAACTTCTTGGTAGGTTCGATCCCCGTCGGGTATAATTTTTTTAAAAGGTTTTTTTTAATTCCTAACTGTATGATAATGATCAATATTTGCTTCCCAATATTTTTAAAACATTTGTTAAATATTTCAATTTAATATACGTAAATCTGAACTTAGAGCGCTTTTCGTGCTACCGTTTCTCTTGCCATGTATCTTGCCAATTATGGTACTGTTTAATATTTTTAGTAATTTCAAAATTTTAATTTCTATGTTGAATATTAAAGTAATGTATTAAGTAATATATTGCTTTATATTGCAACCCGTTTCTGTAACTTAACAACACAAATATGATTCAAATTGTATCGTGTTTAGTCTCATTTTAAGCATAAAAACGTCAACAATATCAAAATCAAATTTGCAGAACAAACTGAATAAGTATAAAAAAAGTTTGATCGTTGCATTAGTGTTGTCCCACCGATGCAAAGGCATTTATGTAATCTTTTACTGTCGCCCGACCTTTCTTTTACTCGTTGGCCCTTTGACGGCGAACGGTTCGACTTTGCTTCGGCTCGGCTGAACTCCGGCGCGATCAGCAGAGACCGAAGTCGGATAACATCTCGGTACTCGGGACTGGCAATGAAATTCGGTTCGGGCTACAACATGGGCAAGTGTTTCCTCCGTGCGTTACGGGTAAATACGGGTAATACGACGTAAACAAACCCCACATTATTGAAGAGTCTACCGGTCACCCTCAGGTAGCGACTGACCTGGGGGTGACTTCGGTGCGGTCTTTGCCGATCGCGCCCGAGTTTAGCCGAGCCGAGGCAAAGTGGAACCGTTCGCCGTCAAAGGGCCAGCGAGTAAAAGAAAGGTCGGGCGACAGTAAAAGATTACATAAATGCCTCTGTATCTGTGAGACAACAGTAATGCAACGATGAAACTTTTTTTATACTTATTCATTTTGTTCTGCAAATTTGATTTTGATATTGTTGACGTTTTTATGCTTCAAATAAGACTAAACACGATACAATTTGAATCATATTTGTGTTGTTAAGTTACAGAAACGGGTTGCAATATAAAGCAATATATTACTTAATATATTACTTTAATATTAAACTTAGAAATTAAGAAATTATACCCGACGGGGATCGAACCTACCAAGAAGTTTCCAGCCGTTCAGCAACTATGGCTATGTCCGGCAGGAATCAAAATCTCGGCTCGAGCCGATTCATCGAACCGTTCGCCCGCCCTTTCTTACAACCCAAAACTTATCTCATAGCTGTCACCAATCTTGTCAAACCTTAAGACCTTATACCTTCACCAGCAGTTCATAGATGACGCCAGTATCGACTCATTGCGACGTTGCCATTTACACAAGTTCGCGCGAGCACGGGTTCCGCGTTAAGTGGTAGGCCCTGTATATCCTGCCCACTAACGACCCGATCGTAATGGGTCGCCAGTTGCTGGCCTCTTCCGCGCTTTTTCCCGGTTTGGGGATCAGCGTGGTTCGGTTCTGTCTCCGCTGGCTAGGATATACTCGGCTCATTAGTAGCAGGTTGTATAGCTTACTCAGGACGTGCAGCGCTCCGTCCCTCCTTATGTCGGCCTTTACAATGCCGTCTAACCCTGCTGCTGTGTTTCTTTTAATCTTTTTCAGCCTTTCGACTAGCTCCCCAACGGTGATGGGTGTCCATAATTCGCTCATGGTGGAGCTGCCTTGGTCGCCTTGCCTTCTGCTCGCTTTAAGGCTGACCTGGGGCCCAGAGGTCCCTATATAATGGTTCTACTTCCCCTTTTGCTGGGGCCTCTAATTTTGGCTTGTGCTGGGGCTGTTCACCTGCTACCGCCCAGTCAACAAGCATTTGGGGGCACTTCTTACATGTTTCTTGTGCTCTTGCATACTCGTATCTTTTCTCTCTAGTTTTCTGTCTTGGTATGCGCCCATTTGTCCCCTTTGTGTTTGCGCCTGGACACCTATGTGTCCCTGTGGCCCTGCTCCGTGTAACAGGGCCTTCGTGGACGTCGCCTCTAATCATCTCTGTTACATTTTGTACAATGAGGTCGACGTTCACATGGAGGATTCTCCTCCAGCTAGCCATGTCCTGAATTAGTCTTTCTGTTCGCCTCATACGATGTTCGTGCGGGAGGCTTTCTTCCATGATGGCGTTCTGGAGGGCTTCCCCCCATTGCTCTCTACCAATGCTGCTCTTGGGGTTTACATCTACTTCCTCCTCCGCCGACACATACACCGAACTCCCAGGAGGAGTCTTTGTCGGCATTTATATGTATCCTGCCCCGAGCGGGTAAGAGCCTCCTTTTATCGCTAATCTGTTTTAATGTTTTCTGTGGCAGGAATTCCCTAATTTTAACGTTAGGGTACCTTTCTGCGTGGAACTTCCTGTCCAGTTCAATAAGCAGGTCCACCTCTTCCCTAGACCAGGCCGAGGCTCTATTTCCTGGTCTGTTCCTGCCACGGGAGCCTTGTGCTTCTCGTTTCAGGTTCCGCGTTTGAGGGTGCCTGTGCCTTTCGTGTTGGCCTAAGCCGGCCAGGGTCCGGAATGTTTCGTCACATATGTGGCATCTTATTTGTATTTCTTCCCCAACGGTGTTGCCTGTTTCATTCCCTTTGCATCTGGAGCCGTGTACCCGCCATCCGTGCAACTTTTCGAAGTGCCGTCGGCAGGCCGCACACTTCCAGATAGCTTTCCGTTGGGGATGTCTTAATTCAATGTGGTGTTTAAATTGAGCTTCATTTATGAAGCATATTTCCGGACACTCCTCATCGCAGAACCTGCATTTGATATACTCGCTTAAGGGCAGGTCCGTCCATTGTTCCATCTCGTTTGCCTGTTCACTTGCCTGGTTGTCATCAGTGGTCGTACTGTCCATAGCGGACAAGTCCGCCGCAGGGGCCCCAGGACCAGAGGCCTCTGCGTCCGAGGCTTCATCGTCTGTCTCCATTTTCATGCTTGATTATAAGATCTGATTGCCTTGTTCTTTCCATGTCCATTCGTGTCCTTAAGTCTTGCCCAGTCGTGTGGACATATGTATCGGGATGGCAGGTGGGCCCGGCCGTTGGCGGCGTTTTATAGTCCGCTGGGGAATGTGGCCGTCAGATGGTTTGAAATTTTTCTAAGTGCTGGCGGCGTATTGCTTTGCGCCGCCGGGGCAAAACGGCATGGGCTGTGCCGTCAAACCCCGGCAGCACATCGCTCTACGCCGCCAGGCGAGTAGAATTTGGCCAGAAATTCTCTAAGTTCCAGCGGCGTATTGCTTTACGCCGACGGAGCCAGGCTAGAGTTATTGTTGGCTAGAGCTTTGTTCCTAGATCGTACCACATCCCCCCAACGTGTTTTGGGGCACTATGTGCCCCATAAGTCTCACCATCTTTCGAATACTATGCTTTTGTAGCATGTTTTAGTAATAATAATTTATTATTATTATTTTTATACTTTTTGCCGTCCTACGGCCCGACCAACCTGCCATCCAGCTCGGGTAGGTGGGGTCGCCAGTCCCCAATGGTGCTGCCCCTCAACGCCCTGCCAGCTCGAGTGGGTGGGGTCGCCGTCACCGCTCTGCCCTTTAAGAGAGTCATAGTTACTCCCGCCGTTTTAATTAAATAGTCGGATTCCCGTAGTCTGTGCCGGTTCTGAGCTGAGCGTTGAATGGCGGCCGAAGAGAACGACCACGACGGAAGATCCGCCACGGAAGCCTCGCAGCAAGGAAGAGCTAATCCTTATTCCGAAGTTACGGATCCAATTTGCCGACATCCCTTACCTACATTAATCTATCGACTAGAGGCTCTTTACCTTCGACACCTACTGCGGATAAGGGTAGGAACCGCCCCTATACCCAGTTCCGACGATCGATTTGCACGTCAGAATCGCTACTACGCTAAGATATCTTTCGGGTCCCAACGTGTACGCTCTAGGTGCGCCTCTTCTCGCAATGAGAAAGAAACGCCCCGGGATTGCGAGGCAGCATCCTAATGCGCTCCATCCTCCCTAGGCCGACGCTGAGGCCGACCTTCACTTTCATTTCGCCTTTAGGCTTATGCATCCCAATGACTCGCGCACATGTTAGACTCCTTGGTCCGTGTTTCAACACGGGTCCTGAGAGTAGCCAAAGCTGCAGCGTCAACTTCCAGCGGCGTATTGCTTTGCCTCCGCCGACTTCCAAGTGCCAGCGGCGTATTGTTTCGCCTCTCGGTCAAGGAAATTCCCAGCGGCGTATTGTTTTCACCTCGCTGCAAGCAAACTTCCAGCGTCGTATTGCTATGCCTCCGTCGACTTCCAAGTGCCAGCGGCGTATAGTTTCGCCTCTCGGTCAAGGAAATTCCCAGCGGCGTATTGTTTTCACCTCGCTGCAAGCAAACTTCCAGCGGCGTATTGCTTTACCTCCGTCGACTTCCAAGTGCCAGCGGCGTGTTGCTTTCGTCGATCATACGACCAAGTGTCAGCGGCGTATTGCTTCGCAACATGATATACGAAATAAAAATTTAATTCGCGCGTTCACGACGCTCCTCACGAGTACGCTTCTCGCGCGTTCACGACGCTCCCCACGAGTACGCTTCTCGCGCGCGCTGAAAGACGCGTATCGAAACGCTTCTCCCTCGTTACACGCGATCGACGATCACGTCGCCGATCTTCGCGTAACGCACGACTGTGTTTTGGGGTCTCGTCTAACCGACAAGACGAATCCCCAAGCATAGGGCTGAGTCTCAACAGATCGCAGCGTGGTAACTGCTCTACCGAGTACAACACCCCGCCAGGTACCTAAGTCGTCTACAGACGATTCCGAGTCTCGACGTCGAACTTGGAGTACCCATGATCGACCTTTAGAACGTCATGGCCGTCGTCCGGCCAGATCCCGAGGACGGATCCAAAGACAACCCGTACGGCAAACTGGGGCCCGTGCGATGACCGGTCACGAGGGCCGGCCTAGTAGTGTCACATTGTTTTGAGCCTTTCGACCCACACGAGACTCGTAGATATATCGTTGCCTCCTTTGACTAGAAAGGATACGGCCTTAGAGGCGTTCAGGCATAATCCCACGGATGGTAGCTTCGCACCACCGGCCGCTCGGCCGAGTACGTGAACCAAATGTCCGAACCTGCGGTTCCTCTCGTACTGAGCAGGATTACTATCGCAACGACTAGTCATCAGTAGGGTAAATCTAACCTGTCTCACGACGCACAGTGGGGAAAAACGCCGATTTAGGGTTGCAAAATTAAAAAACGAAACACGGAGTAGGTCCTTGATGCTATTTCCTATATCAACATAGATGTCCGTAGGAGCTAAAAATGATATTTTCATTTCTCAAATCCATTGTTTTTAAGCGTGGCAAGGGATACAAAAGTTAAAAATTAAAGATGACATAAAAATGAAGAATGTTATTTCACCTGTTATCTAATGCTTAGGACCTTAATGGGAGTTCTATTTGCAGAAACTGCATCAACAAGGATTAGGAATGTATAAAATTCAAAAGATACATTTTTCGGAAATGTTTAAATAATTTATTTCGAGCAAGTTTGAACAAACCAATTTTCTCAACTTTCTTTTATGAAATACTTCTGAGATTCATCTGGATTCGCGCTAATTTATATACACATGTAGAATAGGGTGTCTAGTTTATGTATTATCAAATTTGGCTCCCACTGACTGCCCCAAAGAAAATTATTTCATTTTTTCTAAAATAGTTCGATGCGGAGAACGCCCGCACCGATGCGACTTACCGTAGACTCCCGATGATCCGGCCCCGCTATTTTTGTTCTCATGAAAACAAGTGACTAGAAGAAAAATGATTAACATATTCCATCATTATTTACTCTTTATCACGTTTGTCCTTGTTTAAATAATTTACTATTCATGTAAGGTATGCTTTTTGAGGTAGACGCTTGGCTTTATTTTCCAATTTCAAGAAAGAGATATTCTTATAAAACTTTTTCATTTAAGAACATGTATAACTTACAGAAATAAAATTTACAATAAAAATTGACAATAATAATAGATATAAAAACAAAATATTAATAAAATATAAAATAAATTTAATCTTCTATGAAAAGAAAAAAATATAAAAGAATGTAGCCCAAACAAGCATAGTTATTCATCAATGGCTTTACTGCTACGTAGTACACTTCGTAAAAGCGGGGCGGGCGCTCGGATCAGTGCGGGCGTTCTCCGCATCGAAGTATTTTAGAAAAAATGAAATAATTTGTTTAGGGGCAGTCAGTGGCAGCCAAATTTGATAATACATAAACTAGACACCCCATCCTATATGTGTATATAGAAATTAGCGCGAATCCAGGTGAATTTCGCAATTATTCAATAAATTTGTTTATAAATAATTTACAAATTTCCGAAAAAGTATCGTTTTATACATTCCTAATCCTTGTTGATGCATTTCCTGCAAATAGAAATACCATTAAGGTCCTAAGTATCGTTTTATTAATTTTGCAACCCTAAATCGGCGTTTTTCCCCACTGTGCGACGGTCTAAACCCAGCTCACGTTACCTGTTGGCGGGTGAACAATCCGACGCTTGGCGAATTCTGCTTCGCAATGATAGGAAGAGCCGACATCGAAGGATCAAAAAGCGACCTCGCTATGAACGCTTGGCCGCCACCAGCCAGTTATCCCCGTGGTAACTTTTCTAACACCTCTTGCTGAAAACTCTTCAAGCCAAAAGGATCGATAGGCCGTGCTTTCGCAGTCTCTATACGTACTGAACATCGAGATCAAGCCAGCTTTTGCCCTTTTGCTCTACGCGAGGTTTCTGTCCTCGCTGAGCTGCCCTTAGGACACCTGCGTTATTCTTTGACAGATGTACCGCCCCAGCCAAACTCCCCGCCTGGCAGTGTCCTCGAATCGGATCACGCGGGAGTATTGTCGACGATCGGCGCGAAGCCTTCACGCCACTCTTACACGCTTGGCTCTAGAACACCGTGACAACCGGGTCGAAACCTCGGCGCACGCGCTCCGCCCAACCGAGTAAGTAAAGAAACGATGAAAGTAGTGGTATTTCACCGGCGATGTTGTCATCTCGCACGTATGCTACGCCTCTCATGTCTCCTTACAATGCCAAACTAGAGTCAAGCTCAACAGGGTCATCTTTCCCCGCTAATTTTTCCAAGCCCGTTCCCTTGGCAGTGGTTTCGCTAGAAAGTAGATAGGGACTTTTTTTTCCATTTAATCTCTCTTCAGATTTCAGCTCGAGCATTCAGCTTATTGCCACTTGTCACTGCTTCCTTTCTGAAATGTCTAGACTTTTTATTATAGGTATAATCATTAGTTTTATTTTTTATTCAAATTTTTTTTATTATCTTTACACCCAATTTATTTTTTCTATTTATTAACCAATTTTTTCAGTTTTATTTTTTCTCATAATGGATCACTCAGCTGTCGGGGGAGACCCCTGGCGTTGTCCGCCCCTGCCCCGGGCGGATCCTCTACTCTCTAGCTCATATATTCTTTCCTTTCTTTTCTCAAAGATTTTACCCGTAAATTCTAAAAAAAATTTATATCTATCTCTTGTGCTTATTAAATTAGTTTTGTCTATATCCGTTTCCGTATTGACTAATTCCTGATATCTGAACTGTTGATATTCTGGGCATTTGTATAACATGTGATCTGTTGTTTCCTCTGCACCCATTCGGCAAATTTGGCATTTATCAGAATTTATACTTCTTCTCTTATATAGGGAACTATTTATCGGATCATACCCTGTTATCATGTAAACAAGATAATGTCCAGGTCGGAACCAATCATTATTTTTAACAAATTTAACGTCCTTTATATTGTTACGAGCCGAGGGCTAAGGGGCACGGCTACGGAGCCGAGGATCGGTTGTTTAAGAATTTTCTGTTAGTTAAACGGTAGAGCCGTTTGGTGGGAAGTGTGTGGATGTGCCAATGCTTATTTCATCAATGGGTGCCACTGGAAGGTTGTCGTGGATGTACCAGTGCCTATTTCATCACTGGGTGCCACAGGAATGTTAGTAATTATTGCCTTGTAACTATCAATGCACCTCGAGCGGTTAAGATGTATCTATTCGGTGGATTAAATACTGCTTATGATTGGTATAGGAAACGGAATGAATTAAATACGTCTATAATCAAATAATAAAATGTCTAAATTCTATATCTCAAATGAATTACAGTACGTAGAAATCTCGGAGTTAAAACCCACGCTTACAGTCTTTAAC
Organism: Nomada ferruginata; assembly: GCA_963583965.1. Classification (NCBI taxonomy): domain Eukaryota; kingdom Metazoa; phylum Arthropoda; class Insecta; order Hymenoptera; family Apidae; genus Nomada; species Nomada ferruginata. The sequence goes on from OY757222.1 coordinate 7,994,109, forward strand.
GTTTATAAATACGAATGTTCGAAAGGGAATTTAATCCGATCTTGCTGTCTTTCGACGAATACGAACGTTGGAATAAATATCGGATGAATGTTCAAAAGAGAATTTAACCCGATCTCACTGAGCTTTAGCAGAACTTTTGACGATCAATTACGGCGTAAATGCGTAGCTTGACTATTCAGAACTAAGCCACTGAAGGCAGATTTCGTGCCCTTTTTATACCCGAAATCCGGACCAAAAATATGGTGGGGGTACAGAATCTTCCAAGGGAGTCCGGAAAATTCCCCCGAAGGGTTACGTCATCGCGTCATCACGGAAGGGGCAGATCCGACTGCATGCACTCTCGATTTCCAAGTAAGGGCATCATAGACGAGACGAAGGAAACAATCCTTCCCACGTAACAGTATATTGATGTGTGTTTCTTCCTTTTGTATCTGAATCCCATCTATCCTGCCACTCTTTATACATTATTTCTTCTATCTTTTTAGTTTCCTCAGCTATTCTTTTGACCTTCAAGTTTTGTTCTAATGACTCCCGTTCATAGTACTCGTAAGTTTTCCAGTTCGTTGTTATATTTCTTTTTACTCTATTTATTACTGCATGTTTCAATATACTTAAATCCAGTGGTATCGTTCCGGCAATAACTTGCATGGCTACTGTTGCGGTTGTCTTACACGCCCTGGTCATAACTAACAATAGCAATCTCTGGGTTGCCAAAAGGTGTCTGATAACGTGTGTTTTTTTGTACCACATCGAACCAAATTCCGGATCCGTAGTTAGTCATCGGCAAAACCACAGCAGCGTACATTATATTGATAATATGTGACTTTAGTCCCCAAAACTCTCTTGCCACTCTTCTTAAAGCCATAGACAGTTTTAAAATTTTACTTCTAAGGTATTTCGCCTGTTCAACAAAGCTCAACTTTTCGTCGACAATCATACCCAAATACTTTATGCATGTTTTAAATTTTATTTTTTCATTATTTATTTTTATATTCGGAAGCCTTTCTCTATCTAGTCTTCCTTTTAACATCATTGCGGTTGTTTTATTTAACGAAACTTTTAATTTATATTCGTCACACCAGTGTGCTAAGATTTTTAATATTTTTCCTGAATAACTTTCAAGTTCAACTCTCGAATTTCCTTTTATGATTATAGCGAAATCATCTGCATATGCGATAAATTCTGCATCTAAATTATTTTCCTCTGACTCTGCTTGCAGGCGGTCCAGTAGCGGGTCCATGCACCAGCCCCAAGCCATGGGGCCAACGACAGACCCCTGCGGACATGCCCTGCTCATTTTTCTGGAAATTTCTTCAAATCTGGAAGCAATAATCATTTTTCGATTATGTAAGTAACTTTTCATTATCTTCACAATGACAGAGCTGCACTCTGCCCTAATTAATCTATTAATTATTGTTGGCCACCAAAGGTGATCGAACGCGGCTTCAATATCCACGAAGATTCCAATCACGTACTTCTTCTCCACTTCTATTATTCCTTTTCTCAGAGAAATCAATGCATCTTCAGTCGATTTTTTAGGTCGAAATCCAAATTGGCTAGGATTTTCTAATCCTCTTTCTATATATTGTAATCGTATTCTTTTAATCAAAATTCTTTCATAAATTTTTCCGGCTACAGCAAGCAGTGCAATTGGTCGATAAGAGCTTAACTGTGTTCTGTCCCTTGTATCTTCTTTTAAAATTATTTTTAATTTCGCCTTCTTCCACTCGGTAGGGAAAGTCGAGTTTCTAAGACAATTATTGTATAAATTAAATCAAATTTCTTTATCATTTGTCCAAAGTTTTGATATTATTTCCACGGAAAAACCATCCAGCCCAGGGGCTTTTCTAAATTTACATTTCTTAATTGATACCGCAATTTTTTCCAATTCTATATCTGGCTCCATGTTACTGTTATAATATTCATTGTCTAGTCTTTTTATTTCCTTATGTATTTCCAACTCATTATGCACACTTTCCCCCGGCACGCATTTATTTATTAGCACTTCCATAGTTTCTTTCCAAGAATATGTTATATTTCCGGTTGGTAATACCAACGAACTCATATATATATCTTTTTTCATTTTATTTCTTATAATTTTTACGTATGAATAATATTCTCTTACTCTGCGCTCGCACGCGTCGTTCGATCTTGCGTAGGAACGGAAGACGTCTAAAGATTTATCTCGCTACCACACGAAGAATAACCCTTTTGGTGCCGACCAACTGCATCGTGACCCGACGAAGACTGTGTGTCCTTACCATGTATGGAGGCTTCTAATGAGCCCCTCCATACATTTCGGGACTATATAAACCCTCCGTTTCTAATCATCTTCGGTTCATAACTACACAGCTACGCGCGTAGTCACGTCGCATTACGCTTGTTCAGAGTCGGTTGCATTCAGTAAGAATTGGGCTTAGGGCGCCATTCAGATCAAGTTAACCCGTTAGAATCCGCATAGTCCGGTTGAAGTTCTTTCGGTATACTTTGTAACCGTTCTCAGACCCCGCATCGCCAGTGCGTCAACACCGTGCAGCTTAGGTAATAATTCACACACTATTTAACTATATCGCGACAATTACACTTGTACAAACAACTGGTTGCAATATAAACTTATAAACTGTTCACCATTAAACCGAGTAGATTCGTTAAAACCTATCTTTACTCCATAATCCTTTATATTGGTAGTAACGTCCCACAGATACAACTTAACCGCTCGGGTTGTATCGAATATTTATTTACGAGTCAAACTAACATTTCCCGCGGCTCCCTGATTTCGCATCAGGTTCGTCGGTACGTTTACCAAACCTCCGAACAGCTCCCCGGTTTCGCACCGGGTTCGTCTGTGAATAAACCAACCTCCCAGCAGCTCCCCGGTTTCGCACCGGGTTCGTCTGCGAACTCTTTCCTAGTGGCTCCCCGATTTCGCATCGGGTTCGTCCTCGCATACATCAATCCCAGCGGCTCCCTGATTTCGCATCAGGTTCGTCCGTGCACCTAACTAACAAGTTCTCAACCATATTCCTTGGGTAATATAAACATCGCCGGCCTAGGCGTTGCCCACAGCCCCGGCTCGTAACATAATCCTATATACAATACTCCACGGATCATTATTCCCATGCATGCTTACAAAGTTTTTCCATGTACTGTTTTCAGTTCTTTTAATCATTGCTACATATCTATTTCTTGATTTTTTATATTCTTTTGCATATTGTTCGATAAGTTCTTCATAGTTTAATCTTTTGGCTCTCAAAAGTTGTTTTTTGTTATTCTTGACTTTTTTCCTTAGTTCGTTTAACTCTTTATTCCACCAAGGCACTGATTTAATGCTTGTCTTCTTTTCAGGGATTGCAGCCCTACAACATTGTTTTAGCAACTTATTGAAAATTCTAACCGCTCCATTTGGGGGCTCGTTTTTTATACTATTTTTAATATTCTCATCAAATTTTACTTTAATATCTTCCTCGAACTTTTCCCAATTTGCCTTTTTTAAATTGTATGATCCCGTCTTTGACCAGTTATTTTTATTTTTAACTTCTTCCTTTAATTTTATTTTAAACAAAATTAAATTATGATCGCATGAGGTGCATTCATCAGTTACATTCCAATCGTCTATTTCGGTCATTAACCCTTTGCGGACGGGACACTCTGACGACGTTCCTCCACGTGAAATAGACATTTGCTTCATCTCTTTCGTTTCTTTGCCAGTCACCTTCATCTTTGCTATCACTACCAATGTTGAAACGGCGGAATTGTTTTCGTACAACATGTTGTACTTCACTTCCGCTGTCAGAAGTAGAATTTTCCATAACTTCATCATTGTCACTTGACTCAATATAAAAATCATCATCAGTGCCGCTGATGTCACAAGATGTAATATCCTTCCTGCTTCTTTTAGACATAATGTTATAGTAGGGTAATTCTTATAGATAATAATTCAAATAATAATATAGAAATATAATTAACTTTATATGGAAATCTCAACTGTAATATGAGAGATATGCTGTTTTGAAAGATTCGTACAAGACTGCTGTCCTCGCGCACGAATCCAGCATTTGAGATCAAAATGATACAATTTAGTTTGAAATGAAACGTAGATCCTAATTGGTTTAATGCTTGGGCTGCTGTCCATAGACACGCGTCTATAACTGTAAAAATGCTTGGGCTGCTGTCCGCAGACAACCGACCGCAAAGGGTTAAACTATAGTTTGTTAACGTCAGATCTATGTTTGACTCTGCAACTGACGTGACATATGTTGGTATATTACCAGGTTTGTTCATAATATATAGATCATTTATCGTAATAGACTCCTCCAATAATCGACCTCTCTCATTTGTCTCTTGAGAGGTTCCAAGCCTCAGTCCATGCGTTTGAATCCATGGATATCTCTTATATGGTCTTTCGACCCACAAAACTCACATAATTGGTCTGGAGCATTAAACGTTTTGGCTATGTGCCCAAAACCGTGGCATGTAAAACACCTAACTGCGTTTATATACTCTTTTATCTTATAGGCCCTCCATGCCATAAAAACTCTCCCCTTTCCCAGTAATTCCCAGTACTCCTTACTTGGTATCTGGACTATCCAGTTTAATTTATTCGCGTGTTTTATTTTAAAGCTGTGTAAAAAACTATACTTTCTTTTAATTCTTTTTCTTCTTCCTCTGTTTTTCTAATAAGATTCTTACTGATGAGATGTTCCTAATAATTCTTCCATTTTGTGTTCTTTTTCTACGTCGTATATTATTATCGACGGGTTGATTTTCTTTGGTTTGTCTATTTTTAACACGTTCGGCGCCAAAAGTGATTCGGATAGGTTTTAAAAAATTGCACTGACAATCTTATTTAACTTGAACAAGAAGAGCGTCACCAATATTTGGGTGACGGTCCCCCACGGCAGCAAAACCGTCACCCAGATATGGGTGACGTGGCGCCGAACGTGTTAATCCTATTGTCTCCAATTTACATTCTTTTATTAGTTCCAAATCGTCTTTATCTTGTACCTCCACTACTATTCCTTTATTCTTCATTTGCCTTATAGTTTTTACTTTCACTTTATTCTTTATGTGTTCTAATTTCGTTGTTATTTCTTCTTTTAGTTCTTCATTATTTCTTTTATCCGTTTCTTTTTCTGGTCTTATCAACAACACTTCAGATTTTTATTTTTTATTTTCTATTCTAGGTACTCCTCCGGTGATTATTCCTGGACTATGTGAGGCTCGGACCATCTGTGCGTAACTTAATTTTTCAGTTTCAACTTTTTGCTTTGTAAGTTTTAATTTTTGATTTTCTATTATTTGATCTTGTAATTTCGCTTCTAATTTTAACCATTTTTCCAAAATATATTTAATCGCAGGCTTTGTTATTTTATTATTCTCCGAGAAAAGGAATACCTCCAGATCTCTTCGTTCTTTTCTAATTTCCTCCATGGTTACTTCTTCCATATTACTACTCTCTTCTGAATTATGTTTCTTTCTTCTTTTAACAGCCTGTCCTCTAATCGACTTACGCTCCTCCTGCGCAAACGAGACCGACACAGACGAAACCAAACCCATCCGACTGATCCTTCCTCCCGTTTCATCTCCTCTCTCCATACTTTCCTCTAACGCCTCTTTACTCCTACTTCTGGTTTTCATAATTTTGTTTGTTTTTTAGTTCATCCATAATACCTGGTCCCGCGAGAACGGTGGAAAGGAGGTGGGGCCCAGCCGTACCCCGGAGGTCCCTGTATAGTGGTTCTATCTCCCCTTTTGCAGGGGCCTCTAGCTTTTGCTTGTGCTGGGGTTGTTTACCCGCTACCGCCCAGTCTACAAGCCTTTGGGGGCATTTCTTGTAAATTTCTTAGGTTCTTGCATATTCATACCTTTTCTCCGTGGTTCTCTTTCGTGGTA